>CM076572.1:151814036-153109399 GCA_034641835.2 Pinus albicaulis | reverse complement strand
AGAGGAAATTGAAGACATAAACCAATAGCTAATTATTCTAACTAACCTTGACTAAAATGAGCTAAATTGTACTTTGATACCAACTTGATTTGAATATGGACAAACTAGTTTTGTTGGGCTATCTCCCTCATTAGTTAAATAAAAATGTGTTTAGGATCATCTAAAGTTAGCCAATTGGGAAGGGGTTTATGTGTCAAGCTTTAAGTGTATTTTTTGAGAAATTTATGAGTTAATTAGCTTTTAAAAACTCATGTGTACAACAAATAAAATGAAAATTTTTTATTTTGGAAATTTTTTTCCCTCAATCCAGATTCCGATCATTGGACATGTAAGAGGAAGAAAGAGGGAATTCACTTTTCAAATTCTAGACCTTGTCTAAACCAAAATAAACTAGAGGTTCGGTTTTCAAATACATTCACTTATTTGGAAAAGTTCTAGAGCTACAAAAAGTCCATATGCCAATCTACCTCCCAAGAAATCCATTTATTACACCACTGGTTAGTTTTTTGTCTTCCTATATTCTTTATCAACCTCTTCTAGTGATTCTTGAAATGTGCATACTTAAATCCTTCCTAAAAATTTGAGCTCTAAAACGAGAAGACATACAAGGTCATTTTAAGTCATTCCTCTATCCAATTATAAAAACCAAGTGAATATTTCTACATATTGATTTCTGTCCCATAAACTGTACAATATATGTGGAGTTGCTTCGCCCTAAGCGAGATGTTTAACAAAAATAATAATAGAGAAACAATTAGTGACGTCACCAAAAGATGTAGCCTCTTCAAGGTATCATATCTTCTCATCAAGGTCAAGAATCTATTCACCAAAAATGTCCTATGGAAATGATGGTTTAAGAAACAAAACTAGACAAAAACCTCATTAGGGGAATTTTGAGGTCTAAAATGGGCCTCCTAAGGAAATTATAAAATAATAGTGAAAAAAATCTAATAAGATTTGATGACATCATCAAATTTTAGAGGGAAAAATGAAAAAACTACTTTTTCAATTCATATTTTCAAATTATCTCCCAAATTTACTAAATGAAGCGGGCACTGGGCTATAATTTAATTCCCCATCCAAGGAGTACCCTTTCATCATACTTTCGATAATCCTACTAAATATAAAAAATGAGAAATACATAAAAAAACGTGATTACAATCACATTTTATGGGCTTACCTTTTCGTGTAGAAGAGTTCATCAAAAGTATGCAACACGGTATTCCTTGGATGAGGAATTAAATTCCGCATCCAACAAGTACTCTACTAAATTTGAGTAAAAATTTTGGGAGATAAGTTTAAAATACGCAGTTTAAAAGTAGTTTTATTATTTTATTATGTTTTAATATTTTTACTTTTTTACTCCAAAAATGGTGAATCATCCATTATGGATGACATCATCATCTTGAATCCTATTGGTTGTTATAAATTTTATTTTTGTTGTACATTTTTCTTATGAGGCCCATTTTAGACCTCAAAATTCCCCTAATGTCAGTGAGAACAACAAAATCTAAAACCTCTTCAAGGTCTTCAATCTGCTCGTAAAGTTAAATTGTGTCTTGATCAAGTCCGACAACAAAGAAACATTCAATGACAACACCAAAATCTACAACTTCTTCAACGTCTTCTAAACCATCTTCAAAGTCAATATTGTGTGCATCAAATTCCTCAGCAAGGTCATCAATGGAGTCATCAAAACTACTATTTCAAACTTCAATGCCAAAAATAAGTCAAAATAATTCAATTTCTCCTCCAAAACCTTCTTCTCTGAGCAAAGCTAGCATGATGTTGTCAAGAAATTCAGTAATTCCACAAGGAAATTCTATCAAAGTTAAAACAAATCCTTTTCATCCATATTTAATGCCTACTTTTTCAGGTGGAACACCTCCAAATTTAAGGACCACAATGCCATAAAATACAACTTTACCTAATAGGTGTAGACCTAGAACCCCCAACTTTGTGTGACATGTACAATTGAAGATCTTATGGTAAGAAGTGTGAGAAGAGAGTTATGGTCACTGAGTTGAGCAAGAGAAATAGTTTGGTATGACAACCTTACTTGTGATAGGTCTAGCTAGTAGACTACCAAAGTACATGGTAATGGCATTCAAAATGTGAAAATTCCCATTTCACTTGGAAATAAGATGGTAGAGAAAGGTATAGATGAAAGGAGATATCCATCTATGGTAAAGAAATCAAATAGTTCTATCAATTCCACCTTGCAACTCTAAGAGACATTGAATTAAATTTCATCTCAAGACAGCGCTTTGGGAGGACACTCTCAAAGCCAACCTTCGTTATGTCTTTGAAACACATGGTAAGTATCAAGACTTAGCAACCTTATTTGCATAATTTTTTCTAGCATGGACCTTAATGTCATAGCCTTCTTTTGCCTAAAATGAATGCAAATTTCCTTGCAATTTGGCTTGCAACATTCATAATCCATGCTTATGGAACATGATTGTGTTGCAATTGTGATAACATCTGCTGTATGCAGAAGCTAATAAAAAATGATTGAAAATGACATTTTTGCTTTGTTTTTTTGAAGATTTAAGGAAAATTACACCAAGTAGCTTCCAGCCTCATATGACCATCATGTAAAACTCATCTCAGGATATTGTCCAAGTAAGAGCCACTTAAGCAAGCAATCTAGTATACATGACTCTCCAATTTCAATTAGCAGCAATGACAATTCTAAGTATGGTGCAAACATTGCTCCAGATCCTCAATTGGGCATGTTTGATGACAATAATTTGGGGAGTGAGAGAGGGAGATGGTAGGAGAAAAAATTCAAGGAATCCACGGGAAATTGAAAAATATATAACTAATAAGATGAAGACACTTTGTAACCTAAGAGAGAAACCTATTAGGAAATGGGTGAATTTGGTATTACACACCCAATTGGATAACCTCGAGGAGAAAACATTTCTCCCACTTTATTTGTTGGCATAACCTAGTAAGTGTTATTCACTAGCATGTATTTTGTAAAGGCCTTGACCTAGTTCCCATTCAACTCCATCCACCAGGTTGTAGAGGATTCCAAGCCTAATTTCATGAAAAGTAAGTTGGGGATGATCACATTGACCTGCTTGATGACGTGTCTATGAAGATTAACTAACTTGAACTATTTTTTTGCGTAGGAAAGAGACACATTCCCATGTCTGAGCATGAAAACGTTCTTTGATATTTTTAATGCCTCTAGTGTTTACTTCTTCAAGTTCTATAGGCAGAGTCTGTAAAGGGCCAGGTAGCCTCTGGATCTCATCTTTTATGAAAGGTGACATATCTAGTAAATGCCCCTACAGTCAATCTCTGGAATGGATCTAAATAGAAGTTCTTCATTTTAATATCCATAAAACACGACAAATTTAAGGTAAACTATGTACATATGTCATTTCTCCCACAAACTAAAGTGTATAAGTGGTAAATTTTATACCAAGTGTGCTCCCACCATGTAAAGCGCAATTTGGTGAACTTATCATTTTTATAATTTCTTTTTCGATTAAATTTAGTTTCACACATCAATTATTGCTTTGAAAGTTGTGTTTTACATAATTTGTGTACACTAAATTACAAATTGATTTTTTGAAATCTATTTTGTGTAAATGTCGACCAATAGATATATATCATGGAGGATGAAAGACGAAGATCAGTCGAATCCCATATGGAGGTTCAGGGATCAGAGGATGTTCACGGTATTTAAATATAATATTAAATCTCCATACATGTGTGTACATATGGAATTGATTTTTTATTAACTTTGTGAGTTAAATTAGTTGTTAATAAGTTTCATATTTTAATTTTTAGGAGGTAAGAGGAGAAGGGTTTCTACTCCATCCATGGAGCGTGCCCATGGTTCAACCGGTCGAGGTATGAGTGGTAGCAAGTTGTGTGAAGGGGGTGATATTTATTCCCCCGAAGGCCAATCAACGGCTGTTGGTTCTCAACAGGGTCATTTTGGGTCTGGTTCTCAGCAGGGTCATTCTGGGTCTGGTTCTCAGTAGGGTCATGTTGGAGAAGATGTTAACCAACAACGTCAAGGTTGCCATAAATTTCAATATTTTTTCATTATTTATTTGTACAACTTTTTTTACACGTTTTTTTTCTAATATACGAAATTTTATATATATTGATGCAGAGGCCGAAAATGTTCGAACTAGTGGTCAAAATAGATGCATGGCAGCCCGCTACATTCAAGAAGAAGGTTGTCAACCCAGCACAACTTATCCGGCCGAGATTACTGATATACCATGGGAAACCAACATGGCGGAATGCACCTTACAAAGGTGTGAAAGAATTCATGCAAAATTGTAAAGAGATATTGTGTCTTTGTCTCTACATGCTGAGAGTCGACAAAGCCTTGAAATAGTTACACATTCATTGGGTGAAATGGTAAATGTGTATAGAAATCTTGGGCCAACGACTGATTCATTTGTAGAAATGATGAGAAAGAGAAAAGAAACAGTGATGGGTTCCGATAAATGGGAGGACGTAAAACAAAAAGTTACAAAAGAAGTGGCCAAGTCAATGTTTAATTACAAGGAAGGGCCAAAAGGAAAAATGTTGAAGGTGCAGTATTTCAAGCACCCAGACATAGCACGTTATTTGTATGATAGGCACCTTGCGGCCTATGGAAGGCTTCCATGGAACGATGAGGTTCCTATTTATTTTGCACAAATGTTTTATGCATAATTTTTTTTGGGTATGAAACCCAATTACAATGACCTTCCGTCAGAATTTTTTGGCCTGAGGAAAGGTTGATTATATGACCGTAAGGGCGCTAAGCGAGATGTGGAGTTGCCTCGCCCTGAGCCGCCATTGGTGATTCGACCATTTCGAGTCAAAACTCTGCGATCAGAGATGGATGTGACTTCTCAAATAAGTCGAGAAGCAAGGGATGTTATGATCGACAATGTTCATAGCGGATTGGGTGGAGTCAATCTTTGTTTAAATCGACAAAGAGCACGTGAAAATGCATGTGCCAATTTTGTTTATTGTATAGATGAGGAGATTGACAACATGAATGTTGAAGATCTCCGAACATATGCAAAAAATTGTCGCAGTGGTTTGCAAGACCTAATTTTTCGTGAGGAAGAGGGCACCAAAACGGTATGTGTTAGTGACCTTAGGGTTTGAAATTATTTTTACATATACATGTATACAATTTGTAATAAATACATGTGTATGTACATGTATACATTTATTTGTATGTGTACATTAATATAACAAAAATGTATGATTATATGTTAAAACACCATTTGCAGTTCTCACACATGATGCATGACGAAAATGTTAATATCACGTTTGGGACCTCTGGTTCAAACAATGCAGATGGGTATGACCATCAAGATATGTTGGCAAATGTTAGTGTTTTTTAAGTGACTTTAAAATAAATAATTGTTGCCACACATGTACATGTATGTATATATATAATTTGATAAAATGTTTTAACAGGTACCGATTCTGTCTGATGTTTTTGGGATGGCGGTACCTTCTTCTTCCTTGGGAGATGTACCTTCTACTTACTTGGGAGATGAGCCACAAGTATGGACAATTTTTCACAAGTTTAAAATTTATGTTTAAAAGTTATATATATATATATATATATATATATATATATATATATTCCACCTCAAAAAGTTCCATTAAAAATTGAGATATATATATATATATATATAGAGAGAGATCTATATTTTGAGTTATTTAAATTTTTTTGAATTTAGGTTCCTATAGAAGATTTCTTTAATCCGCGGACTCTAGCGATGGAGATAGGAACATCCACAACATTTGAACAAGTTGTCTTTAGTTCCTTTTTTTAATATTATTGAAAATAAGTTTATATATATGTACACGTGCATTTTCATTTGAAAGTTTTTAATATATATATATATATATATATATATATATATATTTAATTGTACATGTATATTTTACAGTTTACTGCTGCAGATGTTCCTATGGGAGAACTTGTTCATCAAATGGAGAGGGAACCTCATGAGGTATTGCATGATTTTTTTGTTATATTTTGTTTTTTACATGAAGTTCTAGATATATATATTCTCATTCATTTTTAAAACATCAAATTTTAATGTTCAAGTACATGTGCATTGTGTATGTAAGTTTCCCATTCACATGATAGGGCGCAGACTGAGACCCTAATAGGAAAGACGCTAGATTCGTCTCTATTTTATGGACATGATTTGTAGATTTGATTTCAAGATTTAGATGGTCTTGAAATTTGTTAAACTTGATACAGTTTGATACTTGTGAGATTTACAATTTTTGGACATATTTTATTACATTGTTAATATAATTTGTTTTATTTAATTTTTGGATGGTTTTAGTACTTTTGGCATGTGAATGTGAAGTAATGTTGTCATCTATAAATTAATGTTTTCATCTAAACTACATTTGGCATGTTATGTAATGACATGTGTTATAATTTGTTTTGTTTTTGAAATTTAAGTTTTGGATGCTTGGAGTATATTTGGCATGTGAAGTAATGTTGTGATCTATATTTTTTTGTTAAATTAAAAGTTAAAAGTTTTGGATGGTTTCAATCTACATTTGGCATGTGATATTTAATGTTAAATGTTTTTATTGGATAGTTGAATTATAATTGGCATGGCATGTGAAATTTTTAAAACTTAAGTTTTGGATGGTTTCAATCTACATTTTGCATGTGATATTTAATGAACTTTAAATGTTTAATGTTTTAATGTTGCATGATATATAATCAAAAGGTTTTTAAAACTTAAATTTTTGGATGGTTTCAATCTACATTTGGCACATGTGGTATATAATGTTACATGTTTCTATTGGATCTAGTTGAACTATAATTGGCATGGCATGTGAAGTAACGATCTATATATAATCAAAAGTTTTTTAAACTCAAGTTTTGAATGGTTTCAATCTACATTTCGCATGTGATGTTTAATGTTTTAATGTTGCATGATATATTATCAAAGGTTTTTAAAATTTTAAAGTTTTGGATGGTTTCAATCTACATTTGGCACATGTGGTATATAATGTTAAATGTTTCTATTGGATAGTTGTTCACTATAATTGGCATGGCATGTCAAGTAATGTTGCACAAATCCCTTTTGGATGGTTGAAGTACATTTGGAATTTTAAGATTGCTTTTGATATCTCCATGTAGTTTTGTTTGAATGAAAAAATTTCCAATAGGAAGAACATAGCTTTTCAATTCAACTAACCATGTATCAATTGAGCTCTAATTGAAAAAAGAGTTTAAAGAAGTAGATATATGTATAAATTTTCCCTTTAATTTTGATTGGAAATATAAGTCTAGTACATATATATTTTTGTTGAATTTGGGTCAATGTCGTTAATGCACTCAAATAGGTAGCCTTGTCGATTTATTTACATTGTGGAAACTTTTTACCAGAAAATCCAACTAGTTTTTCATCAATGCACATAGAAAAACTACTTGGAACAACTAATTGTGCATTCTAGAACATATCTATCCAAGACAAGTAACATTTTTCATCAATGCACATTGAACATATCCGACCATTGGACAAGCAAATTTTGTACTAAATTTTCAATCAGGATTAGAGATGTGGGTCAAATCCCACCAAAAGTCGGAGAAGTGCTCCGAGTCTCTTGTCTGAAAGGAATTTTCGTACAAAACTATATTGCAGATGATTTATTTACATTGTGTCCATACTTTTTACCAGAAAATCCAACTATTTTTTCATCAGCGCACATAGAAAAACTAGTTCCAGTTAATTGCATTCTAGAACATATATATTGAGTACGTAAATAATTTTTCATCAATGCACATAGTAAAACTAGAACAATTAATTTCATTCTAGAACACACACACACACACACACACACACACACACACACACACACATATATATATATATATATATCCAATACATATAACATTTTTCATCAATGAACATGTATAGAAAAAACTACTTTCAGTTGATACTAGAGCACGTGTTTGTACCCAAACAATTTGTACATGTGCAAACACTTGCACAAATAACATAAGCAGCTCAATTTTTAGTTGAGTACTGGAAGTTCTAAAACATATTTAATCCAAAGATAATAAATTGTTGGACAATTCACTCAAAAAATTCTAATGGAATTCCATCCTCAATAATCCGTTCATGATCGGATTTTGACATTTTCCATCTCTTAATTTTCTATTTTTTCTTTGATTGAACTTCTATCAACTTTATGCGTGCTGCACACACCAAGTGACTATATTGACAACTTATGGAATCGGGTTCATAGTCTTCAAAGTAAACAAAGTCTCCACTTTGATGAGTTTGTCTGAAAAAATAACCTTTCAGTATAATAGACCCTCTGTCATATTGAAATCCATGATCATTATAGTTTTGTAATAATTTCATTTTTCGTTCAGTGCAACGCATCAAATAATACTTCACATTTTCATCATTGTCAATAGGTGCAATTACAGCAAAAACATCTCCTGCACAATAAAATAAACTTAACAAAATTATACATATTTAAATTTATTTTTAGATTTTTAAATCATTAGAAAGTAATTCAAATGTTACCTTCTCTAACAAGATCAGAAACTCTATCACCATCGGATGATATTGTAGTTTCCTCTGATTGCATTTCTTCAAACATTGCAATAGACATTTTTCCCTTTGTATTTAGCTCTGTATGTTTCCAATTGTTCACATACATTTTGTTTTCACAAACATCATTGGATTTTGTGTTGTCTATGAAAACATCACAAAAACAAGAATATTTTCTTTTATCCAATGCAAACACATTTCTGGACGACTTTGTTTGAATTGAATGCAATTTTCGAGTCCCTTTTATTGTTTCAACGTCATTTCCAATTGATCTATCTACGTCTTCGATTCCAATATTCCAGAAAAGCCTTTATATGGAAAATTAGAAGAATAATTTGTAAATATGATATCAAAATACAATCAAAGATAATCGTTGCATGATAAATGTACAATGTTTAAAATTAGATTTCCAATATAAATTAAATTGAATGTACCTTCGCACTTCTCTTGATGGGTTTCTCTTATGGCTTAGAGCAGCATGCACCATTGAACAACTTCTTCAGTGTTCACAAGTCGGCTTGCAGAGTGGTTCATTTGATATCTTCGAAGTGCTTGTTTTATGCATGCTCCTGCACTGTCATGTTCTCCTTTTATATGGCCAGTATCAAAGAAATTCCAACAATGTTTAATGCAGGTTTTCTTATGAAGACAACACAACCAAAAGAATGATCGTGCGGATTTGAATTGACCTGCGCATTCGTCTGACCATATCCAATGTTCATTGAATGTTATTCCACGATTTTTCAATGAATCATAAATTTTTCCAAAACAATGTTGTACAAAACATGTATCATGTGTACGATCGTCACTGATATAAAAGTGATATTCTTTAATGATATGTCGATTTTCACTCGTGCTTTCTATATGATCGACATTTTGTTCAACATGTCTATATAGAATATGGACGAGCATGGAGACTTGATCAGAATGATAGTATTCACTCTGAATTTCTTTTTGTGGAACAAATGTGTAGTTTTCTGCAAAATCAATCACTGACAAAATTGTCCCTGGTGGAAAAAATTCATGAGATTTTTTGAATCGCAAGTCTTGCCATCGAGCTCTATGGGAATGCTTGGTGTATTTGTAAATTTCTGCCTCAAATTTTCTCAAAAATTCTATCAGAAAAATTTCGTCTTCTAGTAATTCAATTCTTTTAACACTATTTGCACCTTGAATTGATGTATCGATATATTCATATCTCTTCCATTTCACTTTCATGTTGGACAATGATTGATCATTTATATCAATACGATATTTGTTTTGAAATTTAGTCAAATTTCCACAATCATTGCATTTTTTACCACCAACACATTTCTTTTGTAAAATAGTTCATCGCTTTCTCTTTCACATAGAATTTGAGATATGAATTCACGGATAGTGGAAGGAGGAGGTGAATCCTTCCATAATGTTCTACCGAAATCAAGGAATGTGTCATAATATATCTCAAATTCCACATGATAACGGCAACAACAAGTGTCGCGTACGGTGATAGGTTTTACATACCATGGTTTTTGTTGAACAAAAGCACTGAGTGAAACATGAATTTGACAATTCTCTTTTTTGAACTTGTTGAATAACTCTATCTAAGTGGTTTCCAAGAAATGTTTTTCATGTTCTTCGTACTGATTTTGTGCTATTCTTCTTCGCATCACATGCCTTGCAGTTGGCGAAACACGCGAATTGTTCTTCCAATATTCATATATTATTTTTTTAACATTTTCTCCAAGTATATATTTGTATGGTTGCCTACAAATAGCTCTCCAACAAGCAAGTTCATCATTTACATCTATTTGCAGCCGAAATTTCCGATATTTGTGCAAAGTTTTTCGCGAGGTTCCCAGTGCTCGTGCCATAGATGTTACCAAACGATTCTCTTGAGTACTTGATGAAACCATTGCCATCTGTATTCCTCTACGTACAATTGAAACATCTTTCTCTCTAGATCTCTTAATTGACTTTATAGCACTACTCATATTTTTTATCACATCTTCCTTCATTTTTTTATATCTTTGGTTGATTTTCGAATACCCAATAGTGTCGTAGCTTCTTTTAATTTCCTTAATGATAGGATACCTTTCAACATTTGAGCCTGAACTGTCACCCGCTCATTTAAGAAATACTTTTCAAAAATGCAGTTAACACGATATCGTATTACATGGTCAGGTTTTTTATCTCCATATGTGTGAGTGTCAACATTTTCTAACATCTCATTATCGATAGTGATTTCATCTGTACATATTCGAAAAAATAGTACATATTAAATAAATAACTAAATTAATAAATATATCTATAATTTCAATGATATGTGCATGTGTTTAATACTCTAGATCTCTTAATTGACTTTATAGCACTACTCATATTTTTTATCACATCTTCCTTCATTTATTTTATCTTTGATTGATTTTCGAATACCCAATAGTGTCGTAGCTTCTTTTAATTTCCTTTATGATAGGAGACCTTTCAACATTTGAGCCTGAATTGTCACCCACTCATTTAAGAAATACTTTTCAAAAATGCAATTAACACGATATCGTATAACATGGTCAAGTTTTTTATCTCCATATGTGTGAGTGTCAACATTTTCTAACATCTCATTATCGATAGTGATTTCATGTGTACATATTCGAAAAAATAGTACATATTCAATAAATAACTAAATTAATAAATAGATCTATAATTTCAATGACATGTGCATGTGTTTAATATATATATATATATACCTTGTGATTCAATTTCTTTATTTGGATTTCTTTCAATATTTTCACCATCTTCAGTCATTGGTTCAATATCTCTTTCAAAATTTTGTATCTCATCATCAATGTTTTGAGGAATATCTCTGTCTGTTTACATTAAACAAAATATTTTTCAAATTAGTTCATCAAATAAAAATTAAGCTTCACATTTTACATTAGGAAAATTTTAAATATATCAATAGATCATAATATTTACATTTACATACCTGCTTCAATTTCTACTTGAGGTTGATTTTATTCTTCAATATTTTGAGGAATATCTCTGTCTGTTTACATTAAAAAAAATATTTTTCAAATTAGTTCATCAAATAAAAATTAAGCTTCACATTTTACATTAGGAAAATTTTAAATATATCAATAGATCATAATATTTACATTTACATACTTGCTTCAATTTCTGCTTGAATTTGATTTTCTTCTTCAATATTTCGAGGAATATCTCTGTCTGTTTACATTAAACAAAATATTTTTCAAATTAGTTCCTCAAATAAAAATTAAGCTTCACATTTTACAATTAGGAAAATTTTAAATATATCAATAGATCATAATATTTACATTTACATACCTGCTTCAATTTCTGCTTGAGGTTGATTTTCCTCTTCAATATTTGAGAGGGCTTCTAACTTTCTTTTGCGAGATTGTCTCATCTCTTTTCTACGTTCCTCAGGGTCTCTTTTTCGATCATATTTTCTCACACAAGTTCTTCGATTTCCCATGATAATAGGGTATGAAGTTCAAAAAATTTCCTTCAAAATATTAGAAAATAACTCGATTACAAAAAATATCACAAAAGATTTAATTTTAAAAAAATCAGTTTAAATTTTTTACAAAAAATACATACTCCAATCCAAAACACTTACTTCAAAAAATTCGAGAGAAAAATGTCTTATAAAAATGAAACGAAGCTCAAAAGATTTACTTCAACTCAAAACACGTACATACCTCCAAGAAATGTCTTTTGAATGTACGTCGTACATACCTCCAAGAAATGTCTTTTGAATGTACGTCCAAGAAATTTTTTTAAGTTCAAAACAATTTTTTTGCAAAATCAGGCCGCCTCCAAGAAATGTCTTCCAAAAAAATTCTTTAAACCCAAAAAAATTCTTTGTAAAGTCAGTTTGCTTCCAATAAATGCTCTTAAATCCAAAATTTGAAGAAAAGTTTTTAAACCCAAACCAAGATCTTTGTAAAATCAGATGAAAGCGCACAAACCAACAATCTTATATTCCATTATATTATTTGTAATCAATGATCAAATTAGCATTTGATGAGGTATCTCCCTAAACTAGAGCTAAACTTTTGTTGTTGCTTAATGATGCTAAGAATATTTTTCCCATGACGTACACTTTTGCATCATTTCATTGTTGATTACACTAAGATAGATATACCCCTTAATTTGTGTATCTATAGTTAAGTTTTTTTGTTCTTTAATGATGCTAGGAATATTCCTCCTTGTGGTGTTGACTACACCAATATAAAGATGCTCCATAATTTTTGTACATATAGTTGAACTCTTTTATTCCTTAAAGATGATAGGAATATTATTTCTAGTGCATACACTATAACGTCGTTGGAGTGTTGACTATACTAAAATAGAGTTGCCAAAATTTTGCACCTATACATTTTCAACATAACACAATAAGTATAATTTCAAAAAATTAAGCATCACAGATACTGCAAAGAAAAATAAGATTGAAGAATAAAAGATATTTTGAAACAAAGAAAAACAACCAAATGGAGTTCAACAATGGCTCAAGGATACTAAGAAGGTATACATCATCTCTAAGCCTCCATTGATGATGGTTAAGTAGATATAGGAAATCGTAGTGTCTATATCAGGGTTGTGAATCGAAGTTCATTGCAAGTCAAATGCCATGCATTATCCACTAATAATGAATGTTAGGGTTGTTAAATTCTTTCTTATTTTCAGATCTTAGTAATTATTCCCTTATGATCAATAATTACACACTTCAAAATTCTCAACCTTAATTTTATTTTTACAATTGAGTAAACATTATTAGATTGGTTTAAGATATATGATATATCTATTGATGTTTGATTACAATTGAGGGTCCTGATATACATACATAGTTGGGTGTCTTTTCATTAATAGACATGTCTTATTGACCATAGAAGATCTCTTCTCCTCATAAACCCACATAGGCTCTTGAAGAATTAGGACATTCTAAATATTAGGGAAGTGTTCATATGTTATATTACTTATACAAAAGCAATTTATTACACTCGCTTCTATACTTGAGAATCACCATTAGCATTCTTTATTGATTTAAGTAGATATATATGGTTCTATTTAACAGAGAAAGTAAGATCTTATACAAATCAAAAGGTGTCTTGATGCACATGAGATTCTTCTGTTACATATTTAGTATAGGCTATATAGAGGCACTATTCATAATTGAGGTCGTGCGATAAGTGTTTGTGTGGTGAGGTGAGGTCCTAAGGAATAGCCTTAAAAGACATGTCTTATTTTTTATTAATTAATTAATGATTATTTATATTTATATTTATATATTATATTATATATATAATAGAATATATACTATATATTTTTGTGCATGATATGATATATATTTTACATTATTTTCTGGAAGGGAATACATTATGTTGCTATATAAAACATCAACACCCCCTCTTAGCGAGGTAGGTATTCTTCCATGATGTTATCCTCTAGTAGTCCCAATCATGCCCAACCACTTTACATGGTATGGGTAGGACTATCACCATAGTCTCAAGTCTACGCTGCAAGTATCTATGATGTTTCTCCTCTCTTAGTAGTCCCAACCATACCTAGCCACTTCACATGACGTAGGAAATACTTGTACCAAGCTACTCATTACTCCCTTAGTCACTTCACATGACTGATTTGGGAAACCCTTGACCTGAGGGAGAGTATCTTCCCACTGTAGGAGAAACATCACAACTCCCTCTCAAAGAGGATGAACATTATGCATCACACCAAACTTGTCTCTGAAGTATTCAAACTTGATTTTAGACAGAGGCATGGTGAGAATGTTTGTTGTTTGCTCATCAGTGGATATGTACCGAAGTTCCATTGCTCCTCTTTGTACCATGTCTCAAATGAATTGGTATTTTATCACTATATGCTTTGAATTGTTATAAAAGACTAGATTATGTGAAAGCTTCACACAACTTTGATTATCACAATATATCCAATTTGGCTCTAACTTTAGATCTAATAAACCTACAAGAAATTTTCGAAACCATACTTCTTCACGGCTTGCATCACTTGTTGCTATATATTATGCCTATATTGCATTGAGTATCACTCAGAATTGTTTTCTGCTAAACCATCAGATAATACATGATCCCAAACTGAAGCAACATCCTGATGTGCTTTACTTTTCTACTGCACTCCCTACCGAGTCAGAGGTTGTATGACCTTGCAATTTTACTTCACCGTCTGAGACATATCTGAGTCCATATTTAACCGTACCATATAGGTTGATCCACGAGGATCTAAAAAGGCCCAAAATTTTAATTCCCCAAATATCAGTAAAACTAGCACCAAGTCATAGAGCTTGGCGATTTGATTCCAACGATGCAAATGACACCTCAATCCAAGTTTGTATGACAAAGTTATGAATAGTCAAAAAATTTGTCAAATTAAGAAAAACTCAAAGTCAACCCAATGTGCCACGTGTCATTCCCATAGGCTATCACGTGACACATGACACTAGGCTAGAAATAGATGGTGACACATGCTAGGGTGATTGGGCACACAATGGCACTAAAATTTGTGCAGGTGATGTGGCATTGGTCAATGAATGGAAACCACGTGGACCAATGAGATGGCACCACATGGCACCATCAACTATCCCAAGTGGCCTTGATGTGTGTGTCAATATACATTTGATTTTCTTTGTTACGTATGGTTATAACTAAACATTATGTTTGTTTTATGGTTATAGTTAAAACTATATTAAAATCCAAAGGTGAGGTTGTCGATGTGCAGTTATGTTTGGTTTCACATTTCTTGTGGAGTTGCAAACTCAATTTGGGGGTGACCACTGGTTGAAATCCATGAACAAAGAGATATATGGCAGGAAAAAACATGGAGAGCTCGTATCCATTGAGTCTATTTAGCAAGATGAGTATTTAATTTCATGTTTCGTGTTTTTTATGTGATTTTATGTTGAAAACCTAACTTCAAGGTTTGTATACAAATGATTATAATGTTTACAATTTCACTATGTGCCTTAATTATGTGTCATATTTATTATTACATGTTATTTATGGTTGAATTATAATTCATTATATGTTTAACATTGTTATGTTGTGAACCCTAGTTAGTGTCTTGTGTTAATATTGTTAAATATTGATAACTATTGGCAATTCCACAGTGTGTTTTAATTATACGTTGTTTTACAGTTGCATGTTTTTAATGGATTTAATGCTAGGGTTAATACCCATATGATATAAATTCAATGGGAATTGCATTAGAGTTACATGTGGGGTTTGGATGTGAACCACAATTTAATAACATAAATTATAAATGATGTGATTCTGCAGGAATGTTGGTGAATTTTGACACACAAATAATGAAGGAATTTCAATTCATGTGGAAAATGGTAATGATATGGTTTTATGGTTTCAAATGGCATGCAAGCTACGAATTTATGGTAATAAATGTTTCTAATTTTATGGAATTAAGGCTCTTTGTGGAACAGGAGCTCTCTAGCAATGGCATCTCCTAGCACATATCCACTCTTCTTTTCTATATAGTTTGGATTCTTGGATTTTTTTTCATTCTCAAGTCTTTTGGCCCAATGTGGGTGCTATGTAAAAGTTTATTCCTATGTCATTTCCCCCTCATGGTATCACCTTTCTTGTACCCATCGTCTTCTAATCCCCTTTCTCTCAACTTCTTTTGGAAATATTTCAGTCATTTTCAACCTTTCCCTGTTTTCATCACCTCCTATGCACTCTCATCCCTGGGCTTATTTAATCTATCATCCACCATCTCTTCTATCCCTCTCGCCTCGATTTTCAAACTATTCTCCTCTTCGTATTCTATTCTCTAGCTCCACTTCTCCCTGCAACCCATTTCCTCCTCATCACCAGTTATACATTTCCAAAGGGCATGGATAAGAAGGAGGGATACCTCTCAGCATGCACAGGATATTTTGCAGTTCTAGTATCGAGTCATTGGCTCTTCCCATAGCTATACAGAACACACATCGTGTCCCATTCAAATTGAAATTAAACAAGTTGAATGAGAAATAACTAGAGCATGTTAATTTTTTTGGACAATGAAGTTCTAACAGATTGGGTGACTTAGTACTTGACATTAGCCATACCCATGATAGGTACAACCAGTATATGTATATTTTGGACATTTATTTGCACCTTAGGCTATTATTGGGAAAAGTGTTATTGGACATAAATGAGGCTAAAGAGGAGGTTCTCATGGTGTTAGAAAACATGCAACTTACTTTGCAATTGTTGGATAATATTCAGTTGTGTAGAAGCTCACCTTTGCATACCCCTTGAATTTGGATGCTCTCTCAGAAGCAAGAAGGAGCTCATTGTAATTGAATTTGCGAACTCTAATAAGTCTATGATCATTCTCTATATTTTTACTATTATGAATATTTTTGTCCTAGTCTCTAACTTTGCAGCATGTTTTTGGTCTTAGTGGCTTGGACTTAGCTGTTATTTTTCTAGTTAGTCTACTTACTATTAATACTTGGTTTATGTAGTTGATATCTAACTTTCAATTTTGTATCTAGTCTAGTTTCCCTAGTGGAAAACTAGATTGGATATTTTCATGTTTTGATAGTTTTCCTTGATCTTTGAATATACATTTAACCTTTACAAAAAAAAAACAAAAACAAAAACAAAAAACAAATATGAACTTACACAAAATTAATCTTGTCAACATCAGAAAATTGGTATTGGAATTCAACGAATGACAAGTTTGTGATTTTTTTCATTCCATTTATAGCATTATCAGATCCTCACTACTTTGTTTTCCAAAATGGTCCTTCCCCCTTTATCTTATGCATTTTTATATATCACACTTTTTTAATTCCTTCTTCTTGTTTTTAACAACATTGACATCAATGTGATGATACTCTATAAATATTTTGAGAATTCCCCATGGCTCTCTGTCTCTTTGCCTCATCCCTATCCGAAGATGAAATAGACATATCCTTTCTTACATTAGTTTATGGAACAATATTTTAAAGTTGGGGATGCGATTCTTAAGAAAGCTATGGAAAATATAACGTGACTTTTTTTATCACTAAACTTATGAATTAGGGATTATGCTCTAACATTACACTCTTTCATGCATTTGGCATGGTTTAAGAGATAAAGAGAACAATCAATATGCTAAAAAAAATGACATATTGGTGCTTTTAATGAGTATATTTATTTAATTTCATTATTTTATGAATCTTGGCAAACTCCAAACCATAAACAATTTAACTTAGATAATAAGCAATGGTTGCAATCATGCTATATTGTCATTTTCCTAGAGCCCCAGATTGCAAGTGAGGTCCTCCATTACTTTTATGGTATTTTGACAAAATTATTATCCCTCAACAAAGGCCTCAAGATATATTAGGATTTGTTATTTTATAATGAGATTTAAAGTGAACATGACTCCCATGTTTATCCAAAATTGGGGAAAAATAAAAATTTAAGATGTAATTCTTATGCATCATATGGATACAACATTCTCTCTTATATTAGTGTTCACAACAATGTTTTATTTTGTGATTGTAAATAAGGTATCATATTGTCATTTATAACACTTTAGCTCAATGACTATGGATTTTTATTAATTATAATGTATATATAACCATCAAAAAATTATATTTTAAATTAAAAATACTATTACTATTGAAGTTTTTGCTTAGTTTATTCTTTCCAATTGTAATACAATTATCGTTAAACTTTTCATGTGGAAATAATTAAATGAGTATATACCCTTAAACTTCAAATTAAGAGATAAGATAAACTATGGGTCGAGCACATTCAAATTCTTATTGTTCATAGAGTAAATGAAACAGTTTAACCAGTCTCTCCCATGGAAAACTATGGGTAATAAGTTACCAATGTGATGGGCAATGTCACTTAAAGAAATAGAAATATACACTTGTAAAAAAATTCATGGTTTAGTTATTAATTTGGAATAACAATTCCCCATTGGGGGTGTCATTTCAGAAGGAAAGTTAGAGGCATCTTGGACAGTGGAGCCAGGAAGGTCTCCACGCACCACATGCTTGCCTTAACGGTTCTCCTCTCACGCTTGGGTTGAATGGATCATTGGTACCTGGACCGCGCTCTACGTATAAGCATAATATCCATGATGATGTGTCATAGTTTGGTTATCTGCAGTTATTGGGCAATGGTGAGAGAGATTTGCGCGAGAGCACCCTGTGTATTGATGCTTGGTCTCAAGCCAAGCCTTGGGGCATCTGCGCAGGGTGAGGTGTGTAAACGTGGATGTGTGTGGAGATGGTTATGGTTTTGTGCATGGTCGTGTGATCTAGAACTGATCTCCCTATGGCGAGCGAAGCAGAGTCTAGTTCAGGGCTCAAACTCTTCGTGGTGGGGTGATCTTATTTGGGTGAGTGTGTGGATACATTTATAGCTAATTGATGTTATGTGGGCCTTCAAGCTCGTGGGAGAGGTTGACGAGTGTTGTTGGCTTTAGTTCGGGTGGAGTTCGGAGGACTCATCATTCTGGTGTGTGTCTCCCTGCAACAAAGTTTACAGTGCAATTGACAGAGCGGTTTCGGCGTGCAGGCCTGCCCCCAATGGCCTTGAGTTGTTCGATGACCTAGGTCTGGTATGCAGTGTTTGTGTGAAAAATTATAATTTTAATTTAATAGTGGGTTCTTGTCTTGGCAAAGAGGCTCCGCTCAGCTGCAGCGCGGCCTGGGGTGGTGGGTCTGGTTACATGTCACGACAACGAGGTCAAGCACAAAGGGGAGTTTTACGTCATCACATGGAGGAGAGACAGTCATTTGGGGACCCCAAATCTAACTCTGTGTCAACATAGAAGCAACACTCACTAGCGAGCATGGCTGTATCCTGAGCCCACTCCCCGGTCCAAGTGGATGACCCGATCACCTTGGAGTCGATATCATCCCAACTGCAGCACATACAAATCAATTTGTACACTATGCGGGAACAGCAATATGAGGAAAGGAATGAACTTGTCCTGTACATAAACGACCTCCAACACATGCAGAATGAGACTCTCGATGCTCTGGGGAGTCTTCAGCACCAGCTTCGGTGCTCCAACGACCACCTCTGAGCTCTGGAAATTCAAGTGGAGCACATTGATTATCACATTCATGATCAAGAAACACTCTTTGCTGCCCCTCCTATATTTCCACCTAATCCTCCTCCATGATGTATTTTTTGCAACTCATCTTTTTTCCATTTTTGTGCCGCCAATAACCACAAACACCGGTTGTCTTGGCTCTCTTCTAGGCTTCCTTTTATGTATAGCTCTGCTCATGTGTTCTCTAAAGCCCGTGATGCTTAGTTGTACTAAAGACTTGATGTATCCTGATGTATCTTTCAGAATGATAATATAATGAAACTTTTTTTACCGAAAAATAAAATAAAACAATAATATGTATTATTTTTTGTTATACAGATTCTCTTATTATTGTTGTTAAAAAAACACTCTCAAAATAATTTGTTGGTGGTTCTAGAGTTTAGTTATCATCATTATTTTACTTTTTTTGGTGGTCATAAGTGGGAAGTTAGATACCTCATCTTTTTGGTGCTCATAAGGGTGTAGTTAGATAGCTTTGTGTCTTGGGCAGCTCTGTGTCTTGGGCTTGTGCTGTTAGGTAAAATTTATAATAAGTGAGTGGTTAATACATAGGCATAAAGTCCATCATTTACTATTGTCTATCAATGTGCAATAATTTATCATTATTATTAAAAAAAACATACCACCTCAAATGACCCACTAATTTATAAAAGAATATCCAATTATAAATCTTAGCCATAACCAAAAACAATTTTAACTTAAATAATTTTTTTTTTAAAACATATATATTTGTAGATAAATTTCTTTTCAGATTAATCACATCATTAGGATTTGGTCGATGTTTCGAACCAACTAATGTGGTTCATCCTCAGGACAAGGTGAAAAAGCCGACCAATCTTATCGAATAAATAGTGTGGATGCATCATTGTGTAGTATTAGCCATAGAAAACTAGTCGTTAATGAATTATTTAATTAGTTATTAGGGAGTAATACTAAATATTTTTAATTAAAATTATTGATTAATAAATTAATTATATATATATATATATATATATATATGCTAGAAATTTAATTATTTATTAATATAATACATAGGTGATTATATAAGATAATACAAAAATATAGGATAATATATTATATAAAAACACAAAGGATAATATCAAGGGGAATATTAAAAAAAAAGGAAAATAATAAAGGGCACCGATAAAAAGGAAAAAGGAAAGGAAATAAAACCCTAAAAATATATACAAAACATAGACTGAAAGAAAAAGAAAACCTAATGCAAGAAGGGGGGCGAAATCACCTAGAGAGTGTTAGAGTGGAGCTCTTACTCAACTTCCAACCATCATCCCTATTGAGATTCTTAGCATGTCACTCAATATCTTTAGAAGGAATAATGTCTCCACTTCATTCAAACCCTTGTATACTATTAGAAATTCTCCTCGATTTGTCAAGGACCATATTGACTCAAAAGACATGAAGGGCGTTTACATGGTTCCTTGTTCCTGTAGCACGCCCTACATTGGTGAAATAGGCAGATCCATTAGACAGAGAATTAATGAGCATGTTGCAGACATTAGGCACAATCGATCTCGCACATTGGCTCTTGCAGAACATGCGAAGAAATCGTGTCACCATGTATGCATTGAAGACTCCAAAGTCATTGCTAAGGTCGACCACTTCCATCATAGGAAGCTTAGCGAAGCCTTTGAGATTGAGCGACATGCTAAGAATCTCAATAGGGATGATGGTTAGAAGTTAAGTAAGAGCTAGACTCTAGCACTCTCTAAGTGATTTTTCCCCCTTGTGTTAGGTTTTCTTTTGCTTTTAGTCTATGTTTGGTATATAATTTTAGGGTTTTATTTCCCTTCCTTTTTTCCTTTTTATCCCTTGCATTTATTATTTTCCTCTTTTATTTTTTATCTAGTCTTTATTTATATCCCCTTGATATTATCTTATATATTATCCTTTGTGTTTTTATAATATATTATCATATCTTTTGTATTATCTTATATATCACCTATGTATTATATTAATAAATAATAAAATTTCTAACCTAACAAATTCATATATATATATATATATATATATATATATATATATATATATATATATATATATATATATATATATATATATATATAATTTTAATTAAAAATATTTAGTATTACTCTCTAATAGCTAATTCATTAAATGTTAGTTTTTAAAAGTCTAGTTTTAGATTGATTAGCTTTTTCACAATACATAAGTTGGTTCCAAAATAGGACCAAAACCTAATGATATGATTAATCCAAAAAGACATTTATCTACTTTATAGATCACAAAAGTATCACATGTAACATATATATATTTGTAATCATTTAGTTAAAATTATTTCCAATAAAATAAAATAAAATAATTTTAAATAACATAAATTAAAAAATATATATATATATATATATTTTGTGGAGGTCTCCAACTTCATGAAATTGTTTGCACTTCAGTACTCCGTCCTAATCACGTTCGTTCATATTGGCATGAATGAGCTTATACGTAAATAAACTAGAGTTAGCTTTGATCTCACGTGAAATGGCTCTATATTAATGTCATTGCTTCAAACTTAGTACATTACTGGAGTGAGAATGGCGTTGCATTGTGTGGTTAAAGGCTTAACATTAGCCAACCGATCGAGCACGAGCACGTCGGCGGATATAAACTCGAGAGATGCGGGTGATTTCGGCTGAAAGAGATACAGTCCGCCGCCATAGAAATTTTGAAGCGGTCTTCACATTATAGACGCCGTAGAAATTATGCAGTGATTCTTCAGATTTACCTTTCTTCATATATATATATATATATATATAACATCACATTACTCACGAAAACTGTAAGTCGAGTAATATATTTAGGTTATTTCCGGATCTCTTCGTGGCGAAAAATTTAGCTGTTCTTGGACGACCCCTGAATAAGAATGAAATGCTAGTCATGGCAATCAAAGACCGTTGTAAAAAATTGTTGATTACAATTTGCTGAACAAGAATCAGTACAGAAAATAAGCAGCCTATTAGTTTCTAGAAGCAGCAAGTAATTAGCAATAGTATGGTATTGGATGCACCAAGTTAGTTTTCTATACTTCCAATCATTTCCCAGCTTAAAATATTTCATCAAATGATCAAAACCTAAATTATTTTACTGCGACTACACCCGATACCAAGTTAGTCTTCTATACTTTCAATTATTTCTAAGCTTAAAATGTTTCATCAAATGATCAAAACCTAAATTTACAGTTAATTATGAATTGCTGTGGGCTGCTGCATGGTTGCACAAAGCATCGACCAACGACGACTCCTATCTGCAGTACATTCAAGCCAATGGCAATAAACGTGATGATAATAACGGCCTCGATGAATTCGGATGGGAAAATAAGGATGATGGCATTAATGTCCTCCTCTGTAGGGTAATTAATTATCACTAGTCCACAGTACTGCTTAATATATCAACTGCAATTGAAATTACAGATCTATATATATTTATTCGTATATTGGTGTTTACAGGACTATATGTCTGACAATATATTGGTCTTAGAATCATACCAGGAACACGCTGACAGTTACATTTGCTCCCTCTTTCCTGAAACTCCTTATCCACATGTTCGATACACACCAGGTAATTTTATTTCCTATTTTTCTTTTGGGTTCCACTTTGTAATGGTAATCTTGAATATTTTGGGAATATCGGAAAAATTCAAGAGAGAAAGGACTAGCATAATGAGGTTATAATTTTGTTTGGAAAATAGTGAAAATTTTGGTATAATTTTGACAAAAATTTTGAGAAATTTAGATTATATTTGTAAGTTTTAGGATTTTGGATGTGAATGGTTTTTTAGAATGCTGATTCAATTTCCACCATTAAACAATCTATTCAAACATTCCTTCGTCATATTTTTTGAAAAAAAAAAAAAAATTCCAAAAAATAACTTTTTGGATGAATTAAGGGCTCAATAGACTAGCCCAAATCAACCATGCTGTAAGTTAGCATATTCCATAAATCTGCAATGTAGATAATTTCAACTCTTTTTAAATAGATGAAAATGAAATGGTGAAGAACATTGTAAGAAACAATTATTGTATAAGTTGGTTTTTTCCATATTTGACTGATACCACAATATAACCAACTGATCTAGAGACCCAGCGATTACTGAATAAGCTTATTGCTATGAAGTGAAGCTAATTGAAGTAGGTGGTGTTTTGATCAGGTGGGTTGATATACCAATTAGCTAATGGAAGTAATATGCAGAGAGTGACTTCAATATCGTTCTTGGCTTTGGCATATGCCAAGTAACTCAGCCACGCGTCTAAAGTGGTGCGGTGTGGAAGCGTTGAAGTAACTCCTGCAAAATTCAAGCCCTTGCAAAACAGGTTAGTGCAACGTCTTTCTACAAATTCTTACAGATCAAATTGTTATATAGAAATTCAGAAATGATATAGTCAAGCAGCAGATCTAGGAGAGCATTAGCATATCTGAAAAGGGTTTAATGAATTTATACTATCTATTGCAGATTGATTACATATTAGGAGAGAACCCACTGAATGTATCATACATGATGGGATATGGCTCCCACTTTCCCCGACGGATTCATCATAGAGCCTCGTCTCTGCCTTCTATTGTCGATCATCTCGACTTCATTGCGTGCAAAAGTGGGTTTAATTATTTCGACAGCAATTATTCGAATCCTTCGAATCCTTCTTTTCTTTCAGTAAGAAAAAACCCTCGTTTATATAATGTACCAGCCATTTGTCTGCAAATTCAGAAAAAACATTACATATAACCTATTGATATTAGCAAGGATAATCTTTCTAAAATTATTCGAATCCTAATCTTCTTATGGGAGCAGTCGTCGGAGGACCAGATGAGAATGATCAGTTTGCAGATGATCGAGCAAATTATGGGCTTATTCAAAAAAGAATGCTGCAACCACCGTGATCAATTGATCAAAAATTGGCATTGCTACTTAATTATATGCAAATGTCCATGGCTAACGTCTTATCATGTCACTGTATATCACATTATCTGGTATATTTTAATCTCAACTCTATTTTCTGCCCTGAAATAAATCCTGCTAAAAGTGGAAGTGGAAATAGTTTCAGAGTGAAACAATAAATCCTGTTAAAAGTGGAAATATATTTTAATCTGAACTCTATTTTCTGCTTTGAAATAAATCCTACTAAAAGTGGAAGTGGAAATAGTTTTAGAGTGAAACAATAAATCTTGTTAAAAGTGGAAATAGTTTTAAAGTGAAACATTTTTGCAGAATCTAGCACTACAACATAAAGAGGGGTTTTAAGACAATATTTAAGACAATTTTTGGGTAAATTGTTTTAATTGTATTTTCTTAAATATTTTTTTTGAGCGGGTGTCTCAAATTAAATCGTCTTATAATTGAATTGTCTTAAAATATTGTCTCTATAAAGACAATATATAACACAAGCATTTTTGTCTCTCCAGAGACAATTTCGTTTTTGTTTCTCCAAATATAGTTTCATTTTTGTCTCTCTAGAGACAGTTTCATTTATAGTCCTTTATGAGACAATTTCATTTGTCTCTCCAAAGACAATAGTTGGAATTAAAAACATATTGTCTTTATGGAGACAATGTCTTTAATACTATCTATTGTCTCTCTAGAGACAATATAAAACAATGAATCCAGAAAAAATATCTCACCATTAAAATAAATCAATATTAAAATATTTAATAAAAAAAATCAACAATATCATTGAATAATTCCTCCTGGTGCTCTTCCGTTGAACTAGCCCCCTTTAAAAAATTATTTGAGGAGTGATGGCAATCCTTGACATTGTATAATAGGCATTGATTTTTAAAAAATGTTCAACACATAATGGCATAATCCTTGTAAAATATATAATCATACAAGTTCCTATTTTTAACTTAATAAAAAATAACTCAATAAAATTAGCTTTTCAGATCTTTCTAGATTAGTTTATCAAGTGTAAAAAATCACATGTCTTGGAATTCAGGTAAGCCTACTCTCATTCAATTTCTCTATCTTCTTACATCATAATGTTTCCGTAGCACATTTACCTCTCCTTGTCTTGAGATTGTAATAATCTGTTGGTGATTTTGTGAGTTGGAACTCGCATACTGCAAAGAGGGTTTTAAGAACTTTCATCTTTAAGCTTTGTCATAAAATTTAATTTAAGCTCATTCAATGAATTTTGAAATTATAAATTATTAAAAAAAAAAAAAATTTAAAATAAATTAATCATTATCTCATAATCATGTCAAATCTTTCCTAAAATCAAAGAAATGAAAGCTCACTCAATGAATTTTGAAATCATAAATTATTAAATAAAAAAAAAAAATATTTTAAAATAAATTAATCATTAACTCATATCAAATCTTTTCTAAAATCAAAGAAATGAAAGTTAGCATACACTTTCATATCATTACCTACCCAACAATGCATATAATGAGCAAGCAACACCACCAACACGCACAATGAAGGCAGGGTGCTTAATAAAGAGGAAAATAAGGATTCATTTTTAGATTTTAGATTAAAAAGTAAACAAAGAGAATATAGTCAACACCTTGTGCTCTTCTCCTGGAGACAGGTTTGACAGTCCCCTACAGCCTCCTCAACAACCCATCTATTAGGGACCTGGAAAGGGCTATGAAAATGCTAATGCCTCCTTTCATAGAAACGAATCTGGCAACATCCGCATTGACTGATAAATTTTCTATGCATGTGTGTCTCCTTTCCATAGTAACCGAATTTTTTTTATAAAACTTTGTTGATTAGCTCTGGTTCTAAAATATACAGTCATTGATGGTTTCCATGCCAATAGAAAAATGTCTCTCCTGAGCAGCAACAATTAACAAATACTAATTAGACATTGATTTCAACCTTGACACCACTGGAAAAATTCAAACAACTAGCAGAAAGCATATGTTATAAATTCATTGGCCTAGCAGTTTGAGGCGTACAAGAGCAACATATGAAAGTAAAGTAAGTCTCAAAGGAAAAGAGAATGAATGATAGAGAGAACCATATATCTAACTCTACTTATGGTAGTGTGGTGTGACTCTAGGAACAATGTCATGAGAAATATTCTACATGGGTTGTGCAAGAGCCTCCTTAATAAGCTGTGTGTACTCACTCCCTGTAATTATCCGGTAAGGTAGGCCTCTTATCCCTTGGGCTGTATAGGCAATCTAGATTGCATAAGGTCTCCATATCAAGTCTCTAAATAGTTTGACAATTATGCTCCCAAACAAAACAACTAAAATGGCAACGAATAATTCAACACTACTTCTATGAACAAAATCCATCTTCAAAACCTCACACAATACCATACCATTGCAGGGCTATTTCACTCTGTTTTCCCAATAGTTCTGTGTGTCAATGAAATTTTCACAGAAATGAACTAAGTCGTTTTGTGTTTATATGCGCAATTGGGACCTAGAAATGCAATGAAACTGCAAAATGAAGGAGTATTTAGTCAAACACCCCAGTTTTTCCAATCAATGATCACAACTATAATTTACATTGCACTTCCAATGCGTAGGCATCACCACCAACATGAAAAATGAAGGCAGGGTGCTTAATAAAGAGGAAAATAAAGATTCATTTTTTTCATTTTTAGATTTTAGATTAAAAAGTAAACAAAGAGAATATAGTCAACACCTTGTGCTCTTCTCATAGAGACAGGTTCGACAGTCTCCTGCAGCCTCCTCAACCACGTCCCATCTATTAGGGGACCTGGAAAGGGCTATGAAAATTCTAATGCCTCCTTCCATAGAAACCACTTTGGCAACATCTGCACGGACCTTTTCCCTACCCAGAACATCGAGGTCCTTAAAATATTTTTCAGTTGCATTTGGAATTAAATATCAAAGACCCAATTGCCAATTCTCTGGTCCATGGAAAAAAAAAACCTTTGTGGATCCTTGCAAATTTAATCCACATTTACATATAAACAAGCACACGTGGATCTTTTCCCTACCCAGAATAGCGAGGTTCTTAAAATAATCTTCAGTTTCATTTGGAATATATATATAGAAATTTGGCTTGTTGTTACATGCCTGTAGAGATTATGAAAGGAGGAAGACCATGGTATTCATTGTTCATTCCATGGGAGCATCTATTGCTATGTTGTTTACTCTATGGATGTTGAATAAGCATCAGCAGCCTGGCAAACCTAAATCTGTTTTCGGCATCACATTCGACTTCCTCCTGGTTGGGGATGAAATTATCGCATGAGCAGTTCGTCGGAAGATGTGGGCGGACCAGTTCTGTCATGTGGTTTTAGGACATGATGTCTTCTCTCGAATCTTGTTGTTCCCTTTCATGTACATCTATGAGTCGTTGGAGGAACTGCTGCTCTATTAGAAGTAAAAATTTTCAAGGATTCTAGATAAAGATTCTTATAAAAGAAGCCCTCCCTCTAAACACAGAGGGTATTGATAAGTTTGTCAGCACAGTCCTTCAGGATTGTTCAGCCGTTGTGAATTACATCCTTGTAACCAACATAAGTCCGAACAACCCTTTGATGTTTGTTGTAAAGCAGCTGATGAAACTGAGCCCTTATAGGCCATTTGGGCATTATGTATTCTACTCCTGGAGTGGTGGGATTTGGATAGATAATCATTTTGTTGTGTTTCCCATTCTCTATTATGGGCTTCAAAAATCAAATGTTAACTTGGGGGACTTCATCTTAGAGCACGTTAGGTATGGCCATATCTTACCTAATGTCATGCAAAACATAGTGAAGTTGGGCGAGGTTTCATATCTTCCTTTGTCAGCGGCAGGATCAGTTTATCAAGACCAGAAGATCACATCACAATTGGACACTCTTGGTCTTGGAATTCAGGTAAGCCTGCTGTCAGTCAATTTCTCTATCTTCTTGCATCATAATATTTCAGTAGCACATTTATCTCTCCTTGTTTTGAGATTGTAATAATCTGTTTGTGATTTTGTATGTTGAAACTGACATATTGTATAAGAGGGTTTTAAGAACTTTTCCTATATTATGCATAATATAGGGTATGCAATAGACCCAATCTAATAAATTTTCAAAATCCTAAATTATAATTTTGGGAGAAGATATTTTGGGGATATTTAGTTTTTCAAAATAAATTTCATCCTTAAGCTTTATCATAAAATTTAATTTAAGCTCACTCAATAAATTTTGAAATCATAAATTATTAAATAAAAAAATAATTTTTTAAAATAAATTAATCATTAACTCATAATCATGTCAAAATCTTCCTAAAATCAAAGAAATGAAAGTTAGCATACACTTGCACATCATTATCTACAACGTTTCACCACCAATGCATACAATGAGCAGGCAGCACCACCAACACGCACAATGAAGGCAGGGTGCTTAATAAAGAAGAAAATAAGGATTCATTTTTTTCATTTTTAGATTTTAGATTAAAAATTAAACAAAGAGAATATAGTCAACACCTTGTGCTCTTCTCCTATAGACATGTTTGACAGTCCCCTGCAGCCTCCTCAGAAACCCATCTATTAGGGGACCTGGCAAGGGCTATGAAAATGCTAATGCCTCCTTCCATAGGAACCACTTTGGCAACATCCGCATCGAATGATAAATTTTCTAGTCATGTGTGTCTCCTTTCCATAGTTAGCAAATTTATTTGATAAAACTTTGTTGATTAGTTATGGTTCTGAAATATACATCCATTGATGGTTTCCATGCCAATAGAAAAATGTCTCTCCTGAGCAGCAACAATTAACAAATACTAATCAGAAATTGATTTCAACCTTGACACCACTGGAAAAATTCAAAAACTAGCAGAAAGCATATGTTATAAATTCATTGGCCTAGTAGTTTGAGGCCTACAAGAGAAACATATGAAAGTAAAAGAAGTCTCGAAGGAAAAGAGAATGAATGATAGAGAGAACCATATATCTGACTCCACTTATGATAGTGTGGCGTGACCCTAGGAACAATGTCATGAGAAATATTCTGCATGGGCTATGCAAGAGCCTCCTTAATAAGCTATGTGTACTCACTCCCAATGATTATCCGGTAAGGTAGGCCTCTTATCCCATGGGCTGTATAGGTCATCTAGAATGCATAAGGTCTCCATATCAAGTCTCTAAAGAGTTTGACAGTTATGCTCCCAAACAAAACAACTAAAATGGCAACGAATAATTCAACATTGCTTCTATTAACAAAATCCATCTTCAAAACCTCACATAATACCATACCATTACAGGGTTACTTCACTCTGTTTTCCCAATAGTTCTGTGTGTCAATGAAATTTTCATAGAAATGAACTAAGTTGTTTCGTGTTTATAGGCCCAATTGGGACCTAGAAATGCAATGAAACTACAAAATGAAGGAGTATTTAGTCAAACATCCCATTTTTTCCAATCAATGATGACAATTATAATTTTCATTGCACTTCCAATGCATACAATGAGCAGGAAGCACCACCAACATGCACAATGAAGGCAAGGTGCTTAATAAAGAGGAAAATAAGGATTCATTTTTTTTATTTTTAGATTTTAGATTAAAAAGTAAACAAAGACAATATAATCAACACCTTGTGCTCTTCTCCTAGAGACAGGTTCGACAATCCCCTTCAGCCTCCTCAACCACCCATCCATTAGGGGACCTGGCAAGGGCTATGAAAATGATAATGCCTCCTTCCATAGAAACCACTTTGGCAACATCCGCACGGATCTTTGCCCTACCCAGAACAATGAGGTCCTTAAAATAATTTTCAGTTGTATTGATAATAATATATCAAAGACCCAATTGCCAATTCTCTGGTCCATGGAAAAAAAAGCTTTGTGGATCTTTGCAAATTTAATCCACATTTACATATAAACAGGTGCACATGGATCTTTTCCCTACCCAGAACAACGAGGTTCTTAAAATAATTTTCAGTTGCATTTGGAATTTATATATAGAAATTTGGCTTGTTGTTGCAGGCCTGTCGGTATTATGAAAGGGGGAAGACCATGGTATTCACTGGTCATTCCATGGGAGAAGATATTGCTATGTTGTTTACTCTATGGATGTTGAATAAGCATCGGCAGCCTGGCAAACCTAAATCTATTTTTTGCATCACATTCGTCTTCCCGTTGGTTGGGGATGAAATTCTCGCACAAGCAGTTTGTCGCAAGATGTGGGAGGACCAGTTCTGTCACGTGGTTTTAGGATGTGATTCCTTCTCTCTAATCTTGTTGTCCTCTTCTATGTACGTGTATGAGCCGTTGGAGGAAATGTTTCCCTATTGGAATAGATCCATGCATACTGTAAAAGTTTCATGGATTCTACAAAGACGGCTATAAAAGAAGCCCTCCCTCTAAACGCAAACAGTATTGATAAGTTTGTCAGCATAGTCCTTCAAAATCATTCCGCCATTGTGAATAACATCTTTGCAACCAACATAAGTCCAGACAACGTGTTGATGTTTGTTGTAAAGCAGCTGATGAAACTGAGACCCTATAGGCCATTTGGGCATTATTTATTCTTCTCCTAGAGTGGTGGGATTTGGATAGATAATCATTTTTTTGTGTTTCCCATTCTCTATTATGGGCTTCAAACATCAAATGTTAACTTGGGGGACTTCATCTTAGAGCACGTTAGGTATGGCCATATCTTACCTAATGTCGTGCAAAACATAGTGAAGTTGGACGAGGCTTCAGATCTTCCTTTGTCAACGACAGGATCAGTTTATCAAGATCAGAAGATCGCATCACAACTGTATACTCTTGGTCTTGGAATTCAGGTAAGCCTGATGTCATTCGATTTCTCTATCTTCTTGCATCATAATGTTTCAGTAACACATTTGTCTCTACTTGTTTTGAGATTGTAATAATCTGTTGGTGATTTTGTGAGTTAGAACTGACATACTGCAAAAGAGGGTTTTAAGAACTTTTCCTATATTATGCATAATGTAGGGTATGTAATAGACCCAGTCTAATAAATTTCCAAAATGCTAAATTATAATTCTAGGAACATATATTTTGGGGATAGTTAATTTTCAAAATAACTTTCATCTTTGATATTTATCATAAAATTTAATTTAAACTCACTCAATGAATTTTGAAATCATAAACTATTAATTAAAAAATAATCTTTTAAAATAAATTAATCATTAACTCATAATCATGTCAAAGCCTTCCTAAAATCAAAGAAATGAAATTTAGCATACACTTTCATATCATTATCTACAACGTTTCACCACCAATGCATACGATGAGCAGGCAACACCACCAAGAGGCACAATGAAGTCAAGGTTCTTAATAAAGAGGAAAATAAGGATTCATTTTTTTCATTTTTAGATTTTAGATTTAAAAGTAAACAAAGAGAATATAGTCAACACCTTGTGTTCTGTAGAGACAAGTTCGACAGTCCCATGCAGCCTCCTCAGCAACCCATCTATTAGGGGACATGGCAAGGGCTATGAAAATGATAATTCCTCCTTCCATAGAAACCACTCTGGCAACATCCGAATTGACTGATAAATTTTCTATGCCTGTGTGTATCCTTTCCATAGTAACCAAATTTATTTGATAAAACTTTGTTGATTAGCTCTAGTTCTGAAATATACAGTCATTGATGGTTTCCATGCCAATAGAAAAATGGCTCCCTTGAGCGGAAACAATTAAAAAATACTAATCAAACATTAATTACAACCTTGACATCACTGGAGAACAACTAGCAGAAAGCATATGTTATAAATTCATTGCCCTAGCATTTTTAGGCCTACAAGAGCAACATATGAAAGTAAAATAAGTCTCAAAGGAAAAGAGAATGAATGATAGAACCATATTTTTGACTCCACTTATGGTAGTGTCGCGTGACTCTAGGAACAATGTCATGAGAAATATTCTGTATGGGCTGTGAAAGAACCTCCTTAATAAGCTATGTTTACTCACTCCCAATGATTATCCAATAAGGTAGGCCTCTTATCCCTTGGGTTGTATAGGTCGTCTGGAATGCATAAGGTCTCCATATCAAGTCTCTAAAGAGTTTGACAATTATGCTCCCAAACAAAACAACTAAAATGGCAATGAATAATTCAACACAACTTCTATTAACAAAAGCCATCTTCAAAACCTCACACAATACCATACCATTATAGGGCTACTTCATTCTGTTTTCCCAATAGTTTTGTGTGCCAATGAAATTTTCACAGAAATGAACTAAGCTGTTTCGTGTTGATAGGCACAATTGGGACCTAGAAATACAATGAAATTGCAAAATGAAGGAGTATTTAGTCAAACATCCTAGTTTTTCCAATAAATAATGACAACTATAATTTACATTTCACTTCCAATGCATACAATGAGCAGGCAGCACCACCAACATGCACAATGAAGGCAGGGTGCTTAATAAAGAGGAAAATAAGGATTCATTTTTTTCATTTTTAGATTTTAGATTAAAAAGTAAACAAAGATAATATGGTCAACATCTTGTTCTCTTCTCCTAGAGACAGGTTCGACAGTCCCCTGCAGCCTCCTCAGCAACCCATCTATTAGGGGACCTGGCAAGGGCTATGAAAATGCTAATGCCTCCTTCCATAGAAACCACTTTGGCAACATTCACACGGATCTTTTCTCTACCCAGAACATCGAGGTTCTTAAAATAATTTTCAGTTGCATTTGGAATTAAAATAAGGCTCAAAGGATCTATTAGGGGACCTAGAAATGCAATGAAACTGCAAAATGAAGGAGTATTTAGTCAAACATCCCAGTTTTGCCAATCAATGATGACAAATATAATGTACATTGCACTTCCAGTGCATACAATGAGTAGGAAACACCACCAACATGCACAATGAAGGTAGGGTGCTTGATAAAGAGGAAAATAAGGATTCATTTTTTTCATTTTTAGATTTTAGATTAAAAAGTAAACAAAGATAATATAGTCAACACCTTGTGCTCTTCTCCTAGAGGCAGGGTCACATTCCCCTATAGCCTCCTCAGCAACCCATCTATTAGGGGACCTGGCAAGGGCTATGAAAATTCTAGTGCTTCCTTCCATAGAAACCACTTTGGCAACATCCGCATGGATCTTTTCCCTACCCATAACAGCTAGGTTCTTAAAATAATTTTCAATTGCATTTGGAATTAAATATCAAAGATCCAATTACCAATTCTCTGGTCCATGGAAAAAAAAAAATTGTGGATCTTTGAAAATTTAATCCACATTTACATATAAACAGACGCACACAGATCTTTGCCCTACCCAGAACAACGAGGTTCTTAAAATAATTTTTAGTTGCATTTGGAATTTATATATAGAAATTTGGCTTGTTGTTTTAGGCATGTCTGGATTATGAAAGGGGGAAGACCATGGTATTGAATGGTAATTCCATGGGTGCATCTATTTCTATGTTGTTTACTCTATGGATGTTGAATAAGCATCGGCAGCCTGGAAAACCTAAATCTATTTTTTGCATCACATTCGGCTTCCCGTTGGTTGGGGATGAAATTCTCACACAATCAATTCGTCGCATGATGTGGGCGGACTAGTTATGTCATGTGATTTTGGGAAGTGATGTCTTCTCTCGAATCTTGTTGTCCCCTTCCATGTATGTGTATGAGTCGTTGGGGGAATTGTTACCCTATTGGAATAGATCGATGAAACCTGTAAAAAGTTTCATGGATTCTACAAAGAAGCCTATAAAAGAAGCCCTCCCTCTAAACGCGGAGGGTATTGATAAGTTTGTCAACACAGTCCTTCAGGATTGTTCAGTTGTTGTGAATTACATCCTTGCAGCCAACATAAGTCCGAACAACCCGTTGATGTTTGTTGTAAAGCAGCTGATGAAACTAAGCCCCTACAGGCCATTTGGGAATTATGTATTCTGCTCCTGGAGTGGTGGGATTTGGATATATAATCATTTTGCTGTGTTTCCCATTCTCTATTATGGGCTTCAAACATCATATGTTAACTTGGAGGACTTCATCTTAGAGCACGTTAGGTATGGCCATATCTTACCTAATGCTGTGCAAAACATAGTGAAGTTGGACGAGCTTTTAGATATTCCTTTGTCAGCGGTAGGATCGATTTATCAAGACCAGAAGATTGCATCACAATTGGACGCTCAAGACAAAGGTACACAGAACCTTTAAGATCTACAAAATTAGCAACCTGACAGCCGCATCTAACGCTATATCATTGGGTGATACATCCACTGCAACCAATATCGGAAGACTGAGCCAAAGTTTTCAATCCATTATCCACTTGATGTTCCGAGAACCTACCATAAACAAAAACATAAGAGTTTATGCATTTCCTAGTGATGTCTCATCGACAATCATCCAATCAAAGGGGCTAAGCTCTGAAATATTATAGCAATGCTTGACAAGTGCCCCGAGATCAACCCTATCCACGTCCCCAGCACTAACAACCAGACTTGCTTAAACCTTTGGAAATAGAGGGAAACAACATCTTATCACATCACTCATGATTTTCTCGCATTAATTTGGCCCTAGATGCAAGCTCTCGAACCGCTAGTGGTGGCCCGCTAGAATGGAAAGGGATGAATCACCCATCAACATTCATCGCATTCATCTCTTGGAATTCCTTCGCCTTCAAGCTTATTACCATGTTCCTGGCACTGCCTCCTTAGAATCTTACACTCAAAAATTTGTTAGACACAGTGGTAAAGTTCAAAGGCATGAGTAAGAGCCTAAAAACCATTGCAAATGGAGGCAAGGCTAGCCCTATCAAAACCCTTGCAAAAGGAGGCAAGGTTGGCCTGTCACTGGAGGCGAGGTTGGCCTTGTCCCTGGGATTCGAGAGGGAAAACAATGTAACAATGCTCGTCGGAAGAGTCGCGCTCCTCTTTCGGCCTACTTGTAACAATTACCTGTCTCCAACCCTCATCGTGTCTACTTCCCCTCTTCTTCTTTTTCGTAATTTTGCTGCTCCTTAAAATAATTGTCTTATTTTCTAACTTACCACAATTAAAATAGTTTTAATATTTAAACTAAAATAATAATTTAAGATTTTAAACAAAATATTAGTCGGCCTTATAAAACTGTCTTAATTTCTAACTTACCACAATTAAAATAGTTTTAATTTTTAAACTAAAATAATAATTTAATATTTTAAAACAAAATATTAGTCGGCCTTAAAAAAAAGTTTTATAGTGATATAATTGTTATGTGGAGTAGTGATATAATTGTTATGGTTGTTTAATCATTTATTGTTTATATAAATATTTAAGGTAACCTTATTAATCAATGAGGATTATTTTATTTTATTTTATTCATGAGGATTATTTTAATATGTTTGTGCATAATTTAGGTGTAAGTCTAAAATAATTCATGGTTTTTAATGCTTTAAAGAGGATAGAGATTAAAGTACAAATTAGATTATAAAGGGATGTGATGAGTTTCTTAATTAAAATACGTGTAGTGATTAGATGGAAAAGAAGCAAAGAATATGCAGCTTATATGAAAGTAAAATTTAAATAAGTGCACTTTAATGACAACACAATCCTTGTAGCATGATACCATATACAAAACAACTACATGAACTCAAAGAGCTATAAAATAAGCATATTAGAATCCATTTGATATGTGAATGAAGTGTTAAAAAGTAAATCATAAAAACATTGTACCATGGGCTTCCCTATCAAGCTCTTAATATATGCACTAGTGGAAGTGCTCTCAAGTCTAAAATGGATGAGGGTAGGTGATGAGAAGCTCTTGACACCTTTGTAAGTAAATCCACCCTCTAGAATGAGGACTTGCACCTCTCTTTTATAGAACATGATAGGAGGAGATATAATGTAGTCGAGGAAAGAGAAGAGGATCAAATTGTGGGTTAAAGGCTTGTGTGCTAGATCATTTTGGATGTCACAATTCCTCTCTAGTGAATTTTCTCTCTTTCAAAACTAGGTTTGTTGAAAGTACACACCTGCTCAAAACACTTCGTAGCTAATTTTTTTCCTTTAATTGACAAATATGTTGAAAGTATCTTTAGTGAGGTGCATGTCTTCTAAAATATCTATTGTTTTATCATGTAATACTCATGATAATGCATTAAATATATGAGCAACAAGTCAATGCAACATCATGGCACTGCTTCTCCATGATATCTATTTTTTTCTTATTATGAAGTTCCAACCTACTAGAAATAGTTGAATATGGTGCCCCCTTTGTAATAACTTGATATTTTCCTTTAGTAACCATATATATCTGTTAATTGTCATTTTTATGGATGTAATACAAACATTGCCTAGAATTATCCTCCTTGAGCACACCCTCTCCAAGATTGTTCATTGTTTGAATGGTTGAAACACAATATCTGCCAATAATAATCCCTTTTGACTACATCACCTCTCAATCTTTGTCTTTCTCATTGTAATGATTAGAATGTGTGGATGAAAGTAGTTCTAATTCGACTTCATGAAGAAAAGAAACCTTGCATATATGGCTAGGTTGAATTGCATCATTACCCAGTTAACCTAGTCATTATCATCCTCCTTAACCTCAGTCCCTGTATCCTCCTTGATTGCACATACAACTCAACCCCTCTCCACTCCTTCAACCGGGATGAAAAGGATTCAATTTCAATAGGAAGAATTGACAGGACGAAGAAACTCGAGTAAGTTGTAGTCCCTGCATCCTCCTTGGATTCGTCTACAACTCAACCCCCTTAGCTCCTTCAACCTAGATTAAAATACTTAAATAGGAAGAAATGGTGGGATCAAGAACCTCCTGCAAACTGCAATAGGAAGAAATGGGCAGATCAAAATGCGCCATTCAAAAAAACAATATAACAATATTTTCTCCCATGGGGTATAAAAAAAAATTGTTGAAGCATTTGTTCCATATTTGAAATTTTAATAGACAAGAATCTCAATGATATATAGACAAGTTAAATGTGATTTTTAATAAATTAGAGGTTTGTAATGAACATTGCAAATATGATGTTTGAGCTTAAATATATTGGAGGAGAAAGGGACATACATGTTGTGCATCTACAACACAAAACCAACTACATATTGAATGGTAAGTCCTTCATTCAAATAAAAGGGAACTACCACCAATTTTTCTTGGATCATAACCTAAGAGGAAATAAATTTTAAAGGAAAACCAATCCAAACCTAGCCGAGCTAAAAAAAGAAGGGCCTAAAATTTTGGGAGTAGATTTAAGGCTTATGCACCATGTTCATTAAATATGGATAGATGAAATCTTTTATGATACTTGTCGAATTGATTACAATCTTAATAAAGACACATCTAAAAACCTTGGATATGTACAACATCACCTGGATGCACTAAAATATACCCAAAATGTTAATGGCACACACACAAGGAAATAATTTGTTCCAAAACTAGTAGAAGTTCTAGAAAAAAAGGTTTTCATGAGAGATCTAGTCAAATAAAATTGGTTGAAAAGATAGAGGAGAAAGGATGAGGGAAAAAATGAAATCTAAAAAATATACAAAAACACAATATCATTTTATCCCTAAACTCCTCGACCCTAGCAATCTCTCGGTGCATATCAAATTTTTACATTGCCTCGTATTTATTACTTCAATCAATTGTGAAGGCAGGAAATTTACACACCGATGAAAACCGGGCCCTTGAAATTTGAACCAAAGGGGAAGGTGTAAGATTTTATCCTATGTACACCCGGCCCTGCACTATGTAGCAAGAGGAAACCCAAAACAAATATGGAAATGAGAAATCAATGTAAGAACAAAGGTCAGCATCCAATTAATTGCAATATATAAGCCCAAAAATTGATCACTTCCCACAATACCTCTGAGTCTTGCTACCCCATGGGTGATGGTAAATGATGGCGAATGATTTTGATATCGGTAGTTGTTTCCTTATCTATTTTTAAGGAAAGTTCCCAACTAATTAATGAGTCTTTTGCCATTGGTATTGGGGCAAGCAAGTTATATGCCAAATATATTATGGAGGCATGATCCAAAACATCCATTCTCCTTTGATACGAGCCATGTCATCATTGTTTAAAGCTTGGTCTTCACAAACAGATCCGTCTAGAGCATTACAGGGACCCATAAATATTTTTCTCAAAAAACCTCTAAATGATAAAATGTCTGACTTTATAAAGGGTGGACCCTAATGCTACTCATGGTAGGTTTTGGTCTTTCTAGATTACATCCCCATTCATACTCGGGAGAACTCGAAATGAATAATGATATCATCCAAATCCCAAAGGTTTTTATTATATTCACTTTGAACAAGGTCCTACAATTCGAGATTGAGTAATATATGTTTACTCCCAACTCTTACTGGCTTAAATAATAAGGGAAGATAGGATAGTTGTCTCATGTCGAACTCTTTGAGTGAAAGCTCTGTTCATTTCTCTTGCCAAGAATACCACATGAGTGCACCCAAAAAATATAATATTTCAAGGGCCTTCGAAAGGGGAATTTCTAAGCCAACACCTCTCATTGTGTTTCATAGCAAGTGATTTAATTCACTTTGAGGATTTTTTAAAATGAGGGTTTTTTATATGACCGATGAGCTCGACACTCCTCAATTTGGGCTTGATATCATGTCGTATATAATGTTCGTACAGTGGCACGATGGCACTCGAGGAAACTTTGGAATGGGAAATTCCCCAACCGCACACCCATTGATGGCATGCAAATATGTCATAGATCAAAGTAATATAACCCAAAACCTCTTCTGAACTGAAATAAAAGGAAAACCCAGTTAACCCATTCATTATCATTTCCCCTTAACCTAAGTCCCTGCATCCTCCTTAACTTCACATACAACTTAACCCCTCTCCACTCCTTCAACTAGGATGAAAAGGATTCCATTTCAATAGGAAGAATTGATGGGATGAAGAAACTCGAGTAAGTTGTAGTCCCTGCATCCTCCTTGACTATTCTTGTGACTCAACCCGCTCAGCTCCCCCTCATCTCCTTCAACTGGGATAAAAAGGCTTCAATTTCAATAGGAAGAACAGGCAGGATCAGGAACCTCGAGAAAGTTGTAGTCTATGCATCCTTCTTGGCTTCGTCTGCAACTCAACCCCCTTAGCTCCTTCAACCTGGATTAAAATTCTTAAATAGGCATAAATGGTGGGATCAAGAACCTCCTTCAAACTGCAATAGGAAGAAATGCTCAAATAAAACGGTGCCATTCCATCACTAAGAAGCCTCGGTTTGCAAGGCATTGATTCACCTATGGAGAGAGATATCATCACAAAGAAAGAAGAGGAAGAAACACTTACTAATGCATTATAATTGTTTGAGCTAGAGGAAGGTAAAGTAGTAGACATGATATAACCTAAGAAAAGTGGATCCAATCCAAACCAACCACCCTATGAATTTTAAAATCCTAGAGGTAATCCCAAATTTTTATTATACTTTTGACTTGAAAGCACCTTTCCTTAGTCTCAATAAATGAAGTAAATAGTCTCAACCCCTTGGAGAAGGAAATTTGAGAAAAAACAATTAGCATGAACAAACAAAGAATCTAATGAGTTGAGTTGAGAGGGGTATCCCTTTATAAACAAGCATCCATAGGCTTGTTAGAGTTAGTATGAATCTTTACTAGAAGGTGAGTAGTCTTCACATCACCGACCACATACAATAGAAAGGTACCAGCCCCTACAATAAAAATTATGTCTCCAAATAAGGTGTATTCAATACCAATAATATCATCTTATGAATCTATTACAATATGATTTGCAAAGTACATTTCCATACATGTGTGATAGAAAAAATCCATCTGGTTAGCAAAAGGAAGTATTTTTGAAGGACCCAAGAAACCCCCTTGAAGGAGACATGAAGGGTTTGAAAATATAGAATACAAGTTTATCTATGAACCCTAGTTCTACAACCCTTAGGAGAAATGTTAATAGTCAATAGTATAATCTTAGATGATATACTAATCTCAGATCAGTCTTCGAGAACATTTTTGTTCCCTTCAATTGATTGAACAAATCATCAATCCTCGACAACAAATACTTATTCTTAATGGTCACCTTGTTCAATTTCATGTAATGAATGCACAATCTGAGAGTACCATCCTTATTCTTCACAAATAATAATGGTGTGCCCCATGGTGATACACTTGGCCTAATGTATCCCTTATCCAACATTTCCTTCAACTGCAACTTTAGCTCTACCAACTGTGGAGTGCTCATCCTGTATGTTTTTTTTGATGTTGGTGCTGCCCCTGGTACCAAATCAATAGAAAAATACACTTCCCTGTGAGGCGAAAACTCTGAAATAGATACATGAACTGCATCTTGAAACTTTTGTAAAACTGGGTACCTTCTCAAGATATCTACATCCTCAACTTCCTTATCTTTGTCAGTAGATATATGTACTTGATCCAGGTGGATATTGGTGGTCACCCGCCTATTCCACTTGGGGCCCCACCATTTTCTCTTTTAGTTTTTCAGTTTCGGCACAACTTACTATTTTTAGCAGTTTTTCGGGTCCTGAACTTTCGGAGCCGTTTTGAGGCCCTAAACGACGTTTTTTTTGGAAACAACAATTTATCCAAACAGGGCCCATAGTTTTGGCATTTCATCTCCTAGGGTTAGGGTTTTGGCTATTTAAGATTTCCCATTGTTTCTAAATAATAAATAGGCCCTCGAGCCTCATTGTAACTTAGTTCAGAGGCTTGTAGCTACCACATCTCTTCTCAGAGATAGCTACCAGCGCCCTAGCTAGTTTTATTTCCATTATGTCTGTAAGCAAATTTCAGTTCTTTGATATTAATGAAATGAAGTGTTATTTCCACTGCATCTCTGTATTTATGGTTATGTGTTTATTATGTTGCGTTCCTGCATAAATCCGGATAAGTGGTATTAGAGCGGTCTGCTTTTTCTCAATTCTTCTTCAAGCATGTCCCCAACGAGGTTGGGGTATAAGGAGTTAGAGCTCAATCTAGTGGAACCTTTGCAAGATCAGCCTCGCAAACCCCGACGGACACCCATGGGGGACAAAAAGAAAGATGAGGGATCAGGATATCCTATCAAAATATTGCTCGAGGAGGCCCTCGAAAAACAAAGGAACGCGATGATGGATAACTTTGCCCAGATCCTTCAACGGCTACCCACCGGCAGCGCATCTGCATCCAGCAGCCACTCTGGAGGTGCGACTCCTTTTAAGGTACAAGTAAATTTTTACATTCCCATATTTGAGGGTCAAATAGATGCAGGTGTCGTAGATAGATGGTTGAATCTATTAGAAGGATATATCTCGGTTCATGACTTTTCCGACAGGGAGAAGATTATTTTTTCACTCCTCAAAGCTTCCCCCCATGTCAAGGACTAGTGGGAAACCCACTGTGAAAAAAAGAACGAGACAGAACCCTCTCTGTTCTCAGCCATACCCACTTGGAATTCTTTTCGAGACGCCATCAAGGAACAATACTATCCCATGGGGAGCTATGAGGACAAGTACATACAATGGACCACGCTGCGACACCAAAGGGATCAAGATGTGGCACATGAGCTGATGAATCTATTCCATACCCTGCACACCAATTTGGGTATCAAAGATTCATAGAAACATCTGGTGCTAAAGTATCATAGTTGTCTGCATAGATACATTCAGGAGGAAATGGAGTTCCTTGACATCTCCTCACTTGGTACGACATACCGGTATGCTGCCAAGATTGAGCAGAAATTCAAACAGAAGAAGCGAGACTTTGGATCTGCGAATCAAAAGAAAGGGAAAGGTGCTCCCAAACAACAGAAAAAAGGACGGAGCAAGGGCATGGTGATTCAAGACAACCTGTCAAAGCCACAAGAAAAGAACAACATCACAAAGCCAAAGAAGGACACAGGAAAGTGGTGTGAGTTCCATAAGAGCTCCACTCACAACATGAGTGTTGGGCCAAGCAGTCGTTGGTGGCTGAGATGCAAGCTTTTGAGTCAGATGCATGCTCCGACTCTGAATTAGAATGTGACAAGGGGAATGACAAAGGGAAACATATTATTGATGCGGAGCCCAATGCCACTATTTCCATTATGAAGATCCAGAAGGAGGAACCGGAAGATCCAGAGGAGGAAGAACGTCTCTTCCACTCCCAGATGTGGGTAAAGGGCTCCCCGGTACAGTTCATTGTCGACAATGGGAGCCAAAAGAACCTCATTTCAGCAGATGTCGTGAAGCGATTGGGCTTTCCGACCACAACTCACCCACATCCATACACCATTGGGTGGCTTCACCAAGGACGAGATCTCTGCGTCAGCCAGCAGTGCCGCCTTCCCTATAGCATCAAGCCCTTCACAGATGAGGTATTATGTGACATTGCTCCTATTGATGTTTCTGATGTATTATTAGGACAACCATACTTGTGGAAGTGTCATGTTGTGTATGAGTCTCGGCCTTGCGCTGTTATTGTTACTTTGGGAAATAAGTTGTACAGGATACCAGAGGTACCACCTTCTACCGCTATCTCTTTGGTTACTGCAAAACAATGCAGTAAGCTCATTTCCTAAACCAGGAAATTCATTTTCCTGATGAGTCGCCCCCAGGGCAAGAAGGAGACTATGGCCACGACCTCTAGACAGGGCTCCTCTGCACGAAAACAACAAATGGATAAGGTTATGGAGGAGTACGGGGACATCTTCACCTCACCCACAGGGGTTTCTCTGCACTGTTAGGTTAAGCACCTGATTGATCTGACCCCAGGTGCGCCGCTACCCAATGGACCGATCTATCGGCGCTCTGTTCTGGAGAATGATGAAATCAAGAGGCAGATTCAGGAGCTGCTACAGAAAGGTCACATCCGACCAAGTTCATCGCCCTGTGGGAGCCCGATCATGTTGGTACAGAAGAAGGATGGGACATGGAGACTCTGTATTGACTATCGAGCGCTGAACAAGATCACTGTCCGGAATAGGTACCCAATCCCACGGATTGATGACCTTCTGGACCAACTCAAAGGTGCAAAATATTTCAGCAAGATCGACCTGAAGTTTGGGTATCACCAGGTACCAATTGAACCCTCCGATGTGTGGAAGACTGCCTTCAAAGCCAAGGAAGGCCTTTTCGAATGGTTGGTCATGCCTTTCGGGTTGACGAATGCTCCCGCCACCTTCATGAGGATGATGGATGAAATCTTGTGGCCATTCACCAACTCATTTGTAGTGGTGTACTTGGATGATATTCTGATCTTCAGCCAGACTTGGGAAGAGCACCTTCACCACATCCGACAAGTCCTCCAAACATTGCGGCAACACAAGTTGTGTGCCAATTTGGAGAAGTGCACTTTTGGCATGACCCAAGTTCAATATCTGGGATACATTATTGATGAAAGGGGGGTGCATGTGGATCCAGCCAAGATCCAAGTCATTCGGGATTGGCCATCCCCAACCACTATAACAGAGCTTCGCAGCTTTCTGGGTCTTGCTAATTTCTACCGTAGATTCGTGTTGGGATTCTCTCATATCACTTGGCCCTTGAGTCAAGTCACCAAAGGAGGAGCGAGAGCAAAATTCTTTTGGTCGGAACCTCAACATAAGGCATTCAAAGAATTGAAAAATCGCCTCTGTTCTGCCCCAGTGCTCACCTTACCAGACTTGCAGCAGCCATTTGAGATCGAGACAGATGCCTCTGACTATGCTATTGGGGCAGTTCTTACTCAACAGGGACATCCAGTGGCATATCACAGTGAGACATTGTCTGACACAGTTCACAAGTATCCCACTTATGACAAAGAAATGTATTCCATTGTGCAAGCTTGTCGACAATGGAAGCATTACATTTTTGGGAAGGAAACAATCATCCACACAGACCACCGGCCCCTGCAGTTCATACAGACACAAGGGAAGTTGCAGAATGATCGCCATCAGAAGTGGTCCAAATATCTGCAACAGTTTCATTTGAACATCAAGTACAAGAAGGGTAGCACCAATAATGTTGCAGACTGCCTCAGCCGACCACCGATCGTGGCGCTCACCACCATGCTCAACTCTTGTGGGCACGAGACTTCTGATTGGCCGCTTCTCTATGAGAGTGACCTAGAATTCGGACACACTTACAAGGCACTCTTGGGGGGCACGCAAGTTCCAAATTTTCACCTCCAAGATGCACTTTTATGTCACCTGGGACACCTTTGTGTTCCTTCAAGCGAGCGTGCCAAGATGATATGGGAAGCACACTACAGTCGAGTCGCTAGGCATTCCGGGGTCGAGAAAATAGTAGCAATCCTGTAGAAGTATTTCTATTGGCCAAACCTTCGAAAGGATGTCGAGAAGCACATTAGATCCTGCATTGCTTGTGCCATTGCCAAACCGACCATCAAGAAGCAAGGCCTATATACTCCTCTACCTACCCCTAGTCGACCTTGGGAATCCATCTCCATGGATTACATGTCGGGCTTGCCTTCTACTAAGCAGGGAAATGACTGTGTTTTTGTGGTCGTTGACAGATTCTCGAAGATGGCCATTATGGCGGCCTGCAAGAAGAATATCACAGCAGAAGCCACTGCTAAACTCTTCTTTGAACGAGTGTGGGTGCACTTTGGGATCCCACGGTCTATCATATCAGATCGGGATAGCGGGTTCCTTAGCACATTTTGGTCCAGCCTCTGGTCGATGTTGGATACCAAGCTCACCAAGTCCACAGCTTTCCATCCCCAAACAGATGGCCAGACAGAGGTCGTCAACAGAATGATTGTACACATTCTGCGCATGTACAATTCAAAGCATCCACGCACATCGGACGAGAGCCTCCCTTATGTACAACATAGTTATAACCGGGCTCTCCACAGTTCAATTGGCCATAGCCCCTTTCAGGTGGGCTTGGGATTCCAGCCACTATGTCCCATTGACGTAGCCATGCCATTTGCAGTTGCTCAGGCCGATTCAGCTCATGTCCAGTCTGAAGTTGACAAAGAAAGTAGCTTCATCGAGCGCATTCAACACATCCGCCAACAGGTTCATGATATATTGGATAGAGCCAATGCCAAGTATAAAAAACGCCATGAGCAACACCGACTGCCACACAACTTCCAGGTGGGCGACAAAGTATGGCTACCTTTGCAGAAGGAGCGCCTCACTGGACCCCACCGCAAGCTTTGCCTGCTCTGATACGGCTCGCACACCATCACCAAGGCTGTAGGGAACAATGCCTTCGAGTTCAGTATTCCACCATTCCTTGGTCTACACCCAGTCTTCTATGTGGATCACCTTCCTCCTTACTTCTCACCTCTACTGGACACCTCGGACATTACAAAACAACTCACACCAACAGAGTTAAACCTAGACTGCATGGAACAGGCCACCATAGATTGTATCATGGACATTCAAATCAAGAACACTTTCCAATAGAAGATCCAACTGTATCAGGTTGTCAAAGCTAGCCAACTCCTGCACCAAGGAAAGTGGCTCACCAGGGACCAAGTTCAACATAAATTTCCTCATCTCATGGAGGAACGTAACGCAATGGGTAACATTGCTTCCTAAGGGGGGAGGAATGATCCAGGTGGATATTGGTGGTCACCCGCCTATTCCACTTGGGGCCCCACCATTGTCTCTTTCATTTTTTCAGTTTCGGCACAACTTACTATTTTTAGCAGTTTTTCGGGTCCTGAACTTCCGGAACTGTTTTGAGGCCCTAAACGACATTTTTTGGGAAAACGAAGAGAAAAATGGGTCCATGGCCCCCCATGGACCCATGTTGCTTGTTCAAAATTTGTAGTCCTCGGATATATCTTTCTAACGAGGTATGGTACGTGTCAAATAGAGATCGTATGCCAAAGTTACGCCCCTGGAAAGTTGAAACACCAATTTACCCAAACGGGGCCCATAGTTTTGGCGCTTCATCTCCTAGGGTTAAGGTTTTGGTTGTTTAGGATTTACCATTGTTTATAAATAATAAATAGGCCCTCAAGCCTCATTGTAACTAATTTCAGAGGCCTGTAGCCACCACATCTCTTCTCAGAGATAGCTATCAGTGCCCTAACTAGTTTTATTTCCATTTTGTCTGTAAGCAAATTTCAGTTCTTTGATATTAATGAAATGAAGTGTTATTTCCACTGCATCTCTGTATTTATGGTTCTGTGTTTATTCTGTTGCGTTCCTGCATAAATCCGGATCAGTACTGCAAAAAACACACACTTGTTCCTAAAACTACACTTCATTTTCATAGTTTTCACCATTCTAATTGATGTTTCCTTCTTCTTACCTTGCAAGAATATTTGTTCTCCATTGTCATCCAAGCACTCAATAGCTTTGTCATAGCAGTCCACTTTGGTCCTATGGAGATACAACCAATCCATAACTAAAAGCATGTTATATGAACCCACTGACAATACATTCAAATGTGTTGATGTATACATACCATTCAAATCAAATGCATAAGCTCTTACCGAATGATGAACTCCCTTCTTTGTACCTGTATCCTACTACACTAACCAAGACTCTGCATGCACTTCTTTATTCAAACCACACTTATCCAACAGGTCAGGATTAACATAAATATAATTAGATCCAGGGCCAATCAAAATAGAAACAACTTGATCACAAAGCTTACCATCCATATTGATAATAGACGTCTGGTGATATGTTTTCCTGTTATCCAATGCTTCATAGATCCGAGGAACATTTTGTCCAGCATCCCCCACTGTCCGTGCTTCCTGAGCATTGTAAATCTGCAGTATACCGCCTTGATATTGTGTACAATATCTCATGTGATGATCTTTTCCACAAGTCCAATACTGTATAGGCTTCCAACCTACACCCTTGTTCTGCTCCTCAAAAAAAAATCCCTGCCCTTTGTTAGATGCATTGAACTTCTTGCGCAGTGTTTCATTCTCTTTGTTACATGTGTCCCAAGGCCTTGCTCTCTTCTTATCCCATTTCCCTTTATTCCTTTCATTACCTTTCCAGTCTGTTTGGTTTAGTCTTATATCTACGCTTTGATTGCTCATAACAATGCTTTAGCTTCTAGATGGCCTCCTCCAATGATTTAGGCTCATCAAAATCAATCCGGTCTTTGAATGTTATCGACAACTCACTAATGAATCATTGAATCTTGGCCTTCTCCTCCTTGAGGTAAGGGACATATCTCAACAACTCCATAAATCTGCTAGTGTACTCCTCATCGATAATAGAGTCCATATTTAGCTCATAAAACTCTTTTTCCTTGTCGTCATAGTACCTCTTTGATAGATACTTCTTCCTGTATAGTCTCTCGAACTCACTCCATGTCAAATCCTCCTCATAAATATCTCTAATGTTATTTGCATCTTCACACCAAATATTTTCTTTATGTTTAAGATTGAATGTAGATATCCTGGCCTTCATGTTCTCTGAGTAACCATGCAATCTGAAGAATTTGTTCATTCCAATCAACCATGCTTCTACATCCTGTGCTTTCTTCATTTCCCCATCAAATGTAGGTGGCTTTTATTTCTTGAACTCATTCTGAAAATATCCCTATCACTCCTGCTGTAAGGATGATAACAATGATGACCATGATACCTATCAGAACCAGAACGAGAATAGTACATGTGTCCATCACCCCTCCTTTCTGGAGTATCCAAGAATCTGACATCCATGCTCGTGTCATCTCTATCTGAACTGTGCCCACTATGGGTTCTACTTCCATAGGCCCCAGTAGTCATATCCTCCTATGCATGCATGATTTTGTTGTTATCTTCTTTGAAAATCCTTATTTCCTCCTTCAAACTCCTCAATGTGTCTACTAATTCAGAAGAGTTCCCAACACCACTCTACTCATCTGATTCATAGGGAGAACCTTTGTAGTCTACCATCTTGTTAGTCAGATTTGATCTCTTCTTCTTGCAAGGTAGATTATGTTAGATAAACCAAATCATAAACAAACCAACGTACCTTAATATAGCTCGGAGAGGATATCTCGTCTGCAATACCGACCTGATTAGTGCAATATATATATATATATATATATATATATATATATACATATTTTCAGCCATTATCCAGTTATCAATGCATGACTATGTTGACCACATACCATGACTTCATGAAAACAACTATCATCTAGTCAAAGTATGTATAACAACATACAAACACTGATACACATAACCGAAGCACAACCGGCATAAAGTCACAACAAATACATTCAACAATGACACTATCAAATTTCACATGGCGACACCACTACAATCATGATCAATGCCATGCATACACAAAAAGTACATAGATCACAAGCACAAGGACCTATATGCAACCGACATGTACATACAACAACACATTCATCCAAGGGGAACAGAAACCAGACATCACCCAAGGAGAATAGAACCATGCTATGATACCACTCTACAACACCCTCCTCCCACATCTACCCAAGTAATCGGCCAACTGGGGCAAACATGTGACGAAGAGTTACTATGATATTATTCAACTCCCTATATATCAGTTAAGGAAGTGGAACCGATGGAACACAACGAACCTAACCTTCTCCACTTGCGACATAACCCCCAGGAGCCATCCAACCTATCCAGGTGACCAACCCTTGAGATAAACTGACATTTTTCTTCATCAAAGCCTTAATCACTCCCTTGACATGGGCATGCTTGCGACTTAGAACCTCCAGTCGCTCCCACAACAAGGCATGCATGTGACTAGGGACTTTTCCAAGTATTTTTGTGCCAACGACTCTAGATTCTAAGCCACTTTTTCAGGGTCAAGACTCACGCCACTGCCCAAAACTCCATGAAACTTCCAAAAATTAAAAGTAACATCAAAAGAATGATAAAAATGTAAATAATTGAACAAGGACTTGAGTGGACCCCTACTAGCCATGAAAACCATTTCGTCAAACGTGTCATAAATATGCATTCTACAGGTTAAAACAACAGACATGAGCACAAGGGTCTCGCAATTTTCTGAGAATCACTAAGAAGCATTTATGCCTCATCATAATAACTGCATTACCATCTATTAAGCCATATAGTCATTGTAAATTCAGTGATTAACCAAAACATGATGAGAGCCATACATTATCATTGTCATAAAACTCAATCATAACCAAGATATAACCAACATAAATATCAAGGATATAAAAATGATATAAGCCACATATAAACAAGTATATTTACCCATAAAATACCAAGGAGAAAGAGTTATCATTGATGATTGCATAGGCTGACCAGGTATGGGACTTTCATGAACCACCCGGCCATAAGCTAGGCTGAACCAAATCTTTCTTTCAACCAGTCACCCTCATGCCATATTCCAAGCATGAATGTGTGATCTCATAGACAAAATCAATCAAAACCAAACCGGGGATTCCAAAGGCCAAACCACCTCAACCCTCAATCAGTGATTCCACTTCACAGTCGAACATCACTAACCATCACCATATTGGTCTCTACCGAAGTTGTCCAAGGCTCCAAGATGTTTATTCCAACTAGGGCTTCCAAGACTGGTAACTCAACACATAGTTGTTGTCGAGATTCCAGAGCATTTTTCCAACTAGGGCTTCGAGGACTAGTAACTCAACCCACCAAGGGCTTCCTGAGCATTTTTCCAACCAAGGCTTCTGGGAACTAATAACTCAACCCACAACCAAAGGCACAAGAAAACCCCAGAAAAAAAAAAGTAGAACCCACAACAACATGGCTATCCAGGAAATAGAAAGGTTAGGAAAAACCATTGTCAATCCATGCAATCCCCCATGCCATTGAAAAATCATAACCAAATAACCACATGCATATGCCATTCATGCCAAAATTAGTAAGAGAACCATACATGAAACTCAGTACCTGCAAGAAAAACCTGTTATAGCTATCGATATCGTTGTCCTATTGTGCTTTATTTCTTTTCATTTGTTGTCTTTCTCCAAATCCGAAGTATTCCATAGTCCTCCAAGAGTGCTCTAAGAAAACTCAAAGTGTCCAAGAGTATGAGAGAGATAATAGAATGAGAGCTTCAAAACTGAACTGAAAAAAAGTTTGTGAAAAAGATACCAATTGATCCTCATAATCTTTTTTATCAATGAGGCCTCTAATTTCTTCATTTTTCCATTATTTTCCTTCATTTTCCTCCTCACATGCAACCTGTGACCTTTCACCTCCCTTTTCTCATGTTTTCCACTATTTTCTTAAATAAAATGCCAATAAATGCCTCATGCCTTTCCAAAGCCTTTTCCATTTCCTTTGCCAATTTCCATAATCATTAATAAACTGAAATGAACACCCACTAGGATGTTTTTGCCCAACATTCAACTTGGAATACGGGTCCCATGACCAAGGTCTTATTTTACCTTTACTAAATTTTACATGGATTTTTGACCAGGGTTGTTACAACTTGTTGCTACAATGGTAGCTTCAACCTTCAATTATTCACCAAACATGGCACTTTCCATATTTCCACAATAAATCCTTGTTTTGAAAAAAGACCACAAATTTCATCAACATAATTTTCATCCACTTTGTAGTGATATATCTGAGCATGCATGTGCTCATTAACAATTTCAACTTCACCAAATTCATCATTTGTTGTTGGATTCATGAGAGATGCACATTCATCTCTACAAACCATTAATTCATATGAAAAATTGTCTTTGTTATTCTCAAACTTAAATATTTCAAACTCTGATGCAAAGAGGCCATCATAAACTACAATCACACCAACTATATCACACATGTTATTCACTTCTTTATTAGCGAAGCCTCACCATCATCAACAAGGACTATGTTGGATTCACCAATTTAGTACTCACTTTTCAGTCACCATCCACATGTGTCTCATCAGAGTGGAATTCATCATCATCTTCACCATCCATGTTACAGTGGGGTTCTCGAGAATTTATATGTTCTTACTCTACCTCACACGTAGGGCCTTCAACTTCTCACTCTGCAATCTCTTATGTGTCTTCTTCATCCATATGCATGCCTTCATGATGGGTTTCACTTTTATAGTCTTTATTACCATCATCCACATTTGAGTGGGATTATTCAAGCTCTGTTTTCCTCCTAGAGTCTTGCTCATTTAATATCAGAACTGTAGTTAACTTTCTATTGATTCTTCAATAGACTGTAACATAATTTGTTGCTTTATGTCACTTCCTTTATACCAAATTCTACTTCCAAGGTCTTCCATGCTTCCTAGGAAGATGTAGCTTTTGCTACCTTGCACAAGGAATTCTCATCCAATGCATGTTTTATAAGATCCAATACTAATATATCACATACTTCATCACATGGTTTATTAGACTGATACTCAATCAACTCTTTACATCGAAGAAAAAATTTCATTTTGACAATTCCTAAAAAGTAAAATTTTTACTAGTAAATTTTGGAAGTTTTACCGAATTTATCCTGATCCATTCATCCTCGAATATTTCTACTTCATCTACTTGTCTTTTAGATCAACTGTGGAGAGAACCTCTATGAGATCTTCAAAATACTTTGGCTCTTCCTCTCGACTTATTTCTCGGTTTGCTTCATTCTTAATTTTTGACCCATGCTTGTAGTCTTTCTTTTTTCTTATACCTTCTTTCCTTATTGTGTTAGCCTTTTAGAAATTAACATCACATACACTTGATATCTTTAAAAATAAACATTTTAACCTTCACTTTAACGGTGGCTCCCAATAATTACTAGCAAGTTTTCTAAGCTCTTCTATGCATATTCTTATGGAGGCTCATGGCTACAATTTACAGTGGAGACTCCTTCTTTGGTCAGTGGTGGTGGCTCTTTCCTCTTGATATGGCGGTGGATCTATAGGCTACTAACCCTAATATTTTAGTAGTTGGGTTTACAAACTCTCAACGAGCTCTAGTTTCTACTTATGGACCAATGGATGCAAACTTCGATTTGTAGACTACTCACAATAGCCAAGGCTCTTAGTGGAAGTAGCTCATGACCTTCTTAACTTTTCTGGTGCTTTGAAACCTTGCTAAACCTTGCTCTGATACCAATTGTTATTTAGAGGCAAAGATAAACATGCAAACACACGACAAATAAGTACACGAGATTCTTGAATAAATAAGTTATATTCATTAATTATTCTCTCATTTACATCCACCGAATTGTTGTTCTCTCTTCTTACTTCACATTACAATGATCCAACCATGAGTATATAAGCATTGAAATTTCTAAATATGGAATCATGCAAACTCTAACTTTCTTTTCTTCATGCAAACTATGACTTGACGCTTTAACTCAACTTTTTGAACTTCACTTTAACCTAAATTGACATTTTTCTTTTCCTTCACTTAGTTTTTCTTGACAAGGCATTACCTTTTTAAATTTGACTCACTTGACTTCTAATATTAGACTTAATTAGACTTAACTTTATTTCCTTCACTTAATTTAACTATTCATACATTGCATGCATACGAGAGTACTTACTATTTCTATAATTTAAATTGTTATACGAGACTAGAGTTCACTTGATTGTAACACATTTGAATATTTGACAATTGTTAGGCCAGTTAAGTTGTTGATTCTATAAGATTACTTTCATTCATATCATTTGCATATTGGTTATGTTAATGCATAATTGTATTGAATTATTATCTACATACTTCAATAAGTGTTAAACTTATGAATTTTAATGATCGTGAAATATAAAAAGTGAGGTGTAGTATATAATCAAGTTTCAGATTGAGAAAATCATTGAGATGAAATGAGTTAGATGCACCAAAAACCTATAGTGATGGGCCATATGGGTGCGCTAAGTTAGTCTCTGATATGGGTGACTATAGGGGCATGACAATGGCTTTTTAGGTTAAATTAAAGTTTATGCTAGAGTACACTTTAAACATCCTTCACAATTTCTTTACATATATCTCTATCAAGTGAGGAAGGTACACCATACAATCGTTATACCATAGTTTGAAATGATATCAATTACTAAAATTTTATCTAAGAAACAATTAAATTATTGTTACTTATCTCTTTGATATATTTATTCAATAGTGAAAAGAAAATTGAGATGTGACTATAACACATATGCAAGAATCAAAATTTTGATTTTTCATTTAGAAAGAAACGAATGAAAGTTTAAAATGCATATATGGATGAATTTGTATTTTTTTATTTTATTTCTTTATGTATAATATATATATATATAACAATTGAGAAAATATTTTTAAAAATTTATGGTTATATTGTGTTTAATTTCTTGCAAATTTATATCAAAGTTTAGTTGAAGTAATTTAATTTTTTTCACTTATTTTTTTTTCATTTGACAATCACCTTGTTATGAAGTATTATGTTAAAACATGAGATTCAAACTTAAATCTCCTTGAGTGACCAACCAAAAAATAATATTTTTTATCAATTTATTTATTATATTTTTAGAATTTGGTTTAATGAAAAAGGAAAAATAGAATATAAAATAAATAAAATTGACATGATTAAATTTCATGTGGTTTGAATATCTATTTCCAAAAATTAAAAATACAATTATCCACTATCCACTCATGGAATTTCAGTGAAAAGAATGAAGGTTTGAAATCCATATATGGATGAATTTGTATTTTTTTATTTTATTTCTTTATGTATAGTTTTGATATATATATATATATATATATATATATATATATATATATATATATATATATATATATATATATATATATATATATATATAGCAATTGAGAAAATTAAAAAAATTATCATTATATTGTATTTAATTTCTTGCAAATTTATATCAATGTTTAGTTGAAGTAATTTAAAAATTTTCACGTATTTAAAAAAATTAACAATTTTAGTTCATGGAATGTAACTCATTTGACAATCACCTTGTTATGAAGTATTGCTAATGGTTTTGTTTTAATTGCTAATTGTCTTAAATGGCTTTCGTGTTAATTATCATTGTCTTAAATATAAAGTTTTATATTAAAATATTTTTGTCTCAAACTACTTTTGTCTTAAACATAAAGTTTTGTCTCAAATTTCTTTTGTCTTAAAATATTTGTCTCAAACTATTTTTGTCTTAAATATAAAGTTGTGTCTTAAAATATTTTTGTCTTAAATTGTTTTGTCTTAAAATATTTTTGTCTCAAATTGTTGTTGTCTTAAATATAAAGTTTTGTCTCAGACTACTTTTATCTTAAATTTTATATTTAAGACAATTCAATTGATGTTAAATTTTAATGTTAAATAACTACAATGAAAAGTGACTTTTTAAGACAAAAGATTTCTTTTGTCTTAAACAGATGTCTTAAAAATGCCCTTAGTATAATAGTGTAGGTGTAGGTACTTTCTTTTGTATTGTGACTACCACACCCAATCCTCGCATACAACCATAACTTCTTATAATTAAAAAATAATAGAAATAAAACCATAACTTCTTATAATTAAAAAATAACAGAAATAAATATTTTTTTTATTTAGAACTCATATTTTTGGAATGTACTATAGTAATTTGAAATGCCCACTATTTTTAAGGGCACTTCACCTATATTGAAAACAAAAAAATCACTCGAAACTTTAAATATTTGAAATTAGTGTAAACAGTTTCTTTTTAAAAACTATTTAATAAATTAAAATATTTATTTTCATTTTTTTAATATAAAATATAATACCTTTTTTCTTTCACTATTTTTTTTTTTTTTTTTTTTTTGTTTATAATTAACGGACAGACTCTAAAGTCATTTGATATTTTCTACTATTTTAACGAGAAACATTTGATATATTTTTAAATTTATGACTAAAATATTTGTTGATATATAAAGATTCATATTAACTTTGAATCTATTAAGCACGGATCAAATCTCTCACGTGCAAACCTCTTTTTTGAATGTAAAACTTGAGGAAAGGTTTGCACCTCGATAGATTTGATCCTTTTGGGTGCTTGATAGATCCGGAGTTAAGATGGATTTAGGATGGTTTCAGTAGTGTACCACCAAGGAAAATCCTAATATTAATAACCATTTTAAAAATGCTAAATATGTCTGAGATTTATTAAGTCAATTTAATTTTAAATTTGCAATATTGTAGAATAACTTTAATGATGAAAAATGATGAAATAAAAATATTGAATGCAAAGTGAAAATGTAATAATATTGATTGATAGAAAATGTGAATAATAAGAATGTAATCAATTACAAATAGTCTTCATTGTAACTTTAATGATGAAAAGAGATGAAATAAAACTTTTGAATGCAAAGTGACAATGCAATAATATCTAATGATAGAAAATGTGATTAATAAGAATGTAGTCAATTACAAATAGTCTTGATCAATCTCAAACTATTTTCTTCCACTATTACTATTTTTATTGTTACCCTTGTTAATTTTTTCATATTTTCATATCGATTTTATGAAAATGACACCTGGAATTGTAAACCATTTAAATATTTAGCTAAAGTTGTTGTATAAAACATCACATGTTGTCTCTCTTTCTCTCTAATATTAATAGGTTTAATTACTATAACACAAAAGTCAATGCACATTGTCAATAAGTTTTTGTGCTTACACTGAAATCAATGCACACTATTAAGCCAATGACTTTGAAATTAATGTACCATCATACATCCAATTACATCAAATCAGAAATCAACATATATACTGAAATCAATGCATCTAATGCAAGAAATCAAATAATATTAGAAAACGACATCTACACTCAAATCAATGCATCTAATGCAAGTAATCAAATAGGATTAGAAATAAACATCTACACTCAAATCAATGCATCTAGTGCAAGTAGGAAAATAGGATTAAAAACCAACATCTATGCTGAAATCAATGCATCTAGTGCAAACAATAAAATAGGATTAGAAATCACCATCTACACTGAAATCAATGCATTCAGTGCAAGAAATCAAATAGGATTAGAATTCATCTACATTGAAATCAATGTATCTAGTGCAAGCAATCAAATATAATTAGAAATCAACATCTACATGTTGAAATTAATGCATCTAGTGCAAGAAATCAAATAGGATTAGAAATCACCATCTACACTAAAATCAATGCATTTAGTGCAAACAATCAAATAGGATAATAAATCATCTACATTGAAATCAATGGATCTAGTGCAAGTAATAAAATATCATTAGAAATCAACATCTACGGTAAAATAAATGCATCTAGTGCAAGCAATCAAATAGGATTAGAAATCACCATCTACACTAAAATTAATGCATCTAGTGCAAGAAATATTCTTCCCTCTCTCCCCCCTCCATCTATACCTATATCTCCCTCCATCTTTCCTTCTTTGTCTCTTTATCTCACCCTGCCAAACACACAGACTTTCTCACTTCATATCTATCAATCTCTTTGTCCCTCCCTCCTTGTCTCCATATATCTCTTCTTTCTCTTCACCTTCCATCTATATCTCTATCTCCCTCTGTCTCTTTATATCAAACCCAAAAAATACACTCTATTTCTTCAATCTATCTATCTATCACTACATCCAACTCTCCCCCCCTCTCTCTCTCTCTTCACCTTCCCTCCCTCCCCCCCCGCTTATATCGCTCTTCCCTCCTGCTATCCTCTCTCCCTCTCTCTCCATCTTCCTTATCAATCCCTCTCTCTCTCTCTCCACCTTTCACTCTTTATGTCTTTATTATTACCTCCCTCTCTCTCCCCCTCCATCTCCATCTCTCTTTCCCTACCTTTATTCACTCTCTCTCTTCCTTTCTCTCCTACCTCTCTTCACTCTCTCCCTTCCTTTCTCTCCCACCTCTCTCTCTTTCTATATATTCACCTTCCAACTTTGTTACTATATACCTCTCTCTCTCATTATCTCCCCCATTCTCTCCATATCTCCTTGTTTGACTCTTTATCTCACCCCAAACATACACACTCTCTCTCCATCTCTCCCTTGTCACTTCCTCTCTCTCTCCACTACTCACTCTCTATGTATTTATTCTTCCCTCCCTCTCTCCCCATCTAGATCCATCTCTATATCCCTTCCCTCTCTCCCCCTCCAACTCCATCTCTCTATCCCTCCATCTCTCCTCTCTCTAAAGTCCCATCTATTTTCCTTCCTCTCTCTCCCTTTCTCTCCTACCTCCCCCTCTCTTCCGCCATCTCTCTATATCTCTATCTCTCTCCCCCTACAATCCTCTCTCTCCCTTTCTCTCCTACCTCCCCCTCTCTTCCGCCATCTCTCTATATCTCTATCTCTCTCCCCCTACAATCCTCTCTCTCCCCTCATCACTCTCTTCCTCTCTCTCAAGTCCTCTCTCTCATCCTTCCTCTCTCTCCCTTTCTCTAATGCCTCCCTCTATCTTCCCCCACCCCCTCCCCCCCCGCCCCTGATCTCTCTCTCTCTCTCTCTCTCTACCCTCCAATCCTCTCTTTTCCCCCATCACTCTATATATTTCACCAACTATGTTACTATATCCCTCCCTTTCTCCTTCTCTCCCACATTTTCTCCATCACTCCTTCTATGTCTCTTTATCTCACCCCTAAACACACACACTCTCTATCCATCTCATTCCCCCTCTCTCCACTTCTCACTCTCTATTTATTTCTTCTTCCCTCCCTCTCTCCCAATCCAACTCCATCTCTCTATCCCTCCCTCTCTCCTCCTCTCTCTCCCTTTCTCTCCTACCTCCCTCTCCCTTCTCTCTCTCCCTCTCTCTCTACCCTCCAATCCTCTCTCCTTCTCCCTCCCTCTCTCCTTCTCTCTCTACCACCTCCATCTTTATGTCTCCCTCTCCCTCTCTTACCCTTCTCTACCTCTCTCTTTCCTCTCCCTCTCTTACCCTTCTCTACCTCTCTCACTCCTCTCCCTCTCTCTCTCTCTCTTCATTCCTCCTCTCCCCTCTCCTTAAGTTTATCTCCAACTCTCTCTTGTCACTCCTTATATTTCTCCACCTCTATCACTTTATGTCTTTGTTCTTCCCTCCCATATATATCTAGAGTTAATATATTTTATGATATATTAATATATATTATAATACAACAAAATTAATATTGTATTAATGCAAAGTTACTAAATTTAATAATATTAATATTATAATATATTAATATGAATATTATATTTAATAATAATAATAGTAATAATATTTTAATATTAATATTAGGATTAATAATATTTTTTTGCATGTTATTAATAATAATTTGGTCCATGGTATTTGGCCCAAGGGCTTCACCTAAATAAAGCTCTTTTTTTAGTGATGGTAAATATAAAAATTTATGAAGTAAATATAAAAAGAAGTTGTATTTATTTACCATACCTCTTTTATTTACCATGGTATTTGGCCCATAGGCTTGGTATATAATTAGACGTTGATTTCTAATCCTATTGGATATATTTTTATTTATATACCATACCTATTTTATATTTATTTATTTACCATACATATTTTATAAATATGGTATTTGGCCCATGGTATTAATAATAATTTGTCCATGGTATACGACCCATAGACTTCACCAAAATAAAACTTCATTTTTGAGTTTTTGTAAATATAAAGAGATTTATGGAGTAAATATAAAAAGAAATTTTATTTATTTACACCTAATCTCATATTATAAATCAAATACTATTTTAAATTATAATTTAAAATTTTATTCACACAATAAATTAATTGTAGTAAATACAATTAATTTTAATTTTTTTAAATAAGACTTTCTAGAAAATGACTATTAGGTAACTTAGAAAGATCGATTGTCACCAAGTATTGCTACTTCATAAATGCTACAAAACCCACATAATTGGGAAAATTAATTGTTCACCTAACTACTAGAGCTAAGATCCTTTGATGTTAATAAAAATTAAAATAGCAATTGCACCAAATGTTGCAAAGGAAAAGCACTAAGTCATAAATTCGAGAAGAATAATGACATATAAAAAAATATTAAAGATAAAAATTAGTAAAAAAATAATAAAGTAATATTAATTCATAAACAACATGATGGCTATCTTTCCAATTCTAAATTTCCATCACAACCTTACAAATGTCTGGCATTATCACCAATTGATCAAAATGAGCGAGACATCGGCTCCCAATTATTCATAACTTTTGGTGTAAAATCTACAATGTTTAAATCCTTTAACCTCACCCAGTAGAGCACCTCAACATCGACACACGCAACCTGGCATTGGCATTGATAATAAACTTGGTTTGCAAGAGTCTTTGCTAACCCAACCCCACCATGTATAGCACATGACTCTCTGAGTACAATAACATAACCCTAAAGTCCTAAATAATTACAAGGGAGAAAGTAGAGAGGATAATACTTTCATTAGTGAACTACTTATTTGTAACAATGCAATAAACCTAAACCAAGAATAGTAAGAAATTACAAGAGAAAATCTCATTATTGTTGGTGAATATTTTTTGTTGTAACTATGTGTGAGATATTTTAATCTTACCCATCTTGAAATCCTTGATGGATCATGAGGAAGCCAGTAAGAATAAAGTGGTGTTTGCTTGTAGAAGTTTGTGTGACAAACAAAAACATAGTTGCAATCCTAGTAATTTAACAATAAAAGTATGAAGCACTATTCACAAATGCAAAAGGAAGATTATTGTAATGTTGCTCTTCATTAATTTCCCCAAAATATTTTTTGTTGTAACTGTGTGAGAGATATTTTAATCTTACCCGTCTTGAAATCTTTGATGGATCATGAGGAAGCTAGTAGAATAAAGTGGTGTTTGCTTGTAGAATTTTGTGTGACAAGCAAAAACATAATTGCAATCCTAGTAATTTAACAATAAAAATATGAAGCACTATTCACAAATGTAAAAGGAAGATTATTGTAATGTCACTCTTCATTAATTTCCTCAAAGTTGGAAACCATATTATAGTGAAGAAACATTTATTTATTTGGAATTTGTACTAAAGAAACAATGTAATGTAACACACTTAAATTTTAATTACAAAAGATTTAATTTTTTCAAGTGAATTTTTTCTAGTGGTGTAATGTAAGACTAAATAAGGATGGAATATTTTATCATCACTTGAAAAAAATTCGAAGCTTCTAAAATCCATCAAGGCTTAAAAGAATGATTAAACCTTCGAAAAATTCTTAGGAGTTATCTGGAACCTTGAACTCTAAAAAGTTATTACAAATTAATAAAAAGTTTAAAATTCAAAAGAAATATCAATGGCATATAAAATCTTAGACCTCTAACTCGATTCATGGATCCAACCATTTAGAGAACACTCTTCTCCTTCTAAAAAATAAATAAAAAAATGAAAAAATATCTTTATATTTTTAATTGTCAAACTATCTTAGTATCTAGAAAAAATTAACAATTAATTTGATACTCTTAAATCATCCTCCATTTAAATTAATTTTTTTTATTTTATTAATAATATAATTTATAATAAAAAATATATGATATAATTATTTTATATTTTATAAAAAACAATTAACATCCACATTAAACCTTATAACTCCCATAATAATCCAATCTTACTAAATATAATAATGTTGTTTCTTTTCTTTGATAGCATTTGTTCTTTTAACCATGGTATATACCATATGGCCATGTATTTTATATACATAAAATAAGACAATAAGACTATCCTCCTAAGTATGGCATTGTTGTGTTAATGTCTTAGCACTGTTGATTATTTTGTACTGATTTACATCATATCCATCTGTATTTAATACGTGTAGGTGAGTGGGTGCAATGATTTACATTATATGGAAGAATATTTTTGTTTTAATATCTGTGGTTGTAATTTGGATATGCTTTTATATTTATGTATTGATTTTAATATTTTGTATTTTAATTTTTTATTTATTTAAAATTATAATATATTATAAAATGTTATTTATTAAATTTAATATTAAAATATATGTTTTATTAAATTTTATTTATTTTATGCAAGTTTAGTATTTTGTTAGATTTAGTGTAATTTTATAAATTTTTAGATATATAAGAGTTGGTAAATTTAATAATAAGTGCTATTATGGAAAGTTTCTAATCTAATATAAGATTTAATATGAAAAGTTATTAATCTAGTTTGTGCTTATCACTATAGACATAGAAAAGTTACAGGAACATTGTTGTTAAACCTAATAGGAAGCTAACTCAAGCATCACATAAATCAATCCATCATGACCACATGTATTGTCTACTATGACATCAGCATTAAATATATATATATATTAAAAATCAATGTTTTTAGGGTGTACCAAAAATCCAAAATTTGAAAATATTTAGGGAGTGTTGTGTACTCAATAGTTTCCTATTATTATGGGAGGTTTCTTGTAGCATAGCTTAAATAGTCAATAGGCTATGATGATATCATATATATAGTAAATACTACATCAAATTTTTAATATGTTTACAAACTACTGAGAATATGATGCAATTATATTATAATGATATTACATTTGCCTAATTTTGAACTAATTGGACAAACAAAAACCTTTGACAATATGCCCACTAAGGATGTACATAAGACATTGTTTACTTGTGTAATGTTGAATGGTTCTCAACCATACCATTTGTTCAATCCATTCTAAAACCTCTAAAGAGAGGCCCGCATTTTATTGTAGACTTGATTCATGGATCCAACCATCTAAAGAACACTCTCCCCCCTCCTCCAAAGAATAAAAAGATGGACAAAATGCCTTTAGATTTTTAGTTGACAAATTATCTTAATATTTAGGGATGATTAACAATTCTTACTTTAATACTATTAACTAATATTGCTATGGTAGTTAAAAAGAATCAATCTCTTGAAAAATAGAGAAAAAAATCATACTAAATGATACATTTTTTTAGGAAGTGGAAACGTAAATTTTACTACAAAAGATAATGTTTATGTTGTAGTTTATTAAAAAAAATTGAAGTTTAATTCTTATTATGATTCTTCATTATTTGGTCTAACCAAGAACTTATCAAACATTTTAGTTGTAGCCAAGTATTGGTGAATTTTGAATTAGATAGGAAAATAAATCCATTTCATATTCTAGATATTAATGACAAATTCTTATTAATTTCTATTTTGTTCGTTAGATAATAAGTTAAATTTATGTTTGTTCATTATTGTTTATTTAAGATTAGGGATCAATCTCAAACCCCAAAGAATTAGAAAAATTAAATTTTTCACCTAAAAAACAAATATAGTTGAATAGTTGAATGAATAATACATTCACTAAACTAAAAAATGAAACTAACACCAAAAAAAATTGAAACTTATTAATTTGCTATGCTTGTTTAATTATTTTATTGTTTTTCATATTATTGCATTATTATATACATCTTTTAACTACCAAAAAACTAACTATTAACTTTATTTGAAACTATGATTTTGGTATGGATATTTTTCTAGAAAGGTCCATTAAGTTATCATATAAAATATAAACACATTTTCAAGCTTCATTACTATGTAAAAGTTTCTTTCACAAAAATAATTACCCTTAAAATTAAGTGAATTTCCTTAATAATATAAAAATAAATATCTTACTTAATTACTTCTCATCTTCATTTATCATATTTACTTGTTTAATTGTCACTATTAAAAAACTTATACTACCTCCATACCATAAAAACTAAATCTATTAAAAAGCTTGTACTGTTTACTTAGCATAAAATCTAAACTTAAAAAAATGAGAGAAATTATATGGTTTTGATAATGAATATTGCGGAGGCATTTCTCACCTTTCTACATATATGGTTCTAAAGATGCCCAATATTAACTGCCAGATTGGGTAGGATTGGATTGGGTGTCTATCTCCGGAATGGAGGACGGAAGATTTATTGTTTACAAGGTTGGGAAGCAGGAAATAAAATCAATTGAATGTTGCCTTCATCAGCTGCAGATAAACCCCAATGATGATAATTTAAATTGAAAATAAAATTAAAGAAAATGTTTATGAAGACCCATTCAAATATATGAGCGACACGTTTTCAAATGAAATACACTATTTAAAACATCAACCAATGAGTACACCTCTAATAGTTATATCCTTGCATTACATTATGATTGTCGCACTATTTTTATGGAGAAATAGAATCCAAAAATCTCTTGCCTAAATCCAGATTGATGCAAAGGGCTCTTGCCTAAATCCTGATTGACGCAAAGGACTAAAAAAACTAAAGAAACATGTCCTAAAATTACAATTGGCCTCTTCCCGATACTACATTAATTTGGAGCAACTAAAAATCCTTATTTTCCCACTGTCAAAATAATGTTGAGCCTAATTCATATCCATGACATCACCCAATACCACTGCATCACTCTCATGGCAAACAAAATTATAAGAGCATTTGACTTTTTGATAGAATCCATCAACATTTTGAATTTAGCACTAAATTCACCGCTACATAAACAAACGAAAAAGAAGGTTTGAATTAAGTGCATGGCTAAAAATCAGGAACAATATTATTCTGCATAACCTTTTGCAATGTTTATGCAATGTTCGAAAGTAGAAATGGTGAACTCGTTTTCTTAAACAGAACCATAATATTATAGAAGTATCTCTGGTGAGGGTAACCACTTCAAGTAAAAAGCAGAGAAACTAATAATGGGTAAAAGCTACTATTCTTGTCGACAGATTAACCCTTTTATTCCAATGATGAATTTGTAGTGACATATTTCATGGATTAATCCGTAGTGAATAGCAATCCCATTCAATTGATTGGTTTATTAGGCCCCTTGATTTGTTTATTAGATCCCTGGAGTGCGTAGGGATTAGTTTATTAGGCTCTTAAGGGTGTGTATAAAGCTTATTTCTTCCTCAGGCGAACGTAAGCCATTCCTTATAGGGGTTGTACATGGACCTTTAGATGGAATAGATATATGGATTTCTAGAATTATTAATCCTATTATATTTCTTAATCTCCCCAATAAAACTTATTACAACAACAAAAAGTGCAGATCCCCAAAAATTATAAATTATCAAGTGGTGACAGAATAAAAATGGAAGATAACAGAATTTTAAAACTTGTATCAATATATAAATAGTGTTTTCACTATTTTAAATAAGAGGCATTACCTAATACGATTGAGAGAAACAATTGCACGAAGTGCACTTCAAATCATATATTCATTGTGATCAATTTTTGCTTCACAACATCCTGCTTCAGTTTGTGAGTGATCCTCTTTCTAAGGGCTCTACCAATGAAGCAAGAACTACATCATAGAAGGCCACAATCAATTAAACTTGAGGAACATGTCAATCAATGGTTATTATGTGATGAGTAATGAGCAGTAACTGCAGGCTATGGCTCGCAGCTTATCACTTAAACTTGAGTATCGTGATCATGGCATTTTCACATCATAATCATCTGGCACAAATAGAAATGTGAATGAATATTCATGAAAAAACATGTATCAATTGCTACTTATCATCAAGATAATTGGGCACATAAAGTAATGTATTTGTTGAAAATGCAACAAGATGATGGAGCTTAGTGAAATGAAGTCGCCTTCACTAAGTGGGCCCGCAGGCTATTTTTGGCACAAAGTCTATTTTTAGACTATGTCTATTTTTAGACAAATGGAGCATGGTCCAGGAGTTGCAGTATGTTATTCTTGGATGATTGGTCGAGTTGGTAAAAATAGATGGACCTCTATTTTTAGACATATAGGTCGAAGTCTATTTTTAGACTGCCTGTCTAAAAAAAATAGGTCAGTCAAATATTATTAGCCCTTAATAATATTTGGACTAAACTTCAGTTTATTCTCTTACAAAACTTCAGTTGGAGCTACGGATGTGGCCCATGCATCTGACAGAAGGAATTATGCTATTCCTTGGGGTTTGGTGAGCTCATGCATGGTTGACTTCGGTTAGGACTTCAGTGGCAGAAGTTTGGTGGAGTTGATGAGACAGTTGGTGGAGTTGTGGTCGGTTTAACTTAGTTGAACTAGTTGTGATTAGTTTAACTAGCTAATCAACTAGTAATGAGTGGAGTGAATTAAATATTATTTAATTCACTAATTATTAACTTATTATTCAACTCAAGAACACATGAGTTCACTACAGTGCATGGACAGTTCAGTGGAGACCAGTGATAGAGGTAGATGAAAGGGTTGAGATAGCTATCAGTTATGACATTAGTTGTGCATGAGATTTGCACCACACTTGGAGGAATTGCCCATGAGGATTGCTCTGTCAAGCCAAGGAGATTCGAACCTTGGATCTCTCATTAGACCAGCCTTGATTGCGCAATAGAGGCAGGCAATTAGTGGATGAGTTTTGAACCCGTGACTTGTTCAAAACCGAGCTAGTTTGTGTGTAACTTCATGAGATAGTACTGAGTACTTGTGAGGAGTATTGTGCTATGTACTGTTACATGTTCTCTCCATATAATATACAAAATAGCTGAGGGGTTTTCAGCTATAAGCTTTCCCCATTACATATTGTGTTTATGTGCGCATGCGACTGTTTCTATTTCCGCAAATTGATGATTAATTGTAGAAGAGATTATGTGTTGCATATGAATTCGAATTAGTATGTGATCAGGATAATCTCGGTGGATAAATATTCATTATTCAGCAAATTTCTACATGGTATCGGAGCGAATCAATCATCGGGATCTATTGCAGTGATTACAATATTATTTCGGTAGACAGAGTCTGTATCGGGCCAGGTAGGCTCTGGATCCATCCTTTCTCTGAAAGGTGATATATCCAGTAAATGCCCTTACAGTCGATCTATGTGCTAGAAATAATTTGTTCTCACAGATCCAGAAGCAGTTGAGTTTTTGATTTTGGAATTCGAATTTTGCAGCAGTTTGTTTTCTTGGTGCCGGAGTTGAAAATGTCTTTCAACGGTTTGCGACTCGAATATGCTCTTGAAGGCAGTTCAAATTATGTTGCATGGAAAGATCGCATGGAGGCAGTATTAGAAGATAATGGACTGAAGGAGTTCATAGATACGGATGTCCAAAAGCCTACTGATCCTGCTAAAGTTGAAGCTTGGAAAAATAAGATGGCGAAATGTCGAAGGATTCTGTTGGGGGCGTAAAGGATCACATTGTATCTAGCCTGCATGGAAAATATTCTCCATATTTGATGTGGAAAGCGTTGACAGATCTATTCCAGAGTAAGAGCGACCAAAGGAAGCTGGCGCTCAAGGATAAGCTCAGAAACATTAAGATGGAGAAAGGCGACAGTATCGCCAAATACCTCACGAAGTTCAATCAATGCAGAGATGAGCTGGGAAGTGTGGGGGTGACTGTCGAAGAAGAGGACATGGTAGAACTGGCTCTCATTGGTCTTCAAAAGGCTTGGCATTCCTATCAGGATTCTGTCAATGGTCGAGAGAAGTTGCCGGGATGGGAGCGACTTTGGGCGAATCTCATGCAGGAGAAGATAAGGAGGATTACCAGGGACAAATCTTCATCAAAGGTATCTGATGAAGAAAATTGCGCTTTGGCTGCCAAAGCAAAGAAGGGGAAGAGAAAGAAGGCTTCTTAGTTTGGTGCGAAAGGCAAGAAGCAAGACATGTCCAAGGTGAAGTGTTTTCACTGTCACCAACATGGACACTATGCCACAAATTGTCCGCAGAAGAAGAAAAATAAGAAGGCTGCTGGATCTGCAGCGGGAGAGGCATTGGCTTCTCAATTCGAACTGGATTTTTCACTGATCGCATGCTTGGTTTCAAGTGGTGGGAATGCAGATGTTCTTGGACAGTGGTGCGTCATTTCACATGACCGGAGATCGAGATCCGTTTTCAGATCTGGAGGAAAAAGATCTTGGAGTGCACATCGAGATGGGCGATGATGGTAGATACAGTGCGACTGGTATCGGTACCATTTCCTTTGAGAGGGAGTCTGGTAAACCCTTCGTATTAAAGGAAGTATTGCATGTTCCAGGATTGTTGAAGAATCTGATCTCTGTGGCGATGTTGGAAGACAAGGGGTATGATGTGGTCTTCAGCGAAGGAAAAGCTTTCCTGCGCAGTAAGACAACTGGAGAGACCCGGAAGATAGGGGTTTGAGTCAAGAACCTTTATCAGTTGCAAGTAGATGGCTGCGCAGCAATGGCATGCAAGGCGGGAGAAGTGGTGAGCCGGGATGATGAGGGCGAACTGTGGCACAGGAGATTGGGCCACCTTCACCATGGAGCTTTGAAGATTCTGCAGCAGATTTCTACTGGGCTTCCTAAGGGCACCCTTGCGCAGTCAGATCAATGCAAGGGGTGTACTTTAGGGAAGTATGTGAAAGCCACCTTTCACGAGAAGGATAGTCGCGCCACGACGATCCTTGAGAGAGTTCACACATACGTGTGTGGTCCTTTCTCAGTTGCTTCGACAGCAAAGCACAGGTATTATGTGATCTTTGTTGATGATTTCTCTCGAAAGTGCTGGATCTTCTTCATGCAGAAGAAGAGCGATACATTCGCGAAGTTCTGTGAGTTTAAAGCACTGGTCGAGAAGGAGTCGGGGAAGAAGGTGATTGCTCTAAGGAGTGATAACGGTGGTGAATTCATCTCGGCTAAATTCAAAGAGTTCTGCAGCGCAGAAGGGATTCGGAGAGAGCTCATCGCACCCCATAACCCACAACAGAACGGGGTGGCTGAGCGGAAGAACAGAACGATCGTGGGTGCTGCACGGGCGATGTTGCATGATCAGGGCCTACCCCTTCACTTGTGGGCTGAGACATGCAATACAGCAGTGTATGTGCAGAACCGTTGTCCTCACAAGGTTCTTGGCATGAGTACACCAGAGGAGGCTTATTCTGGCAAGAGGCCTGATATTTCCCATTTGCGGATTTTTGGTTCTCCTGCCTACATGCATGTGACGAAGGATGCGAGAAGGAAGCTGGATCCAACTGCTGAGGTTGGAATATTTGTGGGGTACACTGATACACCTCACAACTACCGGGTGTATTTTTCAGACAGTCGCAAGACTGTTGTGCGACGGGATATAAAATTTCAGGAGGAGAAAGCCATGCAGTGTTCGCTTGAGAGGGAGCTACACTCGCATGCAGATGAGGAGCTGTTAGTTCCTAAGGAGGAGCTTCCGGATGTGGATCAGCCACAAGAGGAATTTCAGGAGGTGGAAGAAACCACCCATGCAGCGCCAACCATCAAAGGGCATGCCACTTAAGCCGAGCGATTGGCTCGAGACAGAAGGTCAGACCACCCCACAACACAACAGCAGACAGAGGCGGGGCCACCGGATCTAAGACACCGGGATAATAAGTCTTTATGAGTCAATGTGTTGTGACGGAGCCATCCTCTTTGGAGGAAGCTGTGGAGGAACCTGCATGGGTAGATGCCATGATCGAAGAATATGATTCGATCGTCAGAAACAGTGCATGGGAGATTGTCCCAAGACCGGAGGGGAAATCAGTGGTGGGTTCGCGATGGATCTACAAAGTGAAGCAGGCGGCTGACGGGAGTGTGGAGAAGTACAAGGCGATATTTTTCGCCCGTGGCTTTTCACAGATCGAGGGGATCGATTATGAGGAGACCTTTGCACCTGTCGCAAGGTACTCTTCCATACGGACGATCCTTGCTCTCTCAGCGCAGATGGGGTGGCACATTCATCAGATGGATGTGAAGACTGCGTTCCTCAATGGAGTTATTGAGGAAGAGGTGTACATAGAGGAGCCTGAAGGTTTCGAGATCTTCAGGAGTGAGTCGCATGTGTGCCGACTCAAGAGAGCACTGTACGGGCTGAAGCAAGCACCTCGTGCTTGGTACACTCGGATAGACAGCTACTTCACCGGGCTTGGATTCTCCAAGAGTGAGGCGGATCTAAACCTGTACCAGATTGTGGTGGAGGGGAAGCTGTTGATCATCGTACTGTATGTAGATGATCTGATTTTGACTGGCGACGAGCAGTTGATACTTTCATGCAAGGATGATCTTGCACGAGAGTTTGAGATGAAGGACCTGGGCATCCTTCATTATTTCCTGGGATTGGAGATTTGGCAGCGCAGTGGAGGACTGTTTGTTTCTCGGGGCAAGTATGCCCGGGAGATTCTGGAGAGGTTCAACATGCAAGGCTGCAAGCCTGTTGACACTCCTCTTCCTGGTGGTTGGAGGAAGGAGGATGCTACTTCAGCGGAGGTAGTGGATGCCACTGTCTATCGACAGTTGGTGGGGTCGCTCATGTATCTGGTCAATACACGACCCGATATATGCTATGCAGTTAACCAGCTTTCGCAAGCTATGGTTAAGCCTACCAAGCTCTTTTGGAAGGCAGGCAAGCATGTATTGCGCTATATTAGAGGCACATCGGGATATGGTCTATGGTACGGACAGGAGGATGGAGCGAAGCTTTCTGGCTTCACTGATGCAGATTGGGCAGGGAGTCCAACGGACCGGAAGAGCACATCTGGAGGAGTTTTCAGCATGGGGTCGACAGCAGTTTCACAGTATAACGGAAGCGAGAGGTCAAGTGGCATAGTTCGACGGAGACGAAATTACATGGCGACGAAGCTTGGTACATGCAAGGCCTATTTGGATGAGGAAGATCCTCGTTGGATTGTTCGGGTTGCATTTGGAGCCTACGGTGATTTATTGTGATAACCAAAGTTGCATTAAACTCCCAGCTAATCCAGTATTTCATGATAGATACAAACACATCGACATCAGGTACCATCATATCAGAGATTGTGTGCAGCGGAGAATCATGTTACTTTCATACATTCCCACGGAGGATCGGGATGTTGATATCTTGACGAAGGCACTCACCAAGAGCAAATTCGAATACCACAGAGGCAGGATAGGGGTTGCAGATAATACATATCTTGTTGAGAGGGAGTGTTGAAAATGCAACAAAATGATGGAGCTTAGTGAAATGAAGTCGCCTTCACTAAGTGGGCCCGCAGGCTATTTTTGGCGCAAAGTCTATTTTTAGACTATGTCTATTTTTAGACATATGGAGCATGGTCCAGGAGTTGCAATATGTTATTCTTGGATGATTGGTCGAGTTGGTAAAAATAGATGGACCTCTATTTTTAGACATATAGGTCGAAGTCTATTTTTAGACTGGCTGTCTAAAAATAGGTCAGTCAAATATTATTAGCCCTTAATAATATTTGGACTCTAAACTTCAGTTTATTCTCTTGGAGCACTTCAGTTGGAGCTACGGATGTGGCCCATGCAGCTGACAGAAGGAATTACGCTATTCCTTGGGGTTTGGTGAGCTCATGCATGGTTGAATTCAGTTAGGACTTCAGTGGCAGAAGTTTGGTGAAGTTGATGAGACAGTTGGTGGAGTTGTGTTCGGTTTAACTTAATTGACCTAGTTGTGATTAGTTTAACTAGCTAATCAACTAGTAATGAGTGGAGTGAATTAAATATTATTTAGTTAACTAATTATTAACTCATTATTCAACTCAAGAACACATCATTTCACTACAGTGCATGGACAGTTCAGTGGAGACTAGTGATAGAGGTAGATGAAAGGGTTGAGATAGCTATCAGTTATGACATTAGTTGTGCATGAGATTTGCACCACACTTGGAGGAATTTCCCATGAGGATTGCGCTGTCAAGCCAAGGAGATTCGAACCTTGGATCTCTCATTAAACCAGCCTTGATTGCGCAATAGAGGCAGGCAATTAGTGAATGAGTTTTGAACCCGTGACTTGTTCAAAACCGAGCTAGTTTGTGTGTAACTTTATGAGATAGTACTGAGTACTTGTGAGGAGTATTGTGCTATGTATTGTTACATGTTCTCTCCATATAATATAAAAAATAGCTTAGGGGTTTTCAGCTATAAGCTTTCCCCATTACATATTGTGTTTATGTGCGCATGCGACTGTTTCCATTTCCGCAAATTGATGATTGATTGTAGAAGAGATTATGTGTTACATATGAATTCGAATTAGTATGTGATCAGGATAATCTCGGTGGATAAATCTTCATTATTCAGAAAATTTCTACAGTAATGAACTTCATAAGAAATGTAAGGCAATACAACAAATATATTAATTTATTTATATTAAAGCATCAAATAAACATTATTGATGCTCGCCATTTAAACCTGATTGAAGATAGGGAATAATGAAAGATGAAGGATTAATTTGATCGAGGCAATTATCATGCAATGTATCCATGCACTCAAAATTTGTTTTTCTCAGATCCAACCCATCATCATTATCAATTCTTTGCTCTTTGGGCATTTTGAACCAGTGTTAGGAAGTTCACAGATTGTGGTCCTTTTTGGTGTCAGCTCTTCACAAAATATGAACAAGAGATGCTTCATAAATCCAAAATCCAAGAACTGATGAGAACCAATAAACAAGTACATAAGGTCAATGAAAAATAACTCCCCTCTCCAATGGATAACTCCACTAATCAACCCAAACCGGAAGAACTGAAAATTTTTCAGGAAATGCCGAGAGATGACATGCGCGCCACCAGAGCCATATCAGATGCAGTGCGTCCACCCCGCTCAAAATCTTTTTTGACAGAGTATGGACATCAAGAAGTTGCATTCATTCAATTGCAACAAACTTTGGGCCACTCTTTTAGCATCTTCTTTGTGTCCACTCCCCGATGAAACTTACTTAACTGATGTAATCATTGTTACCCTCATGTCTTCATCTTCATCACAAAGCATGTGGAACAGGAACATGGAATAGTTGCACACATCAAGAGTTGGTTGAAAGTTAAAGCAGTGGGATCTAATTGTTGAAACTATTAAAGTCACCTGCGTACCCCGTGCAGGTAGAAACAGAGTACAAAGGGGCAAAAGGTTGAGTGCACAACACTGTGTATTCAAGTTGAATGGAGAAAACCGTAAGGAGGAATTAATGTTTGATGGGCAGCAGCCACCATTGCAGAGGAGAAGTTATGTTTGTATGGGAGTATCCGGTTTTGCAGAGAAATGAAGACTTTTGTGGTTCAAACTACGCAAGAACAGAGTTTTAATTAAAGAGAAGTCTTTTCGGGCTTTTAAGCCCTCAACAACCAAAAATGAAGAAATATTGTTTAAACGGCGAAGTCTTTAAATTTTTGAATAAGACACATGATAGTGGTCCCTATCACTTCACAGCCGATCGCAATCGCAAGTTTCAGTTTGAGTGTCTTGTTGATATGGAAAAGTTACGATGTGGTCCCACCACGATCGCAATCGCAAATCGCAGCAGCAGAGTTCACAAGTGTCTTGTTGATATGAAGTGTTCCGATGCGATGCGATGCAATCAAAATCGCAAATTGTAGAAGGAACGTTGTAATGTTTCGCCATTGCAATATGTTACCACCGATGTATTATATGCGATGTGATCGCAATCACATTCACCAATGCTCCATCTGCCATATGTATGTTCTGTCGATTAAGAGTTTGCGATGCAATGCGATGTGGTCCCACCACATTCGCTAATTGCAATCACTCATCTCAAAGTGTTATCCGCCATATGATTGTGTTCTGTTGAATGATTGCGATGCGATGCAATCGCAATCGCAACATCGCAAGTTCATTTTTCAAGCCATTCCGCCATTTGATTTTTTCACCAATGCGATTTTCGCAATCGCAACATCCAATATGTTTTTCGCTTATGTTATTCCGCCAAAGTAATATTGCGATGCGATGTGGTCCCACCACAATTGCTCGTCATGCAATCGCAACATCGCTGGATCACAAATCAAATCATTGCAAGTTTGTTCTTTTTTGTTTCGTCGATCGCCGATTGCAAAGTGGGCTCCACTCGTATATCGCGCCAAAGAAGATTTAGGTTAAAGTTTTATGTTCTGCAATTTATTTTCATTTTATTTTTTGTTTTTATGTTATACAAAGCCACGCCATATAAAAAGCATTGTATTGCATTGTATTGTAAGAGAAGTTATTGTATTATTGTGTTGTATCACTATGTAAGCCCGCAGGCAAAGAAAAACACAGTAAGACCAGAGAGCACTGTTTGTGCATTTTGAGAGACAAAGAGATAAGTTTTGAGAGCACTACGTCTGTAGTATTCAATCATATTTTTTGAATCCCTCCAGTGAGGAAGAAATTTGTAATATTTTTTAGTTCTATTAATGAAATAGAAGAAAAGTTTTATTCTGCAATCTCTGTCCATTTAGTCTCTGTGTTAGAAGGGGAGTATTATTCTCTCTATATTGTTCTGGAATTCTCAGAAATTCCAACATGGTATCAGAGCTAGTTCAGGCTCTTTGAAGGTTTCGAAGAAGCTAAAGGAAGAAGAAGATTTGTTTGCCTTCACGCAAGGCTCAGCAGAAGACTAAGTCCAGGTATTTCTATAAAAAAAAAAAAACAAATTTTTTTAAAGAAGGAAAGACAGTTTGTTTGAAAAGCATAGTCAAGTTTAGTTCAGAGTTCAGTTTATAAGCAATGGTTGGACCAAGCACTAGTATGAGTATTGGAAATGCTCAGCTTCCACAATTTAATGGAAAGAAATATGATTATTGGGCCATTACCATGAGAGCCCTATTTGCCTCACAAGACTTATGGTAATTTGTAGATGATGGTTTTGATGAACCAGCTGATGAGCAAGCTTTTAATGCCTTAACTCAAGTAGAGAAGGATATATTGAAGAGCAATAGAAAGAAGGACTCTAAAGCCCTCTTCTATTTGTATCAAGCAGTACATGAGAGTTTGTTTCCGAGGATAGCAGCAGCTAAGAGATCTAAGGATGCATGGGATACTCTCAAGACAGCCTATCAAGGTATGGAGAAAGTGAAGAGAGTAAAACTACAGTTGTTGAGAAGATATTTTGAAACTCTCTGTATGAAAGAGTCTGATAATATAGACTCATTCTTCACACATGTGATTGGGATGGTCACACAGATAAGGTCCCATGGAGAAACTCTTGAAGAAAGAAGGATTGTGGAGAAACTATTGAAGAGCCTACTCTCAAGGTTTAATGTGATAGTTACCACCATAGAAGAGACTAAGGATCTCTCAAAGTTCACGGTAGATGAACTTCATGCCTTGTTGATGACTTATGAAAAAATATTGGAAAGAATAGTAAATCCATCTCTAGAGCATGCCTTAAGACCCAGATGCCTTTTGGAAGAGGAATAGGTCAAGGCAGAGGAAGAGGAAGAGGCAAAAGCCAAAACAAAGGAGGAAGGAACAACCCTTCACATTCACATGGAAGGAGTAACAGTTAGAATCATAGCCACGGCCAATGCAACAGCCAGCAAGGTGGACACCAGCATGCGCATGGACAAAGGTATGACAAATCCAATGTCCAATGTCATTATTGCAAGAAATATGGGCACTATGCAAATGAATGTAGGAAAAATCAAAATGACATGAAAAATAGGCAAAATGCTAATGTAGAAAAAGAAGAAAAGAACCTAAGTAATGTGCTGTTAACATGTAATGTAGCACAAGATAGACAAGATGATGTATGGTTCTTAGATTCAAGCTATAGTAATCACATGACTAGAAACATAGCAATGTTTTCCAATCTTGATGAAGAAGTTAAATCAGAAGTAACCACGGGGACTGATACTAAGATCTCTGTAAAAGGAAAAGGCAGAGTTAGTATTCGTTCGAGAAATGATGAGCAGAAGTTTGTACCAGATGTGTACTATGTTCCTGGTTTAAAATGTAATCTTTTGAGTGTTGGGAAACTCATAAACAAAGGTTACAGAGTATTGTTTAAGAATGATGTGTGCACAATAATGGATATACCTCCAAGAAAGAAGATTATTGCTGAAATACAAATGACTAGCAATAGAATGTTTCCACTCAAGCTCAATACTGACTTGAAAGGAAAAGGAAAGAGTGTTGTAGCTGTAACTCAAGAAGTATTTCAGAAGGAAGTGAAAGATGAGAACTGGTTATGGCACTTGAGATTTGGACATCTCAATTTCGAAGGATTAAATTTGTTGCACAAAAAATGAATGGTAAGAGGTCTACCATTGATTGAGAAACCGGATAGCCTAAGCAAAGGCTGCATCTTGGGAAAAAAACACAGAGAAAATTTTCCATCAGGGAAAATCATAAGGGCGAAAGCACCCTTAGAAATTATTCATTCATATTTATGTGGGTCGATGCAAACATCATCAGTTTCAGGCAGCAATTACATGCTGACCCTCATAGATGTTTTCACAAGGAAAGTGTGGGTTTATTTTTTGAAATATAAAAGTGAAGTATTTGAGAAATTTTGCCACTTTAAAGCTCTAGTAGAGAAACAAAGTGGGCAGCATATAAAAGTTCTTAGAAATAATAGAGGAGGTGAATACATCTCAAAAGAGTTCCTGTGTTTTTACAGAGAGAACGACATACACAAGCAGTTTACTACAAGATACACACCGCAGCAAAATGGAGTTGTTGAAAGGAAGAATCGAACCATAATGGAAATGGTGAGAAGTATGTTGAAGGAAAAACACTTGCCAAATGAGTATTGGGCAGAAGCTGCAAATTGTGCAGCATACATTTTATAATAGATGCCCAACAAAAGTTGTAATGAACAAAGTTCCAGAGGAAGCGTGGAGTGGCAGAAAACAGGCAGTCACCCACATGAGAGTTTTTGGATGTGTAGCTTATGCACAGATTCCAGATAAGTTAAAGAAGAAGTTGGATAGTAAGGGGGAGAAGTGCATCTTCCTTGGTTACTGTGAATATTCCAAAGGATATAGATTGTATAAACCATCCTCAAAGAAATTTGTGATAAGCATAGATGTGAAGTTCATTGAATAGGAAGCATGGGATGGAAGCATAGAGGAAACAGTTAATGTTAAAAGATGTTTACCTCATGATGAAGATGAGGAAGATATGGCTGAAAATAACACATAATCAGTAGCACAACCTCCACCAACACATGGAAAGCAAGGGACACCTCAAGCAGGAGTTAGGACACCCTTGAGAAGAAATGAGAGTGCTTCTCCAAGCACACTACATGGAGCAGATTTGAGTGCTTCTTCAAGCACTTATACATCAAATGAAAGAGGAACAAAGTTCAGAAATATTAATGAGATTTATGAGCAGGAAGCGAAAAATGAAGGTATGAACTCCTTATTTGCTTTGTATTGTCATGTTGATGATCCTATTCATTTGGAAGATGCCATAAAAGATAGAAAATGGATAGAAGCTATGGATGATGAAATTAATGCCATAGAGAAGAACAAAACATGGGAGTTGGTTGATCTCCCAGAAGGTAAAGAATTCATCGGAGTAAAATGGGTCTAAAAGACCAAAAGTAATGTTGAAGGTAAGATAGAAAGACACAAGGCCAGACTTGTTGTCAAGGGATATAAGCAGCAGCATGGAAGAGACTATGAAGAAACTTTTGCACCAGTTGCAAGAATGGAAACTGTGAGAGTAGTGTTGTCCATAGTAGCACAAAACAAATGGAAAGTATACCAGATGGATGTAAAATCCGCATTTTTAAATTGAGTTTTAATGGAAGAGGTATATGTGGAACAACCTCTCGGCTATGAGAAAAAGGGCCAAGAACACAAAGTGTGCAGATTGAAGAAAGCTCTTTATGGGTTGAAGCAAGCACCAAGAGCATGGTACAGTAGGATAGATTCCTATCTACTGGAAAATGGGTTTGAAAATGTGATGGAGAACCCACATTGTACATCAAAGAAAAATATGGTAGAATGCTCATTGTTGTGTTATATGTTGATGATGTAATATTCATAGGTAATGATGATTACCTCAGTGAAAATTTTAAAATGGTCATGAAAGAAGAATTTGAAATGACTGACATAGGATTGTTGAGATACTTCTTAGGAATAGAAGTAGAACAGAATGAAAAATGGATTTTTATCTCACAAGCAAAGTATGTGAATCAAGTTTTAGAAATATTTAATATGCAGGAGTGCAAAGCTGCAATTACTCCCACAGTAATGGGATTGAAGTTGAGTAAAGATGACAGTAGGAAGGATTTTGATCCAAGTTTGTATAAAAGCATAGTTGGCAACCTCATGTATTTGACTGCAACTAGGCCGGATATTATGCATGTTGTTAGTTTTATCTCCAGGTTTATGGAAAGGCCAAGAGAAGCACATTGGCAAGCAGCGAAGAGAATTCTGAGGTGTGTTAAAGGAACTAAAAGGTATGGTATTTTATATACTACTTCAGAAAATTTAGAATTAATTGGATAAAATGACATTGATTGGGCTGGAAGTGTAGATGATCGGAAAAGCACATCCGGTTATGTTTTTCATATGGGTTTAGGAGCCATTTCATGGGCTTCTAAGAAACATCTTATTGTAGCGTTATCTACAGCAGAGGCAGAGTATGTGGCAGCTACAGCAACAACGTGTCAAGCAGTTTGGATGAGAAGAAGGTTGAGAAATTTGTGTCAAGAATAGGAAAATGGCACAGTGATATATTGTTACAATAGCTCAGCTATTGCATTATCAAATAATTATGTGTTTCACAAGAGAACGAAGCACATAGATGTAAAGTTTCACTATATCAGAGAATTGGTGAACAATGGAGAAATTGTTTTACAGCATTGTAGAACAAAGGAGCAATTTGTAGATATTTTGACAAATCCATTTGGGCAGAAGACTTTTGAATATTTAATAAAATTCTTGGGTATGACTGATAACCCAGCAGCTGACTTTAAGGCAGAGTGTTGAAAATATTAAAGTCACTTGCGTACCCCGTGCAGGTAGAAACAGAGTACAAAGGGGAAGAAGTTTGAGTGCACAACACTGTGTATTCAAGTTGAATGGAGAAAATCGTAAGGAGGAATTAATGTTTTATGGACAGCAGCCACCATTGCAGAGGAGAAGTTATGTTTGTATGGGCGTAACCGGTTTTGCAGAGAAATGAAGACTTTTGTAGTTCAAACCACGCAAGAGCGGAGTTTTAATTAAAGAGAAGTTTTTTCGGGCTTTTAAGCCCTCAACAACCAAAAATGAAGAAATATTGTTTAAACATCGAAGTCCTTTAAAATTTTTAATAAGACACGTGATAGTGGTCCCTACCACTTCACAGCCGATCGCAATCACAAGTTTCATTTTAAGTGTCTTGTTGATATGGAAAAGTTGCGATGTGGTCCCACCACGATCGCAATCACAAATCGCAGCAGCAGAGTTCACAAGTGTCTTGTTGATATGAAGTGTTCCGATGTGATGTGATGTAATCGCAATCACAAATCAAAGGAGGAACGTTGTAATGTTTCGCCATTGCAATATGTTACCGCCGATGTATTATATGTGATGCGATCGCAATCTCATTCACCAACGCTCCATCCGACATATGTATGTTCCGTCGATTGAGAGTTTGCGATGTGGTCCCACCACATTCGCTAATCATAATCTCTCGTCACAAAGTGTTATCCACCATATGATTGTGTTCCGTTGAATGTTTGCGATGCGATGCAATTGCAATCGCAACATCGCAAGTTCATTTGTCAAGCCATTCCGCCATTGGATTTTTTCGCCGATGCGATTGTCGCAATCGCACAATTGCAATCACAACATCCAATATGTTTTCCGCTTATGTTATTCCGCCGAAGTAATATTGCGATGCGATGTGGTCCCACCACAATCGCTCGTCGTGCAATCGTAACATCGCTGGATCGCAAATCGCAACATTGCAAGTTTGTTCGTTTTTGTTTCGTCGATCGCCGATTGTGAAGTGGGCTCCACTCATAAATCGCGCCAAAGAAGATTTAGGTTAAATTTTTATGTTCTGCAATGAATTTTCCTTTTATTTTTTGTTTTTATGTTTTACAAATCCGAGCCATATAAAAAGCATTGTATTGTAAGAGAAGTTATTGTATTGTTGTGTTGTATCGTTGTGTAAGCCCGCAGGCAAAGAAAAACACAATAAGACAAGAGAGCACTGTTTGTGTGTTTTGAGGGACAGAGAGATAAGTTTTGAGAGCACTGCGTCTGTAGAAGTCAATCATATTTTGTGAACCCCTCCAGTGAGGAAGAAAGTTGTAATATTTTTTAGTTTTGTTAATGAAATAGAAGAAAAATTTTCTTCTGCAATCTCTATCCATTTATTCTCTATGTTAGAAGGGGAGTATTGTTCTCTCTATATTGTTCTAGAATTCTCAGAAATTCCAACACTAATGGCTGAAAAACTTTCAATCATTTAACAATGGATCTGATGGTACAGACAGATGTAGAGTAACAGATAGAGGAGTTATTCCAGAGAACACCTTATAAAATAATTAAAAATATAATTTTTAATAATTGTAAAATAACACTAAGCGAAACCATGATCTTAACTATGATCTTAAAATATTATTACTATTATCATTTCTTTAAATATTTTTCAAAAACATTTGAATTAAACAAAATTTATAATTCAAAATTTTCTAACAATTTTCTATTTTCTATTTTTTTTAGATAAATTTGACCTAAAAATATATTTAAAAACAAAAAAACAAATCAAATAAATTCCCATTTATTATTATAAAATTTTATTTTCAAATATTTTATGAATTAATGTTCAATATTTTTTAAAATATTTATGAATTCATGTCATTATTTGTTTATGATTTGATGTGAAATTTAACGAATTGAAAAAATAATAATAATATTGAGTTATAGATGTTGGATTTTTTATTTATTTACTTTATCAATTTAAATGTGATAGGTAGAGATATAAAGTAGGGACATATTTTTATAGATTAATAATTTAAAATTAATTAATTTTGAGGACTCTTAGATTTGTTAGATATTGTGTTGAGGATTGTTTTCATTTTACCTAGGGTATGGGATATTTGTAAAGATGTGAGTATAGTTTAATTTTAATTTGGATTTATTAGTTATTGATAACAATTTATTTTTTAAAATAATAGTATTTTTAAAATTATAAAAATAAAAATTATATATATATAATAGGGTATATTTTTTATTTTTCCATATTTTATTTTAATTTGGATTTATCATATAAATATTAAATTTATTAAAATATTTATTATTTTAATTATTAAAATAATTAGAAAAAAACATTATATTTTTATATAATTTTCTTAGAAAAATAAAAATAAGATTTTCTAATATATATTTCATGGTATAATTTATGTTTTAACTAGCTCAAAGAAGAAAATTCATATAGCCAAGATTAGAACGAACTTCATGAGCTTCATAGTGAAACAGGTCGTTGGACAGTTCCTAAAACACCATGGATGGAAAGGATCTGTCATCTCTGTGAGAATATGAACATTGAAGATGAAAATCACTTCCTCTTAGAGCGCCCTGAGTACAACCACATTAGAGCTCAATTTCATAATCTTTGTTGCAATACTGACCTTCCTAGCCTTTTAAGATGTCAAAATTATAGTGAGTTGGGGAGGCTTCTCCTTTTTTAGTATAGGAATGAAATCTTAAATCAAATTAAACAACTCTTTTCTTTAGGTCCGATAGACCAAAGATTGGTCTCAGTGGACATTAACCATCATCATCATCATTATATTTCTTTCTAACTATATACGTTTATTATATTCATTATTTAATTACAATGTTTATTGTATTCATAATTTAATTAATTTTTTAATTATTTTGATGATTTTGATATTATATATATATATATAGAGTGTATGATAAAATTTATTTTTTAATTATTTAGATAGATGTAATTATAGAAGATGTTAATTAGAATGTTTATTATATTCATAGTTTAATTATATTTTTTAATTATTTTGAGGATATATATATATATATATGATAAAATTTATCTTTTAATTATTTAGATAGATGTAATTATATGAAGATGAAATTAATTATTTTTTTGTTTGTTATTATTATTTTTAGGTGTAGTCTAATTTATAGACTAAATGATTTTTTCCAAGATTATTATTTTTTGTTAATTTTAATCAAAATGGGATAGAGATTTAAAAAAACATGAGTTTAAATGATTTAATTTGCATAATTCCAGGGTGTTGAATCCATTTATGCATTCAAAAATGTATTTTAAATAACAAAAAATCTTGAAATTTTATTGTTAGATTTTGGTGAATTCTAGTGAAAAAGGCTATTTCTTCTATAAATTAGACTGTGTCATATTTTTATAGGTTTTATCGTTTTTTTTTAATTGATAATTTTTTTAAATATTACATGTTAACTTTATGTTTAGTATAATAATAATCACTCATATTAAGTTGTGGAAAGTGTTTTTATAATAAACCATTTGAATTCTAGTGAAAAAGGCTATTTTGTCTATAAATTAGACTAAGCCATATTTTTTATTGATATTTTTAAATATTACATGTTAACTTTATGTTGAGTATAAAAAGAATCACTCATATTAATTTGATATTTTTTAAATATTACATGTTAACTTTATGTCGAGTATAATAATAATCACTCATATTAATTTGTGGAAAGTGTCTTTATAATAAACCATTTGAATTCTAGTGAAAAAGGCTATTTCCTCTATAAATTTGACTACGCCATATTTTTTATCTTTTCTTTTTATACTTTTTTTATATTTATGTTGATAGCCATGTTTATTCTTAAATAGGGCTTTCAATAATTATTAGGTGGGTAGTAGAGATTTAACCTCCACCTAATATTTTAGAATATTAGTGGTCACAATTTAAAGGTTGAGATTTATCTCCAAAATAGTTATGTTCATTTTTAATTTCTAATTAAATTGATTAATTAAAATAAATATCATATGAACGTGAGCTACCGTTTTTTGTGCATGTGGTATGATTATGCATTGCATTGGCCCATGATATTGTAAAATAGAAATTTCACCAAATGTTGCAAAGAGAACGCCATAAGTCTAGCATATGAAAAAGAGCATATATGATGAGTGATTCCTCGCCATAGAAGTAGATCATGAGGGATCACCCACCTCTATTTTGGAGTGAATGTTTGCTTATCCTTCTAAAGGAGGAATTCATATTGGACATTCCCCATTAGTTCAACTTCCAAAAACATATCATTGTAGTATTTGATTTCCCAAAACAATGCATTGTCATTTGTAAAGTCTCCATCAAATACATAAACGAGATTGGGGCTATCTTAACATATTATCATTTAAATGAAAAATTGACAAGGTGCCATCATCAATGAAGTGTGAAAACATAGGGGAAAATGTTTGAGTTACATACTCATAAATGCATATGAATCAAGTGGCTTGTAGTTCAAGCTAAATATTTGGGTGAAGTTGTTGAAGTTTGGATGTTGAGAAACAATATTCTAATCACTATAATTCATCATGTAATTGGAGCTTAGGATAGGATTTTCACTCTCCAATACTCTTTGTAGTTGAACTTGACATGCTAATGTATTTTAATTGGGAAAATTTGAGAAGTGCATTGTACGAGAGGAGATTTATTGCTATTAGTGGGTGGTTATACACCCAGACTCATCAGAAGTGGGGAATCTCTTGGGGAATATCTCTTGTAATGAATTTAAAGTGCATGATTTTTGTATCATATCAATTAGTTCAATTAAAAAAATAAAAATAGATAGGACTTTTCCAAAGTGGATAGGGTCGACATACTCAATACAAGCTCCAAGAGAAGTGAGATTGTTGTGGTAGCCACAAGAACATGTAGGAAAAGAGACAATAGTGTCATATTTTTGACACAACAACTGAGAGTCCTCTCAGCCACAAACTATGAATATATACAAATTACATTCCAAGTAAATGCAAAAAAACACAACTCACCACATTACATTGATTTGATAGGAACTCTAAATTCAAAATTATATGGCTTTAATTAATGAATTAATCTTGCCAACATTATTAATTACTAAGCCATAAAATAGGGGATGGTAACTATCAAGTTCTTCTCAAATTTTCAACTACACATAAGGTGGGGTTTTCCTTTTTAAGGCATTTAGAGATAAAATATTTGATTTTTATTGCTTACTATCATTTGGGACATTTTTTTGGAATGTGTTCAACATCACCACTAAAATTCAATGAACAAAATCATAAACTTAAACTGCAAATCACATGGGAATGAGCCACCAATTTTTTTAATTTACAGTATACATATGGGAATGAGACACCATGTTTGTTGTCTTTGGTAAAATAGGGTTACAATTTTGTGATCAATTAAGACATGTTGTAGAAAATCAGGGTTAAGAATTCTTATCATAGGCTGAAAGGAATCTACAAACTCCACTTTGTGCCATAAAAACATGTGTAAAAAGGATAACCTAACACATTCTACACATGGCATCATAGATCCTAACACACTCTACACATGGCATCATAGTCCGACAAAACATTTTATTTGATAGTTTCATGTATTCCGAAGTGGGATTATGCACGTTGGATTCGTATTTAGTAGGATTTGGAATTTTCAATACCATGAGAAAGGAGGAATGCCTAAAACATATTCCTTTTGTTTGTTTCATTCGGGTTGTATCCTTATAGAGGGTGGGCATTCAAACTAACGGCATAATATGATATGGAGCGATAATCAATCCCATAACAAAATCTTGGTTGTAGTGAGGCCTCACTGTCAAACTGAGCACATCTCCTCCCAAAATTATATTTGATCTGACCTGCTTTTGCTTCACTTGGAAAACATCAAATATTTTCAAAACTTTGCATGGTAAAATGAATTACTTTTAGCATACATATTTAATGCAAAAATACTTATGTGAACATACATACCTCTACAAGGACCTCATTATATTTGTTCACAAGGTTGAAGCAACACTTGGCTTAACATCCTCCAACATGGTAATCTAGTGTCTTCTTCTTTTCTCTTTTAGCTGAAGAAAACATTCACTTCTGCTAAATTATTTTTGTATGTTAGAATATATGGCATCCTTCTCAGAATGAAAAATCGTTGGGCATCACGAAACTCTCCTAAGAATCATCACCATTCATTCTATATACTCAAAATAGTTGATACAAGACCGATTTGCAAGTGTTGTAAGAGAATAATCCAAAAGTTGCGCCTTTAGTGAATTTTTGAATAACCTTTTGCATTTATGATTCATAGTTCATGTAAGTCATGCAGAAAATACTCCAACCTCTTCCTCCACCACCCATGTTTGTGCTTATACCAAGAGCTGGGTTGATCGTGTGTTTTAACATGTTATTAAAATAACTTCTTTGTATTCACTTGTGATAATATCATTTTTAAGTAAATCATTTATATTCACATATTAATTGTTGTTTATGTTTGGAAAATAATGAATACTTTCAGACCTTTGGGTCTATTTGTGATTACTCTGATGGATATCTCTCTTGAAGTTCTTGCACAGTCAACCCTAAAGTGATACAACAATTAATCCCAAACCTCAACCTCAAAAAAAATTAGTTCCTTGTTTTTAGATCATAAATGGACTTCAGTTTTGACTCATTGTTCACATTTTATTAGGAAGAGACCTACAATCATCCCACCTTTTCCTCTTTCAATGTTGATAGCTTTATGCATTTATCTTAACATACTATCTAAATTTTCGTCCACAATAAAAATTCAATTTTTTAGGCCTTCTTGTGTGGATTTTTCTTGTTATTCATGAATAATTACTATAAAAATTGTAAATGAGATTGATGAGGTGGGTGCTCTTGTTTTTTTTTTGCAACTTATATGCGATTAAGAAAATTCTGATATATTGATGTAGAGTATTTGAGTAGGTTTGACCTTTTGGAAATAGTGAGTAGAGAAAAGTAGCATATTTTATGTTCTAGTTATGAATAGGCTTCATGTCCAATTTTGTTTCCATTTATTATTTGATCAAGTGGTTTGGTTGATCAAATTGGAGTGACAATGAAGAACTGTAGTGCAGTTATTGAGAAAGTGGTTTGTTTTATTATTATGCTGGGAATAATAGGAGGTAGCCATGATAATGAGAATGGAGGAATTGTAGTTATGATTTCTCAAATAACATCCACATTGAACACAACCCAAACACCAGCACCAACACTCGCATCATTCTTCTCATATGAAAACTTTGCTATCATTGGTTGGGTTTTTCAAGACTTTCTTGAGTTTCTTGGAATCTAACAACCTGCTTATAGTTCTACAAGCACAACCAAACAAAACGGAGCAAGGTATTACAATATTTACAACATATGATACTGCATTATCTTCTCTCCCAAAGAAAATTTTAGCCAATTTGTGCCTTTCTCAAGGTTAAGTAGTGGTATATTATAAAAAATTGATTTGCAGGAGTTCTGTGATAATAACCCAAAACTATTATTTTAGTAAAATTTTGAACAACCTTTGAATTATAACATATAATTCATGCAGAAAAGAAGCCTGCCCCTTCCTCCGTTGGTTTTCGTGCTTCTACAAGTTACCTTACGATTTTATACTTTCTAACATGTTCTTAAGATAACTTGTTCATATTCACCTGCTTAATATGTGGTGCTATGTTTTTAAAGTAACTTCAAAAAATAATCGTCAACAAAAATAACCATGTTCATTTTATTGTAGAAAATTCAATTTACATCCATCTACACAAAAAATTCCTCAACAAAAAAAATTATGTTTCATTAAGAAATGAATTAAGGGTGGGGCAACTGATACACATTAACAGATAGATGGCCAAAGATAGCCTAGGAACCTTGTGAATTGAAAATGGATGTTTACAGAGGCTGCATCGATGCATTAACTTGGAAGGAACTGGAATTGAATTTGAGTTGTTGAATGAGATTTGGTCTTTAATATTTCATCTTAACAAGGTTTTTTCACTTTTAGATCGAGTAGAAAGGAAGGGAATCTATGTTTGTCCAAATATGGAGAATAACTTTGTTGGAAATAATATCCATGAAATATCTTATAGCTTGTAAGTAGTAGAGTGTGTTTTGCTTCTCATCAAAAAAAAAATTGTGACACTAATCATCAAATATATACACAATTATTTTTTATATTTTATACATGTCCTTTTTTGAATAGAAATTTCTAGTTATATATTAATTTTTTTCCAAATATTTTAGAACCTAAAGTGATTTTAATGATATACTAATTCATTTTTCCCAAGTTTTTAAACAAAAATGGCCAAATTGGAAAAGATTTGGGAAACAACAGTTTTAAATGATGACATTGGGCATATACATAATAGTCATATTTTGAAAAGGAGCCAACTTTCCCATGTGTTTTTTCAAAGGTCGAACAAATAACTAACATTATATGAAATATAGAAGATGTTATAAATGAGATGAGCATGCATTGAATTGTAACCAATGATGGATGGTTGTTGTTTGAGATGCAAAGAAAACAAAAATGGTCATATACATAATAGTTATATTTTGAAAAGGAGTCAACTTTCCCATGTGTTTTTTCAAAGTTGGAACAAATAACTAACACTATATGAAATATAGAAGATGATATAAATGAGATGAGTATGCATTGAATTGTAACAAATGATGGATGGCTGTTGTTTGATATGCAAAGGAAAACAACAAGGTCCCCAAGAAAATAAAATGCACATGTTCAATTCACATTTGTAATTACTTTTTAAATAAATTAAATTTCCAATTTCTAATTCATTAATTCTATTTTTTTTTTAAATTAAACATTTGAAACATCAATGAATAATTCAGGCTAGTTTTAATTTCAATACTATCTCTTAAACTTCTAGATACACAATTATTGTAATAAACAAATTTCTTATAATAATATTACCTACTAAGTAGAAAAGAAGGATATTTATGTTTTTCCAATTAACACGAATAACTTCTTTGATAATAATATCCATAAAAGGATATTTATGTTTTGAGAATAACTTCTTTGGTAATAATATCAATGAAAGGTTTTGTAGCTCAAAAGTAATACTATGTGTTTTGCTTCTCATCAACAAAAAGTAGCACTATGTGTTTTGCTTCTCATCAGCAACTTTCCAGAGTAAAATTTGGCAAACAAAAAGTGCCTACAATAATTCTATGATTGCATGTGAATTTGAATCATAAAATATATAATATACACATATCTATTTATTTTTATAATGTTTTTTTTATAATAATAATAAAAATCCAAATAATAATTTAAATTATAATCTTTTTCCAAATATTTTAAACCTAATGTGATTTTAATTTTATATTAATTTATCATTAGAATATTTTTAATTACAAATGGCTAAATTGTAGAAAATTTGGAAAAGTTCATTTTTAAATGATAACATTCTACATATACATAATAGTTATATTTTGAAAAAAATTTCAACAAACCTTAATTGAGAATAAAACCAACCAGTACATGAATAATGATATAATGTGGGCCTATACCCAAAAAAAGATGAGATCATAAAGACTATACAATTTTCGGAATAAATTTTCACAACAAATAGAGTACATAAGACCATTCTTTGGTTGCATATGAATTTGAGTCATACAATATATACACATTTGTTTTAAATTTTATAGTAAAAAAAAAAATCCAAATAATAATTTTAATTATATATTAATTTTTCTCCAAATATTCTAGAACATAAAGTGATTTAATTATTTATTAATTTATCATTACACTATTTTTAATTACAAATAATAATTTTAATTATATATTAATTTTTTTCTAAATATTTTAAAGCATAAATGATTTAATTATTTATTAATTTATTATTAGAATATTTTTAATTACGAATGGCCAAATTGGAGAAGATTTTGAAAAATTGAGTTTTAAATTATAACATTGTGCATATACATAATAGTTTTCTTTTGAAAAAGAAAAAAAAAAGTTCATCAAGCCTTAATTAAGAAGCCAACCAACTACATGAATAATGATATAATCTAAGCCTATACCTAAAAAGAAATTGAGAAGAAGAAGAAGATATCATAAACACCATATAACTTTGAGAGTAAAATTTCACAAACAAATAGAGTGCCTAAGACAATATTTTGGAATATTTTTCAAATTTATTATCAAATGGTTTTATCAGTGGTTGGGGAAAATTTAAAGAGCATAGTTTACTAACAAAATATCATTTTTCTTTTTTCAGTAGTTAAAAAAAAAAAAAAAACTCCATTCATTACTATGATTAAATTTACAAACAAATTATTTTGCATAGAAAAAAAGTATATTAAAAAAAAAAAAAAAAAAAAAAAAAAAAAAAAAACTCACTTATTCAAAACCATAAAAACCTACCAAAAATTTTGTAATATAATGTATGCTTTCCAACAAGACACTTAAGCTATTTGCACATTCGAACTTTGATATCCAACAAAGCAATATTAATCTTCAAAAGGGAGAAAATTAAAAAATTATATTATATATGGTCTATTTAAAAGTGGAATGAATTTAGATAAATTTGTTTTGTAACTATTTAAATCTTAACAATAATATTTTTACACAACACTATTTTTTTCAATATTTAATAATTCTATTTTTTTTTAGTAATCTGATTGTTAAACTTTTGAAACAATACTACTAAAAATTCTTATCAAATTTCAGCAAAACTTAAATCAGTTCAACTCTATATTTTTTTTAAATCACATTTGATAATAATTTTATTTACTAGTTATTCAGTAGAAAGGAAAAGCATTTCTCTTTTCAATTTCTAATTCATTAATTTTAATTAACCTTTTTTAATTAAGCATTTAAAAGATCAATGAATAGTTGAGGAAAATTAATATTTCAATATTTTCAGCGTTTTCATTTTAATATCAAAAATTTTTAAAATAAATATTTTTCTTAAAATTCTAGATAAAAAAGTAATTTAATAAACAAATTTTTTATAATAATTTTACTTACTAGATATTCACTAAAAAGGAAAGGCATTTGTGTTTGTCCAAATAACCAGAATAACTTCTTTGGTAATAATATCCATAAAATGTCTTGTAGTTAAAAAGTAGCAGTGTGTGTTTTGCTTCACATCAACAAATCTTCTAAGTAAAATTTCACAAACAAATAAAATGTTTAAGACAATTCTTTGATTGCATATAAATTTGAATCATAAAATATATACACAATTTTTTTAACTTTATATAGTTTCTTTTTATAAAAAATTCCAAATAATAATTTTAGCTATATATTTATTTTTGCTAAATATTTTAGAATCTAAAATGATATTAATTATATATTAATTTAATATTCCCATATATTTAATCAAAAATGAAAATATTGAGAAAACTAGAATTTTAAATGATAACATTAAACATATGTAATAATTATATTTTGGAAAAAAAAATTATCAAACCTATGGATAATGTTATAATCTAATAGTTATATTTTGAAAACGAATTCATCAAACTTTAATGAAAAAAAACATAGATAATTCTATAATCTAAAGTGTGTACTGTAAAAAGAAAACAAGAAAAGAACTTCAACCCTTTTAACTAGTGAGAAATGACATATATATATATCCAGATTGAAAGGGAAAAAACAACATTAAACAAAAATCTTATGATAATATTATATATCCTCAAAAAATGGTGTTATGTATTTACATTTACGTCAATAAGGAAAACCATCAACACAACACAGGTGTCTTGTAATATGTGTTCTTCTTTTTCAATGATAATTCTAAATATACTCGTAAAAACTCACTTTGATCACAGTTCCTTTTTCAATGATAATTCTAAATATACTCGTAAAAACTCACTTTGATCACCAGTTCATATATCGTCATATTTTGTTCAACCATGTCTTTATGAACTTTCATGCTTTATGAATGGATTCATAATTGTGAGTGGAAAATTTACGAAGTAGATTTCAATTTGTAAATTATTTTTTATTAAATTAAGGCATAAATGGCAGTAAAAATAAAGGAATAACAAGTTATTTCTCTATTTTGAAAACCAATTCACTTGTATGGATTTTCTTTTTTTTTCTTTAAAAAAAAAAAAATTGTGTTTAGTTATAATTATAAAGAGCTAGTTAAGTCTTAAAATAATCTGTGAGAAATGACATATATATCAAGATCTATAGTAAAAAAAATATTTTAAGAAAATATTTTTACTAAATAATGAAGTCGGTAGTTGTCTATCGAGGTGGAGGAATTGCCTGGACGGCTAGAAATTGGTCAGAACTTGGGCAAAAAAATTTAAGAAATCTTGCAATAGTGTTTGAATCATGTTTTTTATGGTGGAAATGGGTTCAGCGCCATCAAAAACCTCTAGGGCACCCAAAATATTGAATTTTGATAGCTATAACCTGAATTTACAAAAATCCTTGCCAAATTTTCTTAAAATCTTACCAGAATTTCCATGATTTTCAGGGAAAAAAAGCAGTCTAGTTAGACTAGGGCCTAAATAATTGAAAGGAAAAAAATACTTTACCAAGTTTAAAAAAGAAAAATGAAATTCATTAAGAACACATGGAGAAATATTTGTGCACTATGCTATATAAGGAGGAGGAAATGCACTATTAGAAAACTGGAAGAGGAAGCGAACCATCAACAAATTGGACCCAACGTGACGTTGGAGGAAGTAGTTCATGAATTCAATTTCAATAATGCTTTTACTAGCATTTTAAATCTACATTAGCTCACAATTAATTATACCATTATGGGAAAAAAAACAAAACAAAACAAAAATATATTGTACTTCAACATTGTAACAAAATCTGAACATCAGAATGCTCTTATCCAGTAACATATTCCATGTTTTTGAGTTGATTATGTGCCACAAAGTTTTAAACAAGTCGCATGCATCATTGATTTCGGGAAAAATTTCTTAGACAGTAGCTTATTACGAAGCACTCAACGAAGGAGAGTTACAGATACTTCATCCTCCCTTAAAATATTACAGTCAATATGCTTTCGAATTGCAGAAATTTTGTTCTTCTAAAGGGAAAACAACAGAAACCACATCATGAGGATAGCCACTCCTGTAGTGTCCACTCTAAAAACAAGGTTGTCGCATGAGAAAAAATAGTATAGCCATTGGAGCTAAAAACAACTGATTTTTTCCACACTCTAAGCATTGTCGCAGACACCGTGGAGAGCTTATCGTTCGAAGATGCCGGACGAACACTAGTTCATGTGTGGATGAATCTTGGGACTCAAGTTTTACACATAGAATCTTGTTAGAAAATGGTAACTGATTAATACCAGTCTTCAATCCAATGGTAGAGACTATTTCTATCATCTAACACCCAATTTAATGGCACACAAAGAGACATGTGGCATCGGAAAGTAGTTGTTTTAAGAGTGAATGCCTTATGGCGTAAAAATACTATTTGAACATTAATAATCTCCATGGTAACTTGGGGTGAATATTTATAGTTCTAATTTGGTTACATGTTTTTTTGTTAATATATCTATATTTAACTCACATATTAATTATTTTTTGTAATTAATAATAATAATTCAAATAAAGTTATAAATTAGTTAATTTTTTTTATTTTTAAAATTTTGATAATGTGAGATATGTCGAAATTTGCATCAAGAAACGGTGAAATTGGCATCCAGAAACAACATGACAGCACCTACACTAGTGTGGGACCACAGGTCATGTAATAATGGGCCCTAGCGATACATTAGTGTGCAATTCAATTTATTTAATAAATTGGAAATGTGTCAAATTTAATTATCCCTTAATTAAATTGGACAATAAAATGTAACCTTATCTCATAATCACTTGTAATAGCTAACTAAGTGTGATAAACTCAGTTAGCTCATGAATTTCGAGTTGAGGGCAGTTGGTGAGGCATGCAGAGTGATTCTATTAGTTATGGAGTTTGAATTGCATTTGGTGCATTAGTTTAATGCATGAGAAATCAGTTAACTCAATTTATTGAATTAAAGTCAGTTGGACTAGTTTTAACTGTTTGTTGCACTATTGAGAGATCAAATGAATTAAATCATATTTAATTCACATGCAGTGATTTTCCATGCAACTGATGATTTACTATTAATAGTTTCATGCATGTTAGTTCCAGTGGAGACCCAGTTGAGACAAAGGTTAAAGGGATGTTAACTATCAGTTGTATCATTAGTAGGTTGCCCGCATGCAACCATATATCCATTGGATTTCCCATGATCCTTGCACAGTTTTGGAAGGCTGAAAATCCTAAAGAATAGGGATTTCATTCCACATGAATTGCGCAAGAAAGGCAGGCTAATTAGAGGTTGATAATTGGCTAAGTGTTCGTTGAATTTGTCTGAATCAGTGTGAGACAGTTGTGAGAGTGTAGAAGATTCTTGTGAGAAGAGTGCATTGTAATTGTTTCATGATTCCATGTTGAATATACAATAGAATATAGAGGGGTTTTGAGCAGTAATCTTTCCTCATGAAAAAATTTGTGTTGTGGTTTTATTTGCTTCTTTATTTACTTGTTGTGATTGGTGATCACGTTTATTTTCCGCAATTGATTTGTAGAAGGATTCAATATCTTGCTTTAGTAAATTGCTTGATCAGATTGAATCCATTGGAATACATATTGTTTGTATAATTTTGACATGGTATCAGAGCAGGAATTGTTTGGATGGCGAGTTTGCAGAGAATATTTGAAAATTTGGACGAAAAATTTTCAAAATCAAATAAAATATTTGGATTCCTTGTGAAAAAATACCCCCCCCCAAAAAAAAAAAAAAAATCGATCGAATCGAAGCCCGAATGAGGGAAATATTGTCGATTTAAAATCAACTCTTTTTTTATAAAATTTTTCGACAGTGGGAAAATTATAATGTGTGCGAGTAAGAAAAGGAAAGAAATTCAAGGGAAATAAGTCCCAAGGCAAAGAGGGCAAGAAAGACTTGTCCAAGATCAATTTTTTTCATTGTCACTATCATGGGCACTATGCTACAAATTATCTACAAAAGAAGGCAAGCAAGAAGGAGCCTGCAGTTGTAGTGGGTAAAGCATTGGCTTCATAGTTCGAGCTTGATTTTACTCTCATTGCATGCATGGCTAGCACTGTATTGGGATGCATGTGGTATCTAGAAAATGGTGCTTCATTCCATATCACGTGGAATAGAGATCTCTTCAGTGACTTGGAGGAGAAGGACCTCCAGTAGAGCATAGAGTTTGAAAATGACGAGAGGCATAACACTATCGGCATAGATACAGTTGCCTTTCAGACGAAGAATGGCTCCCATCTCATACTAGTAGATTTTTTGTATGTTCCGGGCCTAAAGAATAATATTATCCCCATAGCAGTATTGGAAGACCATGGTTATGAAGTGGTGTTTAGAAAAGGAAAATTTTTCCTTAAACACATAGCCACAGGATAGTTGAAGCAGATCGGTTCAAGAGTCAAGAACATGTATGCTCTCAAGGTTGAGGATGCATGCAAGTCTTTGAGGTGCAAAGCAGTGGTTAGTGCCTTAGTGGTTGAGAGGGATAAATTATCTCTCAACATGTAGCCTTAGAAGTAGTCTCAGAAGTTTTTGGAGCAGCCACAATTGGAGAAACAGAGAGGAGACCGAGTGGAAGAGTCCATTCAAGGAGAGACCTCTAGGACGGGGAAATTTCGAGCTAGAAGGGTAGAGGCAGTACATATAGCTATACCTCTAGGTGTGATGTGGGGCGATGTGAAAAATTAATCCCTAGAAGAAATTTGGGCATGATTCATTGAGATGTTGCATCTCATGGATCGAACCTGGCTATGAGGAGCCCATAGTACAACAGTAGTAAGATCAGTTATAATGATGCAGTCAGATGTCAAGAAGACAGAAATAAAAGTGACATGTGTTGGATATTGGAGCGCAAACCAGTGTTGGCAGCAGTGCAAAGTGCATGGATGCAAATGTCAACAGCGCAAAAATTCTAGTAGACATGTGCAGTAGCTAGCAGTAGTCAGAAGACTATGATAACAGATGCGTTATACGGATTCATTTTTTTGGAGGCTATTCAGTTTTAGAATTGTTTCATGAAAAATTTGCATGTGTGAGAAACATTAGAGAAGTGTTGCATGCAAGAATTTCATGTTGCATGCAAGAGGTGCATGTGTGCATGCAAGGGAATTCCAAGGTACCAGATCAGAACAGATTGATTCCTTTCTTGTTGAGAGGGAGTGTTGAAATTTGCAACTAGAAATAGTGAAATTGGCATCCAAAAACAACATGACAGCACCTACACTAGTGTGATACCACAGGTCATGTAATGATGGGTCCTCGCGATACATTAGTGTGCAATTCAATTTATTTAATAAATTGGAAATGTGTCAGATTTAATTATCCCTTAATTAAATTGGACAATAAAATGTAATCTTATCTCATAATCACTTGTAATAGTTAACTAAGTGTGATAAACTTAGTTAGCTCATGAATTTTGAGTTGAGGGTAGTTTATGAGGCATGCAAAGTGATTCTATTAGCTATGGAGTTTGAATTGCAGTTGGTGCATTAGTTTAATGCATGAGAAATCAGTTATCTCAATTTATTCAGTTAAATTCAGTTGGACTATTTGTAATTTTTTGTTGCACTAGTGAGAGATCAAGTGAATTAAATCAGATTTAATTCACACGTAGTGATTTTCCATGCAACTGATGATTCACTATTAATAGCTGCATCCATGTCAGTTCTAGTGGATACCAGTTGAGGCAAAGGTTAAAGGGATGTTAACTATCAATTGTATCATTAGTAGGTTGCCCACATGCAACCAGAAATCCATTGGGTTTCTCATGATCCTTGTGTAGTTTTAGAAGGCTGGAATTCCTAAATAATAGGGATTGCATTCCACATGAATTCCGCAAGCAAAGCAGGCTGATTAGAGGCTGAGAATTGGCTAACTGGTGGTCGATTTTTTCTGAATCAGTGTGAGACAGTTATGAGAGTGCAAGAGACTCTTGTGAGAAGAGTGCATTGTAATTGTTTCATGATTCCTTGGTGAATATACAATAGAAGATAGAGGGATTTTGAGTAGTAAACTTTCCCCGGGAAAATATCTGTGTTGTGGTTTGATTTGCTTCTTTCTTTACTTGTTGTGATTGGTGATCGTGTTTATTTTCTGCAATTGATTTGTAGAAGGATTCAGTATCTTGCTTTAGTAAATTTCTTGATTGGATTGAATCCATTGGAATACATATTTTTTGTATAATTTATACAAGATATATTATTAAATAAATTTTTTGATTCTTATTCTCATTTATCAATCATTTAAGTTATATTGTTGTGTTAGTTATAATAATTTTGATGTCGGTTTGATTTAATCATTATTGAATAGGTGAACTTGACATTTAGAGACTGGTTCGTTAGGGTTTCTTGGTTCACGTAGTTCTGGTTACTGCCATGACAAAGCTAGGGGCGTCAGAGGCCTCCTCCTTTCAGGACGTAGTTTTGGTCAAGGGCAAGGAACTCGAAGCTTCTTTTTTCACAAAACTAACGACTTACAATGCATTCAACTCATCCAGGAAAACATGTGACAACCTCTCAGGGGAAGGAGGAATAGAGAAGGGTTCTATAAAACTCAAAACCCCGCATATGAATGATGTTGGAGGCTCTAGAAAACCAGGGGCGGAAGAAAAATCTCGGACTTAGACACAAACAAGTAGAAACTGCAAACTAAAGATGAAAAAAATTCCAATCTAGACATTCAAGACCCTGACGTGGATGCATACATAGACTTTATGCAAAAACACACCATTATCTGTAAATTCATGTGCATATGGCCTTCAAAAAAAGACCTAAACTGGTGGATTCAGACAAAGTGGCGCCCAAAATGAGAAATAAGAATGCAACTCAGCTCAAAAGGCTTATTTACTGTTATTTTCAATCTCCTAAAGGACCTCGACCGCATATTTGAATGCATCCCATATTTCTTTAACTCCACAGGGCTATACATGTAGTATTGGAAGGAAAATTTCATGCCACGGAGTACTGGCTGCCCTTAGTGCTGAAAGGAAGAGGCGACGAGTTAGGAGAATACATCAAAATGTTGGAGGGTACCAGGAACAAACATTATGTCTCATATGCTAGAATTTGTGTCTACATGGACATCTAAGGGGCGCTCCCAGAAGCCATCAAATTGATCTTTAGAGATGAGTTATGGATCAAAACAATAGATTATGAGCACATACCTTTCAAATGCAGAAAATGACACGAGCACAGACTTCTCTTCAGAGATTTCCCACAAAATTTCCCTTGGCACACCAACACCCAAACGCAAAGGAAGACGGAAGAACAAGGCTTCACCAAAGAAACCCCTAGGAGAAGGAACAACAAGAAAAATCAAGGAAAGACAAGTCAACAACATCTCTCCAACAAAAACAAATTTAAATCCTTGCAAGAGGAACCATGTGAGAAAACCTTAAAGGGAAGTGTTGAGGAGGCAGGGGATATGCCAAATAAAACACCTACACTACAGAAGCATAATAGGGGAAATACCCACAAACAGACCTAAACTGAGTATAGCCAGCCATCTGAAGACGTTGACATGGATCCTGAGCCCAGATAAAACTCAAAAGAGGACCAAGTCATAAAAGAAGCTCTCGTAGGAGTTGATATCAACTCGATATCAGAAATGTGGGAAAAAAGGCATGGACGCAATACCTAAGGAATACCTCCAAAAAATAGAAGGGGCATGCGTAATACAAGAGGAACTAAAACATACTACAACAAGGAAACACATGGAGGATTACACCCATAGAGGGATAATTTCCAACATTCTAGCAGATCAGTACAACCCCAAAGGTCCAAGCCAGAAGCGAGGTTGAAAGACCACAATCCAACTCCTTCAAGAACTAGGTGCAAGACAAATTAATGAGGGCAAGGTAATAGCTCTCACCCTAACTCACCATCTTTCTCAATGAATTGCATCTCATGGAACATCAGAGGCTTAAACGTCCCAAGGAAAAAAAGACTCTTAAAACAGATAATAATGAACAGTAAACCAGGCATAGTGCTCCTTCAGGAGACAAAGCTTGCTATCGATAACCTAACATCCCTACAAAATGAATGTTGCAAAGGCTACAATTACCTCGCCAATGTAGCATGTGGGACACCTGGAGGGAAGTTGATTATGTCAAATAGCTCGACATTTGAATTAACCTCCTCAATGGCAACCAGGAATTCTATCATTGTTATCCTAAAAATTACATGCACCACCAAAACCATCAGTGTAACCAATATTTATGTACCTCACAGGGTGGAAGAACAGATTCAAATGCTATCTTCACTCATGAAAAACCTTGAAATCATACCCCATCCATAAAAAATAATAGGAGGAGACTTTAAAATTATTCTCAATCACTCATAAACGAAATGTGGTCTCAGGAAACTGGAAATGGATATTGAATCCTTCCAAGAAACCATAGGCAAAATGAAAATGTTGGACATGCAGAATGCTAATGGAATCTATACATGGAATAAATAACGAGGAGGAGATAGGAATATTACCTCTAGTCTTGATAGATTCCTCATCTCAGAGGCAATCTATATGGCCTCCCGGGAAACTGAATGCAAAATACTCCCACAACAAGGACTTTTTGCTGGAGCACCCAGACTTCTTAAGTAACCTGAAAAACTAGTGGGCCAACTCTCCACAACAAAATGGTACACAAATATATAGTTTCCAACAAAATTTAAAGCATATAAAAAATAAAATCAAATAGTGGAACATTGAGGTCTTTGGAAACATATTCAAGGAAAAAGAGCAATTGGAACAGTGCATGGAAGAGCTCCAGCAAAGAATCATCCAAAAGGGTGTCACGGATCAGATGAGGGAGGAGGAAAAATATCTTCAAAAAAGGAGGGAAGAAAGGGACAAGCAGGAGGAAAAACTTAGGCAACAAATATCTTGGATTTGTTGGTTCAAATGTGGTGAAAGGAACATCGCCTTCTTCCACTGCTCCATGATCCAACATAGGAAAACCAACCAAATTCTAAGCCTGAGAAATGCAGATGGGAGAATGATAAACACACATCAGGATATACCGAAGGAACTGAACAACTACTACAGCAAGATCCTTGAAGATCCTAACGTAAACCAGACCTAGGCCATCAAATAAATCACTAGTGATAACCCCACCATCCTCAACCAGGATCACAACAAAATTCTTCTCAGAGAGGTTTCCCTGCAAGAAGTGGAAGAAGCGGTGATGGCCATGCCCTCGGGAAAAGCTCCAAGTTGTGATGGATTTATTTAAAATTTGTTGGTCCGTCATTAAAGAATAGGTCCATTTCTTGGTGGAGGACCCTCAAATCCACAAAATAGTTCTTGGGGCTTTGAATGCCACGTTCCTCACTTTAATCCCCAAGGAGGAAGGGGTTGATTCGTCGGATCATTTACGACCAATATCCCTCTATAATTTTATCTACAATATCTCACAGCTGTTAAAAATAGGATTAAGGTTCTTCTACCCCTTCTAATCTCATCCAACCACGCAGGGTATGTGGAAGGCAGATAGATTTTCGACAACATTATCCTTTATCGTGAAACCATTCATTCTCTCAAGACCCTCAAAAGTTAGGGAATGATGATGCAATTGGAAATGTCAAAAGTCTTCAAAAAAATTAGCTAGGAGTACATGTGTGAAGTCCTCAAGGCCTATGGATTCCACAATTACTACATCGACTGGATCATGGCCTTGGTCTCAGATGCCTTCTTCTCCATTCAGGTCAATGGCTCCCCCTCTTAGCCCTTTGCCCCTTAAGATGTATTAGGAAGGGAGACCCCCTATCCCCCTTCCTCTTTGTCATCATGGACAAAGGATTAAGTAGATCTCTCCAAGATGCCAATATTAATAATATTCTCACTGGTATCAACTTCCATGACTCAACCCCAGGCTCTACTCACTAGAAATTTATCGATGAAACCCTATTGATGGGTATCCCAACTATTGATAAAGTTGCGTCCTTTAAATGCATCCTCGTGCTTTTCTCTGAAGCGTATGGAATCTCAGTTAAACTTGAAAAATCAAAAAATTTCTTCTTCAACACCCCCCTAGACATAAAAAGAAACATCACTAGAATTATAGGTTTTCAAATCTTCTCTCTTCCTTCCAAATACCAGGGGGTTCCCTTCACTGATAAATAATATAGAAAATCAAATTGGGAGGAACTTCTCAAAAAAAATTGCAATAAATTTCCAATTGGACCTTCCGAGCCCTCATCCTGGTTGGAAGGCTCATCCTTTTCAAATTCATCCTTTAATCCATACCTATTTATCTTTTTTTGGCTCTAACTATTCCAAACTCAGTCACAAATTCCAGTCATAGCATCCAAATAAGTTTCCTATGGAGGGGCACAGATGCGAAAAATAAATGGGCCCTTGTGGGGTGGGATAAGATTTGCAAGCCTAAGAACATTGGAGGGCTTGGCCTTAGGGATCCATAGCTTCTTGGAAAAGACCTAGGGGGATGAAAAGTTCACTTCCAAGTTTTGGAAGAATTTATTTGAAGGATTAGGCACAGAGTTGGCCTTTATTACAACTTATCATCCACAGAAAAATGGACAGACTGAGAGGCCCCAACAGGATCCTAGAGAACATTTTGAGTATGTACATGATGCATCAACAGCAGAAGTGAGAAGAGTATCTACCATTGGTTGTTTTTGCATAAAACAATGGGTATCATGAGTCATTGGAGATTAGTCCCTTCGAGGCACTGTATGAGCATAGTTGTAATACTCCCATCAGTTGGAGTGATCCATTTAACAGGGTGTTGATTGGGCCGAACATGTTGGAAGACATGGAATAAGAAATGTAGGTTATAACGATTAATCTAAATCCAACACAAGATAGACATAAGAGCAGGGAAAATTTTAAGGATGGAAAATTATTTTGAAGTTAAAAAAATAAATGAATCTCAGCAGTGCCTAATGTGAAAAATATAAAATATTTATTGATGTATTTGTAAAATTATTCAAATTTATAATGATATTATATATAATGTCTATATAATTTTGGCGATTTTTAAGGTAAAATAATTTTATATTGTAAAATTTGAGCGAATCATTTTTGTAAAAAAATGGAAATTGGCGAATCCTTTTTTTGGAAAAACCATGGAAAATTAGCCCACCTGCGAATATTAGCCCCTAAAATTTTCCATGCATAAGAGTTATGTAGACCAGTATAGGGTATTTAAGGATTTTAAGTTTAGGGAGCATGTGTATGTGTGCATCAAGCCCAAGAAGAGCTCCTTGAGGATTGGATCATGTGCCAAGTTGGCACCACGGTATTGTGGGCCTTTTGAGATCCTTAAGAGGATTGGACCAGTGGCCTATCAACTTACATTGCCTCCAACAGTGAAATTCCATTATGTGTTTCATGTTTCATTACATAAAAGGTATATAAAGGATTTTTATCATGTTATTGATTGGTTTGTACTACAGGTGGAGCAAGAAAGAGAATTCCAGACAGAACCTCAATGCATATTATAGCAGAAGCAACTCATGCTCAGGAATAGAGCCATCGAGCAGGTTAAAGTGTAGTGAAAGCACTTTGGGCCCGATGAAGCTACATGGGAGATGGTGGATTAGATGCAGGCTATGTATCCTTCATTGTTTGTCGGTTAAGTCAAAGCAGTTTTGGTTTGATGTTTGGTATATGTTTGGCATAGGTTTTGGTTATGTTTGGCATATGTACATATGTGTATGGATGTAAAACTACCATGAGCTAAGTTATAAATCTCCCATAAGCGTTGTGGATGTTATATGATCATGTTATCATGGTTTTTGTTTTTGAGCAGGTTATTCATTCTAAATACTGCATTGAACTAAGTTATAAACCTCCATGAACGGTATGTGTGCTTTTCAATGGTTTGCTGAGGTGTAGGTGTGGTTTAACACTGAGGATGGTGTTCCCTAAGGGGGAGGGTTCTGTAATAGACCTAGGCTAAAATTTCATGTAATAAAAGTTAATAAAGGCAAAATAAGACCATGGTTAAGGGACACTTATTCCAAGCTAAATGTTGGGAAAATATATCCTAGTGGGAATCACTAGATGTGTTTATGGAAAATGGAAATTGGAAAAGTTAATGGCTAAGGCATTAAAGAGGCAAAAAGTTTTTTTGGCACATTTATTTATGAAAATAAAGGAAATTAGGATAAAAGGAATGTAAAAGGTCACAAGTCGCATGTGCGGAGGAAATTGAAGAAGAAAAATGGAAAATGAAGAAAATACAGGCCTCATTGATAAGAAGGCTTCTAAAGATCAGTTGGTACCTTTTTCAGTGTAACCTTTTGTCAAATCAGTTTTAGAGCTCTCTCATTATTCTCTCTCTCTCTCTCACTCTTGGACACTTAGAGTTTTCTTGGAGCAATTCGGAATTGAGCCAAAAAAGGGGAAAGTAAGCAAAGGAAGGACAAGGAAAGCAAAGATCAAGAAAGGAAGAGAAGGATCTAGCAGCTTCAACAGGAATACTTGCAGGTAACATATTGCATGTGTGATTTCCTAGCTAGTTTGGACATGCATGGCTTATGCATGTTGGTATTTGGTTCTCTTGTTGTCGGTGGCATGATTTTGTCTGGTTTTGATAGTGGTTTTCAACCTTGCCTTTCCTTTTCCGAGATAGCCATGGTGTGTTGGTATTTTGATCTTAGTTTTGAGATTTGGAATTGTCATATGGATTTTAGAATCCGGGGAAGAGGTGGTCTCAATGAAAATTCCCAAAGGCCTAGGAATCCCTTGACCAGTTTTGGTAGGATACACTGTAAATCCTAAGGGTGGTGTCTCTATTTAGGGCTTAGTGATTCGGGATTGGATTGCGGCAAAGTGTGAGAGACAGGGAGACATAAAATTCCTCAAGGATAGTGATGGATTTACAAAGGCATTCCAAGCTTGGTTCGGTTTTGTGATTGGGGCACCGGTTTAGGTGTGATCAAGGTATGGTGAGGTTGGAGGTGGTTTAACCTATGGATACCCTTGGTTGTTTTTGGATTGTTTTATCCATGAGATGGCACATTTATGCTTGGAATATGGCACGGTGGTGACTAGCTGAAGAGATATTTCTCTCAGTCGTGTCTATGGTCAGGTGGTACGTGGAAGTCCTCAACTTAGTCATATATTGCCTATGTTTAATGAAAGCTAAGTTATATTGCTTTTGTATTTATTAATGTTTGGATTTAATGGTTTTTATCTTACTGTTATTTCCATGGTTTATGTTGTTTATAAGCATGGTTATTTGAAGTCATGTTTATTTCATGTATTTACTTGAAAATTTTAAAATAATGGATGCAAGACCTAATTGATGTCATTTTAGTTCAAGGAAGAGGATGGTGATCCTTCTTGTAATTTCTCAGAAGATTTTTCAGTCATTTATGTTCTGCCTTGAATCCTAGACCTTTAGAATTCATTGATGCCAAGTGTTTAACAGAATGTCATTCCTGGTTGGGGATGGTCTAGCCTATTACTAGAGTATGTTTTTGGTGCATTGGCATTTTCATCATGTGCTTGATGGATTTTGAAAGCTGAAGGTTCAAGTTATGGGAAGTGTCCAGGATTCTGGGCTTAAAAAGTGCCTTAAATCCCGTAGACGCTGACACAGTTTTAGGTAAAAAATTCCCTACACGCATGCATGGCTATGTTGTGGGAGTGTCTAGAGCCTCCCAGACACACCCTTGCCCATATCAAGGGAGCGACTAAGGGTTTTATTCATTAAAATTTAGTGGGACCTAGGGACAAGTCAACTTGATGATTGGTGTTAGTGTCTAAATGTTCAGTGATCAAATATACTCTTTCAAGTTTACTTGGTAGTGGTCCTAGGTCAAAATTTATGTTTTCAAACAAGTTGTCAACTAAAATTTTGTTCACTGAATGTTGTCTAGGCTTGAAATTCTACTCCTTCACTCCATTCATGGTCATTATCAAATTCAAGGTCATGTCATTCATCATCACCTAGGATCATAGATCAATCAACATGCATCCATCTAGGTCATGGCCTAGGTTTACTTTGTTTCGCCATTATAATGTTCAATCATGTTAATAAAGAAGGAAAACAAAAAGTCACTTTCACCATACAAGTCATTTACACTAGGAGTTAACAGAGATAGGTAATGAAACAAAGGCTACTTGTCCTTTTTCAATAAGTATGCTACATGGTCAAAAGATCTCCTCTCTCATGCTCACAACTCTCCACAGACATCCAAATATTGGCAGTATGCTAAATTTTTGCCTTTCAAGCTCCAAGAAACCATCATAAGGGTCAGTTCATCATTTCTCAAGTTTCAGAGGCTTACGAGTCAGTAAGTGATCATCCCTCACCTTTCATTCAGCTCAAATTCTTCAGCAAAGGGTGGATTCCCTCTTCTAGGGTTTTCAAATACGTTTTTGGTTCCGTTGATGTTTAGCTCGTTTCAGTTGGAAACCCCCTAGTTTCATCACATAAAAACCTTCACACATCACTCATATACCTTACCAAATTACTACATATCACTCATACCTCTCATAACTCTCATTTTCACTCAAACCCTAGTTCTCACTATGTTTTTGCAAAGATACTAGGTCAGCTTGGTGTTGAGGCCCTTTTGACCTCTTTCCCTTATCCATTTCCAAAAATTCCACCTGTATTGTGTTCCTAACACACTACCCTACCTCCCCTAATTTTTTCAGATTTTTTCCTAACTCCTATCTCTTCCATTTTCCTCCCTAAACTTGTTGCCCCATTTTCCCCTGTTTTCCTAGTTTTCACTCTTCCTTTCCTTCATATCAAGCTAGGTTTTATTTTTGCTGAAAAACATCATGGAAGGTGAGAAGAGAAAGTATAATAAGGGAGTTCATCATTCCAGGTTTGATCCAACTCATACCCATGGCATCATTTTCAGAGTTTTATGATCAAGCTAGGGTTTACATTACACACAGGGACAGTCTTCCCTCAAATTTACTTTCTGAAGTAAAGAAGATGAATTTGACAAACATGAAAGATTTTTTTGTCAATAATAGACCAAAGAACAAAAACCTCCTTTGGTTTATTGACGCGTGTTATTATTTGAGAAAAATGCCCAAAATATAGTTGCTTTGGGTCATTTTCTGCAGTTTTAGACAAACTCTCTTCAATTCACTTTTTTCAGGGGTTTGGATCAGGGTTTTAAAGTTATTGATGAATATATTGTGTATAAGACATCCTAATATTTCCAAACATACCATTTTCAGCCCAAAAATCTTATGGGAAGGCCTCCAAACTCCCTCTTAAAGTGGTGTGATGCTTCTACTCAGAGTGCGCTAAGCTTCTCCAAACTTTAGTGACCAATTTCAAACTTGGATTCTGAACCAATGGGAAATTATTTTGGAAAATTGGGGGAGTTTTTTGTTCATAACATGCCAAAGAAAAAAAGCCTCTCTAATTTTTTCAAAAAACGTTATGGGTATAGATATATTGATCCATCTTTGATCCTTATTTCTGCAAAAAAAATTAGAAAATTTTGTGATTTTTGGTAACATCTAGAAATTTCACCTTTATAGAAGCGTCGCGCAGCAGCATGAAGCTTTTCCTCAAAGCCTCCAAATGAGGAAATTTTTACATGGATGGATAGCTATTTCCTTCTACTTTACAGATATAGTCTCAGGTTGGCATGACACCCTTTATTTATGGAGAAAAACTAAAAAATTAGCCTATTTTTCATGCTTCTACCACTGATTTTTCCTATGCGCGGTGCTTTTGGAGTAAGGTTGGGAGAATGGATTTTTGAAGGCATTCCAAGAGGTATTTTCTTAGTTTAAGGTTGGTGTGGAAAGAGGACACATGACGCTACTTAGCCAAATCTTCATATTTGCAGATGGATGCCTTAAGGTCAGCCAAAATCACCCTCAAAGTGGTGTGACGCTTCTGCTCGGAGGTGCGATGCTTCTATCTTGGATTCCTTTTAGACAGTTTTCAAGCTTGAATGGTCCAAATTTTGATGTTGCAGTTGTCCTATGAGGTGTCTGTAGGACCTCAATTTTGGTCAATTTTTCCTTTCATAAACCCACCTATTTTCCACCATATCATCCATATATGCCTCATTTCAGCCTTATTATGCATATTCACGTAGTTAAATTAATTTTTCAAATTTTAGAGATTTTTGTAAAAATTGAGTTTTAAGAGTATTTTTGGACTACACTGAAAATTCTCGTAATAGCTCCATTAAAGTCATATGTGCAGGAAACCTTGGCATGATCTGAGCATATATTTGGAAATATTGGGAACCATGGATGTAAAAATGCCTATTGGTTCAGTCAAACTAAGCTAAAACAGGCCTGATCAACGTTGGTCAAACTTGACCTATTTTTCATAAATCCCTAGGAAAAAGGGCAGAATAAGTATTTTTGGGGATTTTTCCGGATTTTTTGAAACTGAATGGATGAATTTGACAAAGATGGATGGGATTAGGATGAATAGGAGTGTTAGATACATTATAGCTCAGTTTGTTTATTATTTGTCTATTTAAACAAAGCTTATGGACCATTCAAGCATGTAGAAATTGTGTAATTTTGAATTGAAACTTTTAAAGACTTTGAGATAAATTGAAGAACCAGTTTCACTTTCTATTTGTTGTTCATGCTGTGGATGATTGATTAAATTTTTTTTAGCTGAGAATTTATTCAATTGTGCAAGGAAAGGGTGGAGGGGCCCCACACTAAGCTAAGTACACTTTTATTAAACTAGCATAGTTTCCAATGCAATAGTTCTTGCTTCATATTTATGATTCAGTCATTGTGATGATTTATGATTTATTATGATTGTTGGATGATTATTTGTTTAAATATAATTTTCATAAGTAAGGACAAACGAGAATTTAAGTTAAATTATCTTTCTATCAAATAATGAACAACAACTAAAATTCATCCTCATTAGTTTCCTTTCTTGAATTATTCTTGAATTTCCAGTTTTTATGAAATAATAATGTTGGAATAGAACTATAAAGAAGGACAACCATGACCTCCTAAGCTAGGAGCCTCTTCTTTTACCTTCTATATATCATGAACTATTGCTCTTGAGTTTCTCTTCTTAATGATTATATTGTGAGGAAGGACACCCAAGATCTCCTAAGTTCGAAACCTCTTCCTTCACTTACTACATATTGAATCAGAAACTTTTTAGTTAGATTTTATATTTGTAATATGCATTTCCTTCAATTTCTAAACTTTGTCTTCTAAAGTTGACTACATATGAAATCCATATATTTTGGACATGCTTCCAAGGCTACAAACCCGGATTGATAAGTAAAATTCTTTTGTTAGCTTACCCAGTAAATTGACCCTACATTTTTGGTGTCGTTGTCGGGGAAGCATACTTCAATATAGTCAATTAGGAATATTGTTTAGAAAATAAATAAATAAACAAAAAAAAACAATAAAACATTAAGAAAACACTTTTCATTATGGTTATCCATGCTTAGACATAGAAATTAGAAAGGTAGATCCCCAAAACAAAACCCCCAAAAACAACAACAACAACAACAACAAAACTAAATAACTACAAAATCCATTTGCAAAACAAGATCAACAGAACATTATGTTAAAGAAATCATTTAGAGAAGGACGTATGGCACCACAAGGATCTTCTTAAATCCTTGTCTGCAATTTAGAATGGTCACTAGGGATGAATCTTCATTTCAAAAGATAAAATAGGAACAAAGCATCCATGAAGAGGATCCACGAGAAGAGAACTTAGAAATTTATTTTAGCTATCTTTGTAAGGAGGTGAATGATTCATAGATCACATGCAATAAATATCAAACATTAGAGCCAAAAATTGAAGAATTTCTAGCATATATATCAGAAGATCCTTTGTGCATTGAAGATTTTGAACAAGTGCCACAAAAAGAACTTTTTGATATGACAATTAAGGAAAGCCAAGAAAAAAAATATCATTTCAAAACTTGGTTCCAACTAGTCATTAGGCCACAACACCACTCCATTTTTCAACACTCTTTAGCATCAAATATTTATGATCAAATAATGCTTCACCTCCAAGCATTCATTAAAAATCAATTTTCAAACTTGGGTGTGAGTTTACTGATGATCTTGCTACGCAAATGGATGCATTGGAAATTCTCGTATACTTTAGAGAATGACTTATTTTTCTACAATAGAGTAGGATAGAATAGCATAAATAAATAAATAGGTAGAATGAGTTCACAATGAGACTTTTGGTTTAAAATCTCATGAATAAATCTTCATATCATTGTTCAATACTCATTTGAAATGATTTCATGAAAAAATGCAGTAAGGACAATCCTATTGGGGTAACCATACAGGATCATTTTTAAGAAGGAATTTTTTTAAATAAGGTGTCTCTTGGAATCTAGTTTTTGAACCCAATTTGAATTTTTCAATTTGCATCACAAATAAAAAATGATCAAAATAAACACTAGATTTCAAGGAAAATTTTGAGGAGAGAGATAGTACATCATTGATTAGAGGGGTCTAATGGAAATATTTTTACATGATATTCATAGGTAATATATCCCTTGTAATATAGTTTCCAAATCAATTTTAATCACCTTAATCTGACATCCTATGAAAAATCTATACTCAAAATACTAACTGCTTGTCGAAAAATCTGCATGTTGACAATTTTAGGTCTTGACTATTCATTGGCATATTTTACATATCAAATAATCTTCTTTTCAAAACATATTTCTAAGGGAGTGTTGTGAAACTAGCTCCAAAAATAGAAGAAAAGAGATATCAACGCCTTATAAATAAGCCACTTCGAGGGGGCAACCTCCAATACATTACATGAATGAACAATTCTTGGATGATACAAATGACAAAACCTCCTTTCTTTATATAGGAGTCCATGGTGCCACAATGTAATCCTAGTGGGGCCACAATGTAACCCTAGCCGACCTAACAATAATAATGTAAGGGAAAAATAATAAAAATATGGGGGTTACATGGGTACAACAATAACAATAATGGGGGATACACTAACATAATAAGGGACTACACTATTAATATAGGGACTTAACATGCCACTCTACTTCAAACAAGTGTTTTCCTCAACGCTTGATTATTTCTTGATGCTTCTATATAAAATTCTCATCCTCCCATGTGGAATCTTCTACAAGAAAGTTATTCCACTTGCTGAGATACTCTAAAATTTATCATACTTGTCGAGTTCTTGTTTCTATGACTGCTTCAGAACTTCTTTCGATGTGATGTTGATCTCCCTGTTGTTTCATTAGATTCTGCACCAAAGTTAGGTTATCCTTTGAGAGTTGGAGAACTTGTTGTTGATGCTTGATGTGATCTTCCACTAATTTATCATCCATATTAGCTATTATTTGATCCTTCAAACCATCCAACTTAGCCTCCATTTTTGCTTTTAAACCATCTATGTCATCTTCGGTTGCTCTTCGTAAGATCGATATTTCTTGCACTTGGTACCGTAATTTTGATATCTCATACTGTAATTCTTCCTCTTCATGTGTCATAGTATAGATTTTTGAGGGCTTAATGGGTATGGAATTATTTTTTGGAGGCATTATAGAACCAAATACTAATAAAAACTCTAAAATATGCCCTTGGAATCACTTCAAACAAACATTATGCAATTTTAAAAACCAAATACACACTTTTTTCTTTCTTTTGAGAAGCTCAATATTGAAACCGAATTATCTATGTGATCTTGGATCCTCAATAACTGAAATTTGGCCTTGAAGTAACCCTCTGAATCTTCTTTCGAATGCCATAGGTCTGACCTGATTTGAATTTTTGAAGACAAAGTTGTGCCCAATCTCCTACGATGACCTAATTATGGACTAGTTCAATAGAGTGAACTTGTATGACTTGTCACGTGTCACTGTTTCCTCCTTCGGCTCTAAAATTTATAGACAGGAAACTAAAGTATGTGTACTTGCAGCCACTTTTTACATAATGACAATCCGACACTTAGAGAGAGAGTTATGACGTTTTTCCCGTGGTCACCTCTTTGAGATGAAATTCGGGAGCCTGAAACAATCCTAACTTCCACAGATCATATCTCCAAAAATGTTGTGAACCAAGCTATGAAATTTTTATAGGAGGTTCTTCAGGATTTCGGCTTCGCTATGTGAAAATTTCAGCTTCTGAAATCTTGTAGAAAAATATTTATATCAAAAATTCTGCGATGACATGTTTAGGTTAAATTTAGGATCCTGCAAAAATCCCTAACTTACACAGATCATATCTCTGAAAATATTGCGAACCAAGCTCTGAAATTTTTTGGCAATATTTTTCGAGATTTCGGCTTCGAACTATCAAAATTTCAGCTTCTAAAACTTCGTATAAAAAAAGTTGTAGTGAAAATTCCACGATGACCTGTTTGGAGCAGCGAAACCCTAGAATCCAAAGCTTTGATACCAAATGTTGTGAAACCAGCTCCAAAAATAGAAGAAAAGATATATCAACGCCTTAGAAATAAGCCACTTCGAGGAGGAAACCTCCAATACATTACAAGAATGAACAATTCTTGGATGATACAAATGACAAAACCTACTTTCTTTATATAGGAGTCCATGGTGCCACAATGTAACCCTAACCGACCTAACAATAATAATGTAAGGGCACAATAATAAAAATATGGGGGTTACATGGGTACAACAATAACAATAAGGGGGGATACACTAACATAATAAAGACTACACTATTAATATAGAGACTTAACAGGGAGATAGATATTGAAGTCTATTTTATGAAACAATTTGATTCATCTCATTTGAATGCCAGGTGAAAACATTATTCCACAATTAGTGACTGCATGTCTTAAAACTAGCATAGTCAAACTCTACCTCCTAGGTCTTATATCAGAAATTTTGTGAAATCAAAACTAAGGATTTTAAGAACCTGTTTCTACTGGATATAAAAAAATGAATCTAATTTAATCTCCAAGTGGAATCACATCGATCTAATCTTTGACAAAAAAATTTACGCTCCAAATAGTGATTGTTGGTCTAGCCAAAATTTCACAAGAAGCTTTATCAAACATGGTACTTCTCATCATGTTTAGCATATCATTTTAAACCATTGTGAAAAAATGTTTATACTGGAGTTAGCCATATGAATTCAATTAAACTTGGATTCTTAATCACTCTAATTTGACATAAAATGAATATTTTGTGAACAAAATACCGCCAGGAGGTCTAGGATGGCCATCATTCCTTAAGGGGTAAAAAAATGCATTTTCTTTGTATATCATCTTTGGAATTTTTTTCAAGCATTGCTTATAATATTTTTACATATTTATTGGAAGAAGAAAATTGTACACCTCTCTTCCTCCATCATCTAATATTGTATTGCAAGAAAATTTTACGTTTTTGCAAGTCATAAGAAGATTTAAGAGGAGAACTCCATGGACAAAGGACTTTTCAAAGTCAATTTTTTTTTTTTAAATCATATTTCAGAATATGAATACAAATGTTCAGGTCAAATAAAAGTGAAAATTCACCTAATGTTGTGTTCATATAATGAAACTCAAAACTCATGAAGCTTGCTTGCAGTTATTGACCAACAACACCAACAACCCTAAAAGATGATCGAGATCGAGGAAAAAGACATTAAGCTAATAATCAGAATAAGAATTCAAAGTTTTGTACCATGTCAAGTCATATCAATTTCCAAGGAAGCCTTTCATAAGCCATATTGTTCATGATGTCATTCATCTACCATATTGTATGTTAAGTTCTACAATCACACATGTTGAAGTCCAGACCTATTATCTATCTATCTATCCATATACTCTTAGATTCTAAATTCAACCTATCTTACTTTCATAATAATTCCATACTTCCTGACTCCATGATACCTTGCCTCCATCCAAAAAATAAAAAAAAATAGAAAAAGATCAAAAATAATAAACGATTTTGGTTGTGAAAATCCAGGAAACTGGCACAATACAAACTCGAATTTATATCGAAAAAATAACTTGTTTGGCCAATATGAATTCTCTATTTTGCTCTACATTTTCTTCAATTTCATTTTGCAGAAATAATCCTGAGGAATTCAAAGACTTGAGAACAAGTCTCAAAATAAGCAAGGGGGGGGTTCATAATAAACCAATAACAAGTGAGGAACCTGAACAATATCAATATCATATGTTATTACAGAAGGGGCTTGAGACATCAATATTCATTAGCGAGGGACCTGAACAAAATCAATATCATATGTTATTGCAGAAAGAACCTGAAACATCATAATCAACATCAAGGGTATCTGAGAAACAGCTACAAGCACCTACAATCCATCAAAATCATTTAGCAAAATTAATCTTTGGAGTCAAAGAATTATCATCATTGGAAAAAGGTCAAGTGTTGACAAAGAGCATAGGTCATCATCAACATAACAAGCATTGAAAATGAGCTACTAAGCAGAAGGAAAGTAGTGTAAGTTTAAAATATTCTTAAAACCTTTGATTTTGAAATTTTTTCTAGGATTGATAAACTAATTTAAACTTGAATATGCAATACTCGTTTTCATTTCATGAATTCATCATCCTATCACCCTACATCCTACATTACATTATATTATCCTACCTACATCTTACATTAAAAACATTTCATTAACCTCATCGTAACCGTATATTACCCTCATCATAATCCTATTACATTCATTATCCTACATCCTACATTAAAAATTGTTTTCTTCATAACCCTACATTAACCTCATATAATCATTCATTTATCCTCCTACATAAGTATTTTTGACCAAAATTGTGGCTCAAATTTTTGCCTCATAAGGAATTGCCTTGCTTTCCTACAAAACCAAAATGGAGTTAGTGTCATTATAAGATGAATTTGATTTGAAATGACCTGTAGATATGTTCATTTCAAATCAAATTAATGAATAAGCATATAAAAATTACATACAAAGGAATCAAAAGGAAAACACATAAAATGCAACATGCTATAAGGAATTAAATGACAAATGCATGACAAACAATGTTACCGATGAAATAGGTAACCTCAATGTTACCTACTTTTTGAAATATCAAGAAAAACACCGATTTTGAAAAGGTGGCGATGTTAGACCGAAGAAAAAAATTTGGAGCATGTTTTTGGCACTTTAATTTTTTTTCATATTTCCTTGTTTTTTTTTTAATAATTTTTTTTTTTTTTAAGTGGTGTTTTTGTGTCGATTTTGAATAGTGGTGGTGTATCATCACCAACGTTTTTTATAGCCTTTACCTTGACACTATAAATTTTTTAATGTCTTCTTCTTCCGTGAGATGTTTATTTTTAAGTGCATTTATGTACTTGTGTTTTAAAAATTAAAAAAAAATATTTTTTTTTAAATAAAAACTTGTAATGATATCTTTACTTTTTCACATACATAAAAGATGGAAAAAAGGTCAATATTCTAAAGTTTATATTTTCCACATGTTTATGTATTGTTAAATAATTTTTCAATGCACATCAAAAAATTATCGCTAAAAACCAATATTTTGAACTCATATGACAAAAAAATACACTTTTCAATATAAATACAATGCAAAAAATACACTTTTAATAGTTTTGTTGAAAAAAACATGTTAAATAAAACTAATTTTGGGAAAATTTTAACAAAAAACTTAAGAAAACAACATTTTTATTGAATTTTATGTCAAAAAATAATATTAGTAAATCACATGTTTTTTACAAAAAAAATGGGTTGTTCTCATAAAATATCAAAGTCTAAACATTACAAGTAAAGTTGATTATTATTTCTAAAAATAAGCTTTGTTTGCAAGCATAACTTAAACATCATCACAATATCAACTAATACATCTTCAACATCATCTAGAACAAGCATTGATGGCTTTTTCCGCATTTGCTTCTTCATTTCGATCATCGTCGTCTTCTAATGGATCTTTCATGTCGTTAAATCTTCCAAAGTGTCTCTTTCCAATCATTCCATATAATAGTGGTTGAGGTTCCTTTTTCTTTTTTGCCACACGTGATTCATTAAAATCTCCTTTCCTCAAACCAACTTCTTGCTTTGCATCCGGAAGCGAATTTAAGAGCGTTAATTCTTTCGTTGAATAAATTTGCATTGAAACTGATCTTTCTCAATGGCAATGCAATTTCTTCCTTTTTCTAGGCAACATGTTAGTGTTGTACCTAATCATCAAGCACAAAAAATAAGTAAGAAAATTACTATGGAGACATAAAAAGTAAAAAAGACAATATTTAAATTTAAATTTGTATATTAAAACTTACTTTAAACTAGAATAAATCCAAAACCATTTCATTTGAACATAGATATATAAGATAGTTAATCAATACTTGTGGTTTTATAAATGTTAACTATATCTCCTTTTGCATCTTTATCCTCATATGTTAGTTTTCTTACCACCGCATCATAAACCAACATTGACTATGACTCTTCCCATCTACCGATTCATAATAATATGCTTATAGCTATCCTCTTTTGTCCAACATTCAACATGGATGAACCTCACAATCATTTATAATAGGTTGATCTCTCAAGAAACAATATTTGACTTTTTCTCGTTACATAACATAGTAAAAGTTCAATTAAATTTTACATGAATAAATTTTTTTAGGAGGAACCAAATATACAATTTCAAAATCTTACCATGTAAGTTGCATCCTTGAGTTTGCTTTACCCTTGAAGCTTGTTAATAACATTGGAAACTGTGGTGTCCGAATGAAATGGGTTGCCAACCGTCAAAGTGGTGATGTTGTCACTTTGAAAACCCGTAACCACTTTACTAAAAAGCTTGATAAGTATATGGTTTTCTATCATATTCAATGTCCGGAAATGAAACCATGAGGAATATCTCGCAATAACTAGGCCATATTCCCTTTTAGTATTATTGATGCAATGTCTTCACATTCACCTTGTATTATTTGATATTGACACCTGCCGAGCCCATTCCAAATGTAATTATTAAGAGTAGGATCTAGTTCAACATTCATAAGACGCTTCCTTCTCATGTTCTCTATCTTATTTTTTTCAATAAAGCTTTTGAAAGTATGTGGTACTCCATTTCCATCCTTCTTCGACATCTTTATATATATATATATATATATATATATATATATATATATATATATAATAAAATAAAAATAGTTAAAATATGAATAAAATAAATTTATAAATCAACATACCTTATTGAATGCAATATAAAACTCTTTTAGTGTTGATGAACTTGCTTCTCGGGTAGTTGCGTACAACATCATCCCAATCGTCTTCATTCAACATTTTAACCATGTGTTCTTGTATTTTCATATAAATTTTCTGGATCGAATAAATCAAGTTAAAAACGTTAATACATTGACATGTATAACAAATTCTACCAACATCATTATGTTTTATTTAAAAATAAAATTTCATAATGAAAGAAATAATTCAAGAAACTTACTTTTGCACTCGTACACATTTCTTCCATTGATAATTCACCCAACTTCACACGGCAGCCAATACCCATTTGACTAATTTATCATCCCTTCACACCTTGCATTGTTCTCCATGTAATAGCTATATCCTCTAGAAGTCGATTCATTTCCAGGACCCCCCCGATCGTTGGTACATATTATGGGTTTACTCTTTCTAACTTCTTCGATTTTTGAAATATTCTCCCATCGATCAAAAATCTCATCAATCAAATCCCATACCTCCCCCGACGAAATGCCAAATGAAAAATGTTATCCGTGCCTCCTCAAAGAGATTTTGTATTCAATTTTCTATTTTTTGTTTTTTTTTCATCAATTTGGATAACCTCGTTTCTCCATTAAACAGCCCCTTTCGAAAATGCTACACCAATCCTCGCTTCCCTATCCCCCACGACATTTTTCTATGAATTCATTATGAATAAATCGACCCTTTGGATGAAAGTCATCATTCTCGTACTCTATTATCCGTATTATGATCCCATGCCAATAACTTCTTGATTCCATTTTCGTTAAGCCGCCGTAAATGATGCATTTCACCGTTTGAAAAAAGATAGTTATTGGATATTCGCAATCAATTGTCTTTTGCTCATTGAATGGTTTCCTCCAATTACATAATATTTATAATCAAAACATTTTGCCTTGTCAAATGCTTGTTTATTGGGAACTCGACATGGATCGACAAGAACCACATAATCCACCAGGCGTTATATGGATTGAACTCAACAATGTTTTCGCATTATGTACATGTAGGTGATGGGCCTTTTTAATTTGATATTGAGATTGCCCTTCATCTCGAGCTTTAAAATTGGTTAACATTAAGTTCAAATGTTTGGCCACCAAGAATTAATTTATTCTTCCTCAACTCTCTGTCGAATAGCATTTTGTTTTGTTTAATAATGCCATCCTCTAACTCAAAGACCGTGTTATGATTTCTCTCGCTTACGTAAGAGAGTTTTCAATTTGTTCTTCATCACGTTCACGACCTTTACAGTCACCAATATTTGATTTCCTAGTCTTATCGTATAACATATCGCCTTTATAAACAAGCTCTCCTTCATGAGGTACAAGAGAGAGATCTTTGGCAATTTTTCTTTTTTGGTGTCTCGATCCGTTTTCTTCTTGCACAATAGTTCTCATCTTCTCCTCACTAATTCTATCATAATTTTCTCGTTTCATGTTCGACACCTTCAAAAGAAACATGTTTAAGTTTACTAGATTCACCCACCTTAGTGACACTTGGTTGATCCCCCTTGTACTGCTGTTGTCACGAGCTATTGCTCTTTGCTTCAATCTCCTTTCCTCCTCGTCTTTGTGGAAAGTTTTGATCACATCCATAACATTGGAAAATTTTAACATATAAATACCATCAAACATGTTTGAAAGACTTGGAACAAAATCCTATGAAACAAAAATAAACATGTCAATGACTGAATAATTTATAAAAAATTGAATCATCCTTACAATAATGCATAGAGGAAATAAAAATAAGCATACTTACAATGTTATTTGCAATGTTGTTTGCTATTTCTTCTAAAATTTTGAATTATTTCATCCGTGCTGTACTTGACGTTTGATAGACGAAATCTAACCTTCTCACATTTCGAGCCTCCCTTACAAGAACATAAATAGTGTTTGTATTCCGGACCATACATATGTCTCGTACCGCCCATCACCTCATATTGCTCATTTAAGTCAATCATACCACAACCCTAGGATGTGTATATCAACCTCCTGCTCAATTGCCTTCAAGATACCATGAGAAATCGGTTTTATCTATTTCCTTGGTGTTCTTCTAATCAGAAATAACCTCACGAACTCCGGTGCCCCACTTGCTTGACTTTATTAGTGTGTGCAACAATATCCTTATTGCGTCCAATAGTGTTCATATGCGTTCAACCGCAACTTTAGATTTCAGAGCAGGTCCATAGTACCAGCCTACCGTAGATTTGGGGAGTTGTCAGCTGAGATTTGGAGCCGCCGCCTTAGGTGCGTAAACATTCAGCGTAAATCTTTTTTGATGCCATTTTCCTGATATATATATATATATATATATATATATTAGTTAATGGAAAATATTGCGAATAAAATAAATTTAATAAACAAAATGTATTTCTAAACTAAATAGTTTGAAATTAAAGTACAAAAATTAAACTTAAAAAAATAAACTAGTATTTTTAAACTTTAGTTTGTGTTTAATATTTAAAAAACAAAAAAGTATTAACTATTTATAACAAATATTATAATGTTATATAATTTTTTATTTTTTTAATTGTATTGTTATATATATTAATTAATTTATATTGTTATATTAAAACAAATGTTTTTTTTTAATTTATTATATTGTATTTTTTTTGTTTTATATATATATATATATATATATATATATATATATATATATATATATATATATATATATTTTTGTTATATTTTGAAATTTTTAACAATTATTATTTAAAAATGTTTTTATTATATTATATAACAATTTTTTTTTATATTTATATATAACAATGTTTCTATGATTGTTTTATTAAAAGAAATTAAAAGTAAAAAAAAAAAATTAAAGAACAAAATAAAATTTAAAAAAATCAAAATTATAAAATGTTTTCTTAAAACAAATTATTAAAAAAAAACAAAAAAATTATAAAAAAAAAAAAACCAAAATTAAAAACAAAATTGTTAACAGAAATTTAAAAAAAAAAAAAAAAAAAAAAAAAATTGTTAAAAAAAATTATAAAAAAAAAACAATTAAAAAAACAACATTGTAGAATTTAAAAAAAAAAAAATTAAAAATTAAAAAAAAAACATTAATATTTTTTTTTTGGTGGTGCCTACTGCCGCGCGCCCAACCTGGGCGAGTTCTCCGCCGAGGCTCGGCGCGTGCCCCGCCGCCCACCCACGTTCTCCGCCGAGGCCCGCCTCGCTGCGCCGGGCCGGCCGAGAGGCGCCCGCGTGGGGTGGCCCGGGGCCCCGACCCCCGCGCCCCCACGGCCGAGGGCCGACCTCGAACGAGCGCAGCCCCGCCTGGGCGCCGGCCGCCGGCGGCGACCACCTGGGGGGATGGCTCCACCGCCTCCCGCGCCACCTGCCGCCGAGGCCGGGAGGTCGGCCGGCGGGCGCGGGCGCCGTCTGTGCGCCGCCACGGGGGCGGCCCAGCCCGGCCGCCGCCCCCCCCGACCGAGGCGGGGGCGGAGGTTGTCGCTCCCGTGGCGGTCAGCCCGCCGCCCGGCACCACCAAAAAAAAAAAATATTAATGTTTTTTTTTTTTAATTTTTTAATTTTTTTTTTTTTTAATTCTACAATTTAAAAATAAATATTACTAATAACAAAATATAATAAATTTAAAAAAAAAACAATTTATTAAATCGAAATAATGTTTTATGTTTAAACAACATATAATTAAAAAAAAAAACAATATAATAAATTATTAAAAAAAACATTTGTTTTAATATAATAATATAATTTTAAAAAAAAACTATATCACAATACAATATATATATATATATATATATATATATATATATATATATATATATATATTAAAGATTTAAAATTAAAAATAAAACAAAGATCTAAAATTAAAAAATAAAATAAAGCTAAAATATAAAATAAAAAAATTCCCAAATAAAAGAAAATAAAATAATGAAATCACCGATATATTTATGATAAAAAAAAAATACCAAATAAAAAATGTTATAATATTTTTTTTTTTTATGTGCATGGTCGTTTTATGGATTTTTCTGTCTAAATGAACCTATAAGTCTTAAAAAAGAAAAAGAAAAAAAATCTAAATTTTTGTTCTTAAAACCCTAAAAAATTTAGTTTTTTTTGCATTTTCTTCACTAAAAAAATATAAAAAAATCAAGGTTTTTGAACCTAAAAACCTTTAAAAAGTAGTTTTTGGACACAAAAAAAACTATAGAAAAACAGATTTTCCCCAAAATCGTCTTTAAATTGACAGAATAGAAGGAAAACTAACCTTTGAAATGCAAAAAGCTGCTGTCACCAATGCCAACACAACGCCTCCACAAAATTACGAATAGCAACACAATGCCTCCAATGCCAATGCAATGCCTTCACGAAGTTACCAATGCCAATGCAACACCTCCACAAAATTACCAATAGCGACACAACGCCTCCAATGCCAATGTAATGCCTCCACGAAGTTACCAATGCCAACGCAACACCTCCAGAAATTTGCTCTAACAAATACCAGAAAACTTGATGTGATGTGATGAATAGAAACAATCATTCCTTTTAAATAGCGAATATTGTCTGATTGGTTTACTCTTTAACGAATGTGGGATTAAAATTTCAAATTTAAAATATTTACATTTAGTTTATTATAGTTCATACTATAGTTAAAATATTTATTATTTGCATGTAGTTATCATAATTAATATTTTATTTAATATTTACATGTACTGAATGTTGAATAATTCAAATATAATCTCAGATTAAAAATTAAAATATGAAATACTTACATGGAGTTAATTATATTTAATATTATAGATAAAATAGTTAATATTTGCATTTAGTTATCATAGTTAATATTTACATGTAATCAATGTTTAAAATCATGGGATTAAATTTTAAAATCTAAAATATGTACATGTAGTTAATTATAGTTTAAATAGTTAATATTTACATGTTGTTATTTTTATAAATATTTACATGTAGTCAATCTTAAACCATTCAAATAAGAAAATTATTTTAGTTTCGAAGACATGCATGAAAGGAATATTTTGTGGATATTTTGAATAGAAAGTATGGTGAAATATTTGAAGACCAACAGTTTATTAATAAATTTTGAAATATATTTTAGATGAATATACCGTAAGTTTAAAATTTAAAATTTAAAATATTTACATGTAGTCATTATAGTTAAAATAGTTAATATTTGCATGTAGGTATTATAGTAATATTATAGTTAATACTTACATCTAGTCAATGTTAAATCATTCAAATAAAAACATTATTTTAGTTTTGAAGGCATCCATGATAGAAATATTTTGTGGATATTTTGAATATAAATATCGGTAAAATATTTCAACATAAACAGTTTATTAAAAAAAATGTTAAATACATTTTTTTATTAATATTTGTACCAAATATATGAAATGAAAATTTTGGAGGGAAAGTTTTTCGCGAAATTTTTTGGGGGGAAATTTTGGAGGGAAATTTTTTCGCGAATTTTTTTGGAGGGAAAATTTGGAGGGAAATTTTCAGTCTTTAAGCTATATATTGTAAGTGAGAGAGGAATTTGTATCATTCAACCTATTCTTGTTGAAAGCCATGGTTTCTTCTGATAGCGAAGTTTTTCTTTCTAGAACATCAACATCTTCGTCATGCAACAACTCTATTCAGAGTGATGAATATAACGGGAGTTCGTTCACCATGAATAGAGAGTCAAAAAATCGACTTGGTCGTTATCCTAAAGATGATGAGAACAAAATTGATGAGGTGCAGCAAAATGAAATTTCTGTAAATCGAGTGCCAGTTATACCACTTACTCTTAATCCTAAGGATTATGAAAGCAACAGTGATGAAGGGCATGATGAAGAATTTCGAGAGTCAAAAGTTTCACTTCGTCCTAATCCCAAGGATTATGAGGACACCATTGATGAAGACAGAGATGAAGAATATCCACTTCATCTTAATCCCAAGGATTATGTGAGAACAACAAATGAAGAGGGGAATGAAGAATCTGCAGAGTCAAAATATCCACTCTGTCCTAATCCTGAGGAGTATGCCAGCACCACTGATGAAAAGGGGGATGTAAAATTTCCAGAGTCAAAATATCAAATTCATCCTAATCGTAAGGATTATGTGAGCACCACTGATGAAGAGGGGAATGATAATGTTTCAGAGTCAAAACATCCACTTCGTCCCAATCCTAAGGATTATGCCAGCACCACTGATGAAGAGGGAAATGAAAAATTTACAGCGTCAAAATTTCCACTCTGTCCTAATCCTAAGGATTATGCAAGCACCATTGATGAAGAGGGGGATGAAAAAATTCCAGAGTCAAAATTTCCACTTTGTCTTAATCCTAAGGATTATGTCAGCACCACAGATGAAGAGGGGAATGAAGAATTTGCAAAGTCAAAATATGCACTTCATCCTAATCCTAAGGATTATGTCAGCACCACTGAGGAAGAGGGGAATGAAGAATTTGCAGCATCAAAATATCCACTTCATCCTAATCCTAAGGATTATGCCAGCACCACTGATGAAGATGGGGATGAATTTCCAAAGCTAAAATTTTCACTTCATCCTAATCATAACGATTATAATTTAACCACTGATGAAGGGGGGATGAAGAATTTCCAATAAATATAGATTCAAGGCATTCACTTATTCCTAATCCTAAGGATTATGAGAGCTTCAGTGAGGAAGGGGAGGGGCAGGATGAAGAAATTCTAGTGAATACAAATTCAAAGCTTCCACTTATGCCTAATCAAAAGGATTATGAGAGCACCACTGAGGAAGGGGAGGATGAAGAGTTTCTTGCAAATGATAATTTTAGAGGCACAGATCTGAATATTGCATTTTCTCCAAGTGACCATTTCAAAGACACTCATGGTGATGAAGAATTGAATCCTCCCAGGGAAGAATTTGAAAGCATGGCTCAATATGGTGAAGAATTTCTTTTGAGTCAGGGTTACAAAAGTGCCAATGATTCTTGTGAAATGTTTTCTTCAACTGATGATGGTAAAGAAAATTTTCCACACAATGATGTTGATGAATTTCTTAACTATGTTGAGGATGATGATAGTGGGGATAATATTCCTCCTAATGGTGATGAAACTACTTTTACAAAGGATGATGGAATGATGAAGCCGTTGCAAGCAAATATTGCAACTAGGAGTAGGAGTATACCTTTTCATATCAATCCAAAGCATTCCAGTTATACAAGGGCGAGGACAAAATATCTCATGACAAGAAGTTCTGTCATTCATTTGATTTCAAGTGAATGTTGTCGAACGGATTGCTTGAAAAATATGGATTTCAACTTTGCTTTGGAGAGAAGGAAAACATACATGTCAATGAATAAAAGCATGCAAAATTCATATTTAGTGGGTTGCATGCAATCTACACTAGCAGGTTATGATTATCAGATTGGGAATGTATTGCTTTGAAGAAAGGCGTTCAAAATGTTGTATTCAATTGGTAATTTTCATTTGTCAAGAATCCAGGATAGATTGGAAAGGGATCCCACATATTATTCAGAAGCAAGTTATAAACGGGAGGTGGGGCCATTTGCAAATACTGCTAAGACATGGATGAAAGACTTATTTTCAAATCATGGAGAGTGTATGCCAAATAAAGACACAATACATATTCCAGATAATTTCTCGAGACGAGAAATATTCATGTTATACAAAGATTAGGCAGAAGTTGTTGAAGGAATTGGTAATTTTATTACATATTCTTATTTTACAAGGATATGGAAAATTGAATTCAACAATGTTCGTATTCCTAAGAAGACAAGGATGGGGATTTGCAGCACATGTGCTTCTCTTAAAGCAAAAAGAGATAAATTTCAAGGGGCAGAAAGAGGTATGTGTTCAAAACATTGTTTTTTAAAATTTGATACTTATCAACTATGAAAATATATTTATTCATATGTTTCTTTTATTTTATGTATAGATTCCGTTGTCAAAGAACTTCAAGACCATCGCAATCAACAAACAAGTGAAAGACAAAAGTTGTATAAACATCGAAAGAAGTGTTATGATCATCCAAATAAATATCTGGGATTGATAATTGATGGTATGGACCAAAAGAAAACACTTCCACATTTTGTCCGCACGCCAAAAAAATTACAGGAGGAAAATTTCATTCAATTTCACTTGGTTGGTTGTATGGTATTTAATGAGAAGATGTTTTCAAGAGTTTTCTTCACAACTCCAAATATTCACAATGATGCAAATTTGACCATAACTATAGTCCATGATGTGGTTACTCATTGGTCTAGGATTCTTCCTGAAGTTTTGTATTTACAATTAGACAACACAAGTCGTGAGAACAAAAATCAAGTTCTTTTTGGGTATCTAAACATGCTCGTTGAATTGGGCATTTTTAAAAAGATAAAGGTTGGTTTCCTTCTTGTTGGGCATACTCATGATCATATTGATCAAATGTTCAGTCGTTTTTCAGTAACATTGAGGAGGAAAGGTGTTGGGAGCCTGCCATCATTAATTGAATGTATTAAGAAATCGTACATTCCAGAGCCTTTTTTTCATGTGTTGGAAGAAACTATTGACATGCAAAGGTTTATTTTTGGATCGCATGGTGAGGAGAAATGCATTGAACAACTTAACGACATTAGCTTCCAGCATCAATTTCGTATCAAAAAAATTGATGGGATAACACTTATATGGGGCAAGAAGTATTCAAATATTGAAGAATGGGGACCATCATCAGGTTTAGCATTTTTGAAGTTCATTCCAGAGCGTCCAATGTTTTCATCAAAGATATTGTTATTACAGTCAGTTTTCGAACTCCATAATGCACGAAGGCAGAAGAGAGAGATAAATTATTTTGAATGTCTAGAGGAAATTAAAAGATGTATTAGAGATACATATGAATACTTTGATGTTGCTGATTCAGTTTGGTGGGAGTCTTTTTTCAGTAATCAAAGTGATATGATTTCAAGATCAATAAATGGGGATACGCTTTTGAAGACTCCTTTTTTTTTTGCCACAAAATATGCCAAATGAACATGAACATTAGGAAACACACAATGTTGAACAACAATAGCCTCAAGCTATTATTAATTCCCCACAGGTAGAGGAAAGAGAAATCTATATTGGTTCTAGAAGATCATGTGCACAACGTGAAGCCATGGAAGACCTTTACAGGGGTTTTGTGCAGGATCTTAAGGAGGGTTGCATGATAGCAGTGTTAGCAGATGAAGATCCACTTGGCTATCCATTCTGGATTGCCAAGGTTATAAAGTTCATTAATGAAAATGAAGAGATTACAACTGTTGATGTACATTGGTATGCCACAAGTACCCACCCTTTCAATGGTGTGTACAAGCCAGAGATGGTAGTGGAAAAAAGAATTGGCAGAAAGAGAAAAAGAAAGGGCACAAATATAAATCGTCGCCGCACAAATGTCTTAAAATTGGAGGATGTTGACATACTTGTGTATGACTTCAATTTGACAAAGAGAGGAACTCTTCGGTTGCAGACCATAAATATTTTGAAGAAATTGCTACCAGAACAATTACTGTTGAAATGGGACTCTGCAGAATGTAGACGTATATCTACAAGACTTTTGAACTCTGAAATGGTGGGCATGCATGTTGACTCAGATGGAGCACTAGTTGATGAAAGAGAAGAATATGGATCATCTTCATCTGCATCGAGCCATTCATTTGAAGATGTAGATTATGATGGTGTGCCAGAACCTATGGTTGATTTTGAATAACTATCTAAGACACTTTTATGTAATTGATGTTTGCATGGTAACTTGAAATAAAAATTTTGACTTCCATCTCATTTTTCATGAAGTTATGAGACATTTCCATGTTTGTTGGATTATATGTTTTAATTATGAAGAATTCATTTCTTTAGAATATCGACAATGTAACAATGAATTACAAAAATAATTTATGTTATATTCAATGTACCAATGTTGATATTTTAATTATAAGTAAAATAGAAAATAGAAACTAATGTTGAATTTTTAGATTATGTAGTGATATTACCATGATATTATGTATTGTTACCATTTGGTATAAGATAATTTTAAGTTTTAATAATTATATGCGTCATTGAAACAGAACACTTTGTTTTGATGCTTGATTTTTAGGTTTTGGTTGAAATTATATTTAAATTTGTCTTATGCTAAGATTTGAAAAAAGATAAGTTTTTATCCTTTAAAATTAAAATTACTCTTACTTGTTTCTGTTCAATGATAATTTTTTCATTTAATTGTTCATTTTTTAAAATTGTTAAGTCTTATAATTTCTCCATAATTTCATTGTTCAAGTATGTTGAACACTTAAGATTGAAAAACTTTAGATTTACAACTTGTCATTAAGGTTTTTATGCGCTACCAAATTTTATCTTTAAGGTTATGGTTGACAATAATTATAATTTTGGGGTTGTTTAAAGTCAAGATATTTTATGTTTAACAACATGGATGAAAATTGTTCGAAATGATAAGCCCTTCAGACATGTATTTGTTTATCTTTAACATCATCTATCGAAAATGTTAGAAATTTACGATTTAAAAAAATGTCCTAATATGTTGTCTTTAATTCCATTGTTACAAGTGTCAAAATTATGACACAATTTTTTTTTTGTTATTCCAACATCAACTGGTTTTGTTTTGAGGGTGTTTTTTCAATCCTTTTTTCAACAAACAATTTTGTTTTTAGCATAATTTTATAAAATGTTGAAATTTGACCTTAAAAAAAACCAAGTGCGTTCTGGAAGACACACTTTTTGTTTTTGGGGTGTTTTTTCATGTTTTTTGAGACTTTTTGGGCTAGAGTTCCCGTTTTGAGGTCAGGTTACCTATTTGATCAAGAATAAATGTTGGGGACATGTGGGTGGCGAATTAAACTTGAAATTTATAATTGTGATCAATGCAACTCAATAACAAAATTTTTATTAAATAATAAAAAATGCTTCACGTCCATTATTTTACAATGCACTAGCCCCATAAGAAAAACTTTGCGTTATTTTTATTATTATTTCAACTAGGAATGAACTATCATATCGAATTCATTGTGGTCAAAAATCTGGTGTATCTCATCAAGGTAACCTCGGTAATGAAATATCACATCGAATTCATTGTGGCTTAACTCCGACGTATCCCCCGCCAGCATTAATATGTGTGTGTGTGTGTGTGTGTGTGTGTGTACTATTGAATATAAAAAAAATTGATGTACAGTTGGACTGCATATGGCCAAACCACTACAAATAAATTGTAATATGTAATACAGCGTGGATTTAAAGCCGGTCATGTGGAAAGAGAGTGCAGATGTATGCCACTAAACTATTTCTTTTTAGCGATGCTTCACACACAATATTTTATCCCTGCAAAATCAGATATGAGGGACAAGTCTTCTAGTTGATATGTTGGCATCTTGTGTCTGCACTTCCCTTTGCTTATTTGGGTATCGTCTTTGGAAAAGGTACCACTGATTAAAATGGGCAGCGTTTAGTCCATGAGAGTAGATCTATGTTGAATGAAAAATGGTTGGGATAAATTTAATCATAGAATTAATTATATAATTATGATAATTTTTTTTAATAAAATAATTAAAAATATTTATATTTGTTGAAATAAAAATAAAAATAAAAATATTAATTAATTAAAACATTATTCTTCTTAAATGTGGAGTTTAGATGTATTTAATCCAATTTATCTAAATTGGTTATATATATATATATATATAGAGAGAGAGAGAGAGAGAGAGAGAGAGAGAGAGAGAGAGAGAGATTATTGACAAAATAGTATAACTTATCCAAAAACAACTAATCATAAATTGGTTATTTTTCTTCTTTTAATTTTTATTTTATTTTAGTAGTAGTTGTCTTTGTAGTCTATCTTTTATAGTGATTCTTTTATAGAAAATTAGAGAGTAACCTAATTAATAATTTAAAAGAAATTAAAAAAACCATTAATAAAAAGATTATAAAAGAATTTTATGGAAAAAAATAATAATGAGGAATCACAAAAAATGAAATGAGAAGAGAAAGTGGTAGAAATTAAGAAAGGTTAAGGATATCAAGAAAAATAGAGTTGAGAAAAGCAGTGGTAGAAATTAATAAAGGTTAAGGATATCAAGAAAAATAGAGATAAGAAGAGAAAGTGGTAGAATTTAAGAAAAGTTAAGTATATCAAGAAAAATATAGAGTTGAGAGGATATGAGATATTGAAACTTCAAAAAGGTTTACCTTGGTTAAGAAGAAAAATGGCTATTCATAACTAGTACAAATTAAAGAGTATCTTTGATTGCTTATAATTAAATGTAATGACTGGATTTATAGTTTTTATTTTATTTAGTATTGTTGTGCAAGAGGTGCTCTACAACACGATGTATGAGGGAGATTTTTATTATTTTTATTTTAATATATGTCCCCTAATTAATGAAAGAAAAATAATATGAGGTTTAAAAACAATTAAATATATATCGGGTAAGTAATGGAAAATAAAGAATATGAGGGAGATCTCATGTAAAGTTACAACTATATCTCAACTAATTAATGAATGAAAAATAAAGAATAATATTGGATATGTTGCTCAATTAAATGTATTAACGAAAAACACATACATACAATAATAGTGTTGATCACAAAACGAAATTATGTGTGGACAAATCAAGAAAAAAAAAGAGTATAAGGTTCATTTTATTTAAGATATGTTTCATCTTCAAAAATAATTAAACTATATAATGTGTAACTTATAGTAATGAAATGAGATTATTTGTCTATAAATTCTGCCTTGCTTCACATTGGGACAACAAACTCAACTAACTATAAATATTACCAACGTTCCATTCCTTGCTTCACATTGGGACAATAAACTCAACAAAATAAGATTATTATAAACCAAAAGGATTAACACTATAAACCCTTGAGATTAATATTATAAACCCAAGCAATTATATTTTTCATAATGAATCAATAATTTAAACCCAATGGATTTATACTATAAACCAAACCGATTATTTATATTAAAAACCAAAGGGATTCAAAACCCAAGGGATTAATATTAGAAATATAATAGATTAATAAACCCAAGGGATTGATATTATAAACCCAAGGTATTAAAAAACCTAGGGAATTGTTAATATTACAAATCCAAGAGATTAGTATTATAAACCCTAGGGATTAAAAACACAAGGGATTATTAAACCCAATGGATTAACATTATAAACCTTATGGATTAAAAAACCAAGGGATTAATAAACCTAACAGATTAATATTATAAACCCAAGGGACTTATATTATAAACCCTAGGGATTAAAAACCCGAGGGATTAATATTATAATCTTAGGGATTATAAACTCAAAAAAAAAAATATTATAAACCCAGGGAATTAATAAACCGGAGGGATTAATATTACAACTCAATATTAAACCAAATATTATGACCATAATATTAAACATGATATTATAAACACTAATATATAAACCAAGATTATAAACCCTAATATAAAATCCTAATTTTCTAATGTTGGAATGCAACCCAATGGATTTCATGTTGGGTTTCATAAACCCAATACTAAAATCCCTAATTATAAACCCTAATTTTGTAATGTTGAAAGGGGACATCGAATAAATTATAATCTAATGAAACATTGTGATAATGAGTATGAGATTGATTATAAAACCAAGGGATTAGTAAATTGAAGGAATTAATATTATAAACCTTAGGGAGTAAAAACCTAAGGGATTAATATTATAAACCCATGGGATTAATATTGTAAACTCTAAGGATTAGAAACCCACAGATTAATATTATAAAGCCAAAGAATTAATAAACTTAAGGGATTAATAAACCCTAATTTTATAACGGTTACATGTCACACTAAATAAATTGCAATGTAGTGTAAGATTGCGACAATGAGTATCATATTAATTGTCATATTGAAATAATGTTTGTCACAATGCAACGTTGGATTGATTTTTGAAACATGTAAATGTCACAATACAAAGCCCTATTATAGTCACAAAATGACGTGGAAAAATTTCAATGTAATGTAATGTTCCAACAATTATTGTCAGATTGTCTGTCACATTGCAACAATGTTTGTCATAATGCAACATTGGATAGATATCTGCATCATTCAAACTTCATAACATTAAACGCAATATTGTAACCATAATATTATACCCAATATTGTAAACCCTAATATTTAACTCAACATTATAAACCCTACATTAAACCCTAATTTTATAATGTGGCAATGCAACCCAATATGAAACCCAATACTAAAAACCTTGATTTTAAACCCTATCTTTTTAATGTTGAGGGGACGTTGAATAAATTTCAATGTAATGTAACATTGTGACAATCGGTGTCCATTGACAATAAACACAAGGGATTAATATTATAAATCATATAGATTAAAAGAATAACTAATTAATATTATAGAACCTAGGGATTATAAACCTAAAGGATTAATATTATAAACCCAATGAATTAATAAATTTAATGGATTAATATTATAAACCCAAGGGATTAAGAAACCCTAATTTTGTAACGTTGAGAGGTGACATTAACTATATTGTAATGTATGTAAGATTACGACAATGATTATGAAATTAAATGTCATATTGCAACAATAGTTTTCATATTGCAATGTTGAATTGATTTTTGTACCATCCAAACATCATAATATGAAGCCCTATTGTAGTGTCGTAATGTGACATCGAAAATATTGCAATTTAATGTAAGGTTCTAGAACAATGATTGCCATTATATTTCTTGTCACATTGCCACAATGTTTCTCATAATGCGATGTTGGATATATCTCTGCAACATTCAAACATCACAACATAAACCATAATGTTATACCATAGATTATAAACCCTAACAATAAAAAAAAATATATATTATAAACCCTAACATTAAACCAAATATTCTAATGATAATATTAAACCCAATATTATAAACCGTAATATTTAACCCAACATTATAAACCCTAATTTCCTAATGTGACAATGCAGCCCAAGGACTTTCATGTTGGGTTTCATAAACCCTATATAAATCCCAATACTAGACGCCCTTATTTTATACCCTAATATTATAATGTTGAGAGGGGACATTGAATAATTTGTAATCTAATGTAAAATTTTAATAATGTGTATTAGATTAATTATAAATCTAAAGGATTAATAAACCCAAGGGATTAATATTATGAACCCTAGGGATTAAAAACAAAGGGATTAATATTATAAACCCTAGGGATTATAAACTTAAGGGACTAATATTATAACCCACTGAATTAATAAACCCAAGGGATTAGTATTATAAACCCACATGATTAACATTATAAACCCTTGTGATTAAAAACCCGTGGGATTAATATTAGAAACTGACAAAATTGATAAACCCAAGGGATTAATCAACCATAATTTTATAATGTTGATAGGAGAAATTGAATAAATTGTAATGTATGTAAGTTTGTGATAATGAGTATCATACTCATTGTCATCTTGCGACAATTTTTGTCACACTATGACATTGGATTGATTTTTGTGACATGCAAAAGTCACAATATGAAGGCCTATTGTAGTGTCGTAATGTGATGTTGAAAAAATTGCAATGTAATGTAAGGTTCTAGAATAATGATTTTCATATTGCATGTCATGTTGCGACAATGATTCTCACTATGCAATGTTAGATATATTTATACACCATTTAAATGTCATAACATTAAACCCTAATGCTATACCATACATTATAAACCCAAAAAATATAAAACCAATATTATAAAACTTAACATTAAGCCAATTTATAACTATAATATTAAACCCAGTTTTATAAACCCTAATATTTGACCCAAAATTATAAACCCTAATTTTCTAATGTGAAAATGTAACCAAAGGGATTTTATATTAGGTTTCATAAACCTGATATGAAATCCAATACTAAAAGACCTGATTTTAAACCTTAATTTTATAATGTTGATAGGGCACATTGAATAAATTGTAGTGTAATGTAACATTATGACAAGTAGTATCATATTTATTATAAAATGAAGGGATTATCAAACCCAATGGATTAATATTATAAACCTTAAGGAATAAAAAAAAAGGGATTAATATTATAAGCCCCAGGGATTAAAAGCCTAAGGGGTTAATATTATACACCAAAGGAATTAATAAACCTAAAGGATTAATATTATAAACCCAAGAGATTAATAAAAATTAATTTTGTAATGTTGAGAGGTGATGTTAAATAAATTGCAATGTAATGTAACATTGAGACAATGAGTATCAGATTAATTGTCATCTTATGAAAATATTTGTCACAATGTGAGATTGGATTGATGTTTGTACCATGCAATCATCAAAATACAAAGCCCTATAGTAGTTTCACATTGTGACATTGAAAAATTTGCAATGTAATATATGGTTCCAGGTATTATTGTCATATTTCTTATCACAGTGTGACAATGTTTGTCACATTGTGTCATTGGATAGATCTAAACACCATTCAAAGGTCACAACATTAAACTCTAAGGCTACAATAAGCATTATAAACCCTACCAATACAAAACCAATACTATAAACCCTAACATTAAACCAGATATTATAACCATAATATTAAACCCGATATTATACACTAATATTTAACCCAACATTATAAACCCTAATATTCAACCTTAATTTTATAATGCGACAATGAAACCCAAGGGATTTCATATTGGGTTTCATAAACCCAATATGAAACCAAATAATAAAAGCCCCTTTAAACCCTAATTTTGTAATGTTGAGGGGGGACATTGAATAAATTATTATGTAATGTAACATTGTGACAATGAGTCTCAGATTGATTATAAACCAAAGGGATTAATATTACAAAACACTAAGGATTATAAACCTAAGGGTTTAATTTTAGAAACCCAATGAATTAATAGAACCAACAGATTAATAAACCCTAATTTGTTAATGTTGAGAGGCAATATTGGATAAATTGTATGTATGTAAGATTGCGAAAATGAGTATCAGATTAACTGCCACCTTGTGACAATGTTTGTCATAATGCGATGTTAGACAGATTTTTGTACCATGCAAATGTCATAATACGAAGCCGTATTATAGTGTCATAATGTGATGTTGAAAAAATTGGAATGTAATATAAGGTCCCAAAATAATGATTGACATATTTCTTGTCACATTACGACAATGTTTTTCACAATGTGACATTGGGTAGATCTCCATACCATTCAAATGTCACAACATTAAACCCTAATTCTATACCAGAGATTATAAACCCTAATAATATAAAACCAATATTATAAACTCTAACATTAAACCCAATATAATAACCATAATATTAATCCCAATATTATAAACCTTAATAGTTAACCCAACATTATAAAACCTAATAATAAACCCTAAATTTATAATGCGCCAAAGCAACCTAAGGGATTTCATGTTTTCTTTCATAAACCCAATATGAAACCAATACTAAAATCCCTCATTTTGAACCCTAATTTTGTAATGCTGGGACGAGAAATTGAAGAATTTGTAATGTAATGTAACATTGTGACAATGAGTATGAGATTGAGTATAAACCAAAAGGATTAGGAAACCAAAGGGATTAATATTATAAACCTTAAGGATTATAAACACAAGGGATTAATATTATGAACCTAAGGAATTAATAAACCCAAAGGTTAACTTTATAAACACTGGGAATTAATAAACCCAAGGGATTAATCATCTTTATTTTTGTAACGTTGACATGTGACATTGAATAAATTACATTGAAATGTAACATTACAACAATTAATACGAGGTTAAATAAAAAATACAATATTGGTTTTCGTCAACCCAATACTAAAAGCCATGATTTTAAAACCCTAATTTTGTAATGTTGAGAGGTGACATTGAATAAATTTTAATGTAATGTAACATTGTGAAAATGAGTATCAAATTGATTATAAACCCACAGGATTAATATTATAAACCATAGGGATTAATGTAAAATTATAATATTGGGTTTCATAAACCCAATATGAAACCCAGTACTAAAAGCCTTGATTTTAAACTCTAATTTTTGAATGTTGAGAGGGGACATTGAATATATTGTAATGTAATGTAATATTGCGACAATGAGTATCAAATTGATGATAAACCCAATGGATTAGTAAACCCAAATGATTAATATTATAAGACATAGGGATTAAAAACCCAAGGAATTAATATTGTAAACCCTAGGGATTATAAACTTAATTGATTAATATTATAGACTCACGGGATTAATAAACCCTAATTTGTAATGTTGAGAGGTGACATTGAATAAACTGTAATGTATGTGAGATTGCGACAAAGAGAATTAGATTAATTTTGATTTTGTGACCATTTTTGTCACAATATGACGTGGGATTAATTTTTGTACCATGCAAACATCACAATACAATGCCCTATTGTAGTGTTGTAATGTGATGTTGAAAAAATCCAATGCAATATAAGGTTCTAGAACAATGATTTCCATATTCCTTGTCACATTGCGACAATGTTTGTCACAATGCAATGTTGGATAGATCACCCTACCATTCAAAAATCATAATATAAAACCCTAATGTTATACCATATATTATAAACCCTAACAATAAAAAACCAATATTATAAAACCTAACTTTCAACCCAATATTATAACCATAATATTAATACCAATATTATAAACCCTAATATTTAACCCAACATTATAAACCCTAATATTAAGCCCTAATTTTCTAATGCAGAAATGCAACAAAAGGGATTTCAAGTTGGGTGTCATATATCCAAATACTAAAAGCCTTGATTTAAAACCTTAATTTTGTAGTGTTGAGAGGGGACATTGAATAAATTGTATTCTAATGTAACATTGCGACAATGAGTATGAGATTGATTAGAAACCAAAGAGATTAACAAATCCAAAGGATTAGTATTATAAACCCTAGGGATTATAAACCCAATGGATTAATATTAGTGCCATAACTAAATAATAATGATATATTCAAAATTAAATAGTTATATAATGATTATGTACAAAGTAAGTATTGTATTAATAAACTACATTAATCTTTTAAATAATTTTTTTAATGTATTAATTAATATTTTAATAGATTAAAATATTAATTATAGCATTTATGTAATGATTATCAAAAATTGAATAAATTAAATCATTAGTAATAAATTAATTATTAAATAAAATAAATCATTAAACAAATCTTTAACAAAATAATAATGAGTAATTATTTATTTTATTATTAATTTAAATTCCAAATTACTAATTTTAAACTTTATTATTAAAAGTTAAATTAAATTAACAATTTTTAATAAAATAATTTTTAAATAAAATTAATAATTAACAATAAACAAAATTTTAATAATGAGTAATTATAAATTCCTCGAGTTTATAATATTAATCACTTGGAATTATGGTCATAAACCTTAATATTATAATGTTACAAAACTACTAGCTTAATAATATTAATAAATGAATATTAAATTAATCCAACTAAAACCCATAAGATTAATATAATTTAATATTATGTAATCTTAATTAAAAATATTTAAATCACATAATCAATGAAGAGGTTTACCAAGGTTGATCATGGTCGACAATGGTTAGTTTTGGTGGACCATATTTGACCATGTTAATAATAAAGATCTTGATTGACCAACATGGTTTATCAATGTTAACTATGGTTGACCATGAATATTATTGTTACATTAATAGTAATTTATATTATAAATATACATGGCTGATCATTCTAACAATAGAAATCTTAATTAACCATCATGATTGACAATGATTGACCATTTTAACCATGTTCAATCATTCAATAATGTTGATCATAGTTTACCTTACTTGATCATAATTAACCTTAATTAATCATAAATATTATTATAGATGAAATCTTAGATACACACTATATTCCATTAATCAAATAAAGTTACATATATACATGACATATAGTCTCAAGATAGGAAAGCTATATTGGATGCACAATAAGTTGGTTGACGAAATATCTCAACCTCACACCAAACTAGGAACTTAGTTTTAGCTAAAATAGGAAATAGGAACAAACTCTATACATAGAGAGTCACAACTGAAGACAAGTAGGAATTACATATTCCAACACACCCCCTTAATGACTACTTGTCTCAATATCCATCTGAAAAATATACATCTAGTCCTATTTGGTAATTACATTGCTTTTGTTTGATAATTACACTTTGTATCTTGTTCATGCTATTGTCAATGTCCATATAAAGGAACAACCATCTACCAAAATGCATGGGTTCCCAACGTCTGCAACCACTAGTCTACTAGGAAGTCCTTCACATACATGGTTCATCCAACCTCTTGATGAACTCCCCCTAGACATAAAATTTCACCTCATGGAGTCTAAAGCTAATACGGCCCACCCAAGTGTATCAATCCTGCATGACACACTCTTCCAGGGTGTTAAAACTCTCTGCCATAGGGAACATATAACAAAGGGTATGCATGCCTCTCTGGGTCTTACAGCATGTACAAACAATAAATAACATGTATATTTGCTCTAATTACAAATTGTGACTCATAATCTACCATGGTAATGATTCTATTCTACAAACATAAACAAACTTTGACTACATCATTCATATGCTAGAACACACCACTACTTTGGCTTTGTACTTTGAGTCTTTGGCATCTTCATTTTTGACTTTGGCATGCTGGTCTGCAAAGTCTAGTTGTGGTCAAACATAAGAAAATGATATGTCGACGTCCATATAAAGGAGCAACCATCCACCAGAATGCATGGGTACCAACCACTGCAACCGCTGGTCTCGTAGGATGTACTTCGCATACATGGTTCTGTCAATCATTATCACTACATACATTTACCTGTATCTACAGATCCCCTTCCAACATGAGTTTTATCGAATGACCCATAACCATGTTAAAAATTTTTGAATGGATTAATATAAATCCCATTGGTTAGCTCTACAAAAGAGAGTCTGAACCAGAAGACAGTCTGGCTTCTGCAGAATGCTCTTCCTTCATCAGTGAAATCTCACTGGTAGTAGATTTGTCTTAGATCTCTTCGGAAAAATTTTTACCGGATCCCTTCATTGACAAAATTTCACCAGATTTCTTCATCGGCGACCTTGCACCGGATCTCTTCATTAGTGGGCAAACATTGGCATGAACCTGTTTCCATTCCACTTCACAATTGAATGTGGTTTCTGGCTGAAAAAAAAATGACACTGCAAAATGGTTTCTGGATGACCACAAACCTGTTAATTACAAAGTGGTTTTGTGATTACCACTAACTTTACAGGGATACACATGCCTTACAAGGCTTACAACACAACTCCAACTCTCGAAGTTATCAGGAACATACTATACAAAGACCACTACAAAAAACATCCTAGACTTGCTTATAATTAGAATGTGTGACTCATAATACAACATGATATTGAGTCTATTCCAAGAAACTCACACAAAGCAAACTTTCACAAACTTGATTGTCCATCATCCTTTGCGCTCACCATACCATTCATATGTTAGAGCTTTCTCGCTTGAATATTTCTGTCATAGATTTTTTACTTTTGAATTTTGGATATACTGGTCTTGAATATCCATGCTATACCTGTCATTAGTTAGAGTCGCGAATTCTAACAAAATGACTTCATATTGAGGTCGCGAATCTCAATATGTGTACAAACTTTCAAGACATATTCCCTTCAAAACAATATGAAAACACATTCCAAAATCAAAATATTGCTGTGATTTTTTTTGTGCATTAAGACAAAAGCACCAACTTAACTGCACAATCATTCAACCTAGGTCTAAATCTATGCTTACTAGCACCACGAAGTAAACACTCCCTTCTTTGAAATGGAAGCATTACCATCAAATTCACCATCAGGTTCGAGCACCATTGATTCCTAGCTTGGATATATGTTTGTGAATCCAACACTGAAACCAGTATTCGAGGACTCGGCCCTTCTTAGTGGCCTCATCCACCCTCTTGTAATAGAACAATAGATCCACAAATTGATCCATAAAATGATCCATGAAGATTTGATTCAACGCCTCTCCTCATTGAATTGTTCCAATGTTAACACAAACCCAACCACGTGGAATATGGAGGAACGTCTATCCCACACTCACGTTCCATGAAAAAGACTTGTGATGTTCATGGCTAACACAAACAATGTTTCCATCATGTAGACGCACCACTGACTTTGACAAATTTTTTCTGATTTTCACGATCTCTAAAGATATTTGATGCAAGATTCTATCTAAATTCTCACATGTGACAACTAGATGCAAAACAAAAACGTTGAATCGACATCGGCGAAGCCAATGTCGTTGTCTACATCATCATGGGAAACTAGATGGTTGGCCTTGAAGCCTTTCCTCAGTTAGGGTCCTATGATTTGGCAGATTGGCAAGCCAAATGGCAGGGTAACATCAAACCAATTTTGGAGCCCAAGGACCTAGCCTTCCTGGACTCAGAGATGGCTCTCTCTATTTCTGCAAAGGATGTAAACTTGTTTGCTTTCTATGTATCTGATTTTAGGCTTGTTGTTAAGTATGTTTTGATTTGTTTTAGGTTTTTTGAGGGAGAACTGATCAAAGGATAAACAGATAAAAATATTTTCAGATCAACTAGGCTATGGGGTTGATAAGGTCGAGACTACCTCAAAGGGTGGACAAGGTATATTGCAGGGCCGATTTGGTCGAGGTAAAATGGATTCTTTTTGGTGGAATGAAATGGGATGGACACTAAATTTGTGAGAGATAAAGAAGTTTTAAGCATAAATAGTTTTACAGAAAACATCCATTTGGTAGGGCTAACCATTAATCACTATAGATGAAACTCAAACTGATAGATGCATAAAATAAACATTTAGGCGATACATAGAATTAGAAGACCCTCTAACTTTGGGAAAATCACCTGCAGACTTTGGGGAAAACAAATAAGTCAAACAAACAACTCAAACCATGAAGAGGTAACTCCTAGACATCATATTTTGAGATATCAGGAACTTTGAACTAATATTGCAGAGCATAGGCAAAGGGCAAGATCGAAACAAGACCTCTTTGGTTCAACTAGGACAATCAAAAATTCAGAGAAAGGTTTAAGTGATGGGGTTTTGGATAGCTATGAGTAAGTAGGGAATACCGTGAGTCATACTAGATAGCATACATAATAACCATTAATTAAATTGATAACAAGTTCTTAGGGTATCAAAGAGCAGTTAAGAATTCTTTGACATAACTAAGAAAGAAGAAAAACATAGAAGCTGTAATGAAATCAGGAAACTTGAGGTGCCTCCATGGGCATGTCTCAAATCTATTCTTTACTGACCTACAGCAAGAAATAAACATGAAAACATGTATGATAAACTAAGGAAAACATATAGATAAGGAACACTATACCATTTACCAAGCCATGGAACCCAAAAAACAATCCTCTTCCACCATCCAAGACAAACAAGAAATCATCCACATCATGAGACAAAGTGTTTCGTCAAAGCTTGTAATATCATGTATTGCTCTATATCATCAAGTTCAACCTCTTGATACAATGAAATCTCTTGGAATATATAGGCTAAAGAGTAAGAAACTATCCAAGAGCATCTAGAAGGCCATTGGCTTATTACAAATATCTGATTTTGTCCTTGAGGATTTGCAAAGCCCAAGGCACAAAATATCTTTAAAAATATCTTAAAATGCTAAAAAAGGAAAAAAAAATTACTTTTCATAACTGAAAATGGCCAAAAAAGGCTTAATGCACATTTGGATAAGCCACTTCAAAAAAATTCCTTTTTTGCCAAAATGCTACAGGAACGTAGCAGCAGAAAATTTCCTGTCTTGTAGACCACTTTTGAGGGACCTCCTGATGTCAAAACGAGGCTCGTGATGGTTGTTGGAAAGCCCTAGATGTCTAGTTTTTGGAACTACTTGATTTGTCCCAAACTGATCCCTAAAAGTATGTCAAAAGGTGGACTGAATGGAAAAAACCAAAAACGTAGCCCTTGCTGATATGTGAGGTAGAAAGTTAAAAAATCATTGTTTTTCACCTCTTTGGGGGACCAAAACATCTCCTTTGGATCTGAAAATTTGTGAGTAGCTGCCCCTAAATTTAGTCCATCCAAAAAAATGACTTTCATGAGCTGACGATGCTCCTAGCACCCGCGGTAGCGCCTTGAAAAATGTGCAGTTATGGCCAAAAAACACAAAAAACAAAATCATGTCAAAATTTTCTCAATTCTGGCGAGAAAGCCCCTTATGCGTTCTTGGAAGTATTTAAGGAAGATTAGGTCAAGATTTTAAGCATTGATGTGCCTTTCTCCACTTTTTGTGCCAGGCGCCTCATTCGGACAACCTTAAGCTTTTCTTTTTAGTTGGCAAACAAGTATTTGTTAAATGAAAACAACTTTACTTCTCCAGCACTGTGTCTTGAGTAAGAAGGCCTTTAATAAGATATATTTGTGGTTTTTGAAGACAAGTCCCCTTTTGTCTTTGACACAAGAACTCTTTCCTCCCTTTACAATTCTTTCCTCTTTTATCACTGCTTATCTATGATTTTTAGATAAATAGAATATGTTTGGAAATAGCTATGCTTCCTCTTTGATGATCACATTTTGTCTAAAAAAGTAGTCTCCCTGTCACTTAGTAACCAAATTTCAAAACAAGCTCTGACTTCCCTTTATAGACTGTATGATCTTTTATGTACTTAAAAAAAACCAATTTTAAACTTTCATAAGGTACTAGTTTTTAAACAGTGATTCTCTGTTTTATGTGGTACAAGTTCTTGTCCTGGAATGATGAGTCTCCCTGCTAAAACCAAGCTCTATTCCTTATCCAACATAAGGGCCCTTTTGACACTGATAACAAACCCTTATCCCTCAATCACTATTTCTCTGTGATGATCTACCAAGCAAGCTCTTTTGGATGAAGGTTAGTTTGTTTGTCAGCAGAAATATCTTCTCTTGTCACTGAGTAAAGATCTTCAAAATAATTCCAGTTTTCTCCCTATAAAACTGTGTTGTTTTCTAGTTTGAAACAAGCTTTAAACCGTAATAGTTTTCTTCTTCACATAGTGACTTTCCTTTCAGCACTATCTTCAGCTCCTTACTTTGACAAACAGGCCTCTTAAAACAACAGAATTCTTGCTTCTTGACATTATACTTTAAAACAATTTTTTTTGGCCCAAGAGATGTAAATACCTTTGATAAATGTGTTTTTCTGTGTTTGGGGACGAGTTTTTTGTGTAAAAATTGATCTTGGCACCTTTGATGGCCTCTTTGAGTATTAGCTTGGGCTGGCAGAGGACATGTTCAAAGATGGTTGATCGGTCGGGCAGGTCTGAATGGGAAAACGCACCGCGTTTGACCTGTCGGGTCGGCCCTGGACACCTGTTGAACGATGGGCACAGGTGTGCCACGCAACCGCACAGGCGCGTCGCGCCCTTAACAATTTTTTTCAGTGAGCACCTACAGGCATGCTGCACAAGGTTACAGGCGCGCTACGCATTCAAACCAGTTGCAAATGACTTCAAAAATTGCTCAAAATTGTTTCTCTTACCAATGAGGTTTGAAAAAAAATGGTATGAAGAAACGTTTCATCGTGCCCTTTATAATTTTAAAACAAAGTTTTCCCCATTTCAATTTAGAAAACAAAATTCTCCTTTTTAATTTGAAAGAAAATTTTTGAAAAGTGGCTTTGTGCACAATGGTGAGGGGTTGCCTCTTTCAACAAACTGATTTATCCTTTTTAAGTTGTCTCCTTAACTCTGCCACATCCAATAAAACCTTTCTCACAAACCATATCATACCTTGATGATTTTATAACTCCTTGTTTATGGTGTGAAGGAGCTATAAAAACTGTGTTTTTGCCTCCACTTATTTACCATGGAGGTTTATCATAAAAATACTACTGCAACCATCTTGACACCATAATGCCAATTCACTGTTTTATGAAGTGATGGGGGTCTTATCATATGCATATCTTCTATCCCTTTGAATAGATATTTTTAGGGGTAAACTGTGTTTTTGTCCATTTGTCACCTTTGAAAAATTTCTCAGGTCTCTCATTTATGAGGAAGGAGCCTAAAAACAACAGTGTTTGTCGCCATATTCATATTACTTTTCCAAAACCTCAAATGAACCCTTTTAGCATTGTATGTTTTAAGATTGTTCATAACTGACTACCTTTCCTAGACATAGTGCTATTACTTAGAAATTTGATCTTGTACTTGCATATGAAGCAGGTCAACAAAACATGATTTGGTTTTCTGCTTGTATGATGAAGGACGCTTCTAAATCATAAAAATTTACCTTTATCAGACACTGTGCTATACTGTCTTTTCGAAGGTGGTATTTTAAATTTGGAACTGAAACTTATCCTTTGTCTGAAAACATTTCGTAATGTAAACTGTCTGTGTCCACTAAGACTCTGTCTCTCATCATTTGTTGGTGGCACCCTTTGATTGAACTTGAGTCATGGTTACATTACTCTCTTTTTACCTTTTGAATAAGTTGATATATATGGACTGTTAATCATTTGGAGAGCTGACCCTCTGATTTTGTGAAGGAGGCCATTGTTACTGTTAGGCACTTTGTATTAACAATTTCTCTTGACTGTGTGTAGACCTTCTATTTGTCCTGAAGAGAAACCCTGCAACTGTGATCACTTATTCTCATTTAGAAATCATGGTTAGGACCTTAACTTCATGATGAAAGAGGCCTTTAAACAATGAAAGTCCATATATCTTTTAATAATGTGCCCTCTGTCTTTTAAATGAGCTAAAAAAGTAACCTTTGGCGCTTGTCCCTCATTCATTGTTTGGAGGGGTTAGTTATGATAAACCATAATGGATCTGTAAAATAAAAATGCCCTTTTCACATACACCTTTTGTGTGAATGATTTTCTATACCAGTTTGCAGAAATGACTAGAAACAAGGCTTAGTCTACCAATTTTACCATTCAGATGAGGGTGCTTTTAAACAAAACTTCAGCCTCGGATTTTTCCTTTGAAGGAGGATTTCATCAACATAAGTACAGAGGCTTTTTAGCACCATCATGTCACTGCTTTTCTTTTGATGTGACAAAGGCCTTCAAACTATGAATTATTATTGTCTCACCATAGTTCTTCAACTAGGTTCTCAAAAGAAAACATTCTCAAACATTATTTTAAACCATGTTATGCATCTTCTGTTCATCCTTTGGAGGAAAAAGCGCCAAGCAGCCACTGAAGTTTCTCAAAAACATGTTTGATCGTCTGCTTATTAGTGAATGAGGTCACAACAATGTGTCTTCTAACCCTCTGCTTTATGAAGGAGGTTACTATCACTGTGTTTATAACCCTCTTCTCTTTGAAGGAGGTTATCTTCAACACAAGATCTCCATCTACTTCAATCATTGTATCTTGCTCTATATGTTTGTTTGAATAATGCCAATAAGAAACAAAGTGGAATTTGACATTCATTATTGATAAAATCACTTGGAAATCATGTCCCCTTGCTTTCTGAGGCTTTTTCTGAGATACATATATCCTTTTGTAAAATATCACTGTGAACACAAAACCAAAAGAAATGTGATTTGTACATGGAGAGTGTCTGCTGATAGGTATCATTGAACTATCTTTTCCCTTGACTGTGTTGTCAGAGGTATGTTGAAATTGTTTTTTACTAAATTTCAAAACCTAGGTTAAAAGGTAACATAAGAAGCAGTTGTCTTCTTATGTCCTACATGATGATGACCTTTGGAAAGGTTATGCAGCACTGTTGATTAGCATTACTCAGTCCTTGTTATTCATTTTGACTTGATGAGTGATCTCTATTCTTCAGGCAGCTTTTGGATTTATAACATGTACACTTGCTGCTCTTACTTACCGTACTTTACTTGCCTTGATGGCAAACTAAGTCAGCATGAAGGACCTATTGAAATTTTCCTTTTTTCCCTCCTTTTTACACTGATCATCATTAAATTACAGCCCTGCAGAGATGTAAAAATAGATGCTTCGGAACCTTGGAGAGGTCTTTTGATGTTTCATGGAGATTTTGCCTAATCTAAGAATTTTTCTTCAGATAGTGACAAACCTTCTCTTTTCCTGATTTGGATCTTTGTTTAACTTCTTCTGACATGAGAAAAAGTGACCTCTTATTGGTGTGCGACCTATGGATAGCACAATGCTTGCTTTGCATAAAAGGAACTAATTCATGGTTTACTGGTACTAGATAGAGGCTTTTTGGCCTAAGATGTCTTAGCTAAGGAAAAACTCCCTAAACACCACTATCTAACTTAGGGACAATTTTGACAGATTCTGTGTGTTTTCTTAGGCATGATCAGATTTTCAAATGACAAGATGACTAGGGATAGAGTTGCAGACACTTTTTCAGCCTTTGGATAGTGAATGGCATGAGAAATAAGGGTAAATGACAGCAGATAAACCAAGCTAAGAAAACTCTAGACAGGGATATTTTACTGAAGTGAGATAGGTCTTGAAAACTGGAGATTGTTCTCATCATAGACTGACAGGAAGAGGTAGGAGGACAAAAATTTGTTTGGGGTGTTTTCTAGATGATAAATTGACAGTTTGAGATTAGCTTCTAGAAAACTTAGCTAAGGAAACTAGTCATCAACAAAAGGTAAAAAGTACTGATGACTAACAGTGGCTCCATTAGGGGAGGGTAGCTCCTTTTCAGGAGGTGTCCAGAATTGCAGATCTCTGGCTTGTGAAAACCAATGCCTTATCCATTGGCGCAAATTTCTTTCTTTCTTGATGCTATTTCTAAAGATTGATAGCATGATTAGCATCAGAGTCATCTTTACCTACCTAGATATATTTCCTAACATTTTTTCTTCTTTAGGTGCATTTTGACTAGCAACCTTTCGACATGATATTTTTCTTTTTGAAAAGAAAACTATCTAACTATACACTTATAACTTCTGGGAGTTCAGATTAAACTAATGAACTTCTTTGATTCTCTACTGATGCTAGATCGTCTATTAAGATTAAGTTGTTTGACAGGATTTCATTCACTACACTAAAACATGAAATTGAAAAATGACCAAGTCAAGATTAGACGGTCTGATTTGTCATGTGTTTGTGGCATAAAAGACAAGTTGCACACAAATATTATTTTTCACGAAAACAAGATTTAGAAAAATTAGGACTAGGATACATAGTTTGTTTTTCATCCCTATTTTCCTCTTTGGTTCTATTTTGAGAGTGTGGAACCAGTATCTTTTCCTAATCTACTTTCTTTGACAAGTCAAGCTTACACAATTTGACTATCACTTCTTTCACTAACTTATCAGCAATAAATTTAAAACATGTCCAGTTATGATTAGGCTAGATAACTGAAAAAGACATCCTTTGAGCACTAGTAGTGGCATTTAGACTTGCGCACTTTTAGCATGACTATTTTTTGGGTATGGGGTTGTACCATTGCTTTAGAAACTGCCCTCTTTTTCTACTTTTATACTTTTTTTGTATTTTCTGTTTTTTTTACTTTTTCTTCAAACAATCTAGAACTAAAAAGATGCTCACAAGGCTGAGCTTATTTTTCACACCTATATATCTATCCTAATATAACCTATACACAACATACATTCATTTAGTGAAATATATTTTCCAACAAAGCCAATCAAGAAGATGATTCCATGAGGGATTTAGTTTCAGCTTTTTAGAGTGCTGAAGAAATGAAAAGGCCACTTCCACTTTGCTTGCTTTCAAACAATAGTGCCTAAAAATTTTCTCACTCTTTGCAACAGACTGTTCTGGGCGGAACACACTATTCCTTCATATTTCTCAAGGAAAAAAACAAATGGATCTTGGAATAATACCTGATCTAGAGGATTTGATATATAGGCTTCATTCAGGACTACTCTTTCTTTCACTTGGCTATATTTGGGAATCTCTTGGGAAATAAACTCTTCCCCTTGTTCATGATCACTTGAACTGTCAGACTCATCATATATTGCAGTGTAGTCTTCTTTCCAAGCTGATGTGTTCTGATTAAGTGGACAAAAAACTATGTGAAGGTCATCATGTTGATGAGTAGGGATACACTTTGGTAGTAAATATTCTTGAGAGGATAGTGTGACAAGTCTCATGTGATTATCAACTTCTATTTCTTCATCTACAATATTTAACTCAATGGAATTTGGTGGCTGTAAATCTGGAGTTAAGGATGATTCCATGTCCAAAATGATTTCCTCAACCATTTCAGGAGAAGGCTTCTCATTGAAAACTTGCTCAATAATTTCATCCTCCTCAACCTCATCATCGAAGCTGAAAGACTGTTGATTTCCAATTATGTGAAAGTTATTTCTGATGGAATGAAGCGAAGTAGAGCAAAGAGTCAAAGACTCTTCACTTACTTCCAAAATCTCAAGGATTTCTTCATCAGTGCCATAGGTGGCCTGTATTGGCTGCTTACTTTTTTCAACCTGATGATAATGAACTTCATCCCATAAATCAACTGTTGATTTCTCTGCAAGGTTAGTTTCTGTTTGGATATCATAATCATCAACATGTTGATCACACCTTGGAGAATCATTAATATAAGTAATGTCACCATCCATACATATTGGACGATCAGATTGCTTCTCTTCAAATTGATTTACAAATATATTTTTTGACTCATGGTATGCAATATTAATAGGAGAATGATCAAAAAAAATTTGGTCATATGAGATTTTAGAGGCTGTCTGCAGGTTTATAAGTTAATCTATCTCCTCTTCAATTAAAAAGGGAGGCATTTTCATCTCTCTTTGGATATAACTACAATAAAGAGGATAAATGTCTTTTTGGCCCTCACCTACGAGAGATGATGAATCATCACTTGTGCCTTTAGAGAGATCCTGTGGGTTCTCTTTCATTTCTTGATTGTTTTCATCTTCAACCAATTCTTTGTGATGTTCGAGATAGTTAGCATGTAGTTCATGAGTTGTTTTTAATAGATTTTTAGGAGGCCAATTTGCTCGTATGAACTCAAACGACTCAAAGCATAAAGGTAGAGATCCTACAGGTTTTTATTTTTCTTCTATTTCAGATTTAATTCATCCTCAATCAACTCTTCTTGATGTTTGGGATAATAAGCACGGGATTCAGGAGTTGCCTCTGATAGATTCTTAGGAGGCCAATTTTCTTGTATGAACTGAATTGACTCAAAGCATAAAGGTAGAGATCCTACAGGTTTTTTTTTTCTTCCATTTTATATTCTGTGATTTCAAGATGGCTGATAGATTCTTCAAAGCATTCCTCTATTTTCTTATTTGCAACTTTCTCATTAGGCACATTTCGTGTGTTACTCTGGTCTTCTAATGGTTGAGTGTGTTCCTCCCAAGGAAAAAGTGTAGGTTGGTTTGAATAAGAAGTGTTAACCTTAACTTTGTGTATTTCTCTTTTCCTGTCACGTAGATGCATCATTTTGCTGAATATATTTATCAATTTTTCCAAATTTTCCACTGTGTTCTCACTTGGATCCATTTTTGTTTACCAAAAAGAGTTACTATGTCCTTTCAACCAGTCTAGAGTTTTCTACCAGTGGAGTATTTTGGTCTATTGAGAGTTGTGGAGTCACCAGGTGGAAGATTTTAACTTTACAATCCACCATCAGCATGATTTGGATTGCTCAATGCATTCCCAGGAGATTTTATATGGACTAGTGGAGTAATAGACCTACAGGAGGCTAGTGGAGTTGCCAGGTGGATGTTTTTGTTGTTTTTAGAGATATGTGTTTATGGTCCACCACCAATAACTAAGAAAAAGCCAATCTAGGCATGTTTTTTTTGGGGGGGTTTTGTGAGCTTTTATATGCAACCTAGTTTGTAAGAGTGTTCTAAACCTGATTCATCACTTTGTTAATATGGTGAAACAATAAGAGTTTACTCTAAATGATTTCATAGGCTGTTTGTCTAAGTTAAATTTTGAAGGACTAATGAGTCTACAAGAGTTTTCTAGACTGTCATGTACTTAGAAGGTCCCACCATGATTACCATTATGTTAGTGTGGCAATAAGGTGGCGTATTCACTAGATATTATTCAAGACAAGGGATTTTTGGAGTCCTAAGGTGTACTTAGATTGTCACTAACTCAGAAAAGTGCCACCATGATCGCCATTATGTTAGGGTCCTGTGATTTGGCAGATTGGCAAGCCAAATGACACGATAACATCAAAACGACTTTGGAGCCCAAGGACCTAGCCTTCTTGGACTCAGAGAGGGCTCTCTCTATTTGTGCAAAGGATGTAAAATTGTTTTCTTTCTAAGTATCTGATTTTAGGCTAGTTTTTAAGTATGTTTTTGTTTGTTTTAGGTTTTTTGAGGGAGAACTAATCAAAGGATAAACAGATAAAAATATTGTCAGATCAACTGGGCTATGGGGTCGATAAGGTCAAGATTGTCTCAAAGGGTGGACAAGGTATATTGCAGGGCCAATTTGGTCAAGGTAAAATGGATTCTTTTTGGTGGAATGAAATGGGATGGACACTAATTTTGTGAAAGACGAAGAATTTTTAAGCAAAAATAGTTTTACAGCAAACATCCATGTGTTAGGGCTAACCATTAATCACTATGGATGAAATTCAAACTGATAGATGCATAAAATAAAAATTCAGGCGATACATAGAAGTATAAGACCCTCTAACTTTGGGAAAATCACCTTCAGACTTTGGGGAAAACAAATAAGTCAAACAAACAACTCAAACCATAAAGAGGGAACTCCTAGACATCATATTTTGAGCTATCAAGAAGTTTTAACTAAGATTGCAGAGCGTAGGCAAAGGGCAAGATCGAAACAAGACCTCTTTGGTTCAACTAGGACAAAAAAAAATTCAAAGAAAGGTTTCAGTGATGGGGTTTTGGATAGCTATGAGTAAGCAGGGCATACCGTCAGTCATACTAGATAGCATACATAATAACCATTAATGAAATTGATAACAAGTTCTTAGGGTATCAAAGAGCAGTTAAGAATTCTTTGACATAACTAAGAAAGAAGAAAAACATAGAAGCTGTAACGAAATCAGGAAACTTGAGGTGCCTCCATGGGCATGTCTCAAACCTATTCTTTACTAACCTACAACAATCAAGAAACATGAAAAAATGTATGATAAAAAAAGGAAAACATACAGATAAGGAACACTATACCATTTACCAAGCCATGGAATCCAAAAAACAATCCTCTTCCACCATCCAAGACAAACAAGATATCATCCACATCATGAGACAAAGTGTTTCTTCAAATATTGTAATATCATGTATTGCTCTATATCATCAAGTTCAGCCTCTTGATACAATGAAATCTCTTGGAATATATAGGCTAAAGAGTAAGAAACTATCCAAAAGCATCTAGAAGGCCATTGGCTTATTACAAATATCTGATTTTGTCCTTGAGGCTTTGCAAAGCCCAAGGCACAAAATATCTTTAAAAATATCTTAAAATGATAAAAAAGGAAATAAAATTGACTTTTCATAACTGACAATGGCCAAAAAAGGCTTAATGCACATTTGGATAAGCCACTTCAGAAAACTACCTTTTTTGCCAAAATGCTATAGGAACGTAAGGGATTTCAAATTGGGTTTCATAAACCCAATACGAAAAGCCCTTTTTAAACCCTAATTTTGTAATGTTTATAGGGGACATTGAATAAATTTTAATGTAATGTGACATTGTGACGATGAGTATCAGATTTATGATAAAACAAAGGGATTAAAAAACCAATGGATTAATATTATAAACCCTAGGAATTATAAAACTTAGAGATTAATAGTATAAAACCAAGGAATTAATAACCCTAATTTTTAAATGTTGAAAGGCGATATTGAATAAATTTTAATGTATGTAAGATTGCAACAATGGGTATCAAATTAACTGTCACCTTCCAAAAATGTATGTAACAATGTGACATTGGAATGATTTTTGTACCCTAAAGATTTCATAATAAGAAGTCGTATTGTTGTGTCATAATGTGACGTTGAAAAAATTGCAATGTAATATAAGGTTCTAGAACAATGATTTTCATATTGCTTGTCACATTACGATAATGTTTTTGACAATGTGACATTGGATAGACATATGCACCATTCAAATTTCATGGCATTAAACCCTAATTCTATACGAGAGATTACAAACCCTAACAATATAAAGCCAATATTATAAACCGTAACACTAAACCCAATACTATAACCATAATATTAAACCCAATATTATGAACCTTAATATTTAACCCAACATTATAAACCCTAATATTAAACCCTAATTTTGTAATGCGAAAATGCAACCTAAGGGATTTCATGTTGGGTTTCATAAACCCAATATGAAACCAATAGTAAAATCCCTAATTTTGAGTACTAATTTTCAAATGTTGAGAGGAGACATTCATTAATTTGTAATGTAATGTAACATTGTGACAATGAGTATGAGATTGATTATAAACTAAAGGGATTAGTAAACCAAAGGGATTAATATTATAAACCATAGGTATTATAAACCCAGGGGATTAATATTATGAACCTAAGGAATTAATAAACCCAAGGGATTAATATTATAAAAACAGGAAATTAATAAACCCAAGGGATTAATAAGCCCTATTTTTGTAATATTGACACATGATATTGAATAAATTACATTGTAATGTAAGATTGCGAAAATCAGTATTAGATTAAAACAAAAAATACAATATTTCTTTTCATGAACCCAATACTAAAAGCCCTAATTTGAAACCCTAATTTTGTAATGCTAATAGGTGACATTGAATAAATTGTAATGTAATGTAACAATGTGGCAATGAATACCAAATTGATTATAAACCCAAGGGATTAATATTATAAACCATAGGCATTAATGCACAATTATACTATTGGGTTTCATAAACCTAATATGAAACCCAATACTAAAAGCCCTGATTTTAAACTCTAATTTTGTAATGTTGAGAGGGGACATTGAATATATTGTAATGTAATGTAAAATTATGACAATTAGTATAAAATTGATTATAAACCCAAAGAATTAGTAAACCCAAGGGATTAATATTATAAGACCTAGGGATTAAAAACCGAAGGGATTAGTATTATACACTGCAAGGATTATAAAACTAAGTGATTAATATTATAAACCCAAGGGATTAATAAACCCTAATTTTTCAATGTTGAGAGGCGGCATTTAATAAATTGTAATGTATGTAAGATTGCGAAAATGAGCATTAGATTAATTGTCATTTTGTAACAATTTTTGTCACACTACGACATGGGATTAATTTTTGTACCATGAAAATTTCACAATACGAAGCCCTATTGTAGTGTTGTAATGTGTTGCTGAAAAAATTGCAATATAATATAAGGTTCTGGAACAATGAATGTCATATTCCTTGTCACATTGCGACACTATTTGTCATAATGAAATGTTTGAGAGATATCTCTACAATTCAAATGTCATAACATTAATACCTAATGTTATACCATATATTATAAATCCCAACAATATAAAACCAATATTATAAAACCTAACATTAAAACCAATATTATAACCATAATATTAATCCCAATATTATAAACGCTAATATTTAACCTAACATTGTAAACCTTAATATTAAGCCCTAATTTTTTAATGTGGAAATGCAACCAAAGGGATTTCAAGTTGGGTGTCATAAACCCAATATGAAACCCAATACTAAAAGCCTTTATTTTAGACCCTAATTTTGTAGTGTTGAGAGGGGACATTTAATCAATCGCATTGTAATGTAACATTGTGAAATTTAGTATGAAATTGATTATAAACTAAAGAGATCAATTATAAACCAAAGATACCAATTAATTAATTAATAATAATAATAAACCAAACAGGTTAATATTATAAACCCAAGGTTTCAATATTATAAAACCTAGGGATAAAACTCGAAGCGATTAATATTTTAAACCTGAGGGATTAAATACCTAAGGGATTAATATTAGAAATAGATGGAGATTTCGAAAAGTCTAATAAATGCACATTAATAGTAATGATAATTAATAATAATAGTAACAAGAATAATAAACTCAATTAATAGATAGTATAAACTCAAGGCATCAATAAACTCAATGGATTGATATACTCAATTAAATGTGGTTAATATAATATCAATGGACAGATATTAACCAAATGCGTTCAAACCCAAGGGATCAATAAATCAAAGGGAAGAGTATTATTCAACCCAAGGGATTAATAAACCCATAGTATTATTCATATTAAAAACCAAAGGGATTCAAAACCTAAGGGATTAATATTAAAAACCAAAGAGGTTAATAAACCCAAAGTATTAATAAACCCTAAGGAATTATTAATATTATAAACCTTCAGAACTAAAAAAAAAATGGATTAATAAAACCAATGGATTAATATTGTAAACCCTGGGGATTAAAACCCTAATGGATTAATATTATAAACCCAAGCGATTAACAAACCCAAGGGATTAATATGATAAACCGAAGAGATTAATTAAAAAATTTAATTATTAATATTATAATCCCAAGGGATTAATAATATACACCCAAGGGATTAGTAAACCCAACATATTAATGTTATTAACCCCAGGGTTATTATAAACCCAATGGATTAATATTATAAACCCTAAGGATTAAAAACCAAAGGGATTAATATTAGAAACCCATGGAATTAATAACCTCAAGGGATTAATAATCCATAATCTTGTAATTTTGAGAGGCAACATTAAATAAATCTCAATGTAATGTAACATTGTGACAATGAGTATCACATTAGTTGTCATCTTAAAACAATGTTTGTCACAATGCAACCTTGAATTTATTTTTGTATATCAACCATGTTTATTGATGTGGTTGATATAATATCAATGAATTGATATTATAAACTAAAGGGATCAATAAACCCAATGGATTATTGATATTAAAAATCAAAAGGGATTCAAAACCCAAGGTATTAATACTAGAAACCCAAGAGATCAATAAATCTAAGGGATTAATATTATAAACCTAAGGAATTATTAATATTATAAACCCAATGGATTAATATTATAAACACTTGGGATTAAAAGCACAAGGGATTAGTATTATAAACATTAGCGATTAAAAACCCAAGGGAATAATATTATAAACCCAAGCGATTAAAGAAACGATTGAATTATCAGTATTATAAACCCAAGTGATTAATAAACCCAATGAGTTAATATTATAAACCCAAGGGATTATTAAATCAAAGGAATTTATATTATAAACCTAGGGATTAAAAACCCAAGGAAGTATTATAAACCCAAGGGATTAATATTATAAACTCTAGCGATTATAAACCCAAATGAATGTAACATTGGAATAATGAGTATCAGATTGATTACCATCTTGTGATAATGTATGTCATAATGCGACGTTGGATTTATTTTTGTACCATTCAAATGTCACAAACGAAGCCCTATTGTAGTGTTACAATGTGACATTGAAAAATTGCAACGTAATGTAAGGTTCCAGCAATCATTGTCATATTGCTTGTCACATTGTGACAATGTTTGTCACAATTCGACATTCGATAGATTTATGAACCATTCAAATGTCACAACATTAAACCTTAACGTTATACCAGATATTATAAACCCTAAGAATATAAATTAAATATTATAAACCATAAAATTAAACTCAATATTATAACCATAATATTAAAACCAATATTATAAACTCGAATATTTAACACAACATTATAAATCCTAATATTGAACCCTAATTTTCTGATGTGGCAATGCAACCCAAGCGATTTAATATTTAGATTAATAAACCAAAGGGATAAATAAACAAAAAGGATTAACACTATAAACCCTTGAGATTAATATTATAAACCCAAGGAATTATAACCCCAAGAAATTATTGTTTTCATAAATGAATCAATATTTTAAACCCAATGGACAAATATTATAAATCCAAGGAATGAATAAAACCAAGGGATGAATATTATAAACTCAAGAGATTATTCATATTAAAAATAAAAGGGATTCAAAACCCAAGGAATTAATATTAGAAACCCAAGATATTAATAAACCCAAAGACTTAATATTACACACCCAAGGTATTAATAAACCCATGAAATTATTAATATTATAAACATAAGGGATTACTATTATAAACCATAGAGATTAAAAAAACAAGTTATTATCAAACCCAAAATATTAATATTATAAACCTTATGGATTAAAAACCAAAGGGATTAATACTATAAACCGAATTAATGAACCGAATGAAATATCCATATTATAAACCCAAAGGATTTATATTATACACCCTATGAATTAAAAACTGAAGGGTTTACTATTATAAACCATAGGGATTATAAACCCTAGGGAGTAATATTATAAACCCAAGGAATTAATAAATTGAAGCTATTACTATTATAACTAAATATTAAACCAAATATTATAACCATAATATTAAACCCAATATTATAAACCCTAATATTTAAACCAAGATTATAAACCCTAATATAAAATCCTAATTTTTTAATGCTACAATGCATCCCAATGGTAATTTTGTAATGTTTAAAGGGGACATTGAATAAATTATAATGTAATGAAACATTACGATAATGAGTGTTGGATTTATTATAAGCTCAAGGGATTAGTAAACCAAAGGATTTAATATTATAAACCCCAGGGAGTAAAAACACAAAGGATTAATATATATGACTCTAAGGGAAAGAAGAGAGAGCTCTGCAAGGAAAATGGTTTTCTAGGGTTCCTGAAAAACCCTGCAGTGGTGCCGGTCCAGGCACAAATAGTCATAACCACGACCTCTTAACACCTTTGGAATCGTAATCTGATCGCAGACTGCCTTCGCGCAATGTCTCTCCCATTCGGGGGGGATACTATGCCTTCCCCCGTGGGCAACAGTGAAGTTAAAATCCCATCTTCGGTCAAATCTGATGCTAAACAGATTCCCTCTGTCACGAGACAGCACATACAGGATGTTTATGCACCATAGCAAGACAAAATGCAACAATCCACGGAAAATACAGAGTTGCCAAAGGGGACTTCTGCTACATGCAGACCTATTGCAACTGAGTGCCCTAAGATATACTTGCCAAGCTATCATATTAATGCTCAAATTTAGTTTATGAAATACCATGCACTCATAGGGAAATTTATTAGCGTTTTGCCAACTAAGAAGGCCCTGCAGGGATGGATCGCTTCTAAATGGAAACCAAAGGGACATGTAACCCTACAGTTGGGGCCCAAAGGATTTTTCAATGCCATTTTCAACTGCATAGAAGACAGAAATAGAATCTTAGATGGTGACCCCTATTTTTTCAACTCAGTTGGCCTGTATATAAGAGATTGGATTGAAAGATTAAATCCAGACAAAGAGTATTTCAGTTGGGCTCTGATATGGATCAGGATGTACTCTCTACCTCTGGAATAATGGGATGAAGAATCGCTAAAGGAAATTGGTAATGGATTGGGAGATTTCATAAAGGTTGCAGAGGAAACAAAGCTCAAAAGATATACTTCATATGCCCGAATATGAGTCTATATGCATCTAGACAAAGCTCTCTCAGACTCGGTAATCCTATATCATGATGATTTTGAATGGATACAACCTATAGCCTATGAGCATGTACCCTTTTGCTGTAGAAAATGCCATGCTCATGGTCATATCTTTCAAGATTTCCCTTTAAATATATCGTCCAAATATAATGTTGCCTCGAAAAATTCTAATGCAGATGGATTCACAAAAGTATCCAACCAAAAATATCACAACAAGAAACCCCCATCTGCTCCCAAAAATCTCCATCTCGCATCCAACACTCCAACCACTAGTAACAGCTTTGATATCCTCGCGTAGTAAACACAATCTGAAAATGAACCTCTTGAACAACCTGAAACATCTTCTAAGACATCCACCTCTGCCCTCTCCTCTAATCCTTCTACATCTCAAAATATACCAAAAGCTGCTCAATAATCTGCAACCCCGGTCTCCATTCTTAATAAGGAGACATACCTAGTTATATTGCAACCAAATGGTATGGATATAGATAGCCTATTACAAGATCCTCTCCATACTAATGACTTAGCACTAGAAATTAGTCAACCCAGCCACATGGAAGAGGAACCAAAGAGCATTGATCTGGGAGATCTGGATATCTTTGGTCTCGAACAAGCCTTCAAAAAGAAAGAGTACGATAAAAAAACATATAGACAGATAGAAAGTTTAGAGGTGGTTATTTTTCGTGCACAGTAGCAAAGAAAATTAGGCATACAACTAGGCAGTCATTGGGATGAAAAAAAATCCTCAAAGAAACAAAGAAAAGGGGAAGAAAACCAGATCTGCAAAGAACCATCATCATTGGGGAAATGTTGGTGGAATCTAGAAGATATCCCAAGTTAACCAAGTTCTATAGGCCATTAGCCAATAGTTCCCCATGAAGCTCACCTCATGGAATATAAAATGGCTAAACAGCCCTGTGAAATACAGAATGATCAAAAATATGATACGGCAAGAGAGACCTCAAATATTTTTCATGCAAGAAACCAAATGCAATAGTAGTACCCTCGGTTCCATTCTATCCAGAGCCTGGCCAGGATGTCATTCTGTCCCTGTTGATGCCTCTGGTGCTTCGGGAGGACTTTTCATTGCTTGGGATATGCAAGCTATCTTGCTCACTGATATACATGCCTCGCATAATCTCATTCAGGCAGCTTTCCATCTCATAAGAACCAATATTCATGGTCACCTTTCAAATGTATACTTCCCTCAAGATTCCATGCACAAGATGGTGCTGCTAAACACTATGGAAGCTCTCAATTCCAATAGGGCCAATCCACTATGGATCATAGGTGGGGATTTTAATATGATCACTAAGCTCTAAGAAAAGAAAGGAGGTAGAGATAAGTTAGAGATTGAAAGCAGCCACTTCAAGGAATTCATCCAAATAAATTGGCTTATTGATCTTCAGTTTACTAATGGAATGCATACATGGAACAAAAAATAGTCAGGACCCCAAAAAATTGCCTCCAAGCTGGATCGATTTCTTATTTCAGACAGTTCCATTCATTTAGGAGGAGACATTCTTACTTCCATCTTGCCTCTTTCAGGTTCGAATCACTGGCCCATATCTCTTCAATGGAAGCGACCTGGAGATTCCACCAAATGACCCTTTAGATTTGAAGCATTCTGGCTTACCCATCCAGAATTCAAAATCATGGTCATCACACCTTGGAAAAAATTCTCTCCTCCTCAAGGATAAAAAATGTACCAATTTCAACAATAGATAAGGAATCTAAAACTAAAAAATCCAAAAATGGAATCACTCAACTTTTGGAAACATCTTCCAAGAGCAAAATGTTATAGAACAAAACATGGTTGAGCTCCAATAGAAAATCATCAATGAAGGAAGAACTAAATCTCTAGCTACTCGGGAACAAAACCTTCTTGCTCAGCTGGAAGAAAGATGGAAGTAAGAGGAAATACTATGGAAGCAGAAATCCAGAATAATATGGTTAAAAGAGGGGGAAAGAAAAACCAAGTTCTTTCATCACTCAATCATTCAACGACGAATTCATAATATAATTGCTCAGATACAGAATCAGCAGGGAGAACAGCTGGAAGAACATGATGACATAGAACGAGAGCTTCTCAACCATTTCAAACATGTTCATCAAGAAAACCAAGCTACTAGACAACCGAACATAAACAAAATCCTTCAGCATGTTCCTAAAATAATAACAGATGATCACAATCAGATTCTCTTTCGACCGGTCACTCTTTAGGAATTCTAATCTACGATGGCTCAATTCAAATATGGAAAAGCTCCAGGTCCTGACTTCTTTACTTCAAATTTTTATAATCATTTTTGGGATCTTATAAAAATGGATGTCTGGAAATTAGTAGAATAATATAGGACTCTGCACTAGCTACTACTGTCCCTAAATGCTACTTTCATCGCCCTCATCCCAAAAGAGGATCATTCAAATACTCTAAACAATTTCAGACCCATAGTGCTCTGTAATGTCATTTACAAAGTGATCTCCAAGGTCATTGCCAACAGACTCAAGCCTCTTCTACCACTGCTTATCTCACCTGAACAAACTGGATACATCGAAGGACATCAAATACTTGATGGCATCATTCTCACGCATGAAATTATCCACTCCCTGAAACACAACAAAAATTCAGGTATGCTACTAAAAATTGATCTTTCTAAACATTTGATAAGTTAAGTTGGAATTACATTAAACAAATTCTCACAGCCTTTGGTTTCAGCCCTACTTTGGACAAATGGGTCATGAATCTCATTTCCTCTACCTTTTTCTCAATCTTTGTTAACGGCATTACCTCACGCCCCTTCTCCCCCTCCATAGGCATTCGTCAAGGAGACCGTCTTTCACCTTTCCTTTTTGTCCTCATGGCAGAAGGTCTAGGCCATATCATTCAGCATGCTCTTCACACTTAGAATCTTTGAGGCATCACTGTCCATGGATCCCCTGCAACCACTCACCAATAGTTCATGGATGATAACATGTTATTCGGGCACCCCTTTGTTCAAGAAGCTCTCTCATTCAAATCCTTACTCGACACCTTTTCGGAGGCTTCTGGCACTTCTATCAATGCTGCCAAATCTCAGATTTTCTTCTTTAATACTCCTGCTATTACACAAAACATTATAGCCATAATTCTTGGCTTCTCCATAGATTCTCTCCCTACAAAGTATCTGGGTGCTCCATTAATTGATTCTGTGATTAAACATGCTTCCTGGCAAATGATTATATAAAAACTTGAAGCCCAACTCTCCTCCTGGACTTATAGAGCTCTTAACATGGCAATCCAGCTTATTCTTATCAAATTAGTTTTCCAATCAATGCCGCTGTATTTATTCTCTATTCTAGCAGCACCCAAATGGGTGCTCAAAAAGATCAAAGAACTACAGTGCAACTTTCTCAGGGGATCCACAGGGAAAAATCACAAATGGGCATTAGTTAAATGGGCTACTGTTTTCACACCAAAGAAGGATGGGGATATAGGACTTCGAGATCATTACCACAATGATGCAATCATGGGAGCACAGATATGGTGGCAATTGTTGTCTGCTCCACACATTCCATGGGCCAAACTCTGGACAGTTAAATATGCTAATAATAGAATGCCAAAGGATCTTATCAGATTATCAATAGATGAAGACGGTTCATTAACTTGGAATGCAGCCAAACAACACAAGGCCATAATACAACAACATAGCTTCTGGGAGATCAGAGATGGAGGCACTACAATATTTTGGGTTGATTCATGGCAACAAAGACCCAAGCTAGTCGATATTATCAGACCTCGGATATCGGGTGATATGATCATTCATTTGGATGAAAAGGTCAAATAGCACTGGTATTCTTCCACAAACCATGGATATTGGCAATAGAAACAAGCATCACAAATCATTATCCAAGGGAAACATAATTTACATGAAGAAATTGATACAGAACTCAACAATAGGAAGATCAGACACTCAGAAAAGAAAGATATTCTCAGATGGGGATACACTCCTTGAAGAATGTTCTCCACCAAGGAAGCTTACGGATTGATGATTGCCTCTCCAGACCTTAAATACCCTCTATCACATATGGTCTCCAAGCATGTGGCCCAAAGTCTCCACCTTTTCATGGCTACTCTGTCACAAAAGGACCCTCACATGGGACAATCTCCTTAAAAAGGGCTTCATTGGGCCCTCACGTTGCCCCAACTACAACCAAAACAATGAAAAAATTCAGCATCTCATGGATTCATGCATTCTAGCAAACACATTATGGGAAAAACTCAGCTTCAGATGTAAAAAAATGGGCAAAATTTCACGGGATATTACTAGTACTATTCGCAACTGGCCTTTGGATCCATATAATTGCAAGTTGTTAAATTCGTTCTGGAAGCTTCTTCTAGGACTTCTTCTTTGGACAGTCTGGAAGGAAAGGAATAAGTGAATTTTCAAGAATAAATGCACTCCTTTGGAAACTATCTGGAACAATTTCTGCAATAACATACAAGAATCCCTGGCTCTCCACACATGGTAGGAAGAAGACTTACCTATTCAACCTCTGGAATAGTCCATTTGGGAAAATTGGCATCTCCTGATTTGCTCTGCTCCCTCTAGTATGCATGCTTCCACCAACAATTCAGATCCCCCAAGCCATTGGACTCCCCCTCCAGCGGGCCTGATAAAATTGAATTTTGAGAATGCTTCCAAAGGTAACCCAGGAGATGCAGGATATGGCGGTATATTCAGGGATCACAGTGGCAACCCCCTCTTGATCTTATTTGGTTCAATAGGATAGGATACTAACAATTCTGCTGAATTGGAAGGTTTATGGGAAGGACTTTGTTTGGCTCAACAACACAACTACTTCCCTATTTAAATTGAAGGGGACTCTCAAATACTAATCAATATGGAAAACCAAATTATTTTGGGAGCTCCTGCTTTGAAGGTGGCAAATAGCTGGAGACTGGCATCTCGATTGGAGCTCATCGATCAATGGCTAAAGCATAACAGAGCTATCTCCTTCATTCATGTCAAAAGAGCTGGCAATAAAATTGCAGATCCACTGGCAAACAAGGGGGTGGACAACGATCAAATATTAAACTCTAGATCCACAACCATTCTTCATGACAGTTCTCTTATACAGGAATGTACCAATCTGGTGCAAAAACACATTGAAATCCTGGATTCAGGTGTTAATTAAGGAAGGTGTTAAGGCGGGCTTACGACAAGGCTTACGGAACGGCAAGTGGCATAGCCACATAGCCACCCACAAGCTCATGCAGAGAGCATTAAATGGATCCACCAGTGACTTTAATGGTTCATTTACACAACTCTTCTATCGATTCCCACCTCGTTTCTTCAAAATGAGCTCTCAGGGTCGTTTTTCTCTTCCTCCTATTCCACTAATTTGCAATTTCACCCCTGGAGTCTCCGAGCCGAGCTCCAGAATGCCTACAGGGAGGCATTGCAGTCTTCTTTGTTGCATAGAGGTGATGCCTGGTTTTCATTTTTTACCCAGCTTTTTTTGCACTTTGCATCTTGCTTCTGAGACTTTAAAACCTGAGTCTTCGACTCCCTGGGTCCCTAATTCTCCTGAGATTGAGCTTCGCCATCATTTCAATCCTCCCTGAGCTAGCATACCCCACTTACGACATCGAATGCTCTTTTGCCATGGCACCATCCATGGCAGAGCTGCTCGCTTGTCTCCTTCGCCCCGCACTGATTCCTCTTCCCCTTCACTGGAGCATTCCTATGGACGTTATCCGGCAACCCACAGTGGGTCTGGTCGGTCTCGTTCTCCGCCTTTGACTTCCCAACCCACCACTAGCTCGTCGAAGCTGCCTCATCTAGAAGCAACCATCTCTCTGCAGCCAGCCCATTCTGCCGTCTCCCAGCAACCAACCCATTCGGCTCAATTCCATTATACATGTACCATGGACAGACCCCGTATTACTGCAATTATAACTGTGTCCTTCAAGGAGGAACCTTCCAGCTCCGAAGGTATTCGACCCACAAAAATGCAGAAGAGTGCAGTGTGTCATGGCACTCCCACGGTAATTGCAAAAGGTGGCCCTGACTCCAGTCACAGAAGCAGAGTTTGGGAAAGCAGCAGTGAGGACTGGTCAGGTGGATAGCAGGAACACAACAAATCTCGCTACTCCAACGCCATCACGACAGCTGATGATGCCACTTGTATTGACGATGCCACTTGTGCAGAGCGTGCAGCTGAGGATTCCACCTATTTAAAGCGTGCAACCGAGGACACTATCAATGATTACAGATTCCTAATAGTGGAAGAGTCCCCTCCTTCACCAAATGATACTTAGACCCTCAGGTTCAATCTAGTTTTTGGTCTTTGGCCCTGAGTCTTTTGGGCCTGTTTTTAAGATTTTGGGTAGTAATATTTTTTGTTTTTGGATATTTCAAACGATGTTATTTTTTTTCTATGCCATGCTGGTTTCCCCTGTGTGGGCAGTGATAACACTTCCCAATGGATTGTTTTCCCTTTCAAGGGCAGTCATTTTTTCTGCTATTTTGAAGAATTATGCCCAGGACATGGGCTAGAACTGCAGAGGCCTGAGCCTCCTTGTATTTTTATGTTACATTAATAGAATTTAGACTTATTTAGAAAAAAAAAAAACCAAAGGATTAATATTATAAAACCATGGGATTAATATTATAAACCAAAGGAATTAATAAATGAAAGGGATTAATAAACCCTAATTTTATAATGTTGACAGGTAACATTGAATAAATTGCAATGTAGTGTAAGATTGTGATGATGAGTGTCATATTAATTGTCATATTGAGATAATGTTTGTCACAATGAAATATTTTATTGAATTTTATACCATGACAAATGTCATAATCAGAATCCCTATTATAGTGTCACAATGTGACGTTGAAAAAATTGCAATGTAAATGTAACATTCCAACAATGATGTTCATATTGTTTGTCATGTTGCAACAAAGTTTTTCATAATGTGACCTTGGATAGATCTCTGCATCATTCAAAAGTAATAACATTAAAGTTTAATTCTATACTAGAAATTATAAACCCTAATAATATAAAACCAATATTATAAACCCTAATATTAAACCCAATATTGCAACCATAATATTAAACCAAATATTATAAACCCTAATATTTAAACCAACATTAAGAAACACTAATATTAAACCCTAATTTTCTAATGTGGTGATGCAATGCAAGGGATTTCATATTAGGTTCCACAAATCCAATATGAAACCAAATACTAAAATCCCTTATTTTAAACCCTAATTTTGTAATGTTGAGTGGAAAGTAAATAAATTGTAAATTGATGTGATATTGTGACAATGAGTGTGAGATTGATTATAAACCCAACGGATTAATATTATAAACCTTAGAGATTAAAAACCTAAGGGATTAATATTATAGAACCTAGGGAATATATGTACCTAAGGGATTAATATTATAAACCCAAGGAATTAATAAACCCTAATTTTGTAATTTTGAGAGGTGACATTAAATAAATTTTAATGTATGTAATATTGTGGCAATGAGTATCAAATTAATTTTCATCTTGCGACAATATTTTTCACAATGAGATCTTGAAATGATTTTTGTCCCATGCAAACGTCATAATAAAAGCCCTATTATAGTGTTGTAATGTGACGTTGAAAAAAATGGAATGTAATATAAGGTTCTCAAGCAATGATTGTCATTATATTTCTTTCCACGGTGCCACAATATTTCTCATAATGCGACATTGGATAGACTTCTCCACCATTGAAATATCACAACACTAAACCCTAAAGCTACACCATAGATTGTAAACCCTAAAATATAAAACAAACATTATAATCCCTAATATTAAACCAAATATTATAACCATAATATTAAACCCAATATTATATATCTTATTTAACCCAACATTATAAACCCTAATATTAAACCCTAATTTTGTAATGTAGCAATGCAACCAAATGGATTTCATGTTGGGTTTCATAAAACGAATACGAAACCCAATAATAAAAGCCATTATTTTAAACACTAATACTATAATGTTGAGAGGGGAAATTAAATAATTTGTAATGTAATGTAGCATTGTAACAATGTGTATTAGATTAATTATAAACCAAAGGGATTAGTAAATAATGGATTAATATTTTCTTTTTGGTAAGTTAGGCTACACTATATTAATTCGAAGTAAAATATTACATAGGCTATAGGATGAATTGGTAAGCTATACTTATCCAATCCCAACCTTAATTTCTTTGAAAGTAGCACAGGTATGGGGTTGCCTCCTTCGATGAAACCAACTCTGTAATAACATAAGCAAGAAAATTAGAACATGTGTCGTGGCACTTGTGAAAGTAAAAGTTCTATAATGATTTCAAATAACAGAAAACTAAAAAGAGCTGAGCAACCGTGCAGTCATGGTGTTCCTGCATCCTCCTCGGTGTTTGGCTCATACTCCTAGATACAACAACCGTACTCCTATGCTATGGCCTCCTCCTTAGTAGTAGGTCAGCACTGAGGCCTAGAAGCAGGTTCGCAAATAATGGGAGCGACCGGGTACTTAACATCTAGCACTCGTGTGCAAACACCTTTCGATTCCATAATATATAGATTGGTATCTTCCCCCAACGCCTCTTGAACCATAAGAGACTCAGTTTTATGGGGCATACAGTGCTCCTAGTGCGCAATGGTGGATTTCCTAGGTCCACTTCTGCCCCTCTGCGTTTCCTAAGGCAGGGCCTCCTCCTCCTGGGAGTGTGCAAGGTGCTGAGGAGCATCCCTGGCATGGCTGCCAGAAGAGGAGCCCTAAAAGGATTCCCAACTATTATCTGGCCCTCGCTGGTAGCATCCTGGAAACACACCTCTTTGGCTGCCCATAATTATCCTTTGGCACAGACACGGAGCCATGGGAGATTGAAGAAAAAAAGGGGTAGGTGGCTGGAAGGGATTGGAAATTTTCTCTTTGGGGGGGTGATTAGTATAGGAGCAGAGATGGGAAGTGCACAACTGAGTGCTATTACGTAGGGTGGCATGTAGGTGAGGGATGCGCAGCTGGTGGAGCTTGTTGCTAGGAGCACGTAGTCAGGAAAAAATAGTAAGGTAGGGGGAGCCAAGGGGAAGCACACAATCTGGAATGTGCGCAACTAAGAGGGCGCCTAGCGGCTTGGTGCTAGGGGGAGGTTTCGTAGCTGGTGGAGCATGTAGGTGGGATGAAAATGAAGTAGAATGGCTAAGGGGGTGAGGAGGGCTTTACAGACCAGATGGAGAAAACTATGATGACACAATGCCGAGGGGCCTCCCCTTTTGTAGACCTTTGGCACAAGCATAGATGTTGTGCATTATTGTGACACGCTCTCAAGTGCATGCTGCGACACTTCTCATGTCATAGCATGTGCTTTGAGTTATGGCAGTGATTCATGTACATACGAGAGCCCATTCAAATGATTTCAGAGGAGAGGTTCCACACCAGGTGGTTGCTGGTGGTGTGTATCTTCATCAGCCCATGCCTCCATGGCCTCATGCGAATTATTGCAGAGGGGTGGTTCCACTTCAGGGGAAAGTGTGTGTTGCAGATCTTCGTCAGCTCACGCATGGGAGGGAACATTGATCCAGGTGGATATTTATGGCCACCCGTATATTCCACTTGGGGCCCCACCATTGTCTCTTTCATTTTTTCAGTTTCGGCACAAATTACTACTTTTAGCAGTTTTTCGGCTCCTGAACTTGTGAAGCCATTTTGAGGCCTTACACAAAGATTTTTGGGCATTGCTTCTTTGCCAAATATGATTCCATTCTAGAATCTATATTTGTAGTCAACAGTTGTAGTCCTCAGATAGATATTTCTAACGATGTATCATCTACATCAAACAAAGATAGTATGCCAAAGTTACGGCCCCGAGAAGTTGAAACACTAATTTACCCAAACGGGGCCCATAGTTTTGGTACTTCATCTCCTAGGGTTAGGTTTTGGGATGTTTAGCATTTTCCATTATTTCTCTATTATAAATAGGCCCTCGAGCCTCATTATAACACAGGTCAAAGGCCTGTAGCCGCCACATTCCTTCTTATAGTTAAGCTAACAGCACCCTAGCTAGTTTATTTCCATTTTTCCTGTAAGAAAAATTTAGTTCTTTGATATTAATGAAATGAAGTGTTATTTCCATTGCATATTGGTATTTATGGTGTATATGTATTCTTTTGTGTTCCTGCATGAATCTAAATGAGTGGTATCAAAGCGGTTTGTATTTTCTCGATCCTTCTTTGCATGTCCCCAACGAGGTTGGGGTATAATGAGTTAGGGCTCGATTTGGTTGAACCTTTACAAGATCAGCCTCGCAAACCCCGACAACCTCCCATGGGGGACGAAAAGAAAGATTATGGAGTAGGAGATCCTTTCCAAATATTGCTCGAGGAGGCCCTCAAAAAATAAAGGAATGCGATGATGGATAACTTTTCCCAAATAATTCAATGACTGCCCAGTGACGACACATCTGCATCCAACAGCCACTCTGGAGGTGCGACTCCCTTTAAGGTACAAGTAAACTTTTACATTCCCATATTTGAGGGTCAAATATAAGTAGATGTCATAGATAGATGGTTGAATCTATTAGAAGGATATTTCTCGGTTCATGACCTTTCCAGCCAGGAGACGATTATTTTTGCACTTCTCAAAGCTACCTACCATGTCAAGGACTATTGGGAAACCTGCTATGAAAAAAATAATGAGACAGAACCCTCTCTATTCTCAGTCATACCCACTTGGAATTCTTTCAGAGACGCCATCAAGGAAAAATACAATCCCGTGGGGAGATATGAGGACAAGTACATAAAATGGACCATGTTGTGACAACAAAGGGACCAATATGTGCATGAGCTGACAAATATGTTCCATACCATGCACACAAAGTTGGGTATCAAAGATGCATAGAAACATTTGGTGCTAAAGTATTGTATTTGTCTACACAGATACATTCAGGAGGAAATGGAGTTCCTCAAAATCTCCTCGCTTGGTACAACATACCAGTATGCTTCCAAGGTTGAGGAGAAATTCAAACAAAAGAAGCGAGAATTTGGATCTGCAAATCAAAATCAAGAGAAAAGTTCCCCCAAACTGCAGAACAAAGGACAAAGCCAAGGCATGGTGGCCCAAGACAACCTGCCAAAGCCACAAGCAAATAACAGCACCACGAATCCAAAGAAGGACACGGGAAAGTGATGTGAGTTCCATAATAACTCCACTCACAACAAGTGAGTGTTAGGCCAAGCAGTCGTTGGTGTCCAAGATGAGGGATTCTTAATTATATTCATGCTCTGACTCTGAACTAGAACCTAACAAGGGGAATGAAAAAGGGAAACAGATTATTGATGCGGAGCCCAACTCCAACGTTTCCACTTCGAATATCAAAAAGGAGGAACCGGAAGATCCAGAGGAGGAGGAGCATCTCTTCTACTCCTATATGTGGGTAAAGGGTTCCCCGCTACAGTTCATTGTCGAAAATGGGAGCCAAAAGAACCTCATTTCAGTAGACGCCGTGAAGCAGTTGGGATTTCCGACCACAACACACCCACATCCATACACCATCGGGTGCCTTCATCAAGGAAGAGATATTTGCGTCATCCACAGTGCCGCCTTCCCTACAGCATCAATCCCTTCACAGATGAGGTATTATGTGACATTGATCCTCTTGATTTTTTTGATATATTATTAGGCCAACCATACTTGTGGAAGTGACATGCTGTGTATGAGTGTCAGCCTTGCGTTTTTATTCTTACTTTGGAAAACAATCTGTAAAATATATCAGAGGTACCACCACCTGTCGCTATCTCTTTGGTTACATCAAAACAATGCAGTAAGCCCATTTTGAAACCAGGAAATTTGTTTTCTTGATGATCTGCCCCTAGGGAAAGAATAATTTATTGTCATGACCTCCAAATAGGGATCCTCTACGCGACAAAAAAAAATGGAAAAGGTTGTGGAGGAGTATGGGGACATCTTCACCTCACCCACAGGGGTTACTCTACACTGTCAGGTCAAGCACCCCGTTGATCTGACCCCAGGTGCGCCACTACCCAATGGACCGATCTATCAACGCTCTGCTCTCGAGAACAATGAAATCAAGAGGCGAATTCAGAAACTGATACAGAAAGGTCCCATCTGGCCAAGTTCATCACCCTGTGGGAGCCCAATGGTGTTGGTACATAAGAAGGATAGGACTTGGAGACTTTGTATTAACTATAAAGCACTGAACAAGATCACTATCCGGAATAGGTACCCGATCCATGGATTGATGACCTTCTGGACCAATTCAAAGGGGAGAAATATTTCAGCAATATCGACTTAAAGTATCGGTATCACCAGGAACCATTCAAACCCTCTGATGTGTGGAAGAGTGCCTTCAAAGCCAAGGAGGGACTTTTCGAATGGCTAGTCATGCCTTTCGGGTTGACGAATGCTCCCACAAACTTCTTGAGGTTGATGGAAATCATCTTGCAGTCATTCACCAACTCATTTGTAGTGGTGTACTTGGATGACATTCTGATCTTCAACTAGACTTGGGAAGATCACATCCACCACATCCGACAAGTCCTCCAAACATGGCGACAACACAAGTTGTGTGCCAATTTGGAGAAGTGTACTTTTGGCATGACCCAGATTCAATATATGGGATACATTATTGATTAAAGGGGGGTGCATGTGGATCCAACCAAGATCCAAGTCATTCAGGATTGGCCAGCCCCAACCACTCTAACAGAGCTTCACAACTTTATGGTTCTTGCTAATTTCTATCGCAAGTTCATGTTGGGATTCTCACATGTCACTTGTCCCTTGAGTCAAGTCACCAAGGGAGGAGATAAAGAAAAATTATTTTGGTCAGAATATCAACAAAAGGCATTCATAGAATTGAAAAATCACCTCTATTATGCCCTAACGCTCACATTACCGGACATGCAAAAACCATTTGAGATCAAGGCAGATGCCTCTAACTATGCTATTGGTGGATTTCTTACTCAATAGTGGTATCCAGTGGCATATCACAGTGAGACATTGTCCAACACAGTTCGCAAGTATCCCACTTATGAAAAAGAAATGTATTCCATTGTGAATGCTTGTTGACAATGAAAGCATTACATTTTGGGGAAGGAAGCAATAATCCACACAGACCACTGACCCCTGCAGTTCATACAGACAAAAGGGAAGTTGAAGAACACTTTCCATTAGAAGTGGTCCACATATCTACAATAGCTTCATTTGAACATCAAGTATAAGAAGGGTAGCACCAATAATGTTGCAGACTACCTCAGCCAACCACTGATCGTGGTTCTAACCACCATTCTCAACTCTTGGGGGCATGATACTTCTGATTAGTCGCTTCTCTAGAAGAGTGATCCATAATTTGGCCACACATACAAGGCACCCTTGGGGGGTATGAAAGTTCCAAATTTTGACCTCCAAGATGCACTTTTATGTCACCTGGGACACCTTTGTGTTCCTTCAAGAGAGCGTGCCAAGATGATATGGGAAGCACACTACAGTTGAGTCGCTAGGCATTTCGGGGTCGAGAAAATAGTGGCAGTACTGCAGAAGTATTTTTGTTGGTCGAACCTTCGATAGGATGTTGGGAAGTACATCAGATCATGCACTGCTTGTGCCATTGCCAAACTGACCATTAAGAAACAAGGCCTTTATACTCCGCTACCTACCCCTAGTCGACCTTGGAAATCCATCTCCATGGATTACATGTTGGGTGTTCCTTCTACTAAGCATGGAAATGATTATATTTTCATGGTCGTCGACAGATTATTGAAGATGGCCATTATGGTGGCTTGTAAGAAGAATATCACAGCAAAATCGACTGCTAAAATCTTCTTTGAATGAGTGTGGGTGCACTTTAGCATCCCAAATTATATCATATCAGATCGGGACAACAAGTTCCTCAGCATATTTTGGTCTAGCCTCTGGTCAATGCTGGACACCAAGCTCACCAAGTCCACAACTTTCCATCCCCAAACTGATAGCCAGAAAGAGGTCATCAACAGGTTCATGACATATTGGACAGATCCAATGCTAAGTACAAGCAATGACATGATCAACATTGGGTGCCATGAGGTGGGCGACAAAGTGTGGCTACATTTGCAGAAGGAGCACCTCACTAGACCCCACTGCAAGCTTTGTCCGCTCCGATATGGGCTGCACACCATCACCAAGGCTATAGGGAACAGTGCCTTCGAGCTCAGTATTCCACCATTCCTTTTTCTGCACCCATTATTCAATGTGGGCCACCTTCATCCCTACTTCCCACCTCTACTGGACACCTTTAACATTGTAGAACAACTCACACCGACAGAGTTAAACCCAAACTCCATGGAACAGGCCACCACAGATTGTATCATGGACATGCAAACCAAGAACACTCTCCAACAGAATATCGAACTATATCAGGTTGTCAAAGATGGCCAACTCCTGCACCAAGGCAAGGGGTTCACCAAGGACCAAGTTCAGCAAAATTTTCCTCTTCTCATGGAAGAACTCAATGCAATGGGGAAAATTTCTTCCTAATGGGGGAGGAATGATCTAGGAGGATAATGGTGGCCACCGGCATATTCCACTTAGTTCCCAACCATTGACTCTTTCAATTTTTTAGTTTCGGCACAACTTAGAATATTTAGCAATTTTTTGGGTCCTGAACTTCTGGAGCCATTTTGAGAACCTAAACGACATTTTTTTGGAATCACTTCTTCGGTGAATAGAATTTCGTTTTGAAATCAATATTCATCATTGGAAGTTGTATTCCTTGGATAGATATTTCTAATGATGTATAATATGCATCAAATGAAGATAGTATGCTAATGTTATGACCCTGGGAAGTTGAACCACCAATTTACCGAAACAAGGCCCATAGTGTTGGCGCTTCATCTCCTAGGGTTATGTTTTCGGATTTTTAGGGTTTTACATTGTTTCTTTATTATAAATAGGCCCTCGAGCCTCATTGTAACATAGTTCAGAGGCTTGTAGTCTCCACATATCTTCTCAGAGATAGGCTACCAGTGCCCCAGCTAGTTTATTTCCATTCTGTCTATAAGAAAAATTTAGTTCTTTGATATTAATAAAATGAAGTGTTATTTCTGTTGCATCTTTGTATTTATGGCTATATGTGTATTTCTTTTTCTTCTTGCATAAATATAGATCAAACATTTTCATGTGTGCACGTCATGTCACCCACATCTGGGGAGGGATGATGCTTTTGGATGAGAGTTTTGCATTCTATGAGTAAGGATTCATTCTCAATTTGAGAGAGGTTAGAGTAATGCAGCGTGTTATGGATTTCCAAATCCTTGTTGGCAATGAGATCCACAACAGTTTTCATGTTTCTGCGCACATGGTGAAAAGATATTTCCCTGTGATTTTGTAGCAACTGTTCCAAGAGTTCGAGCTGATTCGTGAGCCTCCAGCTGGTGGAGAAATTTGAGGAGGGAGAGCCATGAAGAATAAAATTGGAAGCCTAAGTGATGATTTTTTAGTCTCCCTTCATTTCAAGTGGAAAAAAGTTGAACATAATGGCTCTCTAGATGCCCTGGATGAGCCCCTCTAACTCCACGGAGTTGTTGCTGTCTCATCTCGGGTTTGCGTAGAAGGCCAGAAGGGGTTTTCCATGGGAGTCTCTGAAGATACTTCCAAATCCAGCTTTCAAACAAGGGATTAATATTACAAACCCTAGGGATTAGTATTTTAAACCCTTGGGATTATAAACCCAAGGGATTAATTATTATTATTATTATCCAATTTTAGGGTCACAACCAACCTAGACACCAAATTAGTGTATGAGACCCCCTTGTTTGTGGGACAAGGGACCCACATCCACACAACAATTTGATTATTAACTATATGAATGCATACATACTCTACCCCCTCTGGTTTTGAACCTGTGACCTCTTAGGAGGAAACACATGCTCTTAACCATTAGGACCAATGAATTAATAAACCCAAGGGATTAATATTATAAACCCTAATGATTAAAAACCCATGGTATTAATATTATAAACCCCAGGGATTGTAAACCTAATGGATTAATAATATAAACCAAAAGAATTAAAAAACCCAAGGGATTAATCAACTATAATTTTATAATGTCGATAGGCGAGATTAAATAAATTGTAATGTATGTAAGATTGCAATAATCAATATCATATCAATTTTCATCTTGCGACAATGTTTGTCACGATGTGACATTGGATTTATTTTTGTGCCATGCAAATGTCACAATATGAGGCCCTATTGTAGTGTCGTAATGTGATGTTGAAAAAAATGCAATGTAATGTAAGGTTATAGAATAATGATTGTCATATTTCATGTCACATTGCGACAATGTTTCTTAGTATGTGATGTTGGATAGATCTCTACACCATTTAAATGTCACAACATTAAACCCTAATGCTATACCATAAATTATAAACCCTAACAATATAAAACCAAAATTATAAAACTTAATATTAAACCCAATTATAATCATAATATTAAACCCAATATTATAAACTCTAATATTTGACCCAACATTAGAAACCCTATTTTTCTAATGTGGCAATGCAACCAAAGGGATTTCATATTAGGTTTATTAAACACGATATGAAATCCAACACTAAAACCACTGATTTTAAACCCTTACTTTGTAATTTTGAGAGGGAACATTGAATAAATTGTACAGTGTAATGTAACATTGAGACAATGAGTATCCAAATTATTATAAATCGAAGTGATTATCAAACCCAAGGTATTAATATTATACACCCTAGGGATTAAAAAACAAAGGGATTAATATAATAAAACCTAGGGATTATAAACCTAAGGGATTAATATTATAAACCCAAGGAATTAATAAACCCAAAGGATTAATATTATAAAACTAAGATAAACATTAATTTTGTAATGTTGAGATGCGACATTGAATAAATTGCAATGTAATGTAACAATGAGGCAATGTGTATTAGATTAATTTCCATATTATAACAATATTTGTCACAATGTGACATTGGATTTATTTTTGAACTATGCAATCATCAAAATACAAAGCCATATTGTAGTGTCAAAATGTGACATTGAAAAAATTGCAATGTAATATACGGTTCCAACTATGATTGTCATATTGCTTGTCACATTGTGATAATATTTGTCACAATGAAACATTGGATAGATCTCAACACTATTCAAATGTGACACCATTAAACCCTAATGCTACACTAAACATTATAAACCCTAGAATTATAAAACCAATATTGTAAGCCCTAGTATTAAACCCAATATTTTAACCAAAATATTAAACATAATATTGTACACACTAATATTTAACCAAACATTATAAACCCTAATGTTTAACCTTAATTTTATAATGAGACAATGCAACCCAAGGGATTTCATATTGGGTTTCATAAACCCCATAAGAAACCCAATACTAAAATCCCTTTTTAAACCATGATTTTGTAATGTTGAGAGGGGACATTGAATCAATTGAAATGCAGTATAACATTGTGACAATGAGTATCATATTGATTATAAACCAAAGGGATTAATATTATAAACCCTAGGAATTATAAGCATAAGGGATTAATATTATAAACCCAAGGAATTAATAAAACCAATTGATTAATAAACATTAATTATAATATTGGGTTTCATAAACCCAATATGAAAGTAAATACTAAAATCCCTCATTTTAAACTCCAATTTTTTAATCTTGAGAGGGGACATTGAATATATTGTAATGTAATGTAACATTATGACAATGAGTATCAAATTGATTATAAACCCAATGGATTAGTAAACCCGGAGGATTAATATTATAAGACTGGAGGATTAAAAAACCAAGGGATTAATATTATAAATGCTATGGATTATAAAACTAAGATATTAGTATTATAAACCCATGCCATTAATAAAACCAAGGGATTAATAAACCCTACTTTTGTAATGTTGAGAGATGACATTGAATAAATTTTAATGTATGTAATATTGTGACAATGAGCATCCCATTAATTGTCATTTTTGTGAAATTTTTTGTCACAATGCAAGGTGGGATTAATTTTTGTACAAGGAAATTGTCACAATACGAATCCCTATTGTAGTGTCGTAACGTGATGTTGAAAAAATTGCAATGTAATGTAAGGTTCTCGAACAATGATTGTCATATTCCTTGTCACATTTCGGCAATGTTTTTCACAATGCAACATTTGATAGATCTCTCTACCATCCAAACATTGTAACATTAAAGATTAATGTTATACCATAGATTATAAACCCTAACAATATAAAACATATCGTTAAACCCAATATTATAACCATAATATTAAAGACAATATTATAAACCCTAATATTTTATTTTTTAAAACATAAACTGTTAAATTTTATTTAGATATAGTAGGTTGGGCTAGAGCCTAAACAACCCCTATTACATAATTCTTTTTCCAAAAGACCCGGTGGGTCGTTCTCCTTATCTTAGATAGTTGGGGGGCTTCTATCTTATGGAATAGGGTACCAAATGGGTGCTTCATCATTCTTCGAGATTTCTCCTTGGGCTAAGAGGGAACCCATATTTTCCCTTGGGTCTGCTTCCTTGTTTAGGTTTCAAAGGATGTGGTAGAAGGAACTAGAGGTGAAATTTTGCAACACTTTTCGGAGTCTTTACAGGGTCTTTTTGAGCACTGGATTGTTGAAGTGGTCATCTGTGTTTAAGATTATTTTCAGGATTTTCGAGTCCCTGCAGACTTGAATGTCTTTTTATCCATTCCCCTGAGAAATCTGGAAAGCTTTGAGTAGTCCTAATATTTCTTCCTGATTGTTAGTGCTCTGCCATAGGCCCCAACTCAAACGGACTTTGTTGTGCTCGTTCAGGGAATATATTACACCCCCTGCTCTAGATATCCCCAGGTTTCCTTTGGAAGCTCCATCGAAGAAGATAGTAACTTTGCCCTGATTCTTCCAACACTTTTGAAAATCAAGTTTAGGGGTTCGGAGCCTCCACTCTGATTTGGAGCAAGGCCTAGAGGGGATATTTTTGTTGCTAGCTCACTTTAGAGGCACACCAAGCCAGCTGATCTCTTCAAGAAGGAGCGTGCTCTCTGGCTTATGAGGTAGATTCTCCATAGTCTCCAGTAGCAATGCTTTGGATTTGGCAGCCACAATAGTCGATAAGTGCATACCGTTTTTGAAAGTCGCTTCATTCCTTCCTAACCACACTTCCATGTAAATGAATTTTGGTATAACATACTAGATTTTGGCCCACATGGGTTTTCTCTTCAACGCGTGAGGATATCACCATTTATAGAAGGAAAATAAATTAACAACTGTGAGTTGTGATTGGGTTTGAGAATTGATCACATGCATGACCTGCATCCATACTTCTTGAGTAAAAGGGAAATCAATAAATAAGTGTTCAAGAGTTTCCTAAGAGGAGTAATAGAGAGGGCATTTGTGGGGCCCGATAATGCATCTTTTTGCTATGTTGTCTCTAGTCAAAACCCTTCTATGCAAGAGAACCCAACAGAAGAAAATATCTTTGGGAGACCAAAGGTGTCCCGAACATGTTGCCACAACAATGGAGAGTGGATCTGTGGTTATTGGGCTCAGAGTACTGCGAAACCCTGCGATGTTGTGTAATAACTAGTCTTCCCCCAACCCCACTTGTCTCTTGTGCGCAGATGCACAGGAGCCATTCTTGAGATCGTAGCAAGGAAAAGGCCAATTTTAGGTTGCAACTTGTCGAGCCAATTCCCATCCGAGTCCCAAGAAGAAATGTATTCCATCTTGTGGATGCCATGATGAAAGAGCTAGACATGCAGATATATGAATTCAGGGGCTAATTTGAGGGGTTGGATGCCCATGATCTTATCTTTCCACAACTAGATTATTTTCCCGTTTCCAGTAATTATGTACATATTTTCTTTAAAAATATCCCAGACACGGCTATAGAGCTTCCATATAGTGGTACCTTTACATGAAACTCCTTCATCCATATTTTTCAATGAGAGCCCATTCAAATAATTTTTGATGAGTACTTGACTAACACAATGTCCATGATTTGAGAAAATTTTCCATAGAAACTTTCCTCCCAAAGCCAGATTGGCCAACCCAGGTTCTCCTACCTAAGGACCTCCTTCTGGTAATGATATTTTCACAGTGTCCCAGGTTACCAAATGGATTTTTTTTGGTTCCCCTTTCCTCCTTGCCATAATAAATTTCGTAACAGCTTAGAAAATTGCTCAGTGATCAATTTTGAAGCCAAAATAACGTAGCCTAATAAATTGGAAGGGAGGAGAGAATATATTTTGCAAGAATAAACTTCCCGACTCTGGTAAGCCATTGTCCTCCCCAAGTAGTCATTTTTGTGTTAGTTTTGCTGAGAATTTCCAACCAGTGGAGGGCCTTACTAGTTCCCAAATTTAATGGCAGACCAAGGTACTTGATTTTATCCCAGGAAGTGAAGCTCATGAAGCCAAGGGCATGTGCGATCTGATGAATGGTTTTCCTATCTACGTCCCAACCACACACAGCACTTTTCCTCCTATTGATAAGAGCTCTGGAGACTCTGTAGAATATTTGAATAACTTTGTTAAAATCCCTTGAAATTTTAAGGGAAACATATCCCAGAAGTAGAGAGTCATCAACAAATAGAGCATGGTTGATTCACTCTATTCCTCTCACCACCTTGATGCCTAGAAGTGTCCCAATTAACTTCACTTCTGTTAGCTTTTGACTTAGTGAATATTCCATCAAAATGAGCAGGAAGGGGGACAAAAGGCAGCCTTTCCTTATGCCCCTTGTTGCTTTGAAATAGTTGGTCGACCTGCCATTTACTAAAGGGGAAATTCACGGTTCTACTATAAATTCTTTTATTAGTCCTATAAATTCATAAATGAAGCCAAAAACGGAAAGAACTTGGAGGAGAAAAGAGTGTATTACCTAATCAAAGGCATTTTCCATGTCCATCTTGATAATAAGCCCTTACTCTTGGCATTGGTGGATGGAATGAATGGTTTCCTGCACAAGGGAAATGTTATCCAGGATATGCCCGCCTTTAACAAACCCTCCTTGGCTGGGAGAGACGAGATTTTCTAGCGGAGGCTTGATTATTTTTGCAAGGAGTTTGGAGAGGATTTTGTAGGACACGTTGCAAAGAGAAATTAACCTGAAACAGTCGAATGACACCAGGTTCGATTCTTTTGGGATTAGAGCTAGGAAAGTGGAGTTTTTGCTTCCTCCCACTTTGAATTTTTGGAGGAAGTCTTGGATCATTCGAAAAATTCTATAATGTCCCAACAAATTTTATAGAAGTGAGTGGAGAACTCATTGGGTCCTAGAGCTTTTTTTGGCTCCATAATCTAGATGACATTTCCAATTTCATCTTTAGTGAAGGGCTTCAGAAGGCTTGATTCATCCTCCTCATTTACCATTCTTGGAACAAGAGAGAGGAAGTCTGGAAATTCATCCTCATTGTAGAATCCTTATTCTTTGAACAACTGCTTGAAATGAGAGGTTGTAGTCTCTTTTAACTCATTTGTTCCTTTATGGATAGTCCCATCAGGGGAGGTAATTTCAGATATGTGGTTTCTCAAAAGGTGAGCTCGAATTTTCTTATGGAAGAAGGCATAATTTTTGTCTCCAGACATGAGCTAGAGATTACGAGGCTTGAGCCTCAAGGACTCTTCCTCTACTCGGAATGAGAGAAGAGTGATGAGTTGGACTTCTTGATAAGTTTGAATTTCTAAATAGGTAACATCTTGAAGGTCCATGTCTAATTGGAGATTGAGTAGCTACTCAGTGGCCTATTTTATAAGACTAGTGGGGGAATCTGTGGGCATTTTTATCCATTATTTTATGGTTTTTTTGGTGGCCTTAAATCTATGTTCCCACACATAACTAGGTGATCCAATGACAAGGATGGACCAAGCCTTCGAGACTGTATCCATAAACCCTTCCCTATCTGTTCAAAGGGGGCTAAACTGCAAGGGGATGGGCCCCAGTTTTTCCTCTTCTTCTAAAATTAGTAGAATGGGTTTATGATCTGATGTCAACTCTGACATAATTTTAGTGGAGATAATCTTATTTTCGCAGAGGAAGGTGCTCTAAAGTAAAAATCTGTCTAGATGGGTTGAAATATTCTCTACCCCATCGCTATTGTTTGACCAAGTGTAGAGCTCTTTTTCTAGCTTAAAGTACTGTAAGTCCTATTGTTGAATCAATTATTCCATGAAGGGAAGGAAATGGTTGCTACTAATGATACCTCCTCTTTTTTCCTTTGTTTCAAAAACTAGATTGTAATATCCTGCTAGAATTATATTCTTGGGGGAGTAAGCATCTAGAAAATCAGACGAGGTTTGCCAACCATCTTTCTTTTCTACATAGAGGAATGGGACATAAATATTAAAGAAGGGGAAGGTGATCTTACTTGCAAGGTGTTGTATTTTGGGATAGATCTAATGCTGCATTTCAAAGGAGCTTTTGAGGTGGAATTTGTCTTCCTACTAGAGAGTGGAGAACCCACCACTTGTACCCCTTGCATTTACTTCTTTTCTGGCTTTTTTTTTCCATTTTACTTTGTTGAGGTCTAGAACGACAACCCCTTATATTTTAGTCTCTTGGAGCATGAGGATCTCAGTGGATTATGATTTCAGGAGGTTCTTCATAGCTTCATCTTTTAAGGGATTCCCAAAGCCTCTGCAATTCCAAGAGACTAATCACATTATTTACTAGTAGGGAGGGGGGGGGGGGGCGGGGGGGAGGCGGCAGACCCCCCTTGGGTGGCCTCGTTCTAGTATTTTTTTCGATGGACATCTCAATCGTGGCCTGCCTACCTTGCATTTTTTGTTTCTGATCCTATTCTTCAATTTCCTCTTTGTGATATTTCCTCCCAACTCTTTTCGAGGGCCTCTCTAATGTCTCATCTTCTGAGGATCCAGAGATCTCCAAATACTTCTTCTTTGTCATCTATGCATAGGATGGGGTGTTAGAGGCTCCTCTTGGTGATCCGGCTTGTAGAGGGGTTGCTTCTTCCTGGACTTTATCTTCCATAATAGTTATGGGATGTTGTTCGACCTCTTCAGCTGCTGTAGTTGGGAGTTCTTCTGGGGTGCTGAGGATTTCAAAGGGGTTGCTAGATGTCTATTCTCTTGGAGGGAATTAGCACCCCTCCCCTTGTAACTATACCGAGGGAGGTGCTCCGTTTCCCGAGGGCACTCCTTTCCCTTTTTTTATGTTAATCTGTTTAGCTAGAGCTTATTTTTGGACCTGAGTCCATTGTTCTCCCTTTGAGTTGTCGGCCTCCTCCTCTACTTTTTTTTTGCAATGCCCGTAGCCATGGAAATTTCAGCATTTAAATGGGATTTTCTCATAATCTAACACTTCTATGTAAGACCAATCAACCACCATGAGATTTATATCTTGAGGGAGGCCTTCCTCTTGGTCAAATTATACACAGATTCTTGTGCAACAATACTGATATCTCCTTTATGCTCTATCTATATATTTTCTGAGCTTATTGCCGATGGTTTATAAATATTTTGGTTTCCAATAGTTCAAAGGTAAGTGGGGTAGGCATACCCAAATGTGAACATCTGAGGGAACATCGTGCGACGGATTAGAGTCTAGGTCCATTGGTACAATTACAGACCCTAGGGGCCCATGAAATATGGGCCATTTCTAAAGATAAGATTCCTATCCTCTACTGAATCAAAGACAAAAACGAAGAAGCCCTTCTCGACTAAGAAAATTTTGATTCCTTTGACCAAAGGTCTCCAGTTACTTTGGACCCATGAATCAATGGATTTGGGCGACGGCCATAGCCCAGTGAACTACCCTATGATCCCTCGTTCTGATAGATTCACAGCCGATCTACAGGGTTCTTTGGTCGGAAAGGCAACCGTGGGAATGGTTTCCAACCTTTTGATGAATTTCTATTGTTGATCGCTTGTTGGGTGTTTGTTGCAATATGATACAAGTTTCCTAAACGCCATTAGCTTGGGAGGAAGAGGAGGAGTGGCCTTGGGGCCCCCTCCTAGGGCCATGGCAGAGTAGCAGCTCACAAGTGTACTCTGGATCGCAGGCTCTCACTCGCACCTCACGCCTTTATCAGTATTATTGATAAACCTTAATATTTATCCCAACATTATAAACTCTAATATTAAGTCCTAATTTTCTAATGCGGAAATGAAACCAAAGGGATTTCAAGTTGGGTATCATAAACCCAATATGAAAGCCAATTCAAAAAGCCTTCATTTGAAACCCCAAATTTTTAGTATTGAGAGGGGACATTGAACAAATTGTATTATAATGTAGCATTGCGACAATGAGTATCAGATTGATTATAACCAAAGGGATTAACTAATCCAAAGGATTAACATTATAAACACTAGGGATTATAAATCCAAGGAATTAATATTAATGCCATAACTAAATATTAATGATGTATTCAAGATTAGATAATTATATAATGATTGTGTACAAAGTAAGTATTGTATTAATAAATTATATTAATTTTTTAATTTATATATTTATGAATTAATTAATATTTTAATGGATTAAAATATTAATTATAACATTTATGTAATGATTATTAATAATTAAATAAATTAAATAATTATTAAAAAAAATTTAAAAAAATTAATAATTAAACAAATCTTTAACAAATTAATAATGAGTAATTATTAATTTATAAAAAAATTAAAATTGAGTAATTATTAATTTAATTTAATTTAATTATTAATTTAAATTCCAAATTTCCAATTTCAAACTTTTTTATTAAAAATTAAATGAAACTGAATTTTTTTAATAAAATAATTTTTAAATAAAATTAATAATTACCAATATTTTTTTTTAGCAAATTAGTAATGAGTAATTATAAATTCTTTAGATTTATAATATTAATTACTTTAGTTTACAGTAATAAACCTTAAAACTATAATGTTATAAAACAACTAGCTTAATATTATTAATAAATGAATATTAAACTAATACAACTAAAACTTATAAGACTCATATAATTTAATATATATTTATAATTTAATATTACATAATTCTAATAAAAAATATTTAAATCACATAATCAACAAAGAGGTTTATCAAGGTTGATCATGGTTGACCATGCTTGATCTTGGTTGACCATGTTCAACCATGTTAACCATAAAGACCTTGATTGACAAACATGGTCGATTCATATTAACCATGGTTTAACATAAATATTATTATTACATTAATAAAATATTTATGTTATAATTGTACATGGTTGATCTTTCTAACCATGTTTAACCATTTCAAAAATGTTGATAGTTGACAATGATTAACCATAAATAATATTATTACATTAATAATATATTATCTTATTATCTTATAATTATAGATGTAATACAATATTAATGCTACACATTTTAATTATTAATAATATTAATACTAATATCATTAATATTAATTTTATCCATATTTTTTTTTAGAAAATATGGCTAACAATTAATATTATTATAAAAATAATATCATAAATCTAATACTATAAACTTAATATTATAATAGTAACATTATATAACAAATCTACTAAAGTGTTATATAAAATAAATCTAATATCTTTATAAGAATTTAATATTATACGAAAGATCCTTATTGTTATTACATTAAAATCCTAATTAAAATTGTAACATGATCTAAAATCCTAAAAAATAAAATTTAACTAAAACCTAAAGTTTAAGTAAATCTAAAAAATACAACTAAACCTAAAACCTAACCTTAAACAAATAAACTTTAAAACTAAAGTAAATTTATCGTAAAACCTATAACAAATAATCCTCAAACACATAAAGCTTATAACATGAACATAAAACTTAAACGTGAAACATGAATATAAGACAGTTATAACTTAAAACAATAAAAGGTAAAACATTTAACAAATAAACCTAAAACAAATTATGGATGGACAGCACAACTTACGTAGTTTCTTCATCAATTGTTATTGCTTGGGGTACCCACAAGTCAGAAGGTCAATATTGTAAACCTGACCCTCCGCAGGAATGTTCAGTAACATCCCTACCACGAAAGAGCTGCTTCTCTTTACTCCTTTCTTATTTTGCCCACACTAAATGGAAACCTACTTCAAACTAAACTAAACTAGAGTCACTGTAAGATCAAAATTAATTGATATATATATATATATATATATATATATATATATATATATATATATATATATATATATTTGTCTTTTAAAATTTTGTTCGAAAAATGAATATTATATAGGCCAATTCTTTAAAAAGGGACAAAATATAAAGTCAAAAGAAAACCTGACCCTCCGCAGGAATGTTCAGTAATATCCCTACCACGATAAAGCTGCTTCTCTTTACTCCTTTCTTATTTTGCCCACACTAAATGGAAACCTACTCCAAACTAAACTAAACTAGAGTCACTGTAAGATCAAAATTAATTGACATACATGTTATATATATATAGATATAGATATTTTAATATATTTTTGTCTTTTAAAATTTTGTTCGAAAAATGAATATTATATAGGCCAATTCTTTAAAAAGGGACAAAATATAAAGTCAAAAGAAAATGTTTGCATTATTTTTATTATTATTTCAACTAGGAATGAACTATCACATCTAATTCATTGTGGTCAGAAATCTGGCGTATCTCATTCAGGCATTAATTTATAATAGAAGCCACATATATATTCAACTAGGAATGGACTATCACATCGAATTCATTGTGGTCAGAACTCTGGCGTATCTCATTCAGGCGTTAATTTATGAATAGAAGTCATAAAGATATATATATATATACTCTGTTGAATTTTAAAAAAAAAATGATGTACAGTTGGGCTGAATATGGCCAAACCACTACAAAGAAACCGTAATATGTAATACAGCGTGGGTTTCAAGCCGGTCACGTGAAAAGACAGTGGATATGTATGCCATTAATTATTTCTTTTTAGGGATTCTTCGCACACAATCTTTTATCCTTTCAGAAGCAGATATGAGGGACAAGTCTTCTGGTTTATATGTTGCCATCTTGTGCCTGCACTGTCCTTTTCTTATTTGGATATGGTTTTTTGGAAAAGGTGCCACTGATTAAAACTGGCGGCGTTTAGTCCATGAAAGTAGATCTTCGTTGAATGAAAGATGGTCGTGAAAAATTTAATTATACAATTAATTATATAATTATGATAATAATTTTTAATAAAATAGATAAAAATATTTCTATTTGTTGAAATAAAAATAAAAATAAAAATATTAACTAATTAAAATTAGTTTTTTTAAATATAGAGTTTATATATAACAAATATAAATATAAATAAAAATTTAATTAATTAAAAATAAAAATTTTAAATGTTGAGTTTATATATATATAAAAATATAATTGAGAAAATAGTACGAAAACCTATCCAAAAACGACTAATCATAAATGGGTTATTTTTCCTTTCTTATTTTAATATATTTTTTTTAATTTTAAATTTTTTTAATAGATATTACATGTTTTTTATATTGAATTAGAGTAGCCTCATTAACAACTTAAAAGAAGTTTAAAAAAATTATTATGATAAAAAGATTATAAAAAAAAATTATGGAAAAAAACAAATAATAAGCAATTACAAAAAAAATGAAATGAGAAGAATAAGTGATAGAAATTAAAAAAGGTTAAGGATATCAAGAAAAATAGAGTTGAGAAGAGCAAATGGTATAAATTAAGAAAGATTAGCGATATCTAGAAAAATATATAGAGAAGTTGTGAGATATTGAAACTTCAAAAGGGTTTATCGTGGTTAAGAGGAAAAATGACTATTCATAACTTGTATAAAGTAAAGAGTATCTTTGATTTTTTACTATTAAATCTAATGATTAAATGTATTAGTTTTTATTTTATTTATTATTGTTGTGCAAGAGGCTCTATACAACCCAATGTATGAGAGAGATTTATATTACTATTTTTTAAAATATATTTCCACTAATGAATGAAAGATAAATAATATGAAGGTTAAAAACAATTAAATATATATTGGGTAATCAATGAAAAATAAATAATATGAGGGAGATGTCATGTAAAGTTACAACTATATATCGGATAATTAATGAATGAAAAATAAAGAATAATATTGAATATGTTGCTCAATTAAACTTTTAAAAGAAAAATGCATACATATAATAACATTGTTAATCACAAAAAGAAATTATGTGTGGATAAATAAATAAAAACAAAAGAGTATAAGGTTTATTTTAGTTAAGACATGTTTCATCTTCAAAAATAATTAACCTATATAATGTGTAACCTAAAGTAATGAAATGAGATTATTTGATGAGATTAATTGTCTATAAATTTTTCCTTGCTTCACATTGGGACAACAAACTCAACAAACTATAAATATTATGAGCACTACATTCTTTGCTTCACACTCGGACAACAAAATCAACAAAATAAGATTATTACAAACCTAAAGGATTAACACTATAAACCCTTGATATTAATATTATAAATTGAAGGAATTATAAACCCAAGCAATTATATTGTTCATAAATGAATCAATAATTTGATCCCAATGGATTGATATTATAAACCCAAGGGATTATTTATATTAAAAACCGAAGGGATTAAAAACCCAAGGGATTAATATTAGAAACCAAAGAGATTAATAAACACAAGGGATTAATATTATAAACCCAAGGTATTAATAAATCCAAGGAATTATTGATATTATAAACCCAAGTGATTAGTATTATAAACCTAGGGATTATAAACTCAACGGATTAATATTAGAAATGCAAGGAATTAATAAACCAAAAGGATTAATATTATAACTCAATATTAAACCAGATATTATAACCATAATATTAAACGTGATATTATAAACCCTAATATATAAACTAATATTATAAACCCTAATATAAAATCCTAATTTTCTAATGCTGCAATACAACCCAATGGATTTCATGTTGGGTTTCATAAACCCAATACTAAAATCCCTGGTAATAAACCCTAATTTTGTAATGTTGAAAGGGGACATTGAATAAATTATAATGTAATGAAACATTGCGATAATGAGTATGAAATTGATTATAAAACCAAGGGATTAGTAAACCAAAGGAATTAATATTATAAACCTTAGGGAGTAAAAACACAAGGGATTAGTATTGTAAACCTATGGCATTAATATTATAAACCCTGGGGATTAGAAAGCCACATGATTAATATTATAAACCCAAGGAATTAATAAACACAAGGGAATAATAAACCCTAATTTTATAATGGTTGGAGGTGACATTGAATAAAATGAAATATAGTGTAAGATTGTGATAATGAGTATCATATTAATTGTCATATTGAAATCATGTTTGTCATAATGCAACATTGGATTGATTTTTGTACCATGTAATCATCACAATATGAAGCCCTATTACAGTGTCACAATGTGACGTTGAAAAAATTGCAATGTAATGTTCCAACAATGATTCTGATATTGTTTGTCACATTGTAACAATGTGTGTCATAATGCGGCACTAGATAAATATCTACATCATTCAAACGTCATAACATTAAACCCAATATTATAACCATAATATTAGACTCAAGATTATACCCCCTAATATTTAACCTAACATTATAAACCCTATATTAAACCCTAATTTTTTTCAATGTGGCAATGCAACCCAAGGGATTTCATATTAGGTTCCATAAACCCAATATGACATCCAATACCTAAAGCCCTGATTTTGAACCCTAATTTTGTAATGTTGAGGGGACATTGAATAAATTTTAATGTAATGTAACATTGTGACAATGAGTGTGAGATTGATTATAAACTCAAGGGATTAATATTATAAATATTAGAGATTAAAAACCTAAGTGATTAATATCATAAAACCTAGAGATTATAAACCTAAAGGATTAATATTATAAACCTAATGGATTAATAAAATCAATGGATTAATATTATAAACCTAATGGATTAATAAAATCAATGGATTAATATTATAAACCCAAGGGATTATGAAACCCTAATTTTGTAATGTTGAGAGGTGCCATTAACTAAATTGTAATGTATGTAATATTGCGACAATGAGTATGAAATTAAATGTCATCTTGTGACAATATTCTCATAATGCAATGTTGAATTGATTTTTGTACCATGCAAACGTTATAATATGAAGCCCTATGGTAGTGTCGTAATGTGATGCTGAAAAAATTGCAATGTAATGTAAGTTTCTAGAATAATGGTTGTTATTATATTGCTTGTAACATTGCCACAATGTTTCTCGTAATTCAATGTTGGATAGATCTCTCCACCATTCAAAATAACAACATTAAAACCTAATATTATACCATAGATTATAAACCCTAACAATATAAAACAAATATTATAAACCCTGACATTAAACCAAATATTCTAACGATAATATTAAACCCAATATTATAAATCTCAATATTTAACCCAACATTATAAACCCTAATTTTCTAATGCGAAAATGCAACCCAAGGGATTTCTTGTTGTGTTTCATAAACCTAGTACTAAAAGCTCTTATTTTAAACCTTAATATTGTAATGTTGAGAGGGGGCATTGAATAATTTTTAAAAATTTGATAATGTGTATTATATAAATTATAAACCAAAGGGATTAATATTATAAAACCTAGGGATTAAAAAAGGGATTAATATTATAAACCCTAAGGATTATAAACCTAAGAGAATAATATTAAACCCAATGAATTAATAAACCCAAAGGATTAATATTATAAACCCAATGGATTAACATTATAAGCACTAGTGATTAAAACCCCATGGGATTAATATTATAAACCCTATGGATTGTAAACCTAAGGGATTAATATTAGAAACCGACAAATATAAATAAACCCAAGGGATTAATCAACTATAATTTTATAATGTTGATAGGTGAAATTGAATGAATTTTAATGTATGTAAATTTGTGATAATGAGTATCATACTAATTGTCATCTTGCGACAATTTTTGTCACAATGTGACATTGGATTGATTTTTTTCCATGCAAAAAACACAGTATGAAGCCCTATTATAGTGTCGTAATGTGATGTTGAAAAAATTGCAATGTAATGCAAGGTTCTAGAATAATGATTTTCAATTTCATGTCACGCTGCAACAATGTTTCTAACTATGCAATGTTGGATAGATCTATACACCATTTAAATTTCATAACATTAAACCCTAATTCTATACTGTACATTATAAACACGAACAATATAAATATGGCCACAATACGACGTTGGAATGATTTTTGTACCATGAAAGCGACATAATATGAAGTTGTATTGTAGTGTCGTAATGTTATGTTGAAAAAATTGAAATGTAATATAAGCTTCTCGAATAATGTTTGACATATTCTTGTCACATTACAACAATGTTTCTAACACATGACATTGGATAGATATTCGCACCATTCAAATGTCACAACATTAAACCCTAATGCTATATGAGAGATTATAAACCCTAACAATATAAAACCAATATTATAAACCCTAAGATTAAACCAAATATAATATTCATAATATTAAAAAAATATTATAAGCGTGAATATTTAACCCAATATTATAAACCCTAATATTAAACCCTAATTTAATAATGCGCCAATGCAACCTAAGGGATTTCATGTTGTGTTTCATAAACCCAATATGAAACCAATACTAAAATCTGTCATTTTGAACTCTAATTTTGTAATATTGAGAGGGGACATTGAATAATTTGTAATGTAATGTAAGATTGTGACAATGAGTATGAGATTGATTATAAACTAAAAGCATTAGTAAACCAAAGGGATTCATATTATAAACCCTAGGGATTATAAACCCAAGGGATTAATATTATGAACCTAAGCAAATAATAAAACCAAAGGTTAATATTATAAACACGAGGAATTAATAAACCCATGGGATTAATAAACCTTATTTTTGTAATGTTCAGAGGTGACATTGAATAAATTACATTGTAATGTAACATTGTGACATTGAGTATCCGATTAATAACAAATACAATATCTATTTTTCATGAAACCAATACTAAAAGCCATGATTTTAAAATCCTAATTTTGTAATGTTGAGAGGTGACATTGAATAAATTTTAATGTAATATAACATTGTCATAATGAGTATCAAATTGATTATAAACCAAAGGGATTAATATTATAAACCATAGGGATTAATTTACAATTTTAATATTGGGTTTCATACACCCAATATGAAATCCAAGACTAAAAGCCCTCATTTTAAACTCCAATTTTTTAATGTTGAGATGGTACATTGAATATATTGTAATGTAATGTAACATTGTGACAATGAGTATCAAATTGATTATAAACCCAATGGATTAGTAAACCCAAGGGATTAATATTATAAGACTGAGGGATTGAAAACTAAAGGGATTAATAGTATAAACCATAGGGATTGTAAAATTAAGAGATTAATATTATAAACCCAAAGGATTAATAAACCCTAATTTTGTAATGTTGAGAGGCGACATTGAATATATTGTAATGTATGTAAGGTTGTGACAATGAGCATTATATTAATTGTAATTTTGTGACCATTTTTATCACAATACGATGTGGGATTAATTTTTGTATCATGAAAATGTCACAATACGAAGCCCTATTGTCATATGTGATGTTGAAAAAAATGCAATGTAATATAAGGTTCTAGAACAATGATTGCCATATTCCTTGTCACATTACGACAATGTTTGTCACAAGACAATGTTGGATAGATCTATCTACCATTAAAACTTCATAACATTAAACCCTAATGTTATACCATATATTATAAACCCTAATAATATAAATCCAATATTATAAAACCTAATATTGAACCCAATATTATAACCATAAAATAAAGACCAATATCATAAACCCTAATATTTAACTCAACATTATAAACACTAATTTTCTAATGCAGAAATGAAACCAAAAGGATTTCAAGTTGGGCGTCATAAACCCAATACTAAAATACTTGATTTTAAACCTTAATTTTGTAGTGTTGAGAGGGGAAATTGAATAAATTGTATTGTAATGTAACATTTCGACAATAAGTATCAGATTGATTATAAACAAAAGAGATTAACAAATCCAAGGGATTAATATTATAAACCTTAGGGATTATAAACCCAAGGGATTAATAATGATTCCATAACTAAATAATAAAGATATATTCAAAATTAAATAATTATATAATGATTGTGTACAAAGTAAGTATTATATTAATAAACTATATTAATGTTTTAAATATTTTTTTAATGTATTAATTAATATTTTGATAAATTAAAATATTAATTATATCATTTAGGTAAGGATTACTAATAATGGAATGAATTAAATTATTGTTAATAAACTAATTAGAAAATAAAATTAATAATTAAATAAATATTTAACAAATTAATAGTGAGTAATTATTAATTTAATTTAATTTATTATTAATTTAAATTCCAAATTTTCAATTTGAAACTTTATTATTAAAAAATAAATTATATTAACAATTTTAAATAAAATAATCGTTAAATAAATCTAATAATTAACAATAATTTTTTTTTAACAAATTAATAATGAGTAATTATAAATTCCTTGGGTTTATAATATTAATCACTTGGGATTATGGTCATAAACTTTATTATTATAATGCTATTATACTACTAGCTTTATAATATCAATAAATGAATTTTAAATTAATCCAACTAAAACACATAAGATTATTATAATTTAATATTATATAATCCTAATAAAAAATATTTAAATCCCATAATCAACAAAGAGGTTTACCAAGGGTGATAATGGTCGAGCATGTGTGGTCATGGTTGATCATGATTGACCATGGTTAGCTTTGGTTGACCATGTTCAACCATGTTAATCATAAAGATCTTGATTGACCTACATGGTTTATTGATGTTAACCATGGTTGACCATGAATATTATTATTACATTAATAATATATTTATGTTATAATAGTACATGGTTGATTTTTTTAACAATAGAAATCTTAATTCACCATCATGATTGACTTGAATATTTTAATCATGTTTAATCATTCAAGAATGTTGAACATGATTTACCTTAATTAATCATAGTTAACCTTAGTTAATTATAAATATTATTATTACATTAATAATATGTTATCTTATAATTAATTTAATATTATAAATATTATAATTTAATATTATATTGATACTGCAGGTTATAATTACTAATAATATTAATATCAATATTATTCAATAAACTCTAATTTTATAATAGTAACATTATATATCAACCCTACAAAACACTTATGTAAAATAAATATAATATTATTATATCAATTTAATATTATACCAAGAAACCCTATTATTATTACATTAAAATCGTAATAAAAGCTAATTATAACTAAAATCCTAAAAAATATAAAAATTAACTAAAACCTAAAGCTTAAGGAAATATAAAAAACACAACTAAGCCTAAAATCCTCATAAAACCTAATTATAACTAAAATCCTAAAAAAATAAAACTTAACTAAAACCTAAAGCTTAAAGAAAATATAAAAAACACAACTAAACCTAAAACAAATAAACCTTAAAACTAAAGTAAATATCTCGTAAAATCTATAACAAATAATCCTCAAAGAAATAAAAATAATGACATGAACATAGAACTTAAAGGTGAAACATGAATATAAAACAATTCTAACCTAAAACAATAGAAGTTGTAAAACATATGAAAAGTAAACCTTAAAACAAATAAAATTTAAAACATAAAAATAGAACATAAACGTAGAAATAAATATAACACAAATCAAACCTAAAACAATAAAAGGTAAAACATAAAACTTATAACAAATAAACCTAGTAAACCTTAAAAACATAAAACATAAATATAACAGAATAGTAAAACAATAAAAGTTAAAACATAAAACAACAACTGCTATTGCAGAGTGACGGATGTCAATTGAATGTGAGGGGGGGTGTAAACGCCGCAACTACAGGCTGACATGTGTGACATCAAAAAATTAATTAAATTAAATTTAAGGCCCGAGGGACATTCATATATTATTATAAGTTTTGTTTGAATTTGGTATTTTATAAGTTGTCTAAAAATTAGAGTTGTGAAATCAACTTCACGAACTTAATATTATATAGGGCAATGCTTTAAAAAACGACAAAATATAAAGTCGGAAGAAAAAAGATATTGCATCATTTTTATAGTTATTGCAACTCGCAATGAATTATTACATTGAATTCATTGTGGTCAGAACTCTGGCATATATCAGTCAGGCATTAATTTGAGAATAGAATTCAAGTTTACTATATAAATGTCTATGTCTGTACAGTTGAATTTAAAAAGAAAATTATGTACAGTTGGACTGCATACGGCGAAACCATTACAACGAAACCATAATATGTAATACAGCGTGGGTTTAAAGCCGGTCACGTGGAAAGAAACTACTACAGAGAAACAGTAATATGTAATACAGCGTGGGTTTAAAGCCGGTCACGTGGAAAGAGAGTCGAGATGTATGCCATTAAATCATTTCTTTTAGGGATGCTTCGCACACAATCTTTTATTCCTGCAGAAGCAGATATGAGGGACAAGTCTTCTGGTTGATATGTTGCCATCCTGTGCCTCTACTCATGCCCCTTTCTTATTTGGATATCGTCTTTGGAAAAGATACCACTAACTAAAATGGGGGGAGGGGGGGCGTTTAGTCCAGGAAAGATCGGTGTACAATGAAAGATCGATGGAAAAAAATATTCATACAATTAGCTATATATTTAGTAATTGCCTTAAAAAGATGTAAAGAGAGGCTTAACAGAGGCTTATAGAATTGTTGAATTGGAAAAGTTATATTTTGATTTGAAATAATAATTGTTGTATTAGATTTATGTTGTTTATCATATTTGTATTACGTTAGCAAAATACAGTTGAAATAATAATTGAAATATTGAGATGAATAAAGATTTAAAACCATTGAAATATTGATTCTCTAGAATAGACAATTTTTACTAAGATGAAACAATGGGTAATGATTAACTTTATTTAGTTTTAAGAATCTTTAATTTTTTTTTTGGAATCTTTTTTTAAAGAAATAAATAATTTGCTTCTATACTAAATTTTTTATCAATAGTAATTATCATTATTATTTTAAATAAACATAAAAAATTTAGTCAATTTGTGTTTTTTTTTTTTTTTTTAACAAATTAAGATATATGGAGTTTTTTTTTTATATTTATTATGGATTAATAATATTTAATTTACATATTTACCTTAATTTTATTAAGGTCACAATAATTTTATTATAGTTTTTAAATTGTATATTTAAATTATTATTATTATTTTCATTTTTAAAATAAAATAAATTTTAAAATGTAATTTAAATCTAAAATATATTTGAAAATCGTCAAATATACTCTCAAGCCCATGATTATATCCTATTTGATTGCCAAAATATCTCATATTACATATTTTAAAATTAAAAATTTAATAAAAGTAATTCTTAGTTCAACTTTATCACAACAACTCATTAATTAATTGAAAAATAAACCATAAAGACTCAATAACTTTTAATTGAGAAGTAAAGCATAAAAAATACAAAACCATAATAGTAAATTATACAAAAACATTCAGATAAATTAGCCTTTGTTTACCAATTTTCATCTCCCAAAGTTTGTTGTCACTGCTCACATAACCAATAGTAATTTGCTAATTTGCTAATGTGGTTTATGGAAAATCTGTATCCGTACATATTTTAAATTTATTTTCATTTCGTGATCACGCCACACTGTTTCTTGCATCCAAAGTTGGGCAAGAGCATTTATATAATGATACAGAAGTTTTAAAAAATGGAAAATATTTTTCCGAAAAGTCAAAGATTTAAAATAAGTATATTTTCCAAAAAAACTTTGGCATATCATAAATCTCTAAATAAAAAGGTAAATAAAACTTGGCTAGTGACAAAAATACCCACTCCTAAAATATTGCTTTCTTGTCACGTCTCCCAAACCCATTTTTTTTTTTCCATTTTCATAACAGGTCTATATTCATCACCCCGAGTGGGGAAAGACCATTGAACCTGTGATGAGTGCTACCCATATAACATAACTCAAATATTCTCCGCTTTATGCGTCGATAACAATTATAGTTTTTATACTGAATCACTTACAAATGCAGACTGTTATCCAGGGTTTAGATTCTTTTCAGTACTTATAGACAGCCATGGAATACAAGAATTTCCATGAGAATTTTTGGGCTTGACCTCCCCTCTTCTCAGTCCATATAGTAGACTTATATATCTATATATATTACTTTGTATTTCTCAGGTTTTCTGTTCAGAGTTGTATCCAACTCTAGATGATCACTAGGCCCTTACTCAAACTCCCCAGTTTGCAGGCCTGATAACATTTTCAATATTTTAAAGTTTCAGCATCGAGGTATAGATGTATGCCTCCTCGCATACATCTATCTCTACGCAGTTAACCTCCATTGCTCCAACTAATTTCCCAATAGTTTCTATGGACGGTTAAACAGATGCTCTGTTCATGGTATTTTTACACATGCTTACAATCTTCCCTCACACAAACTTTTATCACACCATAGATTTTGCAATAGACTGTTTCCCCCCCTTATTTTTCTGTTACAACCATTCAACATGTGTGACACTATCGTACAGATTCAACTGTTCCATGGGAAAACCAGGAAACAGATCCTCTTGCTTCACTCAAATGGAGGTAGAGAATACTGAGCTGGATAGTTTAGAATCTCTAGTGTTAGATCCTCGTACTTAGTTAGGATTCAACTTCTACTTCCATATGTGTACAATTACATTTAATAGAATAATGTAAATTCTAAATTTTACAATTCTTTCCATTGTAATACAGCTGAGGGTTATTGTTCCCTACTTTCTGTTATTGATTACAGTGAATTCTGTGCCATCAGTATTGTTATGATAGCTTTAGTTGTTTGGCACTTGCTGTTCATGGGTACTGTTTGGTTAACATTTTCTGTTTATACACCCAGAAATTAAATACTTCTTTAAGAGATAGCAAGCTATACCTATACATGGTTAACAGATTTGCTGTTCAATTGATCTGTCATCTCTAACATCATTACTACCAGATACTCATCCATACAACCCAACCATTTGTCTCTGCTATCGCTAGCTTTGGTTTTCCATTACATGAACTACTTAACAATTAATCAATCTAACATTTGCATAATGCATCATAGCATGACAATTCATAAACTGCATAATGAACCATAACATCATAATTCATAAACTGCATAATGAACCATAACATCACAATTTCATAAACCATGGACATGTTTAATTCAACTTACAGAAATCTCCCAATTTATGCATGCACACCACTACTATGACCAGTCCACCCAACCTTAGAGTTCGTTTGTCTCCAGAACTCACCCCCGAGCTGAGATCCTCCAAGAACAGACTAACCTCAATCTGTTCTGGAGCAGCTTATTTAAGCTGTGCTTTCCCCAAAGCCTGTTTCCAATTCTGCGTCCAGAATTTCAGGATGCTTTATTCCTGTTTAGCCTAGGCTTCCCATTTTGGAACTCTTTAAAGCTGCTTTAAGCTTTTCCTCAGCTTTTCCAGCTTTTTCTCACCTCTTCCCAACTACTCCTCTTCATTGGGGAAATTTAGATTTTTCCTCAAAAATGTAAATTAGAAATAATTTCTTTCAAGGATTTTTGAAAGATTTTGGGGAAAGTCTTTTCCTTTTCCATCACCTCATGGATTAGGCATGTGATCTCACTTTCTCATCTGGTCATAGTGCATGCACAATATTATATTTATTTTTCATAAATAAGTAGTTAACCATATCCACATAATAATTATCCATTGGGGTCCACTCCCCTATGGATTTATGTTCAAATGTCTAATTTGAAAAAGCATAGAACTTGGGGGTGTTACATATTCCCCCTCTGAAAATAAACACCGTCCTCGGTGTTGACAACTATCTACTTAGTTGATTTTGCACATAATTATGAATGCTTTTCCATTATCTTAGCTTCACCGTTCCATGTAGCTTTTCAGCAGTAAAGTGCTCCACTGCACCTTTACTCCAGCTACTATTCGATCTCGCAATTCAATATCCTCCCGTTTTCAGATTTGAAGCGGTTCTGGAAGGAATTCTTCTTCTAGTTCCACCTGGACCACATTCCAATCGATAATGTGAGAAGCATCATGTACAAAAATTATATTTTTCTAACAAGGAGATATGACACTCATCATGAAATTTAATATGCAAGGGTAAGGCTAGTTTATAAGCCATTAGTTTCCCCTCCTTCCAACACCTTCCTTGGTGTTACATTTTAACGTTGAATTTTTCAACTTTGACGAAGATTTCTTCTTCGTTCTTGCTTAGTTCCAGCAGAGTACTCTCCTGCTTTATGCAGTTGATTTTCTTCCTACTTCTTTGCAAGAAGTCGGTCTAGAAAACCTTTTATTCTGTTTTCTCTGTCCACAATTCATACCAATGTAAGAAATGTCAGGTACATACAATTGATAATGCACAACAATATTCTGCATTTCAATAAACTTAAGAAATTCAGTTATTAGTCAAACCGTTCAGGTTCATAATAGTTTAGTGCCCCTTTGAGTACACTACTTATCCTTTCTTGTTTTTCTAGGTGATTTATCTTCACCTTTTTCCTCCTTGTTTCCAGAGTGCACAATTTCCTGTTACACACTTGGCTAAACAATTTTACAACTTTTCATTAGTACTCATACATGAATGGAAACAATCGTATCATATGCATGATTATGCTTGCCCTTATCTTTGAATTTAAGACTCAGGGAAATTACCTAAATTTTACACCAACAAAATTTTATAGTGTGAATGCATGTAATTACTATCATTCATCCCATTCACAAGTATTACTACTTGATAACGTCAAAATGGAATTTGACACAATTTCCCCTTTTTTCCAAAGACTTACCCTAATTCATACCTTTACTTGCAACTTTTACGGTGAATTCACTTTTAATATTTCCTCAGTGAATTATTTCTTCTTCCTTAATCTATCAGGTTTGAAGATATTATATTCATACAACCAAAGTTAACATTATAACATATAACAAGATCACCTATATTTATAATGTTAATTGTAGCTTTAACTTATGTCCCACGTGAAATTTGTTTCATTTTAATTTATTATTATTTTATATATATATATATATATATATATATATATATATATATATATATATTCTTAATAGGAATTTAAGAATTTACAATTTATATTTAATATACCTCTATTAAATATAATTTGTCATTTTTCTATTATCCACTTTTCTCTATATGTTCCACTATAAGCTTTCCTTCTTCTTTTGTTCCAATAACTATGGTAACACATAGTATTATATACATATTAGGAACATATATCCATTTCTTAACCTTATCCTGAAGGTTAATTTCCCACATAATTATTTATACTCAATTCCACCACACTCTAGTGGAGTTTATAGGTGTATTAATTTTTCTTTTAACTTCCTTACAACCATTCCATATATATACTAAATCTAAATTTCATATGTCACCTATGAAATTATGTGTTAATTCAAGCCCTTATATGATTTTCATCCCACTTTTGACCTTGAATATTTATTGGTTACGTTGATTTATCCTTACATAAGTACTTGTAACCTTTCTCATTTCACCTCTTCTCTTAATTCACGATGTATATTTCTAGTTGGAATGATCATCCAATTATCCAACCTTATTTATAACATTTCTTCTTAGAGATATTCTTTCTCGATAATAATTGTGAAACCAATAGTTTAACTTGTCTCTCTTTTCCAACATCACATTTATAACACATACAATCCTATTGCACATACAATCTTATTGCCTCTATTAAGGCTCTTATATACGTACATACCTTATACCATCTATCTCCCATATAGATCCATACATATACCGAGATACACTTATGTAAATCGCTTATATAACATAAATATCACATGTCAATACATATAACGATATACTACCACATTAACCACTTGTATGTAATAAATATCATATGTGCAATTATATATCTATCACATAATTTGTAACATCTTGACAAAGTTTTTCTCTACTCATCTAGCATCTTTATATTTATAAAACCATGGAACATTCCACTTATATTATTCTTAATCACATACATATACATCTTTGGCTTACACATATATATATATATATTATCACACATATATATATACCTATGTATTACCGACATACAAATAAAACATTTCACCTATATATATTCTCACACATATATATATATATAGTACTTACATACCAATAAAACATCTCGGGTTCATGATGTATATTTATCATTATAAATTTTTTTTTCTCCCATGATAATTCATAGCATCTACTCCCCATATATATATTCATATATCAATGTTATATTTATAACCACCTACTCCATATATATTTATGGATATATAACACAATTCCATATATTTATTTATATATTACATATATATTAGAGCTTTGATTTCGCACTTGCTTGCGCATATATGGGTTATTAATTCAACGATAGAGATATATCAATACCGATCCCTTGGAGTCCACTTATCTCTTTCATGCATATCTCTAGAATTCATACATATATATTGATATATCTATATATATCACACTTCTAGTTATTATCGTTGAATAACGATATGAGTATATATATATGTAACTCCTTAACATATATCCATAGCCGTTTATATAACCTACCACGAAATTCGAAGCATACATATATATTTGACTACCAAATCGACACATGTACCTAGCAGCTCTGCGTATCATTACCATGAGTCGTTCTCATATATGAATTTACAGACGTGACCATTGGAATACATAGCAGACACATCAACGCGTTTTCTTGCGGGGTTTGACTGTTTTGCGACTCTGTTTCACGCCACGTCGACTCGGCATCCTTCCGTTTACACCTAAACCCTACCCCTGACACCCGGCGACGTATTTTACTTTATATATTTTTTCACGATTAGTTTGATTCGCACGCGAGAATTTTAGATATAATCGTATACGCAGTCCTGTCTGCTATCTTCTTGCCGATTCACGTGGGCAGTACTTTTTGTGTAATGTTTCAATGGATCACCGGAATGCTAGAAGTACCCAAATGATGAATCGCTTTTTCTGCATGTGAATTTATAGGTTTAAATGTTTATAGGAACCCAGCTATGCGTTCTTTCTGATGTTATATGGCCACGTCTGTGACATTTTTCTTTTTGATCAGCTATTTTTCAGAGAATAATGAATCTCCATATGGTAGGTAGAAACTTCTCTGTTGATTTCGAGTTAGACGTGAGTTATAACTCTGGGTTCTAACCTGTGACTCTGTTTCGTATTCAAACAACCTCTAATTGGCGCTAATTGCTGTTACATTCTACAGTATTAGCGTGAACGAGAATACGGTTTAAGAATGGGTCTTTAGGGTTGAAATCTGAGCATGCATATTTTCTCACGGTCTTCAGATTATTTCCCGGTTTCACTTATTTGTGTGAGGTATTGCCAGAAATCTCGGATCGAGTTATTTGTTTTCCCTCTCGGCATATATATGTATTATGGAAATGAATTTGTTAGCTCTCGGCGTTTTTATAATTGAACTTTGTGATAATCCACATATAGTTATACGCTGGCTTTCCAGGCCGAAGGCTTAACGTAACTGTTTTGTAGTTATGTCCTCTTGTTGATCTATATCATTCATAACTATGTGATTCGTTTTGTTGTTTTCTTTTTTCTATTGAAAGACTTAGTTGGGTCTGCTCCTGACCCGTATTAACATGTATATATTCTAACCCTGTTATAAATTGCAAATGGGTGAATGTCAGAGAGTCATTTGTTCACCCACTACACGTACATCTAAATGTTTCTGTGTATATATATACTTGTGTTGTTATTCTTTTTTGTTCGTGGCTCAGTACTCTGTATATATACTTTACCTTGTGTATACTTATATGTATGCCGTAACACTTGCATAAATTTTTACCTAGGGTATGACAAGTCTACATCTTTCATAAGTATTGTACATGGTTCCGGAATTAAAGGCAGTTATAGAATTGAGACCTGTACTCTTGTAATCATTATAAAATCATATAAAGTGGAGTTATTCCTTGGTTAGGACAAATTAAAGTTCCCTACTTTAATATCATTTCATGTTCCCCTTTGTTTATTTATTTTGAGTACCATAGCAATGTTAGTTCGGTTCCACTAATTTATTTTTCTAGCATACCTAAGCGCATATATTGTCATATGGTATGCTGTATATAGGTATTCAATAGTCATTGTAACGTAGAACTTAATTGTAACTTTAATCCGTGACTATGATGCTTTGTCCAGAATTTGAGATGCATTACATAACATAATATGCTCCATCAATGCTATGAATTGTATATTCCTTAGGTAGAATAGAATTTTCTTTTAAAAGCTAAAAAAAATGTCGACATGCCTAATCTAACCTCTTTTAATTTTCTGCTATGATATCCTATAACTCTAAGTCTACTAATGTAGTTTTCCACTTGCATATGAGCATAAAGTTTCACAATTATGGAGCAAGGTAATATTCAATTTTCCTGCACAGCTTTGAATGTCAAAATTCATGGTATTTACTTCCAGCTGGTTATATTTATACTATGTACTTTCTAGTACTTTTATAATGTTTCTCTAGCAGACTCATAAGCATACAATAATTCATTTGTGCCTACAATAAACAAAACCAGAATTAATCATCTGTAGAGGGTAAGTACTTCAGATTTAAACCGACCTTGGTTTAGAGATTCTGGAGTTTCTACTCTATGGATTTTCTGGGCTACAACTAAACAGTATCTGAAAGGTGAAGGCCTGATGATGGGTTCTGTTAAATGTAGTACCAAAATCAAACATACAGATTCTCTTAAATTTTTATATGTAGCTAATTCATACCATAGAACATCTGAATGAACAGAAAATTTCAGGAACATACCACTTTTGCAATTGACCAACCTCCCACCACAGAACAACCTTGACTCTTATCTCTAGAAGTTCCCTTTTCTATGTATCTAGGGAATAAATATAAATTCATTTTTCTCTTGTTTTTCATCACAGTAAGGAACACTTAGTTTAGCAGTTTTTAGAATGGAAATCATCCTTCTATACTCCTTGTAGTCTTTGCTAGACATCTGCATGTTCCTGGTAGTACCATTTTCCCTTTTCCTCTCCATTAACTTCAGCATTGATCTTTTCTACTGTATTTAGATGGTTTCAGTATCTTAACTTTATGAACGCTGAAATTTCTTTTACATAACGATGATAGTAGAACAATAGCTAAATATGTCATTATAAACTTTTTTCATACTCTATTATTTTACATAGAAATACTATTTTTCTGAGAGATATCGGTTTCCAGTTTTTTAAACCTATTATAGGTTTAACCATTCTGGTATATGAGCCTCCTCATATTACTCCCATATCAATGTTTCTACTTCGTCACAATCTGTTACATGTATACCTGAAAGTATATCCAAGATATTTGTATACTTGAAGAAATATTTTTAATATTCATAAAATTTATAACAGGTAACCATTTCTTTGTGAGCACATATCTTGCCCAATTTTTGAACTTTTCTCCGATACCATTTGTCACGTCTCCCAGACCCATTTTTTTTTTTCATTTTCATAACAAGTCTAGACACATTACCCCAATTGGGGAAGACAATTGAACCTGTGATGAGTGCTACACATATAACATAACTCAAATATTCTCAGCTTTATGCGTCGATAACAATTATAGTTTTTTATACTGAATCACTTACAAATTCAGACTGTTATCCGAGGTTTAGATTCTTTTCAGTACTTATAGCCAGCCATGGAATACAAGAATTTCCATGAGAGTTTTTTGGGCTTGACCTCCCCTCTTCTCAGTCCATATAGTAGACTTATATATCTATATATACTACTTTGTATTTCTCAGGTTTTTTGTTCAGAGTTTTGTCCAACTCTAGATGATCACTAGGCCCTTACTCAAACTTCCCAGTTTACAGGCTTGATAAGATTTTCAACATTTTAAAGTTCCAGCATCGAGGTATAGATGTATGCCTCCTCGCATACATCTATCTCTACGCAGTTAACCTCCATTGCTCCAACTACTTTCCCAATAGTTTCTATGGACGGTAAACAGATGCTCTGTTCATGGTATTTTTACACATGCTTACAATCTTCCCTCACACAACTTTTATCACACCATAGATTTTTCAATGGGCTTTCCCCCCCCATATTTTTCTGTTACAACCATTCAACATGTGTGACACTATGGTACAGATTCAACTGTTCCATGGGAAACTAGGAAACAGATCCTCTTGCTTCACTCAATGGAGGTAGAGAATACTGAAGTGGATAGTTTAGAATCCCTAGTGTTAGATCCTCGTCCTTAGTTAGGATTCAACTTCTGATTCCATATGTGTACAATTACATTTAATAGAATAATGTAAATTCTAAATTTTACAATTCTCTCCATTGTAACACAGCTGACATACTGAACCCCATACCGCTATCACAGGGTTGTTGTTCCCTACTTTCTGTTATTGATTACATTGAATTTTGTGCCATCAGTATTGTTATGATAGGTTTAGTTGTTTGGTACTTGCTGTTCATGGGTACTGTTTTGTTAACATTTTCTGTTTATACACACCGAAATTAAATATTTCTTAAAGAGACAGCAAGCTATACCTATACATGGTTATTAGATTTGCTGTTCAATTGATCTATCATCTCTAACCTCATTACTACCAGATACTCATCCATACAACCCAACCATTTGTCTCTGCTATCAATAGCTTTGGTTTGCAATTACATGAATTACTTAACAATTAATCAATGCTGTTGCATAATGCATGTAGCACATGACATTAAATGGCGCATAATGAACCATAACATCACAATTCCTGCTTGCATAATAGAACCATAACATCACAATTTCATAAACCATGGACATGTTTAATTCAACTTCTGAGAAATCTCCCAAATATATGCATACACACCACCCACTATGACAGGTCCACCCAACCTTGAAGTTGGTTTGTCTCGAGTCTCACCCCAGAAGTGAGATCCTCAGAAACAGACTAACCTCAATGCGTTGCAGGTGGCGCTATTTAAGCTCATAATTCCCCAAAGCATGTTTCTAATTCTGCGTCCAGAATAGCAGGATGCTTTCTTTCCTGTTTAGCCTAGGCTTCCCATTTTGGGCTTTTTAAAGCTGATTTATGATTTTCCTCAGCTTTTCCAGCTTTTATTACCTCTTCCCAATTACTTTCCTCATCATTGGGGAAATTTAGATTCCTCCTCAAATCTAAATTAATTTCTTTCAAGGATTTTTGAAAGATTTTGGGGAAAGTCTTTTCCTTTTCCATCACCTCATGGATTAGGCATGTGATCTCACATTCTCATCTGGTCATAGTGCATGCACAATATTTTATTTATTTTTCATAAATAAATAGTTAAACATATCCACATAATAATTATCCATTGGGGTCCACTCCCCTATGGATTTATGTTCAAATGTCAAATTTGAAAAACATAGAACTCTGGGGGTTCAAGGGCTTCTCCAATGCTCATTTAGAAAGTCTATTTCTAAAATCCATGTCAGGCTTGTCTCCTCGGCTTCATGCGAAGCGGGGAGAGAAGAGAACATTTTTATTTTTTTTTAAACACATGGTGAATCGGTAATTCTTTAGAGTAATATAGGGGAGACCCAGGATCAATCCTCATGGTCACCAATATAACACCAGGATATATCCAACAGCCTACAAGTTAGATATACTAGATCTTATGATTCAGCAAGAGCCGAGACCCCTCTAGGAAGGGGGAGCCTACTCCTTGAGCCAAGATCATAGCAAGCCACATACTCAATGAGATTTGAACTGCGGTCTCTTGGGTTTCACCCAAGGAAATTTTTCGTCAAACCACACATCACTTTGTATTAGATTTTGAATAATATCATCATGGGAAACCCTGTAAAAATGGCTTCTGGCTACATGTTATCATGGGGTATTTTAATATTGTGGTTATCCTAGTAGTAGCCTTCTCATTACTACATTTTTCCATCTATCATATTGAGGGACCTAATTCTACAACAAAATTCACAAGGTTTTACGTACAATATACAAACAACAATAGCCAGCAAAAAAATGTAGTGAAAAACTGTATATATCTACACAGTAATTAAAATAAACATACATATAATGATTTTAATATGAGAATATTATTGAACAATGGAATAATAATACTTTCTTATAGGTGCTCATGTTCTCTTAATGGCTTGGGGAGTTCACACCAGGACTGTGTTGAGCCAGGACACGATCACATTGATATTGGACCCGTGGACCCGCCTTAGTGACCTAAAAGATCCACTCATGTTATATCTCCACTTCTGCATAGTAATATTTTCTAGAGCATGGGAAAATGAATATCATCCTTTAAGAATTTTAAAAATAAAATATTTAAGTTAGAGGTTGAGGTAAAACGTGAAAGGCTTATTTGTTAGGTCCTTGTTTCCTGCAATCAGAATTGAGAGTGGGTTTCATATCATCCATGGCTAATGTAAATACTAAATTGCAATATGATATTATTGGGTGTTATGTACTGCATCAAAAATATATCTGTGATAATGACATTTCAGATACTTGGTTTCTACTAGGGATACGCAAGGTTGCAATGTGTGTAATAAATCAGCTTAAATAATTGACCTTTGGTAGTGGTAGTCAATAATCCTAAATATCAAAGACTAGGGAGCTGCGCGCGGAAGCGAATGCTCTGGGGTTCCTAAATACCTGCATGGCAGCTCTGCCCTAAGCCTGAGATGGGAGACCTATGGAAACCGCATGCACTTGACTCGGTGACCGGAGCACAGCTGTCCTATGCATGGGCTATGGCCACTCCACTGGGGGGATGTAACGCACCTCCCCCTACAAACGAGGAAAGGAACCAAAAGCAAGGACCAGACAAGAATGATGCAACCCGGACGACCTCTGACAATACTGAAACAAAATAGAGGAATGAAGTACCACAGGCGCAGGCCTCCACGGACACTCCAAAGATGCCAGCTGCGAACTCTGCCACATGCAAACCCATTGCGGCTGAAAGACCTAAAATTGATCTACCCAGCCACCGCATTAATGCCCAAATTCAGTTTATGAGAGATCATCCTCTTATTGGAATGTTTATCGGCTATTGGCCAACTGAGAAAGCTTTGCAGGGATGGATCGCTTCGAAATGGAAGCCTAAAGGTCATGTTACCCCATAGTTAGGGCCAAAGGGTTTCTTTAATGCCATTTTCAACTGCATCAAGGACCGAAACAGAATGCTAGATGAGGGGCCTTATTTCTTCAACTCAACTATCTTATACCTAAGAGATTGGATTGAAAGATTCAATCCAGAAAAATAAAACTTCAACTGGGCTCCGGTTTGGATATGTTTGTATTCACCGTCGCTTGAATACTGGGATGAAGAATCGCTAACCGTGATTGGCAAAGGGTTAGGCGAGTTCATCAGGACAGCGGAGGAAACAAAGATCAGAAGATACACCTCCTATGCTCGAATATGTGTATACATGCATCGCGAAAAATCCCTCGCGGATGCAGTAATTCTGTTTCATGATGATTTTGAATGGATGCAGCCTATAGATTATGAAAATGTTCCCTTTTGATGTCATAGATCTCATGCCCATGAACATCTATTTAGAGATTTCCCTCTTAAAAATACCCCCAAGAACAAAGAAGTCGAGGACAAGTCTGAAGCAGATGGGCTCACCAAAGTCTCTAATCCCAAAAATCATAACAAGAAACCACGAATGGCACCAAAAAAACCCAACCCACAAGCCAATACCCCTTCCACCAGCAATAGCTTTGATATTCTGACTAAGCAAGACCTCTTGGATAACATCCCCTCAGCACCCTCTGACCCCTCTTCTAAGCCCTCCTCCTCTGCCTCAATCCCAGATCCTTCTGATTCTAAACCAAGCCCACAAGAACCGCAGAATATGGTGACCATGGATACCAAGCTTAATCCAAAGACAGGTCTTGTCATCTGGCAACCGAAAAGTATGGATATTGACAGCCTCCTGCTAGATCCTACTCACTCCAAAACAGAAAACCCAGAAGGTAGCCAACCTAGCCACATGGATGAGGAACCAGAGAGCTTCGATCTAGGTGATCTTGATATATTGGGACTAGAACAAGCCTGCAGATGAAAAGAGTATGAAAAAATCAATCCTCGACAGATTGATAGCTTGGAAGTGGTCCTTTTTCGAGCACAACAACAAAGGAAATTGGGCATTCAACCAAGATGTCAATGGGATGGACAAAAAATTATCAAGGAATCAAAGAAAAGAGGTAGAAAAATACATCTGCAAAGAACCATCATCATAGGGGAAATGTTGGTGGAGTCTGGAAGATATCCCAAATTTACTCGGTTCTATAAGCCGCTTCCCAATAGTTCCTCATGAAGCTCATCTCATGGAATGTAAGAGGGTTGAACAGCCCTGGGAAATACAAAATCATTAAAAACATGATTCAGCAAGAAAGACCTCAAATATTCTCTCTCCAAGAAACCAAATGCAATAGCAAAGCTCTTGGCACTATCCTAACCAAAGCATGGCTAGGGTGCCACTCAGTTGTGGTTGATGCCTCTGGTACTTCGGGAGGCCTAGCAATAGCGTGGGATACACAAACTATCTCGCTCACAGACTACCATGCCTTGCATCACCTCATTCAGGAAAATTTTAATCTCATAGGTACAAATATACATGGGCATCTCTCAAATGTCTACTTTCCTCAAGATTCGCCAAGCAAGATGGCGATCCTGAACACAATGGAGGCTCTCAACTCCAACAGAACCCACCTCTTATGGATAATAGGAGGGGATTTTAATATGATCACCAAGCTTGAAGAAAAGACATGAGGCTGACCAAGACTAGAGATCAAAAGCTCCCACTTCAAAGAATTCATCAACAAAAACTGGCTCATTGATCTGCCTTTCACCAATGGAATGTATACTTGGAACAAAAAAAGATCTGTAAATCAGAAAATCGCATCCAAACTGGATCGCTTCTTAATCTTAGATAACGCCATACACTTGGGGGGAGACATCTTTGCTTCCATTTTACCCATATCGGGCTCGGACCACTGGCCTATTTCTCTACAATGGTAGTGACCTGGCAACTTATCCAAGCGGCCCTTTAGATTCGAAGCCTTCTGGCTTAATCATCCTAACTTCAAAACCTTAGTCCACATAGCTTGGGATAATTTAATTCTGCCAGCTAGATCCAAAATGTTTCGATTTTAGCAAAAGCTGCTATATCTCAAATCTCAAATCAAAATTTGGAACCACTCTATATTTGGGAATATCTTCCAGGAGAAAAAACTTATAGAACACATAATGACTGAGCTCCAACAGGAAATCATCAACAACGGAAGAACAGAGCCTCTTGCAACTCAGGAACAAAGGCACCATGACCAGCTGGATGAAAGAAGAAAACAAGAAGGAATACTTTGGCAGCAAAAATCAAGAATCCGATGGTTAAAATAAGGCGAAAAGAACACAAAATTCTTCCATCGTTCTACCATTCAAAGAAGAATGAACAACAGAATCACTCAGATTACAAACCAGCTAGGATAACGACTGGAGAATCATGATGAAATTGAACAAGCGCTCTTGGAGCACTTTAAAAATGTTCATCAAGAACCTCCAATCAACAGACAACTAGCAATCAATAAAATTATTCAGCATATTCCGACAATTATAATGGAGGAGCATGACCAAATGCTACTGAGACCAATATCCTTGCAGGAGGTAGAAGCAGCAATGGCCCAATCCAAAGATGGCAAAGCCCTAGGTCTGGATGGCTTCACCTCAAACTTCTTTCACCATTTCTGGGATCTCATTAAAATGGAAGTTTGGCAACTGGTGGAATAATCAAGATCAATGCACTGGCTCCTCCCATCTCTAAATGTAACTTTTATCGTTCTCATACCTAAAGAAGATCAATCAAACACACTGAAAAATTTTTGTCCCATAGCTCTGTGCAATGTTATCTATAAGGTGATCTCAAAGGTCATAGCCAATAGACTCAAGCTGTTGCTCCCACTATTAATCTCGTCTGAACAAACCGGATATGTGGAAGGACGTCAAATTCTTGACGGAATCATCCTAACGCATGAAGTCATTCACTCCTTGAAGCTCAGCAAAAAGGCAGGTATGCTCCTTAAAATTGATCTTTCCAAAGCTTTTGATAAGTTAAGATGGAATTACATACAACAGATGTTAGTTGCTTTTCGATTCAATCAAATGTGGGTAAGATGGGTAATGAATCTTATCTCCTCCACCTTTTCCTCCATCCTGGTTAATGGGATACCCTCTCATCTGTTTTCTCCTTGGAGAGGAATTAGACAAGGAGACCCACTATCTCCTTTTCTTTTTGTTCTCATGGAAGAAGGCCTTGGGCGGCTAATACAAAATGCTCTACATACCCAGAAATTAAAAGGCATCACCCTCCATGGCTCCCCAGCCACCACCCATCAAAAATTCATGGATGATAACATTCTATTTGGGCACCCATCTATTCAAGAAGCACATTCGTTTAAATCCATCTTTGATCTCTTCTTTGAAGCCTCTGGTACATCCATAAATGCTGCCAAATCTCAGATATACTTCTTTAACACCCGAGTACATACTCAAACCAATATTACTCGCATTTTGGGTTTCTCAATAGCAACTCTTCCTGCCAAGTATCTAGGCGCCCCTCTCAACCATTCTGCCATCAAGTACTCTTCATGGAAATTGCTCCTAGAAAAATTGGAAGCCCACCTTTCCTCCTAGACCTATCGAGCCCTCAACATTGTAAGAAGATTAATTCTTATCAAAGCTATATTTCAATCCATGCCTCTATACCTATTCTTGGTCCTAGCAGCGCCGAAATGGGTACTCAAACAGATAAAATCTCTGCAACGCAATTTTCTATGGGGATCTTCTGGACAAAATCGAAAATTGGCTCTATTCAAATGGAGCACTGTGTGCACCCCTAAGGAAGCTAGCGGACTTGGACTCTGGGATCCGACTCATAGCAATGAAGTAATGGGAGCACAAATATGGTGGAAATGGATGTCGGCTCCACACAATCCTTGGGCCAAATTATGGACAACTAAATATGCCAACAACAGACCTCCAGAAGACCTGATAAGACTATCCCCTGAAGTAACGGGCTCGCTAATTTGAAACGCGGCTAAACAACACAATGCACTGATCCAACAGCATAGTTTTTGGGAGGTTCGTAATGGAAGCACGGCTAGATACTGGGTGGACTCATGGCAACAAAACCCCAAGTTAGTCGATATCCTCAATCCTCATAATCTAGGGGATCCGACCATTAACGTGGAAGATAAGGTTAATCAGCATTGGCTCCCTTTGAGCAACAACGGATTCAGGAAATGAAAGCATTCTGCTCAAATCGTTCCCCGGGAATAGGAAGCCACATGGGAAGCCCTCAGCATGGAACTGCATCAAAGGAAGATCAGATGCTCGGAGGAACTAGAAATTCTTAGATGGGGATACACCACCAAAGGCATGTTCACCACAAAAGAATCCTACTCATTGATGCACCCAATCACTGATCCTCTTGACCCTATTTGGCAGATTTTATGGTCTCCAGGAATCTGGCCCAAAGTTTCTACTTTTCTATGGCTTCTCAGCCACAAAATAATTCTCACTTGGGATAATTTGATCGAAAGGGGCTTCATAAGACCTTCACGATGTCCCAACTATAATCAAAATAATGAAAAAATTTAGCACCTAATGGACTCCTACACTCTTGAAAATAAACTCTGGGACAAGCTAATTTTTCACTGCAGAAGGAGCAAACCTTCTAAGGACATAATCAACACTATTCGCAACTGGCCCATGACACCTTTCAGCAGCACTCTTCTCAACACACTATGGCGCCTACTCCTAGGCTTGCTCCTATGGAGAATCTGGAAGGAAAGAAACAAGAGAATTTTCAGAAGCCAAAGCACATCGTTGGAAATCATCTGGAGCAATTTCTGCAACAACCTTCAAGAATCACTGGCTCTTCATGAATGGAAGGAAGAAGATCTTCCTACAAAGCCAATGGAAAAATCCATTTGGGAGAATTGGAAACTTCGGATCACTCATACTCCAACTAACACTTCAAAGAATACACCGAGAATTCCAAAACAATGGCTTCCTCCCTCCATAGGACTGTTTAAACTGAATTTCGATGGTGCTTCCAAGGGCAACCCCAGAAAAGCAGGATTTGGTGGAATTTTCAGAGACTCCAGTGGAGCTCCTCTATTAATCTACTATGGATCTATTGGTTGGGACACCAAAAACTCTGTAGAATTAGAAGGTCTGTGGCAAGGGCTTTGCTTAGCTCAGCACTATAATTACTTCCCCATGGTTATTGAAGGTGACTCCCAAGTGCTCACCAACATGGCTAATCAACTTCTCTGGGGAACTACTGCAACCAAACTGGCAACTAGTTGGAGACTAGCAGCCCGACTAGAAATGATGGACCGATGGCTAAAGGTTTACAAATCCATCTCGTTCACCCATATCAAACGAGATGGCAACAAATTTGTAGATTTCTCGGCCAATGTTGGAGTGAATAGCAAAGACACTCTCAACCATGGTCCCCCAAATATTCTTCATGAGAGTGCACTTCTGCAGGGCTGCATCATGCTGATGCACAAAAAAATTGCAGTTCCAGATGCAGATGAACATTAATGTATATGGGGCGTACATCCTTGGGAGGTTTTAGAAGTGGCCACCCACAAGCGCATTAGATCGCCCATTAATATCGCCAGCCATAAACGCATTAGCGTCATTAATATTCACCACTGCCGAAATTCTGAGCTCCTCTGGTTCATTATTCCTCTACTGCACAGGCTCTCTGTTCATTCCCTCCCTACTTGCTTGTCTCTCGCTTTTCAGAGATGGCGTGTCCTCCTGGTAGTGCTGAGCCAAGCGCTCGAACGCATATAGGAAGATGCTGCTTTCTCCTTGGCTACATCAAGATAACGCCAGACTTCCACCACACCTAGAGTTCACTTTGTTGCAAGAATTATTGACCTCCTGCAATTCACTCCTCGCCTAAACCTGAGCAACGCCATTCCCATCCGAGCACCACTACAAGAATGCCTCGCCTCAGACAGAGAATCAGAAGCCGATGTGGCAGCAGTCAAGGTAGAGCTATTTTCTCTCAGTCCACCTCCAGTTATGATACCTCCTCCGTTGACTTCTCTCACGGCCACTACCCTGAAACCCGAGGCAAACGGTGAAGGGCCAGGCTTGCTGGGCAGGCACACACTTTCCATGGCTCCCAGCCTCATGACGTTGCTTCTCCTTCTCAACCAGCCTCTCAGCCTTTAGCCACCCCTGAATCCACTCCAACTGCCCAAGTTTCCATCCGCCAAACCACCCACAGAGCTGAGTTTCAATTCGCTTGCACCATGGAAAAACCTGTTATCACCGCCTTCATCATGGTCACCCTCCGAGGAGGAAGCAGCGAGCTCTAGCACTTCAGGTGTGCCTATTCAGCAGAACCCTCAGGACAAAGACAACTCCAAGAACGAGAGAGCTCCGCCAGGGATAGAAAGTGTTGGTAAGACTATTCCAAGGGATGATACCAACGAAAAGCTGCATGATGAAGCTGGAAAAGCCACCTATGCAACAATTGAAGATGAAGATGGTAGCAGCAGTTAATACAGGTGCCTCATCGAGGAGGAACCTCCATCTTCTGCAAATGATAAGTAAACATGGTAACCACTACGGGAATATGGCTCTGAAGCCCAGGTCTCATGGATCTATTTTTGTTTTTTCGATAATCTCTCTTTTGCTGAGAATGAAAAATGTTGTCTATTTTCTGAGCTTAATGTCGGTTTTCCCTAAGTGGGTGGCAAGACAATTATCTAAGGGACTGGTTTCCCCCTCAAGGGTAGTCCAGAATCATGTTTTTTGATAGCTTATACCCAGCTCTCAGGCTCACTTAGCTAAGGCTGCGGTTGCCATGTCTTATTATGTTATATAAATAGAAATAGACTTATTCAGAAAAAATAAAAAATAAAAATAAAAATAAAAATAAAAAATAAAAAAATTACTAAATTTCAAAGGAGAAACACATAGTACAATGGAGCTTCATAAGGTGATAAGATAACATAATCCTATCAATAATATTAAAATGCAGTCTAAGCATTGTTTGGACTCTATTGGAAATGGAAAAAAAACCACCTATTAGTAGATCATGGAAGAATATTATGAAATCATCAAGAGGTAAAATTATTCCATTCATAATATACATTTAGTGACCATGTATATACATCACATTGAATCTAGGCCCAATTCCTAAATTCTCAAGATTGGATATAGAATTTATGTTTGAATATCAGTCGCAATTTCAACCAATAAGGTGCAAACATCGACACCATACCTACTATGTATGTCAACAAAGAAGAAAAATAAACCATAGATTCTGGTTCCCTCTACCCTAGTTCAATAAAATGATTGGATGTAAATCATAAAACCAACATTGCAAGCGCATATTTATAACAGTGTGAATGAACCTTGTAATCATTTGTGCCAAAATCATCGAAACCCGCTTGACAGGAATTGAAATATCACATAAGGATTAAGGATTTACCTTGGTTGAGTCGATAGAAGCATGAGCTAATGCCAATATTTTTGAAGCATTTCGCCGCATGGCTATGGTTTTAAGATCAACAAGCTCCATACAACTCTTCATTCTATATGTAGAAGCCCCTGCTACCAATGTCTCCAATACCCAAGGCTTTTGAGCCTCTACAGCCTTGACTACAGCGAACTTCATTGAAATAGTCTAATCAGGGGTCAGAGTCCCAATATTTATGCACAAGACCTTAGCATGAGGAGTAAAATCTACAATCTCTTCAAAGGTGTGAACCATGGTCGGAGAAACCCCTGCTTCTAGAAGGGTATTAGCCGTTATGTCCATGGACACATAATTAGTTATATGCTTGATCAGAGGACATAATTCCCTCAACCTGCATAGGGATTTCCAAGCCTCCAACCCCCATATTTCATAATGTTTCCACTCTTTCAAATCTTGCATTGCATAACGGTCACCACAACATTTTGTGAATGTCACTTCCCTAACATCCAATTAAAGCCCACTGAAAATATGAGAATTTTATGATATCCAGTGAAGCCCATAATTAATCATTTTCCAGAGAGAATCACAAATAAACTAATCTAGAATGCAACATGGAAAAAATTGAAACCCACAAACACCATATTGAATGAAAATATGAACTTTTTCTTGCCACCCAATCGAAATCATTGTTGAAAATCACTGATTTTTGCTCAAACCAAACAAACACCCATTTCAACAAAAATTAAGAAAAAAAAATCAAAGCTACCATCATCTTAAAATTTGACACATCTTCCCTGATACCTAAGTGGAATTCATATATTAAATATCAGGAAAAAAATCCATCCTTACCTTTATGAGTCCTTATTGGATTTCCCTTACACTGAAACTTGACAAACAAAGATCGCTATTCTTATGATTTCTTGTACCTTTTCTTTTGCGTCTAGCTTCCTCACAAGAACCCATTCCGCCTTCCAATCTCCAACTGCATATTTTTTGACTAAATCCAAAGCAGTTATTTCACAATGCTAAAGAAAATATATGTGTTTCAAAACATTTTTGCCCTTATTCGAATTCGTAGGCAGATGTACATTAAAAATTTTGACTGTTTTACTGCAGATTAGTCCATGTGTTTGCCACAAAGAAAAAATGAGTTGATGATAGTCGAAAGAATAAGGTTTTCAATGCTAAAAATCGCGCCACACTCCTATATGCCAGGTCATATTCATGCAAAACACATGGGTAATGAACGGAAATGAAACATGGTAAGGGTAATTTATTTACAAACTATTCATGCATTAGCGAATCCAAACTAGTAGCTAAAGTGGGACAGATATCATGCATAAATGTGGTGGTGCACACATGTCACTTGTAGAAGAAAAATCTAGACAAAACTCTAAGGTTTGTTGATTCAAAAGAAAGGCCTGCCATCCTAATTATGATAATATATTCTAATAAATTAGATAAAAAAATTTATAATGGTGAAAAAAAATTAATAAATTAAAAAATGGTTTTTGGTCAATGTGGAGTTTAAATGAATCTAAGCTGGTTATATATATATATATATATATATATATATATATATATATATATATATAGATATAGATATAGATATAGATATATATATAACATAATAGTAAATTAGGGTTTATGAAAACCTATCAAAAAAAAACCTAACCATAAATTGGTTAATTAGTTATAATTTTTTTTGCTTATTTAATTTTAATTTTATGAATGTTATAGGTTTCTTATACTGTTTGATGATTTCAATATGTTAGTGAATTACTTGCATATTTATTTTGGTTATCTAAAACTTAAAGAATTGATAGGTTGAGTATAAGCCTAGCGAAATTTTGATTAAGTTAAGAATGTACTGTAAATATGTTTTTCTTTTCTATATATATATAAGTGACTATGAGTGGAACTTGGAATTTACTAGAGGAAACTTTGGTAAAAAAAAAATTAAGAGACAGTTATATGTTACTTATTTCTTTTCTTCAAGATAAATGTACTAGAGGAAACTTTGGTTAATTTTTTTTTACCACACAATTATCAGTTGTTTATTTCTTTTCTTTATGGTAAATGAACTCAACGAGGGGGAGCGAGGAAGGCATAAAAGAAAGAGAGAAAGTTGGAAGATTTGTAGAAAAAGAAAACCAAAGAAGATATTGGAAAGAAAAGAGACCGAGAGACCCAAACACGATGGTGGGGAAAAGTAGCGTTATTGCTCGAGGCATTCATGAGCTGGATAGAGAGCCAATGGAAGCCTCAATTCAATATTTGTTCCTTGTGGACTCACCCTGTTAAGGGTGCTTGACCGAGAAAATTGTTCTATTAAATTGTTCTATTATAAAGACGCATGAGGGAGATAAAATGGCGTAATCGCCTTTCTCAAGGTTGAAAGGTTGGTTACTCAGTGAATTCCAAGGCTACTCATTACCGCAGATAAGTATTAAAGTAGTGGTTTATTTATATATCCGTTTTATTGTTCATTGTAGATTATTAATGAATGAGTGAAATGCAGAGTAAAGTAACAAAATGCATGGTAAATAGAGAGTCAAGTAAAAGTTTGCTAATTAGTAGATTGTACATAGAAAGAAGGAGTCGTACAAATATTAATAAAATATGGATTTATGTTGGGAAACAATTTTATGGTTTTATTAATTTTTGTAAAAGTGTGTGCAATAATTCTATAAAATAAGGAAGAACAAACGAATCGATAGGAACAATCCTATTGTTAAGAAAATAAAGTACCAGAAGAATTTTGGGACAAGTCGAGGAGAGGAGAAACTGGAATTGGTGGTCGAAGGTTTGTTCACATTAGTCTAACACGCTGAAGATAGCCAGTCATCAAGAGCAGTTGTGAACCCAAACGATGTTGACAAAAGAATTATTAATTAAACCCTGAACATAATTCTACTTCGGTTGTTAACCTTTATTTGGTGTGAAACCCAAACAATAAGGACTGAAGGACCATTAAAAAAAATATATCCCATATCATAAAAAAATTATCTATGAAATTATAAATTTGGACTACAAAAATAAAATTACAACTACTCTATAAAATTTTTATAGAGAATAAGGAAGCGAGGGTAGCATTAAATACCCAAAAAATTCAATAATTTATTCTTCGAAAAATGATGCACAATACAGAGATAGTACACATAAAAACAAATCTCGTTATCATTATGTCCTCTGTAGTAATTATACAAACTTTAGAATATTGAAAACATTCCATAAATATGTTAAGAAAGGAAATGCAAATCCGAGAACACCTTTAAATGACGAAGTGATTTAAAAACTTTCCCCTATTCTTCAAAATGAAAATTAAAACAAATTAATTCTATGTATTTCTGAGAAAAAAGACTAACTATGTATAACACTCGGTGTGGTCTACTTAGAATGCGTAACCAAACAGAAAGAAAAACAATCTAAATATCATTCCTTGTGATGGGAAATACTTCTAAACATCTAATAGGGCATATAGAATTTATTCCCTAAAAGGGGTCAAAACTAGGTATGTACCTATGTAAAGAGAGAGGGAGGTTATGTTAGGGTGCTGAGTCAAAAACCCTTATGTTCCATAGAGCCCTAGAAAAATAAATGGACACAACATTGGCAGGTGTAAAATAAGTTACCTGCAAGATGCCTGCAAGCCAAAACGGTTGCATGTTAGAAACTTACCATTAAACAAGATAACAAGAGTAAAACTAAACCAAGTTTTAGTCATGGCGGATGGCTTACCTATAAGAACCGATACAACGAACCCCTCCGAAGCTCTGCAACATGTACGACGAATAGTGTTAGAGGTGAGAAAAAATCTGAAAGAAACCCATAGAAGAGAAAATATATCGAAGTGTCGTGAATACCTTCCTGAATTCCATGATAATCTAAGCATTAAACGAGATGCTGAAACCAGCCTCTCTGAAATCAAACCAGTTTTAATCCAGTGCGCCTTGTTAACACATTTAGCAGCCAACAAATTCCTTTAAGGGAAATACCATTAGTTTGAGTCTACATGCTTGGCTATGGAGGAATCTTACCAGAGTTTTGTCAAAATTTATGTCCCTCTCCCTTTCAGAATGAGAAACAACAATAGGGAGAAAACCATAGGTTTTCCTTATCGCATTTAGAGGAATGATCATCATAGGATTGGTAACCCTAACAATCAATGGCAATGATACGTCTAGCTGTGACCACTTAACCATCGAGAACCTTTCCTCTCGAGATTTACACCTCGGACAGCTAGTGCCCATCGTGACGAGGGAAAAGAGGTAAGGGTATAAAATGGACTCTTATCATTAAACATAAGACAAAGTAACAATTAATCTTTAAAAAATAAAAATACCATCGTAAACCTTGTGTCCGCATGAAAATATAACCTAAGAACTTAATTAACTAAGAAACAAAAATATTTTCTATGGTATTCAAAGCTATAACGTGACAAAATACCATATCTATGTTAGGAATGTTAACTCTATCATTCCATGTTCGTAATTTTTTTTTTTTCATTTTATCTAGAATATTTTGGTAATGGTGATGGTTACATGTGGTATCAAAGCCCAATTTCAACATTGTGGCCTGATTGGGAAAAATAAATAATAAAGTTTGTTAATGTGCACAGAGGGGAGGAAACAAGATGAGAAGGGGAGCTGGAAGCCGTCCCCAACAAGAGAAAATATAGAATCTGGTTCCACACCTATGACTGAATCAAACCCTGAAGTATCAGTGCACTTGGGAGACTGAAAATAGAACTTAAATGTTATACTCTTGAAAATGGTTCAACAGCTAAAATTAGAAACAACTCACCTCAGAATTCACAATGAAATATTAATAAGGGATTAAGAGTGGATTCTAAAAACTTTTTCCAATAGATAGAATCAAAGGGCTTCTAATCCCAACCCACATAAAGGATCTTGAGATGAAGAACCTCAGTAGGGGAATGATGGTATGTCGGAGGGGAGATACACACATAGAACTAAATATGATAGAGGTGAGAATGAAGAAGAATGTGGTAATTTTTCTTTTCACAGAAGAAACAAGAAATGAAAAATTGAGCTCCAGGAAGAATTTAAAAAAATTAAACGCCTAGTATTTGATGGTGAAATGGAAGAAGTTATAGAAGCCTAGATCATTAACATGAATACATATTTTCAAATTTATGAGTATGATAATAACCTAAACACCAAACTCGTTATTTACCAGTGTTGGAGAGGTAAATCCCCTCTGTGGACAGAGGCAATCCCTACTAGCCTAGATCGGGTCTAGCAACAATCGTACCATGCTAAGACGCAAGTTCCTAATTGCAATAGACCAAATTGCGAGAAAGACCTACCTCAAGTTCAACGCTGTTGTTCGCAGAGAATATAGCGCTCCCGTTCCCTTGCTCCGGCAGATCACAATTCTCCCGCTTAGCACGATCGAACACCTACACATATCAGAAACACGACGAACACACAAGCGTAAAACCCAATATATGCAATTATGTATCAGTCAAAGAAGATACAACCTGGCCCTGATGCTGAATCTTCCTTCGGCAGGTTGACAGCAGAGTACGTCTCGATAAATCTCATCAGGGATGGGACAAGCCTCTCTCTTCGGTTGTCTTGACATTAATCTCCTTGCTACTGATTTGGCTCTATGAGGACTATCAAGGCTCTTTCAGCATTCTCTAGGCTATTGAAAGCTCTTGAAGACTATCTTGCAAAAGGAAAATGGCAAGCTTATATAAATGGTGGAAGGGGAGTTGGGGTCCATATAATCATGGGATTGGCCCTATCCTCAAGGAAGCTTCCATGAGAGGTGGAAAACCACTTCCTCTACATGGAGATCCGGAGCCAAACCTCCCAACTCAATTTAGAGACTAGTTCAGGAATTGGTTGGAGTCAATCTTCCACCATTTATTTTTAAAAAACACTTCTTAATAAGCGTGGCGCAGGTATAATACTAAGGCAGTGCGCCAGCTAGCGCACCCTCTTTGGAGGATCTCCCCCATTGGCGTGAGGGCTGAACTGACTAGTCACGCCAAGGCAAAAAAGGCTATTTTTAGGGTTTTTCAAAAGGAATTTTCTTCAGGGGAATGAATTTCCTTGTCCAGGGGGATGCTATGAAAGTGGTTTCAGGTCATGTCACTGCTCATAGGTCACGGAATAATCCCTCCAATTTGCAGGACGGGGGATTGCAGGGATGGGGACAAATTGCTGTGTAACAACTAGCTACAAGAAAAGGCTGTGTTATAGTTAGAGGAGGTGAAGATAGTGCACGGGATGGAAGAGTCGGAAGTGACTTGGGAATAATTTCAAAACCATTTCAAGAATAAATACTTGACAAAATTATTTTATGATGATAAATAAAAGGAATTCCACTATTTAAAGTTGGGGAAACTAACGATGGATGAATTTGTGGCTAATTTTACATATGTATTAAGGTATGCCCCATACATAAATGAGGAAAAAGCTAAGGTTCAATGCTTTTTCAGTAGTCCACTTGCATAGATGAAGAAAAAAATAGAATTTGATAAACCCAAGACCATTTACGAGGAAATTCAGAAGGCTAAAAGTTTCTACCAACAAACCAGGAAAAAAGGAAAAGGTTGTAAAGAGTGGCCACACAAGAAATGACAAATGTTCTTTCAAAACATCAGAAAAACAAATACTGCAAGCATGAAAGGTACACAAAAAGGGGAAAAAAAATAAACAATTTGAATGAAGTCGGGAGAGAACTAAATGGAAATTTGAACCTAAACAACGGAAACATCAAGAAATCCTGAACTTGGTCAATCACAAAAACCTCCTCTACAATGTTGGGGCTATGGGGATCCCCATTACTATAAAAATTCCCCCCCTTGCGCTAGGCCAAAGGAAATTTTCTAATGTATAAGAAGCCTCTACTGTAGGTGAGGTAGCAAAGAGTAGGCTAAGAATAAATGCAACACTAGAAGATCATCAAGAAAATTTTCACCCCACCTTGATATAGCCTGAAGGTAAGCTATTTCATCAAACTGTGTCTATTTTAATAGATCTAGGAGCAATTTTGAGTTATGTCAACCCTAAAATAGTGGAAAAATACCAGTAAAAGGCTCACAAAATTAAAAAAACCCTAGCTAGTACAATTAGCTAGAGGAGCCAAAATAAGGGTGACTGCTAAGGTATTAGATTGCCTTGTTGAGGTAGGAAATCAACAGATTAGGGTAAATTTAAACACGTTACCCTTAGGACATTATGAATTTTTGATTGGTATGGACTGGTTATAGGGGCATTGGTCCTTGGTGAACTACGAGGAAAACACCATTAGTTATCTTGCTGAGGATGGTTGTACACTAAAAATCCAAGGGGTTAAAAAGCTTGTAAAATTACGTCCCATTATTGCCTCCCATTTAGGAAAATGTGTTAGAAAAGGGTGTGTAATTTATGTCATCGAAGTTGGGTACTCTAACAAAGGATAAAGCATCCAACTTAGAAAATATACTAATAATACAATATTTTTCTAATGTTTTCCCCTAAAGTATACCAAGACTACCCCCAAAGTCAGACATTGACTTTACAATAGAGCTAGTCCCTGGACAAGCCTCGGTGTCAAAGGCTCCATACCGTATGAGAATACCTGAGTTAATAGAGCTTAAAATGTAGTTACAGGAACTTCTTGATAAGGGGTAAATTCATCCAAGTGTGTCACCTTGGGCAGCTTTGGTGTTTTTTGTTAGGAAAAAATATTGCACTCTAAAATTTTGCATTGGTTATACACGGGTTTACGATTATGACTGTTGTCATTTTTCTAATCCCTGCATATCTAGCTGCTTCAAACCCTAGGATTTCTCCTCAGCCTCTTGTTTTTCTCTTCTGGATGTTTTCTTAACCTATAAAACCCTAAAACATTAAAAATTCTAACTTCCATGTGTTTTCGGACCTATTGCACACGTGACAGACATCAGCCGTAGCTGAGACAACATTTTTTGCTGAAATCTGCCACCAAGTGTGTAGAAAGTGCAGGTCACACCTTTTCGCCCTAAACCTGTGACATGGAGCTTCAGGACGCACTTTTCAGCCCAAAAACTGCGACCTCTGCAGAAAACAGGTCAGAAACTGCGACATGAACTTTTTGCGGGTGTTTTTCTGAAAGTTTTCTAGGTTTGTCTGGGCCTCTGATCAGGGTTGTCTGACCTCTGTCTCTGCCCACTTTGGACCTTTAACTGTTCTTTTTTACTCAACTAAGTGGGAACCTAGCCCCCTAGGGCTTCAGTACCCTCCACACTTTGTGGAAGAGTTTTAGCTGCTACAGGTTGTCTGAAATTTTTAGAGTGTTCAGCCATTTTTCAGATCTGATAGCTCACCTTCATATCCACTTCAGATTGGCTATTTATCCATCCAAATCACCTCATTTAGTTTTGTTTGGGTTTTCCTCTAGGGTCCACTCTATTTCTGTAACACCCCCAAGTTCTATGCTTTTCAAATTAGATATTGGAACATAAATCCAAAGGGGAGTGGACCCCAATGGATAGTTACTTGTGTGGATGTGGTTAACTATTTATTTATGAAAAATAAATAAAATATTGTGTATGCACTATGACCAAATGAGAAATTGAGATCATATGCCTAATCCATGAGGTTATGGAAAAGGTAAAGACTTTCCCCAAAATCTTTCAAAAATCCTTGAAAGAAATTATTTCTAATTTATATTTTTGAGGAAAAATCTAAATTCCCCAATGATGAGGAAAGTAGTTGGGAAGAGGTAAAAAGCTGGAAAAGCTGGAAAAGCAGAAAGCAGCTTTAAAGTCCCTAAATAAGGGAAGCCTAGGCAAACAGGAATAAAGCATCCTGAAATTCTGGACGCAGAATTGGAAACAGGCTTGGGGAAAGCATAGCTTAAATAAGCTACTCCAGAACAGATTGAGGTTAGTCTGTTCTTGGAGGATCTCAGCTCGGGGGTGAGTTCTGGAGATAAACGAACTCTAAGGTTGGGAGGACTGGTCATAGTAGCGGTATGCATGCATAATTTTGGAGATTATTTTATGACTGTATTACTTACATCTGTGTTAAGTATATCAAGGTTATATGCATGGTTCTGTTAGAACTTCTTATTTAAATTTCAGATTGAATGTTTGTTCAGTATCTCATGCAATTACAAGCTAATTGTAGTAGCTGACAATTCAGTAGATTAATGGCAAGGAGAAAGTTAATCAAAAACCAAGGGGTTAGTTCTGGGGATTTTTACATTACAGTAATAAAGGGTAGAGATGATAAATCAATCTGAATGTTTAATCGAATAGAAAAATTCAAGTGGTAGCTTGTTGTCCTTGGAATGAAAAATTTAGTTGATGTGTTGTATAAACAAAACCTTTTAATAAAGCTGTAACCAATAACAGCAAGTAGGAAACCAGCAAGTTTGTGATAGCAGTATGGGGTTCAGTATATCAGCTATATTACAATGGAAAGAATTGTAGAATAAAGAATTAAATTGTTCTATTACATGGAAGTTTAAATATATCAAAGCAGAGGTTGAATCCTAACCAGGTACTAGGATCTGAAACTAGGGAGTCTAAACTAGCAATTTCAGTATTCACTACCACCATTTGATTAAAGCAAGAGGAACTATATCCTAGTTTTTCCATGGAAGAGTTTAATATGCACCAGAGTTCAAATCTGTTGAATAATTGTAACAATAAAATAAGAAGAGAGTTTTATTGAAAATCTATTTGTGTGATAAAAGTGAGTGAGGGAAGATTGTAAGCATATTTAGAAATACTAGGAAAAGAGCATCTATGTACCTTCCATATAAACTGCTGGGGAAGTAGTTGGAGCAACGAAGGTTAACTAAATATAGATAGATGTATCCGTGGATGCATACATCTATACCTGGATGTTGAAACTTATAATGCTGAAAAATCTACAAGGCTTGCAACTGGAAAGTTGAGGAAAGGCCTATTGAGCAGCTAGAGTTGGATAAAACTCTAAAGAAAATGACCTGAGAAATACAAACTAATATATATATAGATATATAAGTCAACTAGATGGACTGAGAAGAGTTGAGGTCAAGCCAAAAAAATTCTTAAAGTTACATATTCCATTTAAAGCTCTTAAAAAAATTCTTAAATGGAATGTTATCTGGTGCATAATAAGCGGAGTATATCTGAGTTTATGTATATGGATACGAAGCTGGGTCTGGGAGACGTGACAAATGGTATCGGAGCACAAGTTCAAAAAATTGGGCAAGATATGTGCTCACAAAGAAATAATAAACTGTTACAAATTTTATGAATATTAAAAATATTACTTCAAGTATACAAATATCTTGGATATACTTTCAGGTATACTTGCAGGACAATCACTTATCCCTGCAGAAATTTAGCTAAAAAAAAAAAAAAAAGGGGGCAAATCATGTACTCACACAGAAATATCTGTTGTTGGAAAATTTTTGCTAAGGTTAAAAGTTTTTGAACAGTAAATAGTCTTGAAGGATATAGCTGCAGAAACTTTAAACCAAAGACGGTTTAAATCTGAAGGTACTTAGTCTCCACAGAAAAATTAAATATTAACTGGTATTGCATGTAGTTATACAAATGTGAAAATACATGCTCATATGTCTGCTAGAAAAATATTGTATTAGCATTGTCAATTTACATGGTATAATAAAAGAGAAGAAAAACAATTGAGTATGCAATTTGAAATCTTGTATCCTAAGAAGAACTTCTACTCTATAGAAGTGCTATATTATTTATTACCTTTAAAGTGTATATGGTATTATTGAAACTTAACTTAAAAAAATTTATGTCCATTACTCACTTTACTATTGAATATATATATACAAAAAACGACCATACAGGTCAGCGCCGAGAGCTAGTGCAATAGTTCATGTAAATAACAAATTTGAAAAGAGTAGTGGGTGTAAATAAAATAGATGTGAACAATATAAATATGTAAATAAATGAGTAGTCGAACTATACGATTTTCCGGGCGAGTATGTAAATCGTTATGCATTGGACCTGCGTTAAGTTAATGACTACCGAATTGTACAAAGGGTTCTGCTCACGGCGTTCAGCTCCTTTTTAGACATGATAGGTAAGAAACAGATGTATAATAAAGAGATGACGAATATGTATAGGTTCAACCTGTAGTATTAAACATGCATATGAATACGAATATGTATAGGTTCAACCTGTAGTATTAAACATGCATATGAATATGAGTTACGATTATTTTTTCCACGTCATCCTCATTACTATTATATCACAATCAGAAAAATTTATGGTGGCGCCGGGTCAACCATTAATATTTTGTATATGCAAACGAGATTAACTCTCACTTACGGGAATAACCCAAAGGGTTGACAGAAAAACAAATAAATAAACTCGTTTAAGAAATGCATGTAATAAGAACAAGACTGATTATATGTATAAACATAAAAACTGAGGTTAACTATCAAATCTACACGACGTTTTAATGTATCCAATTCTAACCTGAAAGCGAGGTCAACGAACAACAATATGTGGGAAAAACATACTATTTAAAGGCGGCAAGATCCCTAGAGTGATAGGGATAGCCGTATCAGTTATGGTTAGAAATTAGAAGAAACAGTTGTGATACCGATGCATGGAATTAATTATAACCTGTAACTTAAAAGGAAAATTCCCTGCTACATTAACGTAACTATGGTTCGGAAATTTAAATTTTGATCGGTTACCATTACTATTGAAACAGAGGGATTATTGTGGTATCATCATTTTAAATGAATACCTAGGGCTTTCAGGCGTGAAAGATAAACTAATATTGCATTTTACAACCATTAATCGCAGAAATAAAACCGAGAGAGAGAAAGGCGTAATAGGTTTGGAAAATGGCGGAGCACTCCTGCCCAAATTCACCGGAAGTCGATTTCGCGGCAGAAAAAAAAACGAGATGGGATTCCACACAATACGATTTTGCCGTCCCCAACAAGATTACTGACCTATCGTGGCCACAAACCGCCTTCTAGGGTTTCAAAATCCACAAATCTGAAGTGAAAAACACTCAATACTTCGCCAAATTGCTTGGCTTATTTGGTCTTTCCGAGTTCTAAACAAATATATATATATATACATATATAAGTTTGTACTCAGATCCACCGATTCTGCCGACAGAGGAATAATCGAGAAGGGAAAACGTCTTACAGTGGAATACGACTAAGTAGAGTCTTCTTCAGTTGATAGCCGGGAAGGAATGAAATGACAACCACTGTCTTATGGGGCCATGGCGTCCATATGACTAAATCCCTTGACCCTTTTCGAAGGCCGAACCATCAGCGCAACAGGAACTGCGCCCAAACCGTTCTCTGAAGAATCGGCGCCTGGGCAACCTGTACATCAGGATTTCCATAAAAATGAGTTAGTGGGAGTGTATAGGAAAACGCCAAGAGTATTTATAGAAACCCTGAAAGGAAAATGATCATCGTTGTGCCACAGAACAAATAAGAGAATAATAAATAAAAATTTTAATAAGCAGAGAGTAGGGAGGATAATCCGACGAGAAATAAGAGTTACCGCCGGTGATGAAATCTGCAGACCGGACAACGAGTCTGCGCCGCGATAAGAAAAAAAAAACCGGAACCTGCAACCGGAAACCTGAAATCTGCCACGAAGTCACCCAGCAACCCTGCAAAACATAATAATAACAGAGTACGAAAACAAAATGCAACTGAATCACCGTCCCTGAATAACATAGGGAAAAAAATTCGTTCTATGAAGGGAATCCACGAAATACTAAGCACCGAGAGGCTTATGAAGAAAATAATAAGATCAAAACTAGTTGGCGAATGGCGGCTAACAACAGTGGTAGGGTTTGTTGTTGCAATCTCTCTGGTCGCGCAGCGATAGACCTCATAGAGGCAATCCTGATTTGAAGAGCGAAACGGCCACCGAGATGTTCGGTCACAAGCGTCGTAGGTGCACACACTCGGTACCAGAGCCGGGATTTAGAGTGGCTTGGAACAGGGGGCGTTCGGTGTTGACGAGTGCAGATCCACGACCCTCTTCGGCCATGAGCTTTGGAACCCTTTGTTAGCCACATACCCTCGTTTGGCATCAATGCGGACTTGCATTTTCCGCATAAGGGCATCCGTTCACGGAAGGGAAGGGGTGAAACAAGCTCAGGGCCGCCAAAGAAATAAGACAAGAAATAAAAGAGTTATACGAACAGTAAGGAGTTCTGGACAAATGAGGGATTATAACAAGAACCAGAAACCCTAGGGTGGAATCCACCAATGTACATGGGAAATCTGGTGCAGGGATGGCCGTAGCAACCCCGCGGTTGGACAAAATCCCGAAGGGGATTTTCACAAATCCCGTTGCACAGCCAGTTCTGTACAAATCGAGAAGTTAAATATTATTTAAGTGTTTTTCATGGTACTTGGCAACCCGATTGACGGCAAACTCATCCTTACCGAAGTGACCTTCCCATCTCCTCTATCCAGCTGTTGATGAAAGGCGTTATCAGTTCAGGAGACGCAGTACGAAGGTTGGATCGAATGGTCCCAGTCGCGAACCAGAGGCACGCTAATGCGCTGTCTGAAACATTGGGGCGAGGAGGGGAGGGCGCGTGCACCTCTCTCAGTCAAACGACGGGTTTTCCGAATTGTACAATCCTCTCCTACTCAGACACGTAACAATTAGCACCGTAATAAAACCCTCTGTCAGAGATATCGACCTGAAATTGAAAATCTTCGGCATATGATGAGTATCTGTCCGTAACGTATGAGGAACCACACCGGTTAGGATTTGAAAAAAAATCACAGTTACATGTACGCAGTGCTCAGAATTAACCCTATCGATCTCACTGTTCGGGAATCGAATTGTCAACCATACATAAGAATCGAAATAAATCGGCGTAACAATAACTATGAACGTTGTAGGTTTCATAATGATAAATCATGCCTGAGACTGTATCTACACAACGCCGAGATACATGGGAGCCGTTACATAAAACCATAGCGCGGCGTACCAAATTATTGTGATGACAGCACTAGGGTTGGTCGAGGTTATTCATATAAGCGTCTACGTCAGCTATCTTGTCATTTTCTTACATAATGAATATCTACGTGGTTTATACATAGTACCGAGTTCAAAGTTTTATATATATAACATATATGTAACATCTAACATATATATGTTACATCTAAAAAAATTATATGTAGCATAAATTTTATATATGGATATGATATAATTTGTGTTATATATATGAAAATCGTGTTATAAAGCGCTGAATGGACTAATGGTTCATAATTTTGCTAGTGGGATAAGAACCTGAATGCAAAAAGGAGGGATTAATATTCTTACGATTTTCATATATAGATTTTTAGATGTAAAAAGATCTAAATGCTAGTTGAAAAGATTGTATAATAATAAATAAACGAAAAGGGTTGATACTTCTTGACTTTAACTGAAATCCAAATGGGTTGAGAATGAGGAAACCTAAGCTACAATAGTGGAATGTATACTATAGGCAAAGACACCAAGAAAAAAGGGAATCTTGGCAAGATTAACTACCATTTCAAAATAAGTTGAGGGTGAAGTTAGGTATAAAGGTCTAACATGTATATATATAATGACTAGGCATAGTTATTAAGTCAATACCTTTTATGATGAAGTTAAGTGGGTTATAAAAAAAAAACTGGTGCCCCGATATAAACGAGAAGGTGAAGAATAAGGAAATTAACACTATTCAAATGGGTAATAAAATCTCATCATATATAGGGAAATTTAATTTGCCTACTGGAAATTGATGATTAGGAAATTTAAGAAGTGGTAGGATGTGATGGGTAAATAAGGATATCATAGTTGTAAGCGGACTTCATATGGTTTAATCCTATTAAAATTTAATTAAGATGAAAAATTTATACACCTATAAACCCCACTAGAGTGTGGTGGAACTGAGTATAAACAATTATGTGGGCAAGAATATATATATCTATAGGGAAATTAACCTTCAGGATAAGGTTAAGAAATGGATATATGAAATTAAAACTGAGGGAAAAGTTTGGGAGTGTTAAAATCACTAAAATAGAATGTTATTAATATTCATTATAACAGAAGTTGAAATGAATAATGGTGGGGTGATATATGTCATTAATATGTTGTATAATACTATGTGTTACCATAGTTATTGGAACAAAAGAAGAAGGAAAGTTTATATTGGAATATATAGAGAAAGGTGTATAATAGAAAAATGACAATTTATATTTAATAGAGGTATGTTAAATATAAGTTGTAAATTCTTAAATAACTATTAAATATATATATATATATATAAAATAATAATAATTATCATGGGAAATGATAGATTAACGTGAAACAAGTTGCACCGGGGATATAAGTTAAATATCCAATTAACATTATAAATATAGGTGATCTTGTTATATGTTATAATGTTAACGTGGTTGAGTTGTATGAATATAATATCTTCATACATGATAATTTATTGCAGTTAGAAAATTTCAAACTTTATACCCACGGGATTAAGGGAGAAGAAATAATTCACTAGGGAATATTAAAAGTGAATTCACCTTAAAAGTTGCAAGTAAAGTGGAGGGACATATTTTACCATATGGCTGGAATAGTATTACTCTAATTATGGTTAAAGGAGTAATAAACACTAGTTGTGGTGGATTAAGTGTTAAAAGTATAATGTGGGAAAAAAAAATATTGATATTGGAAAAATTACCAAGATGATTTTCAAGGGCAGGTATATTTAAGTCATGACTAGAGTATTTTGTGATAAGCATATTTTAGTCATGGAAAATAAGGAAGTCGTAAGCTTAAGTACGAGTTATAAACACAGTTAAATAGTTGGTTTAGTGATTGTGGACCATTGCATATTAAATAATGTAATGCAAATCCATTACATTGAATGAATGAATGAAGGGATAAATCAAAGTTTCCAAGGTGGGCTAGCTAAGGTAGAATTGAAAACCTATATACACCATGGATTGATTTTTAATGATTAGTGAAATTCACATATAGATAAAATTGGTGAATCATCATTGGAATTAGTAAAGCATGAACATACAATTAAAAGTAAATGCATAAATTCTGGTGATTCTTTGAAAAAGGGGAAACTGTGTCAAATTTATTATCAAGTAGTAATACTTGTGAATGTGATGAATGATAGTAATTACATTTATTCACACTATAAAATTTTGTTGGTGTAAATTTTAATTAATTTAATTTTCCTGAGTCTTAAATTCGAAGATAGGGAAATAGTGTGAAATCATACAGCTACCCAAAAGAAAGGAAAAAATGAGAAGGTACTGGAAGTACAGCTATGAATTGAGAAAGGGTAAGCATAACCATGCATATGATACAATTGTTTTCTTTCATTTATGAGTACTAATGAAAAGTATAAAATTGTTTAGCCAAGTGTGTAACAGGAAAGTGTACACTCTGGAAACAAGGAGAAAAAAAAAAAAAAAAGTGAAGATAGGTGCAGATAAATCACCTAGAAAATCAAGAAAAGCTGAACAGGACCAAGTTTGTGTGAGGAAAGAATCTCACTGAAAAACAAGGAAGGATAAGTAGTGTACTAAAAGTGCACCAAACTATTATGAACCTGAACAGTTTGACTAATAACTGAATTCCTTGAAATTATTGAAATTCAGAATGTTATTGTGGATTATTAATTATATGTAACTGATATTACTTACATTGGTATAAATTGTGGACAGGAAGAACGGAATAAAAGATTTTCTAGACAGACTTCTTGCAAATAAGTAGGAAGAAAATCAACTGCATAAGGAATCAGTAAATAGAGTGGAAGCAGAAGAGTACTCTGCTGGAAACTAATCAAGGACGAAGAAGAAATCCTTGTCAAAGTTGAAAAAAAATCAACGTTAAAGTGTAACACTGAGGAAGGTGTTGGAAAGGGGGGAAACTAATGGCTTATAAACTAGCCTTACTCCTGCATATTAAATTTTATGATGTGTTTCATGTCTCCTTGTTGGAAAAAAAATAATTTTTATACATGATGCTTCTCACATTATTGATTGGAATGTGATCCAGGTGCAACCAGAAGAGGAATTCCTTCCAGAGCCGCCTCAACTCTGAGAGCGGGAAGAAAGTGAATTGCGAAATCGAACAGTAGCTAGAGTAAAGGTGCAGTGGAGCACTTTACTGCTGAAAAAGCTACATGGAACAGAGAAGCTGAGATGATGGAAAAGCATTCATATTTATTTTCAAAATAAACTAAGTAGATAGTTGTCAACACCGAGGATGGTGTTTGTTTTCAGAGGGGGAATATGTAACACCCCCAAGTTCTATGCTTTTCAAATTAGATATTGGAACATAAATCCAAAGGGGAGTGGACCCCAATGGATAGTTACTTGTGTGGATGTGGTTAATTATTTATTTATGAAAAATAAATAAAATATTGTGCATGCACTATGACCAAATGAGAAATTGAGATCATATGCCTAATCCATGAGGTTATGGAAAAGGTAAAGACTTTCCCCAAAATATTTCAAAAAAATCCTTGAAAGAAATTTTTTCTAATTTAGATTTTTGAGGAAAAATCTAAATTCCCCAATGATGAGGAAAGTAGTTGGGAAGAGGTAAAAAGCTGGAAAATCTGGAAAAGCTGAAAGCAGCTTTAAAGTCCCTAAATAAGGGAAGCCTAGGCAAACAGGAATAAAGCATCCTGAAATTCTGGACGCAGAATTGGAAACAAGCTTTGGGGAAAGCATAGCTTAAACAAGCTACTCCAGAACAGATTAAGGTTAGTCTGTTCTTGGAGGATCTCAGCTCGGGGGTGAGTTCTGGAGATAAACGAACTCTAAGTTTGGGAGGACTCGTCATAGTAGAGGTATGCATGCATAATTTTGGAGATTATTTTATGACTGTATTACTTATATCTGTGTTAAGTATATCAAGGTTATATGCATGGTTCTGTTAGAACTTCTTATTTAAATTTCAGATTGAATGTTTGTTCAGTATCTCATGCAATTACAAGCTAAGTGTAGTAGCTGAAAATTTAGTAGATTAATGGCAAGGAGAAAGTTAATAAAAAACCAAGGGGTTAGTTCTGGGGATTTGTACATTACAGTAATAAAGGGTAGAGATGATAAATCAATCTGAATGTTTAATCGAATAGAAAAACTCAAGTGGTAGCTTGCTGTCCTTGGAATGAAAAATTTAGTTGATGTGCTAGCAAACAACCTTTTAATAAGTCAGAATTATCATCAATAAGTAGGAAACCAAGAAGTCAGATAGCAAAGATGGGGGCTCCAAAGAGCATCACCAGACACAATGGAAAGAATTGTAGAATTAAGAATTTAAATTGTTCTATTACATGGAAGTTTAAATATATGAAACCAGAAGTTAAATCATAACCAAAGAAAATTAAAGATTCAAACTGGGTGAGCCTGAAACTAGCAATTTCGTATTCCCTACCACCATTCGGACAGAGAACTATATCCTAGTTTTTCCATGGAAGAGTTTAATATGCACCAGAGTTTCAAATCTGTTGAATAATTGTAACAATAAAATAAGAGGAGAGTCCTATGGAAAATCTATTTGTGTGATAAAAGTGAGTGAGGGAAGATTGTAAGCATATTTAGAAATACTAGGAACCGAGCATCTATGTACCTTCCATATAAACTGCTGGGGAGTAGTTGGAGCAACGAAGGTTAACTGAATATAGATAGATGTATACGTGGATGCATACATCTATACCTGGATGCTGAAACCTATAATGCTGAAAAGTCTACAAGGCTTGCAATTGGAAAGTTGAGGAAAGGCATATTGATCAGCTAGAGTTAGATAAAACTCTGAAGAAACTGACCTGAGAAATACTAACTAATATATATATATATATAGAAGTCAACTAGATGGACTGAGAAGAGTTGAGGTCAAGAAAAAAAAAAAAAAAAAAAAATTCTTAAAGTTACATATTCCATTTAAAGCTCTTAAAAAAATTCTTAAATGGAATGTTATCTGGTGCATAAAGCAGAGTATATCTGAGATTATGTATATGGATACGAAGCTGGGTCTGGGAGACGTGACAATTTCCCCCTAGGAGATAACCTTTCACCACCTCATTTACGACAATATTTCCTCTGACTTTGTTGTTTTCTGCACCACTTTTCAGCAAATTTGACCTTTAGATCCCTGTCCCTCCCAACCTTAGATCTATTGGCTATTTTTGTGTGTGTTTGACTACTTTTTCCCACCTACAGACTACTTTTTGAGAGGCCCGCCTCCCTGGGTTTAGATTATTGCATTATTAGCTGTTTATTTAGTGTTATTTCAGTTTCATATACTGTTATCTACAGGTTTATTTACAGTTACACAACACACTTTTTATTTTTCTCTACAAACGTCTAGGTTAAAATTTATAATTTACACACTTTACACACACACCCTAAGCGAAAAAGAGCTTAGTTAACAGCACCAAGCAAAGACTCTAAAACATTGAAATCAATTGATCCTGCACCTCTTCGCCCTTGTTTCGACATTGTAATCAGTTGATCCTGCACCTCCTTGCCCTTGTTGGTCTCTTTTTCCTTTTTTTCGTGTTTGTGTCATCATCATTGCACCACCAAGGCATTTATCCTGGAGACTTCTTCGCCTTCATCCTCAGTTTTTGGTAGGAAGACTTACTCCTCCATGTAGGCTTCGAGTTAGTCCTCCACCGGGTCAGCACTCTGACTCTTCTTCTGGTTCATTGGGTTCTCCTTCTAATTCCACCCCTGGTTCTCCTCCTGTCACCTTCACCATGTCTGGTTCAAGACCTAATGCTAGTGGTAGCCCCAGCCCTAATGCTTGGAATACTACTAGTGGGACTACAACAGGAACTATCCCGGCTACTCCCATGATCCCCTATATGGCAGGTCTCAGTTTTCCCGATTTTGACCAGTTGATAAATGAACCTATACACCATGATGCTATTTGGCATGCTATGCCGACCAAGCTCCCTTCTGACATCCCTAAGTTTGAAGGCCTTGCTGGAGAAGATCCTACAAATCATGTTTGATCTTTCCACATGTGGTGTTCTTCTAACTCCATTACCGATGACTCTATCCATATTCGGTTTTTCCAACGTATGCTTATAGGTGAAGCATATAAGTGGTATGTTGATCAAGCCTCATCCTCTCATACCACCTTTGCAACTCTTGCTCGGGCTTTTTTGTCTTATTTCTAGCTTCCTCTTCGTTATGACACTGGTGCTGAAATTTTGACTTCTCTTCGTCAATCGTCTGTGACTCGCCTATCTGATCATGTCCACGAACGACGAAGAAGAAAGAGCCTATGTCAAGCCCCTACCTTCGAAGACCGTGTCTACATGGACTGATTCCTTATATCTCTCTTTCCCCTTATCGATAAAGATGTCGCATCGCATTTCCCTCAAACCGAAGAAGCTGCTCTCCAAATTGCGTTAAAATATGACCTGATATATGCTCAGTTGGGTCATGTTTATACCGTTCTACCTGATCTTCCTAGACCCGGTGGTGCTAATGCACTAGGAGAATATCGCACCACCGATGGTATCATTGGAGCTCTCTCTCATCCATACGCTCAGCCTCCCATGGGCTATGGTTTTCTTTAGGGGGGGGGGCAACACCTCCTGCACTTTTCCGCCTCCCGATAGCATTTATTTAGGATATGGCATGCCTCCTCCTTTTTCCCAACCTCATTTTTACCACAATTTTAGTCAACCTCCTTATTATCCGTATCCACAACCTGGTGCTCTAGCTCCTCCAGCAGTAGCACCTCCTCCTCCCTTGTCTTCTCAACCCCCGCAACAACAGCCACCACCCCCTCAAGGGCAGGTGTATGTAGAGAAGGGCGTGAATAATCCTCCTCCCTCCAAAAAGAAGAGGAAAGGCACTCAAAAGTGATCTGCTCCCGGTAATCCTAGACCTAATACTCAAAATAATGCTCCTAACACTGCTAACCGGCAACAGGGCACTCAACCCAAGCAAGACAGGCTTTTTCACACGAACATGCCTTGTTCTTTTTGTAGTGTTTATGGTCGTTACACACATGATTGTCCTCTTTTACCATAGATGAAGCAGATGTGGGAGTCTCAAGAAACATTGCGAGGACAACAAGCCTCCCCTTCCATCCCTCCCAGTGCTACACCTAGTCAGCTGGCTGTGCTTACTAATCCTTTCCCTTAGCAAGGATTTGTGGCTACCCAAACACCTGAAGGTCAGGTGGCCACTCAACCTCTTCCATATGGTACCTCCAATTACCATATTCTCATGATGAACTCTGATCAACCTCTAACCGTAGACATCAATCTTCATACTCGGTCCCGTCAGTACAAAAAGCCTCGTGCTACGTCTATCCCTAAGCTGCCTCCTTTGGTCTCTACAGAGCCTCTTTCGACACCTAATGGTCCCTTGCAGATCCCTCAATCTAAGGCAGAGGTTCATCCCAAGATCCCTAATGGACCACTATGCCAAAATTCTACTTCTGGCAAAGTTGCCCATTCTTATAACATAGTAGATGATTTGGCGCAATCTCTTGCTGTCATTTCAATGTTGGAACTCCTCCAGTTGTGCCCTTCAGAACGAAAAGATCTATTATCTTCCATGGGTGCTATAGACCCTTCTAATGATCGATTGATTGTATTTTATGTTGATCGGTCAGAACATCCTCCTCTCCTTGATTCCATTGCCTTCCAAATCCCAGTCAAGATCCGGAACACTAACGTTTCCTGGTGCATTATTGATGAGGGGGCATCCACCTATGTGATGTCCTCTTCAGTTTAGAAGCATCATGGATCACCTGTGTTGGCTCCTTCCACGATCACTCTCTGAGCGTGGGATGGCCATGCCTCCTAACCCATTGGCTTATTCCGTAATTGTACTATTACTCTTGCCGGAGAGACTGTTTACGTTGACGTCAAAGTCATAGATTCCCCCTTAGATTACAACATTCTATTGGGTCATAGCTACACCTGTCCCATCTGTGGTTCACTGCAAGATGTCCTTCTCTCATAACAGAAAGATAGTCATCATTGACCAGTTGAGATATTATGAACCGAAGTATTAGACCTCCCTTGAGTCCATCATCTCTTCAGTGGCCAATAAGCAAACCGTCAATCCTTTGACCAGTGTCTCACCCAAAGTCTAAAAATACTCCTCATTTCTTGGTACATTCCTTGGTCTTCCGCCTCCTGTCTCTGATCCCAGCTCATCGAATGTTTGCATGATGCAATTGTCTTGGGCTGCCTTCAAGTGACCCGCTTCGGCTAGTCAGCAGCCTCCTTTCCCTTTGCATCCTACTCCTAGCCCTTCAATTCAGCCTTTTGGACCTCCTCCTCCTGTGCCTTCATCTACAACTAGTATTCGTGAGCCTCTCTACCCTCCTGGAATGGTTCCTCCAGGTCTTAACTATCTTGGAGTTGTCCTGCCTGGCCATTACCCCTCCAGTCAGATACCATTCCTAGCTCCCCCGAAGGAGTGTACACGGTACCTGTCATGGCCACCCTCTCTCTTCCTAACCTGACCCTTGGGATTCCCATCTGGTACCTTGATCCCCCAGCCGCTACCCCGTCTGGTCAGCCCAAACATTATCTTACTTTCAATCCAGTTCAACTAGTCCCCGTGACTTCTCCTAAAGCTACAGTGCCTCAGCCAGCTCAACAGGAACCACCTCTTGTTGCGACTACTTTGGGTAAGAAGGGAAAATCTTGAAAAAATGCATCTAAAGACAAGGTTGCCCCAATAAACCATGCACCTCCTCGGCCTCCAAAGCGTACCATCCAGTGTGATTTGTGTGATGTTGTCAGTCATGCCACCCATACTTATCCGGAGTTTCCTCATCTCAAGCCCATGGTTAATGTCACATTGCCCAAGTCTATGGTCCTAGAAACTTCTGTTCCGTCCTCGACTGCAGCCAGGAACCCCAAGAATATTCACACCAACCACCCATGTGCTTTGTGTGATCTACATGGCCATTATACCCACCTCTGTCCCCACTTCGAGGACTTCCACACCTCTCTAGTGGCAGTTCGCCAATTCGAGGCCAAGCGCAACGAGTCCACCGCTCCCTTATTTGCGTGTTTTTATTATACAAAACTAGAGGAAACAAATGCTCCCATTGACATTCCCCCTCCATGAGACCCTCAATGGAAGTCCCCTTGGAGACTTCCCCTGATGTTTCGCCTGACCTCCCTTCAACGATCACCTTGGGCTCAACATCAGTAGATCCTTTATCTGCTTACTCTTATGTCACCCCTTGTGATGATGCGCATGTGAAACTCTCTTCTCATGATGTTGAGTCAGGCAGCTTCTCCATGTCAGGTGGTCTTTCTTTCACCAGTCACCCCATCTTCCATTACGATGATGACATTATGGAAATAGTCACCACCCCTGACTTTATCTATCCCCCCTTACATCGAAACCATGTATTCGATCCACATACACCTTGTGTTAATTACATTGACACCCAATGTTTTGTTAAGGGGGCACCCATATTTGAGAGACCAGGAGAAAAAATTGTCCACAACTCTCCTAGTGTATCTGGTCGTGTTGACTCTAGTACCATTATTCTTCCTCATTTAGAAAAATCTCTAGAGTCCCGTATCACATCAGATCACTCTAGGGATGATACCCCTCATCATTCCTTCATCTTACATCAGCAACCCAATCCCCTATACATTGTTGTGGACCAACCTGTGGGTTTTCTAGGAGAGCACTAGTTCATTATCTCCATATCCTCTCTTTGGGATAATGACACCATGTACACCAACCTGGAAACTTAAAGTCCATTTGATTCATATATGCAGTACCAACAGAGGTTGATAATCCTCCATTCCCTTTCTCAAATTGCATAACCATAACGAAAACAAATGGCACACCACATCATAAAAATGTGTTTATATTCCCCTTTTCTAAATAAATTTTAGCATGAACATAACATGCTTGGGGGCACCTATGCCCCTCAACCATAAAAAAGCCTAGAACTCAGCCAAAAACAACACTAAAACCCATTTTCTCTAACAGGTCTCACTTTTCAGGTCATTTCCTGGGACAGGTCACAGTTTTCTACCCAGTACCTGCTACCCAGGTCGTAGAATAGACCCCAAAAAGTGCGACTTGGCCTGTTCATGAGCTGTGGGTGCCTATATTGAAATTTTGATTCCCTCAATTAAAAGAGTAGGGTTAGGCCTCTTACCTGCAACTGACAGATCTCAATTTCAATGGTCAGTTTGTCCGCTACGATCGGCGCAAGATTTAGGGCCTTCTCTCCTCTCTACATTCACCACAACTACGCTTGAAAATGAGTGAATTTGGAGGGAAAATGCCTTATTAAAATAGAAACCCCTGATTTTTCCTTTTCCTTCTGTGGCCAAACCGTAGCTCAGTTTGACAAATCATCTATACTATTGGAAAGCTCTCACTGAGCCCTCAAATGGGTATCTGTTAGTTTTTCGTGATTTGATACTTCACCACGACACATTTTATCCAAGAAGGGTCACTTCACCACTCCTCAAAATCGATTTTCTTCACTTGCAACACTTGTACTTGGGGCAAAACTTTGCCTTCATACTTGTCCATCCTCGTGTCGATTTTCGTCGTGAGTAACCATCATGTACTCATGTTTTATGGTTTCCATTGACCTTTTCTGTGTGGCAGCATCATTGAGTCACCCTTGTTTAGAGCATCTAAGTTGAGTCATCATTGCATTCATGGAGTCTATCTCGAGTCCCTTTGTATCCCATTATAGTCCTCCATCCTTCATTGCTTGGTTCCTCTCTCGTGTCGCCCACTATGGCCTTCAGTCCTACTGTCCCCTATCTCTCATGATATTGTTTCAGTCACTTCAAGGTCATCCATGCCCTTTATTCTCTAACAAGGGAAGTCGTCCGTCTGCTACTCAGTACCCCCCATTTAATCATCATCCCTAGTGTCAGTCTGTCAGTCTCTCTATTATTTTCTCTCGTGCCTTAGTTGAGGATCCCTTATTGCCTCACCTATGGCGGACCTCCTTTTGTCAACATCAGATCATTCATTCCAGAAGACAGGTCTAGAGGGCAGTGTACCTTGGTTCTAGCTTCCACTCTTGTTTGGTGCCTCGGATCAAGAAAAGGGACTCCTTATTGTCCTTTGACTTGATTGTTTCTCAGCTCCAGCTCCTTTCCGCATGATCAAGATCTGTATACTTGATGGTTCAGTGATGCAGCAGATGATACCAGCGATTCCCAGGTGTGTGTGAGATGTTTCAGCCCTCATGAGGGGGTGGCCCTACAGGTAGCCCCCCACATGCCCGGATGACCTTTTCATGACAACCTTTGATTCAGCTCCATATATTTGATGATGTCAGCCTCAGCCGCTTGCAGCGCCTTTTTTTTGCATGTATTAGTCAAATTTTCAGAGCCCTTTCATGTTTATAGGGGCATTTGGGTTGTATTTGTATCTCATGTACTCAGATATTATTGTATAAGTCTTAGCTGTTATCCCAGGCACAGTATGTATGTGGGATTCATTATCATGTTTTTACCTGGCACATGTTTATTCCGGCATGTACTATATTGTCCAGTCCCTTGTTTACTGGACACACTATTCTTTGTACTTTGTCTCGGCAGGCATAGGTATGCCTCCCCCACTGCCTATAGCACAGGTGCTCACTCATAAAAAAGACTTGTCGCACCTGTAAGTCTCACCTCCTCAGGGTCTAGTCCTTTAGCGCTTCGGTCTACGTTATATTTCTCTCTCTTTGACTTCCCCTTCGGTGTCTAGTGATTGAGTTCTTACAACGTACTTCGGTCATACGATTAGCTCCTAACGCTCACACGCTAGGGGGCAATCTATTACACCATTTCTTGGTCATCTAACCTGTTACTATTAGATGGACCTAAGTACACCATGCAAGACCAATTTTACCCTAAGTAGAATTGCTTTCACTATGAAAAATAACTTAGTAAACCACCTTTATCAAGTTGTTTATGGTCTAAACAGGAAACCCCGTGAGGAAATATTAAATAAATCCACATTTGTTTGATTTTCCTCAGGGAATAATTAGTTAAACAACAGTTTAATTAATATTCCTGGTCATATTTAACCCAAAATAGGAAAATTAATTAAATAAATTATTATTTATCTTATTACTTTCTAGGAATAATTATTTAAACCTTATTTAAATAATATTCCTTTTAAATTTGACTAAATCACTCATAAATAGTTAAATAAATCATTATTTATTTAATTATTACTCAACCACATCCTTAAAATGATAAATAAATCATTTATTTATTTATTATTTACAAATAAGAGGATTTTACCCAAGTCAAATTCCTTTTCCCTCCAACAAAAATAATAAAATATTCCATAAAAGTTGGATCTTGATTTGGTTAATAATATTTTTATTATGCACCAATATCTAGACTAACTCAATATTTTGTTATAAATAGAAGGGTCTTTCCATTCATTCACCTCTTTTTGTTGTCTAAAGATCACTCTGGATCTATACTTTTGGTTTAACTTTGATCCCCCATCATTGTCATATTTTTCTATCTTTTTGCTTTTGAGCTCCCTTTGAGTTCCATTTTTGTCTAGGTTTTCTACACCATCAAGAGAGAGGAATTTTAGATTTGAAGTGCTAAGGGCTTACAAGAACCCATCCCATTGAGGAGAACTGGTGACATCCTTCTATGTTTTCCTCCAAGGTGCCCTTAATATAATATTTATTCAACATATTATTGTCTTGTCTATTGGATGCATGGAGTAAATCTCGTTTTTATTTATTTCTTAATGTCTTTTGATGCATAGATCTAGATTTTTGCAGCATTTATCTTGATAAAATAATTGCATCTCTGAAGATATTGGCAGCCATCTTTTTTTTTAGGGCTGTTTGTTATGCATGGCTAAAGTGGTCTTTTTTCATACACTTGCAATTAAGATTCATACTAACAAGTAGCTTAATAAATTAATAGTAAAAAAATAAGTACCCACTGCCCCGAATTTTGTTTTGTTAGGAAAAAAATGACACTCTAAGATTGGGAATTGATTATAGGCAACTTAACAAATTAATAGTAAAAAATAAGTACCCATTGCCCCAAATTAACAATTTGATCAGGTTAAAGGTGCAATGGTCTTATCCAAAATTGACCTACGATCACGATACCAACAAATCAGAGTAAAGGAGGAGGACATGTGTAAGAAGACATTTAGAACTTGTTACAGACACTACGAGTTTGTGGTCCTACCAATTGGACTGACCAACGCACTTGCAACGTTTATGAGTTTGATGCATGGTATTTTTCATCTATTCCTGAATAAAATTGTTTTGATATTCATAGATTATATTTTAATTTATTCTCAAAATTTGGAGGAGCATAAAGAGAATCTATAGATAGTACTGCAAGTGTTGCGAGAACACCAATTGTATCCCAAATTTGGTAAGTGTGATTTTTATAAATACTAGATTCAATATCTAGGACACATTATCTTGGCTAAAGGTATGGCTATGGACCCTATAAATATTAGGAATATTATGGAATGGACTGTACCTAAGAATGTAGCTGATATACGATCTTTTATGGGCTTGGTAGGTTACTATAGTTGGTCTATAGAGGGGTTTTCTTGCATTTCCTACCCTATTAATTCCTTTCAAAAAAAGGGGAGAGTTTTCAAATGGACTTCTGGGTGTCAAAAATGTTTCAAGAGTTTGAGGCAATGATTGACCAAAAATCCCATATTAAAGATTGCTGACTTGAATGGGTAATTCATATTTTGCACAAATTCTTGTCAAGAAGGAATAGGGGTGGTATCAATGCAAGGTGGGAAAGTAATTGCCTACGAGTATTGAAAGTTAAAATAAAATGAGCATAGATATTCTGCCTGCAACTTGGAGTTAATTGTTGTAGTCCATGCAGTAAAATTTTGGAGACACCACCTTCTGGGAAAAATATTTTTATTGACGACATAGTGTTTGAGCGGGGCCTTAGAGGGCATACTCTTTTGGGATAAATTGTGTCTAAGTTTTGTTGTACAAACTACGCGAAAATGGTCAAAGGGGCTTTGGGGTGAGGTCAAAGTCCCTTAATTATTGTAATGGGTTAAAGGGAAAAATCATGAGTCTCAAACCATGGCTTGGGACCATGGTATGTGCACGTCTATGATAGTATAAATATGTAAAGATTGAGTCGATAAAGGACATGACATGATCAATAGATGTTTTTGATTAATGTTTTGATATAAGTATGGGTTTTTCTAGGTGGAAAGGCTCATGCTGGTTGTGTGTATGGAGACCTAAGTCCTGAGCTGTGTGCAAACTCTGCTATAGTGTGTGCAGAAATATTGAATGTAATGAATTGCATATCTCTTAATAAAAAACACATTTTTTGCGAACCTGGATTCATATATGGTTGAATGTCTTGATTATCTGCTATTTGTTGTAGATTAAAATATGTTCTATGTTGCGTATTTACTTTTGTGATTGAGTAATTTGACCTCTGGACAAATATTAGTTCATGTTAGATGAATAGATCTAAATGAATTATACTTAATTACTATGCGCAAAATATATTGAAGTATTCTATGATAATTTATGAAATGATTAGATCTGTTGAATGTGCATGCATAAATATGTTATATTATATGCACTAAGTCGGATTATGGCCACCAGATCAAAAGTGTCTTCATGGTGCGGAAACCTAGTTCCATTACCCCCCCATACTACTTCGGGTGAGACTTTGAACTGTGCAAGTAAATCAATCCCTAAAGGGCCGGTAGTTGGATGGTCTTGTTGGTTGCACGATAACTCCAAACTTGGGTCAGGACCCCTCAACCCAAAAAATGGTTCTGTTTCCGAGACCAAGATCATTTTGAGGGATATTTGATGTTATGGCAATCAACGCAGAACAAACTACAAGATTGGCTTGATAAGAAGATACTTGAATTTTTTATCCATGAAAACAAAATCCATTAGGGGAATTTTGAGGTCTAAAATGGGCCTCCTAAGGAAATTATAAAACAATAGTGGAAATAATAAAATAATATTTGGTTACATCATCAAATTTTAGAGGGAAAAAAGAAAAAACTACCTTTTCAACTCATATTTTCAACTTATCTCCGAAATTTTTACTCAAATTTAGAGTGGTAGTACTCGTTGGATGCAAAATTTAATTCCTCATCCAAGGAGTACCCATGTTGCATACTTTCTATGGACCTTGCTACAAGAAAAATGAGAAATACATGAAAAACATGATTACAATCACGTTTTCCATGTATTTCTCATTTTTCATGTAGAAGGGTACATAGAAAGTATGCAACATGGGTAGTACTTGGATGAGGAATTGAATTTTTCGTCCAATGAGTGCTCCCACTCAAAATTTGAGTAAACACTTTTGGAGATAAGTTGAAAATACGAGTTAAAAAAGTAGTTTTATTATTTTATTAATTTTTTAATTTTTTTACCCTTTTACTTAAAAAATGGTGAATCATCCCCCATGGTTGACATCATCATCTTGAATCCTATTGGTTCTTATAAATTTTTACATTTTGTTTAGGAGGCCCATTTTAGACCTCAAAATTCCCCTAATGTCTAAATTGTTTGTCGAATATTGGGCATAAAAGTATATCTAAAAAAAAGTCCACGAAATCTTCTTTGCTTCCTTTGCAACCAAGTTGCATGAGTGGTTGTATTATCTAACTAAATTCAAGAGCTACACAAAGGACAACATGATCACTGAATGGACCCCAAAGTTGGTACAACAATTAGAGAAGACTAGCAACAAGATCACCTGCATGGTAGATCACTAGATTGATAGTGTTCTAGGAGGATTTGTGACTGAATTCACTATTCATAAATTTGCATAATAATCTGAGGCTGAACAAAGGTTTTCAAGGGTCCTAGAGGTAAGTTCATGCACTCTCTAAAGTTGTGGATTAAAATGATATTATGTGAGAAATTTTCTTTGTGCATTCATTTTGAGTGAATGTCCCGCAGAGGCCCGACTACGTGTAGTGGAAGAAATTACATAGTAGATCTAGAAGAAGGTTATGTTTATAGTCCTCTCAAGGGTAAATCTGATAGTCACGAGGAATCTGAAATTAGTAGCTCTGGTGAATCTACACACTCTGAAGAAGAAGTATTGCAAGATCATAATAGTCTTGGGTCGTTGGCCACCAAGCACTAAGATGTCCTCCTCCATGAAGTTACCTAAATTCTGTGGTATTGGGAATGAAGACACGAAGCAATTTTGGTTTGTTGCTCACATTGTATGGAAATCGCAATAGGTTAATAATGAGGATGTTAAGAAAGTGCAATTCGCCACTACTTTTCAAGAACACACACTGGATTGGTACATCAGGTATGTGGCAAAAAACCCTAATGCAACTATTGATAATCTAAAGGCTGCATTAAAGCAACAATTCAACAGGCCAAAATTGTTTACGCAATGTGTAACCAAGTTGATGGATATTCATGAAGAATTGAACGAATCCATATAGGATGTGAATCAACGGTTGAAGAACACAATCAGAGATGGATGATCTACTATTGATGACACATAAGAAAAAGAGTGCTTTATTTCCATGCTTCTACGACATCTGCACCAACCCTTAATTCAAAAGAATATTTCCACGTAGGCCGAAGTCATAGAGATTACAATGAATCTAGAAGCTTCGCCAATACCAACAACGGAGATCGGGACCTAGCAGATCCAAAGCCAGTTGAAGGCGACGCACTTAGAAATACAAATTCCATGCAAGGATAAGGGAAAGAAGGCATCCACCAATGTATGGTGTATATGCTGCAAAGTTTCTATACATCAAAAGGATCAGTGCCCCATATTCAATTACTATCTTGCTGAAGAGTGCGACAGGACCAAGTGGTACTCCCATGTTACGGTAGGTGATTTTTCAAGCTATGGGCATGCACATGCTATAATTCTTCCTGAGGATTGGTAAGTATATCCCTAAACTTAAGCAGCATTTTTGCAAATTGTTCTCATCGGTGGGACATGACAAGAAACACTGTCGCGGCTTCGATTTTATGATTAACTGATTTGACCTATATAGGATGCACGTTGAACCTAGCTCACCAAATTCCATGTATGGGCATGGTGGATTCCAAAATAGAGGACGACGAAGAGGAGGTGGAGCTAGTCGAGGAAGGGGGTAGCTCATCTGCTACAATTTTGGAGGCACGGGCCATTGTGCGCACAACTTTCCAAACCCAGCATGATAGTCTTGCAGGTACTATAGGAAATTTGATCATGTCATTGAAGATTGCCCTGTTTTGATTGCAAAGATGCAGGAAAATAAAACGTATACTCCTACTCAAAACATTCAGATGGTAAGAGTTGAGCTACGTGAAGAAGACCAAGTGTGAGTGTATTCACTAGGAGTGGTGCAGCCATTAGTGAATACAAAGGGAAAAAGATATAAATTGATCTCTGGATCTGAAAAGAACATGAAAAGAAGGAAGGATTCAATTTAAAACGAGAAAAATAAACCTTTGTAGCAGTGAAAAAGGGTTTTGTAGAAGCGGGAGCCTCAACATCAAGTCAACCTATGGACATGGTCAAGGTAGATGAAGAGATAAAGCCCTTCCTACAAGCTTGTGTCAAATTGTTGGGTAATAAGAAGGCAGTCAAAAATCTCCAAGCATTCATAAACAACTATGTAGAGAAATAACAACCTCAGATGGAGAAAAAGGTAGTTACATTAGGGGAATGTTGAGGTATAAAATGGGCCTCCTAAGGAAATTATAAAATAATAGTGGAAATAATAAAATAAGATTATACTACATCATCAAATTTTAGAGGGAATAAAAAAATGTAAAAATAATAATAAAATAAAAAAATAAAAAAACTACTTTTTCAACTCGTATTTTCCACTTGTGTCAGTAAGTTTTAACTCTTATTTCGAGTGGGAGTACTCTTTGGATGTAGAATTTAATTCCTCATCCAAGGAGTACCCATGATTCGTACTTTCGATGGACCCTACTACACGAAAAGTGAGAAATACATGAAAAACATGATTGCAATCACATTTTTCATGTATTTCTCATTTTTTGTGTAGTTGAGTCCATTGAAAGTACGTAACATGGATACTCCTTGGATGAAGAATTAAATTATGCATCCAATGAGTACTCCCGCTCCAAATTTGAGTAAAACCTTAGGGAGATATGTTGAAAATACGAGTTGAAAAAATAGTTTATTATTTTTTTATTATTTTTTCTTTTTTACTCCAAAAATGGTGAATCATCCCCCTTGTTTGACATCATCATCTTGAATCCGATTGGTCCTTATAAATTTTATTTTTGTTGTACATTTTTCTTAGGAGGCCCATTTTAGACCTCAAAATTCCCCTAATGAATATATCTATAAGAACAAAAGAAGAAATGGACAAGAAATGCGCTTGACTTTCCATATTGTTGCACATGAGATGGATTGGGTCATTCTGGGTTTGGGATCTGATGCGAATGTTTTACCAAAGTATACTTGGTGATGAATGGGAGAACCTAAGTTGGAATGGTATACTATCCATATGAGCATGGAAAATCAACAAAATATTATGACATTAGGAAGACTCTCGCGGATCGTAGTGGATATCGAAGGGGTAAACGTGCTCGTAGACTTTGAGGTTATAAAAATTGTTGATGATACTGACCCCTATCCTGCACTGTTGGGTTTATATTGGGCTGTTCATATGGGTGGAATCATCAATATTAAGCACAAAATTATGGTATTTGAGAATAATGGAACCAGGGTTGTGGTCCCCCTAGATCCTTTAGAAGGAGAGATATATACAGAGTCGGTGGACGCAAATTATGATGTCAATCATATCTATAAGTTGACTATGCGAGACGAAGATTGAATCAACCTAACAACTGATGGAATACTCAACTGAAAGAAGGATAATTCTTGCTTTTCAGATTTAGGTGAGGAGCTGGAGAACTGGTAGAACTGACTGCATGAAGTATCTACGTTGTGCTGCAATCGTGCGACAAAATCTCTTTCGTGCATATCATCAGAGGTACAAGAGTTGCCTTATTATGATGGTCTAACTAATGTTAACCTGTTTTTAGAATAACTTGAAAAAATTGTTCTATAAGAACAAATATTCCATGCACTTGATATAGTGTTGCAATCGACACCAGCACGTTGGTAGGAAATGCACAAGGGAAACTTGGCTAACTAGGAAGAATGCACCCGCATGATGCATCTACGATTTCAATATCCAAAAACCAGAATGGGAGAGACATGTTCTAGAGAAGGTGATCCACACAAATATTTTCTAGATGGATTGAAGCTTGGGGCAAAGAATTAAAGCCAAAATGGGTGCATATAGCTGTCCACACTTTGAAGAAGTTGCTTACGGACTGGTACCTCGAAACTGAGCTCTGAAGAAGAACCAATGAATGGACTGTGTTGACATAAAGTTTTATCTTGGCCTTTATTTTTCAAAGTGAGTTCGGGTGCCTAGATGAGACACTTTAGGATATTCAGGAGGTCATATTTGACACCACAAAACTGAAGGTTGAGCGTGCCTTGCCAGGATGGGATGCACAGATGAAGGACATCGTTAACCGTCGAAATTTATCAGTTGAAGATAATGAGAAAGCTCCAAGGAAAATTACGATCCTAGAAGCTGAAGGAAAATGCGTAGTTTCTGAGCCTACAATTGAGTCACTGGGTGTAACTAATCCTATGAATATCGTCAAGCTAATATTAGTTCAGAGGAACAGTCCAAATTCGCAAATATATGGGATTACTGGGATGATGATACGGTGGGAAAGGTCGTCGAGCTATTGACTGAATATCGGGACCTGTTTCCTACGAAATTTTCTGAGCTGAAGGGGATAATAGGGGATCTATGGGTGATGAAGATCACCTTGAAACCAGATGTGCAACCTATGAATCAGTGCCCGTATAGGATGCATCCAAAATATAAGTAGAAAGTAAAAGAGGAATTGAAGAAAATGGTCGCCACAGGAATCATAGAACCAGTGGAAGAATCAGATTGGGTGAGCGATATGGTGGTGCAGGACAAGAAAACCAAAGGAGAAATAAGTATTTGTGTAGATCTGTGCAAATCGAATGATGCTTGCATACATCACCCATTCCCGACCCCATTTTATGATGAAATCCTGGACAATTGTAACAACTCTACTTCCACAATTTTTTTTTTGTCTTTTTTTGTCTAAAGAGAAATCTGTACACAACTACATTAATGTATTTCATCACTCCTCAATGAAATCATCTAGTAGTTTTATGTTTTCCTTACTCTTGTCAAATTTAAGTGTAATAATTGCCTTCAATCAGTTTTCTTATAAGCTTAATATTATCTACATTTCTTTACCACTTTATTTCACCATGATATAATTTATGCTTCTTATGCAATTTCTAGCATAATACAATTGTTATACTATGTTCTAACCATTGGAATTCCCTTCTTATGATAATTGCGACCTTATATATTTCTGTTGGTTTCTATCTACCTTATCATTTTTTATATTTCAAGAACTTTCTTTTACATTATCAATCTTCCTCAATTGATAATTATGTCCTGGACTAAGATTATAGTCTTGACCCTAACAATGTGCTTACTTTTCGAATTTACACACTTACCCTTTTCTGGCCATAAGTGTGCCATTCATTAATTTAAAATGAATTCGGCCTTTGTATATATTTATCAATATTATTTATAACCTCCACATTATAACATACGTACTTAAATCCTTTCTCCAACACACTTTGAATATGAATATCTTATTCGAGTTTCAACAACACTTTGCATATGAATGTTTTATTTGAGGCTCAACATTATACGTTAATTCATTTTTCCCTATGCGGAATTATTGTCATATTGTAATATCCAAAGGGTAGGTCATGCATATATCTATTCCTTCATAGTTCTGACACGTAGATCACCTACCCTACCTATTGAAGAGGCACGGTTCCATATCAACTATGCAGTAATGAATTTTGGATTGCAATCCTTATTTGTATGGTTTAAAGTTTGACGTTTTGATTGTTATTATCCCTTCGGGATTTTTTGCATTTATGATTTGTAACTTGGCCATTAAAACCATCACATGCCTCTGACCTGTCAACTTAACCTCTCTTATACCTGGTTAGTTTCCTTCGTTGATGAATTACAAGTGGGAAATTGTGGTTGCATCATATTCTTGGTTAGGGTTACTCTTCCTCTGCACTAATTTTGGTTTATTCTACCTTTTTTCACCCTCAGTTGGCCTTTCGGCTTTGGTTCTTCCATAGACATTCGGCTTCGAAGAGATTTAGTCTAACTCATGATATAGAGCCAACCCACGACGTAGAAGGTTAATGTTTCTTCACCTGCAAGATGAATTTCAGACAATACTTCCTTTTTGAGGCAATGGTTTATGAATCGAAGGTTTCAGTTGGTTATGATGTTTAAGAATTTAAGTTTCCTTAACCATAAATTCTACAACCGATACAAAATTTATTATTGTGGTTGTAGGGTTTTTTTTATTCCAGGAAGGTTAAGCTTATGACAGAATGTCGTTGCCATCTCATTCCATGCTCTGGAAATTCAAATTCCCATTGTTCTTCGAGCCTACGGAGTGAGAAATTTAATCTGTTAAAGTAGAACTCTAACTTCTACCACTTAATGTTATATAATGATAGTACTTTTCTTTTCGGTATGGATTCTACTCTAATTTTTGGTATATGATGAAGACCATCGTTTATCTCTGTTGAGATTTTATTTCATTCCAGTTATAATTTTTGACTTTCTGGAATAATAATTATCCCTTTTGTTTGGACGTAGGTTGACTATTTATTTCATGAGAAAAAAACCTCACTCACCACTCTGCCAAACTCGAGAAATTATAAAATCTAATTTGTTCTTTTAAGCGTCGAAACATCTCCCCAAGTATGCGTATTCAACATTCATGGTACTTTGCATATTTTTACTCTATATCGACCCTCTGGGGTAATTAAATTTTATGGCTTTTCATTAATGTACATTTTTTTTCATTGAACTAGCTTTTCTCAAATCTAAGAGCCATTTTAGTTTTTAATATACGTACTCTGGATAATAGACATAGCATTTATTCATTTAATGGATTTATCGTTATATACTATGTTTTGCAAGTCCATTCTGACTTCTGCGTTGAGATTTTTAGTTGGTTGTTATTTACATGGTTTTTAGGAAGATGTAAATGAAATTATTCAGGGTTTCTTGACCCAATTTGCAATTTCCGGAAGCTTACAGTATCAACTCTTTGACCATCCATATTTAATTTCGATTTAGGAGTAGATTTACAACACCTATTAAATTTTATTCTTCCTTCCCAATTTTCGATTTACTGTGTATATATACTTCATCATTCTAATTGGAAGTATTTGAGAATCTCATTTATTTTCTAATTGTTCAACTTTTTCTCAAGTGTATGATTTTCCATGTCTATTTGTTGATTTGTACTAAATTTTACCCATGTTTAATTATGATTAATAGCCTGTAATATTTCTAGCTTTTAAATGAAATGAAAATAATTTTTACAAAATGGGGTCTAATTTTATTAGTCCCTAATTTTTACAGGAACTCCATTTTTCCACAATTCCTTAGAGTTGGTTCAGTATTCTGCTGAAGAATATTCATGTAATCATTTTCCTTATTTTAGTTAATAATTTCTTTTACATACAGGTTTATTTGTTGACTCTATTCCAACCAGTCAGGTAATATTTTCATCCTAAATTTACCAAAATCATTTCTTCCAACATTCACTATTCTTATGAATTTAAGAACATTCATTAATTTCTCTAAATTGGTTTATGTGCAAGTACTTTTTCTACCTTCCTATTCTATTATACAGCAAGATTATCAGTATGTATGCCATACAGTGACAAAATTATTGGATTTCATTTTACAGATTGGTCTAGAATTCATTGAGAACTTTCTCTACTTGACATTTGAACTATTTTCGAATAGATAATGTAGTTTTAATTTAGGGGACTGAATCCCAACTCTGTATAAAATTTGGACAGTAATTACTTTACAAGTTATGTACCTATAAGTCTCCCGACTTATTTAGTTTCTAGTTAATACAATATACTTTATTTCTAGAAGTGAAAATATGTTTTATGTGCTACTTATTTTATATTCTCTGTAACCTTTTCTTCATTTCCGATATAATACTATGACTATTTGGAAGTTCAAAATCTTCTAATTATGTTACAACAGAAGATAGGATTTAGATTCATGTTTAATAAAATAACATAGTTCCCTCATTCTGCATAACTTTACTTTACAGATTGTCATTTTTAGTTGGATAATTTCATTATGTCTAATCTCATCCTCATGTGTTTACTTTCTGTATATATAAAATAATATTTTATACCTAACCTCAGATTTAAACCTATTTCAAAGGTTTAGACATTCTAAGAGTTGGTACAATTCCCAAAATTTTCTGTGCAACAATACATGACTACACTATATTTACTATGGTAGGTTCTGTTAAATGCACAGACCTAGATCATTTAAAACTAACAGAAGTGTAATACTATTTAAATACACATAACATAATTGTTCATAGATATTACTATCAATTTCATCACCACTATAAACCGATTAATAAGAACACAATAATAAGATAGAATTGAATAACTTGTGCACAGGAATTTTGGTTGAATATTTTCCTACCAACCTTTGAGCTCTCTCTCCACAGCTCCCCCCCGAGTAGAGATCAATTATTTCCAGCAGTAGAAAACCTCTTTTCTACCTATTATTTTCTTATTTAAGAATTCTTTCCCATCAGCTTGTTTCCATAACTATGTCCAGTTAATCACGATGTTCTTTTCCTTTTTGCCTAGGATTTCCTTCTTCTTTTTTCCACAAATTTACTTTAAAACTAGCCTTTTCCTCTTTCTAGTTTATTCCCCCTCTTCTCCCTGTAACTTTCCTCTTTATTCGGAAATATTTTTAGATTTTTATCTCCAATCTAATCATCAATTTAAATTTATTTTCTCCATGTCTTTTTGGAGAACTGGGAAAGTATTTGGAACCTTATCCATCCTCATCGACTTTGATTCTTGATCTCTAATTATACTCTATTATTTACACACAAATTTAATTTCCATTTTTATTCAATTTAAATAATAAAATATGTCCACAATAATTGTTTTCCCTTGGGTCCACTTTACCCTTTAGGACTGTTCAACTATCTAATAAAAGCAGTAAAATTAGGGATATTACATATTCCCCCTCTAAAACAAAACACCATCCTCAGTGTTGTAAAATATAATTTCACTTTTAAAACAACGATGGATATTTTTCCTTCATACCTTCTTCTTGCTCCCAAGTCTCTTCTTTAGGTGCAAAGTGCTTCCACTACACTTTCACCCTGGCTAATGTCCTATTCCGGGGCTCAATTTCTTCCTGTGTCAGGATGTGAAGTGGCTCTAGAAGAAATTCTCCTTCTGGTTCCACTTCTATCACATACCAATAAATGGCATGATTAGGATCATGTACATGATTTTTTAATAATGAAACATGAAAAAAATTGTGAACCTTAATGTGACTAGGTAAAGCCAACTTATATGCTACTGGTCCCACTCTTTCTATCACTTGAAAATGTCCACAGTAGCGTGGTGCTAATTTAGCGTAGCTACCCATGTAAAAAGTACTCTTTTTGGGCTTAATCCTCAAGTAAACATGATCACCCACATTGAATTCTCTATGAAATCTCTTTTTGATTGCGTAGCTATTTTTCCTATCTTGTGCTCTAATATATTGTTGAATTTTCTTTGCAAATATTTCCATTTCTTGCAATGCGTCTTGTCCAAGTATTAACTTATCCTCTAGCTGGCTCCAACTGAGAGGCGTATGGCACTTTCTGCCATAAAATTCTTTAAAAGGAGTCATTTTTATTCAGGCCTAATAACTATTATTGTATGCAAATTCTGAAAAATGCAGAAAGTCTTCCCACCTTGTAGGTCAGTCCATAACATACATTCTCAACATGTCTTCTAAAATCTAGTTTGTTTTTTCAGTTTTTCCTTCTGTTTGGGGATGGTACGCAGTTCTAAAGTTCAACTTGGTACCCATTCCACCAAACATAGTATTCCAAAAATCTGAAGTAAATTTTGCATCTATGTCTGATATAATCATTTTAGGAATACCATGTAACTTTACAATCTCTTTCATCAACACATTAGCTATTTGGGCTGTACAAAAAGTAGATTGTACCGGTAAGAAGTGTGCAGTTTTAGTCAATGTCTCTACAACTACCATTATAAAATCATGTTGGTATTAGTTCTCGATAATCCAGTTATAAAATCTTTGGAAACTATTTCCCACTTCCATTCTGGGATGGGTAAAGGATTAAGCAATCCTGCTAGATGTTGATGCTCTACTTTTACCTGTTGACATTCCAAACATCTAGCTAAATAGTTAGCCACATCATTTTTCATACCTGTCCAAAAAATATTCTTTCTCAAGGCTGAAATCAATTTATGATACCCTAGATGTCCTGCATAGGGTATTTTATGATAATCATCTAAAATTTCAATTTTTAATGAGCTCAAATTGGGAATGTACAACTTATTTTTATAAAAAATCAATCCTTTATGGTTTTGAGTATATCCCACTATCTCAGTATTATTCAATTTCTTGAAGTTCTTCATACTTTGGATCTTCACTCATTACTTTTTGGATCAATCCTTCAATGTAAAAAATCACACTACTGCCATCACTATTCAAATTTTGGTGAGAATTCCTACTTAAAGCATTTGCAATCTTATTTTCCTTTCCTTTGATATGTTTGATATCTATGTAAAACTCACTAAGGAAGGATAATGATCTAGCTTGTCTAGCATTTAAATCAGGTTGTGTGAAAAAGTATTTCAAACTTATGTGGTCTGTCATCAATACAAACTTCTTCCGTAACAGATAATGTCTCTACATCTTCAAAGCATGTATTACAGCAACTAAATCTAAGTCATACATAGTGTAATTATGTTCATGTCTCTTTAATTTTCTTGAATCATATGCTATAAATTAGTTGTATTGCAATAACACCCCTCCTAATCCTTCTTCACAAGCATCTGTACATAGCACAAATTCTTGGTTTGGATCAGCAATCTTCAAAATAGGAGCAATTGTTAGTTTTAGTTTTAACTGTTCAAAACTATGTTGACATTTTTCTGTCCACTCAAACTTCACTCCTTTCTTCTGTAGAGAGGTGATAGGACATGTTAAAGATGAAAATATCTCTACAAATCTCCTATATTATCCTGCAATTCCCATGAATGATATTATGGATGAAACATCAATAGGTAGAGGCCAATCCATGATAACTTGTATCTTTTTTGGGTCCACTGTTAATTCTCTTTTTGAAATTACATGACCCAAGTACCAAATCTTATCTTTATAAAATTCACATTTGCTAATTTTGGCATATAAATTATGTTCTCTAAGTATTTATAAGACAATTCTGAGATGTTATTTATGTTCTGAATCATTCTTAGAATATACCATAATGTCATCATTAAAAACTAGAACAAAATTTTCTAGCTACTTATTTAAGACACTGTTCATTAGGCACATAAAGGTTGCAGGTGCATTAGTCAACCCAAAAGGTAGAACTACAAATTCCTAGTTTCCGTATCTAGTTTTGAATGTAGTTTTATTTATGTCTTCATCCTTAATTCTAAGTTGATGACAGCCTGTCCTTAAATAAATTTTGAAAAGACGGTGGCTCCTCTCACTTGATCAAATAAATCATCTATTTTGAGTAGAGGATATATATTTTTGATAGTCAGTTTGTTCAATTGTATGTAATGTATACACATTCTTAATGTACCATCTTTCTTTTTAACAAACAGTACCGGTGCTCCCGATGGGGACACACTTGGCCTAATATAGCCTCGGTCCAACAACTCTTGTAGCAGTAGTTTTAATTATAACAACTCTGGGGTAGTCATTCTGTATGGTGCTCTAGAGACTGGTATAGCTCTTGGTATTAATTCAACTGAAAAAATAATTTCTCTTTAGGGGATAATTGAGGAATTTCATCTGGAAACACGTCCTTGAATTCTCTGATTGCTAGTAAATTCTCTATAGTTTCTTTTTCAGTTTGATGTCCCAATTCTTCCATTTGTACAATGTACACTTGAAAGCCTTTCCCTGCTGTCCCCTTTAACTCTAGTGCTAAAATCTGTCTAACTGATATTGGTCTGGGCTTTCCTTTCACTATCACTGGTTTTCCCTCACCATCCATACATTGTATTGTTTTATCTAAGAAATTAAGTATTACTTTATGTTTTTCTAACCAATCCATTCCCACTAATACATCATAGGAACTTAGAGAAAAAATATTTAAATTCAGTTCAGTTTCATACCCATTTAAATTTACAACAATCTTTGGTAATTTGTGGGTCACTTTTCTTTTTGTTCTTGTAGCTAACTGAACTAACCATGCTTGCTAAAATTTTTCTAATTTTAATTTTCACTTTTCCACCATCTGAGGACTTATATAACTTAAATTTTCACTTGGATATATCAAAACATAAACATGTTGTTCAACAATCATACCTTCTATTTCTACCATGGTTGATTGGTGTTCATCTTGGTGATCTTCTAGTGCAACACTAATTCTTGGAATGTTTCTTTCCATATCATTTACAGTAGCTGCCTCTCTCAACACTTGAATGTTCTGAATGGTTCGGTGAGGACAGTATCATAACAGTAGAGGTTCTCCACAACCCCAACACTTTAATGGTTCCCTCATTTTTATCTTTTTGTCTATCTTACTGTTTACATCCATCAGTTTGGATCATGTTCGTGATTGAGCTGGTTGATTTTCTCCAGTTTTGTTAAACTTCTTCCTTTGATGATTTTTCCCAAAGTTTTTCAACTATGTTGTTTTACTCTTTTTCCACTAGAGTCACCTTTTCCTTTTTCTTTGTTCTGCCAGTTTCACTTGATCATTTCTGCCTTTGAACTGTTGATAACACAGTCTTGCCTTGCGCACATCTTCATCCATTGTCTTGGGATTATCAAATTCTATCATCTCCTTGTATATGGTAGGTAGACAATTTAAAAATCATTATACTTTAGCCTTCTCTTCTCTAATATAAGGTACATAGTGAAGAAGATTTGTAAATTTGGTAACAAAATCATCTATGGTAAGTTTTCCCAATCTCAACTCATGAAACTCTTTGGATTTGTCATCATAGTATCTTTCATTCATATATCTAGATTTAAATTTAATTTGGAAATCTTCCCAAGTGACAGTTTTATCATATAGTACATGTACCATTTTGGTTTCTTCCCACCACAAGGTAGCCTTACCTTGTAGTTGGTAAATAACTAACCTGGCTTTCATGTTACTTCCATATTCATAAAATTGGAAGTATTTCACCATGTTTAGAATCCAAGCTTTTGCATCTTCTTCATTCTCACCATTATAAGTGGGAGGTTTGATTTTTCATAATGCTCCTTGCAATTCCTTTTTCCTTCTAGACTGTTGTTCAAAGGATTCACCATCCTCAGATCCTTCTGAGTGGTTTTCAACTTACTTTCTCTTTCTTCTAGATCCTTCACCTTCGTTACTAGTCCTAGAGGATAATTCCCTGATTAAACTTTCTTGCTCTTCGCTGGCTAGCGACAATATTTCATTGCTACTTCTCAGGTGCATCATTTCTCTTTGCATCTGCTGGAACATGGCCAACAACGAATAATTTCAATATGGTGTATTTTTTTCACCACCTATCTCTACATATATCTCTTCCCCTTCATTCATAGTTTCAGTTGTACTTTTCAGCACTAATTCGTTGTACACAGAAATAACATTAGTGAAAAAAATTTCAAAAAAAAAATTACAACGGTATAATTCTTAGATTTTTAATTTCTTGTGTGAGGACACATGTAGGCCCAGTGTTTTAACATGGGCTATGATACCATTTGTAACAAATCTATTTCCACAATTTTTTTTTTTATTTTTATAGTCTAAAGAGAAATCTAGAGACAACTACATTAATGTATTTTGTTGCTCCTCGATGAAATTGTCTAGTAGTTTTATGTTTTCCTTACTCTTGTCGAATTTAAGTGTAGAAATTGTCTTCAGTAAATTTTCTTAGAAGCTTCATATTATCTACATTTCTTTACCAATTTATTTCACCATGATATAAGTTATACTTCTTATGCAATTTCTAGCATAATTTTTTTTTTATATTATGTTCTAACCATTGGAATTTCGTTCTTATGATAATTGTGACATATATATTTCTGTTGGTTTCTATCTACCTTATCATTTTTATATTTCAAGCACTTGATTTTACATTATCAATATTCCTCAATTTATAATTATGTCGTGGACTAAGATTATAGTCTTGACCCTAACAATGTGCTTAATTTTCGAATTTACACACTTACCCTTTTCTGGCCATAAGTGTTCCAATCATTAATTTAAATGAATTTGGCCTTTGTACATATTTATCAATATTATTTATAACCTCCACATTATAACATATGTACATAAGGCATTTCTCCAACACACTTTGGATATGAATATCTTATTCAAGTTTCAACAACATTTTGCATATGAATGTTTTATTCGAGGTTCAACATTATACATTAATTCCTTTTTCCCAATGTGGAATTATTGTCATATTGTAATATCAAAAGGGTAGGTCATGTGTATATCTATTCTTTCATAGTTTTTCCATGTAGATCACCTACCCTACATATTGATGAGGCACAATTCCATATAAACTATGCATTAATGAATTTTGGATTGCAATCCTTATCCGTATGGTTTAAAGTTTGACGTTTTGATTGTTATTATCCCTTCGGGATTTTTTTCATTTACGATTTGTAGCTTGGTTGTTAAAACCATCACATGGCTCTGGCCTGTCGACTTAACCTCTCGTATAATTGGTTAATTTCCTTCGTTGATGCATTACAAGTGGAAAGTTGTGGTTGCATCGTATTCTTGGTTAGTGTTACTCTTCTTCTGCACTACTTTTGGTTTATTCTACATTTTTGCACCATCAGTTGGCCTTTCAACTCTGGTTCTTCCATATAAATTCAGCTTTAAATAGATTTAGGCTAATTCATGCTGCAGAGCCAGCCCACGACGCAGAAGGATAATGGTTCTTCATCTGCATGATGAATTTCAAGTAATACTTCCTTTTCGAGGCAATGGTTTATGAATCAAAGATTTCAGTTGGTTATGGTGTTTATGAATTTAAGTTTCCTTAACCATAAAATTTTGCAACTGATACAAAATTGTTTATTGTGGTTGTGCTATAGCCACTACAACACCCTCCAAAATTCCCCCCCCATTTAAAATTTCTGAGCCCCTGACCTTTCGGTAAAAATGGGGTCTGATCCAGATCTAGTCTTTTAACTGTCAGTCGTAGAGTCACAAAACTTATTAAACAAAAAAATTTGTGACCATGCGACCTTGTGACCCCAGGGCCGTGAAGTCGCAAGGTCGCATGTTGATCTAAAACCTAAGAATTGCGACTATGCGACCATGTGACCTTACGACCTCCAGGTCGCGAAGTCGCAAGGTCACAAGGTCACACAACCCTTAACCAGCCCTAATTTGTGACCTTGCGACCCTCATTAAGTGACCGCATGTGCGACCCCTTTATAAATAAAAGGGTCGCGTAGGTCATATTCGACCTACGCGATGGAGCAAGTAATGCATTTAACAAGCCAGCTGAAGTGTGTTTTTCCTTGGTAAGTTTCTTAATCCTCCTATTGTTTCCCTTTTTGGTTGATTGTTGCCTTTCCTACGTTTTCCCATTGTATATTAGTCCTCATGTTAGCTTCATTTAAACCTCTCAAGAGCTTTTTGTAAATTCTGCACCTTCCCTATGGTTTTACTTCTCTGTTTCCTCCTCTGAAATCTCTCCCTACCCCAGTCTACCTCAAACTCCCTTCCTAGCCCACCTGGAGGAAAAGCCTCAAGGCCCAAATGTGTTCTTTCCACTTGATGTGTTGCATGATTTCACCATTCATATCCCTGCAGGCCTTAATCTCTGCGAAACCCATCGATAGAGCCCTAGCGCGACCATATGACTCCGCGACCAAGTGACCTCACGATCCCATGACTTGGTCATTAAGTCGCAAGGTCGCCTAGTCACTCATTACCAACCATTGGCCATCTGTGCGACCTAGTGACCCAACAACCTCGCGATCGAATCACAAGTCACCAAGTCACCAAGTCGTGTTTCCCATAATTTCGACCCAAGTGTGACCTTACGACCTTGCGACCTAGCCGCCAAGTCGCAAAGTAACCATTCCTTGAAAGTGTACACTGGTGCGACCTAGCAACCCAACAACTTAGTCGCAAGTTTGTCGAGTCGCAAGTCTATCCATTTTCTTGGATAATAGTTAGCAAAGGTAGCAACAACTAAAAATATTTATAATTATGCCATCTACCTTATCGTGGGACTGTTTCCTGAATATGCTAGGGAACATTGAAGCTGAGCTCGATTGTGTGTCCATATCTTCGACCTTAAGCGATATGGGGCCCCCGACAATTTGAAAGAGAAACAAGAGTCTTGAAATAGAAATATCAGAAGAATAAATGCCTCCTTCCCCTCCCCCTATGTATGGAGACACCTCTTTTGTGTTCGGGAAAGGGGATAGCATGAGTTGGTATCAGGTATACCAGGAGTTCACAAAGCTCGAGTTTCCAGAAGATCTCCCAGACTGGCAAGTGTATATTCAGGTCAAGAGGTCCAAGCTCCACTATGCAGGCACCCATCCACCCATATTTCCATGTGTAGATATTATTGAATGGATCCTGAAAAAGGTTGAATACAGAATTTGGGTCATTCGAGATCATTCAGGGAAATCATTTGCTAATTTGAAGGGGTAGGATGAAGAAGTATATTATGCACTCCCTACCCGAGATGAAACCTTCAACGATGAATAGGCTACCACTCATGGAGTTCCCATACCAGAGACCTTGAAGTGATAGTGGGAGGACTCAGAAAATTTCAGGTTTAATAAGGACCAGGAATATAAAACGGAGGGCCTCAGGAAAGTCTACAAGTTTGTGGCGGCAATGATGTGAAGGATATATGTCCGGCCATATGCCACTACTTTCAATGGTACTTGGGTCTCTCTCATGTACGTTGTCACTACATATGGCTCCCGCTTCAACTGGGCCAACCTAATAATAGCAACCCTCAGGTCAAACATATCAGCAGCACAAGCACCTAAAGAAGGATGTTCATCTAAATTTTATATGGCTTCCTACCTGTTGGACGTGGTATGCGTAAGATTTCAATTTACTGGATGGCCTCATAATTTGGATGTATAGCATGGCAGACCGATCCATAAAGAGTTAAAGGTGTTCTAGGCCTCCAAGTACAAACAAGATATGGAGTTGATCGCGCACAATTTCATTCCTGCTCTTTACAAGAAATTGTTTGGAAACTATTCCCCATGCATGTCGAAGCGATCCATGCAAACAATGACCTGAGTGGCCAACTGGTTTCCCATCACACATAGTACTTTCATCAGGGTCTTCAGGTCATTCAAGGTACCTCACGCGCTGTCCAAGTTCGTCATCGATAAACTACTTTTGCAAGAAGTGTGCTACTAGATGACGAGTGGGTTTTCTAAGGTCTTCACTAAGGGCAAGAAAAATCATGGCCTACTCTCCCACTTATTATAGGCACCTATTATCTATATGGTTAGAGATTTCAAGGAAGTAGAACCGGAGGCTGAAGAAACCAAGGGCTTTCATTTTGTACCCTTAGCACACAGATCATATGATTATGAAAGGATCGTTACCGCACATTGCAAACATGCCAAATTCAAATTGAATTACCAACACACGGAATGCCCTTTTGAAGAACAAACTAAGAACTGGTATAATAAGGATAGGGAGGCTGCACCAGAAGAATCAACTAATGAAGAAGGTCAGAATGATCAAACCACGAAAGAAAGGGGTGACACGCTAGGAGGAGCCTTGTCTCCCAAAGCCAAAAAGCAAAGGACTAATATGGGCAGTAGCCTCTCTAAACAATAGTAGGAAAAAAGAGACATAGAGGCTAAGGCACAGCAAGAGGCCGAGAAGAAGGCAAAAGAAGAAGAAGCCAAAAGGACCCAAGACACCCTAGCACGTCAGAAAGAAGAAGACAAACAAAAGAAGAAAGATAAGAAGCAGGAAAAAGAAGCCCGAAGGAGAAAAGAGGAAGAGGAACACAATAGGAAAGAAGAGGAAGAGCGTACAGAGGCTAAGCGCAAGGTAAAAGAAGAACATGACAAGGAAGAGGTTGAGGAGAGAAGGAAGAAATAAGAGAGTCAGAAATCATGGGAATATTCTTCCAAGGAAGTAGGGGGAAGAAAGACACCACCCCTAGAGACAGGGGAAGAGACAGAGCTGCCACACATTGATGTACCTCAGACAACCCCTATGACGAGTGCACGTTTTCCTCTCTCAGACCTTGGCATCGTGGAGGAGCAGGAAGATGAATTCTTGGATTTGACAATTCTTACCTATGACCAGTTCATGCATAGGATCAAGCAAGAGAAAAGGAAATTCCTTGCGCGGAACCCGACCACACCTCCCGCAGTCACCAAAAAAAGGACATAGTCTTGGACAACATGACTAATCCTATTATGATCGCATTATTAGGGAACACCTTTGTGGCATCCATATAAGAAAATGTTAGCAGAATGAGTAGAGAGATTCTGTCTTTGCAAAATAGGCTCCAGGTCTCTGAGAAGAAGGAAACTCAGTCAAAAAAAGATAAGAAGGTGCTGGAGGAAGAAATCCAAAATCTTCATATCCCAATCACCCAAACCAATGAGGTGCCACTTACCATTCAGAAGGAGTTGGTCACTCTGGAAGCCACCATGAAGCAAGTGTACGAAGATATGTTTACGATAAAGCAGACAATCGTGCCACTATTGAAATCACAAGCAGAAACCAAGAGGAGAACTGCACAAATGAAGGAAGCCTCCACTTCTTTGGACAACAAGCCAAAATTTTCAAACATGTATCCGTAGGCCCCTGACACCCTTACTAGGAAGGATTGGATTTGCACCTAGAATGAAAAATTTCAGATCCGAATGAAGGTAAAATCCAAAGATAAACTAGTCAAGGATCTTGAGAAAGTGATGTCCGCATATGAACATCTAATTTTTGGAATTTATTCAATGGCCGAAGTACACCATATTCCTTCTCTAGGTGCATTAGAGAAGGAAAAAACAAGGGAAGAGGTTGCTCAAAACATTCAAGCATTCCTACAACCCATGAAGCAAGAAGTTGCTTCCCAAGACCTACTGGCGTCATAGGAAAATCTTATTCAGTTCATCATTACACCAGTCCGGATCTATACCAAGATGGCTTCTCTATCTAATTAGATCATGGTAAAGAGGCATACCTTGGTCCCGCATGCTCTTGAGTACCTTCATAGATTAAAATAAGATACTCCCCAGGTCACTCCATTTCCTACAGATTATCAAGCATGGAAAATGTACATCAAAGAACAACAACAGATAGACGTACCATATCTCACAATCACCCAATTACTTCCTTGACCAAGGAAATGGCACAAGTCACAGGTTGCAATAGACAGGGGGTCATAGGGCACATCCTAAGCTGGGCCGCAAGTCACAAATGCTTCCGAGGTTGTAGAGCATGTCAAAAGTCGATAATGTGAAGAGTTAGGGGCAACCAAGGGTCATTGTTTTTCTATAAATTCTCCCTCTGGGGAATTGTAAAGTCCCTTCTTTTTGGACTCCAAAAGGAGCAGAGAGAATTGTATAGCATTGAATGCATATTTCTGAGATGAATACAAACAAGTGTTTTGATTCCACTATTGGATCTGATGAGGACTCGTGTGTTAACATTATGAATATTTTTGTCTCATGTATTGGCTATCTTTTATGATTAATTGATCTACGTTTTCTGCTTATGTCATTTATACGTTGAAACTCAATTTATGTGTTAATGGTATGGGGATATTTAATTGAGAGATGTTGGCAACTTCGTTGTTAACATTATCTTATCTTTAGCAAAACCCTTAAGGAATTGAAGGGTGTTTTCACCATAGAGAACTATTTCTTTTGTGGTTCAAACATATTTTAGAAGCATGACCCTAATGATGTGCTACTAACAAAATTTCCTTTGGCTGCATGCTTTAGCTTGCTTTTCTATTTGTAATGTTTTATGTTCATTGAGACTCATCAACCATTTCTCTTGTATTGTTCAAGTAACTGTGTGTTCATAGGTCTGCAGGGCTCATTCTTCATCCAATAAAAGGAATATTCAATGGTAGCCAGACCCACACCCCGGACGGGATCCCTATCACAAACGGTTTAGAGTCTAATTGGGACTTTATACCGGGGAGATCCCCTACTGTTGGACGGATATTTCCTCCCGCCAACAGGTTGCATGGTTTTTTTTATTCCAGGAAGGTTACGCTTATGACAGAATGTCATTGCCATCTCATTCCATGCTTTCGCAATTCAAATTGCCACTATTCCTTAAGCATACGGAGTGAGAAATTTAACCAGTTAACGTAAAACTCTAACTTCTGCCACTCATTGTTATATAATGATAGTACCATTCTTCTGGGTATGAATTATACTCCAGTGTTTGGTATATGATTTCGAGCATCCTTTATCTCTATTAAGATTTTATTTCATTCCAGTTATAATTTTTGAATTTTTGTAATAATAATTATCCTTTTTGTTTGGACATAGGTTGAGGATTTCTTTCATGAGAACAAAATCCTTAGTCACCACTCTACCCAACTCGAGAACTTACACAATCTCATTTTTTCTTCTCCCCATAGAAACGTCTCCCCAGGTATATGTATTAATTATTCACGGTACTATGTATATTTTTACTCTATATTGACCCTCTGGGATAATCAAAATTTATGGGTGTTCATTAATGTACATTTTTGTTCATTGAACTATATTTTCTCAAATATGAGAGCCATTTTAGTTTGTAAGATATGTACTCTGGATAATAGACATAGAATTTATCGAGTTAATGGATTTATCTTTATATACTATGTTTCGCAAGTCCATTTCGATTTCTTCTTGGAGATTGTGAGTTGGTTGTTATTTATGTGGTTTTTAGGAAGATGTAAATAGAATTATTCAAGGTTTGTTGACCCGGTTTACATTTTCCGGAAGCTTAAAATATAAACTCTTTGAACATCCATCTTTAATTTCGATGTAGGATTAGAATTACAACTCCTATTAACTTTTATTCTTCCTTCACAATTTTCGATTTACTGTGTATATATACATCATCATTCTAATTGGAAGAATTCGAGAATCTTATTTATTTTCTATTTGTTCAACTTTTCCCCAAGTGTATGAGTTTTCATGTCGATTTGTTGATTCGTACTAAATTTACCCCATACTATAATTAATATTAATAACATATAATATTTCTAGCTTTTAAATGAAATCAATTAATTTGTATAGAATGGGGTCTAATTTTATTAGTCCCTAATTTGTACAGGAACTCCATTTTTCCATAGTTCCTCAAAATTGGTTTAGTATTCTGCTGAAGAATATTCAGGTAATCATTTTTCTTCTTTTAGTTATTAATTTCTTAGGCTATTATATTTCTCTCATTCTCAATTTAAGTTGTCTTACAATTTCTTTTACATACACGTTTACTTGTCGGATCTATTCCAACCAGTAAGGTAATATTTTCATCCTAAATTTACCAATATCACTTCTTCCAACATTCACTATTCTTCTAAATTTAAGAAAATTCATTAATTTCTCTAAACTGGTTTATGTGTAGGTACTTTTTCTACCTTCCTGTTCTATTATACAACAATATTATCAGTATGTATGTCATACAGTGACAAAATTATTGGATTTCATTTGTATAGGTTGGTCCAAAATTCATTGAGGACTTTATCTACTTGTAATCTCAACTATTTTCGAATAGATAATGTAGTTTTAGTTCAGGGTATTGAATCGAAACTCTATATAAAATTTGGATAATAATTACTTTACCAGTTATGTACCTATAAGTATCTCAAATTATTTTGTTTCCGGTTAATACAATATACTTTATTTCAAGAAGTGAAAATATGTTTTCTGTGCTACTTGTTTTATATTCTCTGTAACCTTTCCTTCATTTCTGAGATAATACTATGACTCATGTGGAAGTTAAAAATCTTCTAATTATGTTATAACAGAAGATAGGATTTAGATTCATGTTTAATAAAATAACAAAGTTCCCTCATTCTGCATAAGTTTACTTGACAGATTATCATATTTAGTTGGATAATTTCATTATATCTACTCTCATCCTCATGTGCTTAATTTTTGTATGTATAAAATAATATTTTATACCTAACCTTGTATTTAAACGTATTTCAAAGGTTTAGACATTATGAGAGTTGGTACAATTCCTAAAATTATCTCTGCAACAATACAAGACTACATTATATTTACTATAGTAGGTTCTGTTAAATGCAGTGATCTAAATCATTTAAAACTAATAGAGGTGTAATACTATTTAAATACATAGAACATAATTGTTCGTGGATCTTACTATCAATTTCATCACCACTATAAATTGATTAATAATAACACAATAATAAGACAAAATTTAATAACTTGTGTATACCAAATCTAGTATACTATTTTCCAACCAAACTTTGATTTATCTCTCCACAACTCCCCCCGAGCAGAGATTTATTTCTTCCAGCAGTAGACAACTTCTTTTCTACCCAAAATTGTTTTTTAAGCTTTCTTTCCCATCAGCGTGTTTCCATAACTGCGTCCAGTTAATTAGGATGTTGTTTTCCTTTTTGCCTAGGCTTTCCTTTTGTTTTTTCCACAAAAGTACTTTAAAACTAGCTTTTTCCTCTTTCTAGTTTTATTCCACCTCTTCCCAGTAACTTTCCTCTTTACAGGGGAATCTTTATAGATTTTTATCTCCAATCTAATAATCAATTTTAATTTATTTTCTCCAAGGATTCTTGGAGAACTAGTAAAGTCTTTGGAACCTTATCCATCCTCATGGAATTGGATTCCTGATATCTAATTATACTCTAGTCTTTGCACCAAAATTCAATTTCCATTTTTACTCAATTTAAATAATAAAATATGTCCATAATAATTGTTTTCCCTTGGGACCACTTGACCCTTTAGGACTATTCAAATTTCTAATAAAATCATTAAAATTAGGAATATTACAACAATGTAGGATGACAAGAGGCCTACTCATTCACTAATGGTTTCTTAGGATACCACCAGATCATAACCGCACCTGAAGATAGGAGCAAGACAACCTTTGCGATAGAATGGGGATCATTTCAGTATATAGTCATGCCATTCGGTCTGAAGAATGCGCCAGCTATCTTTGCATGCATGGTAGTAGCTACATTCAAAGAATACATCCATAAGTTCTTAGAAGTATACTTTGAAGACTGGATTGCCTTTGGATTATCAACGAAGCATGTGTCGAGTCTGTGCCTGATGCTGGATACCTGCCAGAAGTATCAAATCTCACTCAATCTAAAAAAGTGTATATTTTGTGTTCCATTCGAGATATTGCTAGGTCATATTGTTTGTCAGCAAGGATTGATGGTGAATCCCACCAAGATCGATGTTATTGTTACCCAAAAGTTCCTACAAATGTGAAGCATTTGGGCTTAGTTCTGGGGCATACATGGTATTACCAGAAGTTCATTCAAGGTTATGTGCTAATCATTGTGCCCATGGAGAAATTGTTGAAGAAGGATGCCTCATTTTTTTGGGACAAAAACTATCAGAAGAGCTTTGAATTACTTACGGAGAATATGGTCAGTGTGCCCATATTGGTATTGATGGTCTGGACGAAGGAATTCCATGTACATGTTGATGCCTCTTGCATCGTAATGGGAGGTATCTTAGCGTAGTCGGGAGTTGGGGAGATTTACCACCCTATTGCATTTGTAAGCATGAAATTGTCGAGTGCGGAGCATAATATCTCAACCACAAAGAGGGAAGGATTGGCTATGGTTTATGTGCCACAGAAGTTCCACCACTACCTAATGGGAGGCCATTTTAATATGTTTACTCACCACTTTGCTCTGAAGTACCTGGTCAATAAGCATATGTTTTGGGGGAATATCTATAGATGGTTGCTTTTATTTCAGGAGTATGACTTTAAAGTAATTGTGAAACCTGGAAGACTAAATGTTGGGTCGGACCATCTATGGCGCATTAAAAGTAGAGAAGAGCCAACTAGCTTGGAAGATGGCTTACCAAACGCACAACTATTTTCCATTGAAGTAGTCTATGATTATTTTGCAGATATTATTCATTTTCCAACCAGTGGAAGTGCACCCACGGAATACACCCTACAACAGAAGAAAGAGTTGGTCACACACACAACTTAATTTTACTCTAACTGTCGGCCAGTTGTACAAAATGGGTGTAGATGAAGTCCTTCTGAGGCATGCATTGGAATTTTAAAAACAAGATATCTTAGCTAAGGCTCATGGAAGGGTTACTAGAGGTCACTATGCAAGGAAAGCAACTACGCAGAAGGTTTTATGAGCTGGCCTATCATGGCCCACGGTGCATAGTGACGCACATGCATATTGTCATGCTTGTGATGTAGGCAAAAGGATGAGGAAACCATCACGTAGAGATGAGATTCCCTTGGGCTAAAAAATGGATTTGCAAGCTTTTGAAAAATGGGCCATTGATTTTTCAGACCTATCAACCCTCCAGGAAAGAAGACAGGTGAATGTTACATAATCACTACGGCAGACTATGTGACCAGATGAGCTGAGGCTAAGCCTGTGAAGTATTGTAGTGCAGACACATCTGCACACTTCATTTTTTAGAACACCGTGTCTCAGTTTGGTTTCCCTAAGATTTTGATGAGCAACTGGTGTATACATTTTTTCAATGAAACTATTCTAGCTCTAACCAAGGAATTCCAGATTCATCATCAGAAGAGTACTATGTATCACCCACAGGCCAATGGTGCGGTGTAAGATTTTAATAAGATATTGAACACTTCACTAACTAATATTTTCAATTTTAATCGAAATTATTTGGATGTGCACATACCTACATTTATTTCGGCATATAGAACCATGTGCAAGAATTTGAAAGGAAATACACTGTTCAGGATGGTGTATGGGAACGAATTTTTTATGTCGATGGAGTACATTGTCCCAAGTTTGTGAATTCTAGCATTCACTAATATCGTAGAGTAGGATATTATGGAAGAAAAATTGTCACAGTTGGTCGCACTAGAAGAAGATCGATTCATTGCAGGTTTCCATCATCAGGTGAAAAAGGCGGGTGAAAAGGCTTGGCATGATAGGAACATTAGACAAAAGGTCTTTAAAGAAGAGGATCTAGTTTTTTTGTATGACAAAAAGTTTGCACCCCACCCAGGGAATTTCAAAATTAATTGGCTCAGACCATATATTGTCAAGGAAAGAAAATACGAAGGTGTGGTATGAATTGTCACATTAAGTGGAGAAGACCTTTCGAGGTATGTCAATGGAATTCAAATGAAGCCATATAGGGAAACCCTTTCCATTTGTGCACCAAATGACTATATGGCTAGAAATATGGATTTGTGCAGCAAGGATGGTGGATCCATAAGCTGATGTAATGATCGTGCAACATATGCCTAAGAAGATTGATTGGGTCGCTGAGGTGCCAGAATATATTCGTTGGAACAATAATTTTGGACAACACAACATTCTTACCATATGGAGGAGCACATAAATTTCATTTAATGAGGAGTTTATGATATATTTGGAGTAGTTTTAGCATTTATGGGGCTACGTAATGAATATAATATCGTTGAAGATGTGATTACGCTATAAATATGACCAAAAGGGTCGCATTAGTTCCATTTTCTTTCTATGTTATCTATGTGAGTATGCTATCTTCTCTCTGAAGATTGCCTGAAGATTATGTTTGGCCTTGTTCTGATATTTGAGGAGGAGCTGCATTGTGAATTTTTGGGTCATCTTATTTTTCCTAGCATGACTACAACAAAGCCTACACCTTCTACGATGCCGAATGAAGAGACCCCTGTGCAGGCTGCTTATACCACTGCGTTGATCCAATATAAGAAGGGGTAGTCCTAACGGTCCTGAAATTCACCCCACTAAAAGACCCCAAAGTCACGCTCAACTGCTACAAGGTGCCAGAAGAAACCTATGGTGGAGTTTACCAAAACCAACATGGAAGAGGAAATTGTGGAAATAGTTGATTGCATTTCACGGTTTCTTGCATATGTCATGCCGTGCAAAGCCTTAGTAAAAGTCCCAAAGGATTTGGATTAGGTGCGCTCTTATATCAACATGTCACTGCTCCCATAAAAAGTACCTCTAGAAGGTGACATGTTTGGAAAGATTCCACTGGTGAAGATGGAGGATTGGGACCTGGCAGAATAGGAGAAATTACTAGAGCTTGTGCCCACCATGTACCTAGATAAAATCCCTTATAACGGTTGCATAGTCAGATTTTAGTAGATTTCCTAGGCACTGGGCCTACAAAAATCTGGTTTTCTCAACCTATTACACATTCCACACTCTGGGCGCAGCCCCATCAACGATATATGCATGAACTAGTTGCTCGCCCTCGTCCATGATGACTACCTATGGCTAGGTGGACCGATTCTAATCAATGCTACATTGATCAATCAGATGACCAACTTGCTTGACTACGGAGAGGACCCTGCAATGGCCTTTGGAGGAAAGAGACAAGAGTGCAAGGTGGCTTAGGATGTCAAGGAGAAGTACAAATCATTGCATAATACCGAGGGTGTCTTGGTGTATGAAATTAATGACCCTACATTTCAGATGGGAACGTTGATCAATGCATTCAAATGGATGCATAAGTGAAGGACGAAGGAAATTCCAACCAATTTCATTGTGCTAGCAGGGCTATGCGAGAAGCGCATACAATTTAATTGGTCCCAATACCTATGTATTTAATTCTTGGCTAATGTGCGTGAAATCCAGGAGGAAGGGAAGAACTTATATTATGCTTAGTTGTTTTTCATTATTATTCTCATTGGGTGAAAAATGCCACAAGATACATAGTTCCCAGACATTGAGCGAGACTTGTGCGAAGCCACGCGCTATGAAACATTATGGAACTCAAATATCCCATCCAATCACAAAGAAGAATAGTTTTTGGGTGTTGTTAGACTCCGCACTCTTCCAAGCCATTCAGTCAAATATAAGGTTATCGTTGACCCCTTACAATCGATATAAAATGATTGCAGAGTTCAAAGCCACATTTCAAAATATGCACATCTGCATGAAGAGCGTTGTAGAAGGATTTTGGTATGAACTTCCATACCTGTTCTTAGTGGATGACCTATTGTGTGTCACAGTAGAATGACCCCTTCCATGGTTAGAGCCACACACCACTGGGGGTTCCTCTTCATCAGTGTTGAAGACTCCAACTAAACCACACACAACCAAGGATATGCAGCAGAAAGGCAAGGACGTTAAAGTAGAACCTAATCCTACTACGACGGGAGAAATGATAGTTTTGGAGAAAGTAGCGGAAGAGAAATATGGTGAAGGCACGGAGGGCCTTGAGAGGCATACAACCAAAGGTACTAAGTGAGGTTCTCAGGCCATTGTGGGTCTACAAAAAAGGAGTAAGGGTTCCACGTTGGAATGACAGAGGAACTCACCCTCACAGTGGATGACTTCACAAAAATTGAGAACACTCTAAAGTCAACCATGGAGGATATTTGGAATGACATAAATGTGCAATATAAGTCATTCCTTGAGCGAGTAAAATTTGGTCTCCAAGAATTGAAGAGGCAATTGAGCACGATAAAAGAGAGCATGAAGCAAGTGAGTGTGCCAGCTTCCAGCATCGGTCAAACGAGCGTGAAACCAATCAAAACGATGTTTCCCTCCCACTTGTATAATTTCTTGCTTCATATTACAGGGCCAACCATTATAGTTGATTCGCCTACCTTGTGTGGTACTCTGCGAGCATGTGGAGAGATTAGAATCGACCAGGTGATGCTATCGGGTGGAAAGCTCCAAGCTATCCACAACATGATCATGGATAATTTGCAGTACCAGAAGGACCGTGCCTTCCATGCTACTACTGAGTCTCAACATACAACATCATCGCCATAGGAGAAGAAACAGACTGTAGAGGAGGCACATCGTACGACTGACGATCATCGCATTGAATTAGAAGAAATGATTGATCAAGTGTGCGATGACCTACCAGAGATCACTGTCCCTGCATCAGTCGCACCAACAAAAAAGTTAGAGAGCCCGATCACTACATTATAAGCATCACACATAGAGATATATACCGTTTGGGAAGAGTTCAAGTAATAGATCGTTGAGCTATAGTTGAAGCTTCGACTTGAGACACCATTGGAGTTCCAAGTGTAGCATGAAGTACAAGTAAAGGTAGCCACTAATAATGTAGCAACAACAGTGGAATAATGTGGTACCCTTCTAGATGAAGCCATGGTACTTTGGACTTCTATTCAGAATGACCCAATGGTCCAATAGCTAAGGAATGAGCTTAGAATTAAAGAACAACAGTTTTTAGAGATCCGAATGAGGGCACCAAGCTTGGTAACATCGTAGAGGCTTGCTAGAATTCATGTGGGCGAGACAATTTAGATAGATATGGAGGACCTACATCATTGCTAGCAGCTACTAGAATGAAGGGTGAAACCTTAGGCTGAGGAAGCCCTGCAGCTGTCACAAAACTTTGACAGTGCCCTCAAAAGTCTCCAACGGACACCACGTAGCATAAATTTGGCAGTTGAGGGGCCAAAAACTTTGAAATTGTTAGATGAACGCAGAGTGCTGCCATGTAGGGCATTGAATTCAACATGACACTCCAGAGTTCCTTCGAAGCATTGAAGGCGACCACCCCCCAGTGAATTGGGACAAGTCACAAGATTTTCTAGGGGGCCTATTGGAGTGGGGGCCCCTGCAATGTACTTTTTTGGGATAAATTTTGTCTAAGTTTTGTTGTATGCACTGCATGAAAATGGTCAAAGGGGCCTCAGGACGGGTCAAAGTCCCTTGATTATTATAATGGGTTAAAGGGAAAAACCATGAGTCTCAAACCATGGTTTGATACCATGGTATGTGTGTGTCTATAATAGTATGAATATGTAAGGATTGAGTCGATAAATGACATGGCATGATGAACAGATTTTTTTGATTAATTTTTTTATTAAAGTCTGGGTTTGTCTCGGTAGAAAGGATCTTACACACTGTGTGCACAGAGACCTAAGTCCTAAGCTGTGTACGTACTTTGCTGTTGTGTGCACAAAAATATTGAAAGTGTTGAATTGAATATCTCCTAATAAATAAGACATTTTTGGCGAACCTGATTATTATATGGTTGATTGTCTTGATTATATACTATTTGTTGTAGATATAAATCTATTATGTGTTGCGTATTTACTTCTGTGATTGATTAATTGAACCTCTACGCAAATATTAGTTGATGTTATATGAATAGATTTTAATGAAGTGTACGTAATTACTATGCGCAAAATATGTTGAAGTATTTTATGATAATCTACAAAAGAATTAGATCCGTTGACTTTGCATGCAAAAATCTATTATATTATTGACACTAAGTCTGATTAGGGCCACCACACCAAAAACATCCTCTAGGTGTAGAAACCTAGTTCCATCACCCCCCATACTGCTTTGGGTGAGACTTTCATCTGCGCAAGAAGATCACTGTCGAAAGGCTGAGTAGTCGGAGGGTTTTATTAGTTGTGCGATAAATTCGTACCTAGGCCAGGACCCCTCAACCCAAAACATAGCATAATAGTTTAACCAATTAGTTTAAATGACTTGTTTTGAATGCTCGTAAAGACAGGTGGAATCCATTTATTAGCGAATTTGAATTTGATATTAAACATTTAAAGGGAAAACAAAATCGTGTAGCGTATGCTTTAAGTAGAAGGTTGTACTGTGTATATGAACTTTATTATAATCAACTAGGATTTAAATTTTTGGAGAAAATATTAGAGAACGTTGGAGGTCTAAAATGGGCCTCCTAAGAGAAATTTAAAACCAAAATAAGCTTTATAAGAACCAATATGATTCAAGATGATGATGTCAACCATGGGGGACAATTCATAATTTTTGGGGTAAACAAGTAAAAATATTAAAAAATAATAAAATAATAAAAATACTTTTTCAACTTGTATTTTGAACTTATATCCATAAGGTTTTACTAAAATTTCAAGTGGGACTACTTGTTGGATGAAAAATTTAATTTCTCATCCAAGGAGTACCCATGTTGCATACTTTTGATGGACCCTGCTACACGCAAAATGGGAAATACATGAAAAACTGAGTACAATCACATTTTTCATGTATTTCTCATTTTTCGTGTAGAAAGGTTCATCAAAAGCATGAAACATGGGTACTCTTTGGATCGGGAATCAAATTTTGCATCCAACGACTAGTTCTTCTAGAAATTTGAGTAAACCCATAGGGAGAAGTTGAAAAAACGAGTTGAAAAAGTAGTTTTTTATTTTTTTTTTCTAAAATTTGATGATGTAATCAAATATTACTTTATTATTTCCATTATTATTTTATAATTTCCTTATGAGGCCGATTTTAGACCTCAAAACTCCCCTAATGTCAAGGAAGCTTCCCAAAAGGACCTAGAATATAAGTTTTTATGTTATCAAGGTTATCAAGTTAACCGTGTTGGAAAAAAATATGAATATAATATTAATGAAGATCATCTACTAACCTTCAAAAGGAGAATATATGTTCCCAATCAATTTTTTGTCAAACAGCTGATCTCAGATGAATTTCATAGGATTCCTTACACTACTCACCTTAGTTATCAAAATATATTGACTTCAATTAAATAAATATTATGTTTGGCCAGGAATGAGAAAGGAAATTACTAAGTACCTAGCAAAATTTCTATAGTGTCAACAAGTTAATATTGAAAACCAACATCCTGCTGGTATTTTACATCCATTACCCATTCCTCAGTGGAAATGGGAGATCATTAAAATTTATTTATTATAGGGATACCCAGAACCAAAAGGGATAATGATTCAATCCTAGTAGTTGTGTATAAACTTAGAAAAATAGTCTATTTTATCAGAGTCCAATATACATATAAGGTATTTCAGATCGCATATATTTCGGAGTCCAATCTACCTATAAGGTAGTTCAGATCGCATATATTTTTATGAAGGAAATGTTTCGACTACATGGGATACCTAAGGTACTTATATTAGACATAGATGTAAAATTCACCTCTGCTTTCTGGAAATCTCTCTTTACTGGATTAGGAACCCAAGTACAGTTTAGCATTGTGTACCATCCACAAACGGATGGTTAAACTGAACGCGTGAACCAAGTACTTGAGGACTTGTTGAGAAGGTATGTGATACAACAACCCAAAAAATGGGAAGATTATTTACATTTATTTGAATTTTCTTATAAGAAAAACTATCACGAATCCTTAAAAATGAGCCCATTTGAGTTATTATATGGGAATTTTTTTTTAAAAACTACTAACTGGAATAGTCTCGAAGATAGAATCATGCTAGGACCATACATGTTATCAAAAATGGAGCAAACTGTGAAGAAGGTTTGGAAGAATTTAAAATTTTCACAAGATAGGTAGAAAGTGTATGTGGACAAGAAACAAAATTATATATAATTCAATTTCGGGGACCAGGTGTATGTACTAATGAAACTGAAGCGAATTATATTGATATGGGGTGGTTGTGCAAAGCTTGGTCCTCGACTCAGTGCACCCTTACAAATCTTGGACTGGGTGGGACCAATAGCTTATAGATTGGCACTACCTAGTTATATAAGAGTACATAATGCATTTCATGTTTCATTATTAAATAAATATGGATATGATCTTAGGCATTTTATTCAATGGAAATTTGTTTAGGTAAGAAGGGTTTAATATTTTTTTTCTTAAAAAAAATAAAATTGCAATAATGGTTAGATATGAGCTACTACTATATGTGTATATAATTTTAGGTCAAACCGGATGGAGATTTCATGGTATAACCTCAGTATATTCTCAACGAGAGAGAAATAATGCTATGGAGGTGAGCCATCACCTAGGTTAAAGTGCAATGGAAGAACTTTGGCCCTAAGAAGTCTACCTAGAAAGAGGAGTGTTTAATTCGATAAGTTTATCCTAACTTATTTAAAGAGTAAGATAACATCGGGAATGGTATTATGTTCAAGGGAGGGGATATGTAACATCCCTGGTGATTTGAATATGTCTATGAATTACTTGCATATTTACTTTGGCTATCTAAAACTTAAATAACTGATAGCCTTAGTATAAGCCTAACAAAATTTGGATTAAGATAAGAATGCTTTCTAAATATATTTTTCTTTTAAATACACACACACACACACACACACACACATATATATAACTATGAGTGGGGACTTGGATTTCACTATAGGAAACCTTGGTTAAATTTCTTTTTACCAGACAGTTATAAGTCAGTTATTGATTTTCTTTGAGATAAATGAACTCAAGGAGGGGGAGCTAAGGAATTAAAAAAATAAATAGAGAAATTTGGAGGCTTTGTATAAAAATAATATAAAATAAGAGAAATGGAAAGAAATGAGACTTAGAGACCCACACAGAAAGGTAGCAAAAAGGCAGGTTGCTTCCTGAGCAATTCTCGAGTTGGATAAAGAACTAGTGTAAGCCTCAAGTCAATACTTTTTCTAGATTGAAATTATAAGGTTTTGTTGCCTGTGCACTGACCTTGTTAAGGGTACTTGACTGAGAAAATTATTCCAGTATAAATAAGCACGAGGAAGAGAAAAGGACGTAATCGCATTTCTCAAGGTTGGGAGGTTGGTTATGTAGTTAATTCCAAGGATTCCCATTGCTACAAAAGATAAATATTAAAGTAGTGGTTTCTTTATATATTCATTTTTTTTCATTGTATATTATTATTGAATGAGTGTAATGGAGAGTAAAGTAACAAAACTCATATTAAATAGGGATTCAAACAAACGTGTGCTAATTAGTAGATTATGCATGGAAAGAAGGAGTGATACACATATCATTAAAATATGGATTAATGTTGGGAATTTTTTTTATGTAAAAGCATGTACAATGATTTTGTCCAATAAGGAAGAACTAACAACTAGATAAGAACAATCATGTTGCTAAGAAAAGAAAATACCAGAGGAATTATGGGAGAATTTAAGGAGAGGAGATCCTAGAATTGGTGGTTGAGGGTTTGGCCACATTATTCTGGAACTCCAGAGGTGACCAACCAATGGGAGTAGTCGTGAACCCAAAATGACCTCGACAAAAGACTTATTAATTAAATCATGAAAAAAATTCTACTTTGGTTGTTAACCTTTATTGAGTGTGAAACCCAAAAAATAAATAGTGAAGCACCACAAGAAAAAGATAGACCATATCATTAAAATGAATATCTCTATAATTATAAATTTAGACTATAGAAATAAAATGTCATTTATCACATAGAAATTTTACAGAGAATAAGGAAGTGAGGGTAACATTAAATACCCACAAAATTCAATAAGTTATTCTTCACAAAATGATGCAAAATCCAGAGATAGTACACATAAAAACAAATCTTGTTATCATTATGTCCTTAGCAGTAGTTATACAAAATTCGGAATATAGAAAAAATTCAATAAATATGTTAAGAAAGGAAAAAACAACTCTCATAACACCCATATTAAACATCTATCAATTACTAGAAAAAGGGTTTCATGTCCTTCACATGAGGAAGTGGTTTAAGAATAATTTGCCCCTGTTCTTTAAAATGGAAATTAAAACAAAGGAGAATAATTATTCGTCATTCTAAGGAAAATTAATAACTACGTATAACACACGGTGTGGTCTACTTAGAACATGTAACCAAATAGAAAGAAAAATAGGCTAAACATCATTCCTTGTGACAGGAAAGCCTTCTAAACAACCAAGAGGTACTGTATAATTTATGCCCTAAAAGGGGTCAGAACCAAGTATTCACATGTGCATAGAGAGAGGGAGGTTTTGTTAAGGTGTTGAGTCGAAAAACCTTATGTTCCAGAGATCCCTAGAGAAATAAATGGACACATCATCAACAGGTGAGAAATAACTTACATGCAATATGTCTGCAAGCCAAACGGGTTGCATGTTAGAACCTTACCAATAAAAAAGATAAAAAAAGTAAAACTAAACCAAGTTTCGATCATGGAGGATGGATTACATGTAAGAAGCTAGTAGAATGAACCCATCTAAAGCTCTGTAATAGGTACGAAGAACGATGTTAGACCTAAGATGAAACTAGATAGAATCCCATAGAAGAGAAGAGAGACCAAAGTTTCGTTAATACCTTCCCTAATTCCATGATGATATTAGCATTAAACCATATGTTGAAACCGACCTGTCAAAAATCAAACCTTTTTTAATCTAGTGTGCCTTGTTACCACATTTACTGGCCAACAAATTTCTTAAGGGAAATACCATTACTTTGAGCCTACAAGCTTGGATATGGAGGCATATTCCTAGAGTGATATCAAAAATTTTGTCCCTCTCCCTTACAAAATGAGCAGTGACAACATGGGGGAAACCAGTTGGTTTTCCTTTTTACATCTAGAGGAATACTAGCTGTAGGATTGCTAACCCTATAAATCAACAATGATGAGACTTGGAGGTGTGACCGCTTAACCATTGAGAACCTTCCCTCTAGGTATTTACACATCATATAGCTAGTGCCCATTATCAGCATGGAAAAGAGGTAAGGGTATAGCATGGCTTCGCGGCGTTAAACATAAGACATAGTAACAATAAGTGTTAAACAATAACAGTACCATTGTAAACCTTGAGGCGACATGAAAATATAACCTAAGAACTTAGGTAATTAAGAAAATAAATTATTTTCTATTGTATTCAAAGATGTAGCATGACAAATTACCATATTTATGTTATGAATTTTAACTGTATCATTCCATGTTTCAATTTTTTTTTGATCTAGAATATGCTAGAAATTATGAAGGTTACATACTGAATTGAAGAGTAACCCAACTAATAATTTAAAAGAAGTTAAAAAAACCATTATGAGTAAAAAAATTATAGAATAATTCCATGGGAAGAAAAATAATGAGGGACCACAAAAAGAAAAGAGAAGATAAATTGGTAGAAATTAAGAAAGGTTAAGGATATGAAGAAAAATAGAGTTTTTTCAAAAGAATCAGAGAGAAAGGTATACTATTTTGTACTACAATGGAAGAAAACATGTTATCACATGTAGATATGATATATTGAAACTTAAAAAAGGTTTGTCGTGGTTAAGATGAAAAATGGCTATTCATAACTAGTACAAAGTAAAGAGCACCTTTGATTGTTTACTATTAAATTTAATGATGAGATTTATCGTTTTTATTTTATTTATTATTTTTTTGTGGAGAGGCATTGTACAACCCTGTGTATGAAGGAGAAGCTGTCAAGTAATCTTACATTATTTTTTTTTAATTATATGTCAACTACTTAATGAAAAATAAAGAATACGAAGGTTAAAAAAATTAAATATATGTCGGTTAATTAATGAAAAATAAAAAATATGAGGGGGATGCCATGTAAAATTACAAATATATGTGGGCTAACTAATGGATGAAAAATAAAGAATAATATTAAATATGTTGTTGAATTAAATTTTTTGACAAAGAGCACATATATGCAATAATATTGCTAAGCATAAAAGGAACTTATTATGGACAAATTCAGAAAACAAAAAGAGTATCAGGTTTGTTTATTTTTTTGCTAAAAACTTCAGTTAAATCACATTTCATCTTAAAAAAAATTAACCTATATAATGTGTAACCTATATTAATGAAATGAGATTATTTATCTGTAAATCATGCCTTGCTTCTCATTGGGACAAGAAATTCAACAAACTATAAATCTTACCAGCACTCTATTCCTTATTCCAATTAGTTAGGTTTAGTCGGTAATGTAAAAAATTAGATAAGATTATTTTCCAAAATGTGAAACTAATAAATCACAAGTCAACTATTATTACATGTAAAATGTTAGTGAAATTGGAATACTTACAAAACTAGAAATTTGCATGACAAAATTAAGTTGGTGTAAGGTAAATTTTATCATACTTAAAACTAATTAGTATTTAAAATATATAAATGAAGTAAATTGATATCATAGTTGAAAATGTTTTGTGTGAGTTAAATTTTCTCAAAGTAAAAAAAAAAAAAAATATTCCTCATATACAAACTAGCATGTATCCATATTAACTCAAGATCTAAAGAGAGCCTAAATGGATCAAATCTCTTGGGGTGAAAAACCTCATTTAGAATGAAAATAAATTTGTGATAAAATCATCTATTGATCAAATAGCTCTCCAGGTGAGAACTTGGATAGTGTATACACACATACACACACTCTATTATATTGAATGATATGAGCCTTAATTATATAGGCTCTCACACTAACGGGATGGTTTCAACCACTCCCTTAATATCAGGATATGAGATCTATGATTAGAATCTCAATCCTATCTCTATGATAACAACAACCTAAATATGGATTTCTCCATTAATTCCAACACTCCCCCTTAATGGAGAAAGGGTACTGAACAATAACATATGATAACATACGCCTGCTAGTCTAGTCTCAGCTAGGCTTACAATGGAAAAAAAAACATATAAAAACTTGGTAACAGAGTTTTCATCTTAGTCTTTATGCTTCTGAGACCATATCTATTCATTTGTGGATGAGGCTTCATCTTCACTTTCTTCGCCCTGAGATAGTGATGTATGTTTGCCTCATTTCTTCCCCAGTGATGGAAAGCTTGAACGCTTATCCTTGCCCTTTTTAAAATTATGACAGGCTTAACATGAAACTGTTTTCTCTCACCATTTCTGGTGTCACGCATGTAAATTTCAGCAATGTTGTCATCTGCACACACATAAATATTGATGATATTTCACATTTTAAATTCTCTCCAGCCAATTCTTCAAATGTAGGAGGTGTTGGTCTAGCTGAGAGTGCTGAAATAAAGACTTTATAGTCGTGGACTAAACCCTTCAAAGCAACAGTTACCAAATCGCTACTAGACATTTTTTCACCAATATCACCAAGCTTATCACTCAAGTATTTAATTCTAGAAACAAAGTTGCTAATTCTTTCATTGGCTTCCATTTTGATAGATAGCAGCTTTGTTTTTAAAAATAAAATGCGGTTTGCATTAGTAGTTTCATACAAACCTTTGAGAGTGTCCCATGTCGCCTTTGAATTTTGACAGTCCCGAATGTGAGGAATAATATTTTCCTTCGCTGACATGCATAGCAGCACTTTTGCTTTCATTTCTCGCTTATCCCAATCTGGAATTGCAGCAGCAGCAGTGGGCTTAGGCTCGTCTCCTTTGACAATCGTCTAGAGATTGTATGCTTCGAGAACTGTGACCAGCTTAAAATTCCAATTTACATAATTTTCACCATCAAGTTTTATAGATTCATTTAAATATGAATCAGCAAGAGGATTAGCCATTATGGTCAACAGCAACCTCTGAGAAAAAAAAATATAAATGATAAACAACACAAGAATTTCTAACTTTTACTTGGAGAAAAGCGAAACTTGTTGGGTTGTTTAATGGGTGACATCAACAACAAAAAAAAAAAAGTAGCACGTTGAGCATAATATGTGATTAAAATAACGATTGAAGACGCCCCTGCGCTTTTCAAATGCCGATGGATAACTCTTTTCAGAGTTTGATTGAAAAACTTGCTATGAAAAAGCTTGGACAAAAAAACAAAATACTCCTGCCACAGTCACAAAGAACTCCTGCCACATATTCTCAAGAGGCCATACTCGCAAACTGTAAATACAGCAAGGGGATCGTTGGCATGGCTGCAATGGGATCACTCAAAACTTTAAAAAATACATGAGCCTAATTCTTACTTCGGCTGCTCAGGATAGTTAAAGGGACTGCGGCTCCAAGACCAATGGCCAATGCCGCTCAGTAGTCAACGTTTTCAACGCCTCTCAACGATCAATGGCTTTCAGGAAGCGGGCAGAGGTCATGTGGTCAGTTGCAACGGAGGGAACATAGTTGCTTCGAACACCGACTGGATATCTTCCGTCCGCCTGCAATGAGGAGTGAGCAGCAATTATGTTGCGTTGAACTGGTGTGGAAACCTGCAATTTCTGATGGGTTTCAAAATCAGAATGTAAGCCGAAGCTTACTCCAATACCCAACACTGGCAGACGTTGGTCTGCTCTGATACCATGATAAAATCAACTATTGATCAAATAGCTCTCCAGGTGAGAACCTGGAGAGTGTATACATACATACACACACTCTATTATATTGAATGAGATGAGCCTTAATTATATAGGCTCTCACACTAACGGGATGGTTTCAACCACTCCCTTAATATCAGGATATGAGATCTATGATTAGAATCTGAATCCTATCTCTATGATAAAAACAGCCTAACTATGGATTTCTCCATTAATTCAAATAATTTGATCCCTCTCGAGGTAGATGCAATATAATATAGTCATTTTGAATCACCAACATTGACTAGAAGTTGATATTAATTATAATGAAGGGGAGGTTTCAAATTACTTGTAAGATCCCCTACACCCTCACCTTTTTTTATTATCATGCTAAAATATTATATGCTAATTTTTCTTTACCCATTTTTAATATACTAACTATGTTCATATACATTGTAATTATTTGAGTTTTGTCTAGTTAATAGAGTCACTTAGACTATCCTTTACAAATTTCAACGTTACAAACTTTAATAATTTCCTGCAAAGTTTAATTTTCACTCATTGGTGATAAGGTTCGAAGCTTAGTTTCTATTGTTACACTCAATTTGTTAATTCAATTTATATACCCTATATAAGGGTTTTACCTTGTATATAATTCTCCAGAATTATTCACGCGTGCATTTCTCAAATTTCTCAGAATTAGTGTGATACTCGATCAACAATTATGATTCATTGAGATGAAATTAATGGCTCGCCATTAGAAAAATTTGAGGTCTAAAATAGACCTCCTAAGAAAATTGTACAACCAAAATAAAAATAAGAATCAATAACATTCAAGATGATGATGTCAACCATGGGGGATGAGTCGCCATTTTTGGGGTAAAAAAGTAAAATGATTAAAAAATAATAAAATAATAAAAGTAATTTTTCAACTTGTATTTTCATCTTATCTCCTTAAGATTTTACTCAAATTTTGAGCGGGAGTACGCGTTGGATGAAAAATTTAATTCATCATCCAAGGAGTACCTATGTTGCATACATTTGATGGACCCTACTACATGAAAAATGAGAAATACATTAAAAACGTGATTGCAATCATGTTTTTTATGTTTCTCATTTTTCTCATAGCAAGGTCCATAGAAATTATGCCACATGGGTGAGTGCTCCCACTCAAAATTTTAGTAAACCCATAGGGATATAATTTGAAAATACGAGTTGAAAAAGTAGTTTTTTCTTTTTTCCCTCTAAAATTTGATGATGTAACCAAATATTATTTTATTATTTCCACTATTATTTTATAATTTCCTTAGGAGGTCCATTTAAGACCTCAAAATTCACCTAATTGAAGAGGAATGGTGGTTGTAGAAAATAACCTCCTCTACTCTCGACGATACTCTCGACATCCTTGTGCAATTGCTAGCATGGAGAGTTGGCTCTACAACCGGTGTTATAATTTGGTATTGTAGGGTTTCCTTTCACCATGAAATTGACCTTGCAGGCTTCCATTGCGTCACTGCACCATGGTGATACTTCTTCCCCTAATTTTTCACCCTTCTATTCTCTCATTTTTAATGATTTGGAAAAATAACGGATTTTTAGATTTATGGTAGGTTCCTCCACCACACAAGCTAGTTGGGAAGTTTTATAGTCGAGCTTCCTCTAGTTCTGTTTTTTAAATTGTAGGTATGGTCCTTACCTCTCTGAGAACGAAAAATATACCTTCTTTTGTTAAGTTTCTATTGATTATGTTAAAAGAGAATGCTACATACTGACACCATTTTCTACATGCGGGCTAGAGGACGATGGTGGTCTGAATAAGGAAATGAATTCTCTTTTATAGTATTAATTCTAGTAATTGTTACTTTAATTTGCACACCTAGATCAAGATAATTGAATTCTTGGTATGGTGAAGATGTGACTATAGGTAAATTTCCCATTTGGTTCTTATGCGAGTTCCTAAAATATTTTGGTTCCTTATCATGCTTACACAAGGATTTTGTTTCATCCAGGTGCTACTTTCAACCCTAGTTTTGTACTGCATGTTGTCCTAAGGGTTTTATTTTATGAAGTTTTATCTCGGTATTATTCGTATTCGAAGGGTTTTAGGACACCATAATATTTTCATATTTTTAAGGTTTATGTAGCTACTAACCACTTGGATAATTTTTTCTCGCACCTCAGCCAGATTCCTTTATTTTTAGTTATGTAAACACTTGTCACTCTCAAGGTATAGGTGACTATCTAGACAGTTCTCTAGAATTCACTGTAAAGTTTTAAATTTGTACCCACTCTTGAATGTTTCCTAAATACAATGTCATTATGAAATATTTTAAAAATGTTATATTAATAGTAGATTCTTTGTGTTATTTTACGTATGTATTCAATGATTCTTGATAAGTTTACTGGTGTTTGTGTAAATTGGCCCTATCGGTCGGAATGGTTTTCTTTGTGTAGATACTTTACTTTCAACTATCTTCTTTATAAATATATTGGAAATATGCATAATGATAGTTACTTCTTGGTATTATAATCTTCTGTTAAAAAATACTAAAGGGTTACCTTTGAGTGTTTTGTTGGTTATTCTTCTTGCATGGTGCTTATATGGGTAACTACTGAATAGTATAGAGATACAACTTTATTGATTCGTATATCCTTTTATTTAGCTACACCTTCTAAAATTATAATGTTATTCAATATTTATTTATTTCTAGACTTTTAAGTAATGATTGTCTTAATGTTGTAATGCACAGAAGTATAATCACACTCCAATTACTAATTAGAGTTCAATGTTGTTTTTTTTTTCATATATTGGACCTCTGCAAGGTATCAATTCCTTAGGTTGTGAGTTTATAGATCAACCTAGAACCTAAGCCAACATACTCCAACATTTTTTCCGAAATTCACATTATTTGCACATGAATGAGAATAGTTGGTTGGTCACAAGTTTTCCTAATTTTTCTTTTCCTTGGGTTTACCTCTTCATGGTCTAAGCACAAGGGAGGAAGGATTATTCCCTAGTTTTTGATTCCATGAATGAGGCCAGGAACCAACCCAACTTTTTTCAGAGCGTAGTAACCCTTATTTTTATTAAATTATAACACTCAAGATTAATTTTCCTAGTTTTCCCAATTCTAATAAGCTTTATTAATCACTCTGTAGCAAGACATTTATATATTTCTAGAATCGACCATTACAACACTAGATATGATTACTATTCTGATACATAAAGAACTAAAAAAATAATTTATTTAGAATATTCATATGTTCTCCCACTTATTCCAATGGAACACAAAGCCCTTGGAAATGCAACACTCCACCCAACCAATGAGATCAATATTTAACACTACATCTCCCCCAAGCTTTCTTAACAGCCTAGAGTATTTTTTTCAGAATAATAATAAATATAGAATGACCTTTTTTCCAGATCCATATGATCCTAACTAGACTTAGCCAAGGTTTATAATTCGAGCATTCAAGCTTCAAATTGTTAAGCAACCTGCTCACAAAATAGAAGAAAATATAGATCAACGACTTAAGAAATAACTCCTTCAAGGGGGAAACCTCTATTACATCACGTAAATTATGAATTATTGGATGATACAAATGAAAATTCCTCCTTTGTCTATATATGAGTCTAAGGGGTAACAATATAATCAGAGCCTACATAACAATAATAATGTAAGGACACTACAATAACAATAGTGGGATTTGATGGGGCACAACAATAACATTATGGGGAATACACTAACAATAACAATAAGGGGATACACTAGTATTATAGTGACCTAACATGCTGCTCTCCTTCAAAAAAATGTTCTCCTCAATGCTTGAGTAGTTCTAGATGCTTCTATATAAAATTGTCATCCTGCCATGTGGAATATTTAATAGTTAAGTTCTTCCACTTAATGGGATACTCAAAAATTGATTAATTTTTTAGATTTCGAGTTCTTGTTTCCATGAATCCTTCAGGATCCAATATCATTTTTCCTTTCTTGTCAATTTTTGGAAATATTGTTTTCTCTAGGAGCTTGTCACCGATAACCTTCTTTAAGCATGAAACGTGGAAAATTGGGTGTACTCGGGAAGATGCAGGAAGCTCCAATTTGTATACCATAGTACCAATCTTTTGTAGCACCTTAAAAGGACCATATTACTTGGGTTATAATTTATTATCCTTCTTATATTTCTTTAGGGAAATTTGTTTGTAGGATTGTAGTCGTAAAGATACCCAGTCACCTACATCAAAACTTCCTTCGTTGTGATGCTCAGTTGGTTGTTGTTTCATTGGATTTTGCGTCATAGTGAGGTTATCCTTTAAGGTTTGAAGGAATTTTTTTTTTATGCTTGATGTGATCTTCCACTACATGAACCTTATAATTTTCTCTTAAATATGATGTGATGGATGGTGGATGATATCCAGAAAGCGCCATAAATGGGATCCTTTTTACTGAAGTATGGAAGGAAGTGTTATGACTCCATTCATCCAGAGGTAACCACTCAACCCATTGTGTTTTTTATCAAATAAAAAGAAACAAATATATCCTTACAAAAATTTGTTCATTATATCAATTTTCCTGCAAGATTGAGGATGATGGAATGAGCTATGAACTAATTGATTACCAAGACAAGAAAATAATTTCGTCCAAAAATTTCTAGTTAAAATAGTATCTCTGTCACTTACAATAATCTTTGGGTTTCCATGTAGATTTTTAATTGTTTCCATAAATGTGGTAGCAACTGTACTCACTTTAAAAGGATGGGATAATGAGCCAAAGTATGCATACTTAGTAATTCTCTCAAATACCATCATGATGATACTCTTTCCTTGACACGTGGGTAAACATGTGATAAAATCCACTGAAACTTCCTCTCAATGGTGACTTGGATGGCTAAAGGTTGTAACATATTGGGGCTCTCAATTTTTTCAACTTTATTTTGTTTTCAAACCAAACATTTTTCCACAACAATTTGAATATCATATTTAAGGCCATCCAAGAAAAAATCCTTCTTGAACCTGTGGTATGCTTTTAAAAATACTGTGTGCCCTCCTAAAGGAGAGGAGTGCAATTCCAAAATAATATTTTTTTTGAGATGGGAATTATTACATATATATAAGCAATATTTGTACCATAATGAGTCATTTTTCCAGATAAATGTATCTTATCTATTGGGATCTTGTTGTAACTTTTCAATGATTGTCCACACCTCTTCATCAGTCTCCCATTCCTTCCTTTCTTCAATTATCCAGTCAGGTTGGATAATCGAAATGGCATAGAGCTATGCTTCGACATCCTCATCCCTTCTTAAGAGTGCATTTGTAACAACATTTTGCTTCTGTTTTTTGTAGATGATTTCAAATTCATAACCCAACATCTTAGTGACCCATTTTTTCTTCTCTTCTTAAGATAATATTTGTTCCAAAAAATATTTAAGAATATCATGATCCTTTTTTACCTTGAAGTGACTTCCCATTAGATAAGGGAAACATCACTTCAAGGCATGTAGTATCACCAACATTTTCTTATCATAAATAGGTTAGTGTAAATAATTTCCCTTGATTGGATGAATTTCAAAAGAAATGGTGCTCCTTCTTGCATTAAAACAACAAAAATTCCATTTCCTCAGGCATCAGATTCCACCATAAAGGTTTTTGTCAAGTCTGGAGTAGCTAAAACAAGTTCTTGGCGCATTGCCTCTTCAAGATGTTCAAAGGACTTAGTTTCTTCAAGAGTCCAAAAAAATTAATCTTTATTCAATAATGTTGTTAGAGGTGTTTTTATTTTCCCATAATTCTTAACAAACTTGCAACACCCTGTCAACCCAAGAAATCGTCGAAGTTGCTTTAGGGTTGTGGGAATTTTCCATTCCTTGATGCCTTTAATTCGGTTAGGATCTACCTTAACACCCCCATGAGATACACTATGACCCAAATATTCCACCTCCTATACCCCAAAGAAACATTTGGATGTTTTTTCATACAATTGTTTCTCCTCTAATAGTTTGAGAACCCTGTCAACATGTTCAAAATGATCCTTCCAAGACTTGTTGTAGATTAGCATATCATAAAAAAATACTAACACACACTTTCTAAGGAAGGGTTAAAGAATGGAATTCATCAAACCTTAAAATGTAAAAGGTGCATTGGTAAGGCCAAAAGGCATGAAAAAAAAATCATATTTACCATCATGAGTTTTGAATGTTGTTTTCGAAATATCTTCGATTTTCATTCTAATTTGATGATATCCTGAATGAAGATCCAACCTGGTGAAGTAAATTTCTTGATGTAGTACATCCAACAATTCATCAATGACAAGAATGGGAAATTTATCTTTAATTATGAGATTTTTGAGCTCCCTATAATCCAAACACATGCACCTTTATCCATCCTTCTTGTATACCAATCCTACTAGAGCATAGAAAGAACTTTTTCTAGGCTGAATTATACATGCCTATAAAATTTTTGCAACCATATGATCAATTTCACTCTTTTGGGCATACGGATACCTGTAACTTTTGATGTTTTGAGGAACGCTTCCTAGAATCAAGTAAATAGCATGATCATGATCACGAATAGGTTGGAGGTCTTTGGGAGTATCAAATTATGTGTAATGATTTTCCAATATTCTTTGGAGATCTGGAGAAACAAATGATTTTCATGTTTGACCATCTAGTGATAATAATTGCGCAATTATTCAACGTTGTTCTTTCTTCAAAAAAAAAATCATTCCATTATAGCTCATTATCTTCCCTGGTTTCCCTGTGATTCCCCTTAATTCAATTTCCTCCCTTCCCATGAAAATTTCAATAAAAGTTCTTGAAAATTAAAAACTATCATCCCCAAATAGTGTAACCATTGAAATCGTAATAAACATTAACACCACCCATTGGAATGGAAAGAATTGGACTATTCAATACATGCTCTCCCATGGTTAAATTGATATTATTATAATTACATGAGAAAAAATATATTTCCTCCATTTTCAAACATCACTGGACACATTGGTGTTAGATATAAAAATCAATTGTATTCCTTGGCTACCTTATAACGAATAAAGTTGTGGGTACTACCAAAATCGATCAACACTATTACCTGTTTCTTCTTGATAAATCCTTCTATCCCAAGAGTTTCAGGAGTGGTAATCCTGCTAATGCATTACAATATATGGTCGTAATCATTTCTTCTTTCTCTAGGGTTGAATCCTGGTGTATATTCTATTTTTTGATGTTTTTAGTTCCTTTTCTTCCTCCTCTTCACAATCTATGTAAAATAATTTCTTCTCTACACACTTATGACCCCTAGTGTATTTTCTATCACAGCTATAACAAAGCCATTTTTCTCTTTTTCCTCCAGTTGTTTTGGGGTCAACCTTGTAGGTTTTGGGAGGCTAGGAGCAACAACACTTCCATCTTTATAGTTTTGAGTGAGCGACTTCCTTGTTGCCATAATTTTTCTTTCAACTTTTCTTGCCACCTTGAATGCCTTCTCCAATGAATCAGGTTCCCAAACGTGACCCTCATGTTGGATGTTATCCTTGAAAGTCCCTATAAATACATCAATCCTATGCTCATTTGGAATATTATTTACCTTGATATTCAATTTTTGGAAGTCCTCAATGTGCTCAACCATTGAACCCTTTATTTGAGATTTATCAACTGACTAAAGAAGTTATTTCTCTTTGTATCGTCATAATGTGATACCAATTCTTCAGCAAAAAAATTCCAAAGTAAAAATTATTTACTATAAAAAAGCCATCTATACCACACAATCTGTTTTTTTTCTAAATATAAATATGTCTTTCGTACCTTTTATGTGTGCAGTACATCATGTAGATCAAATAATTTCTCCATTTGTAGTATCCAAGTTACCAGATCCTTGCCATCAAACTTCGTCATATCTATCTTTGGAATGTGGTGGGTATTAAACCCAACGTTGGAGTCTCTAAAATGATATATCATATTGATTTTGTCCTCATCTCAGTTTTCATAGAGTACGTTGTCACCATTAGGAAGAATTTCTTGTAACAACTGTGTCAAACCTTCCATGTCTTATTTTAAACCATTATTCAAATATTGCATGTTTCCTTTCATATTTTCTTCTATATCATCCACCTAAGCTTCTAGTTAATTTTTTGTTACTCTTTGTGAGAACTAAATTTGTTGCACTTGGTCTCGTAATTTGATATATCTTGTTGCATTAATTCCTCTTCTTCATGTGACATAGTAGAGATTTATGTTTTCTTACTCATTTTGTCCATTTTTTTGATTTTATGAATTCAAAATCAAAAAATGATATCTATTCTTCACTATATGCTTAGAATCAATTCAAACTGATTTTTCAAACAAACGTTATGCAAATTTAAAAAAAATAAACACATTTTTCTTACTTTTTAGGAGCTTGATATTGAAATTGTTGTATATATTTAATATTATATCTCCAACATCTGAATTTTTTTCCTATCGTATCCCTTTAATTTTTCTTTCCAACTCCATTGGTCTGAGTAATATTGGATTATTCAAGAAACTTTTATGCCTAATATCCCATAGTGACCTGATTATAGACTAGTTCAATAGAGAGAATTTGTACAAAGTGCCACGTGTCACAATTTTTACCTTTGACCATAAAAATGATACACGCAAACCTACATTCCGTGAAATTTCAAACATTTTTTATGAAATTCAAATCTGATGGTCAGAGTAAAAGTTATGATGATTTTCCCTAGGTCACCTGTTTGGGTTCGAATTCTAGACCCTACAAAAATAATAACTTCTTCATACAAAATATCCAAATTTTTTACAAAAAATTTACCAAGACTTCTGCTCCACATGGTCAAAATTTTAGCTTCTGAACCCTTGTAAAAAAAGCGTTGAAGTGAAAAAACAAAAATGAGATATTTGAAGTAGTGAAACCCTAGAATCCAAAGTTGTGATACTAAATGTTATGAAACTATCTCAAAAAATAGAATAAAAGATATATCAGAGAATTTATAAGTAACCTCTTAGAGGGGGAAACCTCCTTTATATCATATAAATGAATAATTCTAGGATGATACAAATGACAAAACCTCCTTTGCTTATATAAGAGTCTAAGGGGTTAGAGTATAATCAGAGCCTACATAACAATAATAATGTAAGGGAACAAAAATAAAAATAGTAGGATTCTATGGGGCACAATAATAACAATATTAGGCATACACTAAAAATAACGATAAGGGGCTACACTAGTATTATAGGGACCTATCACAAATGGACTTCATCGGATAATTAGTTCTAGAGCCTCTTCACAATGGTGTCTTCTCAGACTAATGTTTTTATTCTCCGCTCCTTCTGCCTCAGGTTCCTCATACCCTAATGGATTTTATTTGGAAGTTTTAGTTTCTAATGAGGACCTTGGGAAGGTAACCATGTCACCCATAATTATCCAACTGCCTAGGATGTGAAATTCCATTGCTTCTTGATAATATATCCTTCATGGTTCATGCATAAGCATGATTCGAATAACAAAATAAAATAAAATCAAATGTGTGTGTGTGTGTGTGTATATAATTTATTTTTTATACTTCTCGTCCCACTGAGTAAAACAATATTATTTTAAATGCAGTAAGTCAATACTTACAAGGTTACCAAGGGACATTACATCTTCCCCCCTTGATTGAAACATCATCTAGGTGTTTCCAAGTCCACAAAATAAGCTGGGATAAGTTTATTTTATGAACTTTTCATCCTCTCAGGTAGCCACTTATGGGATAAAGTGCCTCCACTACACTTTAACCTGGGTAATAACTCATTTTCGCAACATTACTTCTCTCCAATCTAGGATGCATAGGAGTTCGACCAAAATTATTCGTCTGACTCGACCTATATATACTACTAATCAATGATATGTATAGGATCATAAGTGATTTTTTTCAGCAACCAAACATGAAACACATTATGAAAACGTATGTGGCTAGGAATACCTAGATGATAAGCAACAAACCCAATTTGGGCTAAGATCTGAAAAGGATTGCAAAACCGGGGAGCTAGCTTGGCACAACCTCCCAAACGAAAATTGATCTTCTTATGTTTTAACCTTACATACATGTGGTCCCTAACTTGAAATTATTCGTAGCTTCACTTTTTATAAAAATAATTTTTTTTTTCCTGTCTTGGGAGACTATCAAGTTTACCCTCACTTTTATCACTACTTCTTCCATTTATTTCTGAATATTAGGTCCCAACATTAATTTATCCTTTTTACCCCTCCAATTAACAAATACTCTATATGTGCGTCCATATAACACTTCAAATCTGACCATTTTTAAGGAGGCATGATAGGTATTATTGTAGTAAAACTCTACTAAATGAATGTTGTCATCCCACTTAGTCGGTTTTTTCATCACATACATCCTTAGAATTTATTTAAGTACTTGACTAACTTTTCCAATCCACCCATTTGTTTGAGGGTGGTATGAAATAGTAAACTGTATCTAATTACCTAATCCATCAAAGAGAGCCTTCCAAAATGCCTATGTAAATTTGACATATCTATCATAGATTACTACCTTTGGTATTTCATGTAACCTGAAAATTTATTTCATAAATACATTAGCGATCTGAGTTGTTTTATAAGAAGATTTCACTGGAATAAAATGGGTATATTTATTCAATTCATCCACTACTACCATTATTGAATCAATTTTTTTCATGGTCTTAGATAGTCCAATAATGAAATCAAGTGTAATAAGCTCCCATTTCCATTCAGGAATAGGTAATGGGTGAACTGATACAGCTGGGTGCTAGTGTTTAGTATTCACCTGTTGGCATTCTAAATACTTAGCTAAATATTCAACCACTTCCTTTTTCACACCTTGCGAGAGATACTTTTTCTTCAAAGTAGTGATCATATTTTAATAGTTGGGGTGAGTTGCAGAAGGGCTCTTATGATACTCATTTAGAATTAATTGTTTGATGCTTATTTGATTGGGGACACATATTATGTTTCGATAAATCAATATATTTTCTCAATTTACCTCATATTAAAGTTTTTTATTATTATTATTTGGGTTTCTTGCGTGCTTCCACAAAACTGGTATTTAGGGTCCCTTTGAGAAGATTCTTTAATATGTTATTTAAAAGAAATTTCCACTTTAGCAAACAAAATTTCATAAAAAAACCAATTTTCTTCTCAAGGCATCTTCTACCTTATTCTCTTTCCTTTCATATGTTTAATTTCAAATTCAATTTCGCTTCTCAAGGCATCTTCTACCTTATTCTCTTTTCCTTTCATATGTTTAATTTAAAATTCAATTTCGCTCATAAAATCAATCGAACATGCTCGTCGATAATTTAAAGTAGGTTGTTAAAAATAGTTAGTTAAAATGGTGTATTCTATCATCGATATGAATATGTTCCCAAGAAAATAGTGTCACCACATTTTAAAGACGTGAATTATTTTTGTTAACTCCGCAAATCGTAGACTAAATATATCTCTTCATGTTCGTTTATTTCCTGAGACTCATAGGCCAAAACTCTTCCCTCATACATTAGGACTCCCCCTACTCCCTCCTTACAAACAATTGTGCAAAAATTAAATTCCTTATCTCGGTCAGCAATTCTAAAAATAGGGGCAGTGGTAAGTGAGTTTTTTAATTGGTCAAAAAAATTTGACAGTCAACTATCCACTTGAAATTTCTTCCCTTCTTTTGCAAATATGTAATGGGATAAGCCGCCTTTGAAAATCCTTCAATAAATTTCCTATAGTATCCAACCATCTGCATGAAAATTATTATATTTGTTACATTAATAGGAACAAACCATTCCATTATAGTGTTTATCCTCTCACAGTCTACAACTCTTCTATCTTTAGTAATAACATGTCCTAAGTGTTGAATTTTTTCTTCGTAAAATTTACACTAGTTGTATTTTCCATACATTTGGTTCTCCCTCAATTTTTGTAAAACAATTTGCAGATTATATTTGTTCTCCTCCATATTTCTTTAATATAAAAGAATGTCATATATAAATATCAACAAAAAAAATTCCAGGTATTGATGGAATATGTTATTCATGAGACACATGAACATCGTTGGGGCATTAGTTAGTTGAAAGGGAAAAACTACAAATTGATAGTGCCCATATCGAGTCCTAAAATTTGTTTTGTTTATATCCTCCTCCTCAATTCTTATTTTATTGTACGCAGATCGTAGGATAGTGTTAGAAAATATAGTAGCCCCCATTACTTGATTAAATAAATCATCAATGCGGGGTAAGGGGTATTTATTTTTTACTGTTAGCGTATATAACTACCTGTATTCAAGAAACAATTGCAAGGTTCCATCCTTCTTCCTGAAGAAGAGTACTAGATCTCCCCAAAGCGACATGCTTGGATATATGTGTTCCTTATTCAGTAACTCTTGCAATTGAATTTTGAGTTTAGTTAGTTATAGGATGATCATACAATAAGGTGCTTTAGATACGATATCAGTTCTTGGAATAAGTTAAATGGTAAAATATATGTCTATTTTAGGAGGAATACCATGAATGTATTCAGTAAAAACATTAGCAAAGTCTTGCAAAATGGGCAGCTCTCCTAAGATGGTAATTTTTTCTTTAGAATTTGTATGCCCCACTTGCACTGCATAAATTTGACACCCTTTTCTAATACATTTCACCAGCTATGAAGTTGTAATTGATCTTAGTTTTAGAGGTATTTTAACTACCTACACCTGTTGTCTGATTCCTTCTTCATTCAAATAACTAATTATTTTGTCCTTAAAATTTATAAGAGACCAATGTTTTTTCATCTAGATGATGCCAATAAGAATATCATATGATCCTAGGGGTAAAAAATTTAAATTTTCTATTATTGGTTGGTTTTCCACTACTATTTGACAATTTTCTACTTTATCTATCACCCTTATTTCAGACCCAGTGAGAACTAGTTGTACCAGCAATGGATTCTTAAATTTAATTGTTTGAGACTTTTCCACTACATTAGGACTAATATAGATTAGACTAGCCCCTAGATCAATCAAAATAGACATGACATGGTTACATATTTTACCTTCGAACTCTACCATAGTTGGTTGATATTATGCCTTGTGGTATTCTAATGCAACATTAATTTTGGGTAATCTCCTTGCTACATCCCCTACTATAGATGCTTCTTGAATTTGGTCTATTTGTTCTATCCCTTATTTATAAGGGAAGTTTTTGACATGATGTGGTCCCCCGCATCCACAAAATTGAAATGGGGGTGTAGGTGTTTCTTCAAATCTAGATTCTTTACATTGTTCAATGGATTTTAATTCATTTTCGAGCTTGGTTTTTTGTTGGGTTCTTCATGAATTCCTGTTCTGCTAATTTTTATAGGATCTTTTAAAATTTCTGCATTTCAACTCCTTAACATTCTGTGAATATTTTTTTCCCTTCATTTTCATACCACTTTATGTTGTTGTCTCCTTTTTGTTTCACCTATTGGTAGCATATTTCGGCTCTTATAATAACCTTGTCTATGGTTTTGGGATTATCGAATTCCAATCACTCCTTCATGAATATAGGTAAGTTGATGATAAACCACCGAAATTTTTCCTTTTCTTCACGTATATAGGAACGTATATTAGCAGTGATGTAAAATTCACTATAAACTCGTCCATATAAAGTTGCCCCAATCTAATATCATGAAACTCCTTTCCTTTTTCACCGTAAAATCACTTAGGAAGATATTTATCTTTAAAATGTCTCTAGAAATCTTCCTAGGTTACTTCTTGTTCTTTAATTCCATATTTTTTTCACTTCTTCGCACCATAAGGTGGCTTTTCCTTGTAGCTAATACATTTCCAACTGAGCTCTCATGGTGTGATCATATTCATAAATTTGGAAATACTTGTTCATATTAATGAGCAAAGCATAAATGAACTCTTCTTGTTCACCATCAAATGGCAGGGGTTTAATTTTCTTAAATTCCCCCTGCAAGTCCATTTAATGTCATTTAGGTCCTTTATGATCGGAAACATTATCAAATTCCTCCTCATTATTCTCTTGGTCTCCTTCATATTTTGGGTTATCATTTATTTGTCTATGTCCCAGCCCCATTTCCATGAACATGGCTTGGAATAGGATGTACATGATTTTTTCTATCTGAAAGGTTCCCCATAATCCTCTCTCCCTCTTGCATCAAAATCTAATTAAAAAATTTCAACCTTGCAATCTCACTTTGTAATTGTTGGACTGTTTTTAACAGTGTAGAATTCGCATTTCAAGATTCCTCTCTTAGTTGAACCCACAACTCTAGGGTAGATTTTGCAATTTGAATTGGACCAGCTCCAATTGTTTCCCATATAAGTTGTGTATGTCTATCTATCCTCATTGTGTTCCGTTTTTAATCTCTATTAACACGAATAAATTATGTCATTCCCTTGTTTACCCAAAGAGGCCACAATGTTGTAATGTGGCTCTAATACCACTTGTAACATCCCCTCCATCCTCAATTTTTTTTACTATCATGATAAAATATTATATGCTAATTTTCCTTACCCATTTTTCATATATTAACTATGTTCATCTACTTAGAAATTATTTCACTTCCATCGAGTTAATGTAGTCACTTGAACTATCCTTTACAAATTTCAATGCTTACAAACTTTAATAATATCCTGCAAAGTTTAATTTTCACTCATTTTTTATAAAGTTATAAGATTAATTTATATGGTTACAATCAACGTTTTAATTAAAGTTCTATACCCTATACAAGGGTTCTCCCTTGTACATAATTCTCCAGAATTTTTCGTGCATACAATTTTGAAATACCTTAGAAGCAGTGTGATACCCGATCAAGAGTTATGATTCACTGAGATGAAATTGATGGTTAAAAAAGGGAAGGGTGGTTGGAGAAAATACGATCCTACACTCCTAATGATACCCTCAGCATCATTGTGAAATTTTCAGCATGGATGGTTTTCTTTGCCACCGACGATAGGGATTTGGTATTCAAGGCTTTTATTTCACCATGAGCTTGATGTTGGAGGCTGACATTGTGTCATTGAACCATAGTGATAATTCTTCCCATAATTTTTCACCCTTTAGTTATCTCGTGTGTAATGTTTTGGACACTTAACATATTTGTATACATATGCCAGGCTCCTCCACTGTAGAGGCTTGTTGGGGATTTTTACAATCGGTCTTCCTCTAATTTTGTTGTTAAATTGTAGGTATCTTCCTTACCTCTCTAAGAACGGACAACCTAAATTCCTTTTTTAATTTTCCAGTGATTATGTTAAGGATATTACTACGTGCTAACACCATTTTCTACATGTAGGCTACACAACAATAGGGATCAGAATAAGGTAACAACTTCTCTTTTATAGTATTATCTCTGGAAATTTTTACTTTAATTTGCACATCCAAGACAGACTAACTAAATTCCTTGTATGGTCTCCATGTGACTGTAGGTAGATTTCCTATTTGTTTCTTATGAAATTTCCTTACCCCTTCTAGAGGCTTCTCATGCTTATACAATGCTTTTATTTCTTCTTGGTGATACTTTGAACCTAATTTCTATAATGCATGTCGTCCTAAGGGATATTTTTATGAAATTTTATCTAGGGATTTTTCATATTGGAGATTTTTTATGACGCCCTTTGTTTTCATATTTGAGGGTTTATGTCACTACTATCCACTTGTATAACATTTTATCACACCTCATTGATATTCCTCTTTACAACATATTTTAAAAAAAAAAATTTAATACTACATTATATGTTTTCTTCTCCTTGTGTATTCAATGATCCTTGATAATTTCACTAGTGTTTGTGGAAATTGACCCTATCGGTCAAAAGGGTTTTCTTTGTGCAAATACTTTACCTTTAACTATCTGCTTTACGAATATTTTAGACATATTCATAATGAAAGTTCCTTCTTGTGATTATAATCATATATTCAAAAATACTAAAAGGTTAATTATCAGTGTTGTGTTGGTTATTCTTCATGCATGATTCTTATATGGGTAACTCCTGAATAGTATATAGTTATAAACTTTATTGATTCATATATGTTTTTATTTAGATACACTTTCTCAAATTATAATTTAATTCAATATTGTATCCTTTTATGACTTTTTATTAATGGTTTTCTGAATGCATTAATGCATATAAGTATAAGCACACTCCCCTTACTAATTAGAGTTCAACACTGTTTTTTCTTTTGTTTCATTAGAGAAATTTTTAGGTAAAAAATGGGCTTCAAAACAAAAATGTACAACCAAAATCCACTTTATAATAACCAATAGGAATCAAGATGATTATGCCAACCATGGGCTATGATTCACCATTTTTGGAGTAGAAAAGTAAAAAGAAAAGAAAAAAATTGTTTTTTCAACTCGTTTTTTTAACTTATCTCCCTACAATTTCACTCAAATTTTGAGCAAGGTCACTCATTGGATTCATAATTAAATTATTCGTCCAAGGAGTACCCATGTTATATACTTTTGATGGACCATGCTACACGAAAAATGAAAAATACATGCAAATACGTTATTGGTATCACATTTTTCATGTATTTTTCATTTTTCGTGTAGCAGAGTCCATAAAAAGTGTGTAACATGGGTTCTCATTGGATGATGAATTAAATTATGCATCCAACGAGTGCCCCCAATTGAAATTTGAGTAAAATAATAGGGAGATAAGTTGAACATATGAGTTGTTTCCCTCTAAAATTTAATGATGTAATCTAATCTTATTTTAATATTTCCACTATTATTTTATAACATCCTTAGGAGACCCATTATAGAACTCAAAATTTATCTAATACCTTTATTTATTTATTTTTCTTTTTTATTTTATTAAAATACTGGTTTGACCTAGAATCTAACCCAAAGTACTCCAAAATCTTGTCCAAAATTCACATTATCCGTAGAGGAATGAGAATGGGTAGTTGGTCACATGTTTTTCCAGTTTTTATTTTTCTTGGGTTTACCTCTTCATGGTTTGAGAACTTAGGAAGTGGGATTGTTCGCTAGATGTTGGTTCCATCAATGGGGCCAAGAACTAACCCAAATCCTATCGTATTGTACTAACCCTTTTTTTCACTGACTTATAACCCTCTGGATTAATTCCCTAGTTTTACCAATTCTGACAAATTCTATTAATCCCTCCATAACAAGACATACATATCTTTCCATAATCAACCATGAATTGACTAAGTCTAATTAATATTCTGTGACATAAAGAAAAAAAACAAGAATTCATTTAGAATACTAATCCATTCTTCCATTTATTCCAATGGACCACAAAACCCCTCCTAAGACAACTCTCCACCCAATCATTGAGATCAATCTTTAACACTACATCTCCCCCCAACATTTCTTCACACCCTAGAGTAATTTTTCAAAACAAAAATCAATACATAATGACCTTGTTTTTTCTAGGGCTATCTAATCCTAACCAGACTTACCCAAGCTTTACAATTTGAGCATTCAAGGTTTAGATGGACTTCACTAGCCAACCAACTCTAGAGCCCCTTCACGATAGTGTCTTATTAGGCTTATTTTTTTCTTATCCCCTCCTGCCTTTGGTTCCTCATAACCTATTGGCTTTGTTTTTGAAAGGTTTTGTTTCTAAGGAGAAGCTTGGGTAGGTAACCACCTCACCCATAATTGTCCAACTACTTGGGATGTGATCTTCCTCTAACATTTCTTCGCGATAGGATTTCCTTCATGGTCCACGCATAAGCATTATCTGAATAACACAAAAATTAGATTAGATTAAATGTAAATCTATATATACTCATATATACACCTACTTTAATGTTTAGCCTTCTTCGCCCACAACGTAAAATAATATTCTTTTCACTACAGTAAGTCAATATTTACAAGGTTACTAGGAGATATTACATTACTTTTTTGTATTATATATATAGGTGTATAGTTAATTATAATATAAATTATAAATTTTTTATATAAAATTTGTTGTATAATATGTTATAGAATGCTTGATTTTGTTATAAATTTTGATAATGTCTTTTGAATTAATCACATCTTAAGTTGTTGGTCCTAAAGACATTACCAACTTTTAAATAATATTTATGGTTTGTAATTATTTTAGATAACTATTTTTTTATAATTAATTCTAGTTAATATGGACAATGGAATTTTTATCATATTTTTTTGAAATAACATGATTATAATATGTAATAATCAAGAAAATAAATTGGATTATGATATTTTCAAGGCTATTTATCATCATGGTAAATTGGATATCTTTCTCTCTTCTTTTGATCATCAATTAATATTTTATAACTTATAACTTACAAGGATGAGGTTTGTATAGGGTGCCATGAGATTTATAATTTCAGGTTTTGTATTATTTCTAGTCTTGATCACTTATTGTTCCTACCACATCAAGTATTAGGCATTTAGTAATAGGCTGACCACTTATTACTTTGGACAAATAAGGTAAATAATTTTCAATTTTACAAAGTAAAATTATAGAGATTATTTTTTTATTTATTACAAAAAAATATATTAGAAATTATCTATAATGCTATTGGTTCCAATTTTGAATATCTTATATTGGATCATGCCTCATAACTTGTTATATGATGGCAACACTTGAAATTTAATGCTAGTCAAATCATATCAACGTTTGTCTCCTTGATAACTGCACAAACTCTTGCAGATCTCATTCCATTAAAAAGTTATGGCACAAAAGTGTGCTTACTTGGATTTTCGTATAGAAAAAAATGGAATTCTCGGAATGTAAAATAAATTTAAATTTAAAAATACAAATTTAATTTGTACTTTTAACATTTAATAAAACCCATATAAATATAATAATTACTTGTTTTATTTTATTTTATTTTTATAATTATTTTAAATTATTTAAATTTTTTTTTTAAGTTTCAATTAAATATAATATTAAGTTGAATTAAAATTATTTTAATTTATTTTATTAGTAATTTGTTTTTATATTATTCCATTATTATTTTTTAAAATTATATAAATTAATTTAATATATATTATATTAAAATTTCTTACACTATTAGAATGTATATTGTTAAATAAAATAAAATAAACCACACAACAATGTTATAAACATTATGTATAAGAACAAGATTGGATGGTCAAATTCTAGAAAAATTTCCAATTTTCCTTTAAAGCTCTCATTATATTGGAAATAAACTTTCATATATTTTCAACTTTCTAATAAACTTTCATTATATTATAATTGATTGGACACTTCCACAGTTATTCATATTGATGTTGGATATTTCCATAAGAGAACTATGTAATATTTGTGATCCCCAATATTTTGGATTATAAATCCATCCATCATCATTAGAGATGAAAAAGATTTCATTATATTTTCAGCATTCTCATCAACTATGTACAATATTATATTGAATTAAAATTGTTTTAATTGATTTAATTTTATCAACAAGATTATCTTAAATTATTTAATTGATTTAAATTATGTTAATAAATAGATATTTTATATTAGTTATAATTAATTACTTATTAATTTTTTGAATTATATAAATTAATTTATTATTTATTATCTTAAAATTTTATAAAATTAAAATTTATATCATTAAATAAAATAAAATTGAACACGACTATTTCCAAAATGAGAAAATGTCACACAACATAGTATAAAACAAAACTGCATGATCACATTCTACAAAACATTTCTATTACGATTTTAAAGTCTATGTTTGTATTGCAAATAAACTTTGATTAAAAAAAATGGTGTCCATTATTTTTTTAAATTGCATGATCACATTCTAGAGAACATTTTTGATTTAGCAAAAAAAAAATGTTTTACATTACTTTCGTTATTATTCCTATGCCTGACGCAGGTAATACACATTTAGTAATAGGCTGGAACATTTTATAAGTGGTTTTCAGGTCGATCGATTTGGTTCCCTCTTAGGGGTTGGTGGATATAGATTTAATGATGATGATGTGAATAAATGATACAAAATCCAAAAGAGAGTGATTTTCATTTTCAACCCTCTTTCATCCCATGGCCTTTTAGAAATTTACCAACACCTAGTTTCACTTAGAGCATTATGAGAATTAGTTCTCATCTTCAATGTTCATTTTCTCCTTAACACTAATCAAGATAGATAGATAATTCCAGTTTTCAAGATTGGGGTTGATGAACTCCTTGTGACATCTTAGTTTCCCTTTTCCATCTAACTCTTTATGGCTCTACAAATTATCCTTATATTTGAAAATAATAATCTTTTTAATATTATAATTATAATCTACATTTTTTTGATAATATCATTTATCTTCCTATAAATTACACATCTCTATATATATATAAATTTATTAAAATTTTGATGATAAATATGGTTATTGAAATTTTGATGATACATATAATTAGATATATATGAAACATAATATTTGTTTTCAACATATTTTATAAAAAGTAAATTAATTTAACTTTTAAATTTAATATGCATAATCTTAATTGTATATATAGAGTTTTAAAAACGAGTTTAGTATATTAAAATTTTATACATTTATTAATTAAATTTAAATATGAAAATATATATATATATATATATATATATATATATATATATTCTTATTTATAATGTTTTATTTATTAATTAAATTTATTTAAATCTATTTTTAAATCTAATGATATGTTAACATATCCCCTACTGTATTGTAAACACCGACATAATTATTATTTTAAAATTTAAAAACTTTTCATTATTAATAAATAAATCTAGTTTATTATCATTATATCGTGTTTAAATTTTGATCATGTATGTCTAAAATTTGATATTGCTTATGGTGTTTAATTTTAATGAAACCTAGCGAGTTCTTCGTAATTAAAATTTGTTGATAACAAATATGTTGCGTAAAAACAAATTTAAATAATATTTTAATTATCTTAATAATTAATTTTAAAAAGTTTATTGATAGAAAAAAAAAAAATTAAACGAGAATAAATTTGTTATAAAAATTTAATTGATAGACAAGAGTACTTACTCGTATAATTTAAATTATTTTAGCTTCATCTATAAATATAGCATACCACTAGCCGAGTTTGGAAGATATGGAACATGATATTCTCTCAAAAGAACACATGGTTATTTAGTCCGATTATTATGTATATGAGGAATATTTCCGATTATTTTCATTAACACATTGTAGAAACATTACTCAAAGGACCCACGAGAGGAGGGAGGGGGAGCAATAAAAGGGGAAGAGAGAAATATGGAGGAAGATAGAGGCTTAAAGAAAATAGAGGGTGTGGGTGATAAAGGGGCAAAGAGAAATATGGAGGAAGATAGAGAAGTAAAGAAAATAGAGGGTGGGGGTTGTTATTGGGGAGGGAGATAGAGGGAGAGTGGGCATGAGAAAGAGGAAGAGGGAGATAGTATGGAGAAAGTGGGAGACTATGAGAGATGTAGAGTGTGAGATAAATATAGTGTGATGGGAGTAGAGGAAGATAGAAAGGGGGACAGGGAGGGGGAGAGGGAGGATAGAGGGGAATATGGAGGGAGAAGGACTCAAGGGAGGGAGAGGAGGATGGGAGTGGGGAGTAGGGGGGGACATAGAGAGATGGATGTGTTTTCCAAGATAAAATTTAGGTTTGTTTTGAGTCATGAGTTAATTAAGTTAATTTGGGATGGGAGTGGGGAGTGGGGGGGTGACAGAGAAAGATGGATGTGTTTTCCAAGATAAAATTTAGGTTTATTTTGAGTCATGAGTCAATTAGGTTAATTTGGGATGGGAGTGGGGAGTGGGGGGGTGACAGAGAAAGATGGATGTGTTTTCCAAGATAAAATTTAGGTTTATTTTGAGTCATGAGTCAATTAGGTTAAGTTGGGGTTGAATAGAATCTTTTAAATTTGTAATTTTTTAAAACATCTGCACATATGTGAGGTGTCTTGAATGTCATAATTCATGTGATAGTGGTCAATGTCAAAGAAAAATCCAAAAATATATCATGCATGAGTAAATCTAGTCATTAGAGTGAATTTGACACTTTTACCAACTTCTGCAACGAATTTAGTGTAAACAAGTCAGGGTTAGCTATGAAAGTTTCTAATGCTCTGTTGTTTCCAACGTTATGCATTGTTTGATCTTTTTGGGTAGGAAACGCAGTAAAGAGGTGGTTGAGTCATCTAATGAGATCAGGAATATCATTGGACCACTTTTTTAAGGGGGCCAGTCAACAATCAACTCCACATGGCTGACATGGTTGACAACTCATCAAGTCAAAAAAACATGCCAACTAATCAATACAGCTCACCATCTCAACTCAAGTTCACGAAGTGTTAACTCCAATGCATAAAATAGTCAACACCTTAGCATGACAGTTTGGTTCGATAAAAATGATACAAGTTGAATTGAAGAAAAAAGATCTTAAAATGATTGTGTAAGATGATGATGTTACTCCATGAAACATTGTAAGGAAACACATTTTTTTTCACATTTTATCTTATGCTATCATAATCAGGCACATACATACTTTAGAAGTGTTTTTGAGGTAAAAAATAAGAAGAGGGAGAAAAATGTCAATGAACTAGGTACTTTCGTAGTGCACTCCATGCTTACAGGTAGTTTTTGCTACGAAAGTGATGAAGGTTTCTTGGAGGGAAAACTTCTTAAAAATTATTAGAACATTGGTGAATTAGAGCATGTGTTTACCTCATTATCATGAAGGAATAACATCCAATTGCCAGAAAGGTCAAAGATAATGCAAAATATGGATTTTGAAGTTTGCTATGGAAGTTCCTCTACATGATTGTTTTAGTAGTCAACATCCATCTCACTTTATGACCAAATGGAAAGGAATTTTGGAAAGATGAAGGAAATTCTTCATCATGATCCCATATACAAAAACCTCTCTTAGTTTTTTCACATCCATTAGGGTTTGGAAATTATGCAATCATCTTTGAGACCTATTTTTCAGAATTTTTACTAGTTAGATTTGTGTAAAAATTTTAAAATTTGAATTGGTGGAGGTCCAACTCAGCATCCACATGTCATGATGACACGCCGATAGTATAGTACACTCAGATAATTAGTTGATTTCATTTGATAAGGTTTATTAAAATAATGTTTTGAGATATTTAATGAAAGAAGAGTCCTTTTTGTATTCAAACTCCCTCAAACAACAATATCCCTAGAAAGTCTCCAAGTGATGTAATTTGACTAGAAATAGGTCTCTTAGGTAGGAGTTCGAGGTTGGCCCAGGTGGCAAGCCATTGTATGAGACCTCACTCTATAAATGAGGTATTTTTGGAGTTTGAAAGGGTTGGTTGATGAATTTAGATGAGAGGAATATTATGTAATTTTGTTTCACCAAGCTAATATACAGTTCCAGAAATTGTCTTTTAGACCTGATATTTCTTCTAAGCTTATGTGTTTGTGTTTTTTCCATTTTTAATATTATCATTAGCTTCATATCCACATGATTACTTGGAATTGATAGTATTATGCTCCAATTTCCTTCATGTGTTGTGTGTATGCTATAAAAATTTATATTTTAAGCTTAATTGCCTCAACTTACATGAAATACATTTTCTTTTGATTGAAGTCCCATAGTTGACTCCATGCTCTATGGTAGCCTTTCATACATCTTCCACCTACAAAATCACTTCAAACACAAAAAGAGTTAGCCATATGAAATATAAGTTTCATCTTGAGTATTCATTTGTTTTATTTGAGAGACCCCTCTCTAACTAGAAGGGCTAACTTTCAATCCAAAGTGGTTTGAAATAGTTGCATTAGGTTGGCCATTGAACAACCCAATACGTCCAAACTTAGTAATAAAATTTTGGTGCATCTATCAGGAGTTCGAAGCTACATTGTCATGGGAAATTTATTCAAATCAAAGTAACTGAGCTCTTCAAGGTAGCAGAAAATCAGAAATATTTGAGGCTATACTTCTACCTTGGCGACTCCATTCTTGAAGAATTCAGAGATTCATAACATCATGGTGACTCCACTTCTTGAAGATAAGTAGATTGAACAAGTTCCAAGATGAGTTCTACTGCAAGAATAAATCCGATGTATGCTCCTATGGATTGATCTCACATCTATGGTTTTCCAAGTCCTATGCCTTGTGTTGATTGGTCAACCCACCTTCCCATTTTCAAAGATGAAAAGAAAGACAATGTGGGTTTGCATTTGGTTAAATTCCATATACATGTATGTAGACTGAGGGTTGAGTTTCCTGAGGATTATCTCATGAAGATGTATATGGATACCCTGGAAGAAAAATCTAGAGTACATTATGAAGGGTTGAAATTAGGAAGCTTTTGTTCTCTTAAAGAATTTTGAACATTATGAAAGTCTCATCCTCAATCACCATTGTTTGAAGACTATTGTAATATTTGGAAAGTTTTGACTCAATATATTAAAATTATCTATGATGATGTAGAATGCATGGATGATGAGGAGATATTAGAGGCACTTTATGAATTTTCTGCACAAGTTAGTTGTGAGGATGATCAAGAAATTTTCCAACAAGAAGATGTTTCTTCTTTAGTTTAAGATGAAATGGATCAACAATTTGACAGTCAGGTCATATTACATGAAATTTATGATGATTTGCAGCCTTGTCAATCTATATTCAGTCAAAGGTATGAGCCAAATAATTCAATTTTTTTTTCAACCCATTCATTTTCTGAGATTTTATCTCAAGAAGAAACTCCTCAAGATCTGGTTGTTGAGAATACATGCATGGAGATTCTGAACAGTGAGGTAACATGTGATGAAAGTTCACTTTTAGGTAAACCCAAGCAACATGAAGAGATGAATATATAGGTTTTACCTATTCTATTTTGAGATCATCAAAATGACATGGAGGATATGCATAAAGTTGTTTTTGTAAGAGTTGTTAGTGATCAGAATCAAGATGGAATTCCTCAAGAAAAACTGCCAAAGATTATATCTAATTTCTTTGATAAGAAAAGGAGTAGTTTTGATACACACAATATGGATGTCATTTTTGAAGATGTTCAAGGATGCATGGATGGTTTTGTTGATTTACACAAAAGGGGAGACAAATTTATTTTCTTCTTTTTATTTGATGATGTTCTTGGAATTGAAGACATGGGAAAAAAGAAGCCATCAATTATAAATGAATTCAGCTCTCAGGGTTTTAATCATCAAGCAAAAGTGATTTTTCATGGTTTCCAAGATCTAGTGGTAAGTCTGTTGTAGTCATCAGTCAAGAAAATTATTTTTTTCTTATTAAGCTGGGATTCAATTTTCATTCCAAGCTGGAAATAGATGATTCACTTCTAATGTTGTTCAAGCACAATCAAGAAGCTTGAGTGTTGGATCAACTCTTTGACTGGCTATACTGGAAATTTCATATTGCTTGAAGTGAAAGTTTGGTTTTCAGTTGTTAGAGTATGTTCATTTGTACATAAATAATAATTTTTGGGCAAGCATCTCTTTTAGAATTTAATTTGAATATTTTTGTTGTAAGTTTTGGTTTTTTACTATGTTTTTCTTCAAGAGCATGTCAAGGGACGAATACAGGCTAAAGAATATGACAAGAGGTTGGGATCAACACAATGGATAAGGAACATGGTCCAATATTTCTTTGCTGCACCACAGGGGCGTAACATCCCCATTGGATCCAATGTTATCCAAGATAACCATTAGGTTTGTTTTGAGTCATGAGTCAATTAGGTTAGGTTAGGGTTGAACATGATATTTTAAATTTGTCATTTAAAAAAAAATTGCACATATCTTAGGGGTATTGAAGGTCATCATTCATGTGATAGGGGTCAATGTCAAATAAAACTCCAAACATATCTTATGTATGAGTAAATATGGTCATTAGATTTAATTTAACACTTTTACCAACTTCCGTAGTGAATTCAATGTAAATAGACCAGAATTCGCTACGAACATTCCTAATACTCTATTTTTTCTAGTGTTATGCATTTTTTGATATTTTTGGGCAGTTAACATAGTAAAGAGGTGGTCGAGTCATCAAATGAGATCAATAATATCATTAGCCCACTTTTTTAAGGGGGAAGCTCAATAATCAACTACACATGGCTGACATGGCTCATAACTCATCAAGTAAAAAAAGTATGCCAAATCATCAATACAACTCACCATATCAAATCAAGCTCACGAAGTCTTAACTCCAATGCATAAAACAAACAACACCTCAGCATGTCAGTTTGGTTCCATAAAAATGATACAAGTTGAATTGAAGAAAAAGGGTCTTAAAATGATTGTGCAAGATGATGATGTTACTCCATGAAACATCGTAAGGAAACACATTTATTATCACATGTTGTCCTATGATGTCATAATTAGGCATATATAGGATTTAGAAGTGTTTTTGAGGTAAAAATAACAAGAAGGAGAAAACTTTCAGTGAACTACATACTTTCGTAACGCACTCCATGCTTAAAGGTGAGTTTTCGCTACGAATGTGTTGTAGGTTTCTTGAAGGGAAAATTTATTAAAAAATCTTAGAACAGGGGTGACTTAGAGCATATGTTTACCTCATTATCATCAATGAATACCATCCAATAGTCATAAAGTTCAAAGATTCAGCAAAAGGTGGATTTTGAAGTTTGCTAAGAAACTGAGCTACGAAAGTTCCTCTACATGATTGTTTTAATAGTCAACTTACAACTCACTTTCTGACCAAATGGAATGGAATTTTAGAAAGTGGAAGGAATTATTTTTTCAATAGGATCCCATCTATAAAAAATCTCTTAGTTTTTTCACAGCCATCAGGTTGTGGAAAATATGAAATCATATTTAAGGCCTATTTTTTCAGAATTTTTACTAGCGAGATTTGTGTAAAATTTTTAAAATTTTACTTGGTTGAGGTCCATCTCAGCATCCACATGGCATAATGACACATCAACTGTCTAGTACACTCAGAAAATAATTTGGTTGCATTTGATAAGGTTTATTAAAATATTTTTTGAGGTATTTAATGAAATAAGAGTCCTTTTTATATTCAAACTCTACCAAATAGAAATATCCCTAAAAAGTTTCCAAGTGATGTAATTTAATTAGAAATAGGTCTCTTAGGTAGAAATTAGAGGCAAACCCACGTGGCAAGCCATTGTATGAAACCTCACTCTATAAATGAGGGATTTTTTTAGTTTGAAAGGGTTGTTTGATGAATGTACATGGGAGGAATATTATGTAATTTTGTTTCACCAAGCTAATATAGAGTTCCAGAAATTGTCTTTCAAACCTGAGATTTCTTTCAATCTTATGTGTTTGTTTTTTCTCCATTTCTATTATTATCATGAGCTTCATATTCTCATGATTACTTGGAATTGATAGTATTATGCTCCAATTTCCTTCATGTATTATGTGTAAGCTGTAAAAATTTATCTTTTAAGCTTAATTACCTTAACTTCCATGAAATACATTTGCTTGTGATTGAATTCAAATAGTTAATTCCATTCCTAAAGGTAGCCTTTCATACATCTTCCACCTGCAAATTCACTTAAAACACAAAAAGAGTTATCCATCTACAATATCATTTTCATCTTGAGTATTCTTTTTTTTCTTGGAGAGAGCCCTCTTTTACTGGAAGGGCTAACTTTCAATCCAAATTGGTTTGAAATAGTTTCATTAGGTTGAAAATTGAATAACCCAATTGATCCCAACTTACTGATAACACGATGAAGGGAGAAATATAGAGATAAAATGTCCAAGGGGTTGTTGTGAGGTAGGGACCATGTGGGGACTAAGAAAGGGAGGGGGGGAAGGATTGAGGAAGATAAAGAGAGAGTGGTTGGGGGAAGTGAGGGTTGTTGTGAAAGGACCGAGGAGGCAAGATACTACATCGTTTTTTTTTAAGAATTCAAATATTATGCCTATGTATAGCATTATATGAGACTATTATAGTTTTAAAAGTCATGCATATAGAATGTGGGTGAATATTCAATAAAAAAATGTAATTTAGTATTAAAATTGGTAATTTTTTGGTGAATAATATCTATTTAATCATATATATGTAAAATATGGGTGAATTTTTAGCCAAATGAGTAAATTTTGTTTTTCAAAAACATCCAAAATATAACCAATTAGTGAAATTTCACCCCTAAAAGTTTCCTTACAAGGGAGGGATAGATAAAGAGAGTGCATGATAGGGGATGTAATGAGTCTGATTGAGAGTGGAAGGTGCAAGAAAGAGAGAGAGTGAGATATTTAGAGAGAGTGGGGAAGCAGAGGGAGAAGAGAGAGGGAGGGAGGGAAGATGAGAGGGGAAGATGAAAAGAGAGAGGGAGGGAGGCACGAGGACTTCACTCAATGAACCCTTGACATAGGACATGAGTTGGTTGCATACTAAACAATATCCTTAATTTTACTACATACTGGAAAATACCTATAAAATAAATTTATTTAACACCCTACCAATATGAACCCAATATACCTTTCCAATCTAAAAACCCCTACTTTTACTAGATATTGTAGGTATTCATCTTTTTCATTAACAATTTTTATACCGTCTTATATTTTTTCATTAAATTCGAGCTCCATTTTTTATACAAAACATATAAAAACCCTTTACCCCCTATTATATGCTCTATATATTATGTCACCCACCCTCCAATATATATTCCCCAATATGGATGCATATGGTATGGTATTTCTCCCCTAGTGAAGCCCCTCTGGAGAGAGGGAGGGAAGGAGGGAGTATGGAACAAGGAGGATAGAAGGGTAGAGAGAAAGAGAATGAGAGGAGGGAGAGAAAGAGAGAGGTGAGATGGAAGATTAGGAGAGAGGTGGGAATATAAAGAAATTAATGGAGGTAGAGAGAGATAGTGATGAAATGATGAAGAGGCGTAGGAAGAGAAAGAGGAGTGGGGGCGGGAGAGAGAGAGAACAGAGGGAGAGAGAGTGGGAGAAAGGTGAGGAGTGAAATGAGGATAAGGCAAGAGAGAGTGGGAGAAAAGTGAAGAGTGATGGGAGGACAAAGAAAGAGATATTGAAAAGGTAGATAGAGACAAAATAGGAGGAAGAGAGAGGTAAAGAGATAGTGTAAGGGAGAGAGAGGAGATAAATAAATATGGAGAAAGGATAGAGAGGAATATGGAGAGAGAGGGAGAGAGAGAGAGAGAGGGAGGGGAAAGAGAGAAGGGGGAAGGGGAGAGAGAGATAGAGGCTAGGAAGAGAGAGACAAATCTAAGGGGTTTTGTCCATATAGACATAATCCTTGGAGATCTTTGTGCAACGAAAAATTAAAGCATGGAAATTTATCTTAAAGTATAGAAATATTGGTGAATATTGATAGTCCCTAATATGAATGTATAAAATTTTGTTGATATTTTTGTAAAAATATTTAAAGTTTCAATGATTTTATTTATAGTCTCTATAAAAAATAGGAATTTTAAAGCATAATAATTTTATCCTATAAAATTCAAGACAACTATCTTTTGAAAAAATGGAAATTGATGATATTGTTTTTAAGCATGAAATTGACCCGTCTAGAAAACTTAGCCATGAAAGTTTCCCTCTTTTATTGAAATTATAAATATTTATACATAATAGATAATAAGATTAAATGAAGAGTCACGAGGAAGACCAACAATCCCTAATAAAAAATGAAATTATTAGACACCACATAAGGAGAATTTAATTTAATGAAATTATCATTTGTACAATTCTTCATCATGGTCACATTATTTTTAAAAAAAGGGTAAAAATGCGAAGATGGGTTACAGTTTTGTGACAAGCGCGGTCGAAAATTTCATTTTCCCAACAGTTCGGTCGAACTTTTATGAAATTTTGGCTGTAGTATTAGAAAGCTCGACCAAATTTTTTAAATTAATTTAGCTGAACTAATTCTGTCGTTTACATTGACGGTGTATTGACAGCATGGGTAAATAAATTTTTGGCCGGAGATGGGAAAACTGGCAACAAAAGTTCAATCGAACTAATAGCTCAGTCAAACTACTAGTTCGGCCAAACTTTTTCAAATAATTCAGTCAAAATTTTTCTTATAAACATACTTCCCCCAAGACCGCAAATTTTTTTGGATTAGTTACCGTTGCTATGTTGGTGCTCTGTTGATGTCTGTCTCACTATGTTTGTGTTGCACTGTTGCAAGGGTGTTGTGTCACTTGGTTTGTGTTGCATTGTTGGAGGGGTGTTGTCTCGCTCTGTTTGTGTTCCGCTATTGCAGGGATTTTGTCTTGCTCTGTTTGTGTTGCACTGTTGCAGGGGCGAGGAGGGGAGCAAGTGAGGGTGAGAAGGTAAGTTTTATGGCTTAGGCTCTATTATTTTTCTTGTTTATGGTTCTTTTTTCTTTTTGAAATTTTATTTTTTGAGTTTGCAGGTTTTCTCTAATATATGTCCTCGACAACGTCCTCGGAAATTTGTGGCCTCGTCGTCTCGTTCTATGCTTTCTATGTGTGCTCTCGCTGTCTACTCATCGTACACACTCTCACTATCTTGTTGTCTCCAAATTTCTAAGTAGAAGAAAAAATCTACTATGCATCCTTGTATTTGAATTGTTTTATTTAGTTGTGTTTACAAACTTTTCCTTTTATTCTTCCGAAGGACAATTGCACATGGAAATGAGACCAAATATTTTCATAATTTTATTGCTTCTCCTGATTTTGATTAATATCACTGAATTTTCAGATGAAAATATTATAATCATACTGGAAAATAATAAATCTATTAGATGCACTCAAATTGAAATGTTAGATGATATGATCTGCGGGAAAATAAATGTATTTTTTCAGAGGGAGAAAAAACATCTGGTTTATATAGTGTACCAGTACAACTTCAAAATGTTTCTAGTTTTTACAGACAAATTTTTCACAATGGATCCATAGTGTTGTTGCTTAGATATATGACAGAGAAATTGGTTTGCTACCTCATCACCTGGTATCTTGGGCATTAAATATTTGAATAACTCTTTTTTACATGAGTCCATGCCCCTACCCCAATGATAGGAATTAGGTTATCTTCCCCACTCTACAGGAACTATCCAAGTTCCTGTAGATTTGACATAGATTTGTCTCACAACAAAAAAAACTTAAATTCTTTATAACTCATAGAAATTTTCAAAAAATCCAACTTCCTTGCATTTTGGTTTACTTTTAGGCCTTCAACATATCAGATTACTATCAATGAAAAAGTCTAGTACTCTTAGTTGAATAAAACTACTGCCTGTGCTTTTCCCTGACAGTTTTTGTTCAGGAGGGATTGAAATCTCTTACACGTACATATTGGATCCATAACAAAAAGAAAAAACCAGGTTCTTCGGTACCCATTATTTTTGTTACTGATCTAAATGGATCCAGATCCATGTGTTAGAGTACTGTTATTTCCTCTAAAAAACTGTTCAATCCTTTTATTCTATCTTTATGAAATCAAGCAGTAAATATGGCCAGAGTGATAGATCTTCATTCAACATCCACATTAAAATATCTATGGAATATTGCTTCTACACAAATCCTTACGAATTTTTTTCCTTCCTGAAGGACATTGAGAATTATCTGTAGAATTGATGCATTTGGAAGGATAAGAAAGTGTTGCAGGAGTTGCAAGCCCTCTAATCATCATTTAATTCCATAAACCATTACTCAACACTTCTCCATGAGGCTTCCTTGTATTTCGAGTGTTATTATCAATCTGATCTACAATTGTTGAAGTTGAGTTGCCATGGTGAAAACATTGAAGAAACACCAAATCCAACACCCCAAACATGAAAAATATTAATCCTCTAAATCTCAACATCATCACCACATATTAGAACTATTTTCATCTCCCATAACATTCACAACAGTTACTCTATGATGATCATTCTAGAGAGGACATTACAATTCCAAGAAGAAAGTTGATATAATTATCTATAAATAAACACCAACCAGCTCAGAAATAAGGAACACATTAGGGGAAATTTGAGGTCTAAAATAGGCCTCTTAAGGAAATTATAAAATAATAGAGGAAATAATAAAATAAGATTATATTACATCGTCAAATTTTAGAGGGGAAAAAAAATTGAACTCTTATTTTCAACTTATCTCACTATGGGTTTACTCAAATTTCAAGAGGAAGTACTCGTTGGATGCAGAATTTGATTCCTCATCCAAGGAGTAGCCATGTTTCATATTTTCTATGGACCCTACTACACGGAAAATCAAAAATACATTAAAAACGCAATTGCAATCATGTTTTTTCATGTATTTCTTATTTTTCATGTAGCAGGCTCCATCAGAAGTATGCAACATGGGTACTCCTTGGATGAGGAATTAAATTTTGCATCCAATGAGTGCGGCTGTTCAAAATTTTAGCAACACCTTAGGGAGATAAGTTGAAAATACGAGTTGGAAAAGTAGTTCTATTATTTTATTATTATTTATTATTTTTACTTTTTTACTCCAAAAATGGTGAATCATCCCCCATGGTTGACATCATCATCTTGAATCCTATTGGTTGTTATAAAGTTTATTTTGGTTGTACATTTTTCTTAGGAGGCCCATCTTAGACCTCAAAATTCCCCTAATGAAAGAGACAAATGGACACAATATGGGCATAAAGTAGAACAGTCAGAAACATACAACTCATATTGATGTTGGCATTAAAGGAGAAAGGTATTCCTTTAGCATAGAAAAGATTGATTGGAATAGTTGGCTGGATTTCTCTCTATATATGAAGGAATATTGTAACAAAAAAATTGTTTAGAGACATGTCTTCCGCTTTCAAAATTTGTGCTCTTTTCCCTACAGAGGAAAAAGAGATGCATAATTTCTACCTTATAACCTAAGTATTGTCGTTCTAACTGATGCTTCTCATTTTTTAAATAAGAGCCATATTTTCATGGAGGAAAATGAGAAATTTGGTGATCATTAATGAGAGACAATGAGATTCTTGAGATACCCAAGTCAATGTGCACTATCTTAGTAGTCACATGGGCAGGAGAATAACAATTTCTTCGAGACCATAAAATCAAAGCAGGCAAAGCTATATTAATACTAACTCTAATTGTAAATTATTTTGTTTTTAAGTTGCTTGGTACTTGAACTTGTATGGAGGTGCAAAATTTCATCTTCGTTTATTCATTTTCTGGGAAATGGTGGGTTGTGTGCCTAGATTGGTTGACAATTAATTTATGATTTATAATAAAAACCAGTTATATTTTAGCTACACATTATTTTCATGCCAAAATTACCAATTCCATTTGAGCCACACATTAATTTATTCTCCCAAGAACTTAATATTATTTCTTGTGGTAACGTACTTATGCACACAAAAACTCCACCAAGCATACATGCATACATGCATATATTAAACATTAGTCTATATCCATCTTGTAGAACCTATCATGAATAACACTAGTGTGCAGGATAACCGTCTTCACACATCTTTCACATGCACACAACATCTCCACCAGACATACATGCATATATTAAACATTATTCTACATCCATCTTGTAGAACCTATCATTATATTTTCATTTCTGTGTGCCGGATAATTTCCTTCACACAAATTTCACATGCACACAACAACTCCACCAAACATACATGCATACATGCATATATAAAACATTATTCTACATCCTTATTGTAGAACCTATCATTATATTTTCATTTCTAGTAGCATATGTATTTCAATTATGTTCATAAATTTAAACTTATGAACATACTTGGTTTTCTTGGCTAATGTTCATCCTCAGATGACAGCATCCCTCCATGGTTGTAACTTAAGGAAAACATTAAGGCAAACCATGTACATGTCATTTCTCCCATAAAATTTAAGGCAAACCATGTACATGTCATTTCTCCCATAAACTTTAATTTAATATATTTTTAAGGATAATTCTAGTGTTTTTGGAAACCATGTACATGTCATTTCTCCCATAAACTTTAAGGCTTTTGCTAGTGTTTTGGGAACCATTTACATGTCATTTCTCCCATAAACTTTAAGGCTTTTGCTAGTGTTTTGGGAACCATGTACATGTCATTTATATTTCATTTCTCCCATAAAATTTAAGGCAAAATTTAAGGATAACCATTTACATGTCATTTCTCCCATAAAATCAAGGAAAACTTTAAGGATAACCATGTACATGTCATTTTTCCCATAAACTTTAAGGCATTTTCTAGTGTTTTTGGAACCATGTACATGCCATTTCTATGTCATTTATCCCATAAAACTTATGGAAAAATTTAAGGATATCCATGTACATGTCATTTCTCCCATAAACTCAAGGAAGACTTTAAGGATAACCATTTACATGTCATTTCTCCCATAAACTTTAAGACATTTGCTAGTGTTTTTGGAACAACGTACATTTCATTTGTATGTTATTTCACCCATAAAATTTAAGCAAAACCATTTACATACATGTCATTTCTCCCATAAACTCAAGACAAACTTTAAGGCATGTCATTTCTATGTAATTTCTCCCATAAAATTTAAGGCAAACTTTAAGGCAAACCATGTACATGGCATTTCTCCCATAAACTCTAGGCAAGGAAAAATTTAAGGCATCTCAATTCTAGATGTTCTTTCTCCCATAAAATTTAAGGCATACTTTAAGGAAAACTGTGTACATCTCATTTCTCCCATAAAATTTAAGGCAAACCATGTACATGTCATTTTCCCATAAACTTTAATTTAATATATTTTTTGAACTTAAGACAAACTTTAAGGAAAACCACAAACATGTCATTTCTCCCATAAAATTTAAGGAAAACCATGTACATTTCATTTTCCCATAAACTTTAATTTAATATATTCTTTAAATTAAGGAAAACTTTAAGGAAAACCATGTTCTGACATTTCTCCCATAAACTTTAAGGCAAACCATGTAAATGTTATTCTCCCATAAAATTTAATTTAATATATTTTTAATGAAAATTCTATTGTTTTAAGGCAAACCATCTGCATGCCATTTCTCCCATGCATTTGCAATAAAATTTAAGTCGTTTGCAATAAATGTTCATTTAATATATTTTTAAGGAAAATGGTAGTGTTTTTGGAAACCATGTACATGTCATTTATCCCATGCATTTGCAATAAAATTTAAGTTATTTGCAATAAATCTTCCTTTAATATATTTTTAAGGAAAATTCTCTTGTTTTTGGAAACCATGTACTTTTCATTTCTCCCATAAAATTTAAGATGTTTGCATCAAAGTTTAAGGCATTTGCAATAAAGAAAATGCTAGTGTTTTTGGAAACCCTGTACATGCCATTTCTCCCATAAAATTTAAGGCATTTTCTATTGTTTTTGGGATCCATGTACATGTCATTTCTCCCATAAACTTTGAGGCATTTGCTAGTGTTTTTGGGAACCATGTACATGCCATTTCACCCATAAACTTTCTCCCATAAACTTAAGGCATTTTCTAGTGTTTTTGGGAACCATGTACATGTAATTTCACCCATTAAATTTAAGGAAAACCATTTACATGTTATTTCTACCACGTATTTGACATAAATATTCATTTAATATATTTTTTTTGAATTTGTTTTTTTGTTGCTAGTGTTTTTGGGAACCATGTACATGTCATTTCTCCCATAAAATTTAAGACATTTAATAGTGTTTTCGGGAACCATGTACATATAATATCACCCATAAAATTTAAGGAACACTATGTACATGTTGTTTCTCACATGCATTTGGAATAAATGTTCATTCAATATATTTTATTGAATTTGTTTTTTTTTTTCAGGTATAGAAAAACCCAATAAACATGATTGAAAAATGGGCATTATGCATAGATGTTTCTTGCTATCCCAATCCAGGGAAAGTAGTGATTACATATGTGCTTTACAATATTTCGACTAACAAGGTCCTCAAAAGGAAAATGAATATACCGAGAAGAATTGTAAACAGCGAGGCATAATATTTTGCATTGATAGAAGGCTATGGGAACAACTAGGGAGTATGGATCAAATGGAATTGTAGTTTCCACCAATTCTAAACTTGTGTGCAACCAAATGAAAGGCGTGTACCAAGTTAAGAAGGAGAGGCGAAAACAACTACATGGAAAAGAAAACAATATTGTTAGACAATTTCAATTTTTTAGTATAAGACATTATGCAAATGTTAATAAGATTTCTCATGATCTATTGTGTGTGGCAATGCCAATTCAAGATTCATCTGTCAAAGATGAATTAATATATGAATTAGTATTATACAGGGCAATGCCAATTCAAGATTCATTGTTCAAAGCTGAATTATTGTTAATACATTCTCCTTCAAAATTTATTGATGGACATTGTAATATATCTTTGATGTGTGTCTGTTTTTTACTTATAAATGCGTCATTTTTAATAATCATGTGTTTTTCAATTATATACCAAGTGTGCTCCCACCATGTAAGAGAAACTTGGTGAACTTCACATTTTATAAAATTAAAATGTGAAGACTTCAACAATTTTTTGTTTAAATTGAGTTTCACACATCAATTTGTACTTTGAAAGTTGTGTTTTACATAATTTATGTACTAAATTACATTTATTTTTTGAAATGTTTTGAATTTTTTTAAAATAGTAATTTTAAAAATAATTGTAAATGTCCACTGTAGATATCCATATATATATATATGTGTGTGTGTGTGTGTGTGTGTGTGTGTGTGTGTGTGTGTATCATGGAGGATGAAAGGAAAAGATCAATAGAATCACATGCCTCTACGAGAGAGGGGCATCATGGATCGAGGGATGTTCATGGTATTTATATTAAATGTGTTTTTTTTTTAAATGACATTTGAATATATAATCTTATCTCTGTAAATACATGTATACATATGGAATTTATTTTTTATCAATTTTGTGGGTTAAATTAGTTTTTAATAAATTTCATTTATTTTTTATTTTTTAGGAGTTAGGAGGACAAGAGTATCTGCTCCATCGATAGAGCATGGCCATGGTTCACACAATATTGGTATGGTTCACACAATCATGGTATGGTTCACACAATTGAATCAATCATATATACATATATTTATATTTATGAATGTATCTTTGAATTGATTATAAATTCATAATTTTTATGAAGCTTCCCTCTCATTGTGTGAGTTTGGTGGTGGTACGCATTCCTCTAGTGGCCCATCAATACGTGGTGGCCAATTGCATGACGGTGGTGATATTCATTCCCCTGGAGGCCAATCAATGGGTGGTCGTGTTGGTTCTCAACCAAATGGTGGTCATTCTAGTTCTCAATATTCTCAGGGTGAGCATGATGTCGCCCAACCATCTCTAGGTGGCCATCAATATGAATATTATTTTCGTTCAATTTGTAAAAAAAAATTCACATGTTTTTTATTTATAAAAAAATTAATATATTGATGCAGAGGGTGAAAATGTTGCTCCAAAAAGATGTAGGCCAGAACGTGTTATTCAAGAAGAATGTTGTACACCAACCACGACTTACCCGTCTGACATTTCCGATTTACCTTGGGAAACAATCATACAACAATGCACATTACAAAGGTGTCAACATATTTATTAGAAATTGAAGAAATATTTTGTGTGTTTGAAACTCCCTTCTGAGAGTTGAGAAAGCTTAAAAATAGTTACTCACTCTTTAAGTAGACTTGTAGATGTGTACAAAACACTTGAGGCAACCACTGATATTTTTGTAAAATTGATTAGGAAAATAAAGGAAATAGTGATCAGTCATGATAGATGGGAGGTTTTTAAATACATAGTTACAACATAAATGGTTGTGTCTATGTTTAATTTCAAAGAAGGGTCGAAAGGAAAGATGTTAAAGGTGAAATATTTCAAGCACCCTGATATAGATTGCAATTTGTATGATACGCACCTTGCTGCCTATGGAAGACTACCATGGAACGACAATGTTCCTATTTATTATGAAAAATTATTTTATGTAGAATTATATTTGGGAATGAAACCCAATTATAATTACCTTCCCTCTAAATTTTTTGGTCCTCGGAAAGGTCAATTATGTGACCATAGGGGCACTAAGCGTGATGCTAAGTTGCCTCGCCTCGATCCACCATTGATAAGTCGACCTCTTCGTGTGGAAAATTTGCAGTCAAAGATGAATGCCACTTATAAAATTAGTCAAGAAGCAAGGTATGTCATCATAGACAATGTTCAAAGTCGATTTGTTGGAATTGATGTTTGGTTGAATCGAAAAAGAGCACGAGAGAATGCACGTGCTAATTTTTTGTATCATATAGATGATGAGATAGACAACATAAGTATTTAAGAGCTCAGAACATATGCAAATAATTGTCACAATGGTTGGCAGGACCTAATTATTCATGAGGAAAAGGGCATCGGATCGGTATGTGTTAATGATTAGGGTGAGTATTTTAACACATGAAAAATTTGTAATAAATACATATGCATACATTTATTTGTATATGTTAATCTAACAAAAATGTATCATATATGTGAACACCATTTGTAGTTCTCACGCTTGATGAACGAATATGTTAATATCATGGTCTAAGCTTCAAGTTCTCACAATCAAGATGATATTTTGGAAAAAAAATTTGTTTTTTAAGTGTTAATGTTGTTGATGTAAAATTATTTTAATCTATTATTATATCAGAACATGATGACATATTTTTAATATAAAAAATTGTGTACACATGTACATGTATATAATTAAATGTTAACATATTTTGATTTCGTCAGATGTTTTTACGATGGAGGTACCCTCCTCTTCCCTATTAAGAGATGTGCCAAATCCATCATCACAAGTATGAACAAATTTTCACTTAAATATGTTTTTAAGTTATATATTGGAGTTCAAAAGTTCCATTAAAAATCATATCTAGATATTGATTTATTTTACAGTTTTAATTTTTTAGAATTTTAGGTTTCTGGAGATGATTTTCTTTTGAACCCACCCTTAGGAGATGTGCCAAATCCACCATCACAAGTATTCATTTTTTCACTTTTTTGTTCAAGTTATAAATTAAATTTCAAAAGTTTTATTATAAAATGAGATTTGGATCTTGAGTTATTTTTATAGTTTTAAATTTTTTTAATTTTATAGTTTTAAATCATATCTAGATATTGATTTATTTTACAGTTTTAATTTTTTAGAATTTTAGGTTTCTGGAGATGATTTTCTTTTGAACCCACCCTTAGGAGATGTGCCAAATCCACCATCACAAGTATTCATTTTTTCACTTTTTTGTTCAAGTTATAAATTAAATTTCAAAAGTTTTATTATAAAATGAGATTTGGATCTTGAGTTATTTTTATAGTTTTAATTTTTTATAGTTTTCAGTTCCCCAAGGACTATAGCAATGGAGTGTATGATGGAGATAGGCACATCCACACCATTTGATCAAGTTTTCTAATTTTGTTTATAATATTATTGAAAATTATTTTATATTCATTTTCATTTGAAAATTTTTAAATATATATATATATATATATATATATATATATATATATATATATATATATATATATATATATATATATATATATATATATATATATATATATATACTTGTACATGTATATTGTACAGTTTATTGTGGAGGATGTTTTAATGGAAGAGCAACAGAAGACAATGGACAGGGAACTACATGAGGTATTGTATGATTTTTTATTTTTTCATTTTGTTTTTTTACATGAATTTCTACATTCTCATTCAATTTTAAAACATTAAATTTTAATGTTTGTACACATTTTGTAGACGCTCCCATTCTTCTGAGGATAGCACGAGGCTCGAGACACTGCTGGAAATGCCACTAGATCCATTTGTATTTTATTGATGATGCACATTTGTGCATCATTTTATTTGATAGATAGCCTTAAATTTACTTTTCTATAAATAGTCTTATCTATGCAATCATATTTACTTTTCTATATCAACTGATACTTGGAACACTATACATTGTTATATATATTTACTTTTATTGTTCAGGTGATATAAATTTTGGACATATTTTACTGTTTGGATATAGTTTGAAACTACATTTAATTTTATCAAGAATGGTTTTAAATTTTGGATAGTTACATTTGGCATGTGATCACATGTTGTGATATATAAAATTTTGTTTTTAAAACTCAAGTTTTTTTCTTTTAAAACTCAAGTTTTCATTTTATTTGTTAAATATAAAATAAATCTAGTTGGAAATTTCAAATTACAAAACACATACATGTGTATATTTTGGATAGTTGGACTACATTTGGCATGTGATCACATATTTTGATATAATGTTTTTTTTTTTTAACTCAAGTTGTCATTTTATTTGTTAAATATAAAATGAATCTATATGGAAATTTCAAATTACAAAACAAGTGTATATTTTAGATAGTTGAACTACATTTTGCATGTGATCACATGTTGTGATATAATGTTTTGTTTTTAAAACTCAAGTTGTCATTTTATTTGTTAAATATAAAATGAATATGTAGATGGAAATTTCAAATTAAATTTTCAAAATGTGTATATTTTGGACAGATGAACTACATTTCGCATGTGATCACATCTGATATAATGTTTTGTTTTCAAAACTCAAGATGTCATTTTAATTCTTAAAAATAAAATGAATTTCTAGATGTAAATTTCAAATTACAAAACATGTATACATGTGTATATTTTAGATAGTTGAACTACATTTGGCATGTGATCACATGTTGTGATATAATGTTTTGTTTTTAAAAATCAAGTTGTCATTTTATTTGTTAAATATAAAATGAATCTAGATGGAAATTTCAAATTACATTTTCACAATGTGTATATTTTGGATAGTTGAACTACATTTGGCATGTGATCACATATTGTGATATAATGTTTTGTTTTTAAAACTCAAGTTGTCATTTTATTTTTTAAATATAAAATGAATCTCTAGATTGAAATTTCAAATTACATTTTCATAATGTGTATATTTTTTATAGTATAACTACATCTGGCATGTGATCACATGTTGTGATATAATGTTTTGTTTTTAAAACTCAAGTTGTCATTTTATAAAGGTTAAATATAAAATAAATCTCTAGATGGAAATTTCAAATTATAAACCATGTATACATGTGTATATTTTGGATAGTTGAACTACATTTGGCATGTGATCACATGTTGTGATATAATGTTTTTTTTTTTTTTTTTTTTTAACTCAAGTTGACATTTTATTTATTAAATATAAAATGAATCTAGATGGAAATTTCAAATTACAAAACATGTATACATGTGTATATTTCGGATAGTTGAACTACATTTGGCATGTGATCACATGTTGTGATATAATGTTTTGTTCTTAAAACTCAAGTTGTCATTTTATTTATTAAATATAAAATGAACCTATATGGAAATTTCAAATTACATTTTACACATACATGGGTACATGTTATGTATTTTAACATGTGTGTGAATGCTATATAATTTTAAGATGTACATCTATTATTTAGGTGATATTTAAGTACATTTTGCATGATCATACATGTCATTTAAAACAATCATATATGGGTTTACATATTTAAGTTCACATTAATATATGTAGATAAAAATGATTGAAGTACAATACATATCAATGTATTTATCTAAAACCAATCATAAAATGTACAGGTTAGAAGCCATAACATGGCCTCGTGCCAACGTCAGAAGCCCATTAGGGGTAGCTACAGGGATGTGTTCTTTGACCGTTCTCACAGTGGCCACAAAAAGCAATTGGAATCCACCGAGGGCTCTGCATCTGATAGCCATGCAGTGCTAGCTCCTCACGCATTTGATAAAATTCATGGGGATACTATTTTTCCTCTAGAGAAGCCTAAGTGTAGAAGAGGCTGCAAGAAATCCACTATTCCACAATCTGTGCAGCCTTTACCCAGGAAAACCAACCCGCTTCCAGTTATGAGCTCACGATGGAGGAGATAGGCACTTTGGTTATGCGCTTGAATGGTGTTTGGACCAAAGATTACGATGCAGAGTACCTAGTCGCTCACATCATCCATGAGATTCCTCTAAAGCCTCCTCGAATGCCCATAACTGAAGAGGAAGCCATTTCTAGAGAATAAAAGTGCCTGATAGAGGAAGAGGACCAAGTGATAGATGAAGATGAATTAACTCCATGATTTTTTAGTAGCAAGGTTGATTTTTTTTTTTGCCACCTCAGGATATACTTCAGTTCTTTTGTTTTTATATGTGCCACTAAATATTTTTTGTTACAAGACTAGATGAAACTCTTAAGGGCTTGGTTTCCTCCTTTGAGGCAACCCCAAACTTGGTTTATTTTCAACACTACCAAGGCAAGGATAAGCTAAGCATTGGCCATTGTTTCTGTATATTTTTTAATGCTTTTAATATACTTTAGCCCAAGTTACAAAAAAAAAAATTTCACATGAATATATGTACATAAAAGTGATTGAAGTACATGTTTGAATATATGTAAAAATGATTGAAGTACAATACATATCGATGTATATATCTAAAAACAATCATAAAATTATAGGTTTTCTTAGATGTGTCAAACAATCATAAAAAATTTAAAATTGCATTAAAACATATATCCAGTACACAACATTTTTCATTAATGTGCATAGAAAATCTACTTTCAGTTGATAGTAAACTAGAAATTACAAAAAATGTATCACATATTTTTCATTCAAGAATGAATATAATAATTTACTTAATAGAAACATCTAAAACAAAATTGTGCAACTTAATATTTGAATTATATCAGCTATGCTAGATACACATATATGTACATTTTGCAGCAATGAAATTATGACAAATTGTACCAGAGAATGTATGAAATCATTTAAGACTAGATAATCTACATGTGTATGTGAACAGATGTGTATAAATTTCTTGTGTGCATGTACTAAAACAATGTACATGTGAAAATACTTGTACATATAACATAAAAAAGCAGTTCAATTTTTAGTGGAGTTCTTGAAGTTCTAAAAGATGAATCCAAAGAGAATAAATTATTGGGAAGTTCAATCAAAATAATTACAATTGGATGCCATCTTCAATGATCCGTTCATGATCAGCTTTTGACATTTTCCATTTCTTAATTTTCAATTTTTCTGTGATTGAACTTCTATCAACTTTATGTGTGTTGAACACACCAAGTGACTACATTGAAAACTTAGATGATATTGTAGTCTCCTCTGATTTATTTTCTTCAAAATTTTCAATGGAAATTTTCCCTTTTGTATTTAGTTCTGTATGTTGTGAATCTTTTACATACATTTTTCTTTCAAAAAAATCATTGGATTATGTGTTGTCTATGCAAACATGAAAAAAAAGGAATATTTTCTTTTATCCAATGTAAACACATTTTTGGACAACTTTGTTTTAGTTGAATGCAATTTTCGAGTCCCTTTTATTGTTTCAACGTCATCTCCAATCGATCTATCTACATCTTGGACCCCAATATCCCCAAAAAAATATATATGAAAAATTAAAAGAATAATATAAATATTTTATTCAAAATACCATCAAAGATAATCATTGTGATGAATAATGTTTAAAATTAGAAATCCAATAAAAATATATCATGTACCTTCGCACTTCAGTTGATCGGTTAGTCTCATGGCTTAGTGCAGCGATGCACCATTGAACAACTTATTCAGCTGAGATAAGTTGGTTTGCAGAGTGGTCGATTTGATATCTTCAAAGTGCTTATTTTATACATGCCCCTGCACTGTCATTTTTTCGTTTTCCATGACCATTCTCAAAGAAATTCCAAAAATTTTTAATGTGTGTTTTCATATGAAGATGACACAACCAAAAGAATGATCATGAATATTTGAATTAACCTGCGCATCCAATGTTCATTGAATTTTATTTCATGAATTTTCAAGGAGTCATAAATCTTTTCAAAACTATGTTGTACAAAATATGTATCATGTGTATGATCGTCACTGATATAAAAGTGATATTCTTTAATAACATGTCGATCTTTCTATATGATCGAAATTTTTTTTAGCATGTCTATATAGAATATGGACAAGCATGGAGACTTGGTGTTAGGCCCCTATATTACTAGTTTAGTCCCTTATTGTTATTAGTGTAGCCCCTTTATTGTTATTGTTGTACCCCTGTAACCCCATTATTTTTTTTATTGTGCCCTTACATTGTTATTGTTAGGTCGACTAGGATTATATTGTGGGCCCATGGACTCCTATATATAGAAGGAGGTTTTGGTCATTTGTATCATCCAAGAATTGTTCATTTATGTAATGTATTGGAGGTTTCCCCCTAAAAGTGGCTATTAGGCGTTGATATCTCTTTTCTTCTATTTCTAGAGTAGGTTTCATAACATTTGGTATCAGAGCTTTGGATTCTAGGGTTTCGCTACTCCAAACAGGTCATTGTGGAATTTTTGCAATAATTGTTTCTCTATGAAGGTTCAAAAGTTGAAATTCGTACAACAAGAAGCCAAAATCCTAAGAACCCTCCTGTAGAAATTTCAAATCTTGGTTCGCAATATTTGTGGAGATATGATCTGGGGAAGTTATGGTTTTTTCAAGCTCCCTAATTTCAACTAAAACAAGTCATCATGGAATTTTCGCTATAAAGTTTCGTATACAAAGTTTCAGAAGCTGAAATTTTTAGAGTGAAAAGAAAAAATCCTAAGGAACCTCCTTTAAAAATTTCAAATCTTGGTTAGTAATATTTTTGGAGATATGATCTGTGGAAGTTAGGATTGTTTCAGGATCCCTAATTTCATCTCAAAGAGGTGACTATGGGAAAAACGTCATAACTCTCTCTCTAAGCATAGGATTGGGATTCTGTTAAAAGGGGCTGAAATTACACGGACTGTAGTCTTTGGTATATCAATTTTAGAGCCGAAGGAGGAAACAGTGACATGTGGAAAGCCATACAAGTTCGCTCTACTGAACCAGTCCTTAATTAGGTCATTGTGGGAGATTGGGCATAACTTTTTCTTGAAGAATCCAAATCAGGTCAGACCTGTGGAATTCAAAAGAAGATTCAGAGGGCTACTTTAGGTCAAATTTCAGATATTGAAGATTGGAAATCACAGAGATAATTTAGTTTCAATATCTATCTCCTCAAAAGAAAGAAAAAGGTGTGTATTTTTTTCAAATTACATAAGTCTCCTTTGAAAAAAAAATAGTTTGAATTTATTCCAAGGGCATATTGAAGAATAGATACCAGTATTGGGTTCTAAAATTCCCCCTAAAAATAATTCAGCACCCATTAAGCCTTCAGAAGGCTCTACTATGACTCATGAAGACAAAGAAATACAACATGAGATATCAAAATTACAAGACCAAGTGCACCAAATTTCGCTATCGCAAAGAGCATCAAAAAATGAAATAGAAGTTTTGAAGAAAAGCATGGAAACTAAGATGGATGGTTTGAAGAAAGGCATGGAAGCTAAGATAAATGGTTTGGAAGCTAAGATGGATGGCATGGAAGTGGGCATGGAAGCTAAGATGGATGACATGGAAGCTAAGATTGATGGAAAAATGAAATACAACTTGGAAAACATGAAGAACTATATAAAAGTAGACATAGAAGGTTTAGCAAAGATGATACAAGAAACTTTTCCTAATGGCGAAAATATGGTAGAGGAAACTCATGATGAGAACAAAATAAATGTTAATCATGATTTCATAAACTCTAATGTTGGATGGCAGAACCACCATATTCCTAAGATGGATATGAGGAAGTTTGATGGCAAGGATCCCGTAACATGGATACTACATATTTAGCAATATTTTGATCTCAATAATGTGAAAAACACACAAAAGGTACACATTGAAACTTTATATTTAGAACAAAATACATTTTATGGTATCGATGGCTTTACTCCTGTAAAAAAATTATCACTTGGTCAATTTTTACGGAGGAAATGATAGCACATTATGAGGATACAAAAAGAAACACCTTCTTTAGCCAATTGATAAATATCAAACAAAAGGGTTCAGTGGTGGAGCACATTGAGGACTTCCAAAAATTGAATATAAGGGTAACTGATATTCTAGAGGAACACAGAAATGAAACCAAATTATAATGATCTTCCCTCTGCATTTTTTGGTCCTCGGAAAGGTCGATTATCTGACCATAGGAGCGCTAACCATGATGCTGAGTTGTGTTTCCTTGAGCCACCATTGGTAAGTCGACCTCTTCGTGTGGAAAATTAATGGTCAGAGATAGATGCCACTTCTCAAATTAGTCTAGAAGCAAGGGATGTCATCATAGACAATGTTCAGAGTGGATTTGGTGGATTGATGTTTGGTTGAATCGACAAAGAGAACAAGAGAATGCACGTATTAATTTTTTGTATCATACAGATGATGAGATAGACAACATGAGTATTTAAGGGCTCAAAACATATGAAAATAATTGTCACAATGGTTGGTAGGACCTAATTATTCATGAGGAAAAGGGCATGAGATCAGTATGTGTTAATGATTAGGGTGATTATTTTAACACATGAAAAATTTGCAATAAATACATATACATACATTTATTTGTATATATTAATCTAACAAAAATATATCATATATGTGAACACCATTTGTATTCCTCACGCTTGATGAACAAAGATGTTAATATCACGATCGAAGCTTCAGTTTCTCACAATCAAGATGATATTTTGGAAAATTTTATTGTTTTTTAAGTGTTCATGATGTTAATGTACAATTATTTTAATCTATTATTATATCAGAACATGATGACATATTTTTAATATAAATACTTGTGTACACATGTACATGTATATAATTAAATGTTAACAGATTTTGATTTCATCGGATGTTTTTGCGATGGAGGTACCCTCCTCTTCCACGTTAGGATATGTTCCAAATCCACCGTCACAGGTATGAACAATTTTTCACTTAAATATGTTTTTAAGTTATATATTGGAGTTCAAAAGTTCCACTAAAAAATCAGATCTAGATATTGATTTATTTTACAGTTTTAAATTTTTTGAATTTTAGGTTTCTAGAGATGATTTTCTTTCGGACTCACCCTCAGGAGATGTGCAAAATCCACCATCACAAGTATTCAATTTTTCACCTTTTTTTTTTAAGTTATAAATTGAAGTTAAAAAGTTTTATTATAAAATCAGATTTGGATATTGAGTTATTTTTATAGTTTAAAATTTTATAATTTTATGTTTTTGGAGATGATTTCCATTCTCCAGGGACTATAGCAATGGAGTATATGATGGATATAGGAACATCCACACCATTTGATCATTTTTTCTATTTTTTTTTAATATTATTGAAAATTTTATATGCATTTTCATTTGAAATTTTTTATATATATATATATATATATATATATATATATATATATATATATATATATATATATATATATATATATATATATATATATATATATATACTTTTACAATTTACTGTGGAGGATGTTTTAATGAAAGAGCAACATAAGACAATGAAGAGGGAACTACATGAGGTATTGCATGATTTTTATTTTTTCATTTTGTTTTTTTACATGATTTTTGACATTCTCATTCAATTTTAAAACATTCAATTTTAATGTTTGTACACATTGTGTAGATGTTCCCCATTCTTTAGAGGATAGCACGAGGCTCAGAACGTTGTTGGCAAAGCCACTAGATCCATTTGTATTTCATTGATGATGCACATGTGTGCAACATTTTATTTGATAGATAGTCTTAAATTTACTTTTCTATAAATAGTCTTATCTATGCAGTCATATTTACTTTTCTTTATAAATTGATATCTGGAACACTATACATGGTTATATATATTTACTTTTATTGTTCAGGTGATATAAATTTTCGACATATTTTACTGTTTGGATATAGTTTGAAACTACATTTAATTTTATCAAGAATGATTTTAAATTTTGGATAGTTACATTTGGCATGTGTTCGCATGTTGTGATATATAAAGTTTTGTTTTTAAAACTCAAGTTTTTTTTCTTTTAAAACTCAAGTTGTCATTTTATTTTTTAAATATAAAATGAATATTGTTGGAAATTTCAAAATACAAAACACATACATGTGTATATTTTGGACAGTTTCACTACATTTGGAATGTGATCACATGTTGTGATATAATGTTTTTTTTTTTAAATCAAGTTGTCATTTTATTTGTTAAATATAAAATGAATCTAGATGGAAATTTCAAATTACAAAACACATGTGTATATTTTAGATAGTTGAACTACATTTGGCATGTGATCACATGTTGTGATATAATGTTTTATTTTTAAAACTCAAGTTGTCATTTTATTTGTTAAATATAAAATGAATATGTAGATGGAAATTTCAAATTACATTTTTAAAATGTGCATATTTTGGACAGATGAACTACATTTTGCATGTGGTCACATGTGATATAATGTTTTGTTTTCAAAAATCAAGATGTCATTTTACTTCTTAAAAATAAAATGAATCTCTAGATGTAAATTTCAAATTACAAAACATGTACACATGTTTATATTTTGGATAGTTGAACTACATTTGGAATGTGATCACATGTTGTGATATAATGTTTTGTTTTATAAAACTCAAGTTGTCATTTTATTTTTAAAATATAAAATGAATCTCTAGATTGAAATTTCAAATTACATTTTCACAATGTGTATATTTTTGATAGTTGAACTACATTTGGCATGTGATCACATGTTGTGATAAAATGTTTTGTTTTTAAAACTCAAGTTGTCATTTTATTTGTTAAATATAAAATGAATCTCTAGATTGAAATTTTAAATTATATTTTCACAATGTGTATATTTTGGATAGTTAAACTACATTCGGCATGTGATTACATGTTGTGATATAATGTTTTGTTTTTAAAACTCAAGTTGTCATTTTATAAAGGTTAAATATAAAATGAATCTCTAGATCGAAATTTCAAATTATAAACCATGTATACATGCATATATTTTGGATAGTTGAACAACGTTTGGCATGTGATCACATGTTGTGATATAATGTTTTTTTTTTTTTTACTCAAGTTGTCATTTTATTTGTTAAATATAAAATGAATCTAGATGGAAATTTAAAATTAAAAAACATGTATACATGTGTATATTTTGGATAGTTGAACTACATTTGGCATGTGATCACATGTTGTGATATAATGTTTTCTTTTTAAAAGTCAAGTTTTCATTATATTTGTTAAATTTAAAATGAATCTAGATGGAAATTTCAATTTACAATTTACACATACATGTGTATATTTTGGATAGTTGAACTACATTTGGAATGTGCTCACATGTTGTGATATAATGTTTTGTTCTTAAAACTCAAGTTGTCATTTTATTTATTAAATATAAAATGAATCTGTGTGGAAATTTCAAATTACATTTAACACATACATTGGTACATGTTATGTATTTGAAAATGTGTGTGAATGTTATATAATTTTAAGATGTACATCTATTATTTAGGTGATATTTAAGTACATTTTGCATGATCATACATGTCATTTAAAACAATCATATATGGGTTTACATATTTAAGTTCACATTAATATATGTAGATAAAAATGATTGAAGTACAATACATATCAATGTATTTATCTAAAACCAATCATAAAATGTACAGGTTAGAAGCCATAACATGGCCTCGTGCCAACGTCAGAAGCCCATTAGGGGTAGCTACAGGGATGTGTTCTTTGACCGTTCTCACAGTGGCCACAAAAAGCAATTGGAATCCACCGAGGGCTCTGCATCTGATAGCCATGCAGTGCTAGCTCCTCACGCATTTGATAAAATTCATGGGGATACTATTTTTCCTCTAGAGAAGCCTAAGTGTAGAAGAGGCTGCAAGAAATCCACTATTCCACAATCTGTGCAGCCTTTACCCAGGAAAACCAACCCGCTTCCAGTTATGAGCTCACGATGGAGGAGATAGGCACTTTGGTTATGCGCTTGAATGGTGTTTGGACCAAAGATTACGATGCAGAGTACCTAGTCGCTCACATCATCCATGAGATTCCTCTAAAGCCTCCTCGAATGCCCATAACTGAAGAGGAAGCCATTTCTAGAGAATAAAAGTGCCTGATAGAGGAAGAGGACCAAGTGATAGATGAAGATGAATTAACTCCATGATTTTTTAGTAGCAAGGTTGATTTTTTTTTTTGCCACCTCAGGATATACTTCAGTTCTTTTGTTTTTATATGTGCCACTAAATATTTTTTGTTACAAGACTAGATGAAACTCTTAAGGGCTTGGTTTCCTCCTTTGAGGCAACCCCAAACTTGGTTTATTTTCAACACTACCAAGGCAAGGATAAGCTAAGCATTGGCCATTGTTTCTGTATATTTTTTAATGCTTTTAATATACTTTAGCCCAAGTTACAAAAAAAAAAATTTCACATGAATATATGTACATAAAAGTGATTGAAGTACATGTTTGAATATATGTAAAAATGATTGAAGTACAATACATATCGATGTATATATCTAAAAACAATCATAAAATTATAGGTTTTCTTAGATGTGTCAAACAATCATAAAAAATTTAAAATTGCATTAAAACATATATCCAGTACACAACATTTTTCATTAATGTGCATAGAAAATCTACTTTCAGTTGATAGTAAACTAGAAATTACAAAAAATGTATCACATATTTTTCATTCAAGAATGAATATAATAATTTACTTAATAGAAACATCTAAAACAAAATTGTGCAACTTAATATTTGAATTATATCAGCTATGCTAGATACACATATATGTACATTTTGCAGCAATGAAATTATGACAAATTGTACCAGAGAATGTATGAAATCATTTAAGACTAGATAATCTACATGTGTATGTGAACAGATGTGTATAAATTTCTTGTGTGCATGTACTAAAACAATGTACATGTGAAAATACTTGTACATATAACATAAAAAGGCAGTTCAATTTTTAGTGGAGTTCTTGAAGTTCTAAAAGATGAATCCAAAGAGAATAAATTATTGGGAAGTTCAATCAAAATAATTACAATTGGATGCCATCTTCAATGATCCGTTCATGATCAGCTTTTGACATTTTCCATTTCTTAATTTTCAATTTTTCTGTGATTGAACTTCTATCAACTTTATGTGTGTTGAACACACCAAGTGACTACATTGAAAACTTAGATGATATTGTAGTCTCCTCTGATTTATTTTCTTCAAAATTTTCAATGGAAATTTTCCCTTTTGTATTTAGTTCTGTATGTTGTGAATCTTTTACATACATTTTTCTTTCAAAAAAATCATTGGATTATGTGTTGTCTATGCAAACATGAAAAAAAAGGAATATTTTCTTTTATCCAATGTAAACACATTTTTGGACAACTTTGTTTTAGTTGAATGCAATTTTCGAGTCCCTTTTATTGTTTCAACGTCATCTCCAATCGATCTATCTACATCTTGGACCCCAATATCCCCAAAAAAATATATATGAAAAATTAAAAGAATAATATAAATATTTTATTCAAAATACCATCAAAGATAATCATTGTGATGAATAATGTTTAAAATTAGAAATCCAATAAAAATATATCATGTACCTTCGCACTTCAGTTGATCGGTTAGTCTCATGGCTTAGTGCAGCGATGCACCATTGAACAACTTATTCAGCTGAGATAAGTTGGTTTGCAGAGTGGTCGATTTGATATCTTCAAAGTGCTTATTTTATACATGCCCCTGCACTGTCATTTTTTCGTTTTCCATGACCATTCTCAAAGAAATTCCAAAAATTTTTAATGTGTGTTTTCATATGAAGATGACACAACCAAAAGAATGATCATGAATATTTGAATTAACCTGCGCATCCAATGTTCATTGAATTTTATTTCATGAATTTTCAAGGAGTCATAAATCTTTTCAAAACTATGTTGTACAAAATATGTATCATGTGTATGATCGTCACTGATATAAAAGTGATATTCTTTAATAACATGTTGATTTTCACTGGTTCTTTCTATATGATCGAAAGTTTTTTCAGCATGTCTATATAGAATATGGACAAGCATGGAGACTTGGTGTTAGGCCCCTATATTACCAGTTTAGTCCCTTATTGTTATTAGTGTAGCCCCCTTATTGTTATTGTTGTACCCCTGTAACCCCATTATTTTTTTTATTGTGCCCTTACATTGTTATTGTTAGGTCGACTAGGATTATATTGTGGGCCCATGGACTCCTATATATAGAAGGAGGTTTTGGTCATTTGTATCATCCAAGAATTGTTCATTTATGTAATGTATTGGAGGTTTCCCCCTTGGCTGGCTATTTCTAAGGCTTTGATCTCTCTTTTCTTCTATTTCAGATAAAATGGTCTCATAACATATGCATCGTTTGATTCTAGGGTTTCGCTACTCCAAACAGGTCATCGTGGAATTTTTGCAATAATTTATTTTCTACGAAGGTTAGAAATTTGAAATGTGTACAAAAAGAAGCCAAAATCTGGAGAAAACTCCTATAAAAATTTTAGATCTTGGTTCACAACATTTTCGGAGATATGATCTGGGGAGGTTAGGGCTTTTTCAGGCTCCTGAATTCCCACTAAAATAGGTCATCATGGAATTTTTTCTATAACATTTCATATATGAAATTTCAGAAGTTGAAATTGTTATAGTGTGAACCAAAATCCTAAGGAACCTCCTGTAAAAAATTCAGATCTTGGTTCGCAATATTTTTTGAGATATGACTTGTGGAAGTTAGGATTGTTTCAGGCTCTCGAATTTCATCTCAAAGAGGTGACTATGGGAAAACATCATAACTCTCTCTCTGAGCGTCGGATTGGGATTCTGTAAAAAGGGGCTGAAATTACACAGAATTTAGTTTTCAGTATATATATTTCATAGCTGAAATAGGAAACAATGACACGTGGAAAGTCGTACAAGTTTGCTCTACTCAACTAGTCTTTAATTAGGTCATCGTGGGAGATTGGGCATAACTTTGCCTTGAAGAATCCAATATTCATGCATCCGTGGAATTTGAAAGAAGATTCAGAGGGAAACTACATGGCCTAATTTCAAATATGGAATATCTCAAATAATTCAGTTTCAATATCGAGCTCCTTAAAAGAAAGAAAAAGGTGTCTATTTTTTTTCGAATTACATAAGTCTCGTTTGAAAAAAAATAGTTTGAATTTATTCCAAGGGAATATTTAAAATAGATATCAGTATTGGGTTCTAAAATTCCCCCTAAAAAGAATTCAACAATCATTAAGCCTTCAAAAGGATCTACTATAACTCATGAAGACGAAGAAATGCAACATGAGATATCAAAATTACAAGAGAAAGTGCACCAAATTTCGCTATCGCAAAGAGAAACAAAAAATGAAATGGAGGTTTTGAAGAAAGGCATGGAAACTAAGATGGAAGGTTTGAAGAAAGGCATGGAAGCTAATATGAATGGTTTGGAAGCTACTATGGATGGCATGGAAGTTGGCATGGAAGCTAAGATGGATGACATGGAAGCTAAGATCGATGAAAAAATGAAAGACAACATGGAAAACATGAAGAATGATATAAAAGTAGACATCGAAGGTTTGAAAAAGTTGATACAAGAAATAAGCCTCTCGACAGAAAAGATACAGGAGGAAACTCATGATGAGAACAAAATAAATGTTAATAATGATTTCATAAACTCTAGTGTTGGACGGAAGGACCACCATATTCCAAAGATGGATATGAGGAAGTTTGATGGCAAGGATCCCGTAACATGGATACTACATATGGAGAAATATTTTTATCTCAATAATGTGAAAAACACACAAAAGGTATGCATTGCAAATTTACATTTAGAAAAAAATACATTTTTATGGTATTGATGGATTTTCTCCCATAAAAGAATTTTCACTTGGTGAATTTTTACGGAGGAAATGATAGCACATTATGAGGATACAAAGAGCAACACCTTCTTTAGCCAATTGATAAATCTAAAAAAAAAGGGTTTTAGTGGTGGAGCACATTGAGGACTTCCAAAAAATTGAATATAAGGGTAGCCGATATTCCAGAGGAACATAGGATTGATGTCTTCATAGGGACTTTAAAGGATATCATCCAACATGAGGTTCACGTTTGGGAACCTGATTCATTGGAGAAGGCATTCAGGTTGGCAAGAAAAATCGAATGTAAAATTATGGTGACAAGAAAGCCTAGACTTCAAAAACCTACAAGGTTACACCAACAATTGGAAGAAAAAAGAGCCATGCGAAGCCACAGAAGTTGTATATAAAACACACTAAAGGTCATAAGGTAAGCACATTAGAAATACACCAAAGGTCATAAGTGCGTAAATGTTAGAGGCCGATAGTTCAACCTAGTCAAAGTTCGTCGTAGTATTGGTGCACAGGAAGGATGGATCATGGTGCATGTGTCTAGATTATAGGAGCTCAATAAGCTCACTATTAAAGATAAATTTCCCATTCCTGTGATTGATGAATTATTGGATGAATTACATGGAGCAATTTATTTTACCAAGTTGGATCTTCGTTCAGGATATCATCAAATTAGAATGAAGACTCAAGATATTCCAAAAACAGCATTTCGAACTCATGAGGGTCATTATGAATTTTTGGTCATGCCTTTTGGCCTTACCAATGCACCTTCTACATTTCAAGGGTTGATGAATTCCATTTTCAAACCCTTCCTTAGAAAATTTGTGCTATTATTTTCTTATGATATACTATTCTACAACAGGTCTTGGAAGGATCATGTTGAACATGTTGACAGCATGCTCAAACTATTGCAAGAGAAACAATTATATGCAAAATCATCCAAATGTTTCTTTGGAGTACAAAAGGTGGAATATCTGGGTCATATTGTATCTCATGAGGGTGTTAAGGTAGACCCTAACAAAATTAAAGCCATCAATGAATGGAAAATCCCCACAACCATAAAGAAGTTGCGAGGATTTCTCTGTTTAACAGGGTATTATCGCAAGTTTGTTAAGAATTATGGGTGAATAGCAGCACCTCTAACAACATTATTGAAGAAAGATGCATTTTCATGGACTCCTGAAGCAACTAAGGCCTTTGAAAGTCTTAAAGAGGCAATGTGCCTATCACTGGTTTTAGCTACGCCAGACTTCACAAAAACCTTTATTTTTTAATGTGATGCCTCAAGAAATGGAATCGGTGTTGTTTTAATGCAATAAGGAAGACCCATTGATTTTGAAAGTCGTCCAATCAAAGGAAAGTATTTACATAAAGTTGTTTAAGAGAAGGAAATTTTAGCAATACTACATGCACTAAATAAATGACGACCTTACCTAATGGGAAGACACTTCAAGGTAAGAACTGATCATGATATTCTTAAACACTTTTTGGAACGAAGACTATATTCAGAGGATTAGCAAAAATCGGTCACAAAAATGTTGGGTTATGACTTGAAATAATCTACAAAAATGGGAAGCTAAATGTTGTTGCAGATGCACTCTCAAGAAATAATGAAGAGGTGGAAGCATTGCTTTGTGCAATTTCTATTATCCAACCAGATTGGATAACCAAAGCAAGGGATGAATGGAATAAGGACGAAGAAGTGTGGACACTCATTCAAAATTTGCAGCAAGATCCTAGTACATCTAGTACATTTAGTTGGAAAAATTATTCCTTATGGTACAAAGATCGCTTATATCTTTGTAAGAATTCCCAACTAAAATGAAGGATTCTTTTGGAATTGCACACTTCTCATTTAGGAAAACACTTAGGATTTTTAAAAAATTACCACAGGGTGAAGAAAGAATTTTTTTGTGATGGCCTTAAATTTGATATTCAAAATTTTGTGGCAGAATGTTTGGTTTGCCAGCAAAATAAAGTTGAGAAAATTAAGGCCATAGGTCCTCTACAACCTTTATCCATTCCAGGTCAACGTTGGGAGGAGATTTCAATGGATTTTATCACGGGTTTACCTAAGTTCGAAGGAAAGAGTGTCATCACGGTGGTAGTTGATAGACTTACCAAATATGCACACTTTTGTGCATTATCTCATCCATTTAAAGCAAGTACAGTTTCTATTACATTTATGGACATAATTCAAAAGCTACATGGAAACCCAAAGGTTATTGTGAGTGACAGAGATCCCATTTTTACTGGAAATTTTTGGACAGAGTTATTTTCTTGTTTGGGTACTCAATTAGCTCATAGCTCATCTTATCATCCCCAATCCAATGGTCAAACTGAGATAGTGAATAAATGTTTGGAAGGGCATATTTGTTTTTTTCTATCTAATAAAAAAACACAATGGTTCAAGTGGTTACCTCTCGTTGAATGGTGCTATAACACTTCCTTCCATACTGCAGTAAAAATGATACCATTTATGGCACTTTATGGATATCATCCACCGTCCATCACATCATCTTTAAGAGAAAATTCTAAGGTTCAAGCAATGGAAGATCACATCAAGCATCAACAGGAAGTTCCCCATCTCTTAAAGTATGACCTAAATTTTCCACAAAATCGAATGAAACAACATGCAGATCAGCATCCTAGCGAGAGAAGTTTTGATGTAAGATACCGGGATTTTTACGGCTACAACCATACAAACAAATGTCCCTCAAGCAAGCTAAGAAGGATACTAAATTATCACCAAAGTACTATGGTCCTTAAAAGGTGTTGCAAAAGATTGGTACTATGGAATACAAATTGGAGCTTCCTGCTTCTTCGCGAGTGCATCCAGTTTTCCATGTTTCATTCTTAAAGAAGATTATAGGTGAAAATCTTCCAGTTCAAACAATATTTCCAGAAATTGATGAGGAAGGAAAAATCATATTGGAACTTGAAGCGATCATGGAAACAAGAACTCGACAGCTACGAAATCGATCAATTTCAAAGTATCTCATCAAGTGGAAGTACTTACCCACTAAAGATTCTATATGGGAGGATGATAATTTTATACAAAAGCACCCAAAGCTACTCAAGCATTGAGGAAAACACTCTTTTGAAGGAGAGGGGCATGTTAGGCCCCTATATTACTAGTTTAGCCCCTTATTGTTATTAGTGTAGCCCCATTATTGTTATTGTTGTACCCCTATAACCCCAATATTGTTATTATTGTGCCCTTACATTGTTATTATTAGGTCGGATAGGATTATATTGTGGGCCCATGGACTCCTATATATAGAAGGAGGTTGAGGTCATTTTTATCATCCAATAATTGTTCATTTATGTAATGTACTGGAGACTTCCCCCTTGAAGTGGCTATTTCTAAGGCGTTGATCTCTCTTTTCTTCTATTTCTGGAGTTGGTTTCATAAGTCGGTTTGCAGAGTGGTCGATTTGATATCTTCAAAGTGCTCGTTTTATACATGCCCCTGCACCGTCATGTTCTCCTTTTCCATGACCAGTCTCAAAGAGATTCCAACAAAGTTTTATGTGGGTTTTCATATGAAGATGACAAAGCCAAAATAATGATCATGAATATTTGAATTAACCTGCGCATCCATCTGACCATATCTAAAGTTAATTGAATTTTATTTCACGACTTTTCAAGGAGTCATAAATCTTTTTAAAAAAATGTTGTACAAAATATGTATCATGTGTACAATCGTCATTGATATAAAAGTGATATTCTTTAACAACATGCTGATTTTCACTGGTTCTTTCTATATGATCAAAAGTTTTTTTAGCATGTCTATATAGAATATGGACAAGCATGGAGACTTGGTTAAAATGATAGTATTGAATTATATTTATTTTTGTGGAACAAATGTCTAGTTTTCTACAAAATAAACTATTGACAAAATGGTCCCTGGTGGAAAAAATTCACGGGCTTTTTTGAATTTCAAGTCCTGCCATCGAGCTCTATGGGAATGCTTGGTGTATTTATAAATTTCTGCCTCAAACTTCATCAAAAACTATATCACAGAAATTTCTTCTTCTTGTAAATCAATTCTTTTAACACTTGTAGTACTACTTGAACCAATCTATGTATGAATATATTCATATCTCTTCAATTTCACTTTTATTTTGGATAATGATTGATCATTTATATCAGTATTAAATTTGTTTTAAAATTTAGTCAAATTTCCACAATCATCACATTTTTTATCACCAACACATTTCTTTTGGTAAAATAATTCATGGATTTATCTTCCACATAGAATTTGAGATATGAAATCATGGATAGTGGAAGGAGGACGTGAATATTTCCAAAATATGCTACCAAAACTAAGGAATGTGTCATAATATAACTGAAATTCCACATGATAATGACAACAAAAAGTGTCGCGTACAGTGATAGGCTTAACATACCATGGTTTTTGTTGCACAAAAGCATTGATTGAGACATCTATTTCATGATTATCTTCTTTGAACTTGTTGAAAAACTCTATCTGAGTGGTGTCCAAGAAATGTTTTGGATGTTTTTTGTATTGATTTCGTGTTATTCTTCTTCACATCACATCCCTTGCTTTTGGTGAAACACGTAAATTTTTCATCCAATATCCATATGTTATTTTTTAACATCTTCTCCAAGTATATATTTGTATGGTTTCCTACAAATATCTGTGCAACAAGCGAGTTCATCATTTACATCTATTTGCAATCGAAATTTCTAATGTTTGTGCAATGTTTTTCATGAGGTTCCTAATTCTTGTGCCATATATTTTACCAAGCAATTTTCTTTAGTACTTAATGAAACCACCACCATTTTTATTTCTCTATGTGCATCTAAATCACTTTTCGTTCTAGATCTGCAAATTGAATTTAGAGCACTATTTATATTTTGTATCACATTTTCCTTCATTTTTTTATCTTTTGTTGATTTTCGAAGACCCAATAAATTCGTAGCTTCTTTTAATTTATTTTATGTTAAGATACCTTTCAACATTTAGGCTTAAACTGCCACATATTCATCTTTGAAGAATGAATCAATAACGTATTAACATGATATCATATAACATGGTCATCTTTTTTATCTCCATATGTGTGAGTGTCAACATTTTCTAACATCTCATCATCGATATTGATTTCATCTGTACATATTAGAATTAAATGTACAAAATGAGTTTACATATTCAATAAATAATTAAGTTAATAAATATGTATAATTTCAATAATACACATTCAACATATATATATGCATACCTGGTGATTCAATTTCTTCACTTGAATTTCTTTCAACATTTTCAACATCTTCAATAATTGGTTCAATATATCTTTCACTTTCTCTTTCAAAATTTTCTATCTCATCATCAATGTTTTAAGGAATATCTCTCTCTATTTACATTGCAAAATAATTTTTAAATTATTTAATTAAATAAAAATTAAGTTTCACAATACACTAGTCAAATTTTAAATGTCAAATTTATAATATTTACATTTGCATACCTGCTTCAACTTCTAGTTGAGGTTGATTTTCCCTTTCCATATTTAAGCGTTCTTCTCTCTTGTTTTTGCTATATTCTCTCCTTGTTCTCTATGTTCCTTAGGGTCTCTTGTTCGATCATATTTTCTCTTGCAATTCCTTCAATTTCCCATGATAATTGAGTATGAAGCTCAACAAATTTCCTTCAAAATCCTATAAAAAGAAACTCACTATATCAAAATTTAGACAAAAACTCAATTAAAAAAAGCATCACAAAAGATTTACTTTAAAAAAAAAATCATTTTAAAAATTTTGCACAAAAGACATACTTCAACCTAAAACAGTTACTTTAAAAATTCCTCCAAAAAAATGTCTTTTAAAAATAAAATGAAGCTCAAAATATTTCCTTCCAAGTCCTACAAAAAAAATTCATTTAAAAATATAGACAAAAACTCACTTTAAAAAATCATTATAAAAGATTTACTTCAACCCAAAACACTTACTCTAAAAATATGTCACCTTAAAAAATACCTCCAAAAAATGTCCATTGAAAATTAAGCCCAACCTCTTAAAAAATATCACTTTAAATAATACCTACAAAAAATGTCCTTTGAAAATTAAGCCCAAAAAACCTCTAAAAAATGTCCTTCGAAAATTAAGCCCAAAATACCTCTAAAAAAAATATCATTTTAAAAAATACCTCCAAAAATTGTCCTTTGAATATTAAGCCCAGAAAGAGTCCTTTGAAAATCAAGCCAAAAAATGTCCTTTAATCCAAATGAAGAAATGTGTAAAATTATGTGAAAATAATGATTCTATTTTCGGATATTTATATAGTCACGAATTTTTTTTTGCAGGGGCTTAATTGAATTTTCCGGCCAAGATAATTTTGAGCAAATGTTTGGCCAAACTTCTGTAAAACCTTCAGCCGAAATTTCTGTCATTAGAATTAATGGACCGACACGGAAAAAAACAATTCGGCTGAACCTTTTTAAAATTTCAGCTGAACTAACACGTCTACAACTACATAGCAGCTCGACTCTGAACACATTTCTTCGACTTTGGAATGATTAAACTACATAAAAATTTATGAATTATCTGTCATAACTAAGAAAAGCATTTTCAGAATTCAGTCTACTTTCCAAAAATATAAATTTTATGGAATTCCATAAATATTTACTAATTTTAATTAATTTTTTAATAAAATGGGTGCAAACAATTTCTGAAGGTATTATGATTCCATGAAACAAAAATTTTGTATCTTCCAAAATACACTTTAAAAAATTGAAAAAAATATGGTGTATTACATTGGTTCGTCGTCTATAATGGGTGGTTTTTAGATTTTTAGTTTATAACTAATATGTTAAGAAATTTCGTGCGAGCCGAAACATATTCAAAATATGCAGTTTTTTTGTATCGAATTAGTTCCAAAAATTGTAGTAATTATGATATGCATCAGCTGGTTTCGTAAATATAACGAAACTGATGTAGACTTTGTTTAGATTGTTGTAACACATTTTTTTTTCAAAAGCACAAAGTTTCAAAGAATACACCAACACGTTTGAACATGACTTTTTATGAATCCTTTGATTGTTAAATAACACACACTTAAAGAAATTTTAAGTTGAGATATCAAATGTGAATAAAAAAATTCCAAAAAATAAGTAATAGAAAGGTAATAAAATTTTTGACAAGTTTTATTTTTATCATAATATGAGATTCTAAACAGAAAAATTGTTTTGACTTGCATAAAGTTGAAGAACAGGAAAAAAATGAAATTTTTTTCTCAAAAAAGGGCAAAAAGTGTAGCCCAACTTCATATTTCTTTGACTAATTTCTTTTATCTTATTTAATTATTATATGTAATTAATTGAAAAGTAATAAATTAATTAATAATATTATTTATTCAGTTATCAAATTAATTAAAAAATCAAAACATTTACTTTATTCATATATGGTTTATAAGATTCAACTAGAGAGCAAAGTAATCTGAAAAATGAGAGATTGAAGGTTCAAATTCTTGCTTTGGGGAGAGGAGGATAAGATCTAGACCCCTGTTTTACTATTAGTCGAGTAAGTTGAGATGAGTTAAGACTAAGTTGAGATTAATTGAGATTAATTCTCTTGGAGAGAATATGTGATGATAGTGCTAAGTGAGATTAAATATCTCAAGATTTAATGTTGTTTTTGAATGAAAAATTTTAGGACCATAACCCATGGGGATTTGAACTTTGAATCTCATGCTTTAAATATTAATTTATAACAAATTTATAGCCAATTTAACTACACGCCATGGGTGTGTGACAAATACTTCGAAATTAATAAGAGATGTGAATAAAATTTGGATAATCCAATAGAGAGCGTTTTTCATATTCAACCCTCGTAGTATCACATATGTGACAACCTCTTTCATCCCACGGTTCCTTGGGAATCTATCAACACCTAGTTTCACTTTGAACCTCATGAGAATTAGTTCGCATCTTAAGAATGTTCATTTTCTTCTTAACATTAGTCAAGAGACATAAATAATTTTGATTTTCAAGTTTAGGGTTGATCACCTCTTTATAATATTTTAGTTTCATTTTCCCATATAACTCTTTATAGCCTTACCACATATCCTTAAATTTGACATAAATAATATTTTTAATATTATCTTTATGAATTTTTAGTAGCATTTAAAAATATTATTAATTTTTAAAAAATTACACACATAATTTATTGAAAATTTGATGATATATAGTTGGAAATATTTACACGTAGTATTATTTTAACATATTTTATGAAATTGATATGCATAACATTAATTATATGTAGAATTTTAAAAACAAATTTATTTTAAGTATTAAGTGTTTCTTTCTTTATTAATTAAATTTAAACCTAATACTTTTAAATTAAATCAAATATATTATATAATATAATATAATATAATATATATATATATATATATATATATATATATATATATATATATATATATATATATATATATATATAATCTTAATTAAATATAATTTGTTTTTTAATGTCAAAATAACATGCACTTTTAAATTTAATTTTTTATATAATGGTACGTATTACATAAGTCAACCTCATCCCAAAAAAATTTTAATTGTTTTTATTTTTTTATTAACAAATTAATCTCTCTAAAATATATGCATAATTTGTTATCATCATATGGTGTTTAAATTTTCATCATGTATATGTAAAATTTGTTAGTACTTCATGGTTTAATTTTAATGAAACGTGATCACTTCTAGGTATTTAAAATTGGTTAATAACATTATTTGAAATATGTTGTATAAAATCAAATTTAAATAATATTTTTAAATTTTATTTTTAAATAGTTTATTGTCTTTAAAAATAAATTATTAAATATCATAAGAAGAAATTTATCATAAAAAATCCTTAAGATCGACGGGTACTCGTCTAGTTTAACTCCTAGTTTTTTTAGCCTCATTTATGTATATAACGTACCTCTACCTCTAGCCAAGTATGAAAGATGGTATTTCTCTTAAGAAAATACTTGGTTATCGAGTCCCATTATTATGTATTTGAAGAATATTTTGTAATTATTTCCATTAACTAAAAATAAAGAGTACATGGTAGCCCATTACTCGAAGGACCCACGAGAGCCATAGAGAGAGGAGGGGAATATATAAAATGTGCATAGAAAATATTGAGGAATATGGAGACGTAAAGAAAATATAGGGTAGGGTGGTTATTGCTAAAGAGAGAGAGGGAGAGTGGAGGAGATGGGGAGATTGGGCATGAGAAGGAGTAAGAGGGAGATAGAGGAATGCAGAAAGAGGGAAAATGGAAGACATGTGAAGAGTGAGAGGGAAAGAGAGACATGAGAGTAGAGGTAGATAGAGAGTGAGAGAGATATGGGGAGAGAGAAAAGGACGAGAAGAGAGGGGAATATGGAGAGAGAAGGAGTCAACGGAGGGAGAGAAGCATGGGAGTTGGGGAGAGAGTGAGAAAGGGATGAATGGGCAGATAGAGATAGAGTGGATGGGGGATTTTTGTGAAGTACAGACTAAGGGAGGGAGTGAGGGGTAGAGAAATGGAGGAAAATAGATCCTAGGGGGAGAAGAGAAGGAAATAGATGGGGATAGAGTGGTTGGGGTTTGATGGGGGTTGTGAAGGAGGGACTAAAGTAGCAAAGTAGAAATAGAGAAAGAGAGTAGGGAAGGGGGGAGAATATTGAGTGTGACAGAGAGTGGAAGGTGTAGGAGTGAGAGAGTGAGTGAGGAAGGGAGAGAGAGCAGGGGAGAGAGGATGGATAAGAGAGAGAGGTCTAAGGGAGGGAGGGCATAGGAGAGGGCAAGATGAAAAGAGGGGGCTGGGAGGGAAGATAGATATAAGGGTAGAGATTGAGAGATAATTGAGAGGGAAGAGTGGTAGAGAGGTGGAGATAGAAAGATAATTATGGAGGTAGAGAGAGATAGAAATGAAAGGAGGAACATGAGTAGGAAGAGAAAGAGGAGGAGTGAAAAGTGGAGAGATAAAGTGAGAGGAAAAAGGTAGATAGAGATAGAGCTAGAGGAAGAGAGAGGTAAAGAGAGAGTGTGAGGTAGAGATATGGGAGAAATAAATATGGGGAAAGGATATATGGGAATATACAGAGAAAGACGGAGGGGGAAGAGAGAGAGGGGATAGGGAGAGAGATGTAGAGGCAAGCAGGGAGAGAGAGAGACAAAGTTAGGGGGGTTTGTTCTTAGACATACAATCATTCCATATATTTGTGAAGGAAAAAATTCAAGGTTGGAAATGTATCTTAAAATATAGAAATATTGGAGAATATTACTAGTCCATAATATGCAAAGTATAAATTTTTTGTGGTATTTTTTTAAAAGTATTTAATTTTTTAACGATTTTATTTATAGTCTCTATAAAATATTGGCATTTTTAAGGAAAAATATTTTTATACTATAAAATTTGAGACAAATGTTTTTTGAAAAAATGGAAATTGGTCAATCCTTTGTTTAGAAAAAATATGGAAATTAGCTCATCTGCAAAATTTAGCCCATAAAATTTTCCCTATTTTCATATCATTGTAAGTAATTTGTACATAATAGATAGTTAGATGAAATAAGGAGTCATGAGGAGTACCAACAATCCCTAATATAACATGGAATTATTATTCACCACCTTATATATATACATACATATATATATATATATATATATATATAAGGTGGTGAATAATCATTCCATTTTATATTAGACCCTCTCTAAAGTTATTGAATCAATTAGAGTGATTCCATATAATCTATCTTGATTCTAAATCTATGGGGTTCACATAATGATCTTATACATAAAAATAAAAATCACCTTGTAATTTGAAATACTTTAGAAACCTAAGTGCTTCAATGAACCTAAAACTTATAGCATATACACCATTATGAATCCATCATATCTATAAATATACTTCCATTTTATACAAATATATAGGAATGATGTACCATTAGGGTTATGGGTGCATGGTGTCCTTTCACAGGGTATCTATAAATATACTTTCACATGGCTTCATTCTATGTTGAACATTTCCACAATCATTTTGATTTTATTTCTCTATTATTTTATTCCTAATATCTAACATTAGAGGGAAACATTTATCTATGAATTTTATTTACATTCAAAATTTAAAGTCACAAAAGTATTCAATTGTCACATTTCTAAATTAAAAAATTCATATGTTGATCTCTTATACTATGTTAGATTACACTTGACTATTATAGACTTGACTTCATGGCTTTCCGTTTGCATCATCTACTCATTTATCCAATGGGTAATTTAGCCAGTGGGTGATAGGAATGCAAGTCTCCATAATACATTACTAGTCATATTTTGTCATCTTCCATCTCATTGATTCACCTTCCTTTGCTTTTTTTTTTGTGAGACTGATCTAAGCTTCTAATACTAAATGACTATATTGGTAAGATATATATTCAGGAATAAACTATTTATAAATAATGTGACCACCCTATTTTTTAACATTTTCAAAAAAATGACCCATCATAACAATGTCACCAATTTGGTATGTGCACTGTCCATCTTCATATGACTTCAACAACCTGCTTTCTACCTTTGTGTATCGCATCAAATCATAGGCCCCATTCTAGTCATTTCTTGAGGGGACAATGATAACAAATACATCACCTACAACCCTAATACAAAATATTTAGTAGTTATACCTCAATATTTCAATTTAATGGGTCAAATCATGGAGTTGTGTTACACTTTTTGGGGAAATGAAAGCGGATTTTGGTGAAAAAAGTATGCTCGGTTGAGAAATTTGAAGTGCTCGATCGAGTTTTTAAAAAACTCTCGATCAAGTCATTTTCTAACCCAAGTTAACAACTCAATTGAGAGATGGATCAATCGAGATATGTTTTTTTATCGAGTCTATTGCTCGATCGTAAATTATATCTCAATCGAACGTTATTTTTAATTAAACTACCTCAGTCGTGAAATGTGCAAATCATTTTACTTATACCACGAGAAGAAAATTGATTTGATGGCACATTTCTAAGCTCGATCGTGATGCAGGAACTCAATCCAACTACCCATGAACCCCTCAAATGACCTATAGGCTCAACTTGAGGTAGTTTTTGTGTCATTTTTGTCTCTTTTGTTAAATTTTTTCTACAAAACAATCACAAAACCCACCATGAAAACCACAAAAAACCACCAAGAAAACCCTTGAAAACCACAAAAATCAACCTATAAAATCATCAAGAAAACTCTTGAAGACCAAAAACAACTTAGAAAAGCACCAAAAAAACCCTTCAAAAGCACCCAAGAAAACTATAATTTAGGTTTTAATTATTTGTTTTTAAATTTGATTGTATATGTTATTTTAAATGGTAGCATGCTTATTATAAATATTTTCTATGGTAAAAACATTATTTTTTGATTATTTTAAGTTTAAAAATTTTTATTAAGAATTTAGTGAAAGAAATTAAAATAAAAAAAATGTTATTAAATTGCATTTTAAATTTTGACGAGAAATATGCCGAAAAAAAATTCAAAACAGAAAACAATTAAATAAATTAGGAGCTTAAAATGGACATAATGTATAATTTCTCTCATGGTGAACCTATATTAAATAAAATACGAAATTTTATTCATTTTTTATCTTAAGTTTAAATAAATTTAGATTTAAATATTTTTAAATAATAAATATAGTAATTTTTTTTTATAAAATTGATTGTACTTGAATAAAATATTAACTAAATCTAAAGTCCAAAACAATTTTTTTATTTATTTAAATTTGATTAACTATATATATATATATATATATATATATATATATATATATATTGATGGGCATCCAAATTAGACAGAAATTAAGGTCCATATAACTTTTATTAAGCACATGAAAGCTATATTAAACCTCTCCTTTTACACTTAATAATGTATTTTAGATTTAATATGTTCTTATGAAGGTTTAGAGATAATTTCATATTTGTGCCTAATATTATATATTTTTGTAGAATGTTGTCAGAATATTGGGCAGATTATGAAGATTTGGAGGAGGAGATAATCTAGGGACTTGCTCCCTACTACAGGAGGATAAATATTGGAGAATAAATGAATAAAATATCATGAAATTATTGAGCAATTTTGGAATTCCAATGATTGAGAAAATCTAGAAATGTGTTCCCTATCATTTAATGTAGATTCCTAGTGTTGGGAACCAGATCCACTATTTGAAGGACTTTTGAGGGGAAAGCTTCCTCCTTTGAAGGAAATTCTTCCCCATCAATTTTTATAATAACGAATTCCAATTGGCCTCTAGGGTCATGTATTGTTTAGTCTTCTTGTGTAGAAAAATTGCTATTTAGTAGCTCCATTCTCATTTCTTGCAGGGATGTACTTGGATTGATTCAAATAATGAAGTTTGGTGTCATTTTTAGCTTCTAAATCTTGGTTTATTCCATAGGACTCTGAGTATCCTTGAGATTGGCCATCCCATGAGCCTCAGAGCCCTCTTTCACAATTTATTTATGTTATTTTCACTTCATATTCACATGCATCTCTTATTCTTGTTTTGTTTATTTGTGTATTTAGTATTGATGTTTTTCATGTTGTAGGATTGATTTAATTGATTCAATTGAGTTATTTTTCATGTTATATACAGATCCACAAGAATTTTTCATCTTTAGAATAACTTTGGAAGGTCATATTTGTCATTGAGCTACTTGGATTTCGTTACTAGTTCACGAATATATGATTTCTGGAAATGCCTTATAGAGAAATAGTAGTAATTTTATGATATTTTTTAGAATGGATTAATGAGATTAATTTTAACTGATTCTACTTGTATTAGGTCATAAAAAATTATATTTAATAACAAAATTTACCCCATTTCATTTTCACTTGATTAGGTTAGGCATTTTATAGGTTAACTAGCTCACTAGTTCTTGAATTTCTAGTTTTTAGAGTAGTAATTTTCTGTTATTTTTTAGCACATGTGAATAGGGGTGTTTTGGAGTGATTCCACTTTGAAAGGATACCTAAGACATCCTACTTAATAAAAAAAAATCCATCCCATTTTCATTTGATTTACTTAGCCATTCAGTGAGTTATCTCCTAAACATGACTTCCTCTAACAAAAGGAGAATTTCCTGTAGCACTCTTGTAGCACATCTAAACTTGACGATATTTGTTCCCAAACCTTATTTTTTGTCTCTTAGGCTTGAATCATGACCTCTAGGATATAAATCCATGATTGAGTAAGAATTAACACCACTTAGGCCTATTTATTTGAATTCATGCTCTTAGGATTTCAATTGCAAATTGTTGTTCTTACCAAGGATTAATTTATTTTCAAAGAAAAAATTCCATTTCTGAAATTATTTCAGGATTTTATTTCATAACTTTCACTCCATTACATTAGATAAATTAAATAAAGACACATTGTATGCTACACATATAGTTCTAATACCTCTTTAGTTTGTATGAACCTCGGGTTGATAATTAAAGTTGGTAGCATTAGGAGTTGTAGCGTTCGTGTTGCAATACTAAGGCTAATCACTTTTTGGTGCCATTTCTGGGGATGTATCAAAGTATGCATTTTTTCCTTCCATATTTGATTCATTTATTTTCTTTCTGCAAAAAAATAAAAATCATTAGGCATATTTCATTTCAAAAATAGAAAATTGTATTCCAGTACCATTCTTGTTAAAAAAAAAAAAAAAAAATACTTCTCCAACAGTGAACCCCCCCCCCCCCCCCCCAAACCATTTGATCACATGGTGAAGAACCACATCACGATCCACTTTTGTAGGTATAAGAAGAATAGGTGGTAGAAAAGGTAGAATAAATGGTTGGAGATGATGACAATGAAGAATATCCTCTTGGATTTCCCATTCAAGATACTGATGTCAGTCTTCATACGAAGAGCATATCTCCATCCTTCCTTTCAAACTTCCATGGTATGAGGTCAAAGGATCCGGAAACGTTTCTCTTTGAATTTGAAATTTTTTGTATATCTTATGGTTACTTATTAAACACTCAAAAATCGAGAATGTTTCCGGAAACATTTAATGATAAATCTCTTAAATGTTTCATGAGTTTAATTACTAATTCAAAAAGATCGTGGAATGAAATGCAAAATATATTTATAGAAAAATATAAAGGTCATGATCTTAAAGAAGAAATTTTTAGAATGAATAAAAAAAGATATGAGGATCTTGAGGATCTAATAGAGAGGTTCATGTATAATTTTAAGAGGAAAAAGTTACGTCATTTAGGATTTGACATACTAAAAACCCTCTTACTTAGAACAATTAGGGATGATTGGATTGATCTCCTTGATTTCATGAGTAAAGGAGATGTATACCAATTATCATTTGAATAAATTTGTGAAACTTTCAAGCGAATATAAAGAGGAAGGGAAAGAGTAAGTAAATCAGCATCAACATTGAATCATATTCTACTAAATATTTCCCATAATTACCAAGGTTTAAGGAATTGTATCAAGAAGACAATAGAAAATTCAATCACCAAAGAAAATATATTATGCAGCTCAAAGAGGACCATGGTAGCCTAGTCAACTTGGTATGGTTCAAGAACCTAATTCATGATTTCCATCCTATGTGCATCCATCTCAAATTAATTGGAACACACTCCCTCCTTGGAAACCTTGGCCATCTCAACCCCACAACTAATCTTCGCAACAAGGTTGGTAAGGACACTATGGGAAAAATCCACAATATCCTCAATATTTTCCTCAATATCATTCATACCCAACTCCATGTTATCCCTATCATCCACCTCCACCACAATCACAACCTCAACCTCAGACACATACATCTCAAACATCCACTCCCACTAAACTATGTGTACCACCATTCCCAAACCCACGAAATGAAGTAGCTCAACCCACTTACAATGTTGAGGTACAATAATACCAATTATGTCCTCTTGATCTAAATGGTCTCCATCTTAGCTTAGGAAGAGTATTATAAAAAAGTGATTCTCTTGATGTCATTGAAGTGCAACATCCAGAAGAAAAAGATTCAAATGAGGATATCAAATAATCATGGGATTCACTTGATGGAGAGAAGACATCAAAATTAGAGACTGAGAAGGTTCCCTCATTTTACCATTAGATCCTCCATGTGTTCAAGATAACAATAAAAAAAGGTGGAAGACTTTAATGTCATGGTAGAAGAGGAAATAAAAAGAGATCCAAATGTGCAAGTGGGCGAGGGGCATCACAATTATATTGAAATATGGTTTCAGACAATCATTAACTTGTAGAAACATACTCTTCTTCAACAATTTTTTATCTCCTCTCAGTCAAACCATTCAATCTCTCATATTCAAGTACATATCATAGAATATATTTCGAGCCTAAACATGAGTTTATCTGTCATATTGATGTGCACATGGCTCCATTGGAAGTATTTCTACACTTGAAAGAGATTTTTTTTTCAAGTAGAGTAGGATAGAAAAAAGAAATAAAAAAATGGAAAAAAAGAAAAATAAGAGGAAGAGAATAAGGTCCCAAGTGAAAACCTATTCAGAGGTGCTTGATATTATCTCATTGATTAAAAACCTCCATCAGGTGGTCAATGGGTTGGAACAAAGAGAAAAATAAGAGAAAAATAAAACATCTTAGGTGAAAATATCCTTTGAGGCACCTACGCAGACCTACTAATTGAAAAACTCATTGAGGCAGCTAGTAGGCCTAAGAAGGAGAAAAAAAATGAAAAAATGAAAAAAAAAAAAAAAATTCTCCATGTATATCTATCTGATGAATGTAGGTGCTCTCCGACCTTTACAAGCAACAAAAACAAGTTAGCACCAAAAGAAAATATTGGCCAAAAATCTAGAAAAAAGGAAGTCAAACTTGGACTTTCTCCTCCTTTGCTCAGATGATCCAAAAGGACCAAGGTCATTCCAATCCATCACCCTCATCCATTTCCAACATCCACCCATCATTTCCAAGATTTTCTCATTCATTTTCCTCGTTCTCCTAAAATTCTATAGGATGTCCTTTTTTGTTATAGGAAGTCTTATTTTTTAGAGGAATTCTTTTTTTATTAAATATCAAGAATCATGCATCCATTGGAAGAGATGTTTCATGGGGATATTCATATAGATGATGGTAATATTCCCAATCAATTTCATAAAATTCATGTGCACAATTTTTGATAACTCAACCTCCATCACCTACAACCATTTTTAATTTTTCTCAAGAATTGTGAATCCAATGGCTGAGATATTTTATGGGGAGGTTCAGAAGGATGATGGTAACACGGTCAAAAAAATTCACATAAATCGAGTCTACCATTTGAGATTTATGGATAAAACAATTCTGCTACAAGGGGGTTGTCCTGAAATACTACAGGAAGTCATATAACATGTAGAGGAAGTTACAGTGAGCTACATACATGTGGATTGAGAAAAAAAAAAAATCACCAAGGGCCTTGAGGTGTAAAACATAAATGAGGAGAGACTTCCCATCATTTCCTGCCACCTTCTCATCACTCCTCCATCTCAAACACAATGGTTTTTCTTTCTAACCTTACCTTCTATCACATCTATAAATTTTTGAAATACACAGAGTTCCTTCACTCCATTTTCCTAGGCCACACCCATTCCTCACTAACCTATAATAATCCTAGCATCACCCTAAGACAACCTCACACTCTCCCTCATCACTCATACAGAGGTAGAATCCTAAAACAGTCACAGAAAGAGGTTGCTATAGGAAGAAGTAACTTCATGTAGCAAGCCATGTGTGAGCACCAGAAAAGCCCTGAAGATGTTTTTGACCAATCATGGAGACCAAGAAGAATTGTGAGATGAATTTGAAGACATTGATAGCACTATAAGGGGGATCCTCGACCAACAAACATACATGTGAAGACTCAACAAGGTACATGAACACACACAACAAACAAGTCAAGTTAAAACAACTCAAAAAGAAATAAGACATGGCAAAGAATCAAGTAGCAATACAAACACAGTGATGCAACTACAACTCCAACTCCTGCTCCAGCATGCATCAACCTGTAAGAACTAGGCCAGGAGGTAAGGCTCAACTATGCATCTCTCTAACCTGACCCTTAAAATCTATTATAGCTTAATAAAACATTAAAATTGTGAGAAGGATAGGTTTTTTTATAGCCAAAATTAGTAGCAGAGCAACCTCAACCTCATATAGTAGTTAGCTTCACTTTTACACCAACACGCACACACATGTGGGAGAGGAACAAGAAAAAAGTGAAGAGAGCTTGAGAAAGTGGTTGGTAATAAATTATTTGTGATGGAGGACAAGGAGTGCCAAGGGGTAACTGAGGGACAAATCAGTTAAGAAAAAAATAGTCTGAGTTTATTTTGCATCCAATGAAAAAAGAGAAAAATTTTGAGAAAAAAGAAAAAATAATTAAAAATAAATGTGGACCCACCACCTCTTGGCATGAAGGTTTTTATAAGTGAAATAGAGTTTCTACATGAATTTTCTAAAACAATTTGCTACATGACAAACAAGTTTGCTACGGGAAGAACATAACTTCTACATGAGGAACACAATTGCTACAGGGAGCTATCAAAGTGCTACAAGAAGACAAATTTTGTGTAGCACAGCCAATATAGCCTTGGATAACAAGTAAATATTCAAAGGAAATTAAAAGTGTGCAAAAAAAGATGCCACAACTGAAAAAATAATTGATACAAAGTGAAGAAAGAGTGCTATAGGAAGGGACAACAAAAACTTAAGAGGAGGGAGAAGGTCCACAAGGACTCCAAGAGCCCACTTCAAAGCCTGGTATTGGATCTTATTACAATTTTAAAATACCAAAGAAGTAGAGGATTTGGGCCTCATGTATGAAAAACTAAAAGAAATGAGCAATGAATTGAATGATTTAAGGATAAGGGAGTATGTCATGAAACAAAAACTATAGTTAGAAAACAATAGGCTACGGGAGCAACTACAGGAAAAGGAGGTACAACTTGCCACATGGAAATTTTTTACATGGAAGTAATCCAATGCATGACACCATCCAAATCATATTCCAATGAGATAAGGAAGATAATTGTATGAATAAAAATAGGGTAAGAATATTTATAGGTTACTCAAAGGATGAGTAATAATTTTAGTAAGGGAGTATGATGGGCCTCCAAATTAGACACAAATTAAGGCTCATATAACCTTTATTAAGCACATCAATACTATATTAAATCTCTCCTTCTACACTTAATAATGTTTTTTTAGATTTAATATAATCTTAGGAAGGTTTCGACATAATTTCATATTTTTGCCTAATATTATTGATTTTTGTACAATACTGTGAGAATATTGGGCAGATGATGAATATTTGGAGGAGGAGATAATATAGGGACTTTCTCCCTACTACCAGAGCATCAATATTGGAGAATAAATGAATAAAATATCATGAAATGGTTGGGAAATTATATAACTCCAATGATTGAGAAAATCTACGAATGTGTTCCTTGTAATTTAAATCAGATTCCTAGTGTTGGGAACCAGATCCACTATTTGAGGGATTTTGGAGGGTAAAGCTTCCTTCTTTCAAGGAGAATCCTTCCCCAGAAATTTTTATAAGTACCAATTCAAATTTCCTTCTATGGGCATGTATTTTTTAGTCTTCTTGTGGAGAAAACTTGTTGTTTAACAGCTCCATTCTCATTTCTTGCATGGATGTATTTAGGTTGATTCAAATAATGAATTTTGGAGCCATTTTTAGATTCTAAATCTTGGTTTCTTCCATAGGAATTTGAGTATCCTTGTGCTTGGCTATCCTATAAGCCTCATATCCCTCTTTAAAAATATTTTTATGTTCTTTTCACTTCTTATTCACATGCATCTCATATTCTTGTTTTGCGTATTTTTGTATTTAGTATTAATGTTTTTCTTGTTGTGGGATTGAGTTAAATGTTTCAAGTGAGTTATTTTATATTTTACTTATAGATTCACAAGAATATTTAATCCTTAGAATAACTTTGGAATGTGACCTTCATTATTGAGCTACTTTGATTTGGTTACTAGTTCACGAATATTGGATTTTTGGAAATGCCTTGTAGTGAAATAGTAGTAATTTTCTAATATTTTTTAGAATTGGTTAGTGAGAATCAGTTGAAATTATTCCAATTTTATTAGGTCATAAAAACATTCAATTTAATAAAAAATCATCCCATTTCATTTTCACTTGATTGGGTTAGGCATTTGATAGGTTAAGTAGATCACTAGTTCTTGAATTTTTGCTTTTCATAGTAGTAATTTTCTGTTATTTTTTATCACATGTGAATAGTAATATTTTGGAGTGATTCCCCTTGGAATGGAGACCTAATAAATCCTACTTAATAATAAAAAAATCCCATCTCATTTTTACTTGATTTACTTAGTCATTCAATGAGTTATCTCCTAAATATGACTTTCTCTAGAAAAAACAAAACTTCTTGTAGCACTCTTGTAGCACGTGTAAACTTGACCATATTTTCTCCCAAAGATTTTTTTTTGTACCTTAAACTTGAATCATGACCCCTAGGATCTAAATATATGATTGAGGAACAACAAACACCACTTAGCACAAGCATTTTTACAAATTATATTACACCTATTTATTTTAATTCATGCTCTTAGGATTTCAATTACAAATTGTTGTTCTTACCTAGGATTAAATTATTTTTGAAGCAACACTTCCATTTATGCAATTAGTTTAGGATTTGATTTCATGACATTCACTCCATCACATCAAATCAAGAAATAAGGACACATTGTATTTTTCACATATAGTGTCGATACCTCTTAAGTTTGTACGAACCCTGGGTTGATAATTAAAGTTGGTAGCCTTGGGGGTTGCGAAATTCTTATTGCAATACTGAGGGTCATCATATATAACAAAACATAAAGTTATATATAACACACACACACAGATATATATATATATATAACATAACATATAGCATAGCATGTAACATAACTATATAACTATATATGACATAGTTATAGATATAACATCACACACACACACACACATATAACATTTAACATATTTTTATAACTATTTGACATAATGTTCTCTTCATAATAGCATAATATGGGTGATACTCAACAAATTTTTAAGACTATAATTGATATATAAACTATAATTTTCCTTCAAATTTCCATTACTCATATTTGTAGAATTATTCAATACAATGATATGACAACTATACATCTCTTAGTACCCAACCTTATTAAATTTATTATTTGAGTAATGATTTTGTAACTTCCACTTCCTATATATATATAAGTTTAAGCTTCAACAACCCATCATTGATACATACATTAAATCCATGATGAAAAGCGCATTTAAAGTGAATATATAAGAATTTTGTCTCTTTTCTAATTTGTACCATATTGTTTCAATGTGTATTTTGTCGTACCAAAAACATTGTCTTCATGTGATTGCACCTATTACATGTCATGTGTCAAAATCAAACATTATAATAGCTTGTGTGATGGATTATTTGGTTGACATGAAGTTTTATTAGTTTTGCGAATATGTTTATTTCAATTTTGTACATATATTTACATATCTATGCTCTATGAATAAAATGCATTATTTATAAATGATAAAAAGTGTAAGTTATATTTTCCATCACATTTTTCGATTGTATTTACATGGAGCTCAAAAATTTGGTTGATAATTTATCAAAACAGACACACTATTTAGGCTTGGAATTTAGCCTAGATTATTCTGCATGGGTTTATAAATGGTTTTCTTGTCAACTTTATTTCTATGTAAATATTTTTTTCTTGGATTGGTTTATATGTATTATATGTAATTTGCAGAGCCATCTCCCATACACCCCCAACTGTAACCCGTCAGAGAGTTGGGGGATATGTTATACATGGTTGATATAGATCATGTAGCCATACTAGAGTGTTTGTTCCACTCATAGTTCCCCCCTCCAACACTAGTTGAAGTGTCAGAGACATTGTTTCTATCCCTATTTATGATCTTGATATCGATAGTGGACTTTATTCCTTGTTGCATGTATACATATTGCATTTTAAATCCTCTTTAAACTTTATGTGTTTATGTCTTTAAATTGTCTTTAATTTTAAAATAATCTTCATTTGATGTGTTTGAATTTAATGGATATATATATATATATATGGTTTGCAGACACTCAACAATGTGAAGACGAGGATTAAAATGTAGTTCTGATCCCTCCTTGGAACTATGTTATATCCAGTATCAAAGTTTTAGATGTTAGGTCCCAATGGACATGGATCACATGAGAGTTGGATAAAATCTATGTTAGTTCTCCTACTAGGATTAGTTTATCTCTAATGCTAGATAACATCAACAAGTTGATCAAGACATACTACAGGGAAGACCCACAAAGCCACCTCCTATATTCCATACATAGGATTAGGAGGCTAGAGGCTAGAGGCCCACATAATTGGAAGGCGGTGAAGTATGCCATAAAGAACATTGATATTCTTGGGGATTTTTTTGACATCCATCTAGACTGTCATGCTAGAAATATTGGTATGATTCTGTTGAAATATTGTAAGAATGACTATGCAACTCCTTTTGTTTATAATCAATTCATTGGAACGTGGGTCTAGTTCCCCCACCATGTCCTGGTCTCCATTTACTTTGCAAAGCATATATATGCATATTTTGTGCTACATATGAGGTTATAATACATCAGCACCATATCTAAGTTTTATGGACCCAGCTTGGTGTTGGGTCATAAAGGTGACCGTTTAAAGGTAACCTCAATGATTTTTCATTAATTATCAACCTAGGGCAAGTATTGTTATTTCAAGAGTGTAAGCACAGTATATGCAAGTGAAATTGAGGAAAAACTACTCTAAATTGTCATAAAGAAGACTTTCTGATTCTCAAAGTTCAATCACAGCAACCTGGAAGTGAATTATTGAATGCTTCTGAACATTCAAGGGAGCTAACTCTGTTCTAAGCCTATGCAGAAATAACTACTCACGGATGAAAAGAATAAACTACAATTGAACATCGTGCTTTGATGAATTGAACAACAACCATAATGAATTGAACAACAAATCTAATAAATTGAACAACAATCAATGATTCTAAATTTTGCAATGGAAATTTATTTTAATCAACTAATGACATCCTTATAAATTAAACATCAACTAGATGCTCACAATGATGATGAAAAGATCAAACTTCAACTATATGCAGAATTGAACAAAAATCGTGTTGGAACTAAACTAACAATTATAAAAGCATTGAATTTAGATAAAAGAACATGAATTATAAACTAGTCTAGTAAAGAGGAAGATGTAACATTTCATTCTCACAATTAACCAATTCAAACAATATATTATGAAATGCAATGGATAAATTGAACGCAAATTTTGTAAATAAACATAAAGCACATAAATAGCAGAAGAACTTCCAGGGCAGGGCCCAAAGCCACTAGAAGCCTACTTCCAAGGAAAACTCAGAAGTTGTCTATTCCAAAAATCCCAAAGTCTTCATTAATCTACCATGCAATACATTAGTACAAAACTTGATGATTTTTTCCGAGTATGTTTATTACAGAAAGATTAAATTACAAGAACTATTTTTCTTGTTCATTCTTCAACCATTTATAGCTTAAAGGAAAATTCAGGAGTAGTAACGGATATTTCTCATTATGGGACCCTCCTGCTTCGTGATTGTGAATTGAATATTCCAAGCACGGTCGTACCTTTCCATCTTCCACCAATTCGTAGGAGCCACTATGATTCTTTTTGTCTTCCTTTTTAGTTGTCTTTTGGTCATCAACAATTTACCTGCTTTGCTTCCCTGTCAATAAAGATAGTGACAAGTTAGTTCTTATGATATTAAACACTCCTTTTATCATTAGTTCACTCGGTGTTGGCTTTAAATTATTGTTTTTACTTTGTTGCTAAGATGAAGGGAAAATACATAAAAGTACATGACAAATCGTGGTAAAGATGGGGTGAAACGTACCTTATTATTGGCCCAACATACTCCCCTATTTACCTTTTTATGGGTCCTCATGCAAATAAATGGTTGAGGTGTAGCTGGGTTAGAAAATATTCAGAGTATACCTCCTCTTTGTAGAGTCTGAAGCCATGTCTCCATTTGATCTTTGCAAATGATGAGTTCGTGTGCCCCTCTGGTAACTCATAATCATGATGATAGTCCCTAGGGGGTACCAGATGAGGGGGCACCTATATCTGCACCCTATCCATATAAGGCTCATGTTAAAAATTAGGTTGTTGTATAGAAGGATCCTGGAAGCAGCAACTTTTGAAGTTCTTGTAACCAAATGGCTCTTTGTTCTTCACATTGTTTGTAGAGGCTAGCCATCTCTGTTTGGCTGCTCCCAGTGCTTGTTCCTGAATGTCCTGGAAGTATGTATGCCCATGTTGAACAATATCCCCATGGATAGGTCCCAATTTGGATATCACTCCTTTCCTCTGCATGAATTTCTTATGTTGGGTGAACAGGTATAGGGTTTTAGTCAGTTACCCACTGACCCATAGGTATAGGCCATGCTCTCTTTTCTAAAATGTGTTGTAGGCCTTAACCCACTGGGTTTCATTCTTGGAAAAATATAGGAAGGCCTGGAATTGAATGTCCCCTATGAAGGGGTTAGGGTTATTGTCCCTATCCTCCTCTAGAAAGAAATTGTGTAAATATAATTCACACAAAAGATGTTGGACCTGCTCATCGTGCTCAGTGCAACACTGGAAAAATTCCTAAATGGTTTTAAAAGCAGTGGGCTTCCGTACCCTAACAGCCTTGATTTTCAGTAGTAAATATCGTTCCACTAAGAATAGAGCATAATTAGTGGTTGGTGCCCTATAGATCAATACATCAGAGTAAAGAGAGCAAACCATACTAGTTTGCTTCTTAACTTGTTCTACTTGATCCTGTGTTTTCTTTACTTTTTTCCTTTCTTACCTGAGTTGGGAAAAATTTTCATCCTCAGTTGTAGAAAGGTATTTAAACCTCTTCAATAGTGCCTGATGTTTCTGTAAGGGTACTACTTCCTTTTTTCACTAGGCCAATTCGTGTTGGACTTGAATTAGTTTGTTGTGCAACTTCTGAAAGGAAACCTTTTCTACTAGGGGAGTGTAGGAAGGTGACACCTCTCTTTGAGTCCCTTTTTCTTCTGTAAGTTCCAGACTGGTCTGCACAAATACTTCGGCAGTGTGCATCAACTTTATTTGTAAAGAGGCTTCAAATCTTTTAATTAACTCAGTGTGTACAGAAACATCAGTGGTATTTATTAGATTCGTCTATACAGATGCTTCATCATTGTCCATCAGGTCAATCTGTACATAGATTTTAGTAGTATCTACCATTTGGGTGACCAAATATGTTTAGGTTCCCATGGTATTCAATTCCTTCTCAGGCTTCCGAGCTTGTTTTCTTCTTTCAACTGTTTCTTCAAATGCTTTATCGTTTTTCTCAATCTCTTGCACTTCCTACTCATTTTCCTTAACGTTTTTTTAGCTAATTTTTCTTTTAGAAACGTTTTGACAGGGGAAGGAGGAGTAGTGGCTTGATTTTCAGAAATGGTTGTTCTGGTTCTAAGGTTATCAGCAATGGTGTTTTCTTCACACGCCCAAGATATTATTTCAGTATTAACGTCCCAACTGGGTGAGATAATATTTCCTTCAAGTGTTAGGGGAATTGTCTCCATGCTTGCTTTCTGTTCTATTGGGACAGTGTCTCCTGACTGATTTCCAGATTTGGATATCCCTTCTATCCAGTCTTCCCTACTTACCCATTCGTTATTGGAGGGAGATAAAACCCTAAAATCCTGTAATTCATCATGGTCAAGTAGTATCTCAGTGTGGTCGGAGCTTTTGGCAGTGGCAGATTGGTTCAACAATTCCATCTACTCCTCATATTGTTTAGTTGGGCTTGCAACTTCACGAGATGCTCTCATTTCCTCAATAAATTCAGCCATTTCCTCTACGTAGTCTTGTAAGGACATATTTTTTGGGTTTAAAGGCAATGTATGAGATGGTCCTGCCTCATCTGGAAAATCCAAAGGTGTCTTTTTGTAATTGGAGCATTTTTTACTATCTCTGTTTGCCTGGTTCTGTGGTCATAACATGGGTCATTTTCCCTCTTGCTCTCTTGGGTATGATTATTTTGGGAAGTTCAATCTCTGTTCGGATAGGGTTTTCCTCAAGGGGAGGTAGGGTAGGATTAACGAAGTTGTCCCAAGTTATCTGATGCTTTCCTAGCTCGTGAATGATGATTGATTTAATCAAGCCATGGTGGTTGATGACTTCTTGGGGTTTTTGAATTTTCTAATTCGAACAACAGTATTGTGCAATACAGAATTCAGGAAGAAAGGAAAATTAACTGAAATTTTTCACTTGATAACAACTAACAGTTTAAGTTGGCAGGACTTTACCACATCCTGGCATCCGTCGCATGTGATGTATCTTTGTATGAACACTATCAATTCTTGGCAAGGCTGCTGTAAAGATGCAGGGTCAATCCCCTTCCTTTTTCATTCTAATGGTTCACCTGGGTCCTGGTATACTAAGATTGCTTTTTGTAGGAGAAAATTTTTTTGAGTCCATCTTTCTCCTTCTATTAGTAGTCCGAAGACCTGAGCAATGATATCCTCGGCGACCAGTATAATCCTTCCTTTGAGTATGGTATGTCCCTCTCGCAGTTTTTGCAATAACTCAACTACTATTTCCATTTCAAACCCATGTAGTCTGTGTAGATATGGCAACCATCCAACCTGCTGGAGAATGGTGTGAGATGATTCTGAGATTTGGAAGGTTGTGGGTTAGAGAGAATTACCTCCCATGGCTAATGTATTTTCTAAACTAATTTCTTCTTCTGTCTGCGTTTCTTCTGGCCCTGTTAGTTAAAAAAAAGCACTGCATCCGATCAAAAAAATGAAAAATCATATCGTAAATTTAATTATCTTTTAGTCCCATTAGCGTATTTGAAGGATGTTGTGCGTGGAATTTGCATGCTTATTCATTATGGATATTTTCACCCCATCCCTCAGGAGAAGGGAATCCACGTCCTTAATTGTAAGAGAGAGATTACAGCAATCATGAATGCATACGAGGAAAATATCAGAAATCAATAATCACAACCATACGAGAGAAGGGTGTTTTTTCCTTGGGGTTCAAGAAAAGAGGAAATATTGCAACAATCATGACTGCATGTGAGGCGAAGGTTCGAAAATAATAATCATCACAACTATACATCAGGGAAATGATTGAAGTAGGAGAGAAAAGCAGGATGGAAATTATTATGACAGGGTGTCCTATTTTGACAGTGTAGCATGACAGAAGCGTGACAGTGACAGATTGTGATTAGTGTTTCCATCCCTTAATTCAAACATGAAAAGATAATTCATTTATTCATAGATAATTATGCGGTAAATAGTGATAACACTTATTCAAATAGTGCATTATCTTGGGAATGGATTAATAGGAAATAAGGCCTATATAAAAGTAATTGGACATTGTTAAAAAAATACTTCCATACCACAAGTAGAACCACTACTGCCAGCAAGCTTTCATAGCCTCGACAGGGTTGCTTATTTCATGGAGAGATCACTGTGATGGTGTTTTTGCCAGATAGTCAAAGTGCCACTCACTCAAGTTGTAACAGAGTGATCAGGCTGGCTCGTGATGAGACCTCCTGTCCTTCAAGCATTTTGAGCTGTCGAGAAGGTCACTATCCTGGTGTGCTAGCCATTGTGGGCATGTCACCTGTTAAGCCCTTATGATCATGGTAGGTTGGCTCATGATGAGATCCCCTATTCTCTCTTAAAAATTTGCATATATACATAATATATCCTTCTTTTCATTCTTCTTATTTTATCGAGAGACCATTGTGTTGGTGTTGTGGCTAGATGATCACAGTGCCACTCACTCGAATTGTAATAGAGGAATCAGCGGGCTTGTGATGATACCTCCTGTCCTTCAAGTAGTTTGAGTTGTCGAGAAGGTCATTACCATGGTGTGTTGGCCATTGTGGGCATGTCACCTTTTAAATCCTTATGATCATGGTAGGTTGGCTTGTGATGAGACCCCCTATTCTCTATTAAAAATTTTCATATAAACATAATATTTTCTTGGTATTTATACATGAAGGGAGGCTTATTAACTCCTTAAGAGTTAGGGATGGTTTGAGAAGTAAAAGGAATGCCAACACAATTAATATTATTTATTCTTATATCCTCATGTCAAGGAGAGTTACTACTTGAGAGTGTAGAAAGATATACCAAAATAAGACCATGAAAATTAATTGTGTGATAATATGTTTGAACAAGAGATGTCTTTCCCTTTATTGCATAGATAAACCATGTCAGCTTCCGGAGTAGAGATTCAGATGAAAGTTTCAAAGGATCACCATATTAGTAGTACCACTACTTTTCTCCTCTTCATGTGCCAATTCCCTTCCAAAAATGGCTTTTATAGCAAGGGTGTGTAAAGAAGAGTGGATATTCAAAAAGAGGTCATCAAAAAAGGAAAAAACATGATCTATAGAGAAAATAAAAAAAGATAAGTTGTTCCATTTGATCGAACAAAAATTGTTCAATTGGATTGAACAACAACAGTAAACACACAAAGACACGGCTATTCAATTGAATTGAACAACAGTTGTTCAATCTGATTGAAAAAAAATCATTCAATTGGATTGAACAATATTTGTTCAAAGGTTTGGATAGCAAAAATAAAAATGTAAAAAGTACAGTCGTTCAATTGAATTGAACAACAGTTGTTCAATTCGACTGAACAATCGCTGTTCAATTTGATTGAACAACATCCATTCGAAGTTTTGAATAGGAAAAATAAACACGTAAAAAATACGGTTGTTCAATTGAATTGAACAGTATATGTTCAATTCAATTGAACAACAGCTGTTCAATTGGATTAAAAAACAATCGTTCAAAGGTTTGAACAGTAAAAATAAACACAAAAAAACACGGTTGTTTAATTGAATTGAACAGCAGATGTTTAATTTGATTGAACAATAGTTGTTCAATTGGATTGAACAGAAGTCGCTCAAAGGTTTGAACAACAAAAAAAAAACATGCAAAAACACGGTTGTTCAATTGAATTGAACAGTAGTTGTTCAATTCGATTGAACAACAACCGTTCAATTGGATTGAATAGCAATCGTTCAAAGGTTTGAATAGAAAAATAAACACACAAAACATAGTCGTTCAATTGAATTGAACAACAATTTTTAAATTCAATTTAACATTAGATATTTAATTGGATTGAACATCAACTGTTCAAAGGTTTGAACAACAAAACAAAATATATAAAAAGAATGCAGCTATGAGCATGAAGAAGAGATGGAATGTACAACAATGAGAAAAAAATTGTAAATTGCAGGGGATTTATATACAATATTTACAAGAGGAAATAAAAAATTTCCATGAACTTAAATTTGTGGGGCCATCACCCCCTGCAGCTAAAATTTGGATGGTGGGAAAGTCACACACCTGCTGGCAGAAATACTCCTTTGTAAGTCGTTTGTGATAGAGGCGCACTCGATGTCCATTGACTTGGAAGGTGGAACCAGTCCTGTCTATGGTAGTCAAGGTAATGGTACCATTGTTGTGTACTTCCTGAATTTCGTATCGGCTGAGCCACCTTGTTTTTAATTTACCTGGGAAGTCTTGGAATCTGGAGTCGTAGAGAAGTTCCCAATCTACTTTATAGAATGTCTTATTTTTTATGAGGTTGTCATGCCACTTCTCTCGTTGTTGTTGAATAATTTCATTATGCTATAGATCAAGTAGTCGTGTTTGATCTAATTCATTTATTTGCTGGAGTCTTCTAATCTGGGTCTCTGTCAAATCTAGCCCCACATCATAGGTTGTTCTTTGAGTCTTTATTTCAAATTCGATAGGAAAAATTGGTTGCCTTCCAAATACCAAATGGTACTGAGAATATCTAGTGGTGTTTCGCGATGTTGTGTGGTAAGCCCACAAAGCCTCTGGTAGTTTAGTATCCCAATCCCGTCTGTGTTTTGAGACTATTTTAGTGAGAGTTTCCTCAAGAAATTTGTTGGTTCTTTCAACCTATCCATTTTCCTGCGGGTGGTAGGGAGAGGTGACTTTATGGATGACACGGTGGTTTTTCAGAGTGGCTGTAATTTTATTTCCCATAAACTGTGCCCCTCCATTAATTATCACTTCCTGAGGTAAGCCATATCGCACAAATAGCTCAAAAATAAAATTGATCACATATTCTTCCATAGCTCTTGATAAAGCCACTATTTATACCCACTTCATCACATAATCTGTGGAAACCAGTATGTAGGTCTTATGATTTTATGACAGGTTGAATGGTCCAACGAAGTCCAATGCCCATCGTTCGAAAGGTTCCACTACTAGCTGTGGTTGTAATGGAATTTCATCAGCTTGGCTCGGGCAGCCCATTGTTTGGTAACTATTGCAGGCTTGGACATATTTCTTGGCATCTTTAAAAATTGTAGGCCAATAATAGCCCATTTGTAATAATTTGTGCCCTGTCCTATGATTTTCAAAATGGCCACCACACGGTTCATCATGACAGGCCCGTAGGATGTGATAAATATCATCTTCTCAGATGCATCTGTGTATATGCATATTAGCCCCTGTATGAAAAATATATTTGTTGATCCAGGAGAATCTAGCACTATGGTGGACAATCATCTTCCTTTCCTTTGATGTCAAGTGTCTTGGCAGCTTTCCTACTTTCACATAATTCTCTACATCTGTGTACCATGGTGTTTTTACTGCTACAGTGAACAAATTCTCATTTGGGAACTGATTTTCCACCACTACTACGTCATCTGTCTTTGGAACTCTCGACAGGAAATCTGCAACTACGTTCTCCATCCGTGGGTGGTCATTGATAGTTATGTCAAACACCTATAAAAGCAACAACCAACGAGTTACTCTTCCATTTTTAATAGGTTTATTGGCTAAATATCTAATGGTAGAGTGATGCGCATACATGAATACTTGATAGCCAGTTATATAATGTCTAAATTTATTAATATCATAAATGATAGCCAAGAACTCCTTTTCAGTCACTGTATAGTTTAATTCAACAGGAGTGAGATTCTTGCTGATATAATAAATATCATAGGGATTTTTATCTTCTTCTTGACCTAGAACTGTCCCTATCATTGTGTCAGATGCATCTGAGGAAATGTGAAAGGCCAGCCCCCAATTAGGGTGCATAAGATTGGTGCAGTCGATACAACTTCTTTAAATTTGAAAAATCAGTGTCACATTTATCATATCAATGGAATTCAACATTTCTAGTTAATGCATACAAGGACGCAAAAATTTGTGATAAATTCTTTATAAATCTACGATAGTACCCTACAACCCAAGGAAACTATGTACCTCTCTCTGCATACAAGGTGTGGCTAATAAAAGGATTACCTATATCTTTTCTGGATCTACCTATATTCCAGCTGCATAGATGTAGTGCCCTAGGATTACTCCTTTGGTCATCATCATGTGAAATTTTTCATTGCTCAAACAAAATCTAGTAGCAATACATCGTTCCAATAATTTTTCTAGTGTTTCCAGTGATTGATTAAAATCATCTCCATATGGGGTAATTTCGTCCATGAAATTCTGAGTCCTTCATTTATTAAATTAGAAAAAATGTTGAGTATGGTTTTTTGAAATGTTGTTGGGGCATTGCATAACCCAAATGGTAATACCCTATAGGAAAATGTACCCCATGGGCAGGTAAAGGTTGTTTTATCCTGGTCTTCAGGGGCTATCTAGATTTGATTGTAACCACTAAACCCATCAAGGAAGGAGAAGAACCGCTTCCCTGCCAATGTATCAAGGACCTGATCAATGAACGGGAGGGGGAAGTGGTATTTCTGTGTTGCTTTGTTCATTTCTCTGTAATCCACATAGATTCACCATTTCCCATTCTTCTTATAAATGAACACTAAAGGAGAGACCCATTTGTTATCTGAAATAGGATAGATCAAGTTTACATCGAGAAAATTTTGTAATTAAACTTTTACAATGTCTTTTAAATGTGGGTTTAATCTCTGTTGAGGCTACCAAATAGGTTGAGCGTCCTTTTCAGTATAACTATTATGTGTGCATAGCTTAGGATCTATACCCTTCATGTCTGGGTAGTCCCAAGAAAATTCTCCCTCTTATTTCTGTAAAACCTTAATGAGCTTTTGTTGTTGGTTACTATCCAGACTTCCATTGATACTTAAAACCTTTCTTGGCTCAGTTTCAATTGGTATTCTATTGTGAAAAATAGTCGTGGGTATGTGTAGTTTCCTATTTTTCCTAGTATAGTTTTGTCACTCCTATTAAGGGTTATTTTTAATGAGTTATATATATATGAAATATTGATCACTAGATTGAGGAATATTGTTCTATATACATGATTGTATTTCCTCTTTATGTTTATGTATGTCATAGTGATCACTGAATTGGGTAACAATGTTTTATATACATAGTTATATTTCCTCTTATGTTTATGTATGGAAGATTGACCATTGGTTGGGAAAAATGTTTTATATAGTTTTATTTTCCCTTATGTGTGGCATATTTTATTATGTGTTTTATATGATGTTATGCATATGTTTCTCTTTTTTCATTTGACTTATGTATCAGGTGTATGACATTGATGGAGATCCTGGATTGAGACACATAGACCCATGGATGCTCATGGTTATGTGGAAAAAAATGGTTAAATTATGATTTATGGATGATACATGACTTTCAGGATTATATATATATGTCTAACATTGTACTGAGAAGGATGTGGTAAGAGACCTGATCATTTTCCAACAAGGATGTTCAATTATGAATGACTTTGTAAGTCATTTCTTCAAAACCTAAATGGCCATGGAAGTCATGCACCATTCATAGTAAAATGTGTTTAAGTTAATCTCATTATAAAATTCATATGATTCCTTTGATCTGTGAGATTGCGATGTGTGCAGGTCTTTGAACAAGGCCTTACCAACGAACCATGAAATGGGTAAAAGCTCACAATTAGTACCATAAGGAGAAACACTGAGTTTCAAAGCACAATAGATGAGAAAGCATGGAAATTAGGGCATAGAGTCCTAAATCCAAGAAATATAAAGACGTGGAGTCTTGTACATTTAGGGAGCAGAGTCCTAAATATTTAAAAATATCAAGTTATGGAATCTTGGATCTTTGGAGTAGATTAGGGCGTGAAGTCCTCAATCTACTAAGGCACGAATATGCATGAAATAGGGATGCGGAATCCGTATTATCCGAAAGAAAAATACCACTCATATATAAATTTCCTTAAATAGAATCTCAATCTGACAATTTTGGAATGACTTTCTAAAAATAGAAATTCATGTCTAGCATCTCAAGCATGACTTTCCAAAAATAGTAAATCTCCTTGCATAAATTGGTAATCAAGCATAGTTGAAGGAAATTAAATTAACTTATCATTAATCAATCCTAATAGTTCAATATTGACTTAATCCTCAATGTTATTAGTATTATAATTATCTTTTATGAGACTATGATATTTTATTAAAAGGGAATTACAAATTAACTTCATCTATTCAATCAATTCATACCTCTCACCTTCATGACTCTCATGGCTCTATGTACCTCTCTCTATTTTAAATATTACATTACACTCTCTTTTATTCACTCATCAAGGAATGGCATATTCCTCTTACACTCATTAAAGATATGTCATAAAATATTCCTCTTACACTCTCTTTAATGCATACGTTACACTCTCCTTAAATAAGGCATCCATACCTCTCCCTAATGGCATAAGTTACACTCCTCTAAATGGAATACAATGCATGCATATTACTCCTCCTTTCTGACAAGAATTGGTTTCTCCTCCTATATATGAGTCTCGTGTATTCTTACTTGGGAGAGGAGGGTGATGCCAAGGGTGGAAGAGGCTTCAGGAAGTTTGTGAGAGGGAGAGATATGGAAAGTATCTAATCGCTTCCAAAAAAAATCTAAATTCCTTACTAATATACTAAGTATCTATTGAGGTTGAACATGAGTGGTATTTAGAGGAAGTGAAAACTATCTTCCTTAGTTTGCCTTGCATCTCTCTCTCTCTACTATTGTGTTGTGGTATTGTTTGAGAGCTTTTGCACCTCGGGGGTTCTAGGGGGAGAAGTTCTTCCTGGATATGGTTGGGAGGAAAACTAGGTGGTTCATGATGAATTGGTAAGGATATTGGAGTTGGAGCATACTCTTATTGGCGCTGGAGCATACATACATCCTTTTGGACTTGTAAAAATTCACTGTCAGGTATGTGGATCAAATTATATTATGTATTTTTATAGTTTACTTCATAGCTTTTGCTTGTTTTGTGTTTTCTGAAACTTACATGTATATGAAGTGTTGCACACCAAATGTGAGGAAATTTCGTAATAGTTGTAGAAGAATTTTCTTATATAGTGTTGAATCAATTGAAAAAAATTCCTAATGGATGAATCTTGTAGGCTGCCATGAATTAGATGAAAATGTTTAATGGCTTAAATCATGTTTTCCTTCTCTTTGTATAGCTCTAGATAAGTTTTCATACTATGTGTTTGATAGAAGTCATAAATGAGATTGTAGGATTTTTGGGTTGTTATTTTAAAGAATCACATTTCTAGGCATCCCTGTTGCGATTCAGCTCAACTTCAAGGGTTATCCATACCAATAGACCATTTCACCCCAACTTTGATTTCAAAAATCAAGTTTTCGGACACCGATTCCCAAATCTCCTTTGTTTTGCAGATTTGTTGCTGCATCTAGGAACCACCTATTGTTTTTTTTTTCTATTTGGTTCTTTTTATATTGGATCTACCTAATAATTTATACTGATGAATATAATATAGGCTAACCACTTGGAAATTGTGTTTAAATTCTAAATGGTTAATACTTTGAAAATTTAAATAACCTTATGGAAACATGTTTTATGACTACCAAATGTTTGTCAAAATTCCCCAATGGTTGTACCTTACAAAATTGTGAGCTATGTTTAGAATTCCTAAAGATTTATATTCATTGGTATAGATTCGACAATGAATATGGCTGATAGTCTACTTATATCTTAAGTTCAATTATTAATACTACTCACAAAAAAAATGAAGTCATGTAATTTTGGATTAATGTTAGCTAATTGTTGTGAAAACACCTTAAAGAGATAATTGTTGTACGTGTTTGAAAAAATGCCTCAATGGGTGTACATTTCATGCTTGTAAATTCGTTTTCATAATGTTCAATGGTCGCATCTAATTACGTTTATGAATTGTCCATAAAACAAAAAGGCTTAGGTTAATTTAGGATTTGCTATCAAGGTGTTTCTAGTGTAATAACTCCATTGAGTTAAAGGGTCCTACTGAAAAGTCAAAATTGAGGTAAGTAATTTGTTGCAATATTAGCTCACATATGAATTCCTAATTATTGGATGTCACCCCTATATAATTTGAATTATCCTTTGAAGAAAATAATTCATAATCATGTTATTTAGGAAAAAATGAAATTAGTCACTCTTGAACACATTTAATTACAACGGAATTAACAATTAGCTTATTGTAAATTGTGGTCATAAAGGTTTACATTTATTCATCCTACTAAATAATTTATATATTAAAGGTGATTTCAGTCTTGAGAAGCAATTATTATGGTTGTATGTTTTGGATCTTGATAAACCTTGAACCTTGTATCTTTGAGGATAAGTTAGTTGAATGTAGGGTGTAGTGTAAAGGACACCAATAAATTCAATGTCCTATGTCTTATATATATATATATCATTTTGATTTAGTATAATATTTCTCTATAATAATTATGGTAGGTAAGATGGGACCTTACATATGGTATCAGAGCCCAAGTTCAAAACTCTAGGACCTAGGGCTTGCATACTAATAATCAAACCTAAGTACTTTATTTACTTAACTGATCTATTTCTGGTCAATTAAGTAATCATGGAGAGAGCATCAAGGAGGAGGAAGGAATTCTCATCTTCACCTCCCCAAGCCAACAAATCTGAACAAATATCCATTAGGGAAGTAAAGGATATGATGTTATATTTCCAAAATATGACTGAAGTATTGATTAATAGGGTTGGGGGAAATCCTTCAGTGCCTGGTTCTTCATCTCAAGCAGAAAGGAAAGAAATACCATCTAATGGAGATGTACATAGAGAGTTGGAAAAAGTTAAGCTTCCTGTCTTTAAGGGTACCAAAAAAAGGGAGGTAGCAAAATCTTGGTTGGAAAACATGCCCCTGTGTTTTGAGTTGCGGAGCTATTATAGCAACCAAAAGCAAATTTGGCTATTTACCAACTTAAGGAGAGTGCACTATTATGGTGGAGAAACTTAGAGTCCCAATTGGGGTACCCCATGTCTACCTTGACATGGGAACGATTTGAAGAGAAATTTCAAGCAAAGTACCTTTCTGCTGAATACTTGGAGAGGAAGTTGAATGAGTTCCATGATATTAAGCAAGGAACTAAGAAAATCCTTGAATATGAGGCACCATTCATGGAATTTATTAGATATGCCACCCATCTAAATACCGAAGCCCTCAAGGTAAACAACTTTTTGTATGGGTTGAATCCTATTATAAAGTAGAAGGTGCACATTTTAAGGCCTAATACATTGCATGAGGTAGTGCAACAAGTAATTATAGCTGAGGAAAAATTGTTGGGCAAAAAATGTGGGGATAAAACCACAAATCTATCATTCCATGGGAAATCTCCTCGAAGGGGAGGCCAATATGTAAGACATAAGTCAGGTGGTTCACATCATAGGGATTCCAAAAGAATCATACTTTTAAGAACCAAGGAAATAATTCAAGGCAACAACTTCAGCAAAGTAGTGCTCGCACTCAAGAAACACCTAATAAAAGGGTCAAATTTATGAAATATTCTCCCACTAATGGATGTTTGACTTGTGGAGGACCTCATTATGAGAGAGATTTCCCTGAAAATAATATTAAAGCATAATCAAAGTAGGAACAAGCCACTGTTAGATATATGGGTAGAGCCCATAGGATTCATGCAGTGTTGTAGGATCGCCAAGTTGAGCATCAATCTACTGTGCTTGAAGCATCTGATAAGCTAAATGGTATGGATGTTACTATTTTGATTGATCCTGGTGCAACTGAAAGTTTTATTTCTCCTATTTCTTTATTGAAATGTAAATTAGTGGCAATAGAGCAAGATGATTTTGATCAGGTTGATATGGCCTCAAGACGATCTCAAAAGGTTGAATTCTTAGTGAAAGAGTGTCCTTTAGACCTAGGAGTGTGTGTCACACATGTGAATCTTTATGTGATGCCACTTGGTCACTATGATGTGATAATTGGGATGGACTGGCTTGAATCCCACTTGGTTGTGCTGAATTTTCGAAGCAAAGCCCTTTAGTTTTTGATTCATGAGGGTCAATCTAGGGTTCTCCATGGGAAAATAAGACCTATTTCTTTAAGACTTATCTCATTCTTGCAGATGAAGTGAATTCTTAGAAAAAAATTTCAAATTTATGTTGTAGTGACTTTAAATGAGGGAGAGCTTTCATCCTTTGAACAATATCCTTTCCTTTCAGATTTCTCTAATGTCTTTCCAGAGGATTTTCCTGGTTTACCTCCAAATCTTGAGATTGAATTCTCCATTGAGCTTAAGCTCGATATTGAACCTATATCCAAAGCTCCCTACTGAATGTCTATTGTTGAACTTCATGAGTTGCAAGTTCAAATTCAACAGTTATTGTATCGGGGTATGATTAGACCTAGTGTTTCACCTTGGGGAGCTTCTGTGATATTTGTAAAGAAGATAGATGGATCTCTTCGGCTTTGTGTTGATTACAAGAAATTGAATTGACTAACTATTCGAAATCAATATCATTTTCCTTGCATTGATTATCTATTTGATCAAATTAAGGGAGCCATTGTATTCTCCAAGAATGATCTTCGATTAGGATATCATCAGCTTAGAGTTAAAGAAGAGGATATTTCCAAAACTTCTTTTCGAACTCGTTTTGTTCATTATCAAATCGTGGTTGTTCCCTTTGGGTTATCTAATGCCCCACGAGTTTTCATGAGTCTAATGAATGGTGTATTTAGAAAGTACTTGGACAAATGTGTACAAGTGTTCCTTGATGAAATCTTAATCTATTCAAATTCCCCCGAAGAGCATGAGCAACACCTAAGGATGGTATTGAAATTCTTAAGATAAAATAAGCTTTATGAAAAAATTTCCAAATGTTCTTTTTGTTCAATCAAAAATCCATTATCTTGGACAAATTATCTCCAGTGAAGGAATTTCGATTGACCCAACAAAGATCAATGCAATTTCAGGATGGCCAACACACTCTAATGCACATGAATTATGTAGTTTCATGGGTATGGTAGGATACTGTCAGAGATTTGTAGAAGGGTTTTAAAAAATAGCCAGCCCAATCACTTCATTTCTTACGAAGGGAGCATGAGTTAAATGGAGAGATGAGTGTGAGCAATATTTTTCCAAGCTCAAGCAATGTTTGACTACAACTCCGATAATGAAGGTTATATATATGGATAGACCATTTATAGTATGTACAGATGTGTCAAAAGGTGGATTAGGTGCCATTTTATCACAAGAAGGCAAGGTGATTGCATATGCGTCTAGGAATCTAAGGCCTCATGAAGAAAACTATGCAACCCATGATATGGAACTAGTAGCCAGCGTTCATGCCTTGCGACTTTGGTGACATTATCTGGTGGGCAAGAAATTTGAATTGAAAATAGATCATAGATGTTCGAAACATATATTTACTTAAAGTGATCTTAATGCTAGACAAAGAAGGTGGTGATAACTCCTAATTGAATATGATTTTGACATAACTTACATCAAGGATACATTGAACAAAGTAGTTGATGCACTTAGTCGAAGGCTACGCATATTTTCAGTAATTCCACTAAAGATTGATTTACGGGAGCACATCTTGAGGACACAAGATGTAGATGAATGGTGTAAGGAGGTTAAAGCTTCTCTTTGTGGGGAGGAGGCTAAGAAAAGAAAGGTAGAAGGCTATTCTTGTGATGATGATGGAATGGTGAGATTTATGCAAAGGATTGTAGTTGCAGATCAAGATGGGATTCGTGAGTTAATTTTGAAAGAAGCTCACCGTTGTTAGGTAAATTGACTCGGGATTAAACTCAAGGTTGACCGAGTTAAACAGTGATGGTTTTGGGGCACATGGTATTGTGCACCCTTGGTTTTTAGCTCATGGTATTGCATGTAATGGAGCCTATAAAAGGCTCGGAGGACTTCATTGTAATGTAAGCCTAGATGTGAGTGGTGAAGGCTCACTTGGCTGGATTGGCCAGGGTTTTGGCCAAGGCTAATGAAATTTCATTAGGATGAGTTTTTCCCTGAGTTTGGGTTTTTTCTCTGTTAAACATCTATGTTTATGTTTATGATTGTTTCTGGTTATGTTTAATTATTCCTCTTGGAAATTATTTATGTTCTCTAGTAAATGTTTTGAGTGGGAGATCTAAATCTAGAGGGAGATCTAAATCTCCTGGAAAGTTTCTAAAGGTGTGCTAGAAATGAAGAAAGGAAGGGCACTACAAAAAGGACTGCAGATCTAAAGCTCCTGAGAAAGAAAAGGGATCTGATGATGCTCCTTCGTAGAGGCAAAAACCACCTCGGATGAAGGTGGGGATGTATATTTGGCTTCTTCTTCAAATACACATGTAGATCATGAGTCATGGTTGATTGACTTGGGTGCATCCTTTCACTTCACTCCCCATAAGGAGTGGTTCTACGAGTATGAGAAATATGATGCTGGTGATGTCTTCTTAGGTGATGATAGGAAGGCCTGAATCGTCGAATGAGGAAAATTCAAGCTGAAGCTGCAAGGTGGAAGGATTAGAACACTTCCTAGCGTTATGCACATTCCTGCATTGGCTAGAAATCTATTTTTTTGTAAGAAAGATGGATGATGCAGGTGTAAAAAAAATGTTTGAGAAAGATACCTATAATATGGTTCGGGGAGCACTGGTATTAATGCAAGGAGTTTAGATTGGAACTCTGTACAAGCTTCAGGGCAGCACTATTATTCATGGGTGAAACTGTTCTGTGGTTCCCGAAAATGGAGCGGAAAGCCTAGCGGTCTTTGGAGAAAAGACCATGCTATGTCATCAAAGGCTTGGACATATTGGAGAGAAGGGCCTTTGAATACTGCATGGAAATGGTATGGTAGAAGGTATGCCTAATAGCTCTCTGGATTTTTATTTCTATGAACATTGTGTATATGGGAAGCAGAATCGGGTGAGTTTTCCTTCTGGTGCTAAGAGGGCAAACAAGATATTAGAGCTTGTGCATAGTGATGTGTTTGGACCTGTGTTGGTTCCATCACTGGGTAAGTATATGTACTATGTTTCATTCATAGACGACTTCTCAAGGAATACATGGATATATTTCTTGAGGAAGAAATCTAAAGTCTTTGACATATTTAAATAATTTAAGGCTCTAGTGGAAAACCAGACAGAGAAGAAGATAAAGGTGTTGAAGACAGATAATGGTGGGGAGTTCTACAAGAATGAATTTGAAGAGTTCTGTAAGAAGTGTGGTATAGCATGGCAGAAGACTAATCCATACACACCTTAGCAAAACAGAGTTGCAGAAAGAATGAACATAATGCTGATGGAAAAGGCAAGAAGCATGCTCAGTGGTACCGGTTTAGGACAAGAATTCTGGGCAAAGGCAGTGGAGACTGCATGTTACTTGGTCAACAAATCACCTTCATCAGCGTTGGAAGATAAGACTCCACATGAGGTATGGATTGGTAAGAAACCCTCTCTTTCACATTTGATGGTATTTCGATGTGATGCATATGTACATGTTCCAAAGGAGAAAGGGGCCAAGTTGGATAATAAATCTGAAAGGTGCATCTTTATTTGGTATAAGGATGGTTTAAAGGGTTACAAGATTTGGAACCCAGAAACAAGGAAGGTTGTGTACAGTTTAGATGTTGTGTTTAGAGAGATGAAAGATGTTGTTAAAAATGAAGTCCTACCAAAGGAACCTGAGAAGATAGAGTTTGAGCTAAAGGAGGGTGAATCAGACTCTACAACAGAAGAAGACTCAAAAGAGGAAGGGCCACAAACTCCAACTGTGAGAAGATCAGTTCGAGAAAGAAGACAACCAGAAAGGTATAGTCCATCTTCTTTCTTCTCAAATTTTTCTTTAACTATAACTAACGATGATCCCAGAACTGTCATGGAGGAAGTAGATTCAAAGGATGGAAAACTCTGGAAGGAGGCCATGGTTGATGAAATGGCATCCTTGCATAAAAATGAAGCATGGGATCTAGTGGAGTTGTTGGCTGGAAGGAAGCCCATCGGGAGAAAATGGGTGTTTAAGAAGAAGATAAATGTAGAAGGAAAGATGGAGAAATACAAAGCTCGGTTGGTAGCAAAAGGTTATTCCCAGGTGTCGGGAATTGATTTTGGTGATATTTTTTCTCATGTGCCAAAGTTACTTCTATTATATTACTTTTATATGTTGCTGCTGCATTTGATTTTGAGGTAGAACAGATGGATGTGAAGACAAAATTTATTCATAAGGATCTGGAAGAGGAGATCTACATGAAACAACCTGAAGGATTTATGGTGAAGGGGAAGAAATAACTGGTATGCAGGTTAAATAAGTCTCTGTATGGGTTAAAACAGTCACCAAGGATGTGGTATCAAAAATTTGATACCTATATACGGGGATTTGGCCTCACTAGAAGCAAGGAGGATCAATGTGTTTATTTTAAATTAATTGGTGACCATTTTTTTTATTTGGTATTGTATTCAGATCATATGTTGTTGATTGGAAATGACAAAGAAATTACCCAAGATTTGAAGACCCAACTGCTCTCCAAATTCAACATGAAGGATCTTGGTGCTGCAAACTATATTTTGGGCATGGAAATTAAGATATATCGGGCAAAGAGGAAGCTCTAGTTAAACCAGAGGAAGTATGTCGAGACTATATTGCAGAGATTCAATATGCAGGATAGTAAACCAATGAATGTTTCGATTCCTATAGGTGTAACGTTGTTTGCTAAACAATGTCCCAAGACTCAAGAAGAAGAGAAGGATATGTCATGTGTTCCATATGCAAGTGCAATGGGTAGCCTGATGTACGCAATGGTCTGTACTAGACCAGACATTACACATGCAGTGGGAGTATTGAGTAGGTTTATGTCAAACCCAGGGAAGGATCATTGGACAATAGTGAAGCGGGTTGTCAGATATTTGTGTGGCACTAGTGATTACGACTTGTGCTACCAGGGAAGAACAGGATTGGAAAGAGTATTGGAAATTCATAGTTTTGTTGATGCAGACTAGGCTGGAGATCTGGACCAAAGAATATCTACAAGTGGGTATTTTTTTAGCCTATTTGGAGGTGCAGTCAGTTAGATGAGTAAAAGATAGTCTGTAGTGGCTCTTTCAACTACAGAGGCAGAATACATGGCAGCCACTCATGCAAGCAAGGAAGCAGTTTGGTTGCAGAGATTTTGTTCAAGTATGGGGTTGGTGCAGCAAGCTATAAGGATAGACAGTGATAGCCAAAGTGAAATTTTCTTAGCTAAGAACCCTGCTTATCATTCAAAGACAAAGCACATTGATGCTCAATATCACTTTGTGAGAGATATGGTTGAGGCTAAAAGGGTGTTGTTGGTAGAGGTGGACATTTTGAATAATGTTGCAGATGCATTGATGAAGTCTATGACCACTCAGAAGTTCTCTTGGTGTAGAGAAAAAATGGGTGTTTCAGGGCTAGGCTAATGACTAAGCTCTCCTGTGGCCCCCTGCAGAAAGAAAACAACAAGTGGGAGAATGTTGGGTATGTGTTATATTCTTTCCATGACTAGTCACACGTCAGGGAGCGATAGCCCTCATTGTACGTTGCATCGGGTGCAACAACCCCCCCTGTTTGGGCTCTAGAGCAGTGCACCTGGAAAAAAAAATTGGACCCTATTTTTCGGTGGGCAGACCTGCCCATGATTTTGTGCATGGGTTTGCACATGGTTTTGGGGCATGATGGTTTTCAACCCCTGGTATTTTGTAGATCTGTTCAAGGGAACTACAGTTATGTTCTAATCTAGGGTTAATGGATTAGGTTTTATGTATGCTTCGGCATGTATATATATGTATTGTAACACTAAAAGGAATATAATTAAAAATCAAGTTGGTCGTCCCGATTTGGGATACAGGGGAAAATATCTGTGTATATCTGCTTTATATTTTATGCTCTGGCTATTGTTTATTTTCTGTTTTTAAGATTCGTTTGTAGATAATTTATGTACAGGATTAAAACCTACATTTGGTATCAGAGCCATATTTGGCTTCAGAGGGAGGTTTCTGTTGCCATGGGTTTTATTGGCATGTGAATGGAGATATGATTTGTTGCACTGATGCAGATCTGGACCTTGAATGTAAGGGTTTAGAAGAGCTATAGTCGTAAGGCAAGCCTCAGATGCAGAGATATGAAATCTGATAAAGGGTCATAGCCATATAAAATCGATGAACCGATCGCATCACTATTTGATGCAATCAACGACACTGCTATTGGGAAAAAAAATGAACACGTTGAAGATTCGATGTGGGTGAGAAAGTAAGGTTTCTGTGGAGCGATCGGCTCGTTCAATATTGAGTGGCCAAGCCACTTGAAACCAGAAAAAAAATAAATAAATAAATAAATAAATAAATAAATAAAAAAATCATGTAACGTTTAAGAAGCTTTCTGGTTTGTGAATTCATGGGATTTACTAGGGTCAAGGTGTGCCCAGTCAAACATGATGAAAAACTATGCCATAGCTAGAGAATGGGTGAGTTGGTGGTTACAACCTGTGTTTAAGGTTGCATAGATTGTGATAATTTCCAGATTTGGTACCTCATCATGGAGCGACCTGTGTAGGAGGAGGTGGCAGGCCTGTTTGATAAACAAGAAAAGGATCAGCTGTATTTTACGCAGAAGCATCCAAAATTGATGCATGTTGTCACTCCACTAGCCATGATAGATGAAGGTTTTTTTTCGATGGTGGGGGAACATGGATCAAAGGATCTAGTAACGGTGACCACGGCATTCCACTGGTTCGACCTCGACACCTGGGTATGATAGCGGTGTGGTCTTATAGAAGGAGTAACATCAGTCCTAATATCGATTTAGTGGGTGTGGATTTGTTGGAGTCAGCCATGCCTTACCGGAAACCATGCCTTGATTATATGTTATATGGATACATGAAGTTGTTGTTCTTGTTCGTTATGGTGATAGAAAATGGATGGGGCAGTGATCGAGATACAATTGTCACTATCGTAGAATTATTCCCTTGTGGTGACCACTGCGAGAGAGAAGGGCATCGAGATTCTAAAAGAAAAGGTATTGAGAAGTTTTAGAGAGGTGCGACGGGTGTCAAAGCATGGACCTGCGAGCCTAAAATATGAAGGCATGGATGTGGTTGAGATCAATCTCGTTAAATTAAATGTATTTGATGTCCACATCCTAGTTGAAGAGATGTAGATGCATAATTTCTTCAATCATGCAAATTAGGCCATGAGGTGATGGTAAGGATGAGAACCAGAAATCAAAATGGTCTAGAAAAGGCGAAGAGGGTGTAGTTGCAGTCATGTTCGTGGATCAAGCAACAATGAAGTTGAAAAGACAAATTGTAGCATGATTGAGCCGTGATATCGGATGTACATAGGTCTACATCCATTGATAGTTCAAGGAGAGCATGTGCATGAAAAGGCTCATATATTGCATGTGCAAGAGGGGATGTGTTAAAATAGCAACAATGAAAAAAAAAAAAACAAAATTATTGTAATGGAGTCAAAATTTTATTACATGTAAATGGGCATATTGATGTAAGACCTGGTATGGCATGCGTACCCCTGGGTAATCACTGGTAAGGTCTTGGTTAGACCTAGGTGATATGGGGGATGTCAGGTTAATAATTACCCTGGGTAAAAATTTGATGTGGGAGGAGCTAGAGTGAGCGGGATTGTCTCATTTAGCATTTTTGGTTGGATTTAGTCAATAATCCCCAAGTCAAGTTTAAGGGGGAGATGTTAGGGAAATTGACTCGATATTAGAGTCAAGTTTGACCGAGTTAAACAGTGATGGTTTTGGGGCACATGGTATTGTACACCCATGGTTTTTAGCTCATGGTATTGCATGTAATGGAGCATATAAAAGGCTTGAAGGAATTCATTGTAATGTAAGCCTGGATGTGAGTAGTGAAGGCTCACTTGACTGGATTGGCCAAGGTTTTGACCAAGGCTAATGAAATTTCATTAGGATGGGTTTTCCCCGGAGTTTGGGGTTTTTCCTAGTTAAACATTTGTGTTTATGTTTTTGATTTGTTGCTGGTTATGTTTAATTATTCCTCTCAGTAATTATTTATGCTATCTGGTAAATGTTTCTTCAACCGTGTAGTATATATGGCTCACCCGAGAGTCCAAAATATGTATGTTGGTTTAAAGAAAAAATTATTTTGGACAGGCATGAAGAAGGATGTAGCAAATTTTGTGGCAAAGTGTTTGGAATTTCATCTAGTTAAAGCAGAGCATGGTCATCCAGCAGGATTGTTGCAACCGCATAAAATTCATGAGTCAAAATGGGAAGAAATATCTATGGACTTTATTGTTGAAATACCTAAAATAACCAAAAGGCATAACTCCATTTTGGTGGTGGTGGATAAGCTTAATAAGACTGCCCATTTTATCTGTTAGAGATTCTTACAAAGAAGCTAAAATAGCACAAGTATTTATAAATGAGATCGTTATACTTCATGGTTTTTCGAAGAAAATAATATGAAACAGGGACTCTATATTCACAAGAGGATTTTGGACTAGTTTTCAAGGATCTTTTTAGACACAATCAAATTTCAGTATAGCTTATCATCTAGAAACTGATGATCAAACTGAAAGAGTAAATCAAGTGTTGGAGGACATGCTTAGAATATATGTAATGGATGTACAATCTAAGTGGGAAGATTATCTTCCTATAGTGGATTTTACGTATAATAATAGTGATCACCGCTCTCTTGGTATGGCCCCTTATGAGATATTGTATGGAATACCATGCAGAACAACTTTAAGTTGGGATATATTAGAGGACATAATCTCAGTAGGTCCTAAAATTCTTCAAGAAATGGAAGAACAAGCGTGTCATATAAGAAAAATATTAAAGGAGGCACAGGATAGATAGAAGAGCTATGTTGATATGCATAGAAGGGATCATAATTTTAAAGAAGGGGAATTTGTTTTTCATCGAGAAAAACCTTAGAAAATATCTATTAGATTTGGGAAAGGATCTAAGCTCTCCCCTCTATTTTTTGGGCCCTTTGAGATCATTGAAAGGATAGGACCTAGGCCATATCATCTTGCTCTACCACTATATTTTCATCGCATGCATGATGTATTTCATATTTCAATGTTGCATAAGTATGTTCATGATCCTTCTCACATTTTAGATTGGCATCAATTAGAGGTAACAGGTGAGGGGACTCTGAAGGCAGAGCTAGTTTTCATTTTGGACCATCACACTCGACATCTCATACATCGCATGGTGGACCAAGAAAAGGTCCAATGGGACCCATACAGTCCTAGTTCTGCCACTTGGGAAGATGCATCTTCTATGCATCTACAGTTTCCTTTTTTGTTTAGTCAAACTTTGAGCCAAGTTTACTCCAAGAGGGGGAGTATGTAGTGTCCTATTTTTCCTTGTATAGTTATGTCACTCCTATATGGAATATTGATCACTAGATTGAGGAATAATGTTTCATATATTCCTCTTTGTGTTTATGTATGTCATAGTGATCACTGGATTGGGTAACAATGTTTTATATACATAGTTATATTTCCTCTTATGTTTATGTATGGAAGATTGGCCACTTGTTGGGAAAAATGTTTTATATAGCTTTATTTTCCCTTATGTTTGGTATATTTGATTATGTGTTTTATATGATGTTATGCATATGTTTCTCTTTTTGAATCTGACTTATGTATCAGGTGTATGACATGGATGGAGATCTTGGATTGAGACACGTAGACCCATGGATGCTCATGGTTATGTGGAAAAAAATGGTTAAATTATGATTTATGGATAATACATGATTTGGATGATTATATATATGTCTAACATTGTACTGAGCAGGATGTGGTAGGGGACCTGATCATTTTCCAACAATGATGTTTAATTATGAATGACGTGGAAGTCATTTATTCAAAACCTAAATGACTGTGGAAGTCATGCACCATTCATGGTAAAATGTGGTTAATTTAATTTCGTTATGAAATTCATATGATTCCTCTAATCTATGAGATTGTGATGTGTGCAGATATTTGAACAAGACCTTACCAATGAACCATGAAATGGGTAAAAGCTCACAATCAATACCATAAGGAGAAACATGGAGTTTCAAAGCATAGTAGATGAGAAAGCATGAAAATTAGGGCGTGAAGTCCTAAATCCAAAAAATATAAAGACATGGATTCTTGTATATTTAGGGTGCGGAGTCCTAAATATTGAAAAAAATAAAGTTATGGAATCTTAGATCTTTGGAGTAGATCAGGGTATGGCGTCCTCAATCTACTAAGGCACAAAGATGGATGAAATAGGGGTGTGGAATCCCTATTCTCTTAAATAAAAATACCACACATGGATAAATTTCCTTAAATAGAATCTCAATCTGACAATTTTGGAATGACTTTCTAAATATAGAAAGTCATTTCTAGCATCTCAAGCGTGACTTTCCAAAAACAGTAAATCTCCTTGCATAAATTGGTAATCAAGCATAGTTGAAGGAAATTAAATTAACTTATCATTAATCAATCCTAATAGTTCAATATTGACTTAATCCTCAATATTATTAGTATTATCATTATCTTTTATGAGACTATGATATTTTATTAAAAGGGGATTACAAATTAACTTCATCTATTCAATCAATTCACACCTCTCTCCTTCATGACTCTCATGGCTCTATGTAACTATCTCTATTTTAAATATTGCATTACACACTTTTTTATGCACTCATCAAGGAATGGAATATTCCTCTTACACTCATTAAAGATATGTCATAAAATATTCCTCTTACACTCTCTTTATTGCATATTTTACACTCTCCTTAAATAAGGCATGCATACCTCTCCTTAATGGCATAAGTTGCACTCCTCTAAATGGAATACAATGTGTTACACCATTTTTTTGGTCATCTAACCTATTATCATTAGATGAACCCAAGTACACCATGTAAGACCAATTTTACCCTAAGTAAAATTTCTTTCACCATGTGAAATAACATTTGTTTATATTTCTCGATCATATTTAACCCAAAACAAGGAAATTAATTAAATAAATCATTATTTATTTGATTATTTCCTAGGAATAAGTTATTTAAATCATTATTTAAATAATATTCCTAGTTAAATTTGACTAAATCATTTTTAAATAATTAAATAAATAATTATTTATTTAATTATATTTCCACCATCTCCCTAAAATAATAAATAAATCATTTATTTATTTATTGTTTATAAATAAAGAAATGACCAAAGTCAAAAGACCTTTTCCCTCCAACAAATATAATAAAATATTCCTAAAGGGTGGTTCTAGAATTTGATTAATAATATTTTATTCATGCACCAAGTTCTAGATAACCCCAATATTTTGTTATAAATAGAAGGGTTTTTCCCATTCATTAGTCACCTCCATTGCATTAGATCACTCTGGATCTATACTAGGTCACATTCTCCATTTTTTCCTTTTGAGCTCCCATTGAGTTCTATGTTTTTTTAGGCTTTCTACAACAACAAGAGAGAGGAATTTTAGATCTGAAGCACTGAGGACTTTCAAGAACCCATCCCATTGAGGAGAACCAGAAAACACTTTTCTTGTTTTCCTCTCAGGTGCCCCCTTTTAATATAATATAAAAATTCTTTCAAATACATTGTTCTTGTCTTGTCTATTGGATGCATGGAGCCACATTTTAATTTATCTGCTTAATGTCTTTTATGCTTAGATCTGGATTTGTGTAGCATTATTTGGATCACCTAATTGCAGATTTAAAGATATTTGGCAGCCATAATCGATGTTAGGGCTATTTTTTATGCGTAGCTAAAGTGATCTTTTACGATGAAAGATTCATACTAACACAATGCATGCATATTACTCCTCCTTTATGACAAGAATTGGTTTCTCCTCCTATATATGAGTCTCATGTATTCTCACTTGGGAGAGGAGGGTGATGCCAAGAGTGGAAGATACTTGAGGAAGATTTTCATAGGGAGAGATATGGAGAGTATCCAATTGCTTCCAAAACAAATCTGAATTCCTTACTGATCTACTAAGTATCTATTGAGGTTGAACATGAGTGGTATTTAGAGGAAGTTAAAACTATCTTCCTTAGTTTGCCTTGAATCTCTCTCTCTCTACTGCTGTATTTTGGTACTGGTTGTAAGCTTTTGGATCTTGGGGGTTCCAGTGGGAGAAGTTCTTCCTGGATATGGTTGGGAGGAAAACTGGATGGTTCATGATGAGTTGGTAAGGATATTGGCATTGGAGCATACTCTTATTGGAGCTGGAGCATACGTCCATCATTTTGGAGTTGTACAAATTCACTGTTAGGTATGTGGATCAAATTATATTATTTATTTTTGCAGTTTATTTCATAGCTTTTGCTTGTTTGGTTGTTTGTTGAAACTTACGTGTATATGAAGTGTTGCAGACCAAATGTGAGGAAATTTCGTAATGGTTGTAGAAGTATTTTCTTGTATAGTGTTGAATCGATTTGGCAACAAGTCCTAATGGATGAATCTTGTAGGCTGCCATGAATTATATGAAACTTTTTTTATGGCTTAAATTCTGTTTTCCTCCTCTTTGTATAGCTCTAGATAAGTTTTCATACTATGTGTTTGATAGAAGTCATAAATAAGATTGAAGGATTTTTTGGTTGCTGTTGTTTTGAAGAATCGCATTTCTTATCATATTTGTTGCGATTCAGCTCAACTTTAGGGGTATCTAGACCAACAAACCATTTCACCCTAACTTTGATTTCAAAAATCAACTTTTCAGACATCGATTCCCAAATATGGTTTGTTTTTCATATTTTCTACTGCATGTAGGAATCGCCTGTTGTTTTGTTTTTTTGTTTGGTTCTTTTTATATTGGATCTACCTAATAATTTATACTGATGAATCTAATATAGGCTAACCACTTGGAAATTTTGTTTAAATTCTAAATTTTTAATACTTTGAAAATTCAAATAACCATATGGCAACATGTTTTATGACTGCCAATTGTTTGTCAAAATTCCCTAATGATTGTACCTTACAACATTGTGAGATATGTTTAAAATTCCTAAATATTTATATTCATTGGTATAGATTCAATAATGAATATGTCTGATAGCCTAATTATATCTTAAGTTCAATTATTGACACTACTCACAAAAAAAAATGAAGCCATGTAATTTTGGATTCATGTTAGCTAATTGTTGTGAAAACACCTTAAAGAGATAATGGCTGTAAGTGTTTGAAAAAATGCCTCAATGGTTGTACATTTCATGCTTGTAAATTGGTTTTCATAATTTTCAATGGTTGCATCTAATTACGTTTATAAACCGTCCATAAAACAAAAAGGCTTAAGTTAATTTAGGATTTGCAATCAAGGTGTTTCTAGTGTAATAACTCCATTGAGTTAAAGGGTCCTGTTGAAAAGTCAAAATTGGGGTAAGTAATTTGTTGCAATATTAGATCACATATGAATTCCTAATTATTGGATGCCAACCCTATATAATTTGAATTCTCTTTTTAAGAAAATAATTCATAAGCATGTTATTTAGGACAAAATCAAATTAGTCACTCTTGAACACATTTCATTACAATGGAATTAACAAATAGCTTATTGTAAATTGTGGTTCATAAAGGCTGACATTTATTCATCCCACTAAATAATTTATATTTTAAAGGTGATTTTAGTCTTGAGAAGCAAGTATTATGGTTGTATGTTTTGGATCTCGATAAACCTTGAACCTTGTAGCTTTGAGGATAAGTTAGTAGAATTTAGGGTGTAGTGTAAAGGACACTAATAACTTCTATGTCCTACAATATATATATATATATATATATATATATATATATATATATATATATATATATATATAAGTTAGTAGAATTTAGGGTGTAGTGTAAAGGACACTAATAACTTCTATGTCCTACAATATATATATATATATATATATTGTATTTTGATTTAATATAATATTTCTCTATAATAATTACAGTAGGTAAGGTGGGACCTTACAGTATGTGTTGATTATCAATGTCAGCTAAGGGGTCTTCATGTGCTTCATTATCAAGAACTACCTTTAACATTTGGCATTTTAAATTTTCAGAAGCAGGTGTATGATTCATGAGGTTATTGATTACATCATCTTCAGTTTGATCTTTGAATTCAAGTGCTTCAACTATAGTCAGCGGTGAACGGATCTTTTGTTCCCAGTATGTATGTGGTTGTTTGTGAATATTTACAGTGGGAAGACTTCATTTGGTAGGTGGGTATATGACAATATTTTTTATGGCATCACCTATAGCAATGGTCGTGATGCCTACCCGACAGCCTATGTAAGCGTCGGCTGTTTCTAACCAAGGTTGTCCCAGTATCAGAGGGTGCCCATCCAACCTACTTTTTGGGTTAATAACTAAAAATTATGTCGGATATTCCCATGAGTCCACAGAAACTAGGATGTCCTGTAATATTCCTTCAGGTTTGATAACAGATCTGTGAGCAAGTTCCAGAAAGGTAGATGTGGGTTCTAAAATTGTTATGACTAACCTCTCGCAGGTTTCTATAGTTAAGATGTTGATGGCCACCCCTAAGTCAACTAATGTGTTTGAAAAAGAGTGGCCAGATATTTGTACAGTCATTATGGGGTTCCCTGGATCCTCATATTTTACTGGATTTTCTTTAGCCAAGATTAAGTCTGACAATTCTTACCTGCTTCTTTCTGTACAACTGTTTAATTGTCTTGGCATAGATAGGAATGTCTTGGATAGCCTGTAGAAGAGGAATTTTAATGAAAATATTTTTAATTCCCTTAGGAGATTGAAATCTAAAGATACTATTGGTTTAGGAAATGTTAATATCTCAGGAAACGGAGGGGAGGAAATAATAAGGTTTTCAGTGTCTTTTCGGTCAACTGTGTCCCTCCCCTTATTTATGTCTGTTTCAATCATAGTTGACTGTTTAGGGGCTGTTGGAATTTTAGATCCAGGTTCTGGGAGGGTCGTATATTCTCTAGGTGAAATAACACGACCTAATTTTAGCCTAAGTTCATTTCATTGAGTTTGTTACATCTTGGGGTTTGGGTTTTTGATGATATGGATTAGCTAAACCAACCTACTATTGGGATTAGGATTGGCTTGAGCTGGTAGTTGAGGACACATGATAGGCTGGGGATTGTGTTGGACTATGTATGGAGCTGGTAATGTAGGTTTATTATAAACCCCTATCCCCATCTGTAGATTGGTCATACCCAGAGGTAGTTGCCAGTTTTGAGACCAATTTATGTTCTGCGAAGTGGGGGTAGGCCACTGGGTCTGATATTGATTTTTTTTCTAGTAAGGGGGAGAACAAATAAAACTTGGCCAATTATTACCTGAAGAGGGTTGTGTTTGCCAAGGAGGCATAGAAAATGATTAGGGTCGCTAGGTAGAAAAAGGTGGTTGGTTCTGCCATGTTGTTGCAGGGTTCTATTGGTTAAATTGTGGAGAAGAAAAGAATTGAGGAAGGTATTGTGGCATACCTAGTCGTGCTTGCCACTGTCGACACTGGTTGATCATATAGACTGGTTCTTTCTCTTCTTCTGCCTCTTTAAAAATCTCTTTAAACCCCAGAAGTGAAGGGAAATGGTCAGTGGAGTGGTCCTTGGTACAAATGTGCATGTATGGACCATGTCTAATGGACATTCCCATTGGCTGTGCCTCTTTCAACAGTGTGGACAAAAAACATCCAAGTTTTGTTCTGATATATATTTCTTATGTTTGGCTTGTAATACATCTAGTTGTTTTGTTAGGGTGCCCAAGATATCAGTTTTAAAATCTTCTAAAAGATTACCAAATTCTGCTCTGGTCACGTTACCATCGAACTGTGTAGGATTTCTTGTAGCTGAGTCTCGCCCGATTGACCTACTTCACGTACTACCTTGAGAACACCTAATGCATAGTGAAATAATGCCATCATATCCTTCCTGATAGATGTCCCCTTTTCCCATTATATTAAGTTTTTCTACCCATTCTTCTTTCATTCCCTTAATCATCGTTGCTTTTAAGATATTTTTAGATAGTGTAGTATATGGAGATATTTGCAAGTTATATTGAAATCTTTCAATGTAATCTTCTAATGTCTCGTTGTCCCTTGTAGACATATTGAATATTTCATCTTTTAATTCTCAAGTCCAACAATAGTCTTGATATTTTTTAAGAAAAGAGTTTTTCATCTTATCCAAACTATTAATGGATCCTCCACCGAGCCCCATAAACCAATGTAATGTTGTCCCCTTCAAAGTAGAGGGAAATAATTTCAGTTTCTAAGGGTCAATGGTGTAGTCATATGCCCTACATAAGACATCAAATTAAAATAAGAATGCATCTGGATCTTTCGAGGTCAACCCATGGAAGGTGGGGATTTTTGTAATGGAATGGCTTTCATAGGGGCATTTACGACCAGATCAAGAATGGGATATTCCAATGTTGATTCCTGCCTCAAGTTTTTGTTTTTTTCCATTTGATCAAATATATGCCAATAATATTTAGGGATTTCCTATTCTAGGAGAATAATTTGAGTGGAATTAGGAAGTGGATTTGGAGGAAGCCTTACAGCACTTCCTCGATTTGGGATGTTGGGTTTCTTTGTCTCAACCACTCTCTTAGGGGATCCAGGCTCTTGAGTTCTTACTTGTACTAAAATTCTAGTTGCTCCCCATCCTTCCTGCAAATTGCAAGAACTTCCCTCTCTTGGAGGGCCAGGACTTATGTGCGCAGCAGTCTGAAGGCTTTGTTCAGACCCTTCTGTTTCAATGTGAATCTCGGTGTGGGTTGTAGATGGTGAGGTTGCTACCTGAGGAAGCGTAGTAGGACTCTGAGTAGGAATGGTTCTGGGTCCTACAAATGTGTGGGATTCATCCTTCTTAATGATTTTGTCTATATACGTTTTTCTTCTAAGTATCACTCATCCTTTGCATTGTGGATTTAAGTGGGGAATATTGATCTAATTATATCTTTTTCTTCCTATTCATAAAACAAGAACACCTATCCTATTAACCTCTGCACAATTGCTAAGAACAGGGCTAGAGAGCAAGCATTTTTCTTTCTATTACGCGGGTTCTTACCTCTCATTTTCAATACCCAATTCTTTCACAGCAAAATAAAAAATAAATGAAGGACATCACTTTTAAACACTCTCCCAAGCAACGACGCCAAAAATTTTGGTCATAAAGGTGATTGTTTAAAGGTAACCTCAATGCTTTTTGTTGTGTAACCAGCTCCAAAAATAGAAGAAAAGAGATATAAACGCCTTAGAAATGAGCCGCTTCGAGGGGGCAACCTCCAATACATTACATAAATGAACAATTCTTGGATGATACAATTTACAAAACCTCCTTTCTATATATAGGAGTCCATGGGGCCATAATGTAATCCTAGTGGGCCACAATGTAATCCTAGCTGACCTAACAATAATAATTTAAGGGCACAATAACAACAAAATGGGGGTTACAAGGGTACAATAATAACAATAAGGGGGTTACACTAACAACAATAAGGGACTATACTAGTAATATAGGGACCTAACATGCCCCTCTCCTTCAAAAAAGTGTTGTCCTCAACGCTTGAGTAGCTTCGGGTGCTTCTGTATAAAATTCTCATCCTCCCATGTAGAATCTTCAGTGGGTAAGTTCTTCCACTCGATGAGATACTCTGAAATTGATCGATTCCGTAGCTGTCGAGTTCTTGTTTCCATGACTGCTTCAGGTTCCAATATGATTTTTCCTTCCTCATCAAGTTCTGGAAATATTGTTTGAACCGGAAGATTTTCACCTATAACCTTCTTTAAGCATGAAACATGGAAAACTGGATGCACTCGCGAAGAAGCAGGAAGCTCCAATTTGTATGCCATAGTACCAATCTTTGCAACACCTTGTAAGGACCATAGTACTTTGGCGATAATTTATTATCCTTCTTAGCTTGCTTGAGGGACATTTGTTTGTATGGTTGTAGCCGTAAAAATACCCAGTCTCCTACATCAAAACTTCTCTCGCCGCGATGTTGATCTGCCTGTTGTTTCATTCGATTTTGTGCCAAATTAAGGTTATCCTTTAAGAGTTGGAGAACTTCTTGTTGATGCTAGATGTGACCTTCCACTGCTTGAACCTTCAAATTTTCTCTTAAAGATGATGTGATGGATGGTGGATGATATCCATAAAGTGCCATAAATGGGGTCATTTTTGCTGCAGTATGGAAGGAAGTGTTATACCACCATTCAGCGAGAGGTAACCACTTGACCCATCGTGTTTGTTTATCAGATACAAAACAACGAAGATATCCTTCCAAACATTTATTTACTATCTCAGTTTGACCATCATATTGAGGATGATAAGATGAGCTATGAGCTAATTGAGTACCCAAACAAGAAAATAACTCCGTCCAAAAATTTCAAGTAAAAATGGGATCTCTGTCGCTCACAATAACCCTTGGGCTTCCATGTAGCTTTTGAATTCTGTCCATAAATGTAGTAGCAACTGTACTTGCTTTAAATGGATGAGATAATGCACAAAAGTTTGCATACTTGGTAAGTCTATCAACTACCACCATGATGACATTCTTTCCTTCAGACTTAGGTAAACCTGTGATAAAATCCATTGAAATCTCCTCCCAACGCTGACTTGGAATGGATAAAGGTTGTAGAAGTCCCGGGGTCTTAATTGTCTCCACTTTATTCTGCTGGCAAACCAAACATTCCGCCACAAACTTTTGAATATCAGATGTAAGGCCATCCCAAAAAAATTCTTTCTTCACCCTGTGGTAAGTTTTTAAAAATCCTGAGTGTCCTCCTAAAGGAGAAGTGTGCAATTCCAGAAGAATCTTTTGTTTTAGTTGGGAATTCTTGCAAAGATATAAGTGATCTTTGTACCATAAGGAATCATTTTTCCAACTAAATGTATCAGATGTACTAGTATCTTGCTGCAAATTTTGAATGAGTGTCCATACATCTTTGTCCTTCTTCCATTCATCTCTTGCTTCAGTTATCCAATCTGGTTGGATAATAGAAATGGCACAAAGCAATGCTTCCACCTCTTCATTCTTTCTTGAGAGTGCATCTGCAACAACATTAAGCTTTCCTTTTTTGTAGATTATTTCAAAGTCATAACCCAACATCTTTGTGACCCATTTTTGTTGCTCTTATGATGATAGTATTTGTTCCAAAAAGTGTTTAAGACTATCATGATCAGTTTTTACCTTGAAGTGTCTTCCCATTAGGTAAGTTCGCCATTTCTTTAGTGCATGTAGTATTGCTAACATTTCCTTCTCATAAATAGGTTTCTGTAAATACTTTCCTTTGATTGGACGACTTTCAAAAGCAATGGGTCTTCCTTCCTACATTAAAATTGCACCAATTCCATTTCCTGAGGCATCACATTCCACAATAAAGGTTTTTGTGAAGTCTGGTGTAGCTAAGACCGGTGCTAGGCACATTGCCTCTTTAAGACGTTCAAAGGCCTTAGTTGCTTCAGGAGTCCATGAAAATGCATCCTTCTTCAATAATGTTGTTAGAGGTGCTGCTATTCTCCCATAATTCTTAACAAACTTGCGATAATACCCTGTTAACCCGAGAAATCCTCGCAACTTCTTTATGGTTGTGGGGACTTTCCATTCCTTAATGGCTTTAATTTTGTTAGGGTCTACTTTCACACCCTCATGAGATACAATATGACCCAAATATTCCACCTCTTGTACTCCAAAGAAACATTTGGATTTTTTTGCATATAATTGTTTCTCCTGTAATAGTTTGAGCACCCTATCAACATGTTCAACATGATCCTTCCAAGACCTGTCGTAGATTAGTATATCATCAAAAAATACTAGCACAAATTTTCTAAGGAAGGGTTTGAAAATGGAATTCATCAACCCTTGAAATGTAGAAGGTGCATTGGTAAGGCCAAAAGGCATGACCAAAAATTCATAATGACCCTCATGAGTTAGAAATGTTGTTTTTGGAATATCTTCAGTCTTCATTCTAATTTGATGATATCCCGAACGAAGATCCAACTTGGTAAAATAAATTGCTCCATGTAATTCATCCAATAATTCATCAATCACAGGAATGGGAAATTTATCTTTAATGGTGAGCTTATCGAGCTCCCTATAATCCGGACACATTCGCCATGATCCATCCTTCTTGTGTACCAATACTACAGGAGCAGAGAAAGAACTTTGACTAGGTTGAATTATACCCGCCTCTAACATTTCGGCAATCATACGTTCAATTTCGCTCTTTTGGACATAAGGATATCTATAAGGCCTGATGTTTGGAGGAACACTTCCTGGAATCAAATGAATAGCATGATCATGATCACGAATAGGTGAGAGTCCTTTGGGAGTTTCAAACACCTTGGAATGATTGTCCAAGACTTGTTGGAGATCTGCAGAAATAGATGATTTTGATGTTGGAACTTCTAGTGAGCATAATTGTGCAATTACGCCTCGTTGTTCTTTCTTTAGAAGCTTTGTCATGCCATTAGAGCTTATTATCCTTCCTGGCTTCCCTTCAATACCCCGTAATTCGACTTCCTTTCTTTCTGAAAAGAATTTCAAGAAAAGTTCTTGAAAATTAAAAGCTACCGTCCCCAAAGATTGTAACCATTGTACTCCTAGTACAACATCAGCACCTCCCATAGGAATGGAAAGCATTGGACTAGTCAATGCATATTCCCCCATGGTTAGCTTGATATTATGGCATTTTCCAGAGAAATTTATAGTTCCTCCATTTGCAACCATCACTTGACATTCTGGTGCTGGGTATAGGAAACAATTCAATTCCTTGGCTACCTTACAATGAATAAAATTATGGGTGCTACCCGAATCAATCAACACTATTACCTTTTTCTTCTTGATATGTCCTTCTATCTTGAGAGTTTGAGGAGTGGTAATTCCTGCCAATGCATTACATGATATGGTCGGACTCATTTCTTCCTCTTCTAGGGTTGGTTCCTGGTGTATATCCTCTTCTCGTTCATTTTCTTCTTCCTCTTCACAATCTATGTAAAATAATTTCTTCTCAGCACACTTATGACCTTTAGTGTATTTGCTATCACAACCGTAGCAAAGCCCTTTTGCTCTTTTTTCTTCCAATTGTTGTGGTGTCAACCTTGTAGGTTGTGGAAATCTAGGCGTAGCAACACTTCCTTCTTTATAGAATTGAGTGGTAGGCTTCCTTGTCGCCATAATTTTACATTCAACTTTTCTTGCCAACCAGAATGCCTTCTCCAATGAATCAGGTTCCAAAACGCGAACTTCATGTTGGATGTTATCCTTTAAAATGCCTATGAAGAGATCAATCCTGTGTTCCTCTGGAATATCAGTTACCCTTATATTCAATTTTTGGAAGTCCTCAATGTGCTGCCCCACTAAACCATTTTTTTTGAGATTTATCAATTGGCTAAAGAAGGTGTTGCTCTTTGTATCCTCATAATGTGCTATCATTTCTTCCGTAAAAATTGACCAAGTGACAATTGTTTTACGGGAGCAAAGCCATCGATACCATACAAATGTATTTTGTTCTAAATGTAAAGTTGCAATGCGTACCTTTTGTGTGTTTTTCACATTATGGAGATCAAAATATTGCTCCATCCGTAGTATCCATGTTACAGGATCATTTCCATCAAACTTCCTCATATCCATTTTTGGAATATGGTGGTTCTTCCCGCCAACATTAGAGTTTATGAAATCACGATTAACATTTATTTTGTTCTCATCATGAGGTTCTTCTACTATATTTCCGCCATTAGGAATCGTTTCTTGTTTTAAGCTTGTCATCAAGCCTTCCATGTATGCTTTTAGATCATTCTTCATGTTTTCCATGTTGCCTTTCATGTTTTCATCGATCTTAGCTTCCATGTCATCAATCTTAGCTTCCATGCCCACTTCCATGCCATCCATCTTAGCTTCCAAACCATTCATCTTAGCTTCCATGACTTTCTTCAAACCATCCATCTTAGTTTCAATGCCTTTCTTCAAAACTTCCATTTCATTTTTTGTTGTTCTTTGCGAGAGCGAAATTTGTTGTTGCACTTGCTCTTGTAATTTTGATATGTCATGTTGCCATTCTTCGTCTTCATGAGTCACAGTAGAGACTTCTAAAGGCTTAATGGGAGTTGAATTATTTTTAGGGGCCATTTTAGAATCCAATACTGATATCTATTCTACAATATTCCCTTGGAATCAATTCAACTTGATTCTTCAAACAAGTCTTATGCAATTCGGAAAAAAAATACACACCTTTTACTTGCTTTTTAGGAGCTCTGTATTGAAATTGAATTATCTCTGTAATTGAGAATCTTCAATATCTGAAATTCACTTCTGTAGTAGAATTCTGAACTTTCTTTCAAATTCCATAGGTATGATCTGATTTGGATTCTTCGAGACAAAGTTATTTCCAATCTCCCACAATGACCCAATTTTGGACTGGTTCAGTAGAGAAAACTTGTACGACTTGCCACGTGTCACTGTTTCATCCTTCGTCTCTGAAATTGATAGCAAAGAAACTGGAGTCCGTTTACTTGCAACCAATTTTTACGGCACTCCAATCCGATGCCCAGAGAGAGAGTTATTGAACTTTTCCCACGGTCACCTTTTTGAGATGAAATTCAGGAGCCTGAAAAAGCACTACGTTCCACAGATCATATCTCCAAAAATATTGCGAACCAAGCTCTGAAATTTTTTGACGAATTGCCTCAGGATTTCAGCTTCTCACCATATGAATTTTAGATTTTGAACCTTCGTAGAAAATGTTTTATAGCGAAAATTCCACGATGACCTGTTTAGGAGCCTGAAAAAAGACCTGACTTCCACAGATCATATCTCCGAAAATATTGCGAAACAAGCTCTGAAATTTTTAGAAACACTTCCTCAAGATTTGAGCTTCGCACCCTAAAAATTTCAGCTTCTGAAGCTTCGTAGAAAAAAATTTATAGCGAACATTCCACGATGACCTGTTTGGAGCAGCGAAACCCTAGAATCCAAACCTCTGATACCAAATGTTGTGTAACCAACTCCAAAAATATAAGAAAAGAGATATAAACGCCTTAGAAATGAGCCACTTCGAGGGGGCAACCTACAATACATTACATAAATGAACAATTCTTGGATGATACAATTTACAAAACCTCCTTTCTATATATAGGAGTCCATGGGGCTACAATGTAATCCTAGTGGGCCACAATGTAATCCTAGCCGACCTAACAATACTAATTTAAGGGCACAATAATAACAAAATGGGGGTTACAAGGGTTCAATAATAACAATAAGGGGGGTTACACTAACAATAATAAGGACTATACGACCTAACACTTTTTTCACATTATCAACCTAGGGCAAGTATTGTTATTTCAAGAGTGTAAGCACAGTATATGCAAGTGAAATTGAGGAAAAACTACTCTAAATTGTCATAAAGAAGACTTTCTGATTCTCAAAGTTCAATCACAGCAACCTGGAAGTGAATTATTGAATGCTTCTGAACATTCAAGGGAGCTAACTCTGTTCTAAGCCTATGCAGAAATAACTACTCACGGATGAAAAGAATAAACTACAATTGAACATCGTGCTTTGATGAATTGAACAACAACCATAATGAATTGAACAACAAATCTAATAAATTGAACAACAATCAATGATTCTAAATTTTGCAATGGAAATTTATTTTAATCAACTAATGACATCCTTATAAATTAAACATCAACTAGATGCTCACAATGATGATGAAAAGATCAAACTTCAACTATATGCAGAATTGAACAAAAATCGTGTTGGAACTAAACTAACAATTATAAAAGCATTGAATTTAGATAAAAGAACATGAATTATAAACTAGTCTAGTAAAGAGGAAGATGTAACATTTCATTCTCACAATTAACCAATTCAAACAATATATTATGAAATGCAATGGATAAATTGAACGCAAATTTTGTAAATAAACATAAAGCACATAAATAGCAGAAGAACTTCCAGGGCAGGGCCCAAAGCCACTAGAAGCCTACTTCCAAGGAAAACTCAGAAGTTGTCTATTCCAAAAATCCCAAAGTCTTCATTAATCTACCATGCAATACATTAGTACAAAACTTGATGATTTTTTCCGAGTATGTTTATTACAGAAAGATTAAATTACAAGAACCGTTTTTGTTGTTCATTCTTTGTCCTTTTTTAGCTTAAAGGAAAATTCAGGAGTAGTAACGGATCTTTCTCATTATTTATGATTTGCTTCATGGTCACACTGAAATGGGAATATTCCAAGCATGGCCATATCTTTCCATCTTCCATTGATTCGTAGGAGCCACTATGATTCTGTTTGTCTTCCTTGTCAATTGTCTTTTGGTCATCAACAATTCGATTTCTTTGCTTCCCTGTCAATAAGGATAGTGACAAGTCAATTCTTACGTTATTAAAAACTCCTTTTATCATTATTTCACTCTGCCTTGGCTTTACATTATTTTATTTACTTTGTTGCTGAGATGAAGGGAAATTAAATAAAAGTACATGACAAATCATGGTAAACAAGGGGTGAAATGTACCTTCTTCTTGAACCAACACTTGGGACGTAGTTATGAACATGTCGGGGCTCATAGGGACCCTACACATGTATAACCACCTCTTATATTGTTTCCACGACCATCTCAGAGTGTGGTATTTCCAGCGAAGCTAGATCAGTTGTCACAGCTTGGCGCTGAGACTAAGCATGCCATTTTAGATAAAGATGCAGAGGATATTGGTCATTGCACATGTTGTATTTCATGGAGAGATGAGAAGATCGTATTCATTGCTTCATGGCCCACTAGTTTCATTACATGATGATTCATATCTCAAGAGTGTAGGGCACGACCAACTTTTGTCATATGAATATATGTGTCGTGATACTATCTCTGACACTTTGAGGGTGCACGGCCAACTTGATACAGATGAGGTACATATATAGGGAAATTTTGACTCTTATCATCAAATTATACATTATTTATGTTAATAAGTCCATATTATATTGCATGTATATTAATAATTTCATGATGACATGCATGCATAGTCGACCTACACATATAATATTTTGAGGTCATCTGAGGTGGAAATTGACCAACCAGAGCAACCTCCTCTAGTGCATGTTTCAATGGCTCAAACTCCTCCACCTCATAACACTCATGGACTAAAAATTGAGGTGAATTTTTTTATTCCTAATATTTCAATTTTTTTTTTTAAGTTACATGTATGCATGCTAATTAATTCATAGAATAATTTTAATTTGTCTTTTCGATTATGTACAAAGGCCCAAATGCAAAGGGGTGTCGATGTTTCAGTTATGTGGAAACATGAGTGGGATGTTGGGTATGGAGGCATTGAGCCATAGGAAGGGGAGCACCAAACCCAAATTGATCAGACCCCCATCCCACTTGACATATATTTTCGACATAGTCACAGATAGGGGACTATTTAAATGCACAGTTCAAAATCATTTGTTTCCAGATTGTTTATTTTGTGTAAATAATGTTATAATTAATTTGAATTTGAATGTGTTATATTGCAGTACCAAATTATGGATGCTCACTCTACGCAACAAAGCACACATAACAATTCTAGAAGAAATACTTTATAGAGTGGATCATAGATAGTTTGTATATTTTTAAACCCATTTCATAGGGCACATTCACATGTGATGTACAAAGTTTGTATATTTTCATACATGGATAGTTTATGGATGCATGAACACTATTTCAGTTTATGGATGCCTATTATTTCAGTTTTTGGACATTCATGTCTATAATGTAATTTGTATATATTTTCATATGGATAGTTTATTATCAAACATAACTAACAAGATAACAATTTTGACTTCCGAGGAAATAAACTAAGAAAATAAGTACAATCTTAGACTATGATACAAGTCATTTTGATACTTAAAATGAACTAAAATATATGTTCATGGTTCAATTAAAATACACAAATAGGATTGAAATACATTTTAAATTCAATTTTAACAGATGTATTCAACTAGTAATGTTCAACTAATAACTTGTTTTATTAAATTTTATTTCTTTTGAGGTCATCTACAACAAGTTAGTCATAACACATGATATAAGTCATATGTATTGGAATTTAATATACCAAAAAACAATTAATGATATGTTTTTAGATAATTTTATGAACTTTCCTAAATTTAGTTGGCTATCAAATGTTTCAATCGATTCCTTAAGAACATTCAAGAAGTAAAATTTTACAAAATAACAATTTTGAATTCTAGTTTCATAGACTAAGAAAATAAGTACAAACTTACTATGATGCAAGTTACTTTAATACTTAAAATGAAGTAAAATATATCATTTACATCAATTTAATATTGAATTGGTACTAAATGCCTTTTAGTGTAGTCAATGTATGTTAATTTAAACAATTAATTATATGTTTCTATAATTTTATGTACTTTCCTAAATTTACTTGTCTATCCAAGTATTTCAATCAATTTTTTATCTTAAAACCTTCAATTAAGAACATTCAAGAAGTAAAATTTTACAATTTAGAAATTTTAGTTTTCATATTTTCTTCTAGAAAATGCGTTTTAGTGCAAAATCAATGTATGTTAAATTAAAATGATTTTAATTTAGATGTCAAGAAATTACATTCAAGTAGTTTGATTCAATTTTATTTGTTTTGAGGTTATCTAAAAGAGCTTAATAGTCATAACATGGTGTGTGTGTGTGTGTGTGTGTGTATATATATATATATATATATATATATATATATTTGTTGCACTTTTTACATACCAATATGAAGTATTTGTGTAACTCTTTCCATGTTTTATATCAAACTAACACATGACATATTTATTAATAAAATAAAAAAATTTCAATGTTGTTCTATTGAAGCCCCTAAAATCATAGCTTTAACATTGGGGAAAACCACCCGATCCAGACCTTAGTATAGCTCCTTCTCCATTTGGGATGGTGGCTCTGACTAGATAATATGGGACTAGTTTCCCAATGATATATGGGTTGATGATTGATTTTTGTATAACGAGTAATGGAAATGATAATTAATCTAATATATAACTTAATAAATACAAATAACTCTACTTAACCTGGGTATCCTATGATAAATGTGATTTTGGATTTGTTCCGATTAGATGAATAATTATATAGATGGCTTATTCGTCCAAAAGAAATATGCATTCACATATAATAATTACTTTGTTTAAGAAATTAAAAAAAGTAATGATGATAACATATCGCATTCATATATATATATATATATATATATATATATATATATATATATATATATATCGCTCACATATATTTTGAAATATAACAATTCTAAGTTTTCATAAACGATATAACTAAGAATTGTTTCACAGGCATACATATGTAAACAATAGCAATTTTCAAAGAGAATGTTTCATTGCATAAGGAAAATTAAACAACATGATAACGATAGAAATACCAGATACATTTGTAACCTCCTGATGAAAATAACACTTCAATCCCGCTTTCTTACTTAGAATAACTTCCAGGAAAAACAAAAGTGCTAATTCTTGAAAATAATTTCTTCATAAAATTGCAGAATCTTGATCCACCATTAATAAAAATAATACATTCGGAAGTACAGAAGTATAACTTCCCAAGTAAAAAATTAATACAAATTGAGGACCCATTTCTAAATACATGAAAGGGGTTTAAATAAAAATAAAACAAAAACAAACTATCTAAAACATTGCTTGAATGCTATTGGAACTGCCAAAACATGAAAATCAGAGATCCGATTTCATAAAAATAGAATTGTGATCTCTACTAGAACAGGTTCATTGCATCTCTTTCATATCTGGTACATGCAACTGGAAAATTGATAGCATTTATTTCACTTCGGAAGGATGAATCAATCAGGAATGTAGCTAGCTAGTATATGTGGCATTCGAAAGCTCTGGAATCATATAAATGATGGCATGGGAGAGGCATTTTGTAGTCATCTGTTGGCTGTGTGGTTTAACCAAATAGAACCAGAATTCATCCCATGTGATTCATTGCATTGCGGTGATCTGTTGGTCCTTGCTGGCTAAATCTTGCTTCCATTGTTTCTCTAATTATTTGACTTTTAGGAGTTTCCCTGGGATGCAATCAGAAATCAAGTTGGCCGTATACAAATTATCATTGATTAATTCCACTAAACTGTTCATTACATCTCTTGCCCTGGAGGTAGCCCATTATTCCTTAATTAAATGCGTTTCCCATTCTGCAAACAAAATTTCCTTATGTGATTCTTAGATCTTGGGAAGATTGGCATCTATGCCTTGGTCTATGTCTTGAAATGTGAGGAACCTCGAAATTTTCTCATCGGCGTCTTCGTATTTGAGCCTTGTGTTTACTGCCTCTTCTATGAGTGATGTAGCTATTACACATAGAGGGTCGGCCAGTGATATTTTATGACATAAAATATCAAGCTGTCATGAAAATGCTTTACTTCATTCAAGAGCCTCCATTTTTAACTGATCAATCTCGGGATACTCCTTAAATTTTTGTATCTGTTGTAACATGACACTATGTTCTTATTTGGCCATCTTCTCTTGTTGAAGAATTACTTGCAATTTGTTCATCTCTTGAGACAGTTGTTATTTCTTGTGTAGAGCTTGTTGGTCAAGCTTTTGTTTCTCAAGATTCAACTACTCTTTAAGCTACTCAATCTATTGTCTTTCTTTAATTAGTTGTTTTTCTAGCTGTGTTATTCTTTTATGATCCACTATTGCCTTTTATTCCAGCAACGCTATTTTGATCTTTTTCTTTTATTAATTGGTTGAATTCAGACGCTTTGTCCATTTTCACTGTTGTATAAGCCCTTTCATATTGAGACAATTTAGTTAAATCCTATGAAGGATTAACTTCAGAGTCTTTCCAGACAACACTCATTAATTCGAATTGAGGAGATGAAAATAGAACCTGATCAATTTTCCTTTTCTTCCTTTTTTTTCTAACTACAGCCCTATGTTTTGGGCTGTAGAAGACATCCAAAGGCAGTATATATTCAACCTTCAATACAATTTCTTCAAAATGATTTTCTGGGATGATCTCAATATCTTGGGTATTAGCATTTTGACTGCTCCTTCGACTGTAACACTGGTTACCATGGGTTGTTGTGTCGCGGGTGATTGCATTGTAGCCACGTTCTGGGAATCATTTTGGCCCTTGATTTGCCGATCAAACTACTCCCACTCCTTCAATAGATTTGAATTAATATGCATATCGGTGTCGGAGGAATCGTGAGCCTTTTTACCTGTGTTTTCCTGTTCCGGTTGATTATCAGCCTTTTTACCTATCTCCTCCATATCAATTTGAGAGTCGGCATTATTTCCTGTATTCTTCTTGCCCTACTATTTTTTGATGTTCTTTTCTTCACTGTGTTCTTCCTGTTGCAGTAGGGAGTAGTTATTAACTGATCAAGAGGTATTATCAATAGTCTCTTGGTACTGAACTGCATGAAATTTTCCATGTCACTTGCTCCAAATTTTAAATTTGCCAGATGTTTAACCTATGAAAATACCTCAGTCAAGGCGAATAGATCATTGAAATCAGCATCTTCATGTTCGAATTTAGCGACCTGTACCATATATGTAAAGTTATAGGCAACTTTCTTTGGATCATACTGTCTTTTGGGGATGGATGCTAATCTGAGCTCTTTTATTTTTTTGGCTTCTTTCTCTGCATGTTTAAAATCATGTAATGAAAAAGATCCACATCGGAGGGGAAATGTAGGCCACATCTGCTGCTTTGAATTCTTCAGGTTTCTAGACATCCCTTTCTCTGTTATTTGATAGGCTATTTCTTGGGCTAAAAATTTATCGGGAATGTACAAGGGTAGAACATGGGGATCAGTGATGCTTCTGAATAGCCAGATATAGGTGATTTTTTCTTCTCCAAACCAACTTCCAATTGAGGTTAGGTCAATGCTGGCCTCGTCGAATAACCTTGGAGCGATTCTATTGAATATAGCTCGGTGAACTGGCAAGATAAACCCATGAAAATTTATGTATATATGGTCTTGGTAATAGGCCTTCTACAGATATTTTTGATAAATGTGGAGAGGATTTTGGTTTTGAGGAGTCCACTTCCAGCCTAAGATAGGGAATTCAGAATTGAAGCATATGGTGTCAATAATATAAGAACTCATGTAAAATGGGGGTATTACCCAGGTAGACACATACCTGTTTATCCTATAATCGTGGATTTTGTTTGCCATTTTATCAGATAAAATGGTTGGCCAATCCATGATGTAGGAGTTAACAACGGCTTCAATTAAAGGTACCATATCAATAGAAAATTTATCTGAGTTGATGGTTGCAAAAAATCTACACATCATAGCTGTAGCATAGCAATAAGGAGACACCAAGGATTCTATGGGGTACATACCCAAAGATTCATGCTTGTGATTTTCTGGAAAATGCCTCCATTATTTGATAGGATATGAATCCACTTCATTTTCTTTGGAGAAGTCTTCCAAAAACACTTTATTGTAGATTTTATGGGGGTCTGGTAGGTGATACATCTTCTTGATGTCTTCTCATTTGAAAGACTTGAACATCCTTCCATCTAATGTGAAGAACACCCTATCTATTATATTTATACTTTCTATCACCCATCTCACCAAGTCATTATATGGGAACACATTTGTGCGAGCTACTATTTTGTGAAGATAGGAGCTCGCCAATTCCTTAAGAGTGCTTTCTGATTTTTTATCTGAATCTGCTATCACTTCTTCTTCTTGAATTATAGTTGGATCTTCTGCCTCCAATAGATTGTAAACTCCTTCCCATGAAGTTTTGCCGAGACCCAGACAAGTAGTATCGGTTACTAATACCAATTTAGTCGGTTTCTCTTTTGGAATGACGGGAACCTTCGCTTTCCTAGATTTCTTAGACATTTTCCTGACTCGTAGTTGTTTCTCAGGTCTACACAATGAAATAAATGAGCAGAATGATGGAAAATTTCTTTTAAGAATGAATACAAGGTGGAGAGGAGCAATGGAATTTAATCATATTAAAGATGACAGATTAAAGAAATATTATACCATCCTAGATGAAATCCGTGAAGGATTTCATCCATGATTATCTTTTAATGATTTCCTCATATAATGTGAGATTTTAATGCCATTATGGGATGTCTCGTCGCACATTCATAACGGTCCATTTTAGAGTTAATAACATAACTTTTCATATCTTCGATCAACGATGATCGCATCTCAGAGAAGAAAAGTCTCAAAGGTTAAGCTTAAGTGTTTCCATTTCATCTGCGATTGTGATTATTGCTGAGCTGGCATAGAGGGTGCGGTGCTTTTAAATCATATCAAATTATTGAGATTTCCTTTATAAATGATATTATTTGATTAAACATTTGTATATTTAGTACTTCATGTTTTTATTTACGGGAAGCGTGCTTTTGTAATAATGATATCACATCGCAAGGTTTTAAAGGATCATCTTTGGATATAAGTCATGTGTTTTAGCGATAAGCGATCGTGATTTGACTTATCACATCGGGGAACTTTAAAAAGGGCGCATAAGGATGTAGTATCGTTTCACCAATTTGCAATTGAGATCGGGTTTATGACATCAGAGTTTTCAAAATGGAAAGGTTTTGGACCTTTGGTCATGTGATATGCGCTTTTGTGATTACTTTATCGCATGGGGGTTGAATGATAACACATTTTGAGTTTTTTCTTTTATATTTTGAATATGTAAAATGCGTTAAAAGGCTTCATGTTTTTCATTTTTCGTTAATTAATCCTTTTTCGTTGGGGTTCGATTCTATTTTATGACAAATTAGATTTCCTTAAAACATTTTCATGAGTGCAAAGGATTTCTTGATCTACGATAAGCGATGCTAAGGAAAATTTTATATATCTTTTTATAAAAATTTATTTTTTCAAAACATTTTATTGATTCTATAACTTTTCAAAGAAAAGGGGACCCATTTCTTATTTAAAAATTCATACAAAAATTTGAAATGCAGAGGGTTTTTTGTATAGCACAACAATTGGCGATTCACTGCGAGAAACAGTTATCTCTGAAAAAAATAAAGCGATAACTAAATCTTTTGTAAGTAGAAATATTTGAGGACAAAAAAAACTATCCCGGAATAACTAGATAAAATCTAACTCGGAATAAAATAAGAATTACTTGCAATTTATTTTTAATCACTTTAAAAATAATAATAAAAATTGGTTTCATCAAGCTTTGATTGGTTGATAAAGATAAAGTAGGGGGCTTCTCCAATTTAGCTTTGAAATTTACTCTTTTGTCACAAGTAGTGCCTCTGCTACTAGCAAACGTCTATTAGTCTCGACAGGGTTACCTTTTAACCATTAATTATCCATTATCCCATCCGTATAAGAGTATAAATTTTAAAAGATATATATATTTTATTTCTTATTCTCTTAACTTTTTAAGATAAAATCCATTTCCCTGGTTTGGGAGCCAGCTAATAACAATGCCATTCACTGGTTGTAATTAAACTGAACAAGCTGGCTTGTGATGAGACCCCTTGTCTTATGATTATAAGCCATTACCCTGTTTTGATATGCAGTATTGGTAATGTCAGTTTATTTACTTCCCTATGATCATGGTAAGCAAGCTCGTGATGAGATCTCTTATCTTCTATATCAGACATATTTTAGAATTACAATCTGAAAAATCATAAACTTAGTGGATGGGGTGAATGATTGTCTCCTCAAGAGTTAGTGGATGACCTTTTAGAGTTTTAGGTGCCAAGTTTTGGAAAAATTCTTTACTTTTTATAAATAACCTCTCTCTACTTTATAAAATTAGAATGATTTACAATATTTTTGAAAAGAGAATCCATATAGGTGAAATAGTTTTTTAAACAAAGGAATGACATGTTCAGAGTTTTTTAGAAACCCAATGTTTCAGACTTCATAAGTGACTCCATCATCAAGGGTAAACTCCAAATGATCTTTGGGAAGATTTGAGAGAATCAGGGCAAATAAATAAAGATGTGTAGTGATTAGTGAGAGATTTTTAAAGATCGGTTGGAGGAAATTTAATTAATTGATTGATTTATTTATTTATTTTTGTTCTTATTTTTATTTATTTATTTACTTCTATAATAAGAGAATTATTATTAAATAATATTTATTTATTTTTATTTTTATTTTTTTTATTTTTTATTTTATTTTATTTTATTTATTTAGTTATTTTTTATTTTTTTGAAAACATTTTTCTCTACCTAAGATTTTTAAAAAACCAACAAGACAAATTATCTAAGGGAATTTTATTTAATTACATAAAGATAACCAATTACCTTTCCTAGACATCCTATTAACCAAAAAAAATGGAAAACTGAGCACCAAAGTTTACAGGAAGAAAACTCACACTGAAAGATACCTTCATGCTAACTCACATCACCATCCCCAAAAAAAATATGGCATCATTAAAACCCTAACTACTAGGGCTTCCAGAATTTCCGACTCCCACAACCTAGAACATGAGCTAAACCACCTTCGCCAAGTCTTTCAATTTAATGGTTATAATAAAAATAACAACAACAAAACCATACACCAAACCCTCAATAAAAATAGCATAAAGAAAAATTTCGAGATTCCAAAAATCTCTTTACCTTACATAAAAGGAACAACTAATAAAATTTCTAGAATCCTCAACAGACACAACATTAAGATTGCTTTCACTCCCCATAACACGATTAGAAATATTATAGACTTCGCTAAGGACCTTATAAACCCTAGTTTGCAAAAAGTACTTTATAGTATACCGTGTTCTTGTGGAAAAGAGTACATTGGAGAAACTGGCAGATCCCTCAACATCATACTTAAAGAACATGCTGCAGACATAGCTAAAAATAGAACTTCAAAATTAGCTTTGGCAGAACATGCTTTCTCATCCTCTCATTACATTCATATGGAAGATGTCAAAATAATCTCTAAAGAAGATCACTACCTAAAAAGAGAAGTCAAAGAGGCCATAGAAATCGAAAAAAGAAAAAATAATATAAACTGTGAGGATGGCCTTATCATTAGCAACACTTGGAAACCCTTAATAAACCTTACCTCTCTCAACACTAAAATTAAATTAAATAAATAATTTCTGATGTTTAATTTGTCTCTTTCTCTTATCTTAATTTCGCTTATCTTAATAATTAATGAAATATTAAATTAAATAAATCTTTATAAAATTAATTAAATCTTTATGTAATTAAATAAAATTCCCTTAGATAATTTGTCTTGTTGGTTTTTTAAAAATCTTAGGTACAGAAAAATGTTTTCAAAATAAATAAATAAATAAAATAAATAAATAAATAAATACTATTTAATAATAATTCTCTTATTAATTTTTCTTTATAACAATCATATAAATTTTAAAAATAAAAATAAAAAATAAAAAAAATAATTAAATAAACAATTAGATAGAAATAGAAATAGAAATAAATAAGTAAAAATAAGAACAAAAATAAATAAATCAATCAATCTATCAATCAATTAATTAATTAATTAAATTTCCTCCAACCGACCTTTAAAAATCTCTCACTAATCACTACACATCTTTATTTGTTTGCCCTGATTCTCTCAAATCTTCCCAAAGATCATTTGGCGTTTACCCCTGATGATGGACTCACTTTTGAAGTCTGAAACGTTGGGTTTCTAAAAGATTGACAATATTTTCAAGGTTTTGGAATATTTTACAAAATTTAAATAAGTTCTTGAAGTTTCATATTTTATTTAACTTTCCAGAATTGTAATCACTTCCTTAAAAATTTCTATCTACATAAGCAAGTATTCACAATATTTTCTCAAAGATATTTTCAGTAGTAAAAGGCCAATGGAAGACTATTTACAATGTTATTTCTAAGGCAAACAAACTTGCATAATGAATATATACAGATAAGAAGGGGTTACCTCCTTAGGAAAATATTCTTTTCAAAATAAGCCCATTCACAGGAAGAGACTCTCTTTTTCCTGTTAGATCTTGTAATATGAATGTTGATGAGCCTATATTTTCAAAGATTTGAAATGGTCCAAGCCACATATTTTGAAATTTGGTATGTTTACCTTTGTCTTCATGTGCTTTGTCCCATTTCAAAACAAGATCACCAATTTGTAATGTTTTAAATCCAGTAGAACTTGCATCAAAAGAATATTTTATAAGTTGTTGGTGTTTAGCATGAGTGATTTTGGCTTTCTCCCTTTCTTCATCTAATTTGAGGATTTGATCAAATCTTAATTGGACAGAGGATGAAAGATTTTATTCAATAAATTGTACTAGGGCTAGAGATGGGAGTGCTAGGTTTGAAGGTATTACAGCTTCTTTCCCGTATACTAGATTAAAAGGTGAAGTACCTATTGAGGACTTCTGAGTTAGATGATCTTCCCGTAGTGCAAAGATCAAAGACTTATGCCAATTCTTTTGATTTTGATCAATTGTTTTTTTAATGATTTTAATGAGATTCTTATTAGTTGATTTAGCCAAACCATTACCTTGGGGATAATAATTTGCAGAATATTTTAATTTAAAACCTCTTTTGAGAAAAAATTCCATTATACTACTTCCAGAAAGATAAGATGCATTATTAAAAACAAGGGCATTAGGTACACCAAACCTGGTAATGATGAATTGATCAATGAATTCAATGATTGCATCAAAATTGGCTACCTTTAAAGGAATTGCTTCTACCCACTTTGTGAAGTAATCAGTGGCTGTAAGGATATATCTGTGTTTCTTGGAAGAATGTGGAACAATTTCTCCTATAATATCAAGTCCCCATTGTTCAAATGGTTGCTCAACGTTTACTGATTGTAAAGGAAAAGCTAGTTTCCATTGTCTTCCACTGGCAGTATGGCAAGTATTACATTTCCTTACATAGTCATGGGATCTTTAAACAAAGAAGGCCAATAATATCCAACATGAATTATCTTGTGAGTTGTAGTGTCTCCTCCAAAATGTCCACCTGCTGGTTGATCATGTAATTCCTGAAAAACCTTGTGTGCTTTAGTTTTTTCAAGAAATCTTAGTAAAATGGAATCATAATTTCTTCTGAATAACACATCATCAATGATCTCAAAGTGTTTAGCTTTTAATCTCAAGGCACGCTTGCTTTTATAACTGAGATTAGAAGGAGCATAGCCATTTTTTAAGTAAAAGATGAGATAAGCATATTGAGATTCAAAATTTATGATACTTATCTCATTCACTTGAAAAGTATTATCTTGATCTTGATGTTCTGGAATATTGGAGGCTCCTGCTAATAACCTGCAAAACCCTTGTCCTCTAAAAATTTTAGCTGGTTTAATATCGATATCATATTATTGTAATGTTGTTACCCAATTGGCTCTTTTTTCTCCTACTTCCCTTTGTACTAGCAATTGTCTTACTACAGAAAATGGGACAATGATTTGTGTATGTGTTTTTAGGAGAAATGGCCTAAAGTGTTCGATAGATTTAAACACAACAAAAGCTTGTTTTTCTAATTCTGAATAGTTAAGTTTAGATCCTTGCAGATTTGAACTAAAGAAGGAGATCGGTGCTTCAATCTGTTGATCATTGAGTTGTGTCAAAATAGCAGCATAAGATGTTTCGGTGGCTAGAGTGTACAAAATAAAATGATTAGAAAAATTAGGAGTATTCAATGCTGGAGCATTAATAATTTCATGTTTTATTGAATCAAAGGCTTCCTTTTCTTTATGTCCCAATTTGAAAATTGAATTTTTCTTAATCATAGTTTGTAAAGCTAAGAGTATATGAGAAAAATCGGGAACAAATATTTTTATAAAATTTATCTGTCCTAAAAATGATTGCATGGATTTCTTATTATGTGGCAAAGGGATATCAGAAATCTCTTTCATTCTGTCAGGGTCAATATATATGCCATCTTTAGACACAGAAAATCCTAAGAGTTTCCCTTCATTAAGAGCAAAGAATGATTTTTTTTGGATTTAAAGAAATGTCATACCTTCTACATCGTTCAAAGATCTATTTTAAATCATGTAGATGGTTGTCTCTTTTCTTGGAAAAGACAGTTATGTCATCTAGATAGAGAACAACTGACCTATTAATCAAACCTTTGAAAGCTATATCCATGGCTCTTTGGAAAGTAGTTCCGGCATTTATCAAACCAAAAGGCATTTTTTTGTAGGCATATGTTCCCCATTTGGTTCTGAATGTAGTTTTCAGTCTATCATCTGGATGCACCAGTAACTAATTATATCATGAAAAACCATCAAGAAAAGAAATTAATTCAGAACTATCTACTGCTTGAAGTATCTGTTCCATTGTTGGTAATGGGAAATTGTCTTTTTAACATGCCTTGTTGAGATTTTTAAAATCTATACAAATCCTAATGTCTCCATTCTTTTTCCTTACATGTACCAAATTTAAAACCAAATTCGAATGTCTAACAGGGGAAATAATTTTAGCTTTCAAGTGTTTATTAAACTCTATTTTAATTTGACTTTCCAAGTTGGGATGAATTTTTCTTAACTTTTGTTGTACCAGTTTCTCATCAGAGATCATTGAAATTGTATGCTGAATGATAGAAGTATAATAAGTTATTAAATCTTCGTAATTCAAAGAAAAAAAAAATTGTGTTTGTTTAGAATTTTGATGAAATCAAACCTTTCTTATGGTGTTAGCTCGAGTCCTAGATTGACATTTTGTGTTTTAGATTCAGTGCCAAGGTTTACTAATTCAAATTTTAAAGTAGAACTTTGAAGTTTGGCATTGGTGACCTTTTTCAATCTATCTTTGATATCATAGAGATCTTCAAGCTTAACCATAGATTTCAGGATGGAATTTTCACTATTTTTTTATTTTATTTGGAGATCATGATCACTTTCATCAACTATTTGATCATCATAATATTTCTCCAAAGTTAAGAAGTTTAGGATGTCTTCATCATGATTAAACACTCTCCAATTGGTGACATTGTTAGGGACATATGGTCGAAAAATAAATTCAACTAAAAACCTATCTGGACTATAATCCTCAGTTGGAAGGAGCTTAGAAGCAACATTAGCTAATAAATCAGCTGTTGCATTCTAAGATCTAGGAATAGGGGAAATACTGAATGCTAGAAAGTGAGTTGTTAGATTTTGAACAAGGGCTTGGTAATGTTTAAGTTGACTTGAAAGACAATGAATAGTATTCCTAACTTTCCTGATGACAATTTCAGAATCACCATATAGCTTCAAATATTTGACATTCAAGCCTATTACTTTGTAAAGTCCTTGAGTCAAAGCTTCATTTTCTGTAGTGTTATTTGTACACTCAAATTCTAGTCTGCATGACAACATAGTTTTTTCCCCTTCCGGACTAACTAAAATACATCCTACTCCTGCACCATCATTGGACTTTGATCCATCAAAGTACAAAGACCAAAATAAAGATTTATCTACAGATTTATTTACAAATTGATCGGAAATATTAACACATCTTGAAGTATCGGCATGTGAGAAGTTTTCAACTTGTAAAGTGAAGCTATTTACAAGGAAAGGTGATTGTTGGGCGTTAAAATTTCCGAAGAATGATTCGGCTGAGTAATTTCCAAGAATGTTATTATTGAAAGCTACAGGTTGGTTTCTTGTTGAAATTTTGTTACTGTATGGGTCATGTGTTTTTCCCGATCAATCTTAATTTGATTTGGCTTCCCTTTATAGGGAAGCCACATGTGAGACCAACCGGTAGAAATATAACCTTGGAGTTTTTCAGACCAATCCCTGCTTAAAATTAAACCATAAAACTCAGGGATGTCAGCAATAAATATATCAATTCTCTGGGACAATATGAACTACATATTTCTGCGGTTCAATGTTTAATTTAGAGGAAATTGAGGCTGGCATTATGTTTGATGATGCCCCTGAATCTATCAAGAAGTTATGTAAATTCATATTATAGATCTCGTAAGTTAAGAGAAAAGGAGGTGTATGTGAATTAAATCTATCTCCAATCAAAACAGCATCAGTAGCATCTACTTTCTCAGATGGTGGTTTACCTGATCCTTTGGCTACCTTGAATAATACACTAGTTGGAAGAGGAGAAGCAGGCACTACATTCAATTCCTTTAACAACAGATTCTGTTGATGCTTGAGTTTGTTGAGTTCATGTAAAGAAATATTTTCTCTGGTCTTCTTCATGTCTTCTATAATGTTATAATCCATAGAATCAGACACTACTAGTGTTTTAGATGTTGATGGACGATTAGAAGATGATGGTTGATTTTGGGTAGGCAAAGGAGAGGTTTTCTTTATGGGAGTTTTATCTTTAGTAGCAAGAGTTGAATTTTTATTCTTGGGGGATGTTTGAATAGTCTTTGTTGCATTTTTACTTCTTGTGTTCACTAGGAGAGCTTCCTGTTCATTTTCATTATCTGAGTTAAGCAAAATAAAATCCCACATCCCATGGCATTCAACTATTTCGTCTTCTTCGTTTTATTTTTATGATAGAAGTGTATCTTCCTCTTCATCTTCCTCTAAATCTGACTCTACATTAGATATTACATTAGGTAGTTTAGGTTCAGTTGGCTGATTTCTTTTGAAGTTCCTAAACGGCCTTTTAGTGGAAGTTTCAGCCACTTGTTTTTTAATTTCTACCATTTCATTGGACATAGTTTTCAGGAATTTTTGTAATCCTTCCATATCATATGGATCTTTAGGTGCTTTCTTCTTTGAATCATCCTTGAAACTAACCTTTTTGGATTTTCTCTCTTCACTAGCATTCTTTTTGTCTAAGGAAATGATACATTTTTCTACAGCGATTGCTTCCTAAATGTTTTCAGCTAGTGTAGGTTTAGTATCTCTATCTACAAAAATAGCTATATTTGAAGGCAATGTGGATATATACCATTCACTTCAAACTTCTTCACTAGGCTTTGATGTTGCAGGAATTTTATTCAACAACTTGTTAAATCGGGAGTTGAAGTCTTTGATGGGTTCCTTGGATTCTGATTTCAAATTAGAGAGATCATTAATCAAAGTTTCTATTGATCTATCATCTCCGAACTTGGTTAGGAATTGTTCCTAAACATCATCCCAACTATCAATGGATCCTGGTGGTAATGAAAAATACCAAGATCCCGCTGCTCCTTGTAAATTATATGGAAATAATATGACCACAACATCTTCTTGTGTTACTCCATTTAAGTTTACGGACAACATGAAGTTATTAAAGTGTTCTTCAGCTAATATGCCAATATCGGGACTAAAATTTGGTAACCATTTCTTAGGATGAGCTGGTAATTGAATCAAAGGTGCAGGCATTATAAAAGCTCCTAGATTGGTCCATGGTCTTTGTTGAGGTTGTGCCATCATTGTACTAACAGTAGAGGAAGGTGAAGGGATAGTTGAAAGCGATTGAGTAGATGTTGTTGAAACAGTTGTACCCTTCTGGATTGCGACTTGAAGTTGGAAAACAGATGACTGAGTTTGTAATTGTGTGAAATATGTGGATGATGATGATGAAAGAGTCTCACTGTCTGACTCTAAAGGTGTTTCTCTAGCTCTTTTTCGACTTGGCAGAGGAATTTTAGTCGGTAAAATACCAAGATTTTCGCCTCTCCAGTCTAGTAAGAGGTTGGGAAGGAATGTATTGTGAAGTCACACTGCCTTGGGATAGCTCAGAATCTTCTTGTGATAATTAAAACCCCTTGAGTTTATGAATGAGAGATTGTACCTCAGTAGATTCAAAAGATGAATCGTCCAATATGTGTAAGGTTTTGGCAGTGGGTGTAGTAATTTTCTTTTCAACTTCCTCCCTAGAAATTTGAGATGAAGGAGAAGTTGAAGGAGATGATAAGGGTGAATTGCTCTTGGAATGGCCTGTGGATTTGGACTTACTCGCCATTCACAGCATAGGCCCTCCTTCTAGTGCCAAAAATGTTGAAGCCCCTAAAATCCTAGCTTCAGCATTGGGGAAAACCACCCAGTCCGGACCTTAGTACAACTCCTTCTCCATTTGGGATGGTGGCTCTGACTGGATAATATGGGACTAGTTTCCCAATGATATATGGGTTGATGATTGATTGTTTGTATAATGGGTAATGGAAATGATAATTAATCTAATCTATAACTTAATAAATACAAATAACTCTACTTAACTCGGGTATCCTATGATAAATGCGATTTTGGATTTGTTCTGATTAGATGAATAATCATATACATGGCTTATTCGTCCAAAAGAAATATGCATTCACATATAATAATTACTTTGTTTAAGAAATTAAAAAAGTAATGATGATAACATATCGTGTGTGTGTGTGTGTGTATATATATATATATATATATATATATATATATATATATATATTTATATTTATATTTATATATTTATATCGCTCACATATATTTTGAAAGATAACAATTCTAAGTTTTCAGAAATGATATAACTAATAATTGTTTCACAGCCATACATATGTACACAATATAAATTTTCAAAGAGAATGTTTCATTACATAAGGAAAATTAAACAACATGATAACGATAGAAATACCAGATACATTTGTAACCTCTTGATGCAAATAACACTCTGATCCTGCTTTATTACTTAGAATAACTTCTAGGAAAAACAAAAGTGCAAATTCCTGAAAATAATTTCTTCATAAAATTGCAGAATCTTGATCCACCATTAATAAAAATAATATATTCGAAAGTACAGAAGTGTAACTTCCCAAGTCAAAAATTAATAAAAATTGAGGACCCCTTTCTAAATACATGAAAGGGGTTTAAATAATAATAAAACAAAAACAAACTATCTAAAACATCGCTTGAATGCTGTTGGAACTGCCAAAACATGAAAATCAGAGATCCGATTTCATAAATATAGAATTGTGATCTCGATTAGAACATGTTTGTTGCATCTCTTTCATATCTGGTACACGCAGCTAGAAAATCAATAGCATTTCTTTCACTTCGGGAGGATGACTTAATCGGGAATGTAGCTGGCTAGTATATGTGGCATCCAAAAGCTCTAGAATCATATAATTGATGGCACGGGAGAGGAATTTTGTAGTCATTTGCTGGCTATGTGGTTTAACCAAATAGAACCAGAATGCATCCCATGTGAGTCCTTGCATTGCGTTGATCTGTTGGTCCTTGCTGGCTAAATCCTGCTTCCATTTTTTCTCTAGTTCTTTGACTTTTGGGAAATTCCCTGGGATGCAATAGGAAATCAAGTTGGTCGTATACAAATTGTCATTGATTAATTCCACTAAATTGTTCATTAAAGATCTTGCCCTGGAGGTAGCCCATTCTTCCTTAATTAACTGTGTTTCTCATTCTGCAAACAAAGTTTCCTTATGTGATTCTTGGATGTTGGGAAGATTGGAAGCTATGCCTTGGTCTGTGTCTTGCCATGTGAGAAACCCCAAAATTTTCTCATCGGATTCTTCGAATTCGAGCCTTGTGTTTACTGCCTTTTCTATGAGCTATGTAGCTATTACACATAGAGGGTCGGCCAGTGATATTTTATGACATAAAATATCAAGCTATCGTGACAATGCTTTACTTGATTCGAGAGCCTCCATTTTGAACTGATAAACCTCAGGATACTCCTTAAATTTTTGTATCTATGCTTGTAACACGGAACTTTGTTCTTCTTTGGCCATCTTCTCCTGTTGAAGAATTACTTGCAATTTGTTCAGCTCTAGAGACAGTTGTTGTTGCTTGTGTAGAGCTTGTTGGTCAAGCTTTTGTTTCTCAAGATTCAACTGCTCTTTAAGCTGCTCAATATATTGTCTTTCTTCAATTAGCTATTGTTCTAGATGTGTTATTTTTTTATGATCCACTGTTGCCTTTTCTTCCAGTAGCGCTATTTTTTGATCTTTTTCTTTTATTAATTGGTTTAGTTCGGACGCTTTGTCCATTGTCGCTGCTGCATAAGCCCCTGCATATTGGGACAATTTAGTTAAATCCTCTGAAGGATTAACTTCAGAATTTTTCCAGACAACATTCATTAATTCGACTTGAGGAGATGAAAATAGACCCTGATCGATTTTCCTTTTCTTCTTTTGTTTTCTAACTACAACCCTATGTTTTAAGTTGTAGAAAACATCCAAGGGCATTATATCTTAAACCTTCAATACAATTTCTTGAGAAGGATTTTCTAGGATGATCTCAATATCTTGGGTATTATCATTGCCAACTGCTCCTTCGACTGTAACATTGGTTACCATGGGTTGTTGTGTCGCGGGCGATTGCATTGTAGCTACGTTCTTGGAATCGTTTTGTCCCTTGATTTTCCAATCAAACTGCTCCCACTCCTTCAAGAGATTTGAATTAATATGCATATCGGTGTTAGAGGAATCACCATCCTTTTTACCTGTATTTTCCTATTACAGTTGATTATCATCCTTTTCACCTATCTCCTCCTTATCGATTTGAGAGTCAGCCTTATTTCCTGTATTATTCTTGTCCTACTCTTTTTCAGTGTTCTTTTCTTCATTGTGTTCTTCCTGTTGCAGTAGGGGAGTAGTTCTTAACTGATCAAGAGGTATTGTAAGTAGTCTTTTGGTCCTGAACTGCGTGAAATTTTCCATGTCACTCGCTCTAAATTTTAAATTGCCAGATGTTTAACCTATGAAAATACCTCGGCCGAGGCGAATAGATCATCGAAATCAGCATCTTCATGTTCGAATTAGCGACATGTACCATAGATGTAAAGTTATAAGAAAATTTCTTTGGATCATACTGTCTTTTGGAGATGGATGCTAATCTGAGCTCTTTTATTTTTTTGGCTTCTTTCTCTCCATGTTTAAAATCATGTAGAGAAAAATATCCACATCGGAGGGGAAATGTAGGCCACATCTGCTTTTTTGAATTCTTCAGGTTTCTAGACATCCCTTTCTCTATTATTTGATAGGCTATTTCTTGGGCTAACAATTTATCGAGAATGTAAAAGGTTAGAAAATTGGGATCAGTGATGCTTCTGAATAGCCAGATATAGGTGAATTTTTCTTCTCCAAACCAGCTTCCGATTGAGGTTAGGTCAACGATGGCCTCGTCGGATGACCTTGCAGCGGGTCTGTTGAATATAGCTTGGTGTACTGGAAAGATAAACCCATATGGTAACACATTCGCACAAGCTACTATTTTGTGAAGATAGGAGCTTGCCAATTCCTTCAGAGTGCTTTCTGATTTTTTATCTGAATCTGTTGTCACTTCTTCTTGAATCAATTGGATATTCTATGTCTAGTAGATTGTAAACTCCTTCCCATGAAGTTTTTCCAAGACCCAGACAAGTAGTATCGGTTACTAATACCAATTTAGCCGGTTCCTCTTTTGGAACGACGAGGACCTTTTCTTTCCTGGATTTCATAGACATTTTCTTGACTCGTAGTTGTTTCTCAGGTTTGCACAATGAAACAAATGAGTAGACTGATGGAAAAATTCTTTTAAGAACGAATACAAGGCAAAGAGGAACGATGGAATTTAATCATTATAAAGATGACAGATTAAAGAAATATTATACCATCCTAGATGAAAACCGTGAAGGATTTCAACCATGATTATATTTTAATTATTTCCTCGTATAATGTGAGATTTTAATTCCAGTATGGGATGTCTCATCGAACATTCATAACAGTCCATTTTAGAGTTAATACCATAACTTTTCAGATCTCAGATCAACGACGATCGCATCTCGGAGATCAGAAGTCTCAAAGGTTAGGCTTAAGTGTTTCCATTCCATATCTGCAATTGTGATTATTTTTGAGCTGGCATAGAGGGTGCTATGCTTTTAAATCATATCAAATTATTGAGATTTTCTTTATAAATGATCTTATTTGATTAAACATGTGTATATTTAATACTTCATATTTTTATTTATGAGAAGCGTGCTTTTGTAATAATGATATCGCATCACAAGGTTTTATAGGAGCGTCTTTGGATATGAGTCATGGGTTTTACTGATGAGCGATCATGATTTGACTTATCATATTGGGGAACTTTAAAAAGGGCGCATAAGGATGTAGTATGATTTCACCGATTTGTGATTTCGATCGGGTTTATCACGTCGAAGTTTTCAAAATGGAAATGTTTTGGACCTTTGCTCATGTGATATGTGCTTTTGCGCTTACTTTATCACATCGGGGTTGAATGATAACATATTTGATTTTTTTATTTTATATTTTGAATATGCGAAATGCGATAAAAGTATTCGTATTTTTCATTTTTCTTTAATGAATCCTTTTTCGTTGGGGTTCGATTCTACTTTATGATGGATCGGATTTCCTTAAAACATTTTCATGAGTGCAAAGGATTTCTTGATCTATGATAAGCGATGCTAAGGAAATTTTTATATATATTTTAATAAAAAATTCTTTTTTCAAAACATTTTATTGATTCTATAACTAGTCAAAGAAAAGGGGACCCATTTCTTATTTAAAAATTAATACAAAAATTTGAAATGGGGAGGGTTGTTTGTACAACACAACATGTTCATAACCTATATTGTTGAATTTCCATTTTAAGTAAAATAATATATCAGCTTGGTTGTTACATCCTGAAATGGATTTTCTGGAAACTATGTATGGTCCATGTATATAGATCTATAAAATTTCTAGAATACTCAACATGAATACTATACACATGACCTTTAACAAATTTAAGATAAAATATTTTAATTGAATATAAATATAAATCCTTACTGATCCTAAATTTCAATTAAATTTTAGCTCTATGGGGTTCACATAAGGATCTTATCCCTAAAAATAAAGCCTCCTTGAATTTGGTGTACTTTAGAAACTTAAGCACCTCAAGGAAACTAAAGCTTATAAAGCATATACATACACCATTATGAATCCATCCTAGATAATAGGGAAACATTTCTCTGTTCAAAATTAAAAAACTATAAGAGTATTTAAGTATCACATTTATAGATTACAAAACTCATAAATTTGATATCTCTTATACTAGATTAGATTACACTTGATTGTTATAGACTTAGCTTCAGGGCTTTCCATTTGCATCATCTACTCATTTGGTCAATGGCTTATAAGAATGAAAGTCTCCATAATATGTTCATGGTCTGATTTTTCCATCTTCCATCTCCTTGGTTCATTTTTATTTGCTTTATTTATTTGAGATTAATCTGAGATGCTATGATTAGATGACTGTATTGACAAGATATATATTTAAACATAAAATCTCTATAAATGATGTGATCAGCCTTCTTTTTAACCTTTAAAAAAAATGGCCCACCACAACCATGTTACCAATTTTGTATGTGAATTATCTATATTCAAAGGGTCTCACCAAACTACTTTTCACATGTGTGCATTGCATCAAATAGTAGGCCACATTATCTTCATTTCCTATGGGGGAAGTGACAACAAAAGCATCACCTACAACCAAAATATAAAATATGTATTAGTTAAATACATTCAAGATTTTAGTTTATAGATAAATTGTTAATGATAGATGAGCCACATACCTTCCAGTACAAGATCAAAGACTCAATCATGATCAAGTGAAACGATGGATTATTCATCATATACCTCTGGCCATGTCAGAATTGGATGAGGTCATTTTATATTAAGAGGGGAATATTTTCATCCTTTCACATACCTGTGTTTTTCGGAGTGATCAAGTCTACATGCATAAACACCAATGAAAAATCACAAAAATATGTGAGTTTTCTTGTCTAGATGGAAAATATTTCCCCCATGTCTTTGCTCTACACCGAGTGTAATTCCCCTTTTCCTTATGCAGTATTAAAGTACCAAGGAATGGATCTATGCACATCACCAAGTTCAATATTCCATAAGAACCTACACACATGCCTTATAGATTCATGACCTTCATGTCCTAAATGTGTTCTGCGCCAGTTGACCACCTCTAGTGATGATTTTAGTCATTCATTGTGACTCATTTTGTACCTCCTAAGAGCTCGCTTCACACAACCACCTGCACCATCATCCACACCCTTTCCATATCTTGTTTCTAAGTAGCTCCAAGTATGTTGAATATTTTTCTTCTTGTGTAGTCATCTCAACCAATAAAGAGTGCATGCTGACTTGAACTTCACTGCACAACCATATGATCATATCTAATGCTTCGTGAATGATATGTCATTTTTTTAATGATTAATAAATTACGTCAAAGAATTTTTTCATGAAAAATGTGTCATGCTCACGATAATCATTGATGTAAAATTGATACTCCTTAATCACATTATGTGACTTATCAGTTCTATCCCTACCATCAATGTTCAATTGTGCATGTATCTACAAAACATGAACGAATATGGACAATTGGTCTGAGTGATAATACTCACTTTGTATCTTTGTGTGAGGAGAAAATGTTTATTTCTCAACAAATTCCACCACTAAAAATGTTTTTCCTGGATGAAATACTTTGCGAGAATTCTTAAATTCAAACGGTTTCCTCTTGGACCTGTACGAGTGTTTGATATATTTATAGATCTAGTTTTGAAACACCCCCATGAATTATGAGATAGGAATCTCATCCTCAACATATTTTATCCTCTTACGCACTAGAGTTGAAGAATATGGTTGATTTCTAAATATTCATAATTCTTCCATGTGACAGTGAAATCTGACATCCCAAACTGGTTGGGATAAATAAGAAAGTTCCTATGGAACAATGTCAAATCACCACATTCAATGAATCTTCTCCCACCTATACATATATTCTTGTAATACAACTCTTCTAACTCCCTTCTACATAATATTGATGAAACAAAATCATGCATTGTAGGAGGAGGATGATCCCTGTGACATTTATTCTTGTAAAATTCATATAAAGTGTCATAATGAAGTTGGAATTCAACATGATATCAGCAACAACACATGTCACAGATTTTACTAGGCCTAATAAATGATGGCTTTAATTTCTGAAACATCCTTATGGATATCATCACATGGTTATTGTTTTCATGAAATTCCTCGAACAATGAAAATTCTTTCATTTCTAAAAATGTGCTTAGCATGTTCCACATACTCAACATTAGCTTTGTGATGCCATACGACATGATTTCTATCTGGAAAAGCATGAGAATTTCTCTCCCAAAAACATACCACAAATGTTTGGATTCCTAATGTAAGCCTATATTGATAGGGTTTCATGGTGATAATAGCCCAACTAGTAGATTCGTCACTTTCATTCACTCGAATTCTAAATTTGGTATGCTTGTACAATTTTTTACTTGAGACATGGAGAAATTTTGACATTGTTTCCATTTATTCTTGTCTTGATGTACTTGGTGGAACAATAGAAGTTAAAATTTCTCTGTGTTCAACTCAAACATCGGGTTTTCTTGATTTTTAAAACATATTTAATGCCCTTGATATATTTTCAGTGACATTCACATGTGTCTTCTTACTTTTAGCATCTTGGACCAAAATATTTGTGGCATGTTTTAGTTTATTATGTTTGATCAACTCATGTAGTATATGATCTTGTGCAACGACTGAATGCTTCTTAAAATTTTGTCGAATGATGTTGACATGGTCTCTAATAGTGCAAGAAATTATAGGCTCCCCAAGGTCCTATTTTGCGCTTGCATCCAAATTTTCTACAAACATTCCATCCCTTTCCAAACCACTAAAACTCTTTGTTATCTTGTCAACTTGAGAGGAAAAAATTCATTCTTCTAGTGGTTAATCAACTTGATAGGGAAAATATTCTTCCTCCATTGGTTGATTACCTTGACATGGCACATGTTTTTCCCCTACAATTGATCAACTTGATAGGGCACATGTCCCTCTAGTGGTTGATCGGGTCCATAGGGCACAACTTGATCATCATCTGGTTGATCATATTAATGGGACATATCTTCTCCCACATGTATTTGTTATATTTCCATAACTACATAGTGGAATAAAAAATATACTCGTAATTAAAGAGAATTGTTTATTTTTATAGCATCGGATGTGCTTTAGCCTCTATATTTTGGACAGAGGCTAAGACACATGCATTCTCTAAGACCGAGAAATCATTTGGGGAAATTCCACCCCAGAGATGATTTAAATAAAACAATTAATCATTTTTAATGTATTCCTAAGTCTAAACTTAGGAAATGAGATTAATTCAAGGGTATTAATTAAATCGGGTGTGAATCTTCTAGATAAAGGCATGGATCGAGTCCAAGTTAATTTGAGCCATCATTCAAGATCTAATATTGTCCGTTGATATGTCAAGGATAGATTATAAGAAGGAGATCAATGGGAACTTGGAGAACACACTTGATATTTGTAGAAATTGATTTTCCTAGGAGATCAAATTCTCAAAAGAGTAGCACTGAGTTTGTAGAGAAAGATCCAGTGATTTTGTTGCAGTGAGGGGAAGAGATAGTAGATCGAATAAATGTTTCCAAGGCAAAGAAGACCTAAAGATTCATAGAGGTTGCGATGTACCATGCAGAGGCAACACAGAGCATCATAGGGAGTCTGTTATTTTATTGAGAGACAGTCGAGTTCCAATGTCGGAACTCGAGGTGTGAGTCTGGAGGTGTTGGAACAGGGTCTCCTGCAAGCTGTGAAATTGGTCCAATTTTGCATATTTTTTAGTATAATCAGTCTAGCGTAGGGGTTTTGGGGTGGGTAAAATCCCTGAAAGCATTGTGATGGGTCAAAGGGTAGACCTAGAGTCCGCAAACCATGGTGTCTAGACCATAGGAAAGATTAAGTTAGATTGTTATAAATAGAGGGAAATTTGAATTATAAGGTAAGAAGAAGATGATAAGAGCTTGATGCGAATTGTGGCTTAGTAGATCTGTCTGAGTTTTCGAGGAAAGGACTCCTACTAGCTATGTGCGCGGGGATCCCTAGTCCTGCTATGTGCGGACCCTGCTACTGTGTGCGTAGGTTGGGTTTGGGTATTGTAAGAAGGATCTGAAGGATTAATGAATGATAAAGTTCGTTGAGTAACTAAATCTATTTGTACTATAGATGCGAATCTTTGATAGTTGTTATGTTATGCATATTCTGTGTTAAGCTACAAAAGTAACTGTGTTAAGTGTTCTGTTGCACAAACCTTCGATCTGGGTCTGTTCTTTTATGTTTTATGCAAGGAATAATTGTAATGTTGCACTACTATTTTAGGAGTGTATGATTTGTTAAGTACAGTAAGTATAGTTGACCTTGCACACATGGATGCGAAGGAGATATATAGATTTGGTTTTGGGATATGCGATCTGTTCATTATAAAGTTGGATGTAGCTCTACTTGGCTTACCTATCCTCTCTCAGGGTGCAAAAACCTGGTTCCAGCACCCACCCATACTGCTTCGGGTGAGACTTTGACCTACGCAAGTAGGTCATTGCCGAAAGGGCCAGTAGTATAGGAGTTTGTTGTCAAACCTTAACCTCTGAACCTGGGTCAGGTCCCCTTGAGCCAACAAATGGTTCCGTTGCCGGGACCAGAAGCATTTTGAGAAGGGGATGGAAGCTTGAGAAGAAAAGTAGAGAAGGTACATTTGAGTGATCTCCAATCTAGACGAAAGTACAACGCAAAGTGGTAATTGCTATCAAACCAATCGAGAAGGGGATATATTTTTCTATAGCCTGTTGAGAGGAGCAACTGTGCAAAGCCCACCAGCTACACTGCCTTCAGAACCACGTAAGGGTAAACCTCACCCGAAACCCCGCCAAAAGAAGATATGGTAGTGCACTTGAAATTACCTACCTTCAAAGGTGCGGGAGATGAGGACATTGACCGATTTTGGTTTGTTGCAGACTCAATATGGACTGTGCAAGGTGTGTGAAGCGATACTGTGAAAAGGGCACAACTATCCCTGGCCTTCGAAGAGAGAGCTCTGGACTGGTATATGCGATACATATCTCAAAACGGAAGCGCATTCATTCAAGATATTAAGGACGCTCTGAAACAACAATTCTGAAAACATAATTCCTACTCTCAGATCGTAGCAGACGTAAAATATTTCAAGCAAGGAACAACTGAGCCTGTATGGGAAGCTAATAAAAGACTAAATAAAGCAATTAGAGAAGGAGGATTTAAGTATGACAATAAACAGCATACGGAATGGTTCATCGCTATGCTGCTACCTCACCTGCGTGTACCTATGGGCCACCAAACCTTCGAATCACAGGAAAAAGCTTTGGAAGCCGCCATGAAACTAGAAGTTGTGCCCAGAGAAGATACTTTGGTAGGAGTACAACAAATTTAGGAGCAGCTCGGAGCTATGCACATGGAGATTCAGAACCTACGGAAGGAATGGGGAAAGGGAGGTAGCGCAGACCTATGGTGCATACGATGTCGGGCATCTGGACATATGAAGGATCAGTGCCCACTACTGGCAGATTACATGCAGGCAGGAGGACCTAATCTGTTACGTCCAGGAGCAAGTGGATAACCCAACCTATTGCGTCCAGGCTCAAGCAGATCTATGTTGTGGTGCGATGACTGCTGTGTAGCAGGGTTGCATGATATCAACCATTGCCCCTGGCTAGGTGCGTACGTCTCAAAATTGAAGCAACAATGGTGTAGATTCTACCAGTCGGTAGGACATGATGAACAGAACTATCGAACTTATGATCTAATGATAGATCGAGGAAAATTATATAGGGTGCAATCAAACCCTGCGTCACCCAGATCTCCCGCAAGATTTGGTGGCTCCCCAGGTAGGGCCAGGAGAGGTCGGGGAGGAAGCATAGGTCGATAATGTAGATAGCTAATATATTATAACTACGGGGAAGTGGGACACTTTGCAAGGGATTTCCCAAATCCTACAAGGAAATCCTATCGATATTGCAAACAGTTGGACCATGTGATTGAAGATTGTCCAATCTTGATAGAAAAAATGCAAGAAAAGTAGCCAACACCGACATAGAATGTACAAAGAGTTAAGGCTGAACTACGAGATAGAAATATGAGTGCGAAGGTTGTAACCCACAGTGGGATGGCCACCAGGGGACCTAAGAAGGAGGCTGCGAGGGGTCCTCTAATCCGATAGGCACCTATCAACCAAGAAGGGTTGGACTGAAAAATGGGACAAGAAACATTTTTCGTAGTCCACCAAGACCTTGTTAAGGCAGGGGAAGCTACTGTGCAAAAACCTGTGCACCTCAAGATGGGTGACAAGATGAGCCCATTCCTACAGGTGTGTATGAAGCTATTGCGCAACCAACGAACCGAAGAAAACCTTCAGGCATTGATATATAGTTGCGTACTGAAGTCCCACCTATCTCTAGATTTCCAAGATGTGCACAACCTAGGCGGATATAGGAAATGCACCGGTACAGAGATGAGATTAATTGCCCAAATTGGTAACTATGAAATGGATCAAGTTGTCTTAGACTTGGGGTCAGATGCAAGCATGCTACCTAATCAAACTTGGTAGCAAATGGGAGAATCCAAATTGGAGTGGTCCAATATCCAGCTGCATATGGCCAACCAGTAGAAGATTACACCTCTACGGAGACTATCAAAAATCATGGTAGATATCGCTGGGGTCAAGGTCCAGGCTGATTTTGAGGTAATTCAAATTGTAGAAGATGCAGACCCATACCCTGCACTCTTAGGACTGGACTGGGCCATAAATATGGGTGGTATCATCAACCTCAAAAAGAGAAGCATGGTTTTTGAAAATACTGGAACAAGGGTGATAGTACCATTAGATCCTACGGAAGGCGAGCACTACACAGACCCACTATGCGGTGAAGAAGAGGTGGATCACATTTAGAAATTGACCACATGGATCAAAGATTGGATCAATCCCATGGCAGACGGGGTACTTTGTTGGGAGGCAGACAGTGAATGCTCCTCTGACTCTATTGAGGAGATGGAGAATTGGAAAAACTAGTTGCACAATGTCTCGGTGCTACGATGTCTTCGAGTCACAAGGGACTTCTACTGCATTTTTTCAGAGGTAAGAGATCTACCCCATTTTGATGAGTGCGGTAGCATCAAGGAGTTCTTGAGGACACTGAAAGCCACAGTTTCGAGGGAACAAAGGCTACGGGCCCTTAATATAGCTATGCAAGGAACACCTACATGATGGTGGGACACCTATAAGGAAGCATTCCAAGATTGGGAGGAATGTTGGGATATGATGATCCTGCGGTTTGCACCCCTGGCTAATGTACGCACCAAGACGTTCCTCGGACCAAGAGATCCCCACGAGTATCTGCTCACCTGTATGGAAAAATGGTCTGACCGAACTACAGAATAGTGGGTTCATTTGTTTATTCATGCCTTGGGGCCTATTCCCGTCGCATTGTATTTAGATGCGTAGTTACATCAGTGCACCCGCCACTGGGAAACAATAAAAGATGACCTTATGGGAACATTCAGGCTAATTCAGGGGACAAAGGCACTCGACGAAGCTCTGAAAGACATCGATGCTTTTGTATTTAATGACTCACGCCATCACGCTGCACTGGAAGTCCTAACATGGGAAGCGCAAATGCAAGACATAGTCGACTGTCGGAGCTTGGTGATAGAAGAAGAGGAAGATAATCCTCGGAACGTCTCTGTCCCAGAATCCGAGGGAGAACGTATAGTTATTTGACCCCCGCTGCAGAATATTGATGTTACCCAGCCTCTCAAGCTACACGAAATTAATATTGGGATGGAAGAAAATCCTAAGTTGGCCAAAATTGGGGACTATTGGGATGAAGGAAACGTAGGAAAAATTGCAGAGCTACTTACGGAATATCAGGACTTATTCCCAAAAAAAAATTATGAGCTCAAAGGAATCACGGGGGACCTAGGCATTATTCAAATCACTCTAAAACTAGAGGCACACCCCGTAAAGAAGTGGCCTTACTGTTTGAACCCTAAATATAAGCAAAATGTCAAAGAAGAACTAGAAAAAATGCTTGTTGCATGTATCATTGAACCAGTTGAACAGTCGGATTGGGTAAGTCTGATGGTCGTCCAGGAGAAGAAAACAAAGGGGGAGATACGAATCTGTGTGGACCTACGCAAGTTAAACGACGCCTGTGTACATGACCCCTTCCCTACACCTTTCTCAGACGAAATCCTTGATAGCGTGGGCAGATAGGAAGCATATTCCTTCACCGATGGGTTCTCAGGGTACCACCAGATCCGAATCACACCTGAAGATTGCAGTAAGACTACGTTCGCAACAGAATTCAGATCCTTTTAGTAAATGGTCATGCCCTTTGGTCTCAATAATGTACCTACTATCTTCTCAAGAGTAGTATTTTCCATATTCAAAGAGTTCATCCATAAGTTTCTAGAAGTTTTTTTCGATGACTGGACTGTATTTGGCTTGGTAAAGAAGCATGTCTCCAACCTGCGCATGATGTTGGATGCATGTCGAAAGCACCAGATTTCCTTGAATATCAAGAAGTGTATCTTCTATGTGCCTTTTGGAATCTTTCTTGGACACATAGTATGCCAACAATGGCTGATGGTTGATCCTGCGAAGGTTGCAGTAATTATAAACCTAGCAGTCCCAACAACGGAGAAACAACTACGTTCGATTCTCGGACACACGGGATACTACAGAAAGTTCATTCAGGGGTATGCACTGATCACAACACCCATGGAAAAAATTCTTAAAAAGGATGTTTCCTTTTTTTGGAATGATGAATGTCAAAAGAGTTTTCAGCTACTTAAATAGAAGATGGTCTCTGCACCCATACTAATATTTCCTAATTGGTTGAAGGAATTTCATGTACATGTGGGTGCATCAGGAATCACCTTGGGCGCTATCCTAATTTAGCCTGGGGAGGGATATATTGATCACGCGGTTTCCTTTGCTAGTTGAAAACTCTCTGGCGCAGAGTGCAACTACTCCACCACCAAACGAGAGGGACTGGCTATGGTATACACATTATAGAAATATCGACACTATCTGTTGGGAGGACACTTTAAGATGTTTACCAATCATTCAGCTTTAAAATACCTTGTGAACAAGCCTGTGTTGGGGGGGAATATTTACAGATGGTTATTGCTATTTCAAGAATATGATTTTGAAATCATAGTCAAGCTAGGAAAGCTGAATGTGGGTCTGGATCATCTATCCCACATTGAGACGGGTGAAGAACCTACTAAATTGGAGGAAGGATTACCGGATGCACAACTTTTCGCCATTAAGGTCATTGATGCACACTTTTCTGATATCATTCAGTTCCTGATTATAGGCATGGCCCCAGCAGAATATTCGGTATAACAGAAGGAGTTGGTTACTCAGGCGGCAGACTTTACTATCATCACAGGCCAATTGTACAAACTAGGAGCTGATGAAGTATTGCGTTGGTACATCCTGGAACACGAATGACATGCCGTCTTGGCAGAGGCACATGAAGGCATCGCAGGAGGCCACTACGTAGGAAAGGCAACGACACAAAATATCTTGATAGCTGGGTTATGGTTTCCTACCCTACATCATGATTCTCACGACTATTATAAATCGTGCGATACATGCCAGTGGACAGGATGACCCTCACGAAGAGATGAAATGCCATTGCAACCTCAAATAGATTTGTAGGCCTTTGAAAAATGGGTCATTGATTTTGTAGGACCAATCAATCCTCCAAGGAAGAAGACGGGTGCACGCTACACTATTACTGCCACTGACTATGTCACTCGATGGGCTGAATCACAAGCGGTAAAGGATTGTACTACAGATATCACTGCGCTCTTAATATTTGAGATAATCCTGACCATATTTGGATGCCCAAAGATCCTGATGAGCGATAGAGGCACACATTTTGTTAATGAAGTGATACAAACCCTGAATGAGGAATTCCAGATCCATCACGCAAAAATTACACCATATCATCCACAGGAAAACGGGGCGGTCGAGGCTTTCAACAAAATCTTAGAGCAGGCATTGACCAAGGTCTGCAATGCCGATCACAGTGATTGGGACATACGCATCCCCTCTGTTCTTTGGGACTATTGGACAACCTGTAAGAAGCTAACAGGAAGGACCCCCTTTCGGATGGTCTACGGCAAAGAGGCCATTATGCCAATGGAATACATTGTTCCTAGTCTACGTATCGCAAAATTTACAAATATGGAAGAACTTGACATCATGGAGGAATGCCTTACGTGGCTTTTGGCGTTGGAAGAAGATCATTTCATTGCTAACTTTCATCAGCAGGTTCAGAAGGCTCGCGATAAAGCTTGGCATGATCGGCATATTCGCCAAAAGACATTCGTGGAAGGTGACCTAGTCCTCTTATACGATAGAGAGTTTGTGAAACACCCAGGGAAATTTTGATAGCATTGGCTTGGTCCCTACACTGTTAAGGAAATCACGGATGGTGGAGCAGTCAGGTTAGCTACCCTATGCGGTGACATGTTACCAAGATATGTTAATGGCAGTCGGCTCAAACCATATAGGGTTAAATGACTATATGGCCGGAATCATTGTCTTAGGTAGAATAGGCCCACCAGGGATGGGGCACTGAGGCATGAACGGGATACGCACACTGTTCAAGATAATCAAGCAGCTTCAGGGACAATTGGTGGACCCACGGTCACAGTGACTCAGGACGAATCACACGATTGTGTTGGGGGACTGTTGGAACAGGGTCTCCTACAAGCTGCGAAACTAGTCCAATTTTGCATATTTTTTAGTATAATTAGTCTAGTGCATGGGTTTTGTGGTGGGTCAAAGCCCTGAAAGAATTCTAATGGGTCAAAGGGTAGACCTAGAGTCCGCAAACCATGGTGTGCAGACCATAGGAAAGATTAAGCTAGATTTCTATAAATAGACGGACATTTTGAATTACAAGGTAAGAAGAAGATTATAAGAACTTGATGCAAATCATGGCTTAGTAGATCTGTCTGGGTTTTTTGGGAAAGGACTCCTGCTGGCTGTGTGCGCAGAGATCCCTAGTCTTGCTGTGTGCAGACCCTGCTGCTTTGTGCATAGGTCGGGTTTGGGTATTGTAAGAAGGATCTAAAAGATTAATGAATGAGAAAGGTTGTTGAGTAACTGAATCTATTTGTACTGTTGATGCAAATATTTGATAGTTGTTATGTTATGCATATTCTGTGTTAAGCTACGAAATTAACTGTGTTAAGTGTTCTGTTGCACAAACCTTCAATCTAGGTCTGTCTGTTATGTTTTATGCAAAGAATAACAATAATGATGCACTACTGTTTTAGGAGTGTATGATTTGTTAAGAACAGTAAGTATAGTTGACCTTGCACACGTGGATGCGAAGGAGATCTATAGATCCGGTTCTGGGATATGCGATCTGGTCATTATAAAGTTGGACATAGCTCTACTTGGCTTACCTATCCTCTCTCAGGGTGCGGAAACCTAGTTCCAACACCCAACCATACTGCTTCGGGTGAGACTTTGACCTGCATAAGTAGGTCACTCCCGAAAGGGCCAGTAATATAGGGGTTTGTTGGCAAACCTTAACCTTCGAACTTGGGTTAGGACCCCTCGAGCCAACAGGAGGGCCAGGGAGTTTATTTTCTAGTGGGAAACAAATTATAAGGGGAAGGTGACATAGTTCCAGGAGTTGTGACACTATGACTGCGCAGGCTAACCCAGTCACTACGTAGAAACAACACATGGAATCTTTTTTCCAACCTAGATAAGTGTCGGATTTCCCGTGGTATTGTGGTATTTTCTCACTAACTCTCTTTTCAGTATTTATCTGTATCAGATAGCTAGTTTGGGCATCCAAAAATTTGTACTAATATTACTATTGCATAATATTAAAGCCCTCAGCTATTGCAAAATTCGACTTTGTTTAGTGAGATGGAATCAACTGGGTTGAGAGACCAAGATCAGTTATATGAAGCATCTAACTATGTGATATGGAAGGCAAGGATTTCCTTTCTTCTAGATGAGTTTTATCTCAAAACCTACATCGATAATGTGGTGGTTGTCCCCACAAATCCAAATCATAACAAGACGTACAAGAAAGATATGGATAAGGAGAAGAGGATGATCATTGATGGAGTTTGGGACCATGTTTTATCTCACATAGTAGCCTTGGGAATAACTAAAGAGATTTGGGACTCCCTTTCCACACTATACAAGGGATCTTCTAAGTAGTGGAATATGCATGTGGAATAAATTGAGGAGTACATGTACGTATAAGGGAGAACTCATAGACCACTTTCTCCACAGACATCAAGATGTCCAATATCAGTTGGCAGTTATAGGGTCAGCACCTCAAGCTACAGAGATGGTGTGGATATCTCTAAATGTAGTCACAAAAGAATGGAAAGTGTTTTTCAAAATTATTTTGGGAAGAGAAACATTGCCAAAGTGGGATAGGATGTGAGCATATCTGCAATAGGAGGAGCTAAGTAGAGACTTGGTGAAGATTAACAAGGAAGTAAAAAATAGTAGTGGGATGAAAGAAAAGGTGAAGGAAGAGTAGAATGAAACCCTCACATCAAAGGGGAAGTAGGATCAATGCAGAAGAAAGAAGGATTTTCAATGATCTAGTGCTTCAGATGTGATGAACTTGGTCACTAAGCTACCTAGTGTCCTCTAAGAATGAGGGACAAAGAGGAGAGGCGGGACCACCAAGTTGCATCCGTAGAGGTCGAGAGACTATCTTCCAAATTTGAGGAAGAGTTTTCCATGATCGCCCACATACCTCCAGGGGTGAGGTGGGGTGATTTATTTTTGTAACCCCATACAACTACACATTGGGCAGGATCATTAAGGATTCCACCTCTTAAATAAATTCCTTACTACGGGACCCCATAGTAGCAGTAGCATGATGAACCAGTCATATTTGGTGTATTCAGTGCTAGGGTGAAAGATGCAGTAGCTAGAAACAGTCTGAGGCTAAGTAGCACAGAGGAGAATTGGATGTAGTGGAGAAGAAAAGTGTAGATTCAGTAGCAGTGAAGAGGCCTCAGTGAAAACAAAAATATTAGCAGCATTCATATATCAGGTGAAAGATGCATCAAACTCAACACAATTGGTTCAGTATGATGGACATCTCCCAGTTGAAGAAAAAATAGATGAGAGAAAATTGTGGATGTTGTAGTGGCAAAAAAAACAGAGTTGTAGTGAAAATGCAGTAGTTAACAATAGCATGTAGAGTTAGCAGCAGTACAGATGCAAGAAAAAATCATAGTTGTGCATTATTTGGTGGTTAGTGATTCCAGATGTTATAAAATTATATATAACAGAGCAATGTAACAAATAAAATATGCGAAAAATGCAAGCACACAAAACACATAAAACCAGAGAGACACAGATATACGTGGTTCACCCAGTTTGGGCTACATCCACCTCGAACAGCCAGTCCTTCCTTTCTATTATCTAGAAAAATGAAGAGACACAACCTACAACAGATTCGTTGTAATATCCTCTGCTCTCTCTCACAGTCTCCCTATCTGTTTCTCGGTCCGAGAATACAACTACGATACACAGCCACAATACAATATCCTCATACGAGTGGGGGGTTTCCTTCTAGGGAAAAAACCCTAAACTAAACATAACTTCTACCGTCAGATCATCTGCCTAATGAACGGCCCAAATTGACTAGAAATTACTATACTTTTACAAGGCAATTTTACATCTGCTTTTAGCTTCTGGGTGCTGCCCTCGAAACCCCCCGCCAGGGTGGGGCTCCATAAAGTTGCAACCGCCCCCCCTAGACCCCCCAGGCAGCATTTAATTTTGGGTGGCGTTGCTACCCCATTAAGGTACATGGGTCCAACACTATGATACAAAATAAACAAGATAATCAGGCTCCACACCCAATAATCTCCCACTTGAAGACTTATTGTAGAAACTCCACCACTACTTCATTTTCTGGAAAATGACTCCTCTTTGGACCTGGTCGTTTCTCATCTTCATCGTCATCCTTGAAGACCAATTGAAGCTGAGCACATTCTCAATTTCTTTCTAGTTACAACTTTTGTTAGCATATCTGCAGGATTCTAGCTAGTGTGTATCTTTTCCAGCTTCAACTGCCCATCTTCCAATACTGACCATATGAAATGGTACTTGAGTTGTATGTGTTTAGTCCTTGAATGAAATGTTGAGTTCTTTGCAAGATGAATGGCACTTTTTCTATCACTGTATAACATGCCCATATCATGCTTCTTACCCAATTCATCCATAAACTTTTGTAACCAAATCATTTCCTTACTAGCCTCTGTAGCAGCAACATATTTTTCTTCTATTGTTGAAAGTGCAACAACACTTTGGATTTTTGAAACCTAACTAACAGTTATTCCACCTACAGTAAATACATATCCTGTAGTTCTCCTCCTGTTATTTATGTCACCTGCCATATCTGCATCAACATATCCCTGTAGATCAATGTTTGAACCACCAAAGCATAATGCTTGATTTGTGGTACCTCTCAAATATCTAAGAATCCATTTCACTGCCATCCAATGTTCTTTTCCTGGATTGTTCATGTACCTTCTTAAAACTACCACTGCATGTGCAATATCAGGCCTTGTGCAGACCATTAGATACATTAAGCTTCCAACTGCTGATGCATATGGAACTTTAGACATGTATTCCATTTCTTCTTGGGTCTTGGGGCACATCTCCTTACTAATTTTGAAATGGCTAGCAAAAGGTGTACTAACTAGTTTTGCATTCTTCATATTAAATCTTTTCAACACCTTTTGTATGTACTCATTCTAAGATAGTGTTAATTTTCGATTTTTCCTGTCTCTAGTTATTCTCATACCAAGGATTTGTTTTGCAGCTCCCAAATCCTTCATTGCAAATGAATTTTCCAATTTTCTTTTGAGCACATTTATTTCCTACATGTTAAAACCTGCAACAAGCATGTCATCTACATACAATAATAATGTAACATAGCTACCATCATTTTTCTTTTTCATATAAATACAATGATCAGAGTGACATCTAATATAACCTTGTTCAGACATAAACCTGTCAAATTTTAGATACCACTACCTTGGAGCCTGTTTTAAGCCATACAAGCTCTTCCTTAACCTGCACACTAATTTTTCCTTCCCTTTGAGCTCATATCCTTTTGGTTGCTCCATATAGATCTCTTCCTCCAAATCTCCATGGAGAAATGCTATCTTTACATCTAACTGTTCAAGATCTAAATATTTCGTTGCTACAAGACTTAAAATAGTTCTGATTGAAGTCATATTAACAACAGGCGAAAATATTTCATCAAAATCAATACCTTTCTTTTGTGCAAACCCCTTCACCACAAGTCTAGCTTTGTACCTCTGGTTTCCTCCATCTTCTTCCTTCAGCCTGTAAACCCATTTTTTCTGCAATGTAGTTTTACCTGCAGGAAACCTGACTAAGTCCCAAGTCTAGTTATGCATTAAGGAGTTCATCTCTTCTTCCATGGCTAGCTCCCACTTCTTCCTGCTTTCAACCTGCATTGCTTGTTCATAGCATTTGGGTTCACCAGAATCAGTCAACAATAAATAATATAATGAAGGAGACTATCATTCATGGGGTCTACTTATCTTGGTAGATCTTCTAACACTACTTTCAGGTGTTTTAGGTGCCTGTTGCTGTTGTGGTGGTTTTTGTTGTTGTGGCTATTGATTATTATTATTTTCAAGCACCTTTAATTTTTCTGTGATCTCATCAAGTACTGTGTATTCTTTGTTTTCTTTTTCCTGTTTATTTTCCTGCAACCAATTCTTACACAATACCTTTTCATTGAATATTACATCTATGCTCCTAATGATTTTTTTATTTTCATAATCATATAAGCGATAACAAAAATCATTAACACCATATCCAATAAAGGTACATTTCTTTGATTTTTACTCAAGCTTTGTTCTATTTTCTTTATTAATATGGAAAAAGGCCTCACAACTAAAAGGCTTTAAAAAAGATTAGTTTACCTTTTTACCTGTCCATGCTTCCTATGGAATACCACCATCCAAGGAACTTGAAGGCCCTTTGTTTATTATATAAACAACAGTATCTACAACATTTGCCCAAAATTGTAAAGGCAATCCTGCATGCAATCTCATGCACCTTGCACGCTCCATGATTGTTCTGTTCATCCTTTCTAACACACCATTTTCTTGTATTATTCTTGGAACTGTCTTCTTTCTGCAAATTCCATGCTCTAAACAGTACTTATCAAACTCTTTGCTACAATATTCACCTCCATTGTCTAATCTGAGACACTTCAACTTATTTCCTGTCTCAATCTCAACCAAAGCTTTCCATTTATTGAAAATATCAAATACATCATATTTATTTTGAATATAATAAATCCAAGTTTTTCTAGTTGCATCATCAATAAAAGTAACATAATAACGAGAGCCACCAAGATATGATACCTAAGCAGGTCCCCATACATCTATATGCACAAGCTCTAATTTTTTTCTCTTCTTTTCTTTCCCAACTCTGAGAAATCTGACTCTATTCTGTTTTCCATAAATGAAATTCTCATAGAAATCCAAATCAGCATTCTTCAAACCCAGCAACAAATTTCTTGAGTGAAGAATCTTCATCCCCTTCTCACTCATGTGTCTAAGCCTATGATGAAATAATGTTGCATCTTCTCCTTTAAAAGTTAAAAAATTAATAGAGTTAGAAATACCATTGCATAAATACAATGTACCAACCTTTTCACCTTTTGCTATTACCAACGCTCCTTTGGTGACCTTCCAAGTTTTATCTGTGAAAGTTGTCACACGACCTTCACTGCCTAAATTCTCTATTGAAATCAGATTTTTCTTCAGATCTGGAACATGTCTTACCTCCTTTAATAGCCATTGGTTTCCATTCTATTGTTTTACAAGAACCTTACCCATTCCAACAATTTTACAAGGTTTATCATCACCCAAACGGACTTGTCTAAAATCTCCTTGAACATAGTCATGAAAGTATTTCTTATCAGGTGTGGCATGGAATGAGTCCCCTGAATCTACAACCCAACAATTAGCAACATTTTCAAAAGAAAAAATCAAAGCATCTTGTAACACATCACCTGTCACATTTACTTCATGATCTTTTTCTTGTTGTGTGTCTCCTTCTTTTCCCTTCCGAGATCTATAGTCTTTCTTTATGTTTCCTTTATTTCCGCATTTCCAGCACACTATCCCTGATCTAGACTTGGATCTGGCTTTCCTTGATTTCTGTGATATCCCGAGCTCTTTCCTCTTTCCATTATTCTTCCCCTAGACTCTGCACTCAAAGCATTACTCGATGTCTCATTGGAGATTTTCCTTCGAATTTCCTCGCTAAGGATAGCACCGACAACATCATCAAACTTTAAAGTACTAGATCCAGAGACAGAGTTACTAATGGCCATAACTAAACCATTCCAACTTTCTGGCAATGAGAACAGAAATAAAAGAGTCCTAACTTCATCATCAAATTTTACCCCTATAGAACTTAACTGACTGGTAACTATATTAAAATCATTTAAATGATTTGCAACAGATCCACCTTCTGACATCGTCATATTAAATAAATGTTTCATGAGAAATACCTTGTTTAAGGCCGAGGTTTTTTCATATAATTTCACCAACGTCTTAATCAAACCCTCTGTTGTTGTTTCCTTCGAAATATTGAAGGCTACCGATGCTGTGAGGCACAACCATACTGTTCCGAGGGCCTTTTTATCAAGAATATCCCATTCTGCATCTATCATAGTCATCAGCTTCTTCATTTTTCCGCTCAATGGTAGGTAGAGATCTTTCTGATACAGAAAATATTCCATTTGCATCTTCCACAACGGGAAGTTTTGGTCGTTAAATTTTGTCGACCCTAAACTTACCATCTTCCGCCGTTGCTCCCACTCGAACTAGGAACCCTTCTTTCCTGTGATTTTATCAGCCAAATAGACCTTAGGCTCTAATACCAGTTGTTAGAAAATTATATATAATAGAGCAATGCAACACATAAAATATGCGGAAAACATAAGCACAAAAAAAACATAAAACCAAAGAGACACAGATATACGTGGTTCACCCAGTTTGGGCTACGTCCACCTCGAACAACCAGTCCTTCCTTTCTATTATCCAGCAAAATGAAGAGACACAACCTACAGCAAATCCGCTGTAATATCCTTTGTTCCCTCTCACAATCTCCCTATCTGTTTCTCACTCCGAGAATACATCTACGATACACATCCGCAATACAATACCCTCATAAGAGAAACGGGTTGCCTTCTAGGGAAAAAACCCTAAACTAAACATAAATTCTATCGTCAGATCATCCGCCTAATGAACGGCCTAGATTCACTAGAAATTACTATACTTTTACAAGGCAATTTTACATCTGTTTTTAGCTGCGGGGTACTGCCCCTGAAACCCCATGCCAGGGGGGGCTCCATAAAGTTGCAGTTCCCCCCCCCCCCCCTTGGACCCCCCAGGCAGCGTTTAATTTCAGGCGGCATTGCCGCCCCATTAAGGTATAGGGGTACAACGCTGTGATACAAAATAAATAAGATAATCAGGCTCCACACCCAACACCATACATCAGTAGTGCATCAGGAGGTGACACAGAGTCAGAGTGATGCTTCAATTGGTTGCAACACTAGATCATATTCCTCCATAAGAGGGAGTGTTGGTTTTTGTAGCTTCGAATGTGCTGTAGCATCGGGATTTTGCAGAGATGCTAAGACACATGCATTCTCCAAGAACTAGAAATCGTTTGGGGAAATTCCACCCGGCGATGATTTAATTAAAATAATTAATCATTTTTAATGTATTCCTAAGTCTAAACTTAGGAAATGAGATTAATTAAAGGGTATTAATTAAATCAGGTGCGAATCTTCTAGATAAATGCATGTATTGAGTCTAAGTTAATCTCAGCCATCGATTAAGATCTAATCTTATTCATTGATATGTAAACGATATATTATAAGAAGGAGATTGATGGGAACTTGGAGAATACACTTGAGAATTTTAGAAATTGATTTTTCTTGGAGATTGATTTCTTAGAAAAGCAGCATTGAGTTTCTAGAGAGATATCCCATGATTTTGTTGCACTAAGGGGCAAAGGTAGTAGACTAGAGGAAGTTTTCCATTTACGGGGCGGGAAAGGCAAAGAAGACATTAAGAGCCGCATAGAGGTTTCATAGTGCCATGCAAAGGTAGCATAGAGCTTCATAGGGAGTCTGTTGTTTTGCTGAGAGAAATTCCAGATCCAGTGTCCGAAGATAGGGTGTAAGTCCCTAGGGCTAGGGACTCTAGTTTCGAGTGGGAAGAATATCAGAAGGAGAAGGTGACACAATTCTAGGAATTTTGACACAGTGACATCATAGGCTGATGCAGTTACTATGCTGAGACAATGCAGGGAATCTCTTCTCCATCCCAGATCAGTGCCAAATTCCTCGTGACGGTATGAGATTTTCTCACTAACTCTTTTGTCAGTATTTCTCTATATTGGATGGCCATTTTTGGAATCCAATGATTTTACACATATTACTAGTACATAATATTAAAAGCCTTAGTTGCTGCACCACTTTTCCTAAGTTGGGTTTTTCCAAGGATGATTGTCCAAAAATAATAGTGTACTTGTCTGTGCTTTTCTATCATTCCTGCATTATATTTTCCACATTATTTTATGTTCTGTAGGCTAGAGTATATTTGATTTTGATAATTACTGTGTAGCTCCATAAATAATTTGTTCAAAAATTAATAAATTGGATAAATCTAATCAGTTGTTGCAGAAGGATTTCCTTAGTGAAATTTTCACGCAAATCATCATCATAAGACAATTGAATAGTAAATATACACATGTTTATTTAAGAAATCACCATAGGTGGAAATTCATGATATGGGTTGATAGTAGAAATCTAGGGAGAACAAGTTGAAATGGATTAAGAGTTCTAAGTTGAAACATGGAAATAAAAGGGTTTATATCTTAGGGAAATATGGGTTGAAGAATGGAACAAGTCAGTAAAAGTATTGATCCATATTTGAAAAAAGAGGGTGATTCAAAATATGATGAAAGGTAAATGAATTCCTCCTCAATCAATAAAAATCAATTTGGAAACCCTAAGGTTCTAGTCACAAATCCTAGTGAAAAGTTAAATGAAAAACAAGTTGACATTTTGAAACTAGGTAGTAGAAGTTGACATGGACCAAGGGTTATAAGTTGAAACATGAAAATAAAATCATTTCGAGCTCAGATAAATATGGGTTGAGGAAGAACGTAAGTCAGTAAAATTATTGGTCTTTGTGTCAACAAAAATGGTGATTTATAATATGATGAAAGGTAAAATATATACTCCCCACTCAAACTAAATCAATTTGGAAACCTTACAGTTCTAGTCACAAAGTTTATGGAAAAGTTAAATGATTTTTTTTTTACATTTGGCACCTACGTACAAAAATTTGACATGGACCAAGGGTTCTAAGTTCAAGCATGGAAATAAGATGGTTTCGATCTTAGGGAAATATGGGTTGAAGAAGAGCGCACGAGTAAAGGCATCGGTCCACATTTCAAAAAAAATGGTGATTCAGAATATGACGAGAGTTAAAATAATTCGTCAATCATTAAAAATAAATTTTGAAAGCCTAGGGTTCTAGTCACATGGACCAAGGGTTCTAATTTGAAATATCAAAAGGAAAGGGTTTTGATCTCAGGGAAATATGGGATGAAGAAGAGAGCAGGTCAGTAAAAGTATCGGTCCATGTGTAAACAAAAAGGGTAATTTGGAATATGATGAAAGGTAAAATAATTTGCATAATAATGTGAATTGTGTGTAGGAGTCACATGAATATTATATTATCCCTATGAAACATGTAACTAATGAAAAGAATTCTATTCTGAGAAAGAAATAAATTGGGAAGAAATGAAATAAATCCACAAAACTTGAGACTGTTGCAAATTGTAAGCACACCTGAACACATACATTTTCTCTATGAAAAACAAATGAATCACATACATAATACCAAGAGAAAATTAAATGGTTAATTTTATTTTTAATGCTAATGTATCAAAAATTCAATAAAAAAGGCTTATTTGAGGTTTTACGTATGGGAAAATTTCTAAAATAACCTAACGTCCTTTTGCTCAAGTAGTAACTAGGCCTTGTGAAGATTTTACAATAGAGTATTGGGTCCATGTCATAAATGTAACTAGCAATGCTTCCAACATCCAAAAAACCAACCAACATATGGAGAGGGTTATAGTGGAAAAACGTACTAGGGCTACATCCCGAAAGATTTGGTGACACTTCCAGTAGCCTGGAAAAGATCACCTTAGGTCTAATTTCTCATGCACCTTTGCTTATAGGGAAATATGCCCTAATATTTAACATGCCATAAATGTGAATAGTGATGCTTTGAGCAGCCAAAAAAAAACGAAGGCATGGAGAGGGTTATAGTGGCCAAACGTACTAGGGATATGTCCAGAAAGAGTCAATGATGCTTCCAGTATCCTACCAAAGATCACCTCAGGTCTAAGTGCTCCCACACCTCAGCTTATAGGGAATTATGCCAATAAGTTACTAGTGTCTAGTTGAAATGGATGAATCTCATCTTTTAGTTTTCAGTTTTGGACCTATAACCCCTACCATGTGTTGAGAGACAACATTAATTTCTATGATAATCTACCACCTAGGCCTCACCCCACTCACGTCTTTCTCTCCATGTACCTAATTTTCCATTAAATGATGCGGGATTTTCATCTTTGTAAAAGAAAAATTTATATGTTTCAATATGAAAAATTGCCATGATAAGCTCAAATACGTTATGTAGGAAGATTCTGGAAATAGGATTACCATTTATAAAAATTTTAAGTGAGCTTAGTGTGTGGGGTGAATGTGTGTGCAAGTGAAATTGTGAGCATACAAAGTATGAATTGATGTGGATATGTGGTGATCCCTTACAATTCTCTTAATTGAATTATGTGATGTTTGTTCCTTGTAAAAAAAAAAAATATGTGTGGATGATGGGCCACTTACTACTTTCCTAATTATATTATGTGAGCATATGTTTTTGTGCAAAATTTCCAAGTAAAATACAATCAATTACTCTACTTGTAATGGTTAGTAAAACAAACTTGTTAGTAGTGATGGTGTGTGCAAGGTGAATATAATGCACATACAATGTGTTTGGATTTCAAGTATGTGGATAAGTGGTTCATGATCCTTTAATACAATTCCACTAATTACATTATGTGATGTTTGTTCCTTGCAATAAAATAAATGATCTGTGGATGATGGATTGCTTACTTCTTTCCTAATTATACTATTGGAGCATATAGCTGAGTGCAAAATTTCTAATTAAACTATAAACCTCAATTACTCTACTTGTAGTTGTTAGTAAAGAAAATTGATTAGTAGTGATGATGTATGTAAGGTGAATCTAGTGCACATACAAAGAGTTTGAATTGAAAGTATGTGTGAAATATGTATTATATAGTTATAATTTGTGGTTAAATATATTTCTATAAATGTTTTATAAAACATAATATTATCATTTTTTTAAAATAATTTGACAGACCATAAGAATATTGTCTCCATTTACTAAGTGAAGCATTAGAGCTTTTTCAAAATTAGTTCTTCTTAGAAAAACATTTTCATTTTTTCAAGAGACTATATAAATCCTAAACTAAAAGTGAGTTCTACACCACAGTCTATATATATAAATTTATAAGAATGTAATCAAATATACGATAAATTGGGACTGAAAATCCATAGAATACATATATACACACGCCATGATATAATAAGGAACTTATTAAACTAATTTTTAAGTATGTTAATATTTGAAAGCCTACTATACAAACTAAAATCAATTGGAAAATTTTTCCTTCATTAGAAGCACCATATCATTTAATTTTTTAAAATGTATAACTAAAATTGCCATAAAAAAATAGTAAAAATAACTTTCTCAGAGGAAGAATTTATAATAACTATAGAGAATTTCAAAATTCTAAATAAAAAGTGGAAGAAATGTAGGATGAAAAGGACAATGAAATTATTTATAAGGAAAGAAAAATACATCAAGAGATATAGGTTTTAGTGGATTTAGCGAAAAAGGAAGATGATCTGAGGTCTTATCAACAATGAATGTACATTGTTATCATTTTTGGTGAAGAGGGGCACAAATAATTTAAGTTTTTTTTTTGGGAGAATGCACATGGAAATTATAGCACAACAATAAAGTAGGGAAAAAGGAGGGGTATAGGATTTTTAAAAATATAATTCTCTACAAGGAACATTTTTATGCACGTGCAAGATGGATATCAAATGTCTTTTGTGTTTTCAATTAATTTCAACAAATATTGACAAATTATAAATTAAATAAATCCTCTTTTTTACTTTTGAACCATATTTTGTAATATTTTTCATGATTACATGTTGAGAAATGACTATATCAATTTAATTGACATTAGATTACCACAGTCTATGAAGATTAACATTGTAAACATTTCTAGCATATCATCACTACACGCATGCTAATTTATTTCTTTTCATTTATTATTTATGAATTTAATATTGATTAATCACATGATTATTCCATGGATAATTATACTTATATGCAATAATACACTCCTTTTGTGCAAGCACGAATCTACACTATAATTTTAATGTCTTTAAAAAACTTTTTCTTTTTAAAAAATTATCATAACCTTCATGTGAGAATTGAAAGAAGAAACTTGCAAGGTTTTCAAAGGTAGTGATCGTCGTTTAAGATTAAAAGAATGATTAAATATTATATATGATTATGAATGTTAGGAAAGTTTTTTTTTTTTAAATACAGGTTTAACACTGAGAATGTCTTCCGAGTTCATGCACATTCAAATTAGTCCCTATTCTTGATCCTTCTAAATCGTGACAAATTTTCTCTCTTTTAAATACTACTTGGGATATCAAACACTAATCAAAATAATGTTTATAGGTTTAGGAGCACCTATGTGACAAAATTTTTTGCTAATCCCTATAGTAAATAAATTTCCATGAATTGTAATTCATGTAAATATTATATTTAAATTACGTTTGAATGGTTTTCTTTGGTTAAATCACATCCTTACTTTTTGTGGGTTATCTTAAGCCGTTACAATTCAAAGGTGGTTCATAATTTATATGAGTTCAAATGGTTTTCATTAGTTTTTTTTAAATCTCATTTTTTAACTACATGGTATTATTGTCAATGCTTATTTTATCTTAGTATTATTGTTTCATTCTCCATTTGCTTCTCATTTTAAATCATATTTCCTAACGCATGTAATATGGAGAAAGTAATAAGAAAAGTGAGACAATTTGAATTACCTATATTTGCATGAATTTCTTGAATTGCACGATCTTCTTGTCTCTCAATGTCTAACAAATTTTTCTCATCATTTCTCTACCTTTCCCTTGTATTTTCTGTATGAATGGAAATGTATTTCCTTTTCTAGATCCAAATCTCCAATTTCCCATGTGTGGTGTGAATCCTTGTCTACTTTTCAAGTTCTAATATTTCTCTATGAATGAATGTTTTTTTTTCATGCAATTGAATTTATGCTCCAATATTTTTGTTGACAATAGAGGCTCAATAGATGTACAGTCGCGAACAAGCCCTTGAGCTATATCATTTACCATTATTAACATTAATAAAATTTGGTCAGGAGATTCGCGGGTTAGACTTCTTAATGGCTTGATCGAGCCACTCGTTAACCACATACACAGCTCGATCTAGGGTTAATTTAATGCTTGATCGATAAATTTGAATTTTGAATTTAAGCACTCCATTGAGCATTTAAAGTGCTCGATCGAGATCCTAATGTCCAAAAAATTGTAGTTCCAACATCCTTTCTGCAAATTTCTTTTCAACCCCATTTTGTACCCTATCAGATTTAGGGAATAATTTTTCCTTAGGTGGTAGAGTTGATCATGTGGATTCGTGAATGAATCCTCTATCCAATAGCATATGGATTTGAAACTTTCAAATTCATATGATATTTTTCATCTAATTTCTTTTAAACACAACGCTTGAAATGTTTTTGGACAGTTTCAAAGGGGCAAAATAAAAAATCAATAACATTAAATATACACAATGAAAAAAATTCAAAAAATACCACTATCTTCATTTACGAGTCCTCTTCAAAAGGTTATCTTGGTTTTTCAATTTATTTAAATACTTGAAAAAATCTTATGTGAACATGTGTCTCCAAAATGCAATTGAAATATTACTTCTCCAACTTTGAAAAATAATAAAAATTATAATTTTCCATAAAAAATAATATCTTTTTAATATGAAAAACTTTGCTCTCTCTATGTGGATCATGCTTATATATATATATATATATACATATATATACACACACACACACACACACACACACACACATATATATATATATATATATATGTTAAAAATTACACATTTTAAGTTAAGTTAGCGCCATGAATGCTAATGATGTTGGACCCACCAACACTCAGGGGATCTCCTTGATATGAAGTCCCAACTAGACCTCGCACCGTTTGGAGTAGGAGTCCAAACAGTGGGGTGTTAATGGTCTACCTTGGTTTGCAAAACACATAGAGTCGTTCATGGTTTCTTTGGTGAGAACAAATGTGTGACCCTTGAGAGCATCAAGTGCATCGTATGACAGTTCCAACACATGAGGGGAAAATAAAGTGTGCCCCTTGGAAGCCTGTAATGGTATGTGGCTTAGAAGTAACACACGAAAGAAATACATCACACGAACTAACATGCAGAATTTTCCACAAGTGAATGGTATGGATTAAGACATCAACACACATCCAACAAGATACATAGAAATGAAAATGAAATATTTCATAGGTGTATGCGTAAGTTAAATAATATACATCTCAAATAAAACAAGAGTAGTCCTACTATATTCACAATATATGCATGAAATCATGCCAACTATGAGTTTTAATAAAAGTGATAGTTCCAATCATACATACAACATTTGACAAGCCACATTCCCCAATAATGGAACATCAAGTCTACAACACCCTCTCCTCCAAAGAAGTATACTTTTTCTTTGCTATGGAGAATCTAAGGCTTACACAAAAATCCCAAGCTCTTCCTAAGCCTAAGCCCTGCCAAAAGCCCCTTAGATGAGTTATGAGGATATATTTATAACAAAAAGGGGACTGACTCTTGGCATGCCCCCTTTTTGACTCTTGGACTCCCATCATGACTCTTCAACTTCTTACAAAATAAATAATTAAATTACATACGACTCTTCACATTCCAACAAGGACACTTGGAATTTCACTTTTACAATAATTAGAAATAATATTACATTTTCCACTTGTACACATATAAGAAAAAATAGGGTAGAGACAACTTGAAAACCTCACAAGAAAAAATAGTATGATGTTGGAGTTTAGGTGAACTCAAGCCGAAAAACTTTGACTTGATGCCTTTCGGTCACATACTCATGCGAAGATTGGTATTGTTCGATGGTCTCGCCAAAATGCCTGATAGTGTCAGGCTGGAAGTAAACTCTTTGCTGCATGGCATCCACGTACAATATCTTGGAACCAATCTGAACCTCTTTCTCAACCAGAAGCAACATTGTTATGTTTTGAACAAGGCCACCAATGTAGGTCTTCATATTCTATCGATTTAGCTTCAAGTCCTCCCAAGTTATAATCTGCCTCAGCTGCTCCAAGTACTGATCAACCTCCTATCAGACTTGTCGTTTGTGTTTAGTCTCGATGAGTGTGCCAATTTATGGGATCCCATGGTTTCTCACCATGAAATCCAAACTATTATATACCCATACATATAAGGCCTGAATTTTTCTGATGAATGAGGTGAGATGCCATTTTTTCTTGTTCAACATCTGAAATATCACTTTCTCTAGCTCTACCTATGGCGTCATCTTCTTCAACAGTGTAAGTAGTGCCCCTCTGTATCCCATCGTCTAATCATAGATTATGTTGATGGCATCTTGCACATTCTTAAGGATTTTAACAAACTCTCTACTCTTTTGTTGCAAGTCATGTAAGTGGATAGTTGCCTTATGTAGAGTGATGAGCTCCTCATAAAGGTCCTGCATAGTATCTCCAAGTGTGCATACTTCAGAAAGTATCATTGCTCTAATCTCCTCTAGGTAGACCTGTATGGAAGGTGCATTCTGCACTACTACACGAAGCACTTCATTCTCTTGCCAGACATCTAGTAGACCATGTGTCATCTGTTTATTATTGTAAAACAAATATTGAGTTTCAGATCTCACCACACTTGCGAAGGCCAAGTTGGCTTTGGAAATAACACTTGGATTCTTGTTGGTGTCTGCCACTATCACCATTTCTCTCATAAATGTAGTTGATGCATAATAATCTGGGAAGTGATTTATGCATGATTGTGCAATCTTCTTTTGTAGTTCATTAAATGATAGTTTTTACACATCCACCACTGTATCATCATCAAGGTGAACTATCTCCCCTTCCTTGCTCAGGGATGGAGGTGGTGGAGTCTGAATGGTTACCTATGGTGCAGTGGGAATCAGGCCCATGCCTTCATCTTGTGGTTATGGTCCCAAATATATGTACACAACTTCAATCAACTGCTTGATCTACTTAGTAAGTTCTCGATCGTGCATTTGGTCACTCAATCCTTCTATTCATGGCTAATCATGTACCTGATCTACAACCTATATGGGTTTCGTCTATTCTTTTATGGAACCTTGGCTTCATTTTTCTTCATGCTTCTACTTATCCTCTAGTTCTCTTCTCCATAGCTCTCCTTCTTCCCTTAGTTCTTGTTCTTCTTTCTTTGCTCTCAGTTCTACTTCCTCAAAGGTTTGCTTCTCTCTCTTTATCTACTTTTCTTTTTTCTTTCTATGCCTCCTCTTTGCTTCTATCACCAAAGCTTCTTGTTCAATAATAAAATCTCCTTGCATCTTCTATATTTTCACCTCCTATGCACTATTAGAAATATTCCTCTTTCCCTTATCGTATATCGGGTTCTTCTCTTATGTTGATGTTTCTTCCGTAACTGTTGTCGTCTATGGAATGACATGAGAAGTCCCATCTATACTAATTATATCACAGGGCCTAGAGGATTTATAGAAATTCTTCCATGGTTCTTCCTTCGGCCATCGATATGCCCTGCTAACCTAGTTGAAGTAGATTCGCACATAGTGATCTTTGAAAATCTCTACATATGATGCGGATTGAAGTCTTTTGTACCAAAATCAAATTTCAATATGGATTTTGATTCGGTATCTGCAACTTTGAGATTCTTAAACTCGTATAACATGATCTGCAAAGGAAGCGTGCACCATAGCAACTTCTTTGTCCTATGTAGTGCTAATGGAAACCCATTGGAGATATTGTAAGATACTTCTTGCATGAGAATTTTGTTGGTCGCATATATTAGCAAAATATGTGGCAGCTTCTACCCGCGAAACACTCTGATAAATGTGCCATCTGGTAAGGTGAAATAATCTACAATATCTAATATCACCTCCATTGCTTTTCATGACATGAAGGTGGGTCCTCCTAAAAGATAATCATGTAAAGTGGGATGATGAAGTGACTATATAGTTTCTCCATAACTCCTCTATGGTTTCAATCTGAAAGCATCCTGCAATAGATATACAAGGATGTTTCTCTCGGTGTCCACATCTAGCTCATACCAAGAAATCGATTATGTGCACAGATCGCATCCAATAAGTATGAAAATATATAGAACCTTGCTTTCTCACCCTTGGGAGGATATCAAGATCATGCCACATGAGCTCTTAGCTAATGAGAAAAAATATCTGACCAGTTTAACGCCTTCCCCTCGTTCACCACCAGGTTCAAGAAGATATCCCACCCCTTATGATAGGTCTCTATGCTCGTTTGGCCATATATTTTGAAAGCTAAGATGACCAAAAGTTGGTAGGAATTCTTGAGTGACCTTGTCTTGTGCATGTGGGTGGGTGTCTGTCTAAATTTCAATGGCTCCTTCACCAAACTCTTGATTATATACTTCATGTTCTCATACATGTGGGTGGCATAAAAGAATGATTCTGTGATCTTTACTGGCTTAGGAAGATGATATATACGCTAAAAATCCACTACCAAAAATGTAGCAAGTTTTTTTCCACTCGTGTTTCTCAATGTCATAGTTTTATCATCAATGTGTGAGACAACCCAGTTGATCACATCTGCACATGGGAAGGTTGGATACCTGAATGTAACCTTATATAGTCTTGACTTCCTGAAGCTAAGATAAATTTGTTAGTCCTCTAAATTTGCTCTGAAATTCCTTGAAAAAACATATTTAATCTGCTACCATGTTAGTTTTGATTCATTTACTACAAACAACTGAGTTTACACATATACTGGAATGTTAACCGGAACTTGCTCAACTACTTCCCCAGTACTACTTTCAATGGTTTCTTTTGAGGAAACTATCTTAGGTTCCATTATAACAGTGATTGTTGGAGAGGTGCACAAAAACTACTGTACCTATGGGACAGAAAAGACACTCATGGCAAACAAACATCAGTTTTAAGAAAAATCATTTTAAGGGAAAGTTCAAGAAAAAAACCGAGCCATAGATGGGAAGGATTGAACAATTTTCACTCACAAGGGGATCTAAATTCCTAAGAAAACTATGCACTGTGCAGTCCCAGCAGTCACATTCAAAGCTTGAGGTTCGATATTTCACAATGAGCATCTCAACCTAGGTAGTGAGCAGGGAGAGACTACGCATTTCGTAGTCTGAGTGCCCAAGGATGAAGACTAAGCCCTACAACTGTGAAATGTGTAGATGGGACAGATTTTACTGTGTGCTATGTATTTCAAGAGGCCAAGCTCTCAACTTGAGCCTTTGGATTGCATAGTTCTCAACTAGACAAAGTGAAAACCAACAAAAGGAATGGAAGATCTGCTCAAGGGAAGTGTGAAAAATGAGCATATTTGAGAGATAATTTTGGCTTGAGTGTATATATGACAAATTTTAAATGAAACAAGGCATATTGAGTGAAAATATTAAATAAACAGGAAGAAAATGATATTGGCGAGGAGGGTCACCGCAACAATGACTGTCGATGCAAAAATGAAGAAATGGATGCAACACTTATGAAAGGAAAATGATAACTTGAAACAACACTTCTACAAGATCGAGAAATTTAAAATGCCAAAATGCATGCAAAGAAACAAGAAAAATAGGACTCACACAATACAAATGACAAAAAATGATGGGAAAAGTAACAAAAGGAAATAAATGCAAAACTCACCAAGAAAAGTGGCAATGATCGCACCGAAGGTTCCTTGATCTCCTCAGGAATTCTAGAGCTCCAAGATCGAGTTTAAAAATAAGATCTAATGTCATCAATGAAATAGATTTGATAAAATTAGGGATTATGATAGGCATGCCAAAAATCAAGGAAAAAGAAACATATGGCGAAATTTTCCAAAAATAGAAAGTGTGCCTCTTTCAAGTTACTAAAAATAGATCCCTATATTTTAGGGATGCTTTTTTATTTTTCATTTTTTTCTACTTTTTTGGGAAAAAAATTCTATGCACATCACCAAGAAATATTGCACAATTTTGGGAACTGGGCAACTTTTTGGCTTAGTGCCCTCTAAATTTTCTGAGCTCAGTGAGGGATTGCATAGTTTTTGGGCTCATTTTTGGGTTTCATGCCATGACTATGTAGTTTCTAAGTCAAGGCTAACTTCTGTTCATGAATATGTAATTCTAGTCCCTATTAATATGAATATGAATAAGGTTGTTTTCCCTCATGGATTGCGTAGTTTCTTGAGGCAAGCCTAGAACGGTTGTGCAATACTAAGGTAGGAGATTAGCTTGTGACTTAGAAAAAATAACTAAGTGAAAATAATGTGAGAATAGGCATAGATAAATGATAAAAATTTATCAAAGCATGAATACCTCATAGTAGTGTGTTTGGTCAATTTAGTGTGTCCTAAATTGCTAACATAAATTATCAACCAGGGATTCGTAAGCTGACGAAGTGTGGCGCACTATATGTGCAAGATAACCTATCTCTTACTTTTTGTCGTTTTTGGATTTTTATTGATCTTGGTTGGTTTCCTAATATGAGATGGAAATTCTAAAAGACAAGTATGGTTATGAATATTCAAGGCAATGATGTCCTTTATAATGATTTACCAAACTTCAAACTTCAAAAGGATTTTAAAACATACAATGACAAAATTAAAAGGAAATGAAAATGTGTCACTATTCTAATTAAACAAACAATGAACTATTGATCATGAAAACCATTATCCTTGCTGCTGTCCAAATACAAAAGAAACTATGCTTAAAGAAATCCAAGAATTGCAACAAAGTAAATCTAAATCAAATTACATCAACTTATATTCTGATCCCTCACCATTAGTCCAACTATGGCTTTCGGAGGTAACCATAAACAACTTGAGCAATCTGATATCTAATTTGCAGAAAAAGAAACTAATATCAAACTACACACTCATACTTCAATCCCTCACCATCAGTCCAGCTGTGGCTTTCGGAGGTAACTGAAAATGACATGAGCAATTTAATATATCTAACTTGCAGAAAGTAAACTAATATCAAACTACACACCCATACTTCAATCCCTCACCATCAGTCCAGCTGTGGCTTTCGGAGGTAACTGAAAATGACATGAGCAATTTAATATATCTAACTTGCAGAAAGAAAACTAATATCAAACTACACACTCATACTTCAATCCCTCACCATCAGTCCAGCTGTGGCTTTCGGAGGTAACTGAAAATGACATGAGCAGCTTAATATATCTAAATCTAACTACTGAAACAAATGTGCAAGACTGAAATAAACAAAGCAGTGCTGGAATTAAACAAAAAGTAAATTAGCAGCAGAACAATATTGATTCCATGTCATTAGTCAAAAGATATGCAAATGCCCGGGCTGCCTACTGTAATCTAAAAGCTATGATTTCAGAAAGCAATCTAAGTAAGGAAATATGACAAAACAGAATTGAAAGCAACTTATCTAGAAAACATGTAAAAGCCTCCTTGGATAGCAAGGGCCCTCTGCTACCAATTTGGTGTAGTCCTTAGCTCCTTGAAGTCATGATCAAAACAACATCAAAGAACTGAATTTCTCTATTAAAAAGAACTCACAAATCTACATCCCATTCCATCTTGAACTTTGTTACAAAAGACTCTCTATTCCTTTCTCCTATTCTCCTAATTTTTCATTACTTCCTCATTACCTATGATAGGAGAAAGCTTTTCCTATTTATACAAAATATGAGGAGTCATCTCATTAATGGGAGTCCATGAATCTCTCCCTCCATCTCTAGAATTATAATCAAAATAGGAAATGATAAGACACATGTCTTTCTAGAGTTTCAACACAACTTGAGGAATGAGACACATATCCTCTTAGAGTTTCAATACAACAAGGAAGTGAGACACATATCCTCTTAGAGTTTCAATACAACAAGGAAGTGAGACACATATCCTCTCGATTCCTATAATCTTCTCCAACCAAATTCGAATTTGGCTTTAGAGTGCCACAAGGGTCTTCTAGGAAGTGTCCTTTTTGACCTACACATGTCACAAAACTCATAACACATATATAGATATATGAAACCATGTTAATTTTCTAGTTTTTAATCATAAATTCACTTTAAATACATAAAATAAATAACTTTGGAAAACAAGCATCCTAACCCATATATTTATGAAAATGGTTACTTGATGTAGGGTTTTAGGCTAGATAGCTATGAAATGAGAGCTGAATGGTTATGAAATAATGGAAATAGGTATGAATATTGAAGACAGTTTTGAGACACAACATACTCTCTTAACTGAAGTTGTTGCATGTCCTCATGCAACTATCGGTAATGATTCATTTGTCCATGAGTTGATCTTTTATGAGTTTTGACTCATATAGATTCATTCCAAACTTTGCTTCTTGATATTTTCTCTTTTGGCAAAGTATAATACATTTGATCGCAACATTTTTTATTTTATTTTTCTCTCAATGGTTGGTTCTTAGCGACAAACATTTTTTTTTTTTTTTTTTTCAATGGTTGGTTTCAGTGACTTAATTTTTTTTTTTTAGGGGTTTTTAGCCATTGGTTCTTGTGTAACAATGCTTTATTTTCTTTGTTGCATCAAAATTCATGAAAACATTTAGAATCAATTACTTCATCAATGAATTGATCATTTGCAAGGCATATAATCTTTTGGATCATGTTGCAACAATAGTTGGTTGGAAAGTATATGTGGGTGGAAACAAAATGAAAATGTGTGATAGTGTATGACATGTGGATATGAAATGATGTCCCTTCCCCCCAACTAAAGATATGACAATGTGAAAAAGGGAGTGAGAAATTTTTCCAAAGTTACAATTTTAGCATTCTAATGAATTACATGACTCAAAATTAGAAAACAACATACCTTCACTTACCTTAAATGTGGATGAGTTGTGTATGTGTGGTGGCTGCAAAATTCTGATCATATTCTTCTTCAAGTGGCTGAACAAGAGGAGTCATGGATAAAGAGATAAGATGACTTTTTATTGCTCCTACTAAAACTTGCTGAATCTACTCCAAAATGCTGAAAATAATAGTCTTCATTTCTTCAAAACTCATTGGCACAATTCCTACTATGTGAAAAGATGTTCTGATGTCGAACATAGTAGGAAATTGTTGACTTAGTGGCCATTAATGGATGCCACTAGTCAACACGAGAACTCTCACCATTGATGACAATGAGAGTCAAGATGCCCAAACATATCTTGCTAGGTACGAATGATTTTGCTGATGTCGAGTCACCTATAAGATCTGACGAACAAGGGACATTAATGTATTCACATTGTTTGTCAGCATGAGAACTTGCCATTAAGGCATGCAAGCCTCAAGGTGTTTTTACAAAGAACTTAGACTCAAAGGACTATGGACTCAATAATTTGCATTGAAGCAGGCCTTATTTGCGGAATGAAAATGACAAGAAATGGAAAATGAAAATGGAAGATAGCAATGGAGAGTAGAAATGAAAAATGGGCAATAAGCATGTGAATGAGAAATGGCAATGGGAAATAAGCATGTGAATGAGCCTCTTGCTTTTATTTGTGGTTATGAATGGACAAAAAGAAATGGAAAGTGGATGTGAATGTAAATGGAAAATATGAAGTGAAATGAGGTGAATGGTTTATTATGAGGTATGGATGTGATGGAGACAATAGTATCTGAAAGTTTTTCAAGTGTTTGGATCTAATTTTGCATCAACATATTTCCTCCTTTTTGTTGCTGATCATCCTCTTATGAAACAAATTGGTCTCTTAGAGAGACACCATTCTCTTGTAGTCATTTGTCCTTCCTCCTGGAACCTGCAAAAAAAATAATACTTCTTCTACAATGGAATGTAAGATTATCAAAAGGAGAGAGGTGATCAATCTCTCTAGTTATGATATTTACACACAAAACTAAGAATTTGTATTAATGAAACAAGGTCTCAAAGGAAAAATCAAAAGAATTTATACATGTTTTGGAATTAGTGCCTCAAGTTGAATGTAGCTTCTTTTAAGCAATTTATTTCATTATTTGCCATTTCAAACTCTAATGATGGATTTCTCATTGTATAGATCTTGTTGAGACCTTTCCAACGATACTTAAATCATCAAAATCTGATTTTGTATGAGAAAGTTAGGCTGATTTGAACAATGAGGTTTTTCAGCTGCGGAATTGGAGAACAGATGCAGAATTGGACTTTAGCTGCGGAATTGGAGAATAGCTACGGAATTGGACTTTAGATACAGAATTGGAGAACAGCTGCGGAATTGGACTTTAGCTACGGAATTGGAGAACAGCTGCGGAATTGGACTTTAGCTGCAGAATGTCGACGGTTTCTGTAGCTAAAAATCTTGAATAAAAAGTTAGTCATTCATCTTTCATCATCAGTCCAAAATTAATCAATACCTTCAGAAAAGTGAGCAAATAACTTATTCATTTCATTGATTCAAAATTATTGATTTTTTTTTTTTTTTTTAAATAACAAAATTGAAAAAGAGAATTGCATTTTATTTATTTATTTATTTATTTTTTTAATAACAAAATTGAAAAAGAGAAATGCAATTTTTTTTATTTTTTTTTTTTAATATTATATATGTTACATTTTAAAATATATATATATATATATATATATACATATATAATTTTATTAAACAAAAATTTATTAAATAAGAAAAATAAAAATAAAAATAAAAACTAAAACATGAATGCCATTATTAAAAGAACATAATGCTCTGCAAATGCCATCTCCATAATGTCTCCAAGTTTTTTTTTTTCTACAAATGAGCACAATAAGCAAACAATAAACATAGGCCATGTCCCCATACGTTTTCTCAAATCCTCCAAGAAGAAATAGTTTATATCGTATATGATTTGTAAATGTCGTGGCAGAACGCTTCCTTACAGCTCCATAGGTATTTTCTCCAAAGATTCACTATAAACTGTGTGATTTGTAAAGGAAAATACTTTCTTCACAATTTCCCACGCTCTGCTCCATTCTACCAGCATCCGCATTAACTCAGGTACCGCAAGTGAAGGTTATGTATCATTGAGCTGTAATGCTATCTTTTTAGGAAAATCATCTTCACTATTTCTATCGGATAATACTTGCTCCAAGGCCATTAACTGTGCTCTGTGCGAATGAAAAAAAATTGTCATTTTTTGGAGTAGTGCATGATTCCGTGATTTAGCAGACAAGCATGAAAGGTGGCACTAGGTTGGTTGATTGGCTTTAATAGAATTTGATTTCAACTTGGATTCTTCTTCCTAGAGATCAGGAAACCGAATTATCAATGCAGAGTGCCGTTTTCAAATTCTTCACTCAGAAAAAATCGTTTTTCCTCACGCGGTAGGCAAAAATGGGCTTCAAAGAACCGAGAAATTCTCTCAGACCGCCACGAATTTCGTAAAACGATTTTTGAGTTATCTAATTGACCACGTTGGAGAAAAAACCCATGTCTCGGTTTTTCAAAATTCATCCTCAATCGTTCAGAAAATGCGTTTCAAATTGACGTGTCAAAAATAGTTGCGTTTCTGGAGATGCTATAACAAAATCAATTTCTTTCAGCGTTGATGTATTGGGAGAACCTATGGACATCTTGACTGTTTTGCAGCTTGTATTGAAAAAAAAAATCATTGTTCCATGATGGTCTTGCTAGAGGTCTTCATGAAGGTGCCAAAGCTATTGAGAAACAGGCAGCGCAGTTGTGTGTTTTTGCAAAGAATTGCAGCCAACCTGAATTAGTCAATCATTGTGTGCTGAGCACAATGTGAACTTGATTTCTGTTCCCAGCGCAAAGAAGCTGGATGAATGGGCAGGACTTTGCAAGATTGACTCAGCTCGGAAGGTGGTTGGGTGCTCTTGTGTTGGAAAATTTTCTCTGCTTTTCTTATTGTCGCTGCATCGGTTCTTTATCCATGTAAATATGTAAACTTTGACCTGCTTTCACATTTCTGAACCTGCGTCTATGCCTCACAACTTCAATCTCACGCCCTCTGTGAATCAAGCTAAAGCTCGAGGAAACGCCAGAAGCGACATTTCAAAATAGAGGGAAGACAGAAAACAAAAATTTGTATAAGATCGTGGCAGGATGCAGCACCTGAAGGTGTGAGGAATGCTCGTAGATTGTGTCATGGGCGATGTTATGGCATCTGTTGATTTATTTTGATTTATTTTATTTGTTTTGTTAATAAAATTACATGTTATATTTTTATTTTTTTTTAAATTAAAAATACACATGTATATTTTACTAAACAAAATGATTTTTTATTTTATTTGTTTTGTTAATAAAATTACACATGTTGTATTTTGAAAAATTAAAAATATACATATGTAATTTACTAAACAAAACAATTTATTGAATTTTTTTTTTAAATGATTTTGTTATTAAAATTATATATATATTTTCAAAAATAAAAATATACATATATATCTTAGTAACAAAACAATTTTATTTTATTTTATTTTATTTTTTTTCAATTTTTTTTTTTTTTAATTGATTTGTTTAATAAAATTATGTATGTGATATTTTCAAAAATTTAAAAATATACATATATATTCATTAAACAAAACAATTTATTGAAATCAAAGTTTTTCATGAAAACAACTTTCTTTTTTTTTAAATTGTTGAATCAATTGAAATGATGAAGTTTTATTTTGTCTCCTCTTTTTTTATAACAATTCTTTTTCTGATCCTCCAAATCACACAAAGTGCAGGAGGAGAGCATACTCAAGAATTATTAATTTTTTTACATAACAATCCTTTTTCTGATCCTCCAGATCACACAAAGTGCAGGAGGAGAGCATACTCAAGAATTATTAATTTTTTTAGATGTAAGAAATAAGGCTACCTAGTTACACTTCCCCGGCAACGGCGCCAAAATGTTTGGTCAATTTAGTGTGTCCTAAATTGCTAACATAAATTATCAACCAGGGATTCGTAAGCTGACGAAGTGTGGCGCACTATATGTGCAAGATAACCTATCTCTTACTTTTTGTCGTTTTTTGATTTTTATTGATCTTGGTTGGTTTCCTAATGTGAGATGGAAATTCTAAAAGACAAGTATGGTTATGAATATTCAAGGCAATGATGTCCTTTATAATGATTTACCAAACTTCAAACTTCAAAAGGATTTTAAAACATACAATGAAAAAATTAAAAGGAAATGAAAATGTGTCACTATTCTAATTAAACAAACAATGAACTATTGATCATGAAAACCATTATCCTTGCTGCTGCCCAAATACAAAAGAAACTATTCTTAAAGAAATCCAAGAATTGCAACAAAGTAAATCTAAATCAAATTACATCAACTTATATTCTGATCCCTCACCATTAGTCCAGCTATGGCTTTCGGAGGTAACCATAAACAACTTGAACAATCTGATATCTAATTTGCAGAAAAAGAAACTAATATCAAACTACACACTCATACTTCAATCCCTCACCATCAGTCCAGCTGTGGCTTTCGGAGGTAACTGAAAATGACATGAGCAATTTAATATATCTAACTTGCAGAAAGTAAACTAATATCAAACTACACACCCATACTTCAATCCCTCACCATCAGTCCAGCTGTGGCTTTCGGAGGTAACTGAAAATGACATGAGCAATTTAATATATCTAACTTGCAGAAAGTAAACTAATATCAAACTACACACTCATACTTCAATCCCTCACCATTAGTCCAGCTATGACTTTCGGAGGTAACTGAAAATGACATGAGCAATTTAATATATCTAAATCTAACTACTGAAGAAAATGTGCAAGACTGAAATAAACAAAACAGTGCTGGAATTAAACAAAAAATAAGAAAAATAAATTAGCAAAAGGAAAATATTGATTCCATGTCATTAGTCATAAAAAGATGTGCAAATGCCCGGGCTGCCATGAAAAATTATGCTAAAAGCTATGATTTCAGAAAGCAATCTAAGTAAGGAAATATGACAAAACAAAATTGAAAGCAACTTATCTAGAAAACATGTAAAAGCCTCCTTGGATAGCAGGGGCCCTCTGCTACCAATTTGGTGTAGTCCTTAGCTCCTTGAAGATATGATCAAAACAGCATCAAAGAACTGAATTTCTCTATTAAAAAGAACTCACAAATCTACATCCCATTCCATCTTGAACTTTGTTACAAAAGACTCTCTATTCCTTTCTCCTATTCTCCTAATTTTTCATTACTTCCTCATTACCTATGATAGGAGAAATCTTCTCCTATTTATACAAAATATGAGGAGTCATCTCATTAATGGGAGTCCATGAATCTCTCCCTCCATCTCTAGAGTTATAATCAAAATAGGAAATGATAAGACACATGTCTTTCTAGAGTTTCAACACAACTTGAGGAATGAGACACATATCCTCTTAGAGTCTCAATACAACAAGGAAGTGAGACACATATCCTCTTAGAGTTTCAATACAACAAGGAAGTGAGACACATATCCTCTTGATCCCATAATATTCTCCAACCAAATTCGAATTTGGCCTTATAGTGCCACATAAGGGTCTTCTAGAAGTCTCCTTTTGACCTACACATGTCACAAAACTCATAACACATATATAGATATATGAAACTATGTTAATTTTCTAGTTTCTAATCATAAATTTACTTCAAATACATAAAATAAATAACTTTGGAAAACAAGGATCCTAACCCATATATTTATGAAAATGGTTACTTGATGTAGGGTTTTAGGTCAAATGGATATGAAATAAGAGCTAAATGGTTATGACATAATGGAAATATGTATGAATATGGAGAACACTTTTGAGACTCAACATAGTGCAAGATACGATCTTGAAAAAAGAAGGTTAGGCTCCAAAATCTAAGCATAGGAAAAAATTTGGAGGGTGGTTGTAGCCACTACAACAAGTTGGTATGTTTCACGCATGGTTTTATGTATAAAAATCACCATGTTTTCCCCTCACCCTATATCTAATACATAGAAAAATAATTTTTTCAAAGAAAACCCATTGATGCCAAAAGTGCATGAAGATTCGATCTGGGATCCTTCATTGTTCAGAAGTGTGCCATGAACCTTCCAAAAGAACAAAAAAAATCCTTAATAATATTTTCCCTTCCTTTCTCTGAAGGCACAAAGATCTTCCCTTCAGCCCTCGGACTTACACCATCTACCCTCCTAGGCCTCCTGAGCGCATAAGAGTAACCCTGAGGCATGAAGCATTTATCCTTCATCCTTCAGTAGTGCACCATGTGCCCTCCATCTCTCCCTTCAGAGCACGACACACTTGTGAAGCTCGATGCCCTACCCTTCATCCTTCGAACTTGTGACAAGCCCCTTGCCTTGACTATATTTTTCTCCTGAGTTCATGCGTGCATGAAGAATCCCTGAATATTTCCCTCTTCAACACTTTAACCCTTCCAAGTGTGAAAATGATCCCATAATCTTTCCCTCTTCAACCCTTCAGCCCTTAAAATTGTTCCAATGTGCCAACAAGATCTTATTGCCCCTTTTAAGAGCATTGAAAAGGAACGAAAAAAATATATGCATTAAACAAGATAGAATATGATATTTTTAGGCTGATGGTTTCTTGACATGATTAATTTCAGCCACGGGAATCTCATAAATATCATGGTAAGCACACATGAGGAAGATCAGGGAGAGAATAAAAGCAAAGAAAGCATTAAAGAAATAAGAACACAGTGAAAACTTGATGATCGAAGCACCCTCTAGAGGGTGAGTATACCAATTATTCAATCCACATGAAGAAAATAGATACAAGTGGTAGTGATGTCACCACCAGAGAAATTTTATTTCATCAATCACTATTAGTCCTAGTCATCAAGGATAGTGACATGTCATGGTCTCATCACATGATGATGTGGAAGTTATGATGTAATGTTGTAATCATTGTAAATACAAATAAGTGGAAGTCTAAGAGTCATTTATGGAAAAAAGAGCTATGGAATTCCAAAATACATGTAATACCAAAATTCGTATGTAATTCCAAAATTTATTTGCAAGTTCAAAGGTTGTAGAAGTCCAAAGGTCATTAGGAGTTGGAAATTTAAGAGTCATGGGATGTCAAAATTCATGCCTCAAGCTATAAAAGGATCCTCATTTCTCATGTAAATGAATTTTAACCTTGGCTTATAATCCCACAAGGAATTCGATATATAGATTTATTACCTTTAGGGAGAAGATAGTGGCTCTAAAGCTCCACTATTGGAGTTGGTGATGCTAATTGTATTTATGTATATTGGTACTTTTTCTTGATATCAAAGTCTTCCAAATCGGAAATTTCTCACATGTGGATTATGAATGTTTCTAAAAATATTCTTTAGATGTTTATGGTTCAAGTTTTCTTTCATCCATACTAGAGTAATTGAACTAGTTCAATGACTTTGGTGCATAATTATTGGAAATGTGTGGTTATGTTTATAATGATCATCACATATTTATGAACTATTTCCCTTGATATTTTACGAGCCTTTATCTTTCACATGTGTCTCCATTATGGTAGTACTATTACTTCTCTCTTATATGCTCACTTTATTTTCCCTTCCACAGTAGAGAAACTTGATACATCTACAATCTAACATTCTCAAGGCATGCTCACTTGCTCATTCAAAAGGACATTTTCACTTCTCTCTCATGCTGATAGCTAAAGCCAAGGAATATCTATGTAAATGGAAGTCGCACCATATTCTAGATGGAACTACTATACCAAACTTTTTGATGTCTATTTGGGACCTTATATTAGGGAGATCCCTTGTATGTTGGTGACATTGAGCACCATCATCATTCTAACACTAGAAGAAGGGTTTCTAGTATTTTATAGTTGATAACTTTTTAACCCCAAATAATTCTTCTTCTGGAAAACATAGAAACATACTTGGCACCACTCCTACCCATATTCCTGATGTAGGAGTGTCCTCTCATTCCGGACCGGAGTTGAATATGAAGTTACATATGAAAATTTTGGGAACTTCGACCTGTAACCCATCGGTTTACAAAGGCTATTAGATTAATTCTTGGAGTGTAGAATCTACCATATTTTAAAAACAATAAAGAAACAAATCATACCACTATATTAGTTTCTACAGTGGAATATTTGGTTTTTTCCACTCTTGAAGAGTTAGCAGAGTCCACAGAAAATATAGTGCATGAAGACCACCTTCCACCTCTTAACAAAGGGTATGAGGAGAATTTTATTCTTTATAATGACATTTTTTACAGATTAGGTGATGAAGGTGAAGGCTCCTCCAATAATTATAAGGAAAAGGATCACCGAGATGAATACATGGTTGAACAGGACTTGGATTGGATGGCCCAAGGGCCTCTCTCTCTTCTCTACATTCTCCATAATATTCCTAGACATCCGGAATTTTTTTTATCAAAGTTCAATCCAGAAAATAAGACAAAGGAATAATATCAGATCGATGAATTTTACATCCATCTATGGATTGTAGAGGTAAGGTATGATGATGTTGCTTGCATATTTTTTCCTTATGCCTTAGAAGGTAGAGAAGCAACATGGTACCATAATATGCCTGTAAATTCAATCCAAAGTTGGAGGGAGTTCAAGAAGTTATTTCTAGAGAAACATTTTGATGAAAAAATCTTCTCATGTTAGTGAAAGAGCTTGAAAATAGTAAAATGGGGAAAAGGAGAAAGTGAAAGACTTTAATTAGAGATTCAATGATATATTGAATAAGTTTCCCCCATGAACGCAACTGCATGATTCCATTAGTATCGATTATTATACAACTACCTTTCCCGCTGACATTTCCCAATTCAATAAAAAATATGCAAAGGGAAAAATAACATTAAAATTTGCATAAGAGACCACCATCGCGAAGGACTTGCATTTTATCAGTCCTTACTAACGATTAAAAATCAAAGGACTCCACAGAAACTAGTAGGAAGCCTTAGAATTATTCTAGTAAGACTAAAGAAAAGGAATCCCCAAATACTGAAATCTTGACTAAGATGGTGAAAACACTTACTAATACAATTTCGGAGCGACAGAAGAGTTCAAGCGAGACTTCTACTAGCAGCAAGCCTCCCAAGTCCTTCCCTTTTGGAAGGAATAATAATAATAGTAGCAATTAACTCACCAAGTTTGTCGAGAGCTTAAATTTTTTTATTAATATAAAAGTATCAGCATGGATAATTATTTTTCTTTCCACTAGTATTATCACTCATAAAATACATGCCCTCAATCTAACCAAAACATGAACTCTATGGCTACATACATTATGGATTTCCAGCTAGCAGATGAGAAGGCATAAAAATAGAAGAAACAGATGAACCTATAGCGTTTGAAGAAATAAAAGGTATTGGACATGCATTAAATGAATTTGTTTGTATCTATAACACTAAAAATCATAATGCTGAATAACTTCTACAAATTGAAGCCCCTCCTCTAAAGAAAAATGGTCGATATTGCTTTAGGATTAAAGGGCACATTTCTGATCAAGAGGTGATGAGACAGAAATTGAGGGGGTAATTGTTAAGAAGCATATCACCACTAGGAAATCCTACTTAGAATGAAAATATTAAGTATGCAAATGAAACTAATTCCAAGAACACTTCCTATAGAAACAAGAGTAAGTCTATCACTCTGGAAGTTTCAAACAAAGCTACTCCATAAACTTTAGTGTGGCCTAGTAGAGGTGAAACAATTTATTATAAAATTATTGAAGATTTTAAGAGAACATGTTTCCATATATGAGATTTGCAAAATTCTCAACCATAAATTGAATCCTTTTGGTTTGGTGTAGGAACTGAAGTTGATCAGATGTTTTTCCAAAATTGATAATCCCTATGGGTCTAGGTTTTCATTGCTAGTCACATTAAAATAACATTTAGTGATGAAGCATTTGTTTGGAAAATAACTGAGTAGGGTACTTTCCTTGCAAGTTACTCCCATGTGTTCCTTTGAAAACTACAAGATATTCCTGATTTAATTCATCATTGAAACCTTACTATGATAAAACTATGGTATGATTTCTTTAATGACCTAGAGAAAAGGAACATTATCGCTCATATTTATGATATGCTGTAGAATTGTGTTTATTGAAGGGTAAAGTATTTAGAGTTCGTGATTTCCATTAAATATTTATTTCACTGGTGTTTACTCCATGTTTTTATTATTATGATAGTTAGATTAGCTAATCTCTCTATATCCACAACCTATCATACTCTCTTTACCTCAAATTATTTTTCTTTTGGTGAAAATGCTTTCCCTCATCTCCATTGTCGATGTGGTGCAAAATACAAGGATAAATACCTAGAGTGGTCTTTAAATATCAAATACATACTCATTTTCAATGATTAGTAACACAAAATATGTGAAGAATAGGCATCCATTGACAAAGGATAACAGGGAAATGGATATAAGAAGCCTATATTATATTTAAATCAGCTAGTCATATGGAAGAACAAAGACAATATATATTATACCATGTTTGTTAAATAAATAAGTGAAGAAGTGAGATGTCAAATTGTTTTTGTTATATATCCTTATGATGCTTTAAGGAAGCTAAAATAATTTTATGCCTCACGCTTAGTACTAGAAATAATACAATTTCTAGATAAGTTATTCAACCTATAGTTGAAGGTTGATGATCTATGACCTTAGCTTGTAATATAAACATCACAATGCTATACATAGATGGTACTAGAATGAATATATATCTACTGCTCGCATCATTCATCAAGGCCTTGTACCTTACATACTCTCACTACCTTGAATCCATGCAAGCTAATGACCAACCAAAGTCTCTTGCATTTAACTATTTGGTTAAAAACGTTTTAGAACATGAGAAAGACATTGGAAATATGGATATACTAGTTAATATCACTAAAATTACCATATACATTGCTCATAAAGGGAATAATAAATCACATGATGTTTTAGAGGAAGTGGTGGTAAAAGGTGATGTGGAAGAAATAATTCTAGAGGCTAGGAATAGAGACAATCATGATGAGAAACCTAATCTACATTGTAGTTTTTTATAGTGAAAATAGATATGATGCATCAGCATATTCAATGAATGAATCTCTCTTGCAAAAAGAATTTATATCCATAGATATGGAAACTAGATCAAGAACAAAATAGTCAAAAACATACAACTTTCTCTAGATTAAATTATCATTGAACCATAAATATAAAGGAAAGGACAAATAGATCTTACCTTGTTTACTAAAGTTTTACCTCATTGTTGTTTGTTCTCTTTAATCTCTTCATCGATGCTCTAATGGAAGGATCCACAAGTGACACAAACAAAAAAAATATGAATAATATATTATTGATATGATTAAATGAAAGCTATATTAATGATAAAAACAACATATAGATATGAAAAAATGGATGTGAGAAGGAAAATATCCAATTATATTAAGAAATAGGAGGTGAGTTACAACCAAAGCCTTCATGTTTTGACCTCCTTCCATATACCATCATTCCAAAAACCTTTCCTTCAAAATATTATAGACCATAGGATGGATACTTTAATTAAGTGAAGTATGATATCTTATGAGTATTTATGATTCAAAAATCTAACCCCTTCCTCATGAAAAAAAATTATATTTATATACCAAGGAAGGGTGAGTGGAGGATAATAAATGTGACTTAAGATCAATTAAGGCACATATTGTATACACTAAGGTAGGAATAAGATCCCAGATAGGAGGGATGCAAGCCAAATCCTCACCATTTGGAGTAGATAACATTATGAGGCTTCTATAATGGAAGCTTCTCTTGCTTCTTATTTTTTCCCATGTTAAAATAGGGTCCCACCCTATGGTGGAGAAAAGTGCAATATTATCACATGTTATTATTTATCCAAACTACATATGGAGCTTTCTCGTAAGTCATTCATAGTGCAACATGTGACATCCTTCAAAAACAAGGTTTTTTAAGATATTCAAGCAATATTATTATCTTTCACAATAATGTTTTTCTTCCATATTCTTCAGGGATTGATGGAAATAATTCTTCCTATAGTGAAGAATAGGGGTATGCCATCATTTGTCGTGATTGTAACAAAATAATGTGTAAAAAATCTCCCCTTAAAGTATGAAGTAAGAAAAAGGGTGATGACTCAAGTAATTTATAATGCAAAGTCTTGAAACAAAAAGAAGATCGGTTATACTTCTCATCAACAATCAAAGACTTATTGTAAAATACTATCATATGATCATCTCTAAGGTAGATGTTCCCATACTCAAAATATAAGAAACTCAAAGTATAAGAGCGGACATGTAAAGGTCCACGTTGAATGAAAAATATCATGGCCACCATAAATATATTGTGGATCCATGTCACCATCATAAATACATAATTTCATTGCAACCTAGATATACAACCAAGTTATAGGGTATTCATATTTATCTATTCATAGTACAATTCTGGCCATGTGAATAAATGTGTCAAAGTAAAACATGGTAGTACCCAATCAAGTGAAGTCTAATTATGTAAACTTGTCATTGAATGTCAGAAATCAGCTTGCAATTAAGGTATGCAAGTTCCAAGGTACTAAAATGTTTTAAAATCAAATTCCTAGATAATATGTTGAATTAGATAGGATGTGATTTTTCACATAAGGGCCTTGATGTATCTCCCATCAATGACATGAAATAGGTATCAAGAAGTAGAACAGAGAAAATTGATTCAGGACTAACTCAGGGATGATTGATGTGATATAAGGCTTAAGGTATTATAAAAAAGTGAATTGAGGTAGAAATTATATTGAATATATTGTCAATGCAACAATTGTCTTAACAACACTAACTCAAATGGGATCAGAGATTCAGGTGAAAGACTTTTCATGGAAAATGATATGTAAGAGATAAGTGGATTTCCAAACCTTGACACAAGGATTCAAAGGGGTGTCATGTTCAAGATAAAATTGTTTCCATAAAGTATCTACAATTTTTTTACAAATTCCCTTTCCAAATTCTCTTCCCAAGTTCCCCCAACCATTTTTGGCAAGTACCTATTTGTTTTGACATAATCTTTAGGAGGATTAAAAATGCATGAAGTATAAGGTCATCCTTCAAACAAGTGCCTTGGATTATTTTTAACGGCACCTAAGAAGGAGTAGTTCAGCTTATCATGATGGAGGATTTCTCCGTTGTTTAAATTTTTAACAAGTATAATCAAGACATAAATCGATGTTGTTTTTCATATTTAGAGAGTTTGAAAAGACAGAAAAAAATAAATTCCAAAAATGTTATTTTTCGTAATTTTAGTCTCTTCAGGATGAAAAAGGGATAAAATAATACAAATGATAACTCTTTTAACCATGTTTGACCAAGTATTCTTTTTTCATAGTTATTTTATTCATTTCAAAAAGGGTTAAACTTATATTGAAGAGACACCCTTTCAAATCCTTTAACGAGAGTGAAAGGAAGCAAGTTCGCTCGACAAATTTTTCATATTTAAAGAGTCTGAAATAATGCTTAAATAAAACTCTTATGATTTTATTTTTCATAGTTTTAATGATTCTAAAAAATATTAAAAGTATAATCAAACCAAAATTTATATTTTCATGTTCACACCTATTTTATGCACAATATACACCTTTTTTTTGTAAATAAAAAAGTTATATTAATTCAAAAAATAGCTACATCATGAGGAGTTTATCTTCAAAATTCCACCGGCCACATTCTGACCAGACTGCTTGGCTATGTGGTAATGACAAAACACCATTAACAAAAACAAAATAAAATCACTAGACTGTACCAATATTTCCCAAGGTAATCAAAAGCACTCAAGTATCATAATACACATATTATCATGAGAAAATTTTATACTCATGTGTACACACTAGAAGACACAATCAGTCTTCAACACTTAAAAAGGTTACATTTTCAGTTGAGATCATCATGAAGACAAAAAATCAAAATTTTTCCTCAGGTTCAAGTTAAAAAATTGACCCGCATGGGTGCACCACTGCTAGAAATTAACAACCATGCAACCTTTTCTTTGATAGTCGCACAGTCATGAAAAATCCCAATCACAACCTCAAGTTGCGAGTTTGCTTAAGAAACACTTCAACTCCTTATATGATAGGTTAAAAAAATTTAGCCTTGAGCACCAAGAATCCTTAAAGGTAGGGAGATAATAGCTCTCATATTATTTATGAGGCAAATGACCACATTGATGAGCCAAAGGAGGGAAGGAGCGTCCAAAAAAATCTATAAATATAAGTCCTTGGAGAGCCAAAAACATTAGGAAGTAGTGCATTGTTATTCTGCCAAAATAGTTCCATATTAATCTATCATACAATTGCAAGGATAATTCCACCATTAAGAGTGTCTTCTATGCTTCTTTGAGAGAGAAAGAGCTTGCAAAGGTGATTGAGAAAGGGAAATCCTTGTTGAGATTTTTTTAGCACCATTTATCAAAAAATTCTCTTCAAGTATCTTTGATACTTCCCTTATAACTCTTCTACCATCAAAAATCAATAAATAGGATCATTTTCCTATACCTTTGTTGATTTGTTTGCTTCCTTAAGCCTTTTTATGTGTTATTTAGTGTAGTTTTAGTTTTTTTTTGTTCATGCATTTCTTCCATTACTTTCAATGCTTTGTTTATCAATGTTTTTTGAGGAACAACATCCAATTATTTGTATTTTCCTCGTAGGAAACAACCAACTCCAAGGAAGGTGTTTTTGGGACCCATGGTCAAGAAATACACCAATACAAAATGGAAACTCCACTTGTTTCCTTTATTTGATCTAATTGGTTGTTTTGCAGGACCTTTATGTCTGCATTTTCACTTCATTTTACCTTTTTTATTTCTCTAGAGTTTTGTAGGCCCTCTAGGACTCATTCTTAGCCCAGAAAGAACCTCATTTAAAAAATTTTCATCAGTCACGCCAATTTTACCACAGAAAGATGCGTGGGCCATGCGTTTATGTAACACATAACCCACTTGATACACAGAAAATACACGATTTCATTGTAATTTTTCTTTCCTGAGTGGTGGGCATTCTTAAGTGAACTTCCTACACTTTTGCAAATTTTCACTGTTTATATAGGTTTTTTAATTTCTTTACTAACCACTATTAGTAGGGAAATTGCTTATTCTTTGGTTTGAAAAATTGCATCAAAACATAACTCAATTAGGAGGAAAGAAAGTGGCCCTAATTGACATATCTTTTCAACTTGTTTTTCTCCTTTAACAACTCACATCACATAGCTTAATTAGGAGGAAATTAAGTCGCCTTAAATCCACATATCTCTTTTACTAAACAAATATTTTACTTCATTTCAAATTAGTATTGGGACTAGGACTAGGTGTTATTAAAGAAAGGGGTAGCCCCTTATTCCCTTTCATCCTTGTAACAATTTTGGGTTTATATCTGAAAGTTGTCTCAAAGCACTCAGTTTTCCATCTCCTTTTAGGCTCACATAGTGTAAATAGGAAGGAATTAAGTGGCACATTATCTTCACATTATTTATTTTCTTGCAAGGAACAAGCACAACGTAGTGTAATTAATATCCACATCACTCCACACTATATATGCTCACAATTTCACTTTCACACACTTTTCACTACACACACTAAGTCATTTTAAACTATGTACAAATAGAATCCACATTCAGGATTTTTTGTACTTAGTTTATTCTAGCTTACAATTTTCATACCCTAAAGTGAATCAAGACCCTCTAAAAAGAAACCATATCTTGAACACATTAAATTCCACACACGGGTCACAAAATAATGTATAATTAGCTTAGGACCTTGATCTAGGTGGATATTGGTGGTCACTCGCCTATTCCACTTGGGGCCACACCATTGTCTCTTTCAGTTTTTTTTTTTTTTTCAGTTTCGGCACAACTTACTATTTTTAGCATTTTTTCAGGTCCTGAACTTCCGAAGCCGTTTTGAGGCCCTAAACGACATTTTTTGGGCATCGTTTGTCCAACTAATATGATTCCATTCTAGAATCAATATTTGTGGTGACATTTGTAGTCCTCGAATATATCTTTCTAATGATGTATCATGTGCGTCAAACAGAGATATTATGTCGAAGTTACGTCCCCGGGAAGTTGAAACACCAATTTACCCAAACGGGGCCCATAGTTTTGGCACTTCATCTCCTAGGGTTAGGTTTTTGGACGTTTAGAGTTTTCCATTGTTTCTCCATAATAAATAGGCCCTCGAGCTCATTGTAACATAGTTCAGAGCTCTGTAGCCACCACATCTCTTCTCAGAGATTCACTACCAGCACCCTAGCTATTTTATTTCCATTATGTTTGTAAGCATATTTCCGTTATTTGATATTAATGAAATGAAGCCTTATTTCCACTGCTTCTCTATGTTTATGGTTATTTCTATATTTTTTTGTGTTCCTGCATAAATCCGGATCAGACCTCTTGTGTCTCATTTGCATTCTCTTTTATTATATTTTTCAAGATACAAAAAAAGCATATACTTTAGAAAAAAGGACAAAATATCATCTTTCAATATGCCTAAAAGTAGTTTTGTTTTTATATGTCTGTTAATTAACTTTTGTAAATACTGAGAGGGGAGGGGGTGAATCAATATTCCTTTCAATTATTATTTTTATTAATATTTCAGATCATTAGTTAATATTCGATTATTCTCATTGTTTTTACAATGATAGCAGTAAACAAAAGGAACACAAATGCACATAGTTTTTAAGGTCGAAACCCCCTCCAGGAAAAAAACCACCTGAATGATTTTCTAATAATTCTTTAATATTCAAATCCAATTGAAAATAAAGCTCCAAATTCCTAGAGTCTAGAAAAAAATTCTTCTCCATCTCCCACTGGATGGACACTCCAATGCCCGATATTCTTTAGTAGTCAACTGAATGGATGCCCCAACACCCAATGAGATACAACTCACCCTAGTACCACCCTACCACCCTGAAGATTTTTGAGGCTTGAACTTTTTGGTGACTTCATGCACCAGCCTAGCACCACCCTACCACCCTATGGAATAATAAAAGAAGAATGGACTCCCGTACGAGGGAAAATGGTCCACTTTACAATTATATAGAATGATGTAGAAGAAGAAGACACACTATACCATAACCCCAACTATGACACAAATATATAATGATGATTCTAGACCTCCCGACACTACATCTTGAATTCTTAGAAGATAGACACTTGTAAAAATTTTACAATGATGATTTTACAATGATTATATGCAGTGTTGCCCACATGAATACTTCATGTGGTGAACTTCTTGCTGTCGTTCTATACCTTGATTACTGCTCTTTTCATGCTACCCTTTTTCACTCTTCAGAAAATTAGATCATGCATTGAGTCTTATCTTGATGAATATATAATACCTGCAAAAAGTCTTCAAGGAAATACCCATGACATGATAATAACAAAACTTACCTCATCTTGCAGAGCATATGTCAATGCTAAACCGAAAAAAAAAAAAATTAGAATACAAAGAACCTAATGCAATTAAAAGATGAAAATGCATATACAAAATATACTTATCTAGAGCTTACCTCTGTTGCATCTTTCTTTGCTTTTCTTCCCTATAAATTATGGTCCTTTGCAGCCCTTGACAACACATTATCTAGATTTTTCTTGTCTTCTAGGATATCGATATTAAATCTAGTGTATATTTGTTAATTCAGATCCCCAATATGTGATTTTTGGTCCTCTAGTAGTCCTCTAAGTCTTCTTTCCAATTCCATAGGTCTAACCAATTTTTCATTCTTGAAGACAAATTTATGCCCATTCTCTCGCAATTACTTAATTATGGACTGGTTCAGTAGAGAAAACTTGTACAATGTGTCACGTGTCATTTTTTCCTCATTCGGCTCTGAATTTGATACAAAGAAAATGAAATTCCATGAAATATCCGCCACTTTTTACAGAATTCAAATAACATACTCATAGAGAGATTTATGATGATTTTCCCAATGTCACCTATTTTAAATGAAGTTCAGGAGCTTGCAATAACCCTAACTTCTACAGATCATATCTCTGAAAATATTGTGCACCATGATCTGAAATTTTTACACGAGCTTCCTCAAGAATTTGGCTTTGCCTCATAGAAATTTCAGTTTATGAATCTTCATATAAAAACAATTATATCGAAAATTCCATGATGACCTGTTTAAAGTAGAGAAATCCCTGTATGAGGAGGATATGAGGATCACAATTTATATAAATGCTTAGGTTGAGAGGGACTTCAACAAGTGAACGTGGGAGGGATTTTAGGAGCTTAAAAATTATTAATTATTGAATTTTCAATGACCCATTCCACAACCCCATGGGGTTTTAGCCCAATAACTAGGGTTACTAACTTCAAACATGAATATCTCTCAAACCGTGAAAAATTACGTGGTGTGCCATATATCAACGGAAAAATCTTGACAAGAAGAAACCATAAAAAATATCCTTGACTCGAAATATATTGATTTGGTAGGTCAAAATTCCCATTCAATATCACGGTAGCCCCTGGTGTTTCTTGGGTTGACATCAATTACAACCACTTATCAACAATCCCCCCCTTTAGCATTGATGGCAATACAAGCACTCCCCCTGCAATCATGACACCTCTTTCTAAAAAATTACCTCCCCCTATGACATCAATGGAAAAGGGTAACTCCCCCTGACATACAACCATCCTGCGGACCTGTACACACTTCCACTCCCCATTTATATTCTGAATAAGGAAAATCTAATGAGAACTTGGGAGAATCCCAAGTTTCTAGGGAATATATTCAAATGCTTCACGAGGTAAAGGTTTAGTGAAGATATCAGCGATTTGTTCTTTTGTACCAACATATTCAATTTTGATATTCTTTTTCAGTGACATGTTCTCTAAAAAAATGACATTTGATAGGAATGTGTTTTTTTTTTAATGCATGATAGGATTCTTTGAGATGCTGATGGCACTGGTGTTATCACAGAATATGGGAATAAACTCACTAAATTTTACTTGAAGATCTTGCAAAGTTTGTTTCATCCAAAGTACTTGACTACAACAAGTTTCCACTACAATGTATTATGCTTCCACTGTAGATAACGAGATTGAGGTTTGTTTTTTCTCAACCATGATATGAGACAACCATCTAGATAGAATGCTGCTCCACTAGTACTCTCACGATCATCAACGCTTTGTGCCCAATCTGCATCTGTAAAGGCTTGAATAATGAGATTTTTACCCTTGGGATACCACAACCCATATTCTGTTGTGCCCTTTAGATATCGAATAATTTTTTGCAACAATAATATGTGATTCTTTTCGTGCTGCTTGGAATCTTGCTACTTGTCTAGTTGCTTGCATAACATTTGGCTGGGAGGCTATTACATATAGAAGACTACCAATCATAGATATGTATAACCTTTGATCCACATCCTTAGATGAGTCATCTATGCTCAATTTGCAACCTGTTACCATTAGAGTAATGATGGGTTTGCAATCTTCCATTTTGAATTTCTTGAGAATTTCCTTGATGTAATTGGCTTGACATATAAATATTCCTTTCTCTTGCTTAGATATTTGAAGCCCTAAGAAGTATGTCAGCTCACCAAGTAAAGACATCTCGAACTCACTTTTCATCTTTGTAGAAAAGGTTTTACTTATTCAATCATTAGTGCTACCAAATATTATATCATCCACATATACCTCAACGATTGCTAAATTATCTTTATCTATTTGTACATAAATATTGCTATCAACAGTACCTTTCTTGAACCCTTGTTGAGGTAGATATCCATCAAGATGAGCATACCATGCTCCGGGAGCCTGCTTTATACCATATAGAGTGTTGTTTAACTTGCAAATAGAGTCTTATTTTTCTGGTAGTATAAAACCTTCAGGTTGTTCGATGTAAACTTCTTCCTTTAATTCACCATTCAGAAATACTGACTTGACATCCATTTGGTAGACTATGATTTTTCTTGAACATGCATAGGTGAGAAACATTCATATGGATTCCATTCTAGCAACTGGTTCAAATTTTTCATCGAAATCAATTCCTTCCACTTGTGCATAGCCTTTGCAAACCAATCTTGCTTTATTTCTGGTAACCTATCCATATTCATTCAATTTGTTCCTGAACACCCATTTAGTCAAAATGACATTTTTATATTTTGGTCGTGGAACTCATTCCCATGTGTTATTCTTCTCAATATGATCCAATTCTTCATTCATAGCTGCTACCCAGTGTTCATTCTGACTGGATTCCTCAAAACTACTAGTCTCAAAGGTTTCTAGAAAGGAAATGTGAGTTGGTTGTGATGAATGAAGTTGTCTACCTTCATTTATTTCACCAATGATTTGATTTTATGGATGGTTCTTTTGAATCCATTTTTTTGTTTCTTTGGAGGAGCTTCTTGTTGTTTTTCTGGTATATCTTGATGATCATTATTTACTTCTTCCTGGTTGATAGTTGCTTCTTGTTCTAGAATTTTCTCTGTGTCTTTTTCAGCCTTTGTCTCAAGTTTCAAAGATCCTAGATCCTCATCATTATTTATTAGAATACCATCTTCGTCAAATGTAACATTTATGCTCTCCACTATCTGTTTTTGTCTTAGATTATAGCATTTATAGGCCTTTCTTTTGTGTGAGTAACCAACAAAGATACCTTCGTCCACATGTGAGTCAAACTTACCCAAACTTTGATCTTCTCTTTTGACATAACATTTTCTTCCGAAGATTATAAAATATTTTACATTAGCCAGTTTTCCTTTCCATAATTCATATGGGGTCTTATTGCAATTATTTCTGAGAATAATTCAGTTCATAATGAAGATTGTCGTATCAATTGCTTGAACCCAGAATTTTTCATCCAATTTTGAGTCCTTCAACATTGTTCTACCCATTTCCCGTATGGTTTCATTTTTTCTTTCAACAACTCCATTTTGTTGAGGTGTTCGTGTTGTTGAGAATTGTATTTTTATTCAATTTTCGTCACAGTATTGTTGAAATAATTTGAAAGTGAATTCTCCGCCATTATCTGATCTTAGACATTTTATTTTCAAAACAGTTTCATTTCCTACCAAATCCTTGTAGATCTTAAAGCACTCAAATGCTTTAGATTTTTTCTTTAGGAAACTGACGGCTGTCTCCTGGTATAGTCATCTATCATTAACATGAAATATAATTCTCCATCTAAGCCTTTTTTTCTCATAGTACCATATAGATCAGTATGTATCAATTCTAATGCATGTCATGCAAAGTGTTATTTTGTTTTAAATTCGATTTTTGTCTGCTTGCTGTGTCGACAGGCCTCACATAACGTGTTGGAAGTTTTTGAGATTTTTTACATTTCTCATACTGCTTCCTTTTTACTTATCCTGACAAGATTGTAAAATTTTATGTGACCCATTTGTTTGTGCCATAACCATATTTCATCTTCTTTAGCTAGTAGACATGCTATAGTTGCTTTATCCAGAACATATATGTCATTTGGAGTTTGACTTGTTGTAGCCACAATTTTACAATACCTGCCTTTCCTAATTTCACATTTTGTGGAGTTGAATAGCATAGTGTGTCCTTGATCACACATTTTTCCAACACTAAGCATATTGTGATTCCTTTTTTCAACCAATAGAACATTCTTGTCTAGAACATGTTTTCTTTCGAGAGTGACGGTGCCTGTTCCTATAACATTTGAAGATCCATAATTTCCAAAGGATACGGTTCCATCCTTCTTCTCTTTTAGAGATACAAATTTCTTTCTATCTACAGTCATATGCATTGAGAAACTGCTATCAACATACCACATCTTCGTTGTTTTGAGCCTTGAGAGCGAGAGCACAATTATCAGTCTTCTTCTTCTTCCATGTTCGTTCGTTCTATGGCTTTGAAGATTCTTCTGGAGGAATTTCAATTATGCGGTCTCTAGCTATGTGTCCAATCTTTCGACATTTGTAACATTCCATATTATTTCTTAAATATTCAAATCTATTTATGTTTCATTGAGCCCTAGAAGGTTCATATTTGATAGATCTCCTGGAATTGTATTGGTTCCTAGGCTACGTGCGACATTCTACATCTTTATAACCAAATTTTCCACATGAATAACAATCATTAGGGCAATTTTGAGGCCTAAAATGGGCCTAATAAGAAAAATGTACAACCAAAATAAACTTTATAAGAACTAATAGGATTCAAGATGATGATGTCAACCATGGGGGGTGATTACCCTTTTTTAAGTAAAAGGGTAAAAATATTAAAAAATAATAAAATAATAAAACTAATTTTTCAACTCGTATTTTCAACTTAGCTCCAAAAAATTTTATTAAAATTTCAAGAAGGAGTACTCGTTCGATGCAAAATTTGATTCCTCATCCAAAGAACACCCATGTTTCATACTTTCGATGGACCTTGCTATGCGAAAAATGAGAAATACATGAAAACACGTGATTGCAATCATGTTTTTCATGTATTTCTAATTTTTCGTGTAGCACAGTCCATCAAAATTATGCAACATGGGTAATCCTTGGATGAGGAATTAAATTTTGCATCCAATGAGTACTCCCACTCGAAATTTGAGTAAAAAATTTGGGAGATGAGTTGAAAATACGAGTTGAAAAAGTTGTTTTTTTTTTCCCCTCTAAAATTTGAAGATGTCATCAAATAGCATTTTATTATTTCCACTATTATTTTATAATTTCCTTCGGAGTCCCATTTTAGACCTCAAAATTCCCCTAATGAGCCATGAAAAATATGTTGGTACATGGATGTAAATCTCCATCGAGGAATTGTCTTCCAAGGCTGTTCTGGCGAATCTTGTCCAAAGAAGTCTACATGCATGTCATATCTTAAAGGTTCATTGTATTTTGTTGTAGAAATTCCTGATACTTCTTCTTTGTAACCGAGGCTAGTTTTGTTGTTGTAAGATCATTGATTGTTGATGAGTTCTTCCAATTCCCTTGTGTTGTTGGCATTGTTTTGGACAATTTTTCCCTTCTTCACTTCCTTACGCAGTGAGACTACTTTGGCTTCTAATGCTTCCCTTTCTTGGTTGCTTTCTTCCAACTTATTTTGAAGTGACTATTCGATACATTTGTGTTCGTCAACTTCAATTTTCAGACCTTGAACTTGTTCTTCAAGAGTATTGGAACAGACCTTCTCAGCCTTGAGCTTGTTTATAAGCTTGATTGCCTCCTTAGAAAATTATTCTATGGTCAACACTTCTTCTTCGTTGTTTGATACCTCTTGTTTATTATGCTTTACCATAAACAATACTCTCTCATTGGCTCCTTCTTTGCTGTCACTGTCTTCATCAGGTGATGAGCTATCTTCTTTAGAGAGAAAGTTCCTTTTGAATCCTTTCTTTTTTCCTTGATTGTTGAATTTCTTAAAGCATTTCTTTCCTTTTGAGTTTCCATCACTTCTATTCGGAAATTTTGCTATGAAATACCCAACCTCACCACAACCGAAACATATCAATGGAATTTTACCTTTGAATTTTCCCTTACCATTTTTTAGTTTTCTTGTAAAGTAAGCATATTCTCCATCTAAAAGACCTTCTTCATCATCTTCCTTTTCTTCACACTTGCATGTTGGAAATTATGTATTACAGAGCAATGAAACACATAAAATATGCGGAAAACACAAGCACATAAAACACATAAAAACCAGAGAGACACAGATATATGTGGTTCACCCAGTTTGGGATATGTCGACCCCGAACAGCCAGTCCTTCCTTTCTATTATCGAGCAAAATGAAGAGACACAACCTACAATAGACCTGTTGTAATATCCTTTGTTCTCTCTCACAGTCTCCCTATCTATTTCTCGCTTTGAGAATACACATACAATACACGGCCGCAATACCATACCCTCATACATGCGAGGGGTTACCTTCTAGGGAAAAAAACCCTAAACTAAACATAACTTCTATCGTCAGATCATTCACCTAATGAACGGCCTAGATTGACTAGAAATTAATATACTTTTACAAGGAAAATTTTACATATTTTTTTAGCTTCGAGGGCGCTGCCCCCGAAACCCCCCACCAGGGGGGGGGGGGGGGGGGGCTCCATAGTCGCAAAACCTACCCCCCAGACCCCTGGGGCAACAGCTTAATTTCGAGTGGCGTTACCGCCCTAATTAAGGTATAGGGGTCCAATGTCAAGATACAAAATAAACAAGATAACTGGCCCACACCAAAATCATACTGAGGATCAGCAGTAGTGTGCGCCATTTGTTGGACAATGACTCCTCTTTGGACCTGGCTATTTCTCATCTTCATTTTCATCCTTGAATACCAATTGAAATTGAGCATAATCTCAACTTATCCGTGGTTAAAACTTTTCTCAGCATATCTGCAGGATTCTGGCTAGTGTGTATCTTTTCTAGATTCAATTGTCCATCTTCCAATACTGACCGTATGAAATTGTACTTGAGCTGTATGTGTTTAATCCTAGAATGAAATGCTAAGTTATTTGCAAGATGAATGGCACTTTGGCTATCACTGTATAATGTGCCCATATCATGCTTCTTACCCAATTCATTCATAAAACTTTGTAACCAAATCATTTCTTTACTAGCGTCTGTAGCAACAACATACTCTACTTCTATTGTTGAAAGCGAAAAAAACACTTTGGATTTTTTAAACCCAAATGACAGTTGTTCCACCTACAGTAAATACATATCCTGTAGTGCTCCTCCTGTTATCTTTGTCACCTGTCATATTTGCGTCAACATATCCCTGTAGAGAAATTTTTGAACCACCAAAGCATAATGCTTGATTTGTGGTACCTCTCAAATATCTGAGAATCCTTTTCACTGCCATCCAATGTTCTTTTCCTAAATTTTTCATGTACCTACTTACAACACCCACTGCATGTGCAATATCAGGCCTTGTGTAGACCATTGCATACATTAAGCTTCCAACTGCTGATGCATATGGAACTTTAGACATATAGTCCATTTATTCTTAGGTGTTGGGGCACATCTCCTTACTAAGTTTGAAATGGCCAAAAAAAGGTGTACTAACTGGTTTTGCATTCCTCATATTAAATCTTTTCAACACCTTTTGTATGTACTCATTCTAAGACAATGTTAATTTGTGATTTTTACTATCTCTAGTAATTCTCATACCAAGGATTTGTTTTGCAGCTCCCAAATCCTTCATTGAAAATGAATTTGCCAATTTTATTTTGAGCACATTTATTTCCTACATGTTAGACCCTGCAACAAGCATGTCATCTACATACAATAACAATATAATATAGCTACCATCATTTTTCCTTTTCAGATAAAGACAATGATCAAAGTGACATCTAGTATAACCTTGTTCAAACATAAACCTGTCAAATTTTAGATACCACTGCCTTGGAGCCTGTTTTAAGCCATACAAGCTCTTGCTTAACCTGCACATTAATTTTTCTTTCCCTTTAAACTGATATCCTTCTAGTTGCTCCATATAGATCTCTTCCTCCAAATCTCCATGGAGAAATGTTGTATTTACATCTAACTTTCAAGATGTAAATCTTCCACTACTACAAGACTTAAAATAGTTCTGATTGAAGTCATCTTAACAACAGGAGAAAATATTTCATCAAAATCAATACCTTTCTCTTGTTCAAACCCCTTTACCACAAGTCTAGCTTTGTACCTTTGTCTTCCTCCATCTTCTTCCTTCAGCCTGTAAACCCATTTATTTTGCAATTTAGTTTTACCTGCAGGCAACCTGACTAAGTCCCAAGTCTGGTTATGCATTAAGGAGTCCATCTCTTCTTCCACGGCTAGCTCCCACTTCTTCCTACTTTCAACCTTAATTTCTTCTTTATAACATTCGGGTTCACCATAATCAGTCAAAAATAAATACTATAATGAAGGAGAGTATCGTTCAGGAGGTCTACTTATCCTGGTAGATCTTCTAACACCACTTTCAGGTGTTTGAGGTGCTCGTTGCTGTTGTGGTGGTTGCTGTTATTATGGCTATTGATTATTATTATTTTCAAGCACCTTTACTTTTTTTGTGATCTCATCAAGAACTGTGTATTCTTTGTTTTATTTTTCCAGTTTCTTTTCTTGCAACTGATTCTTATACAAGACCTTTTCATTGAATATTACATCTCTGCTCCTAATGATTTTGTGATTTTCATAATCATATAAGTGATAACCAAAATAATTAACACCATATCCAATAAAGGTACATTTATTTGATTTTTCCTCAAGCTTTATTATGTTCTCTTTATTAATATGGACAAAGGCCTCACAGCCAAAAGGCTTTAAAAATGATTAGTTTACCATTTTACCTGTCCATGCTTCCTCTAGAATACCACCATCCAAGGAACTTGAAGGCCCTCTGTTTATTAGATAAACAGCAGTACCTACAACATCTTCCCAAAATTGTAAAGGCAATCATGCATGCAATCTCATGCACCTTGCATGCTCCATGATTGTTCTGTTCATCCTTTCTGACACACCATTTTCTTATGGTGTTCTTGGAACTGTCTTCTTTCTACGAATTTCATGCTCTGAACAGTACCTATCAAACTCTTTGCTACAATATTCACCTCCATTGTCTAATCTGAGACACTTCAACTTCTTTCTTGTCTCAAACTCAACCAAATATTTACATTTCTTGAAAGTATCAAATACATCATATTTATTCTGAATACAATAAATCCAAGTCTTTCTAGTTGCATCATCAATAAAAGTAACATAATAACGAGAGCCACAGAGAGATGACACCTGATCAGGTCCCCATACATATGTATGCACAAGCTCTAATTTTTCACTCTTCTTTTCTTTCCCAACTCTGAGAAATCTGACTCTCTTATGTTTTCCATAAATGAAATTCTCACAGAAATCGAAATCAACATTCTTCAAACCCGACAACAAATTTCTTAAGTGAAGAATCTTTGTCCCCTTCTCACTCATGTGTCTGAGCCTATGATGCCATAATGACGCATCTTCTCCTTTGTAAGTTAAAGCATTAACAGAGTTAGAAATACCATTGCATAAATACAATGTACCAACCCTTTCACCTTTTTCTATTACCAAGGCTCCTTTGGTGACCTTCCAATTTTTATCTTTGAAATCTGTCACACAACGTTCACCTTCTAACTGTCCTGTTGAAATAAGATTTTTCTTCAGATCTGGAACATGCCTTTACCTCCTTTAATATCCATTAGTTTCCATTTTGTTGTTTTAAAATAACTTTACCCATTCCAACAATTTTACAGGGTTTATCATCACCCAAATGGACTTGTCCAAAATCTCCTTGAACATAGTCATGAAAATATTTCTTATCAGTTGTGGCATGGAATGAAGCCCCTGATTCTACTACCCACGAATTAGTAACATTTTTGAAGGAAAGAATCAAAGAATCTTGTAACACATCACCTGTCACATTTACTTCATGATTTTTTTCTTGTTGTGAGTCTCCTTCTTTTCCCTTCCGAGATCTACAGTCTTTCTTCAGGTGTCCTTTATTTCCGCATTTCTAGCACACTATCCCCGATCTAGACTTGGATCTGCCTTTCCTTGATTTACTGCTATATCCTGAGCTCTTTCCTCTTTCCATTTTTCTTCCCTAAGACTCTGCACTCAAATAATTACCCGATGTCTCACTGGAGCTTTTCCATCTCATTTCCTAGATAAGGATAGCACTAACAACATCATCAAACTTTAAAGTACTAGATCTAGAGACAGAATTACTAATATCCATAACTAAACCATTCCAGCTTTCTGGAAATGAGCATAGGAATAAAAGAGTCGTAACTTTATAATCAAAGTTTACCCCTACAGAACTTAACTGAATGGTAACTATATTAAAATCATTTAAATGGTATGCAACAGATCCACCTTCCAACATCTTCATATTAAATAACCATTTCATAAGAAATACCTTTTTTAAGGCCGAGGGTTTTTCATATAATTTCTCCAATGCCTTAATCAAACCCTCTGTTGTTGTTTCCTTCAAAATATTGAAGGCTACCGACACCGCGAGGCACAACCGTACTGTTCTGAGTGCCTTTCTATCGAGAATCTCCCATTCTGCATTTTTCATAGCTGTCGGATTCTTTGTTTTTCTGCTCAATGGTAGGTACAAATCTTTCTGATACAGATAATCTTCCATCTACATCTTCCACAGCGGGAATTTTTGGCCATTAAATTTCTTGACCCTAAACTTACCATCTTCCGCCATTGCTCCCACTTGAACCAAGAACCCTTGTCTCCTGCGAGTTTATCAGCCAAATAGACCTTCGTCTCTGATACCAGTTGTTGGAAATTATATATTAATAAGCAATGAAACACATAAAATATGTAGAAAACACATAAAAACCAAAGAGACACAGATATACGTGGTTCACCTAGTTTGGGCTACGTCCACCCTGAACAGCCAGTCCTTCCTTTCTATTATCTAGAAAAATGAAGAGACACAACCTACAGCATATCCGCTATAATATCCTATGTTCTCTCTCACAGTCTCCCTATATGTTTCTCGCTATAATAATACACATACAATACACAGCCGCAATACCATACCCTCATACATGCGAGGGGTTTCCTTCTAGGGAAAAAAACCCTAAAATAAACATAACTTCTATCGTCAGACCATCCGCCTAATGAACAACCCAAATTGACTAGAATTTACTATACTTTTACAAGGAAATTTTACATTTGTTTTTAGCTTCAGGGGCACTGCCCCCGAAGCCCTCCTATTGGTGAGGTAAATCCCCTCTGTGGACAGAGGCGATCCCACTAGCCCTAGAGTGGGTCTAGCCATAAACGAGACAAACTATAATATTGATTACTAGTTAACGAATGGATGGATATTCGATAGATGACTTACCGGAGGTCCTACACTATTGTTGTCATTGAAAGAGTGGCGGCCCCTCACTCCTGGTTCGACAAATCACGGTTCGCTCGCTTTCACGCTCGGACACCTGCACACACACAAGAAACAACAACGATATACAACATACTAATTCACATTCATAACTATCAGTGAGTTGAATAGGACTAAAACAATTTTATTATATAATAAACATAACACAATGATGGAACCAACACCATAGTCGAGTATATTACTAAATTAAAGGAAGAGTACAACTAAGCTTCGACGTTGCGGTCTCCTCCAACAGGGTTCAAGCGGAGCGTGTCTCACAAAGGCTTGTCGGGAATTCGGATGGGGCTCTCTCTACAGAATTCTCCTTGGTTATACCTTCTCAATAGAAATTACTCAGCTATAGTATCTCTTCTCCAATTTTAGCTCCTTGGCTATATGTTCAGCCAGCTTTCATAAAGGGAGAAGGCTTTTTTATATAGAGGGAGAGGGAGAGGTTAGGATCCCTATAATTATGGAAGGGAGACTTATCTTCAAGGATTTTTCCATGGCATATGGAAACCACTACCTAAAGAGGGAGATTTGTGGCTAAACAACTTAACCACTTCCAGTGACTCATCCCTGAGGTGGTTAGAAGGAAAATTCTGCCTCTATTTTTTTAAAAACATTCCTAAAACAGCAGGCACGGGCATTACATTAAGACAGAGTTCCAGGTGGCGTGGGCTATAATGCAAATCTACCACATTGGTGCAAGGGGTGAACTAGATACCCGTGCCAAGGCCAAAACATAGGTTTTGTGTGCTTTTTTGAGGAAATTTCCAATAGGAGAAATGATGTCCTTATGTATAAGGATGCAAATAAGGTGTTTGCAAAGTATGACACTACTCATAGGTCACGGGAACGATCCTCCAATATGCGGGGTGAGGGATTGCAAGGACAGTGACAAAATGCTGTGTAACAGATTCCCCCTAAAGCATGAGGTCCGAGAGAGAGGAAGGGGTGAAATGCTTTATGAGAATGCATTAGACCCAAACATTGCTATCAGAAAACCTACAAGTACAAATACAACTGATATTTGTGATACATGACATGTGGCATGGGCGCAAGCATCCATAATAGAGTACATAAAAACAAGATCCAAGGTATGGATGTAGCCATCCGAAAATAAGGATCAACAAATAGACTCAGGTATGGTCGCAGCCATCCAATCAGAAGAGTCATGTAGTAAGCCATAGTAATCCACAAAGAACCCGCAGACTAGATTTCATCAGACAAAACCCAGGGTCTTGCTCTCCATCTCAACTTGAACAAAGTACAAATTCAAGCATGTGAATAGATGAGTTGAAGTCGAACATGCAATAAAATCGTCTAATTACCAGCCAATAATGAGAGCTGTTAACAAACGCGAGAGAAACCACCAATAATGACAATGGCTCTCAAGGTACAAAATGGTACAATCCACGAGATGTGAACAGTAATCTAACATCAAACACCCGTAGAGTCAGTCGATCGAAGGCCAATGATGTGGAACTCGCGTCGAATGCAAAGAACATGTCATTGAGGTATGTAGGCTCCAAGGTACTAAAAAGGAGTCTCTAGATCAGATTCCTAGATAATGAGCTAAAGTCGAGAGGAAGTGACCTGATCGAAGGTGGGACATAATTTTTCCCACATCATCGACACGAGACAGAGGAATATGATTTTTTTGAATCAAGACCAACAGAGAATCAGAGGGAGGTTGAAAACTTCAAAGACAAACTTCTCTTGAACATATCGGCGGCACGACACTGGATTTGGCAGTATTTGACATCAAGGGATGTGAGGTCATGGCGACGTGGAAAATAGCAAATGATAGGTCAAAAGAGATTACCCAAACCCATGGAGGCAAACAAATAACAAGATGAGATTTCCCCAACCCGACACGAATGTAGACAAGTGCCATGTTCAAGAGCGACATACTGCCAACACGACTACAATCTGGTTACATTTTCCCCTACCATTTCTGGAAAGTACCCCAATTATCTTTGAAAACAAGCTTGAATGGGATAGCATATGCTTGCCATGTAAGTTTTTCCTTCGAACAAATCCAACCTAGTACATTTTACGAGCCCTAGGAAGGAGGAACTCAAGTAACGTCATAACGACGAAGTCTGATGTCATTAGTTTTTAACGAGTCTGACAAAGGGAGAACTCGACATCTTTTCATGTTTATAGATTTTTAAAAGAAAGTGGAAAAGAAAACTCCAGCAAGGCCCTTTTCATAAATAGTCTCTCAGATCCAAAAAGGTAGAAAACATCATCTGAGAGAACCTCTTATTCGTGATAGGCTAAGGTATTCCTTTTTCATAAACAATCTATCCCAGCCCGAAAAAGGGTTAAACGTATACTAGGTAGGTATCATTTCACAGCCATTTAATGAGTTCAAAACGATAAGAGTCTTGGAAATATTTTCAATTTTCGAGAGTCAGAAAAGAGCTGAAAGATGACTGCTCTTAGAGGAATGAGTAGTATTAAGGGTAGCTACTAGTTCCGGTAATGGTGGAACTACTCAGAAAAGGTAAATTTCAAGAGGCTGGCTAACAAGACCACTCATTGCAGCGGTTCCTCAGGAATGGGTGAAACAACCAAGTGAAGGCATATGATCGGCCGAGAAGATGGTGATGAAGGAATGAGAAAACCAAGGCTCACCTAGCAAAATAGGTTGATAAAATGGCAATCACGAGAGGTAAAATGGGAATGGTTTCATTTTTACACAAGCTTGAAATTAGGAAACTCCACTTGAAGTTGGTTTCATTTTTACACAAGCTTGAAATAAAAGTAAACTATGCCTGAAACCGGTTTCATTTTTACACAAGTTTGAAACGGAAACAAACTATGCTTGAAAAATTAAGCATGCCCCCAGCATGGTGACTCAATTCGAGGTACATACCCCCCAAGCTTCAGTCCATATGAAAGGAAAATGGAGTGAAGGTTCAAATTATGAGATCAAGAGAAAGAATCGACTAGGATTTTACAAGATCTTATCAAAAACTCGAATTGAACGCGAACGTGTTTCATTGTTTTAAGGAGGTAGACACATTAAAAGAACTATCCTCAAAACCTAATTCATTTTTTAATGAGGTTGACATAGAATATGAACTATCCTCGAAACCTAATTCATTTTTTAATGAGGTTGACATAGAAGATGAACTATCGTCGAGACACCTTGTTTCATTTTTTAAACGAGCTTGACATAAGAAAAGGAACTCTGATCAGAGGACCTTGTTTCATTTTCTAAGGAGCTTGACACAAGAAAAGGAACTCTACTTGGAGGACCTTGTTTCATTTTTTAAGGTGCTTGACACAAGAAAATGAACTATGCTCCGAAGATCTTGTTTCATTTTTTAAGGAGCTTGACACAAGAAAAAGAACCCTGCTCCGACGAAAATTCATCACGTCGAATAAGAAGTCATGGATTCCAAGAGGTTCACATCTGATGGGAGAAAAAAATCTTGAAAATCAGGACTCAATTCCCCCAGCGCGCGATGCACAATGGCACCATCACTGAATGCAGGCACGGGATAGGTAGGCACATAATTAACCTATGGCAACGATAAAACCAACAGATAAAGACCCGAAAGGGACGATGGTGGACCAGATGTCATGTCACGACCAACAAATGAAAGCTGATCAATGGTCATGATCCAACCTTTGTGTGGAAAATAGATCACACAAAAGAGGGAAGAGACAACTGCCCCCATGACATAAGTATAGTCGTGCCCCAAGAGTAAATTGAAATCTAAGGGGCCTGGAACAACCATCACGTCTATATAGAAAGTTTTCCTTCCCAAAGTAACAAGAAACTTCGAAAGGACTCCTAATGGTTGAGTGGTTCCTCTGTTAAAAGTCAACAGATTCTGGGTAATAGGCATAAGCGGTGGAGAACCAAAATCTTGCCAAGTAGTTGAAGACAAAATACTAATAGACATGCCTTCATCTATAATAGCGCTAGGTATGACCAGATGAAAGGTTTATACCGTTATCTCGAAAGGCACATAAGACGGAAGGCGGTACCCAGCAAATCAACTCCAATCAAAGGAAGTGACCAAACTAGTTGGAGGGGATACCATCGAATTGAGATGGTTTTCCCCTAGTGTTACCGAAGCAAGAGGAGCACTCTCCTGGACTTCCATCACAAGAGTAGGAGGAGAAAATTCTTGAACTACAGGGATGGACGAATCTATCTCCAAGTTCGAAGACTCTGATGAAACAAGAAGAATGTGGGGGGGATGAGATCCACTCTCAACGGAAAAAACCTGATGGACCATAGGCAAAATCAAGTCGATCGATTCCATGTCCAATGGTTGGTCATGAACAGATTCTTGAATTTGAACTTCGGGGGGAATGGGATTGACCAAGGATGATGCTTGACCAATCATGGAATCAACTAGCGGAGGACTCGAAGAAATCTTCTGGTAACTAGCCAGAAGGCAAGGTGCAGAAACAGTAGAGTTGTCCAACACTCTCTTGGCTTCATCCATGTATGGAAAAAGGTGAAGGGGATGATGCCCTTCACACAACTTACAGGTATTGGTAAGTGTACCATGTTTCTTATGAGTCTTATTAGAGCTATTCGAAGATGTGTTACCAATATGACTTCCAGAAGCCAAAAGCGACGGCGGACATCCATCAAACCATGCGTCAAGTACCTTGGGAATGCCAGGGCAGTCTCGAAGTAGATGGTTACCTTTGAAAATCATGCAAGGGAATTTTAATTTCCGTATAAGCTTGGATGGTTCCGCAAGGGAAGGTTTCTTAAGCGCAATAGCTGCAGTATTAGCCTCTCACTTATCTGACTTCTTCTTCTTCTTCTTAGTCACCTGATTACTAGAATCGAGGCTTTCACTAGGCGAAGTAGAAGAGGAGGACGAAGAAATAGGTGAAGAAGGGGAGAGGTCCACCTTAGAATCAACAGGATGTGGTTCAGGTGGAGGATATGGTCGAACAGAGGCTGGAGCGCTCGATACCACTAAGGTTGAAAATAACCATACAAGCAACCCAACAGTTAACCCAGGTAGGGACAATGGTTCCATATAAGGATCACTAACATTCCAAAAAGCAAGAAAAAGACCAGGATTCCCTTTGGAGGGGATTCCTAGGTTAGTGAACTTCGGAAACATCGCCATCAAAAACAACCTTAAAACAACACTAAGGAATCTAACTTTAACCAGGAATATTTTGTGGACATTTAATTTTTAATACATTGAAACAAAACTCTGTCATTTCATATTTTAAGAGTCGAGAAACAGGAAAAAGGTGACTCTATCACTTTCAAGGTGAAACAAGCATGAAAGGACAAGTGCTCGATGATATTTTTCAAATTTATAGAGTCAGTAAAGATCAAAAATGACTGCTCAGGTAGTCTAGGTAAAAGGGTGTACCAGGTTTCCGTGAACTTCCATATACACCTTGGTGATCAAATGAAAGAATAATTGACCAAGGACTTGACATACGCATAGGTAGTCTCCCTGAATGTTGTGTTTGATGTATCACAGTTACAAGGCAGCAAATTTGGCTTCCAATGGATAAAAGAATTGCAACCTAGAGCGCTCTCCCTTTATATAGTTGACGGTACGGGTAGCACAAGTCCGTACTAGTGTTGTTTGAAGCCAGATGGCGAGTGACAACTGCTAGGTTTAAAGACGTCGAAACACGTCTCTAACTTAGACCACTAAATGTTTCGTTAGGTTTCAATATTGCCTTAGGTTAATTGAGTAAATTTTAAGTTGATCTTGTATTTAAGTTTCAATTCCAAGGTCCTACCGAATGTTGGATCTCAAAAATCCTTAAATGCAAGCTACATGTCAAAATATGCCATTTCGTCCGATGAAAAGCTATCTACGAGAAATTTAGGAGTTTTCAAGCGATAGAAAACAATAAGAACACGCAGAAGCATCCACTACAGTATCCGATGCGAGCTAATGAAAATGAGAAATCTTTCCTAGAATTGTCCAATGCTAGATATGCAAAAGAATTTCAATTTCACAATGAAAACAAGAATGCAAATACAATTTTTTTTTTTTTTTCAATGTAATAGAGAAAACAATGCACTAAATGACATGAAAAACAAACCAACACACTAGTTCGATAATGTTAATGTGAGAGTTGAAGCGAAATGATTTCAATCAACCAAAAACAAACATAACAAGACTCAAACCAACGTTGAATAATCTCAAATAAAATAAATATTTTGAAATAGACCCATACAAGTAGTGTGATATATGCTTGGAGTGACAAGAAGAAAATTTGAACGAAAGAGTCAAGAATCATTCAACCAATGAAATCACTAAAACGGATCAAGGGAGCTGAATGCAACCAAACAAGGAATGAAGTTGACTACAAAACAAAAGACCCAAACTCCTACAAGAGGCTCAGCATACCAAAGCACTTAAAAACCCTAAGGCTATGACGCTGACAGGAAACTAACAAACAACTGAAGGAAGGAAGTTGTTCACAATAAAAAAACAATCCCAAGGCACTCAATACATATCAAAAAATCACCCAGAAGCACAAGCACTGACCAAAAATATTCAGAAAATACCAAACCCTAAAACCTATAGGGATCGGCACGCCTGTTTGGTTGTAATCATCGCCAAACAAGGAATGGCACGGGTGAAAAACTAGCAACAAGCACCAGTCGGCACGACTGTCTGACCAGAAAACGCGCCAAGCCAGTTAACTCAGGGAAAAGGAAAAAATTTGAAATACAAAGGTCAGATATGATCCTCTGGGGCTGAACAAGGGTCTTATACTTGGCAAAGTAATCAGAAAAGGAAACAATAAGAAAGAAAGACCGAAAATAAGACCTAATGGATGAAATACAAACTCGCACTGATCCCTGGCAGAGTCGCCAATTTGTTGGTGAGGTAAATCCCCTCTGCAAAAAGAGGCAATCCCACAAGCCCTAGAGTCGGTCTAGCCACAAACGAGACAAGCTATATTATTGATTCCTAGTTAACGAATGGACGAAGATTAGACAGATGACTTACTGGATGTCCTACGCTGTTGTTTTCAACGAAAGAGTGACTGCCTCTCACTCTCGGTTCGACAGACCACGGTCCACTCACTTTCACACACGGACACCTGCACACACATAAGAAACAACGATGATATACAACATAATAATTCACATTCGTAACTATCAGTCAGTTGAAGAGGACTAAATCAATTGTATTAGATAATTAACATAACACAATGATGGAACCAACACCATAGTCGAGTATATTATTAAATGAAAGGAAGATTACAACCAAGCTTTGACGTTGCAGTCTCCTCCAATAGGGTTCAAGCGGAGCACGTCTCACAAAGGCTCATCGAGAATTTGGATGGGGCTCTCTCTACGGAATTCTCCTTGGTTCTACCTTCTCAATAGAAATTACTTAGCTATAGTATCTCTTCTCCAAGTTCAACTCCTTGGCTATATGTTCAACTAGCTTTCATAAAGGGAGAATGCCTGTTTATATAGAGGGAGAGGGAGAGGTTAGGATCCCTATAATTATGGAAGGGAGACCTATCTTCAAGGAGTGTTCCATGGGAGGTGGAAACCACTACCTAAAGAGGGAGATCCGTGGCTAATCAACTTAACCACTTCCAGTGACTCATCCCTGAGGTGGTTAGAAGGAAAATTCTGCCTCTATTTGTTAAAAAACATTCGTAAAATAGTTGGCGCAAGAATTACACTGAGACAAAGCGCCAAGTGGCACGGGATCTAGTGAAAATCTACCACATTGGCACGAAGGGTGAACTGGCTACCTGTGCCAAGGCCAAAACATAGGTTTTGTGTGCTTTTTTGAGGAAATGTCCAGCAGGAGAAATGATGTCCTTATGCAGAAGGATGAAAAGAAGGTGTTTGCAAAGTATGACACTGCTCACAAGTCACGGGAATGATCCTCCAATATGCGGGGTGAGGGATTACAGGGACAGTGACAAAATGATGTGTAACACCCCTGCCCGAGGGGGGGGCTCCATAAATTCACAGCCAGCCCCCCTAGACCCCCCAGGCAGCATTTAATTTTGGGCGGCGTTTCCGCCCCATTAAGGTACAGGGGTCCAACGCTGTGATACAAATTAAACAAGATAATCAGGCTCCACATCCAACATTGCAAGTGCAAGTATTTTCCTTTGAAGGTTGTTTGTCCTTATTGGTTTTCTTAGATGCAACAAATGCAATTTCTAGATGCGAAGTACCCTCTTCTTCATCAAGTCTCACTTCATATGCTATGAGAAATCCATGTAATTATATGCTATGAGAAATCCATGTAATTCCTCTTTGCTGAGTTTGTCTAAATTTGCACTGTATTATAAGACCGATACCTTTGGGTTGAATCTCCCTGGTAACGTTCTAAGAATATTTTGTATAATATTTTTCTCGTCAACAAGCTCTCCCAATCCTTCCAGAGTGTTGGTTATTTCATCAATGTGTTGGAAGTATGCAGCAATGTTTCCATCTTCTTTCATTCCGAGTTGCTCAAATTTTTCTCTGTAGATTTGTGTAATATTCCCAAATAAGGAAGCAGCAATATATGAACACATAACTAGAAATAGCAATGTAAATCAACCCATTAACATTGGAGGCCAATATGGAGTCATAAAATCATGTATTATATCAACAATTCAGTATAAAATAGCGAGGCATAGATCATATACAATGAGGAAACAAGGCTCCCATAAGCAATCACTCTCAAATATGAGTTGTTATCACAAAATAAAATGCCAGAGAGAAACTAAAGCGCTGTCATATTGGGTATAACTATAGCTGGAGATGATACAATGATGTAATAATACTGATATAGGCCCCAATAGAATCTAAACAAACAGATCTGGGAACTAGATCAGCTCTCCAAGACAACCCAAGAGGGTTTCCGGAAAATGCACACAATGTGCCAATGTAAGCTACAACCCTAAGGCTGAAGATATGCTGCAATGACTAAAATGAGAAGATATGGCTGAAGCTAATATAGATAACTACATATCTCCTCCAATAGATCCTCTGGATGAAAGAATGGCTCCTCAACTGAAACAATCACCTCTCAAAACAACCACAACAACTACCCCTGCAACTCCTCCCTAAAATAACGTAGATCTGGACTGAAACTACGTTGTAGGGGATAAATACTCCTTATCCTGCTGATAAATGTGTCAATAAAGATCAAGGGGCTTCTTTACATGCCTTCCAATGGATGGAAACCTTCCTCCACTACAAAATTAGCTCTGAAGACACCCGACCTAATCCTATATAGCTGCACCCTGCAACACAGCACAATATCCTGTTAGGATATTCCCACACTTAGGAAATAGTTAAGAATAACTTATTCTAGTGTAGAGTTAGGTAAAGTGTGTTTCTTTACCATGTACATTTGTAACTTATAATCGGATGTTCACAATTTGTAGTGATCCGACGGTTATCTCTCACCTCGGTATTAATGGCACTTGATATGTGGCTTAACACTTTATTGGTCTATGATCTCTATTTAAAGAGCATGGAGGGTCATTTTTCCGGTAACCATTTATGAGAGAAACATATGTAACTTTTCTTTTATATTAATAAATTCCCTGAAGTGGCCGCATTGGCTCAGGGCATGGACTGTTTCCCTCTTGAGGGTTTTAACCACGTGATTATACTAGTGTACTGATTTGTGATATGTTTGTGAGCAGTGACCTTTGGTTCTTGATCTATGGAACTTACCCTGTAAATTCCTACATGGTATCAGAGCTATTTTGAGGGACAAGTCCATTGTTGATCAAAATCCGAAGCTGGTTTGACTGCATACGAATGCCGTTTTGTAGATCTACTATCTCTGAACATTTTTGGGCTTGAAGAACTGCTTGGTTGTGTCCGAAGCATCTGTTACAGTGAGGAACACCTTTCGTTTCATGCGAAAAGGTTTCCGGCTGCCCAAGTTATGTTAGTTTAGATCTGGAGGTATAAAGCATCTATTTTGCAGTTATATTTGTTAATAGTTCTACTTATTTCGGTTTTTTTTTCTATATTAAGGTTTTATTTATTTGTCGGATCTATACCCTCTTCTCTGTGTATGCTCTTTTTTGTGTGCTCCATGCAATCTCGAAAAATCATAAACAGGAAAAAGGGATTTTTTTTGCTACGTATGCTCTTTCTCTGCGTCTTTGTGCGATCTCGAGGAATCAGAAATAGTAAAAAAGTGATAGTTTCCGGTAAGGCTAACCGAGAATCTAACATTCTGTCGTAGGGCTTTGCATTTTGTTTTTTGCTTGTTTTTTATGTTTTTTTTGCAGGAAAAGGGACGCACACTGAATAATAATAATAATCCTTTCTAAAATAACATAATCCTTTTACTATCTCACTTGGTGATGGGTTAGTTTATAAGAATAGAGGTCTTGGGTTCAGGTCTCCTTCTCAAGCTTCTTTAAGTTTTTGTTCAAAGGGGCGGATTTTTTTTTTTTAAAAGCCGCACTTCATCCCGTTCCCGCAACTATTCGTCATCTACAACTCAGATTTTTCAAAAGGCATAACGTCTTCATCTGGAAGCCGTTCTTTGAGACGTTTTTTTTAAACGGCCTAATTTTTTGAGATCATTCCATTGGAGCGGTTATTTTCAGATTTTCTCAGCTTCATGTTTTAAAAAAGAAATGGAAAGTTCATGCCCGGTTATTCTTAACAACACCAATTATTTCCATTGGCTACCTCACATGGTAGATATACTTAGAAGTAAAGGGCTTTATAGAATAGCCATAGGTCAAGAAACTAAACCTTCCGATGATGACAAAGTTCCTAAATGGGAAAATAGAGAAGATCAAGCACGAGGGTTGATAGGAATGTCCATTGCTCAAGATCTTCGATTTCACATCCTTGAAATTGACACCCCTGATAAAGACCTAGAAAAACTAAATAATGTTTTTGGCATTCAAAATCAAATCAGAGCCCACCAGCTTGAAAATGAGTTGCTTACTTTGGACCCTAATAATTTCTCCTCTATTGAAGACTTTTTTTCCAAATTCAAGACCCTTAGACTTCTTTTAGAAGGGTGTAAGGTCAAAAAGGAAGATGGTAGCCTCATCTATTGCATTCTTGCTAAGCTTTGCCCTGCATACTCTGTATTTTTTTCCACCTTCCATTCCACCAAATAAGCCATCATTTCTTCAGGAACCACCTACAGGAATCCCTCTTTTGATGCCTTTTTTTATTCTTTGATAAGAGAACAAGAAAAAATTTTACACCTTGGTATTATCACTGCTGGAAATTCTTCTAAGAAAGCCTTAGTAGCCCAACAACAACCATATCAAAAGAATATCAAGAAGCAGTATCCTAAAAAATATGGTCCTAAACCAAACAAGGGCCCTAAGCAATTTCAGCCGCAAACTGAAAAATCAAATCACCAAAATAATAAGGCAAATCAAAACAAAGGGAAGAAGACATATAGACATTTCAACTTTTGCAATAGAGATGGTCATATAGAGTCCAAATGTTTTAAGAAGATGGAAGCCTTAGAAGCAGCAATGAAGAAGCATAACATCAATTTGGTGCACTCTTCATCTTCATCTTCAGGCATGGAATTTTCTGCTTGTGGTTGTCAAGCATCAAGATCTGGTTATGCATTAAATGTATTTTCTTCTTCTCCTTCTCATGAGTGGCTCATTGATTCTGGAGCTTCTTACCACATGGATAAAAATAAATCCATGTTTTCTTCTTTAAATGATTGTAACACCAAACATATTTATGTTGGTGATGATAGATCTCTTAGTGTTGTAGGATCTGGAACCATTCATCTAGATAATGGTCAGTTTAATGATGTACTATGTGTTCCTACCTTGTCATGCAACTTTCTATCTGTTTATCAGATAACTCATTTAGGTGAAGGGAAAATAGTAGAATTCTCACCTCATGATGTTGTAATCAAGGACCTCAAAGATCCTAAACATATTTTAGCTACTGGCATTGCTGATGATTCCACAAGGTTGTATAATTTTGACAACTTTGGGTCATCATCTCTTCCCTCTGTTTTTGTTGCTCATAATGATGATGTGAGCAAACTTTGGCATGAGCGATTTGGTCACTTAAACTATCGCTCTCTTCAAACTCTATGTAAGGAAAATATGGTGATGGGCCTTCCTATGGTATCTTGCCGAGATGGTGTTTGCTCCAGATGTGTACTCGAAAAACATCATTGGGACAGTTTTGACAAACGTGCCTCTTGGCACACTTCAGCCCCTTAGCAGCTTGTGCACAGTGATTTATGTGGTCCACTTCTAGTTGTTTCTTTCTTTGTTTGCAAGTACTTCTTAACTTTCATTGATGATTTTTCCAGACACACTTGGGTATATTTCTTAAAACTCAAGAATGAAGTTTTTAACATGTTCTTGGCCTTTAAGGCCTTTCAGTGAGAAACAATCCGGACATCAAATTATTAAGTTAAGATCAGACAATGGCGGAGAATATGTTAACAACAAATTTATCAAATGCTACACAGAGCATGGCATTCAATTGCAACATATTGTTCCATATACTCCACAACACAATGGTGTAGCTGAAAGGAAGAATCACACCTTAAAAGAAATGGCTAATTGTATGCTTCAATCTAAAGGAATTGGTCTCAATTTTTGTTGCAGAAGCCATTAACTGTGAAAATTACACAATAAATTTCACTCCTACTAATTTTTTAAAGAATATAACTCCATAAGAAGCTTGGAGATCAATCATACCAGATATAAGTCACTTTCGTGTTTTTGGAAGTGATGCTTGGGCCCATATTCCAGATGCGAAACATAAAGCCTTAGAAACTAAGAGTGAAAAATGCATTTTTGTTGGATATTCTGAAGATGTCAAAGGATATAGACTTCTTCAACCAAAATCCAAAAATATTATCATTAGAAGAGATGTAAATTTTGATGAAAATATATCGGCCTGTGAACCGAGTTCGGCAGGTGTGCCACCTTTGGCCTGCGAGCCTGATTCGGCATATGTGCCACCTCTCTCTCTCTCTCTCTTCTATTTTTAAGAGCATTCCTTCTATTTTAGATGATGACAGTGAGGATGAAAATCCTCCTCCAGCTCATGAAATTGTTCTTTATACTCCACCGCTTCCAAGATGGGTCTGCTCTACTCGGGATGCAGCAAGTTCTCTTGTAGGCGACCCTATCGATCGATGACGTACACATTCTCAGTTCAAAAGAGCTTCTTCTTTATTGGCTCAACTTCTAGAAAAACTTGATCTAGAAACCTTTGAAGAAGCCTACGGTCATCTAGATTGGGATGAAGCTATGAATGAAGAGTATTGTTCCTTATTGGCAAACAATACTTGGGATCTTGTTCCTCTTCCAAAAGGAAGAAAACTTGTTAGATGCAGATGGGTTTACAAAACAAAGTTTGGAACAAATGGAAAAGTGGATAGACATAAAGCTCATCTTTTTGCTAAAGGTTTTTCACAAGTTGAAGGCATTGACTATACTAAAACCCTCCCCTATTGCCAAAATGAATTTTATCTACCTTGTTCTTTCCCTTGCTTCCTCCTTTAAATGGGAAGTCCATTAGATGGATGTTAAATCCGCCTTCTTACATGGAGATTTGCATGAATAAATCTACATGGAACAACCCATTGGCTTTATCCAAAAATATTACAGCCATGTTTGTTGCCTTAGGAAGTCTCTCTATGGTCTCAAACAAGCTCCTCAGGCTTGGTATGCCAAAATGGATAGATTTCTCTTAGATAATGGATTTTCTAGGTTTCATTCTGACAACACTGTCTACACCAAGTATGTGGGTAATTCCTTCACCATCCTTGTTCTTTATGTTGATTATCTTATCCTTGCTAGTATTGATCCAAATCATATAAACCATGTGAAGTCTAGCCTCAAAAAGAAGTTTGAAATGATAGACTTAGGACACTTGCATTATGTCCTTGGTCTTCAATTCTTGCAATCTAAGGAAGGCATTACCCTCTCTCAGTCAAAGTATGCCTGTGATCTTCTACACCACTTTCACATGGAAGACTGTAAGCCTGCCCCTTCTCCCTTTCATTCTAGAGTCAAGCTTTTATTCAACTTTACTACCCCGGAAGTTGATGCTACCTTATACCGTCAACTTGTTGGTAAAATTTTGTATCTAACACATACCTGTCCTGACCTTTCCTTTCCCATTGGTCTTGTCACTCGGTTTATGCACCAACCTCATGAATTTCACTGGAAAGTAGCTAAAAGAATACTTTGATATATTCGAGGTACAGTTCAGTTCGGGATTCATTACAGTGCAGGAGCATCTCCCTTGTTGATTGGTTTCACTGATTCTCATTTAGCTGGTGACCCTGATGATCGGAAGTCCACTACAGGATATGTATTCACTCTTGGTTCAGGACCTATTACTTGGTCTTGTAAGAAACAAAATGCCATCTACCTTTCTTTAGCAGAAGCAGATTATCGTGGTGCAGTTGAAGCCAACAAGGAAGCCATGTGGCTTCGTCAGATCCTTTCTGAATTTGGTCTTCATCAACAGCATCCAACTACACTTTGGTGTGATAATCAGAGTGCCATTCAGCTATGTAAAGATCCAGTTTAGCATCAGCGTATGAAACACATTGAACTCCACATACACTTCATCAGAAAGCTCATTCATGATCGTGTTCTTGAAGTACAGTATTGTCCAACCAATGATCAAGTAGCTGATATCTTTACGAAGGCTCTCACAGAAGCGAATTTTACCAAAATTTGATCCATTCTTGGAGTTCAGGAAATTTATTCTGAAGGGGGGATGTTAGGATATTTTGACACATAGGAAATAGGCTCCTTTTGTGTCACCTTTTTCAATCCTTCAATCCTATCCCAAGTTGTTCTTAAGGGGGGATGTTAGGATATTCCGACACATAGGAAATAGTAAGAATAACTTAGTCTAGTGTAGAGTTAGGTAAAGTGTGTTTCTTTACCATGTACATTTGTAACTTATAATCTGAAGGTCACAATTTCTAGTGATCCGATGGTTATCTCTCACCTCAGTATTAATGGCAGTTGATCCATGGCTTAACACCTGATTTGTCCATGATCTCTATTTAAAGAGCATGGAGGGTCATTTGTCCGGTAACTGTTTATGAGAGAAACATATGTAACTTTTCTTTTATATTAATAAATTCCTTGAAGTGGCCGCGTTGGCTCAGGGCATGGACTGTTTCCCTCTTTGAGGGTTTTAACCACGTGATTATACTGGTGTACTGATTTGTGATCTATTTGTGAGCGGTGACCTTTGGTTCTTGATCTATGGAACTTACCCTGTAAATTCCTACATATCCTGTAGAAATTGTGCTAAAGAAGAAAGTTGTAACTTGGTCTGAAACCTAAATGTGGAAATGAAATTCAATGCTCTTCCAAGAGGCCTCTAAAGGAAAGACGTGGGATTCCCGCTCGGGAACACTCGGTGCTAAACAACACATCAATCTCAACTAAATAGCTGAAGAATGCAATAAGTCTAAACAAACCACATACAAAATAATAATCCAAGAACATTCCCCATATGGTTTCCTTCCTCTTCCTTATATAGATTATGAGCTTCCTTTCCCTTGGCCCCACTTAATTAGGCCATTTCCTCCATGCAATCCATCTCCCTCCAAAATTGTGTTATTCCTCATTTAATTTCCACTCCTCCATAATAGTGTTGTTGAATTGGTCAAAGTTGACACGTTCAACATGAACCAACCCCTATTCATACTCAAAGGTGCTTTATTTGGCTACTTAGAAGGTCTCCTTTCACACTTGAACTGTTTTTATTGCTGCTAAGAAGATTTATGGGCCTCCACACCCATTTATTCACCTACCTAGTGACAAAATGATCCATAATATTCCATTTAGCTAAAAGCTAAATTTTAGGAATATTACAGTCCTCCCCTCCAAAATGTTGCTTGTCCTCAAGAAACTATAAAGATGGAGCAAAATTCTCCTCTCCTCCTCTTTTGGCCTCCTCATCAAATATTCTCCATCATTGCTTCAAATATTCTACAACAATTCTACCTCCTAATGGTTCCTCCCATGTGTGCAAGTTGGCCTTTGGTGGAAAAACCAAATGGCTCTCATCATGAGAAATTGGAAGGTCTATATGGAAACCTTCTTGCTATCCAATGGCCTCCTCAAGGTAGGAGTAATGAAAAGAATAGGGGATCTCATTCCCAATGAGAGACTCCCATCTCCATGCTATCATCCAAATGAAATGAATCACCTTCCAACATGGTAATTCATCGAAAAGTTCCTCCCAATTTTTCATGAGAGGCATATCCCAAGTGCTCCAAACAATCATATGGCCCACCTCATAAAGAATTAAGTGATATATTGTAGTGGACATACCATCTTCCATGCTTCCTCCAATAATTCCCATAAAAAGAATAAGTACATCATCAATATATGGGATCAAAACTAAGCTCATACAAGAAGCAATATGTAAAAATGGAAGTGGATCATAGTCCCACATGTGGAACCAGCACAGTGCATATCCTGACTGCATCAGATCAAGATGTGGTAAGTGTTTTCCCCACCACTCACTTTCTTCTCATGTCATCTCACTATGGTTGAAAGTGTGAGATATATTTGGTGCTTTAGGAATCCACCCATCATGAAACAGAATCTCCCTTTGTCCTCCAAGGGAGTGGCCATGTTCAGAAAATTTTCTGGCCCAAAGTTGGCCATGAAGTTTGTAAGGAATAATTATCCTTCTTGGAGTAATGGCCTGCACATATATGGTTAAGGAATTCACATATTCATTATATAAGTCATTATTCAAACAAACATGATCTTTTCTATATGCTTTGCTCATACAAATGGAGTGGCTCATAGATAAGTCCTCTCTCATTCCCAAATAGGGAAGAGGTGGCTATGATAACACCCCCAAAGAGTTATGTATCTCCTCCATCTCCACATGATCCATGCATCTCCTCAAATTCTGATATATCTCCTCTTCAAAGCCTTCCCAAGTGTACTTGTCCATGATGGTGTGGTATGCTCTCATAGAATAAGTGTGGCTGAAGAGAAAATAGTCATGATCTGCTTGTAGTAACTTCTCCTTGAGCTTGGAAGCTCTAGATAAGAATATCCTACCATGATATTAGATGACCTAATCTTTGACTGAATATCCCTCCTCATGTAGTTGGTCATCAAGTATCATAAAAGTAAAAATATCCTTGGAATAATCCACCAATAGCTGGGATTTCTAATATGGATCTATCCTCCATAGTGATAGTGTTGATGATCTATCATAGAAAGTATTTGTCATGTTTTTTTCCTCCTCTTTGACATCTCCCATGCCAAAGTGACATAATGGAAGGATATTATCCTCCCTCTGCTACTCCTTTCTCAGTGCAATATCTGAGATGAGACTAGGTAATGATGATGTTGGGAGAATATCTCCCTCCTCCTTGAGTCTACCCAAGACTCTTAGCGTTGTGTCAAGTCCTCCCAAGGTCCTCACCCCTCTAGGATTAATGATTGGTGCAACCAAATGTGAAGCATCTCTCATCATCTCCTGATCTGGTGGTCTCCCAGGTGAAATGCCTCCATGCAATGAGACATCAATATCAAGAGTAGATTGTATATATGAATGGACAACTTTGTCCTTGCCATTACTGCACAAATCATTCTGCCTCTTCTGTGCATCAACCTTTTGAAATAGATAGGGGTGTGTGCTTCTAATAATATTATGTTGGCCATCCTCCCTACCTTCTCCTTTCATCTGCAAGGTCTCACAATCTATCAATAATGGCACATGTTGTTCATGGATTGTGCCTTGATCTCCACATATGAGATCCTTTGGAATTCCTTGTGAAAATACAAGAATTCCTCTTGTTGTAGCAAGTGCTCCATCTTCCTATGAATGAGGTGCTATATATTCTCTAGATATGACAGCATTGTTGCCTCCAACCTGCTCTTCCTCTTCAATATGAATGGGATTCACCTTTTCAATAAGAGGATCCTCTTTTGAAAAATGGATCTACATGCCCTCTTTTCTAGTAGTATGACATAGAGATCTTGCCTCTATCAAGGTATTATGCAATATGTTAGCCTCTTCAATAGTTTTTTGAAGTAGAGTTGGGTTTATAGATCCTTCCAACCCATGCAAAGGTTTTGTTTGTTTTGGTTTGTTTAGCTCCACCAAAGGTGTTTCAGAATGTTTTTCATCAAACCTTTCCACTATTCTCCTAGTGAAATTTGCATAAGTATATGTATTTTAATTTTTTAATGAAAAATATTCAAACAACCACCAAGCATAAGCCTTACCTTCAAAATGCAGTGCTGCTACTTTGATGGCTTCATTCTCTGAAACTTGGTGTTGCTGCAAATAGGTGTCTAGCTCCTCCATCCAAGCCCTGGCTGAACATTTAGGTGAACCATCAAAAGTAGATAGAAAGAATTTACCCACATCATGTTTATTACTCCTTGTTCTTCTCTCCTCCTTGATCTTGCAAAACCCTTGGAAGTTTAGGTGATCATTGAACCTCTTGAACTGAGACTCATACTCTTGCAAATAATCACCAAGAGTCTCCTTCTTTGGCACATCTTCTCCCTCCATTTCTCTTACAGTAAATCTGGGCATATGACTGCACTATGAATCATAATGTATGCCTGCATACTTACCCCCATCATGCAAAAATCTAGGTCTTGCTTCATATTCAAACCCCCTTGGAGATTCTTTGCACATCTCCCTTCTCATCTTCTTGATATCTTCATGAATGCTCTTCATAGTTTGAAAAATAAGATTTGAGAGCCTCTCTTCCCTCCGTCCTCCAAATAATGGAGTCATGTCTTTTTTTCTTCTTTACATATCCTCTTATTGTGAGAATATTCTTTTCATGGTGACATATTGGCTGAATGCACAGGCTGAGCCAAGATTATGCTTCAATACCACTGTAATATTCCCAAATGGGGAAGCAGCAATATATGAACACAAAACTAGAAATAGAAATGTAAATCAACTCATTAACATTGGAGACCAATATGGAGTCATAAAATCATGTATTAGTTCATAAATTTAGTACAAAATAGTGAGGCATAGATCATATACAATGAGGAAACAAGCCTCCCATAAGCAATCACTCTCAAATTTGAGTTGTTGTCACAAAACAAAATTCCAGAGAGAAACTACAGCGTAGTCATATTAGGTATAACTATAGTTTGAGATGATACAATAATGTAATAATACTAATATAGGCCCTAATAGAATCTAAAAAAATAGATCCGGGCACTAGATCATATCTCCAAGACAACCCAAGAGGGTTTCTGAAAAATGCACACAATGTGCCAATGTAAGCTGCAACCCTAAGGATGAAGATATGATGCAACAACTGAAATGAGAAGATATGGATGAAGCTGATGTAGATAAATATATATCTCGTCCAATAGATCCTCCAGATGAAATAATGGATCCTCCACTAAAGAAATCACCTCTCAAAACAACTACAACAACTACCCCTACAATGCCTCCCTAAAATAACGTAAATATGGACTGAAAATGTGTTGTAGGGGATAAATATTCCTTAGCCTACTGCTAAATGTGTTAATAAAGCTCAAGGGGCTTCTTTACAGGCCTTCCAATGGATGTAAACCTTCCTCCATTGCAAAACTAGCTCTGAAGACACCCAATCTAATCCTCCACTACTGCACCTTGCAACATAGCACAATATCTTGCAGAAATTGTGTTGAATAAGAAATTTGTAGCTTGGTCTGAAACCTGAATGTGGAAATGAAATGAAATTCTCTTCCAAGAGGCCTCTCAAGGAAAGAGGTGGGATTCCCGTTCGGGAACAGTCGGTGCTAAACAACACAGTAATCTCAACTAAACAACTGAAGAATGCAAGAAGTCTAAACAGACCACTTACAAAATAATAATAATAATAAATCCCCCATATGGATTCCATCCTCTTCCTTATATATATTATAAGATTCCATACCCTTGGCCCCATTCAATTAGTTCATTTCCTCCATGAAATCCATCTCCCTCCAAATCTGCATTATTCCTCATTTAATGTCCACTCCTCCATAACAGTGCTATTGACTTGGTCAAAGTTGACAAGTTCAACATGAACCAACCCTTATTCATACTCAAAGGTGCTTTATTTAGCTACTTAGAAGGTCTCCTTTCACACTTGAAGTGTTTTTATTGCTGATAAGGAGATTTATGGGCCTCCCCACCCATTTATTCACCTACCTAGTGACAAAATGATCCATAATATTCCATTTAGCTAAAAGCTAAATTTTAGGAATATTACAATTTGAAGCTTTGCTTCTTTGACATTTGAGTCACCTGCATATATATTCTCAAGCTTGTCCCATACATTTTTGGCAGTTTTACAAACCAACACCTTATGATAAGCAGATTCAATAAGTCCACTAATAATAATATTCTTTTATTTTTCATCATTTCCCAAATTCTTCTTACCGTGTTCATCCGCGGTTGGTGTAAAACCATTTTGAATAGTGTCCCATACTTCGTGACCTTGCGCCAAGGGATAGACCTCCATTCTTCATTTAGAGAGTGCATAATTATATTCATTGAACAAAGATATACCATTCTTGGTATGCTCCATGACCTCCTTCCAGCTGTTAAATTGCTATTGAAAGAACCAAGCTCTGATTCTAATTGTTGGAAATACTAGGGGGGGGTGAATTAGTATTCCTTTCAATTAGTATTATTATTAATCTCTTAAAGCATTAATTAATATTCAATTATTATAAGTGTTTGTACAATTATAGTAGTAAACAAAGGAACAAAAATGCACACATTTTTTAATGTGGAAACCACCTCCGGGATAAAAACCACCTTAATGCTTTTCTAATAATTATTTAATATTCAACTCCAATTGAAAATAAAGCTCCAACTTCCTAGAATCTATAAAATCATTCTTCTCTAGCTCCTACTGGATGGACGCTCCAATGGCCAATATTCTTCAGTAGTCAACTGAATGGATGCTCCAACACCTAATGAGCTTCAACTCACCATAGCACCACCCTACCACCCTGAATTTTTCACAGGCTTGAACTTGTTGGTGACTTCATGCACCAGCTTAGCACCACTCTACCACCCTATAGAATAATAAAAGAAGAATGGACTCCCGTACCAGGGAAAATGGTCCACTTTACAATGATATATAATGATGTAGAAGAAGAAGACACGCTAGACCTTAACCCCAACTATGACACAAATATATAATGATGATCCTAGACCTCGCGACACTGCCTCTTGAATTCTTGGCAAATAGACACTTGTACAAATTTTCTAATGATTATTTTACAATGACTCGGTATAATGATACCTTTACAATGACTATATGCAGTGCTACCCATGTGAAGACTTCATATGGTGAACTTCTTACTGTCATTATGTACCTTAATTACTACCCTTGTCATGCTACCCTTTCTCACTCTTTAGAACATTAGATCATGCATTGGGTCTTATCTTGATGAATATATAAAACTTGCAAAAATTCTTCAAGGAAATACCCATGACATGATAATAGCAAACTTACCTCATCCTACAGAGCATATGTCAGTGAAAAAAAAAAAAAAACAAATTAGAATACAAAGAACCTAATGCAATTAAGAGATGAACATGCATATATAGAGTATACTTACCTGGAGCTTACCTCTGTTGCACCTTTCTTTGCTTTTCTTCACTAGAATCTCTTGTCCTTTGAACCCCTTGGCAGCACATTATCTAGCTTTTCCTTGCCTTCTAGGAGCTCAATATTGAATATGGTGTATCTTTGTTATTTCAGATCCCCAATATGTTATTTTTGGCCCTATAGTATTCATCTGAGTCTTCTTTCCAATGTCATAGGTCTGCCTAAATTTGAATTCTTCAAGACAAAGTTATGTCCAATCTCTCACAATGACCTAATTATGGATTGTTTCAGTAGAGAGAACTTGTATGGGATGCCACGTGTCACTATTTCCTCATTCCGCTCTAAACTTGATATACGTAAAACTACAGTCCATGTAATATCCTCCAATTTTTATAGAATTACAATCTGATATTCAAAGAGAGAGTTATGACGATTTTACCAAGGTCACCTGTTTGAAATGAAGTTCAGGAGCCTGCAACAACCCTAACTTCCACAGATCATATCTCCAAAAATGTTGTGCACCATGATCTAAAATTTTTACATGATCTTATTCAGGATTTCTGCTTCGCCTCATAAAAATTTCAGCTTTTGACCCTACATAGAAAAACAATTATAGAAAAAATTCCATGATGACTTGTTTCAAGTAGTGAAATCCATGCATGATGATGATATGAGGATCACAATTTATATAAATTCTTAGGTTGAGAGGGACTTCCACAAGTGAACATGGGAGGGATTTTAGGAGCTTAAAAATCATTAATTATTGATTTTTCAATGACCCATGCCACAACCCCATGGGGTTTTAGCCCACTAACTGTGGTTACTAACTTCAAACATGAATATCTCTCAAACCGTGAAGAATTACGTGGCTTGTCATATATCAATGGAAACATCTCAACAAGCAAAAACCATAAAAAATATCCTTGAATTAGAATATAGTAATTTGGTATCTCAAAATTCCCATGCAAGATCGGGGTAGCCCTTGGTGTTGCTTGGGTTGAAATCAATGACAAATATAGATCAACATTAAAATATTGTTCAAAAGTGTGAAGGTGGTACTGACCGTTGGATTAACACTCATGCTAATCATCAAGAAGTATTTAAATGAACTAAAGTTAAATTCAGATCAGGGAAAACCTGTAGGCACAAATAGCCCATTGGTTATCAATGTTGGTGCCCCTACAGTTGACCCAGTTGAATTCTCGTTGACCAAGATCAACGATTAATGATCACTATGGGGACAGACCTCTGATGAGGCTACCATACTCCAGAGCACTCCCATAGTGATGTAGGAAACCCGTGACATAGGGAATAAATGCCGCCAGCTAAGGGGCCAACTCATGTGTCGCATCATGTTTCCGTTATCTGTCCAGTCAAGCATTAAATTATCATTTATTTCCAAAAAATCCTACGCCATCTATATAAGATGTTGAAGTTCCTTATTTTTCTTCTTATTAGCCTTCAATTCCAATTGCTCAATAAGTCCTCCTAATTGCTTTAATTTCTTACCTCTGCACTTATTTCGGTCCCTACCCTGAATAAATTCATGGCTAAACAATTTTCCTTGTCTGGCTGTTCTTACCATATCCTGCTTATGGACACTGAGAAATACGTCAAAGAAACTCTCAGCACTGTTGAGAATCTACCCTTTTACTAGCAATTTCTACTTAATTATAAGAGTTCTCCCATCTATTCTTCCATGGTCAAGTCTAGTGTTCTATCTGCATGTATCCCTAAAACTCATATTTTTCTTGAATTTGTACATTGGCTGGTGTCTGCATTGTACTTTGGAAAATGTTTTGGGATGAATTATTTAGGAGAAAGTGTTCTTCAAGTCACATCTCAATTAATCTGTCAAGCCCTTTGTTATCCCGAGTCAGAATCTTATGTTAATTTTACTGAAGCATCATTGGTGGCATTATATGATAGTCTTACAGGGTAGGAGTTTACATAGGTTGTCTTCTTTCTAAAGCCGGAAGCAAGACATCTTTTGCTAGATGATAAAGAGTTCCCATTAGAGATTTTTGATGCACAAGAAAAGCTAGTACTACAATTTCTATCAAAGATACTTGGAAAAGAGGATGCCGCTCAAATTGACAGGTCAGTGCTTGGGTTATTTTCCTTAATGATGAAGCCTAATATGGTGTTAGATATTCCCTCCTACTAGCAAGAGAATGTTAACGCTCAGCTTATGAGCCTGTCCCTCTCTAGGTCTTTCAATTTTCCTTCACTAATTACTTATTTATTATTATATCAAAATGTAGAAGAATTTATACATTTTGGGCTAAATATTATGGATGCAAATAAGAAAATACAATCAGTGGTGTTTTGGATAGATGTAATAAGAAATGAACCAAATGAGGGAGGGATGTTTGATTTTGCTGCTTATTTCATGTCAATTGCCTATAAGGTTTTGATTGAAGTTACTCCTCCATGTTTCCTGCCGAAGGCTTAGGAATATCTTCAGCTTAGTGCCAATTGTAAATTTGGATATTGGTTTGTGTATGATTATTATTCAGAAATTAGTTTGTATGGAGTCGGGATTGAGCCCTATAGATTACCTCTCTTTTTTCTGATGAGATTGTATTCCTTGGAGTTTATTAGACAAAGCCTAAATGTAGATCAGATACATTTTGTCCCAATGAAGAAAGTTCATCTATTTAAGTTGTCTATGTCTTTGGGACCATTCATAATGAATATGAGGTAAGAGCAAATGAAGCTAATGGGATATTAGAAAATATGCATTTGTTATTAGTTGAGAAATGGGCTTACGATCCACATAAGGTAATCTTTAATAGAAGAATTAAAAATGGTTATTCCGCTTTTGTTCATGACAGTAAGCCTGAAATAAAGAATTTGGCTCAAAAAGGTTTTGCGGGCTCTAATAGTGCCAACATTCAGTCTCCAATAATTTCTGAAAGGATAAGAAAAAGAAGAAAAGATACAGTTGTTGATTCTAAAGATGAAGAAAAAAGAGCTAAGAAAAGAGCTAAGTTAACTGAAGATATGCGAAGCACACATCCTATTTTCCTTATTCAATTAGGAGATGCTCAGAATGCACCAACTTCACCATCAAGACATGAATTTTTTCATGATCAAGTTCCTTTGATCAAGCAATTTTTTTCCCAAATTGCAGAAAAGAATAAGAAGAATGAAGCCAGTATGGAGGCTCAAGCTGAGTATCAGATTACTCCTGACCAAACCAGATTTTTGACTGTTATGGACTTAGAAAGGGCTCTGTTGAAGATTTCTTTCTCTCACCCATCTGAAATGATAGTAGGGTCATCCAACAATTTTAAAACTGTGAATTTAACTGTTGATGTTAAAAATATACCTTTACTTGACAAATTTAACTTACATATGTAGACTGGTTAATTAATTCTTAATGACCTAACTAAAACAAGTGCAGCTTCTCACAAGGCAAAGAATATGTTGGGAAAAGTGATTAAGCAGCTAAATTTAGAGAAGGCTAATTCCAGGGCTCTTTCAACTCAAAATGAAGAGTTGATGAAGATAATTGTAAAAATTGGACTGGACCCTAATGATAGATCAGTTGTACAGATGTTATTATAAAGTGTTGAATCGGAAATTAATGTATTTAAGAAAAATTTAAAGTTACCTACTGGAGATCATCCAATGGCAGCAGAGGTATCAGAGGTATAAAATGAAAAAGAAAGTATTTTACAACAGCTATTGCAGAAAGAGGAAGAGATTTCTAATTTAAAGGAGTCAGTTATTAATTTGCAGGGTCGGATTGAATCTCATTCTTGCACCATAGTTATGCCATCTAGATATGATGATCCAACAACCAGATTGTCCCAGTTGAGCACATAGTTAAAGATGGCAGATATTGATCTTAAGAAAACTCAGAGTGATCTTGATACAACAACGAAGATAATGCATGCTAAATAAGGGGAAGTTAATAAATATAAATCATATTTCCAGACATCTTATGAGGAAATCAAGAGCCTGAAAGAAAAATTGAAAAGAAAAATGTCTTTAATTCAAGCAAAGGATATTGTGTGGAATAAAATTATTGAAGTAATGAAAACAGTTTGGGAATCCCTGATTATAGTGTCAGAGGAAAAAAGCATAATCAGATATTTACAGGAACTTATTCTTGCTGATAAACAGAATTTTCTTAATAGAGCTTTATGGGAAAAAACATTTATTGATTTTATCAATTTCAAGACAGATCAAGAGCTATAGGAGCATGAAATAAACAATAGAACATTGTGTGTTTTGGAGATAAATAAGTTGATTGTGAAAATTGCTTGCAGGAAGTCAGCAGAGAAGAAATTGACATAAATAAAATAGGCTATAGAAAAATTCGACAATGTGTTTGACCAAAGGACCAGAGTTGGGCTACCATCATGCTGGGATCTGTAAGGAAGTATACTATCTTAGGATTCATATGAGCCTTTATTAGTGGGAGAAAAAAGAAAGATTGACAAAACTCAAGAAAAAAATGCAGTCTTAAAAGAAGCTATAGTTGTCAATTTCCTTCACAGGAATTTTCAATTGTTATGGATGGTTAAGACCTTGTTTACGGAAACACCCACTTTTACCAGGATCACTTCTTTCAGGCTATAATATCACAAGTTGGTCAATTCTCCTAAAACCAACATTGAAATCTGGAAAAAGTGCAGTGCATGGATGAGAGATTCACTAGAGGACACATCAGCGCCTCAGAAGGACACATAAGCAAATCATGGGAACACAGTAGAAACCAATCAAATCCAGATCCAGCAAATAGATTGATATTTATAGTTTTATTTATCTTTCTTGTTAAAATATTGATATTGTAATGATGCCTTTAATTGCAATGTAATAGGTAGTTTACATAGTTTTAGGTAGTTTGAGTAGTTACAAGAAGTTCCTGTAGTTTCAAACTACTTTTGTATGCATTTAAACAAGACAGTAAGAAAGAGGAGTGCTCTAATTTTTGGATCTATGGATGACTACAAATTGTGTACTTACTTTTCTGAGAAATTAATGAAAGAAGCATCAAGGTTCCTGCATCTGTTGATGGTGATTTTTTTTTCCAGTATCATTTTGTGTTTCTTATTCTTTGAATGAAGTGAAGTAAAGTAGTTTCCGGTCTCTTTATTACATCTATGAGTAAGATTTAAATAACCTTAATATGCATTCCTTCACTCCAACTATTCTTTATACATAAATTTCTTCTGAAATTTAAGATGATTGATTCTGTATTTCAGCATATCATTTTTATTTTCTTCTATAGTTCTTCTTTTCACTCACATATCAGCAGTTAATGGCATTGTGAAATCTTTCATTCTATCAAATTATTAAGGGTATTAAAGAATTTATTTCCAAAGGAATTAAAAAAATACCACCTGATATTATAAGTTTTGTGACATATATTTCTTAAATGTCTTAAGCATTGATTCCTTCCCACATCCAAGGGATTGTCTATAAAGATACAACATTTTTTGGTGCTATTGCTGGGGACGAAGAAACAAAGTTTATTTTCCTTGCGTTTTCACATTATTTCCTCTAGTTGTTTAGTGAGGAGGAGATATTCGGCTATGTTTTCATTTCTATAATTCTGGCTTTCAAAAGGCCTCACACGAGGTCAGATACCTCACAACAGAAAGTCCCTACTTAGTCAGATCCTAAAATATTGGTTTCTAAAAAGGCTCAGAAACCTAAAACCCCTTCAACACCTAGTCCTAAATTGTCTTCTCCTGGTAGAAGTTCTCAAAACCCTTGGTTTGAAGATATTTCTAAAGTGCTTCCTTTCTTGGAGCAAGTTTCACCTTTCACGCCCAGTCATTTTCAAGAACCTAAGTTGGAAGAACATACCTTTGAGTCTGTATCCTTTACTTTTATAGAAGCTCAACAAACTATAGCTGTTGGTTCCTCTACCATTATTCATCAACCCATTCCCGTATCAGTTTTATCTCCACCTTAATTTACTTTCATAGCAATTTCATCAACTTCATCCACCCAAGGAGCAGTTAATCAAGGCGTAAACATGGCAGCACCATATTTCCTGGTGAATAGATATGCACCACTTAATCTTCCACTATGAATGAATGCCATGCCTCAGGAATATCTTAAATTACTTCCTCGTTTCACTTGAGAAGATGAAGTAACTATAGAAGAACATTTAGCCATGTTTTGCAATTTTGCTGAAAATTTGAATGTAGAACATATTGATGTTGTAATGAGACTTTTTGTTTAGTCCCTAGATGGAGAGGCTAGAAAATGGTTCAAAGGTTTACCAAATGGTTCCATTAATACATGGAAAGAGTTAGAAAATCAATTCAATCAAACATGGGGAGAGAAAAGAGATAATGGTTATTCATTAACATAATTTAATGCAATTAAAAGAAAATATAATGAGAATATTTATGAGTTTTTCAAGAGATTAAATAAATTATAAAATATTTTACCTGTAGAGATGAAGCCCCCTCTTGTTGGAGCGAAGGTACTGTTTTCTGGGGCTTTTGAAGCTGATTTTAGTTTTACACTTAGAGAGAGGAGATCCCCTAGTCTTCAGAAAATATAGACAAATGCTTTAAAAATTGAAGCCAATATGACTACAGATGGGAAGATAAAATAAAATCAGTCAGTTCAAGAGAAGGGGAAAGAAAAATAAAAATCACCACAAGATCAGAGAATTGAAGATATGACAAAGGTGATAAAAAATTTGTCAAATAAGTTATTAAAGATGGAGTTGGAAAGTAAAAACTCCCAAAGACCGGTACAACAAAATAGAGGAGGATTTAATCCTCAATTCAAAAAACAACCCCTGCAAATTTTTCAGAGGGAAAGAAGAGATCAAGATTAGGTTCAAGCACCACTTTATATAGAAGAAGCACCTGGACAGTCAGTAGAAGATGACCAAAAAGAATCTAAAGATCAAATATTTTCTATGTACACAAGAGAAGCTGATGAAGAGGAAGATTATGAGGGAGAATATGTTGAAGCTGAAGTATATTTTGATCACGATGAGATGAAGGAATACTATAGGAAATTAATATACTTCATGCAAGCCGAGTTACATAAAAAGTATGATTTAAGTTATAGAAAAATATCTAGGGTGCAGGATAATGAAGGTGAACAACAAGATTCTACTCCTCCTCCAATGGTAACTCCACAACAAAAGAAATAAGTAAAACGAGAAAATAATGGAGATAAACATGTAAATCCAATAAATAGAACAGAAGTGAAGCAGGTTGGATCTTCCCAAAATAAATCTGTTGATACTGATATTTTGGAGAAGGTTTTTTCATGTGCCTGAATAGACATTAAATCCTAGAAATAATGAATAAGAACTTGAGAAGAATGTTAAGCAAATTCAGGTTTTAAATTTATCAAAGGAGTTTGAGAAGGTCAAGATTCACGTGCCTCTTCATGAATTAACTAAGACACCAGGTTATAAAAAAAGAAATTTTAGAATTCATTAATCTCTCACAGATTGAAGATAAGTGATATTGTGAATCTACAAGAATAAAGACCAATAGTAACTTTTGGTCCTCATGTGGAAGAAGTAGATTCTTCAGTTCCTCCATTTTATATTTTATTGTTGCTTCATGATTTTATTCTTCATAACTGTATGTTGGATTCAGGGGCCTCTCATAATATTATACCATTTTTTGTCATGAAGGAGTTAAATTTACATATTACTAAACCATACAGGGACCTGTACTCATTTGATTCCAAGAGGGTGAAATTTTTTGGGTTAATTAAAGACGTGGTAGTGTCTTTGGCATAGATTCTAGCAAAAATTATTGTTATGGACGTAGTGGTTGTTGACATTCTAGCTAGATTTGGAATGCTCTTGTCAAGATCTTGGGGAGAAAAGTTGGGAGGAGTTTTAAAATTAGAGTTCACTTATGCTATCATTCATGTTTTCAATGGGGAATAAAGGAGATTGTACATAGAAATAAGGTTTGTGAAAACCACTACAAAGAAAGATGCGGGTAATTCCCCTATTTATAGTCAGGAAAAATAAGACCTTTCATGTTTCATGTTGCATGATGATGCAGAATTTTCTGAAGACACAAAGAAACATCTCTCTTCAACAGTTGTACATAATGAGTTGCATTCAAATAATATTTGGAAATGATACTTGGATGTTGCCTACTCCAAGGATGGCATAGGATCAGGATTCTTATTGATATCACCAGAAGGTAACCTTATGCCTTTTTATTTTAAGTTAGAATTTGATTCAATAAATAATGTGGTTGAATATGAACCCTTAATCTTAAGCCTTCAAGTTTCTAAATAGATGGGAATTTAGTGTATTTTGATTTTTTGTGATTCTGAATTAATTATAAGACATATTAAAAATCATTTTCAAACCAATCATCCGAGATTAAGATAGTATAGAAATGAAGTTTGGGATTTGATAGAGAATTATTTTGAATCCTTAAACATCCAGATTATTCCAAGGGAGGAGAATAGGTTGGCAGATTCGTTAGCAGTTGCAGCTAGCACCTTCAAGACCCAAATGAATCCAAGGCTAAGGTATGAGATTGAAATTAGACATAGACCCTCTATTCCTGATAATGTGAAACATTGGCAGGTGTTTGAAGATGATGAGAAGATAAATCATTTCTTCAAAATGATTGCAAATTTTGAAGATGTTGAGATAGATCAAGAAGAAGAACAAACAGAGCCAAAATCTGAGATAAGACACTTTAAGAAATCAATAGGGGATCAGAATATTATCCAATTGAAAGATAATGTGCTCCCTAAAGGTTTAGTTCCTCTTGAAAGATTATTTGATTATAATGATGTTGTTGTTGATTCAAAGAAAACACATCAGGAAGAATAGATGGAAAACTGTAATTTGGGAACTCAACATGAACCAAAAATGGTCAAATTATTCAAAGGTGTTCCCAAAAATTATAAATAAAGATAGATTGAACTTTTTAAGAAGTATATATGTGTGTTTTCTTTTTCATATGAAGACTTGAAGACATATGATAAAAGTATGATACAACATAAGATTCCTCTGAAAGAAGGAATTAAACCACATAGACAGAAGCTCAGACAAATTAACCCATTATTTCTAGCTCCAATTGAAAAGGAAGTGAAGAGATTGCTACAAGAAAAATTCATAGTCCCTCTCAGATATTCGGATTGGGTTTCTAATCTAGTTCCTATAAGGAAGAAAAATAAAGAGATAAGATTGTGTGTGGACTTTAGGAATTTGAACAAAGCATCTCTAAAGGATAATTATCCTTTACCTAAAATGGATTATGTCCTAAAAAAGGTGACAGGAGCTTAGAGGATGTCTATGGTTGATGGATTCTTTGGGTATAACCAGGTGGTAGTGGATAAGGAATATCAAAAAAAGACAGCTTTCACAACCCCCTGGGGCACTTTCATATATGCAAGGATGCCATTCGGACTTATGAATGCAGGAGCAACCTTTCAACGAGCCATGGACATAGTGTTTTTTGGTGATAAGCATGTCGTTATATATCTGGATGATGTAACTATTTTCTCAGGGTTAGATGATGAACACCTAGAGCATCTGCAAAAAAAATGCAAAAAATGCAAAAAAATTGGTCTGTCACTAAATCCAAAGAAATATTTGTTTTCCTTAGAAGGTAAATTATTGGGTCACATAGTTTCAAAACAAGGAGTAAAGATTGATCCAACAAGGGTGGAAGAAATTTAGACAATTTCTTTACCCATAAGCAAGAAATATATTCAGAGATTTTTGGGAAAAATAAACTTCTTGAGAATATTTGTACCAAATTATGCTGAGATTGTGAGAAATATAACTGACATGTTAGAAAAAAAAGTAGAAGTGAAATGGGATAAAGAATCAAGAGAAGCATTTGCCAGAATAAAGGAAGCACTCCAAGAAGCTCCTGTCCTAATAAGTCTTGATTATCAAAAGGCATTCCAGATATTTTCATTTACTTCCCCCGCTACTATTTTTGATGTGTTGTTACAGAAAAATGACGATAGTAAGGAGCATCTAGTGGCATTCTTCAGCAAAGTTCTCAGAGATGATGAGCTCAAATATAACATTTTGGAGAAACAAGTGTATGCATTGGACAAAGCACTAAAATCCTTATGGATTTATGTGTTACAATCCAAAATAACCACTTATGTGCCTAATTTTGTTGTTAAAGACGTGTTGATTCAAAGTGATGTTGAAGAAAAAAGAGGAAAATGGATAGCGAAAATCCAGGAGTATGATTTGGACATTAAACCCGCCAATTTAATCAAAGGACAGGGTTTAGCAAAGTTGTTAACAAAAACAAATTTTCAAGCATTGGGAATTAATATATTGGCACCAGTGGATGGAGTTGTCAATGAAGAAGGTCATAATAAGCCCAAAACATGTATTAAATACAAATTTTTGTGTTCATATTGGTATAAAGATATTGTTCATTACCTGTTTTTCTTTTCTTTTCCAACTTCACTAAATACAATGAAATACAGAGCTCTCAAGCTTAAATCTCAGTCATATGTCATAGTAGAAGAAAAGCTATACTCAAAAGATCCTGCTGGTATTTTGATGTTGTGTTTAACTAAACGTGAATCCATTGAAGTTATCCAGGAATATCATAAAAGTCTGTGTGAAGGGCATTATAGTTGGAAGGTGACAACCCATAAAATACGCAATTCATGTTTCTATTGTCCCACCCTATTTGCAGATGTATATAGATTGTTCATAAGTTGTCAGAAATGTCAGTTGTTTGCTGAAAAGAAAATAATTTCTCCATTACCTCTTATCCATGTATTCATAGAAGAGCCCTTCAGGTAGTGGAGACTGGATTTTATTGGAGAGATCAATCCACCATCAAGTGGATAGTTCTAGTGGATTCTAACTACCAATTATTACTTCACGAAGTGGGTTGAAGAAATACCCACCAAAAAGGAAAATGACCAAGTGGTGATGAAGTTTCTGGAGGAGAACATTTTCAGCATATTTGGATGTCCGGTCAACATTGTAGCTGATAATGATCAGGTACTTAATTATGTCAAATTCATTAATTTCTATCAAACATATAATGTAATTATATCAAATTCCACATCATATCATCCACAAGGGAATGGGTTGGAAGAATATTCAAACAAGACTTTGGTTAGGATTTTGAAGAAGACAATCACTGAAAATCAGAAGGACTGGGATTCAAAATTGAAGTTTTCTCTTTGGGCAGTTTGAGTAACTACCAAGAGGTCTATTGGAAACTCACCTTTTGATTTGGTTTATGGAACTCAGGCAATGTTTCCTACTCAGTTGGCCAAACAAGTGATTGCTTACCTTCCAGAAGCTCAGGAAGAACCTAATGCTCTAGTGAAAAGAATGAACAAATTGATTGAGTCAAGTGAAAGAAGAAACAAATTTAGAGACAGCTTGATTTATTATCAAGAAAGGATGAAATATATATTTGACAGGAAAGCAAAGGAAATCCTCTTTGAAGAAGGAGACTTAGTTCTAAGATGGGACACCAGAAGAGAAGATAAAGTTAAGCATGGTAAGTTTGACCCTCTCTGGTATGGTCCATACAGGATTACTGAGGCCAGGTCAAATAACACTTTCACTCTGGAAGATTTAGATGGAGAATCTTTAGAGCTGCCTATGAATGAGCATTATTTGAAGCATTATTTCCAGCACTAAAATTCAACATTTCGTCATTGTAAATATCGGATTGTCCATTGTTCATATGTCACCAGGCAGTATTTGACTCCATGCCTGAGGTGGATGCACTAATCTATGGTTCTTAATGTTTCGTGGCAAAAAACACTATCCCCTGGTGGAGCCAGATGTTGTGGCTCATTTTCATTCTCTTTTATTATATTTTTTAAAATACAAAAAATCATATACTTTAGAAAAAAGGAAAAATATGATCTTTCAATATGCCAAAAAGTAGTTTTGTTTGTATATGTTGGTCAATTAACATATTGTTCAAAAGTGTGAAGGTGGGACCGACCGTTGGATTAACACCCGTGCTAATCATCAGGCGATATTTAAAAGAACTAAATTTAAATTTGGATCAGTAGAAACCTGTAGACACAAATATCCTATTGGTTATCAGTATTGGTGCCCCCATGGTTGACCCAATTGAAGGTCCGCTGACCAAGATCAATGGTTCACGATTACTGCGAGGGCACACCTCCGATGAGGCTATTGTACTCTAGAGCACTCCCACAGTGACGTAGGAAACCCATGACGTAGCCAATAAATGTCGCCAGCTAAGGGGCTAGCTCATATGTCGCATCATGTTTCTGTTGACTATCAAATCAAGCATTAAATTCTAATTTATTCCCAAAAAATCCTGTGCCATCTATACAAGGTGTTGAAGTTCCTTCTTTTTCTTCTTATTGGCCTTCAGTTCCAATTGATCAATAAGTCATCCTAATTGCTTTAATTTCTTACCTCTTCACTTATTTTGGTCACCACCCTGAATAAATTCATGGCTAAAAAATTGGCCTTGTCTGGCTCTTCTAGCCATATCCCGCTTATGCACACTGAGAAAGACGTCAATAAAACTCTGAGCATTGTTGAGCATATACCCTTTTACCAACAATTTCTACTTAATTATAAGAGTTCTCCCATCTATTCAAACATGGTCAAGTCTGGTTTTCTATCTTCATGTATCCCTAAAACACATTGTTTTCCTGTATTTGTACATTGGCTGGTGTCTGCGTTGTACCCTGGAAAATGTTTTGTGATGAATTATTTAGGAGAGATTTTTCTTCAAGTCATGTCTGAGTTAATCCATCAAGCCCTTTTTTATCCCGAGTCAGATCTTATGTTCATTTTAATAAAGAATCATTGGTGGAATTATATGATAGTCTTGCAGGGCAGGAGTTTACACAAGTTCTCTTCTTTCTAAATCCAGAAGCATGACGTTTTTCGCCAGATGATAAAGAGTTCCCGTTGGATATTTTTGATGCAGAAGTCAAGCTATTACTAAAATTTATGTCAAATATACTTGGAAAGGAGGATGCCGCTCAAATTTACAGGTTAGTGCTTGCATTATTTGCCTTAATGATGAAGCCTAATGTGGTGTTAGACATTCCCTCCTACTAGCAAGAGAATGTTAACGCTCAGCTTATGAGCCTGTTTCCTTCATTAATTACTTATTTACTCTTATATCAAAATTTAGAAGAATTTATAAATTTGGGGCTAAATATTATGGATGCAAATAGAAAAACACAATTAGTGGTGTTTTGGACAGAGGTAATAAGAAATGAACCAAATGAGGGAGGGATGTTTGATTTTGCTACTAAGTTTCATGTCAATTGCCTATAAGGTTTTGAATGAAGTTACACCTCCATGTTTCCTGAAGAAGGCTCAGGAATTTCTTCAGCTTAGTGCTAATTGTAAATTTGTAGATTGTTTTGTGTATGATGATTATTCAGAAATTAGATTGTATGGATCCATGATTAAGCCCTATAGATTACCTATCTTTGTTCCCATGAGATTGTTTGCCTTGGATTTTATTAGACAGAGCCTAAATGTAGATCAGATACATTTTTTCCCAATGAAGAAAGGTCATCTATTTAATTTGCCTATGTTTGTGGGGCCATTCATAGTGAATATGAGGCAAGCAACAAATGAAGCTAACAGGATGTTAGAAAATATACATATGTTATTAGGTGAGAAATGGGCTTATGATCCACACAAGGTAATCTCTAATAAATGAATTGAAAATGTTTATTCTGCTTTCGTTCACGACAGTAAGCCTGAAATTGAGAAGTTAGCTAACAAAGGTTTTGCATACACTAATAGCACCAGCATTCAGACTCCAATCATTTCTGAAAGGATAAGCAAAAGAAAAAAAGAGAAAGTTTTTTATTTTGAAGATGAAGAACAAAGAGCTGAGAAAAGAGGTAAGTTAACGAAAGAGATGCCAAGCACACAACCTGGTTTCCTTATTCAATTAGGAGATGCTCATAATGCACCAGCTTCACCATCAAGACATGAAGTTTTTCATGATCAAGTTCCTTTGATCAAGCAAGTTCTTGTTCAAATTGTAGAAAAGAATCAGAAGATTAAAGCGAGTATGGAGGCTCAAGCTAAGTATCATATTAATACTCACCAACCAGATTGTTGACGGTTATGGAATTAGAAAGGGATCATTTGAAGATTTCATTATCTCACCCATCTGAAATGACAGTAGGGTCATCTAGCAATTTTAAAACTGTGAATGTAACTATTGATGTTAAAAATATCCCTTTACTTAACAAAGTTTAATTACATATGCAGACTAGTCAATTGATTTTAAATGACCTAACTAAAACAAGTGCAGATGCTCATAAGGCAGAGAAAATTTTGGGAAAAGTGATTAAGCAACTAAAATTAGAGAAGGCTAATTCTAGGGCTCTTTCAACTCAAAATGAAGAGTTGAAGAAGATAATTTTAAAAATTGGAGCGGTCCCCAATGATAGATCAGATGTACAGATTTTATTACAAAGTGCTGAATCAAAAATTAATGTATTGAAGAGAAAGTTAAAGTTACCTAGTGGAGAGCATCCAATAACAGCAAAGGTAGTAGAGGTAGAAAAAGAAAAAGAAATTCTTTTACAACAGCTATTGTAGAAAGAGGAATAGATTTCTGAATTAAAGGATTCAATGATTAATTTTCAGGGTCAGATTGAATGTCATTCTTGCACCATAGTTATGACATCTGGAACTGATGATGCAACAACTATATTGTCCTAGTTGAGCATAGAGTTAAATATGGGAGAGATTGATCTTCAGAAAACTCAAGTGATCTTGATACAACAATGAAGATAATGCATGCTAAAGAAGGGGAAGTTAATAAATATAAATTAGATTACCAGACAGCTTATGAGAAAATCAAGAGTTTGAAAGAAAAAATGTCTTTAATTCAAGCAAAGGATATTGTGTGGAATGAAATTATTGAAGAAATGGAAACAGTTTGAGAATCCCTGATTATAGTGTCAGAGGAAAAAATCATAATCAGAGATTTATAGGAACTTATTCTTGCTGATAAACAGAAGTTTCTTAACAGAGCTTTATGGTCAAAAACATTTATTGATTTTATCAATTCTGAGATAGATCAAGAGCTAGAGGAGAATGAAATCAAAGATATAACATTGTGTATTTTGGAGATAAATAAGTTGATTATGAAACTGCTTGCAAGAAGTCAGCAGAGAAGAAATTGACAAAAATCAAACAAGTTATATACAAATTCGATAATGTGTTTGACCAAAGAACTATAGTTGGGTTGTCATCATGCTAGGATCTGCAAGGCAATCTTCTATCTTTGGATTGATATGAGCCTTTATTAGTGGCAGCAAAAAGAAATATTGACAATACTCATGAAAAAACTGCAGCCTTAGAAGGAGCTACAGTTTCCAATTTCTTGCACAGACATTTTCAATTGTTATGGATGATTAAGACCTTGTTTGCAGAAGTCCCAATTTTACCAGGATCACTTCTTTCAGGTTAGAATATCACAAGTTGGTCAATTCTCCTAAAACCAACATTGAAATCTAGAAAAAGTGCAGGGCATGGATGACTGATTCACCGGGGGACACATCAGCACCTCAAAAGGACACATCAGCAAATTAAAGGAACACGGTGGCAACCAATCAGATCCAGATCCAACAAATAGATTTATATTTCTAGTTTTATTTATCTTTCTTGTTAAAAGATCGATATTGTAATGATGTCTTTAATTGCAATGTAATAGGTAGTTTACACAATTTTAGATAGTTTGAGTAGTTATAAGAGGTTCTAGTAGTTATAAACTGCTTTTGTATGTATTTAAACACAATAGTAAAAAATAGGAGTGTTCCGAGTTTTGGACCTCTGGATGACTAAAAATTTTGTACTTGCTTTTCTGAGAAATTAATGAAAGAAGCATCAAGTTTCATGCATCTGTTGATGGTGATTTTTTTTTCCAGTATCATTTTTTGTTTCTTCTTCTTTGAATGAAGTGACATAAAGTAGGGTCTGGTCTCTTTATTACATCTGTGAGTAAGAGTTAAATAACCTTAATGTGTGCTCCTTCACTCCAAATATTCTTTATGCATAAATTTATTCTAAAATTTAAGTTGATAGATTCTGTATTTCAACATATCATTTTGAGTTTCTTCAATAGTTCTTATTTTCACTCAGATATCAGCAGTTAATGGCATTTCAAAATCTTTCACTATATCATATTATTAAGGGTATTAAAGAATTAATTTATAAATAATTAAACAAATACCACCTAATATTATAAGTTTTGTAACATATATTTCTAAAATGTCTTAAGCACTGATTCCTTCTCACAACCAAGGGATTGTCTCTTAAGATACAATAGGACCATTGGGGTAGGAATAACATAAGACACCTTAGTCATTTTTCACATTTGAAAAATCGAAGTTGTATTTTAGGTTTCTTAAATTCCTTCAACATCCTACAAAAAAAATAACCAGGCACGCCAGAAACCCATTTCAGAGGGGGTTAGGCTTAGGTCTCAGTGTGTGTGGTCCTATACGAGGCTACCCAAATTATGTAATGCTTGATCCAATATCTTTTGCTTAAAATGTGTTAAATAATTACATGTGAAAATTGCAGTTTAAACAAGAAATTTTAAAGGCATAAACATAAGAAGAGAGAAGAAATTAACATCATGCAAGAAGAAACATAATTGATATCGATGTTCATCCAAGAGGGACTATGTCTCCATGCCCTGCTCAAATGGTAGGGAGTCCCTCTTTCACTAAGTGGAAAAAAATTAAAGTACAAGTATAAAATGCAAAATTCCACCCTTATACCTCCATAGCTGAAACTGCCTAAAAATTGAAGACCTTTAATGAATAAATGGACAACACTATTGGATTCGTCGTCTCGAGAGGTGTAGGATACGTATAAAATTTTCCTGAATCTGCCAAAGTGAAAATATGAACCCTCTGGAAAATGGCTCAAATCATGATTCTGCCCCCCTCCTACATAATGCTCATGCTTCCACCTGTCTCGAAATTCATGCCCGCTCTTGGTCTGCCTAGGCACACTTATCAAATCTAGGTTTAAATAACTAAGTGTGGGTGGAATTTACCAAGTCTGTTTTTTGGCAAGTTGGTTTGAGATCCTTGGTTTATGGGAGGGGGTCGAGTGTTCAAACCCCACCCCCTCTGTATTAAGGTAGAATGTTGTTTTTTAAAAACGGTGCATTTCCAATTTTAAATGTCGCCATATTGGTTTTAATACAAGTGGGGGGCAAGGCTCGCATTGGGCAGCCCACCCACCTTTTTCCACCAGCCCAAATGGGCATGTAGTAATGTTGGTTGGGTTGGAGGTGGGGTTCACAACCCCCGCCAACCATAAAACATATGTGTTCATCATGAGGTGTGGGGGCAGTGGGGTCATGGACACTGAACCCCTTATTTTAATAATATATTTGTTATATATTTGTTGGATCTGATGGGTAGGGCAGGTATCATGGCCTACCCTGCCTTATTCTAATTTTTTTTGTTTCAAATTTAAACAACCTGATTTTTTTTATTTCTCTAGAATTTGACCGAAGGAGTCAAGTTAAGGGACCCACAAATTCATCTGGAATCTGGCCGGAGTTGGCCGAAATCTAATGGCCGGGTTTCAGAAACTTTGTTACCTCCTTAAGCTACCACATTACCAAGTCAACTCTCAAAATTTGATTGCTCCTAACCCCTTCATACAGAGTCGGAATTTAGTTTTGTCTGCACCATTGTAATCGGAAAGACGAGATATTCAACTTGAAATTAAGTTTTCCACATTCGATACACTTTTATTTTTGAGCCTTTGTACTTAAGCCACTTATACTTGGACCTGTTCAATCCACCTGGATGATTCCTCCCTGGTAAAGAGCTTTTGGACCCCAAAAGTCTTATCAATCAATAGCCAAGTGAGGGATTTTCTCCCTCACATTCTCCTTTTCAAGCCATTTAGCTTTACTTGGGTGCATCCCTTTGAAACCAACATGGATATATTCCACTCATAATGAAGTCCTAGTTCTTCGATCGAGAATGATGTCCTTTGGTAGTTCATCGAGATATTCTGGTGCAAAGTCATCCACTGTAGGTAGTGATCCTACCTCCTCGATGTTCATAATCAATGGTGGTTCATAAAGTTTCAGATTCTCTACATTCATGACTAAGTACATCTGCATGTATATAGGCAAGTCGAGTTAGAAAGCATTATTCCCAATATTCTCCAATATGGTAAATGGACCATACCAGATTGGTCACAATTTCTTGCCTTCCCCCTTCATTCGATCCTTGCTGATATGGAACCACACTTTGTCACCAAATTGAAATTGATGTTTGACTCGGTGCTTATCATGTCGAGCATTATATCGAGATAACTCTTTGCCATCTTCTCTTGCACTACTTGGTGAATTGTCTCTATCCGTTGGATGAACCGCTATGATTTTTCCTTGTCATCACATCCACTGGCATCTTCATCCCTTCCATAGATGATGTGAAAAGGGTCGTTTAGTAAGTAACAAAAACATGTCTCAAATGGTGAACATTGCATAGATGAATGCACTTCTCGGTTGTAGGCGTGATGCACATATGGAACATGCTCATCCCACATATTGGGATGTTTGCTACAATAGTCCCGCAACAAGTGTACCACGGTACGGTTGACGACCTATGTCTATCCATCGGTTTGTGGATGGAATGTCGTACTTCTCTTAAACTTGTTGTCAATCATATGCCACAATTGGGTCCAAAAATCTCCAAGGAAGCGAGAGTCTCGATTTTACATAATTAATCTTGGCAACCCAAAGTGGACCCAAACATACTAAAAGAAAATATAAGCAGTCTCCTCAACAGTGACCTACTTTTTATAAGGCATTAATATGCACATTTAACTAAAGCGGTCTATGACGACATACAAATAGTCATGACCCTTTTTAGACATAGTCAAACCTCCCACAAATTCCATCGACACACTTTCCCATGGACGACCTGGAAGAGGGAGTGATGTGTAGAGCCCGAGTTTTCTATTAGAGGGCTTTGAAATAGAACACATCACACATCCCTTTAAAAAATGGGTTATACTCTTTTTCATATGGGGCCAAAACCAAAACCTTTGCAAATGACATAAGATTTTTTTGACACCAAAGTGACCAAACACAAGAGAGGTGTGTGCCTCTCGAATTACATGTACCCTTTCTACTGTTCGGTATCCACAATTTTCCAAGGTGATGCAACATCTCCCCCTGCAAATGATAGTTTTCCACCTATGAACCATGAGTTAGTTTTTCATATATTTCTTTAAAGTCATCATCGTTAGCATATTTCTCAGCACAACTTTCAAAAGGCAACGAAGCACTATGAAAAATAATAGAAGTAACAATAGGAGGGCGAGAGAAAGTATCTTCTACTTTATTACTAGTGCCCTTATTATACTTTATTACCAGATGAAACTGTTGTAGAAACCCAATCCACCTGAAATGACGAGACTATTGTAGCTTGGTCTATGACTGAAGCTATTGCAAGGCTTGATGATCCATATGGATAATGGTTTCCTTGCCAATCAGGTAGCGTTTCAAATTTTTCACACTTTGGACCAAGGCATACATTTCCTTGTCGTAAGTGGGGTAATTGATGAAAGCCTGGGAGAAATTCTCTGAATGGTAACATATCGGCTTCTTGTGTTGTAACATTACAGCTCCCATGGCATACCCACTGGCATCAGTTTCGATCTCAAAAGGATGTTGGAGATCGGGTAAAGCCAGGACTGGTGCGGTGTTGATTTTCTCTTTTAGTGCTTCGAAGGACTTTTTCTACTTTCCTCCCCACTGAAAGGCTTATTTTATACTTGTCAGTGCGTGTAAGGGTGATGTAATAACAGATAAGCTTGTAATGAATCTTCTCCAATACTGTACTGCACCTAGAAAACTATGTACCTCTCTTACATTCGTAGGCTTAGGCCATTTTACAATCACCTCAACTTTGGAGGGGTCTATTTTCAATTGACCATTACCGACAATATGACCTAGGTAAACCAAGGAGGTTTTCCCGAACTCAAACTTTGATAATTTTACATACAATTCTTCCCTCTTTGATACATCAAGCACTTTCTTTACATGGAATACATGTTCATCCCAAGTCCTACTAAAGACAAGAATATCATCTAAATACACAAGGACAAATTCATCAATGAAAGGCCTAAAAAGATCATTCATGACTCTCATGAATGTGGTTGGTGAATTGCATAGTCCAAATGGCATCACTATCCATTCAAACAAACCCTTCTTGGTATTGAAGGTGGTTTTCGACACGTCCTGCTCTGTCATTATGACCTGGTGATAACCACTATGCAAATCCAATTTGGTTAAATAGATAGCATTCTTTAATTGATCTAACAAATCATCAATGCAAGGGAGAGGGTATCAATTTTTCTCTGTGAATTTTTTTAGCACCCGATAATCCATGCACATCCTACATGTGCCATCTTTCTTGGGTACTAACATGATTTGTGAGCTTCAAGGAGAAGTACTTGGCTGAATCACCCCTTGGTTAAACAGTTCATGTACCTACTTTTTTATCTTCTCCATCTCAATAGATGACATCCTGTAAATACCAATGCTTGGCACTGGAGCATCATGCTGCAAATGGATCTCATGTTGGATTTCTCGTTTCGGAGGAAATCCTGTGGGTTCATGAAACAACTCATCATAGTTAGAAATAAATTGACATAATTCATTTTTATGAGCCAGATCACATCCTCGGAAAGCATCAGATTTTTCTGCATCTTTTTCTCTCACAACCATGAGCAAACACCCCTTGCTAGAATTCACCAATATCCTCATATGTCCTGCACTTACAAGACTTGCACTGAACTTGGTTTGATGATATATTACAATATACTCTACCCCATATTTTGTAATTTGGTATTTATTTTCATGTCAAAATAAAACTCTTTCCTATCGTAAATATAGGGACTCCCTAACACAATACCACAAATATCCAATGGTATGACATCCAGTTCTACTTCATCCACTAGTTTAGAAGCAATTACAAATTTAACCTTGCATTACTTGGTTACATTTGGTTTTACTTTGTCATGTATCCATCCAAGTGGATAAAGTTTCAGATGAGGCTTAACTTCTAAGCCTAACTTTTAAACCAAGGATTCTGAGATTAAATTTGTCTGACAACCTGAATCAAATAGAGTTTCTAATTTTGTATGATTTATGAAAAATCTAATATGAAAAAACTTAATTCACTTTCTCTCATTAGGAAGAGGCTCATATGTTGAGCTACTGATTTCATGCGATTTAGAATTAACATGAATAGAATGAGTACCTTTTTTGCCTGCTCCTACGATCAATGCCTCATCACCACAGTGGGATCCAAGGTCTTGTTGCGTGGTTGCTACCATCTTTTTCTTACCCTTTCCTCCATATCTCTTTTGCTTCTTTTCTGGGTACAACTTCCAACAATGATGGTCATCATGACCTTCCTTTTTGAAGTGAGTGCAATGAGGCTTTTCTCCTTCATCCTTCTTCGTTGATGTCATCTTCTTTTCCTTTCCCGTTCCTTTCCCTTTTAATTTTCCATTTGAAGGTTTGAAAGGTAGTTTCTTTGAATTATCATCCTTATCATTTATTCCCCTTTTTTCAAGATGAATGGCCCTTACACTGGTCGAGTCAATGGTAGTAGGTTCAAAAATTAACAATGAATGTGTAATGTAACTATGTAATGACCCAATGTACTTAGTTACAACTTCATGTCAATCTAATGAGATGCCCAAACTTAGTCCTTAGTTTCTAAATTCCTCGGTAAAGCTTTTCACGTTTTGTCCTTTACCTTGCCTTAGATACTTCCACTCCATTACTGCTTTTTTCTTATAACCCAAGGGATAGAATTGATATTTAAGTGTAGCAATGAAATTTGACCATGAGGAGATAAGGTTACCCAAATTACTGTTGCCTTGAAGTTTTCTCTCCCACCAGATGAGAGTGGTGCCATTCAGTCAAGGAGAAGCCAACTAGATCTTTGCCTCATCCTCCACAATCTACTGAATCCTGCAGTAGATTTCAAGCTACCTAATCCAATTGTTAAGTTTCTCTGCATTAATTTCACTATTATACATGGGTAGATCAAAATTTACATCAAAATTAAAGAAATTTTTATTAGATGCATTTCTTGAATTCGTATGATGATGGTGAGAAGAGAAGGAAGAAATTTCACTAACTGGAGGAGAAGGAGGTGGATCTCGTCCATTATCTCCAATTCCATGCCTTGAACCTTGTCCTTCTGAAGCATTCTCCCCTACTTTCTCTAGTTTCTCAAGTCTAAAGAAAAATTTCTCAACCCATTCTACCATGGTGTACAACATCTTGCAGAAGTTGAGCTCTTCCTCATGTCATCCATGTTTCTTCTCAGATGTGCATGTCCTGCTTCAGGATCAAAAGACTGTAGTGTCCCTTCACCTCTTCATATCCTATTTCTAGTTAGCATACAAGCATGTAATTCACATCTACAAACACCTGCTCTAATACCACTTGATCGAAGATCTTTTGCTTAATATGTGTTAAAGAATTACATGTGAAAATTTCAGCTTAAACAATAAACAGAATTGATATCAGACTTCCTCCAGGAGGGACTACATCTCCGGGACCTTCACAAATAGTGGGTAGACCCTCTTTAATTAAGTGGAAAAAATGAAAGTACAAGTATAAAATGAAAAATTACACCCTTATACCTCCATAGCTGAAAGTGCCCGAAAATTGAATATATCTGATGAAGAAATGGACAGAACCATTGGATTCATGGTGTCGAGAGGTACATAATCTATATAAAAATTTTCTAAATATGACAAAGTGAAAATCTTGACCCTCTGGAAAATGGCTCAGATCATGGTTTTGCCCCCCTCCTGCACAGTGCTCATGGTTCCACCTATCTCGAAATCCGTGCCCGCTCCTGGCCTGCCTGGGCGCACTTATGAAATCCAGGTTTAAATAATTGAGTGTGGGAAGATCCAGGTTTAAATAACTGGGTGTGGGCAGACTTTACCAATTCCGTCATTTGGCAAGTTGGTTTGAGATCCTTGGTTTACGGGAGTGGGTCAGGTGGTCAAACCCCACCCCCTCTGTATTAAGGCAGAATGTTGTTTTTCTTAAAATATGCATTTCCAATTTTAAATTTCGCCACATTGGTTTTAAAACAAGTGGAGGGTCGGGCCTGCATTGGGTGGCCTACCCTGCCTTTTCCACCGACCTGAATGGGCATGTAGTAATGTTGGTTAGGTTGGAAATAGGGTTCACAACCCCCGCCAACCATAATACATTTGTGTTCGCCATGAGGTGTGGGGGCGGTGGGGTCATGGCTGACAACCCCCATATTTTAATAATATATTTATTATATATTTTTTGGATCCGATGGGAAGGTTGGGGTCATGGCCTGCCTTGCCTTTTTTTATTTATTTTTTTGTTTTAAATTTAAACAATCTGATTATTTTTTATTTCTCGAGAATTTGATAGAAGGAGTCAAATTAAGGGACCCAAAAATTTTCCCATAATTCATCCGGAGTTGGCCAGAATCCAATGGCTGGGATTTAGCAAATTTGTTTTTTCCTTAAGCTGCCACATCACCAAGTCAACCCTCAAACTTTGACTGCTCCTAACTCCTTCATACAGAGTCAGAATTGAATGTCGTCTGTGCCGTTGGAATAAAAAGATTAGATATTCAACTTAAAATTATTTTTTCCACATTCCAGACACTTTGATTTTTTAGCCTTTGTACTTAAGCCACTTGTACTTGGACCTATTTGATCCACCTGGATCAGTGCTCCACATTTATTTACTTAGTGCCAAGAAGCTCAAGACTTAAGTGCACTCGTGACTCGTAAGATGAAGGTATCCTAGTGGCCAAAATTTTAGGGTATCTTTCCCTATAGGTGAAAGTGTGGAAGCATTAAAGCCTCTTGATTACCTTTGTTGAATCTTGAATGCTAGAAAATTAACCAGTACTTTCATGATGTGGCCCCAGTACCCATCAAAATATTTCATTGTAAGGCCCAGTTACTTTGAGAGTGGAAAGGACACATACGTAATTTTATGATTCTCTTTCATACACAAACAAACAAAACCTTTTTCTTATTTGATTGATCACATAACATAACCTTAAAGGTAAAGTGATCATTTATTTTTTGCTTTATTTTATATATGTGATTTAATTTCTTTGATAAAAAATTTCCCCTCAATAAATAAGTAACACATACTCCATCAGACACCATAGGGAACCCCATGGTACCCTGTCACTCTATGACTTTTTAAAACACCCCCATTATCGGGAGGAGTGCCATGTCTCTCGCCATTTTAACATAAAATAAATAATACAACCACTGTGATTGGTTCATATTTAATTGGATAAGCCTCTATTGGGATCCCTCCCCCTCAAGGTACCCCCTTCACTACCCCTCAAAGGAGTCCACACACTACCCACCCCCCCCCCCCCCGAGTATTCCTTCTCATACTTTCCCACAAGGGGCTCCTTTGTACACCTCATTTCAAAATAATTTTACGATGGTGAATAAAAATCACATCCCATTTATTTCTTTCTTGAATCTCTTAGATTTAAGCAAGCTTTAAAAATTATCCCATTGCACATAATGTCAATTGGCCTCCTATTCCATTCAAACTACCTTCTGATATACCAAATTTTGAAGGTAAACAGAACAAGACTATTAGAACCATATTATGAACTTTCTTTTATGGAACTCATCCAACAACATCATGTTGGGAAAAATACTGAGAGGGGGGGGGGGGGGGGTGAATCAGTATTTACTGCATAATCAAATCTTTTTACTTTTACATTCCTTATAACCCATACGCTACTTTCCTTCTGTAAACTAGCGTATATACGCGGATCCCCTTTATGAAACTCGCGTATACACAGAGATATAGATATGTCATTAAATCTTCACTTAATCATTCCATCAGTTATTCATCAGATGTTCTATAAACAGTAAACATGTGCAATAAGAACAGAAAAAACCATCACACAAAGCATCACACATGAACACCAGGATTTTTAGGTGGAAACCCAAGTCGGGAGAAAACCACCGCTGCAGTTGCTCAGCCTTCAATATTTTATTATAGAGAAAACATATTACAACATATGTGTTGGCGCAGACTTGACCAGCACGCAGGCACCCACCTGCGCTCATTTACCAGCCTCTCCTGGAAGGGAGCTCCAACCCCCTGACTCGTTTACTAGCCTCTCCTGGAAGGGAGCTACGACCCCCGATCTCGTTTACCAGCCTCACCTGGAAGGGAGCTACAACCCCCTGACTGAAGGCTACAACCCTCAGCACCACCTTGGACCACGTTTCATCAATTTTCACACTGGATCCAACCACTTCAATAGAACACAACTTGCAGGCCACAATTCATCATATTTCCATACCGAACCCTTTCCATACTTTTAAGCTCAAACATACATCATCAACAGTTACATATCAACACAGATCAGATAGCAGAAACACAGCAGAACAGATCAGATATTTCATACCCCTTGCTTCACCAAACCCTAGTTTGCATACGCGCTTTCCCTTCACTGATGTCGCGTACATACGCGCTTCCGTCCACACAAACCAGCGTATACCTCAGTGTATATTTTATTGCGCATACGCGCTTTCTCTTCGCTGAAGCTGCGTATATACGCGCTTCCTCCGCTGCGAAGTAGCGTATAGATCTTCAATCATTACAGAGCAGCATACTTCATCAGATCAGATATTCAGTTCAGATCTACCCTTTTGCTTCAGACAGATGTTCGCCTAGATGCTCGCCTCATCACAGATCTAAGGCTTCCATAATCAGATCTAGCAAATACAAGAGCAATTCAGATCTAGATCCCCTTCTTCATCATTGGTGCATCATACATTTAGATTTATCATTCAAGTGTAACCCTTTCCATTCAGATATACTTCAGAGAGAAGTATTCATTCAAGCTCAGACATCTTGCACCCACACTCATGATTTGCAAAATGAAATTCTTCTCCTTATATATGTTTATCCTTTTTCAATACCATGAGCCCCTTTTTTCAATACCATGGGCCAAAACAATACCATAAGCCCAAAACTACCTGGACGGGGTCAATTAGGCGGATCACTACCCAATACAATGGGTCAATACCATGGTGGTTACCCTTGGTTTTGCACTTTTTGAGCGCTTTAGCCCATACGCTACTTGACACGTTCCTTTCCGCGTGCATACGCGACTTCCCCTAGGCCAATCCACGTATACCAAGAAACATACTCTTTTTCATCATACTTTGAGTACATTCTGAAATCCTTTCTTCATAGCCTTCTGTACACACTGTAGAAACATCATATTTTTTTCATCAGGAACACATTCTCTTAAGCACAACTTCATCAAGTAAGTTTTCATCATCTTCATCAAGTGGGTTGCCTTTCAAGGACAACACTCAACAACATATTGTCAACAAACATCATATCACATCAGATTTACATCATTTACCAAGTCCATCAAGCCAATAATAGCATCATCAAGTGTATTGCCATCAAGGACAACACATGCCAACAATATTATGTCTTCATCTTCATTTAGTGGGTTGCCATCAAGGACAACACTCTGCATCATATTTCCAACACATCATATATGGCACCATTCGACTGAGACTCTTTCAACGCACCCTCATAGGAAATTTGGAGAAATGGTACGTAAGTGAGGCCTAGGGTTCCCATAGGACCTTTAAATCCTTAGCTAGGTTATTTATCACCTTATTTTAGCTTCAAGATCACCATGATACTGGTTTAAAACTACTATACCACTTTCAAAAAAACCACTTCCACACATATCCCAAACCATGTCCATGAGTGGCATAAGTGGCATAGCCTCTGCAAAGTGAACGTAACAGAAGAACTCCACCTTGAATTATTTCTAAATTATATTGTGCCATCAATAGAAAAATATATGGCCACAACTATACCCCAAATGGAAGAATAGGTCCTTATCAAGCCTCAATGATTTGAGCTCATCTACACTTAGTCGGGGTAAATTTTCTATGTTCTACCTAATTCACCTCAATTACAATCATTTGTGCAAGATAAACCAAAAGCATCAAGTGTTTCAGTCATTTTCATTGGAACCATCACCTAGAATCAACCCAGAAAGAATTCCCAACAATATGGAAATGTGTACAGTGGAAAAACCTATTTCTAATCATATGGTTCTCCAATTGGAGTTCAAATTCCACCCAACATGGGATATCATGTCAATCATCCTACGCCCTCTCAAATCTCTACCATGTAGAGTAACTAGTACTCTAACATTCAAGGTAACCAATACCCTCCCATGTAGGGTAGACAGTAACCTCCATGTGTTGCTGAGGTGGTTTCCACCTCCAAAACTACTTACACTAACTCAGTACAAGGGAACCCTTACAATCCTTTCCCACCTCCCCAATAGACCAACCCCGTGGCTCAACCTAATGTCGGGGTTAACTTTTTCCAACCTTCTTTCCCACAACAACAATGGTCCTTGAAATATTTGAACATGGGAAACCCTCTAAATGCTAACAAGAATAAAATAAAGAACAAATAGAAAGGGGAACCTCAATAGGGGGCAAAAACCAATAACAACCACTATGGGAATTGGCTTGGGTAAATCCCCCTAATTGAAACCATAAATAGAATCAGAGCAATAACAACCCAAAAATGCATAACAAGAACCAAAGTCTAAGGACTAATAATGCTTATGTTATTTGTAGGGAATATGGGCATTACACCCATCATTTGCATCAATTCCCTGAGTTGAAAAGGATGAAAGAAGATATGTGGCGGGTAGGGCCAAAACAACAACTTGAAGTCATGTAGAATCCTTTCCCACACCAGGGAGTAGTGAACACCCAACATTAACCTACCCCCCACCAATATCAAATTCAAACTGGAGGCAGTTCAAGTGACCCAACCAATTGTGAGATTTTAATGGCCAGAGAAGATATTCTCCTGTAAACATGAAACCAAGATTATTGAACCCCTCCAAATACCAACCCTTCCACATAAATTAGTGCTACCCCCATGACAGCTTTGACATTACCTCGACCCCCTATAGAAAATATCCCTCGAATGATCAAAATTCCTCTACATTGTGGAGGGAATAATTCAAAGGCAACTCACAATTATGACATTGTTGATTATCTAGATTAATCCCCATAAGCTATGTCAACAATGGAGGTTTTTTAAACCTTCCCAACCTAACAGAAAACCCTTCTTAAAACATTAGACACAACCGACGTAGTCGATTCTTATTTGATAGATTTTAATTTGGATAATTCTACACCATGCCTTCCATCAAGTTGCCTTCCAAATTTTGATCACCATTAATATTATCACCATCCATCATTGCATCATTGATGAGGGGGCATTTACCTATATCATGTCCAAATTAGTTTCGAAGAAACTAGGATCCCCCGAGCTCACTCTGTCACCCATTACTCTCAGTACATACAATAGGCACCCCTTGACCCTCATAGGAATTTTTTAAAATGTCCCAGTAGAGCTTTCCAGAAGAACAGTTCTCATAGATATTGAAGTCCTCGATGCCCAACTTGATTACAATATATTTTTGGGTCATAGATACATGTATGCCATGACCGCAGTAGCATCTTCATTATTTTTTTCATGATATTCTTCCATGATGGGAAGATCATTACAATAGATCAACTCACATACTATGATAAAAGGGCATCCACCACCCCGATAATGTCTTACCCTTCGTAGGATCCCACAGAGAATCGGTCCTAACTTTCATTGAAGTAGTTCCAGGGATGTTCAAGGCATCATCACTCCTTGGCACATACCTAGGTGAACCACCTTTAATCGAGCCTATTCCCACAGCCCAGGTGTGTATGATAAGTTCGTCCGACACACCCCAGTCTCAGGAACCAGTTCTAGAAACCCCCAATGTTGTGACTACTGACTCAACGTTGTTGCCATACAAAATCACTCAAACACCTTTCTTGTATTCCCTACCTCGTTTTGGCTCACAAAAAGTCATGGAAACACTTACATTTCCAAACATGGCTCTTGCAATACTTGTATGGTATTTGGCCCCATATGCCATGTCAGGAAACTCAAGTATTACCACGACAAATATCATTCTAGTGCCCCCCCCCCCCCAGGAAGTGTAACAACCCTGGTGAAATTATATGTAATAAAATTTAATAAAGGGAAAATCATAACCAAGGTCATGGGACACGTATTCCAGGTTGAATGTTGGGAAAAAACATCCTAGTGTGGGTTTTCATATTTTTTATTATGGTTATGGAAATTGGCAAAGGCATTGGCTAAGGCTTTGGAAATGAAAAGTAGCATTTATTGGCATTTATTTATGAAAAATATGGAAAATAAGAGAAAAGGGAGGCGAAACTTTAATAGGTTGCATCTGAAGAGGAAAATTAAGGAAAATAATGGAAAATTGAAGAAATTATAGGCCTCATTAATAAAAAGGCTTCTGAGGATCAGTTCACAGAATTTTGTCAATTCAGTTTTTGAGCTATCATTCTATTCTCTCTCTCTCATACTCTTGGACAATTAGATTTTTCTTGGATAACTCTTGGAGGAGTGTGGCATAATTGGAATTTTGGAGCAAGAAGGCAAAGGAAGAGAAAGAAAGTGCAAGAGGACATCAATATCAACAACTACAATGGGTTTTTTTTTAAGGTACCAACTTTCATATATGTTTTCCTCACTATTTTTGGCATACATGGTATATGCATTTGGTTTCTTGGTCCTGATTTTTCATTGGCATGGAGTATTTCTCGGATTGATAGTGTGTTTTCCTATATTTCCTCGATATCCATGGTTTTGTGGGTTCATTTCATTATTTATTTTTCTGGTCGGTTATCATTTTCCTTTGGTTTTGGGTTGAGTTATTAGTTCCTAAAAGCCTTGGTTGGACAAACACTCTAGAATCCCTGGATTAGGTTGAGTTACTAGTCCTCGAATCCTTAGGTTGAAAAATTCTCTAGAAGCCACTGGTGGGTTGAGTTACTAGTCCTAGAAGCCCTAGTTCGATAGATTCTCTAGAAGCCCAACAAAAATTGTTGATTGAGTTACTAGTCCTGGAAGCCCTTATTGGAACAAACACTATGGAACCCTGGGTAGCTTGGGTAGAGACCAATTTGGTGATGGTTGTGATGTACGGTCGTGAGGTGGAATCACTGGTTGAAGGTTGAGGTATTTTTTCCTCTATAAGCCTTGGTTTGGTTTTATTTATGATTTTATGAGATCCCACATTCATGCTTGGAATATGGAATAGGGGTGACTTCATGAAGGGATATTTGGCTCAGCCATGTCTATGGTCTGGTGGAACATGGAAGTCCCAGACTTCGTTGCATTTTTCTTATGTAAATTAGAGTTGTTTTCCTCTTGTATTTATGGGTAAATATGCTTGTTATTATGTGGCTTATTTGGTTGTTATGTGCTTGTAATATCAGTTTTTTATATGATGGTTATGAATGTGTTTTATGATAGTGATGATGTATGTCTATCATCATGTTTTGAGTTATAAATGAATGAAAAATTTATATACGACCAAATAGATGATAATTAAGTTAATGTGATGAGGAAACAATGCTTCTTAGTCATTCTTTGATAAGTATGAGACCCCTATGCTTAGATCTATTGTTTAAACCTGTAGATTACATATTTGTGACATGTTTTAGGAAACGAATATCATGGATAATAGGGGTCCATTCAAGTACTTGTTCAAGTGTTTTATTTTACACATTTATTCTATTTTTATCTTTCAATTCTAAAATTTTCATGGAGTTTCAGGCAGTGACCTGGGCTCTGGGCCTGAAAAAGTGTGACAAAAATCAGGGTCACAGGCTCATAACTGCTAGAAAAGTCCCCGGTCACATGCATACCCATGTTTTGCATGCGAGTGGAGGCTTCCAGTCACCTTAAGGAAGTGGAACCAACACCACACAACAACACAGACCTCAAACCTGTCTAGACACAAGCACAACCATTGTCCCATTTGTTCCCAAGTTCACCATACACAGATTTTCCAATACCTCCCACAATTTCGAGCAGCAAGAGAAGCCTTGTTGTAAATTTATTACAAGACCACAAATACTCCCCCACTTTTGATGTTAAGATTAGCAGGTGGCACACACCTTTAATAAGCCTCATCACCTGTCATCGTCACAAGCTACGAGAGATGTTGTTACACATACCATCTATTACATTGAAAAAAAACATGCATTACATGCAGTACACCCTTGCAACATTTGCACCAACACTTTTCATAATTCTGAGACATTTGAAATGTTAAGAATATTTGGAAAACTTAGCACCTAGCGACGTCTGCTTCATATAATTCTTGAACAAGCTTCTCCCGCAGAGGAATATTCCTTGGCTCCTAGCATTTTGACATTATCTTGGGAGCCTTCTCCCACTCATCATCAAGCTACCATCAGATAAATTCTCCCAGCGCCTGGTGTTGATGACACCCAACACCTCATACGATTCATCTCCTCACTTGTAGGAACCCTGATTCACATAATTTGTTCTTCATTTCTTGGTGTCAAGACTACTTCTCCCATTATGAACGTTACACCTTGCCTGAAAGTGTAGACCCATGCAATCTTCTCATTATCAAAATTGTTCGGTTCTACGAAAAAAACCACTAAATAATTTTCTTATTTTTTCAACCAACATCACCACGTCCCAATCGAGTCCTCATGAACTCCTGCAATCTCTAGCACTGCTAGAAAATATTTTTCATTCAGAAGAATATATTCTAGAGGCCATGACAGAATCATAATTTCCTTGGGATTCCATGCATCACTTCTTATTCTTTTTACCCAATAAAATACTCTCATTTACTAACACACCAAGCGATAATATTTTCACAATAGAGAAAAAAGGACTTCTTACCATCTGGGTAGGTAGATTGGTAAAAAAATTCGATCTCCACACCACAGATGCATTTGAGGAAGGGAAAATTTCCAATATATCACCTACATTTAAGGTATATATCTCCACCAAGCCTATAATAATCAAACAAGTCTCACTTGGGGAAGCTTGCTCTCTGAAATAAGTGGACTCGTACAAAGCCCTATTTCAAGAAGATAGGGACATTTTTGCATAGTATTATTTACAAATATCAGGAATTAGTCCTATGATTTTGGGGAACAACATTGACACATTGTATGATAATTACACAGTAAGGAAAAATCAACGTAAGCTCCACCCTTCCAAAGTAGAAGCGATTAAACAAGAAATAAATAAACTTCATAAGATTGGTTTCATCTACACTATCGCTTACACATCTTAGTTTTCTAACTGTGCACCTGTCATAAGGAAATAGGGAACCATTTGATTTTTTACTAACTTGAAATATATGAATAGGGCATGTCCCAAATATAATTATGTAACGCCCTATTCCCACATCTACACAAGTAACCGACCAACCGGGGTAAACATGTGATGAGAGATACTAATATAAGATTCAACCTCCTAGATGAACATGAGGAAGTGGAACCGACAGAAACCTAACAAAAATACCTTACATAACATCAAAAACATCCTTAGTAGGTATCCCAATCCTTCAGGCCTCTTACCCCTAGGTTAGACTAAAATTTTAACCATTCTGATCCTTAGCCATAGGCATGACACTGCATGCTAGTGGCCAAGAGGCTATAGCCGCAAGCACAACATAGGAAGCCTATGGCCAGGGCCCTAATTTCTTAGTTCTGTGCTTGGAAATCTGGGATTTGATCCACCTTGTTGGGCCCAAAGCCCAGGTCACTACAGTTGTACTGTATTAATCTCTATTAAATGACTAAGACAGTACACATAAATTATTAATCCAGGGACGTCTTTTATTTCAATGGCAGTTGCACTGTCTGTGTCGATACATCAACCTAGAAGCAAATAAAAATAAATAAATCATTGTTGAATCAATTGCTAAAAGAAACCACTCATTTAGGAATAAAAATATCCACAAGAATGTAACCCTACTTCAATTGAACTGTACCTAACGCGCCACACAATAATTACACCAGCTGGTATTTCTAATCACATCTGTGTAACAACATAATAATATCGAAACTGAATCAAATCTACTTACAGCCATAAAAACAACAACAACAACACTCCACCAATATGAAAAGAAAAACAGAAATCTAGTATACTACTTTAACCACTGCAATACCTACTAAAGAGGAGGCCCCTTCCTCCCTAGCAGGGCGCATGAAGAGATAGAAACTAAATGAAAATTAAACCAGACAATGCATGTAACAACAAAAACGTGATATATTTGTATTAGTGTGACCAAAATTACAGAGCCAAAATTAATATTGTTCTCCACTAACCCCCTTGACCTCAAGGGTCAACAGTTATATAATGGTTACATGTTCATAAAAATGAGGAACATATCAATCATGAGAATCTTACGATTCTCATGTTGATCAAAATAATATACATATAGTTACAACCACTTCCTTAATATAAATTCTGACTGGAAGAATATGGGTTACAATCAAAACTGCCTAAAATCTGTCATCCTAAAATACAATATGTAATGACTTCTACAAATGTCATGGAAAAATACAGTTGTAGCATAACAACAATTGAGGATAGATCGGCATCTGGAAGTTGATGATAGCTAGTCAGCAATACAATTGTAACAACAGTTTATATAGCGGGTCTGTGACAACATTGTGATGTAACAACATCATTGTGTAAAAACACACTTTCAACTGCTTTTGTACGCATCATGCTCTAGATATTTTGTGCTAAAAATAACATCTGGAGGGTCAGAAAAAGACCAAAGAACTTCTTCAAACATTTATCCCAGTTAGTAATAAAAAAAGAAATGATACATCATAATAATCGATGAAATGGAAAGATAATGAAATAAGGTAAAATAACACTCTTTAAGATAGAAACGAAGGGAAAAAGGAAAATATATTCCCAAGGGTTGAGGTCACAAGGTAAAAATGGGGGAAACGGATGTAGGAAATAAGTACAAAATGGCACCCAACATCTCCCCCCTGCTGAACTTGCATGTCCTCATGCAAAATTCTAATCTCCCATGAGAATATCTCTTATGCAGATTAGTGAATTCATAGGCACTAGTTTTGTCTTCATCTGGAAACTTGTACCCTTGAGTAGCCATCAGCTATCAATTCCAAGACTCTGCTTCATATTTTTTTAGTTCATAATGAATCTGGTAGTCCTCTATTGGTAGCCAAATCAAATGGAATTTAAATCTTAGCCCAAGCCAGGAAGCGCCAACGGTCTGTATTTTCTGGGCAGATGCTCGTACATGTATAACAGCTACCACAAAGTTCTAAAGTGAAAATGGTTCCCCTTCCAATAGCTCAACACTGTTGGCGTATGTACGCTTAAGACACCCAGTCAGGGCTCGACTCTTTATTAATGAAAACTGATTAAGGTAAAGGTCCACAATCCTTCTTCTGTAAGCAGAAAAAATTTCCCTTATTCCAAGAGTGCTCAAAATCCTTCTAAATTCCCGTTTTAATTTGATGGCCCATCCTAGTTCTACCCAGGTCCATATGTTGTATTTTCTTCATTCGCACCCATAGATTTTGTGGACATACGCCACTCAATCTGATTCCTCATAAATGACATGAACTCTCATAAATTAAAATCCCCCATGTAGGAAAATATAATCACTACCATTTGCATACTTGTGTTCTCGCAAATGATATTGTGAAAAAATAACTTGCACATCAGGCTATGTTCGTGAAAATCAGAAGCATGAAAGACATCTAAAAATGTGCAGATGGAAGACCCCATATAGGGTATTTTCTCGATGAAGGATTTTAACCGAAATAGGTAATAGCTTTCCCATAGGAATATGGGGTAATATGGGGAAGTTCACCTGCACCCCAACAAATTAAGGGTAAGCTCATGGATTTTTTTCTTATCCACAGTCAGATCCTAAACTTGTTGCTGTAACAATAGCAGTTGTTCCTTCTGCTTCTTTATGGCTTCCTTCTGCTTATACTCTTCCCAACCTTTGTTCATTTATTCCTTCATCCATTTTTCCTATAAATCACTTATCTCCTTTTGATGTTCTTTCAAAGATATCACCCCCTCCCGAAGGGATATTTCCTCATGTTTCCATTTCTACAATTCAGAAATCAACAAAAATTTCTCGGAACTCCATCCCATGGCAGGACCTGGCATTCCTCTGCATTCAACATCAATAATGGGTGTAACAACCTTTGTTGGATGAGTCTTCTCCACCTCTATTGTTGGTTCTTGTGTAACAATAGCTTCATCAATGGGTTCTTGTGTATCAGCCCCTTCATTTTCGCCTAGGCTTAGAGCCTCTGTGCCCACTGTTGGTTCTTCTGTAACAACAGTGGCCTCCACAAGTTCTTGTGTATTGGCTTCTAGGTAAATTACTACAGGAGGCTCTGCATTAGCTATTGGTTCTTATGTAACAACAATATCCTTAGCAAGTTCTTGTGGGAAAAACTCTTGAAGTTTTGTTTATGTTTCCATTGAGACGATGTTTTCCCCACAAACCTTATACCCTATTGTTTTTGATCCTTGAGAACATGATGTGCATATAGATACTAAAAATTCCTTCCCCTCAGCTAATATTTGTTTCAAATGTTCATTTTATTTTCTTAAATTTTCAAGTTCTAAAAGCATAACATGATTTTCATCCTTACCTGATGAGGAGGGTTCTTTTCCTTCTTTTCTGATCTTTCTACCTCTTTTTTCTTCTTAGCTGTGGGTAATGGTTTTGTTGGCAAGCTAACTCTCACCCTCTATTTTGGCTATCTATCTCCCATCAGCTTTTCAATGGGTTATTTTACAATTCTGACCCTGACAGGACGAGTTTGGACTTCAACTTCTGCCTGACTTCCTTCAGAACTCGCAGCTTGTTTTCTCCAGCTTGTCCTAGGATTTTTTCGTTTAAATTCTTCCCATCTCCTTCCCTGCTGGCTTAGGGCATCCAACACAATCAATATAATAATCTCATGGCTAGTCACACAGGCTTTAGGATGTGCTATCATATTAACCGCCAGAGCCATATGCTTAATGTTTCCCAATAGGAAAAATGGGAGTTTGATCTTTTGTTGGTACCAAAGATGATTTAGTAGAGGGAAGTGGTAATTGAATATGATTCTGGATCTCCCCTCACAATTAATTTAATTGATTAGACCCAGGTTGACATCTTCCCATGGCTTGGGGAGTGATAATTTGTCAACTCCTCTTCCCTTATTTTCCAGCCTTTCCTCTCCTTCAAGAAAATTTTCCTTCAAAGAAGGGTAATTAATTTTCATGTTGAAACATCTCTGTCCTTCTGCTGGAAATGTGGTCACTCGGGAAATCACTTCTTATGTTCAATTTTCAGACCCTTAACTCGGGTTTGGTGGTTATTAAAATTTTGAGTGAATTAGATTGAAATAACCTCATCTGAGCCTTCCAACTTATATAAATATTAAATCCACCTGGCGTCCCTAAATACCTGATAAGCTTCTGAACATTTCTAGCTTCCATGGATTTTGGATCATGCCTTACTGCTGCTCCTCCCATCTTACTATTATTCTGAATCACTTCTTAAGCTCTACCAATCGAAATATCGATGCACTGCATGTTCTCACTCGGCACCCTTCTCTAGTTATCGTGTATGAGGAATTTCGAACGAGGATACAATACTTCAGCTACGGAAGGTGATGAGAGGTCACTATATTTTCGAATTACCAAATCTTACTTCGCACATTCCTACATTAATGTCTAATTATGGGAAGTAACAGGCTTTAAGTACAAATTCCTTTTCCGGCCGAATTTGTTCATAATTGGCTATCGTGCTATTTAATTTGATGCATGCGGGGTTAGTGACGGTTTCAAGACTATGGATTTATTGCAATTATTACAAGATTTATCCCCCCCAACTTTGATGGTGACGGTCGCCCACGGTCATCACGGGCATATTATAACTTTCCATTAATCACCAAATTATTAAATGATGACGTTACCTTTTTAAATTACGTATCTAAAACAATGTGGAGGAGGAATTTTAATCTAATGGTGTAACTACTTCCAGTGATCATGGTTATCGCACTTGACTGTTGTAATTATTGCTGGATGTCAGGATAGACGAGATAGGAAGCATTGTTCATGGATGTCGACTGTTACATGTTTAAGAGCCAAGACAACCACAATGTTATTATTAAAAAAAAACATGATAATTAGGAAAAATAGATACAGAAAAGAAACAAATAAGTAAAATCATCTTATAAAGTATGTCGAGAGGGAAAGATGATGTTTTGAAAAAGGGAAAAACTGGGTGTAACAGATGCCACAAAATTTGTTTTCAGTTGTTACAAATTGTTTGACTGCGCCCCGAAAAGAGGTTTTCACAATTAAATTTTTATTGTTATTTTTATTTTATTATTATTATTATTTTTAACAGGTGTAACAGCCACCACAAGAGTGGTTTTCATCTACTACACTTATTGGAATTTTAAATTTCAGTCTGCACAAGGGAGCATTCCCCTACTACTATAACATAAAGATTAGAGTTTGCAAAAATGTTAACAAATGATTCCTTCCAAGCAAGTTGATGATATAACCTTAGACGGTGTCCATTAACTAGTAATGGTGTCTTGGCACTATCAATGGTAACCACTTGCACAGACCCATTTTCAAAGACGGTGTCTACTTCATAAGGACCTAGCCATCTGGTGCAGAGCTTTCCTTTGAAATCCTTGGATCTTGAATCATACAAGAGAGCCCAATCTCCTTTTTGAAATGTATTCTTCTTGATGAACCTATCATGCCATCTAGCTCTTTGCTGCTGAATGATCTTTGTCCGCTGAATGGTAGCCAACCGTTTCTCTTCTAACTCGTTGAGATGGTTCAATATTTTTCTTTGCATCATGCTTAAATATGGATTGACCTATAATTTTGTTCTCAATGTCTTTATTTCGAACTCTATGGGGAATAAAGTATTCTTACCATACACCAATTCATATAGTGAGGAGCCTGTAGTATTCCCCCATGTTGTTTTTTAAGCCCACAAAACCTTTGGAAGTTTTTCGACCCAATTTATTCGGTGGCTAGCTATTATCTTTGTTAAGATTCCGTCAATGACTTTATTGGTGCTCTCTACTTGACTAGTTTCTTGTGGGTGATAAGGTGAAGTGATCTTGTGATGAATTCCATACTTCTCAACCAATGTATGGATCACATGAGATGTAAATTGAGGCCCTCCATTTTTCACTATCTCCCTGGGTATCCTGAAGCAAACAAAAATATCTTCGAACAGGAAGTCTGAAATAGCCTACTTTGTAGCTCTAGTTAGTGCCTTCGCTTCGACCCACTTTATAACGTAGTCGGTGTAGACCAATATGTATTATCTTTTTTGTGATGAAGGATTAATTGGCCCTACAAAATCCAAGGCCCATTTCTCAAATGGCTCACTATCTGAGGTTATAAAGACATCTCATCTTATTTCAGAGTTTGGCCCATACTCTAGCAGCTATCACATCCCTTCACAAACTTCTTGGCATCCTGGAATATAGTTTGCCACTAGTACCCTATTGACAATACTTTATACCTCGTTCTCTTTTCCGCGAAGTGCCCTCCACAGGGTTCCTCGTGACAAGCTTTAAATATATCAAAGACCTTATCCTCTCTAACACAATGGTGAATCTGAAAGTCTGGTCTGGTGCGATAGAGATTTCCCTCTCTCCAGGAGTAAGTACCACTCTGTTGTATGATCTTCCTCTTTTCTCTAGAAGATAAATGATGCGGGAAATTTCCTACAGCAAGATAATTGGCTATATATGCATATCATGGTGAGTGAATATATATGGCAAAAAGATATTCATCTGGAAACGAATCCTCAATAGGAGCGCAGTTATCACCTATAGTTAACCTAGAAATAAAATCAGAAACCACATTATCTTTTCCAGGTTTATCTAAAATAGTGATATCAAATTCCTATAACAACAATAACCATCGTGTAACTCTACCATTGGTAACAGGTTTATTCATTAAAAATTGAATTGTAGCGTGGTCAATGTGTACAAATACTTGATACCCGGTAATGTATTGCCAAAATTTGTTGTTAGCATGCACTACTGCTAGGAATTCCTTCTCGGTCACTGTATAGTTGAGCTTAGCTGGCGTTAAATTCTGACTAATGTAATAAATGGCATAAGGTTTATTTTCCTCCAGCTTCCCTAAAACAACACCCACAGCTATGTCAGATGCATATGTAGAGATATGGAATGGCAGTCTCTAATTTGGTCCTCGCAAAACAGGTGTTGCTGTTACACAGTTATTTAACTTCAAAAAGGCTTGCTCACACTTCCCTATCCACAAAATTTCACATCTTTCAAGAGCAAAGAAAACAAAGGAGATGCAATCTTTGAAAAAATTTCTATAAATCTCCTGTAGTACCCTGCATGTCCCAAAAATCTATGTACCTATTTTTGAGTTCTAGGAGTTGGGATTCTCAATATTACCTCAATTTTTGCAGGGTCTACCTTGATTCCATCTACCGAAATGAAATTTCCCAGCACAATCCCCTTGGTCATCATCATGTGTCACTTCTCTGTGCTCAAAGCAACATCAGTTTTTTCACAACGTTCCAGTATCTTTTCCAAATTAACTAATGTTGTTTCAAAGGAAGCCTCATTGGGTGTAAAGTCATCCATGAAAATTTTGAGACATTCATTCAATATATCTTAAAAGATAACCAATATTTCCCTTTCAAAAGTTGTTGGTACATTGCAGAGGCCAAAAGGAAGGACTCTATATGCAAAGGTACCCCATGGGCAGGTAAAGGTTGTCTTGTCTTGGTCTTTTGGGGCAATCTGTATTTGATTATAGCCACTAAACCCATCCAAGAATGAAAAAATAAATTCCCAAAGAGAGTATCCAAGACATGGTTAATGAATGGTAAATGGAAATGGTCATTTTGGGTGGCCTTGTTAAGTTCTCTATAGTCTACACAGACTCTCCAATTTTCGTTCTTTTTCAGAACAATGACAATAGGAGATAACCACTGATTGTTAGAAATGGGGTAGATGATATTAGCATTAAGGATATTTTGTAATTCCTCTTTCACTCTCTCCTTAAGTGTGGTATTCATTTGGCGCTACGATTATCTAACTGGTTTGCAGCCCTCCTTAAGGTAAATGCAGTGAGTGCATAGGCCAGGGTGGATTCCATTCATGTCAATATAGTCCCATGCAAATGCCTTTTTATATTTATGTAACATTTGTATCAACAATCTGTTATGTTCAATAGTCAAGTTAGGATTAACGTTTAAATATTTCCCTGGCTCACATTCAACACGACTGTTGTCAGAATGTGGAGTAGTTTTCAAATGTTGAATAATTGCATCATCTACCTCATCTTCTTCCCCTGGATCTATAATAGAGGAAACAAATATTTAATTGACAATAAAACGATTAATAATGTCATCCTCTATTTCATCCCTAAAGTATTGTGCTTTTCCAAGTGTGAGGAGAGGTAGGGAAAAATTATATTCAGGTTCAAATTCATCCCACCAGGGACTATTCGAATCCATATGTGGTTTCGATGGGGGGTAAAGGTTTATGTTCTTATTTTCCCTCCCATTTGAGATAACCATAGATCCAAATATACATCTGATATATGTGTCTACAGTGGCTAGCCAAGGTCTTCCCAAGATTAAAGGATGACCCCCCAAGTTGGATTTAGTTTGTAAAATGAGAAAATCAGCCAGATAATTCCAAGAAGCTACAGTGATCACCACATCTTCTATCATTCCCTCAGGCTTGACATGGGATCTATCTTTTAATTCAAGCACTGTAGGTGTAGGTCTGAGTCCATGAAGTCCTAGGGAGATAAAAATATCTTTGGTCATTACATTAATGGCTGCACCTAAATCAATCAGAGTGTTAGTTATGGGTTGGTCATCAATATGGACAGTCATTGTAGGATTCCATGGGTCATTATATTTAGTCAAAAAAGGCTAATCAATCATTAGTTCAGACAGTTTCCCCATAACATAGATAGTAGCAGGGTCTTTTAGTTTCCTTCCAGGATTTTTGACACAAATATCTCTCAATGTTTTGGCATAGATAGGTTCTTCCTTAAGATCTTGTAACAGTGGAATCTGCACATACAAATTCTATAATTCCTTGAGGAACTCAGAATCAGTTTGTGAGGTTGGCCTAATTTCAATTAATCGTTGAGGGTATGGAGGATCCTGAACCCTGACAGTTGAGTCAGTTGTCAAAGATGCACGAACCCTGCTCAGGTTGGCTAATGTAGAAACAACATGATTTCCTAAGCTAGCTACTACAGGTGTAATACCAAGCGTTGTATCAGTTGTTACAAGTGTAACAACTATTTCTGAATCGACTATATCCTTTCTAGGTGACTCACATTCTTCCTCAGTAATGATGGGAGTATGTTTTGGTCTGATTACTTTTCCTGATTGAATATGAACCTCATTAAGCCCAATAGGAGTGATAATATAATTCTACAAAGTAATCAGGGAATCTATGCTCTAAGCTACCTTATTATTTGGATTGGGGTTAGGATCCACAAGTAATTTGGGTCAGACAAGAGGTACAAGAGTTTGAAGAGGAGGCAATTGTAACTTCTATTGCATTGGTAGTGCAGGGGGCAATGGACCTTGGCCATTACCTCTCCAATTGTGAATCCAAGGATAAGATTGCAATGGAGGATATTGCATTATTAGAGGGGAAGGCCACTGGACCTTCCATGGTGAAGGAAATTTTATTGAGGAAGGAGTAGGATAGGACCATGGAAATTGCTGACTATTATAAGAATTATTCCAAGGATTAAAAGAGGAAAAATATTGAGTTATGCCTATAGGTCGCACCTGCCATGGTTTCTTTGATCTGATGAAGTAGGAAGACTTGAAATCCTCGCTTGATTTCTGAAGCACTGCTTTCAGTCTGGGTAGTTTTGAGCATTGACCAGTGGAATGTGACAACTCAGAGATGTTGCACAAGCTGGCGCTATTGATTTCACATTCTCTATCTAATTTTTTATTTTTGCATCGAGGACAAAATATTGCCAAAGATGCTTCAGCTTCTGCTTGTGCTTTCTTAACTTGTACAGTAGTGAGTTGGGCAGAGATAGTACCGAGGAGGTCAGTTTTAAAATCCTCAAATCGATTCCCAATCTCTGCTCTAGTTACTCCTCCACTTGTGGACTTCTGTATCTAAACTGAAGGGTCCCGAACTTAACATCTCCCCTTGACCCATCCTCTTTAACTCCACAGACAGAGCTTCATCTTTTCTTCAAGTGGTTCTTCTGATATGTCTCCTTTTCCTAACATATTCAAATTCTCTAGACAGTCATCTCTTATACCTCTTAGGAATATACGTTTCAGGATTTCTAAGGCTAAGTTAGCAAACTTAGACCTTTTTAAATTATAATGGAATCGTTTCATGTAGTCTTCTAAGCTCTCCTTCTCCTTCTATGTAATTCTGAACATCTCTTCCTTCAAATCCCTAGTTCGATAGTAACCTTGATACTTAAAGAGGAAGGCCTCCCTCATGTCATTCTAGGTTCAGATCATGCTAGCACCCAATCTCATGAACCAAATTAATATTTCTCCTTTCAAAGTAGCAGGAAAAAATTTCAACTTATGGGCGTCTGAAGTGTAGTCATAACTCCTACATAACACATCGAACTCGAACATAAAGGTATCAAGATCTTCAACAACCATCCCTTGAAAGGGCAGTAGAGATGATAAAGGAATTTTTTTCATAAGAGTTTCATCACATGTTGCAAATATCGGGAATTCAAAAGTAACAGTACCATCTGTCTTAACATTCTAGTCTCCCATGGCTGATCCTTCCTGATGGCAGGAACTGACCTCAGAATATGCAGGGGATTGAAAAATAAATAAAGGATGAGGCTATTCCAGGACCAATTCTATCACTGCACTACCCACATCCAAATGATGATCAACTAAGTGTTGTTCTTCAGGCACCTGATTCTCCCCACTGGTCTCCCCTTATCCTTCAATTTTCATATTTTTATCAATGGCTTTCCACTGTTGCTTCAGATTTGGAGTCCTGATATCAGGAGTGGATATGTTGTTTGAAGGCTGATGAGGTCCAGACACAGAAGGTATTGATGCCTCAGGCTTCGATAAAGTAGCAAATTTCGGTGGTCTCGTCTTCCTATTGTCTCTGTATGAAGTAGATTTTTCCTTTTCTTCTTTTGAGATCATATCTCCAAATAATGTCTTTCTTCCCAATTCTGCACTCTTCTTTCCCTTTTTACAACCTGTCTTTCCTATATTTAGTTAGAGTGGGAGGGTATTTTTGAATTTATCTGTTGTCCTACTAGCACACATGGACCTTATGTGTATCCATCTTTCCTACAAGTGATTCAATGTATACAGTGGTTAGTCTTCCCAAGTATATTAGAGCGATGTGCAGGTTCTTACCTCTCGTGTTACCGCCCAGTAACTATATAGCTGAAGACACACTGAATAAGAACACCCAAAACTTGCACTTCTAAGTGCCTCAGTGTAGTAATAGTGAGCCCACTCAAGTATGTTAGAGAGATGCATAGGTTCATACATCTCGTCTTGCTGCCCAACAACACTTGACTAGGAACACCCTCCAATCAAACAAACATTCCAAAAATCACACTTCTAAGTTCCCGAGTGTAGCAACGGTGAGCCCACTCAGGTTCTTACCTCTCGTCTTACCACCCAACAATTGCTAACTAAGAACAATCTATCATCAAACAAACAATTCCGGTTGATTGGATCATCACTGCCATCCCTGGAAACGATGCCAAAATGTTGGACTGTATTAATCACTATTAAATGACTAAGATGGTAAACATAAATTATCAATCTAGGGATGTCTTTTATTTTAATGAAAATTGCACTATCTGTGTCGATACATCAAACCAGAAGAAAATCAAAATAAAGAAATTGTTGCTGACTCAATTGCTGAAAGAAATCACTCATGCGGGAATAAAAATATCCATAATAATGTAACCCTACTTCAATTAAATTGTACCTACTCTACCACACAAAAATTACACCAGCTGGTATTTCTAATCACATCTTTGTAACAGCATAATAATATTGAAACTGAAGCAGATCTACTTACAGCCAAAACAACAGTGACAACACTCCATCGAGATGAAAAGTAAATAATAAATAGAGTACAAATAATTTAACCACTACAGTCCCTACTAAAGAGGAGGGCCCTTCCTCCCGAGCAGGGCGGTGGAAGAGATAGAAAATAAATGAAAATTAAACCAGACAAAAATGGGGGAAACAGATGTAGGAAATAAGTACAAAAATCACACCCAACAACTACCCAAAACTTCATGAAAACTTATGGAATGATAAATAACATTGGAACAATGATACAGGAGAAATCACATCCACAAGAACCCATCTGAATCCCTCCCAGCCATGACAGGAATTTTTTCAAACATGTCACAAACATTGAATCTATAGGTGTAAACAACATATTTAAGCATAGAAGTCTCTTACTTATATGGGAATCGCTAAGAATCATTGCTCCCTTACATCATAAGCTCCAATACAATCTATTTGACCATAGATACATTATGCATTCATTTACAAGTAAAAAAACGGATATATTCATGCATCATCATTGATCGAATACATGCTTATAACTAGCACAATAAAAATAGAAATACAATGGATATAACAACAATAAAATCCATACATATACAACTACATTTTCATAAAAAATACCAAAGGAATGAGCTCTTCATTACCGAATGTAAAAACGAACTGGAGATGGGATTTCCACATTCCACGTGACCATAGATTGGCTAAGCCAGGTCTATCTTCAGCTAATCACCGCCATGCTATATTCCAAGAATGAATGTAGGATCTCATTAAACACATAAATAGTAATCAATCTAGGGCTTCTAGAGGCCAAACCACCTCAACCCTCAACTAGTGGTTCCACCTCATGGTCAAACATCACAACCATCATGGATTGGTCTCTATCTAAGCTCCTCGAGGGCTCTGGAGTGTTTATTCCAACCAATGCTCCAGGACTAGTAACTCAACCCTAGTTGTTTCCTATCTCCCGATCGTTTTTCCAACCAGGATCCAAGACTAGTAACTCAACCCACCTAGGGATCCAAAGCATTTGTTCAACAAAGGATCAAGGCCTAGTAACTCAACCCAACAGTTATCCACCAGGCTCCAAAGCATTTGTCCAACCAAGGCTCCAAGAAATAATAACTCAACCCAACAGATAAAGGAATCATGAGAACCAACCATAAAACAATCAATGGGAAGAAACCCACAACACCATGGATATCCAGGAAATGGAAAGGCAAGGAAAATCCACATGCATACACCATGTGTGCCAAAACTAGTGAGGAAAATAGACATGCAACTCGGTACCTGCAATCAAATAACATTGAAGTTGTTGGTCTCAATGTCCACTTTCACTGCCTTCTTCCTCAAAATCACCAAGTATCCACACTCTCCAAGAGTGCTGTTGAGTCTCAAATCTGCATCTTTTCCATACACTTTTCTATACCTTTTTCACTCACCTGAACCTCCCAAGTTGTAAATATCATGTGCAAAAGAGCATCTAACATGGTTTTTAATTATATTTTTGTGTTTTCTATTTGATTTATATTTTGTTCATTCAGCTGCGGAATCTTGCCACTTTCCGCAGTTGCTGCAACTTTTCGCAGCTATTTTGTGAAACTCTATGCTACAGGTGTCTACAAGGAAAACGAGCCACATGGGCAAGTCAGGAATGATGTGGACATGGTTCGTGTCCTATTGGCTCGAGCAAACTCATCTAAAGAAGCCACGGTCAAAGGCGTCCACATGGAAGTCAACCGTAGAGTCTTACGGTGACAGGGCTATGTTTCGTGTCACGTAAAGGTTCATACGGCCGTTTCTAAGTTGCGGAGGATAAATCGACATCTGTACATGGCTCCTTAGTCAAATTCAAGCATCCACTCCTCGTAGATTTACTTTCCAGCACGGCCATGATCCTAGATCCGTGGACGTAATGGTCTACGTGTTCTCCACCAGCATAAACTTTAGGAGACAGTTATATTTCTTTTGTTATATATAACGCGTTTGCATACACATATAGAGTTAGTGGATGTTAGTCTCTGTTATCTTTTATTAGTCTGCTCTGTAATGTAATTACGCTGCCTTTGAGCCGTAATACTACTTCACTGTTATGACTGTATTTTAATATAAGAAGACTCTGTTTTCAACCGAAATTCGTATTTGAAGATCGTTGCCAAGGCTGGTGTAGAGGGCCCCTGCTCAGCTAAGGTTTTGTGCATTAGTGTATAGTTCTTATTTCATTTCTTTAAAGCTCATTGTGCCATAATCCATTCACATGTTTATACATTGCATTTGCTTCATTTCTGTTTATAAACTTTCATGATTTCCATTTCACTTCTGTCTTTCATGATTTATGTTGTTAATCACTGATCAGTGTTCTTGTTTCAGGTTATAGATAGGCAGCCCGGGCATTTTCATAGCTTTTTGACTAATGACATGGAATTAACATTATTCTGCTGCTAATTTGTTTTTCTTAGTTTCTGTTTAATTTCAGTACTGCTTTGTTTAATTCAGTTTTTCTCATTTGCTTCAGTAGTTAAATTTAGATATATTAAACTGCTCATAACATCTTCAGTTGCCTCCAAAAGCCACAGCTGGACTGATGGTGAGGGATTGTATTATGAAATGTGTAGTTTAGTATTAGTTTCTTTTCTGTAAATTTAGATATATTAAACTGCTCATAACATCTTCAGTTGCCTCCGAAAGCCACAGCTGGACTGATGGTGAGGGATTGTATTATGAAATGTGTAGTTTAGTATTAGTTTCCTTTCTGCAAATTTAGATATATTAAACTGCTCATAACATCTTCAGTTGCCTCCGAAAGCCACAGCTGGACTGATGGTGAGGGATTGTATTATGAAATGTGGAGTTTAGTATTAGTTTCCTTTCTGCAAATTTAGATATATTAAATTGTGCATGACATCTTCAGTTACCTCCGAAAGCCACAGCTGGACTGATGGTGAGGGATTGAATTATGAATGTATGGTTTGATATTAGTTTACTTTATGCAAGTTAGATATCAGTTACTCAAGTTGTTTATGGTTACTTCCGAAAATCATAGCTGGACTAATGATGAAGGATCAGAAGATAAATTGATGTAATCTGATTTAGATTTACTTTGTTGCAATTTTGAATTTCCTTAAGCATAGTTCTTTTGTGTTTAGACAGCAGCAAGAATAGTTTGGTTTTCATGCTCACTAGTTCACTGTTTTGATTTATTAGATTAGCAGCACCTTTTCATTTCAGCAGCATATTTTCATTTCCTTTCAAGTTTTGTCATTATAATTTTCAAATTCCTTTTCAAGTTTCAAGTTGGTAAATCATTATAGAGGAAATCACTTCCTTGAACAAACATAACCACACTTGTTTTCATTTTAGAATTTTCATTTCATCTTAGAAAACCAAAAACGACAAAAAGTTAAGAAATAGGTTATCTTGCACATATAGTGCGCCGCACTTCATCAGCTTACGAATCCCGGATTGACAAATTAAATGCAGCAATTTAGGACACACTAAATTGACCAAACAAGTGCTCCAAGAAAACTCTAAGTATCCAAAAGTATGAGAGAAAGAGAGAGAATAATGGGAGAGCTCAAAAAGTGCACTAACAAAAGGTACCAACTGATCCTCATAAGCCTTTATATAGAAGATGCCTCTATTTTCTTCATTTTCAATTATTTTCCTTCATTCATCTCCTCACATGCAACATGTGACCTTTCATCTCCCTTTTCTCATAATTTCCATTATTTTCACAAATAAAATATGCCAAAAATACTTTTCCCTATTTAATGTCTTATCCTTATCCCTTGTTGATTTCATTAACCATAATAAACCATGTGAACACCCACACTGGGATGTTTTTCCCAACATTCATCTTGGAATAAATGTCCATCAACCGTGGTTATTATTTTAACTTTATTACATGGAATTTTCACCAGGGTTGTTACATAACCCTCCCCCTTGGGGGACAACGTTCTCAGTGTTCAATCACACATATAACTCAACAACACTGTTGAAAATAAATCATACTTCCCATGGAGCTTTATAACATAGCTCGATGCACTATTTACAATGATCACCCTGCTGAAAATAAAACCAACATGACATCAAAACAATATGAAAAATATAATGACATGACACCCATATCGCTTATTGGAGCTTTATAACATAGATTATGGTGATATTCACATCCATATACATATGTACATATACCCAAACATCACATTAAAACATATATCAAAATGTCACAGAAACATATACCTACACCACACCAAACCTACTTTGTCTCAACTGGAAAATAAAGAAGGATACATAGCCTACATCTGATATGTCATCTCCCATGTAGCTTTATTGGTCCCAAAGTGCTTCCATTGCTCTTTAACTTGCTCGATTGCTTGATTTTGGACCATGAGCGTATTTTTCTACTAGAACCGTCCTTCTGAATCCACTTTCGATACAAAACATTCAATCACATGATCAACATATTTAACATATTTCTTAAGCAATGATATATGAAGAACATCATGGAATTTCATTGTGGAATTCAATGCAAGTTGATAGGCCACTGGTTTAATCCTCTCACTGATCTTGAAGGATCCACAAAACCTTGGTGCTAGCATTGCACACGATCCAATATGCAATGAGATAATATTGGGCTTGATGCGCAAATAAACCTATTCCCCAACTTGAAAATCCTTGAACAATATGTTCCTATATGCATAACTCTTCTTACTATCATGCATTGATTTCAAGTTCTTCATTGATCACCTGCATTTCCTGTTCCATTTCTTAGAACATCTCTAGTCCAATCAATACCCTATTAACCATATCACTCCAACTTATAAGAGTGTTGAAACTCTACTCATACAATTCCTCAAATGGACATATCCTCAATGACTCCTGATACCCATTTATGTAGGCAAACTCTACTAGTGGAAGATACTCTTCCCACTTGCGTTGCTGATGCAACACATACATCCTCAACATGTCCTCTAATATCCTATTGACCCTCCCAGTCTGTCCATATTTCTGTGGATGATAAGTTTTTTTGAAGGCCAAATTAGTGACCAACAACTCCTTGCAAAACTTGGAAGTGAACTTCGCATCCATGTCGAACACAATATTCCTTGGAAAACCATGTAATCTGACTATGCCTCTGTTAAACACTTTTGATACATCCTTAGTTGAGTATGTAGTATTCACTGGTATGAAATGTGAAACATTTTTCAACCTTTCCACCACAACCATGATGGAATCATGTTGTCTAACTGTCCTAGGAAAACCTGTGATGAAGTCCATGGAAATGACCTCCTATTTCCACTCTAGAATTGCAATCGGTTGTAGCAGTCCACCTATATTTTTACACTTTTCCTTAACCATTTGACAATCCAAACATTTGCCTATGAAATTTACCATGTCTTTCTTTAGATTCGGTCAATAATATAATCTCCTCACTGCATTCAATTTCTTATGGTATCCTGGGTGACCCAAATATGGTTTCACATGAAACTCCCTCAAGATCACCTTCCTGGGCTCACTGTTGTCCGATACATATATCCTGTCTCTAAATATAACCAATCCATCTATTGTGAGACAGTAGTCCAAATCCTATATGCCTGCACTTATACCAGTACATGTACCTGTACCTGTACCTACACCTGTACTGCCACCTCTACATGTACTTATACTACCACCTGTACTTGTACCTATACCAAGACCTATAAATGTGCCAAGATGTGTACTTGTAACAACACCTGTACCTATACATGTGCCAACACCTGTACCTATAATATGCTACAACCTATGCACAATATCCATATACCTATGATCCATCTAACCTTCCTTCAAGATCCTATCCTATAATTTTGTCCCATAGGAGATCATAGTTGCAATGTGATTTAACTCTACCTACCTGCTAAGAGAATTTGAGGCCCTATTCTCCTTTCCCTTGATGTACCTGATCTCGAAGTCAAATTCATTGATTGTAGCCAACCATATACCCTACCTAGTGTTTAGATTTAGCTGGTCAAACAAGTACCTCAACCCATTGTGATCACTCATCAGCACAAACCAGCTTCCAAGGAGATAGTGCCTCCACATCTTCAGTGCATGCATGATTGTTTCTATCTCAAGGTAATGTGTCGAGTAGTTTTTCTCATGCTCATTCAGTTTTTGTGACTCATAGGATACCACCTTTCCATCTACAGAGTCCTCTATTGCAAGCATCTGTGCACACTACAAAATCCTTTCCCGGATCTGGAATCTTTAGTATTGGGGAATGTGTCAAAAACTGCTTAAGCTACTCAAAATTGGTCTTACATTGATTTATCTACTGAAACCTCTTACCTTTCTTCTGCAATGATGTAATAGGATAAGAAATCTATGAGAAGTTCCTGATGAACCTCTTGTAATAACCTGCCAATCCCATGAATGATCTCACCTCATCTACATTCTTAGGAGCTACCCATTCCATGATGACCCTTATCTTTTCTGGATCTACTGCAATAACCTCCTTGGAGACAACTTGTCCCAATTAGTGTACCTCACTTTGGAAGAAACTGCATTTGTTGAGCTTATAATACAACATGCTCTCTCAACAACCTCAATAACATTTCTAGATGATTGACATGCTCTTCCTCATTTTTAGAATACTCCAATATGTCATCAATAAATACAATCAGAAACTTATCCAAAAAATTATGCAACAAAATGTTCATTAAACAGATAAATGTAGTTTGGGCAGTAGTCAAACCAAATGGAACTACAAAAAACTCATAATGCATGTACATGTTCATGAATGTGGTCTTGTAGATGTCCTAATCTTTGATGCGTACTTGATGATAGCTCGATCTCAATTCGGTTTTAGAGAACACTGCTGCTCCCTTCAACTGATCGAACAAATCATCAATCCTCAGTAATGGGTACTTGTTCTTGATGGCACTTGTTCACTTTCTTATATTCAATACACAATCTCATAGTGCCATATTTTCTCTTCACGAAAAACACCGGTGCACCTCATGGTGATACACTTCACCTAATTTTTCCTTTTCAATAATCTCTTTCAGCAGTAAACTTAATTATACCAACTCATGTGTTCTCATCCTGTAAGGTGCCTTTAATGTTGTATCTAGCCCTGACATCAACTGAAAGGAAAATTCTACTTCCCTGTGTGATGGAAAAGCTAAAATATTTGCAAGAAACACATCCTCAAATTGTTGTAAAACTGGATACCTAGTCAAAAAAACTACATCCTCAGCCTCCTTACGTTTTTCACTAGAGTTATGAACTATAAATATTACACACCCTTTCCTATGACTGCACTTGGCTTGCATGGTTGTCACCATCCTAACTGATCATGGCTTTCCCTTTTCCCTGTAGGACTCTTGGTTCCCCATTCTCATCCAAGCATTCAATAGTTTTTTCATAGCAATCTACCTTGCTCCTATGAATATATAACCAATCCATACCCAATATCATATGGTATAAACCCAATGGGAATATTTTCAAGTGTGCTATTATAGGCATACCATTTAACTCAAATGCACAAGATCTTACCCAATAGTAAAATATTTTCTTCGTACCTATGGCCAGCTTCACTAACCAATATTATGCATGCATTTCCTTACTCAAACCACACTTATTCACCAAGTTAGGATCAATATAACTATAGTTAGATCCAGGGTAACTTATAATAGAAAAAACTTGATCAGAAAGCTTACCATCCATCTGAATAATAGAAGCCTGATGTTCTTCCCACATGTTTTCCATAGCTGCATAAATCTACAGAATGCTATTCTCAACATATCCCACTATCTATTTGTCCTGCGCACTACATATATGTGGCCTACCACCTTGTTGTTCTGGACAATATCTCCTACGATGATCTCATCCAGAAGTCCAACATCACACAAGCTCCCTATTCTCATTCTTATTCTGCTCCTCTGACCAAAATCTTTTTCCTCTTCCAGATGTATTAAAATTCTTAGGTGGGGAAACATTCTCCTTGTTGCATGTATCTTGAGGACTTGCTTTCTTCTTGTCCCATTTTCCTTTATTTTTATCATTACCTCTCCAATATGGATTTTCCTCCCATCTGTGGTTTGATTGCGCATAATAATGCTTGAGTTTCTGGATGGCCTCCTCCAATGATCTAGTCTCATCGAACTCAATCCTATCTTTGAATGCAATCTGCAACTCACTAATAAATCTCTGAATCTTGGCCTTCTCCTCCTCGAGGTAAGGCACATATCTTAGTAACTCCAAGAACCTACTAGTATATTATTCATCTATCATGGAACCCATCTTCATCTCATAAAACTCCTTTGCCCTGTCATCGTAGTATCTCTCTAATAGATACTTATTCCAGAATAACATTTTGAACTCATTCTAAGTCAACTCCTCCTCATAAATATATGTGATGTTATTCACATCTTCCCACTAGATTCCTGCTCTACCTCTGAGGCCAAATGTAGCTATCCTAGCTTTCATATTTTTTGAGTAATCATGAAATCTTAAAAAAATCTTCATACCAAGAAACCATGCTTATGCATATGTGGTTTCTTCATATTTCCGTCAAATTTAGTTGGTTTTTCCTTTTTAAAATCATCCGCAAAATATCCCCTATCACTCCTCTGATAAGGATGATAATGATGATGATCATGATGCATCGAAGAACCATAACTAGAATGATACATGTGTATGTCAGCTCTCTTATTCAGAGTCTCTAACAACATTCCATATCTAACTGTCGGGAGAATTACTTCCATATGATCCATTGGTCCCATCCTCCTACCCATATCTAATCCTAGGTGGCCCTTGTTTCTGCAACTATGACACACTTTGAAGGATGGTTGCATTAAGATCTTCTTGCTTTTCGTGTTCCTATATGATTATATCATTGTCTGCCTTAAAACTCATTATATATTCCTTTACACTTCTCAGTGTATCTACCAAATTAGATGAATTTCCAACACCATGTTTCTTATATGACTGGTAGGGAGAATCTTTCTACTCTACCATTCTACTATTCATCTTTGAATTCTTCCTGTAATGTGCAATATGTCAACTAAACTAATTCATAAATAAACCAACATACCTTAGCTTAATTTGGGGAGGTTACATCCTGAAATATCAACCAATCAGTGAAATACATGTATATACATAATCATAACAACATATAAACTCATAACACATGGTATACTAGCACACAAAATCATTCTAGTTGGAGTGCATTCATAGATGCTAATCATGCCAAAAACACATCATGACCTAATGCATAACCCTACCAATGTAAATTTACCACACACCATCACAAGCACATACCATACACAAAGATAAGATACATGTAACCAATCATGAATGACAAATTCATGCTCATCATATAACATCACACAAGAAAGCATACACGAATGCCACACAAGCATGACCAATATGTGACCTAGCATACAAAAGAAATGCATATACAACATGTAACAATGTGTAAGATATTGTGCATGCACAATACACAAATATGAAAAACACATAATCAATCATACACACATGACCACATGTTGACAACAACACCATCAGTCCTCCCATGGAGACACCACCACCACCATGAAAAACACAACATGGATGCACAAACACATACACCATAGGTATGAAAAACACATAAAAAATAAAAAAAATCATTACCAACACACCGCCCATCATATCCAAGGGTTGAACCATGCTCTAATACCACTCTGTAACACCCTCTTCCCACATCTACCCAATTAACTAGCCAACTGGGTAAACATATGATGAGAGGCTACTAATATGAGATTCAACCTCCTAGATGAACTTGAGGAAGTGGAACCGATAGAAACTTGACAAAAAAACCTTACACAACACCAAAAACATCCTCAAGAGGTATCCAAACCCTTCATTCCTCTTACCCATAGGTTAGAATGATGTTTTGACCATTTTAAGCCTTATTCACAGGCATGACAATGCATGCTAGCAACCAGGAGGCTATATCCACAGGAACAACACAACAAGCTTGCGACCAGGGCCCCAATTTCTCAATTTTGTGCCTACAAATTCCGGCATTTCAGCCGCCTTTTTAGGCCCAGATCCCAGGTCACTACCAGAAACTTCATGAAAATTTGGGGAATGATAAATAACATTGGAATAATTATACGAAATAAATCACATCAACAAGAACCCATCTAGACCCCTCCCAGCCATGATAGACATTTTTTCAAACATGTCACAAACATTGAATCTACAGGTGTAAACAACATATTTAAGCATAGGGGTCTCTTACTTATCTGAGAATCGCTAAGAAGCATTGCTCCCTTAGATAATAATTTGAAATACAATCTATTTTACCATAGATACATTGTGTATTCAATTACAAGTAAAAACATGGATAGAGTCGTACATCATCATTGATAAAATACATGCTTATAACCAACACAATAACAACAAAAATACAATGGATACAATAGAAATAAAATCCATACATAAACTAGTACATTTTCATACCAAATACCAAAGGAATTAGCTCTTCATTGCCGAATGTAAAAACCAACAGGAGATGGGACTTCCATGTTCCACCTAACCATAGATTACTAAGCGAGGTCTCTATTCATCAAATCACCTTCGTGCCATATTCCAAGCATGAATGTGGGATCTCAACAAAGACATAAATCAAAATAAATCCAGGGCTTCCAGAGGCCAAACCACTTCAACCCTCAACCAATGATTCCACCTCATGGTTTTACATCAAAACCATCACAGATTGGTCTCTATCGAAGATGCTCGAGGGCTCTAGAATGTTTGTTCCAACCAAGGCTCCAGTACTAGTAACTCAAAACCAATTTTCTCTTGGCTCCAGAAATTTTTTCCAACCAGAGCCCCAGGACTAGTAACTCAACCCACCTAAGGCTCCAATGTGTTTTCCCAACCAATGCTCTAGGACTATTAACTCAACGCAACAGTTGTCCATTGACCTCCACAAAATTTCTCCAAAATAGGCTCTAGGAAATAATAACTCAAATGAAAAACTAAAGGAATCATGATAACCAACCATAAAACAACCAATGGAAATAAACCCACATCACCATGGTTATCCAGGAAATGGAAAGGCTAGGAAAATCCACAGGCATACACCATGCATGCCAAAAACTAGTGAGGAAAACATACATGCAACTCAGTACCTACAATCAAATTCTGTTATAGTTGCTAATCCTGATGTCCACTTGTTCTTTCCTACTCTTCTCTTGCCTTCTTGCTCCAAATCATCAAGTATCCACACTCTCCAAGAGTGATCCAAGAAAAATCTAAGTATCTGTTATCCCCCAAAAAATTTCAAAACATTATTGTGTCAACTCTGTTTTTTAGCATGATTTCAAAATAGGTTTACAAGTCATTTTAGGATTTGGTTAAGGGTAGGTTACATTTTTACAAGTTCAAAGGTCATCATTAAGTTCAAATAAAGTCTTTTAAAGGTTCATTCTTTGTCAAATATCCATATTTTCCATTTGGGAGTCATTCCATAAGGTTTCAGGTCAGAACTATGCAATTAGCCAAGAATCCATGTTTTCGTAGCGCCGCTAGTTCAAAAAATCTGATTTGCGCTACGAAAGCGCTAATAGTTTTGTAGCACAAAATGGGAAAAATACACTATCAGTGCTATGAAAGCGCGGTTTCTTAACTATCTTGTCATTCGAGCTAAAATTTGTCAGAATATGTTGGGAAATGATAGGTTAGTGGTATGATGAGTCAGTTAGTGATGAGATTCAATTTACTTACCCATCTTGCAGTCATCATTGTCATGATAGGGTATGAACGAGGCATCATTCAGTTATGAGATGACATTTCAAATTAAAAATTTTGCCTAATTTAGTCATTCTTGTTTCATTTACCTCCATACGAGTGTCTGAGCTCTGAAGTAGTCAAGCCAAACCTATGGTTGTTCCATACAAAGGTCATCTTCATCATAATCAAGTGAGGTTGTTTCATATAATCAATCAAGGCAGATATTTCCTAATCAAGTGAGGCTATTTCATATATTCAAGCGAGGTTGTTTCATATATCCAAGTGAAGCTGACAGACTTTTTCTAAGAAGCGTGGCAGAGGAAAATAAATTTCACAGAGGGGGAAATTGCTTAAGATATGAGCCTGAAAATATGAAGGCCATTGTTGAAGACCCATCAGTGATGGAGGCATTTAGCAGAGTAGGTTGTCTTCAGTTTTGTGAAAAGATACAGGGTTGCCACACACAAGTGTCTAAAGAATTTGCCTTGCACTTCAATGGCACAACTACCAAGGTTGGAATGCTAAATGTTCCAATTACACCAGAAATTATTGCTACTGTGACAGAAATACCAAGGGGACAAGAAACTTGGTTCAAATGTTTCAAATTTGATATGGAGCCATGCAAGGAATTCATGAAATCTGAGTATCCAGATATGGACCTCAATTATGCAATCCCTAGAGGCTGCATCAAAGACATTTATGCAAAGCTACTGCTCAACATCCAGATATATTTTACATGTGAAGGTAGGTATCATAAGGTCTACACATATCATTTCAAGCTGCTTCTGCATTTCATAGGCAAAATTTCACTTGATTTTCCCTTTTACCTGCACAGGAGTCTTGCTAAAATGGCTGATAAAGTACAAGCCAAATATGAAAGTTGTGAAACATATTTGTTTCATCATGGTTTGATGAAGTTGTTGATTTTGAATGAGCTTCAGAAGATAGGAAGGGATTTTTCATCCTTTTTTTTATGAATGGTTTTGAGCTTGAAACCCTAACCCCAACTAGAAACATGAAAACTAAAGGAACTCCTTCACCACCAGTAGCAGAGTCTAGTCAGCCTGTGGTTGCAAAACCAAAGGAATTTTCAAAACTAAAACGAAGGAAACAAATTGAGAAAAGGACAAAGCAGACACAAGTGTTTATTTCAGAAACTCCATCACCTGGAAAACAAAGGTCAAAGAGTGTCAAAGAGGCAAAACATAAAAAGGATGTCAGCAAGCAGGAAATTAAAAGAGTGACAAGAAGCCAAGTAGTGGCATTAAAAGGAAAGACAATTGTTTCATTTTCAGAGGATAGCCCAATAATTAAGGGAAATTTAGATGACATCCTGCATGCTATTGACATAGAGGAGACACCCATTGTGCAAGCTAACTTCATTGGAGTAGATGAAGACAAACAGAAAAAGGTTAAGTCTATAAAGAAGCTTGAGTTTAAGGGTGAAAATGCAGCCTTTATCTTTCAAGCAAGGAAACCTTTAACTAAGCATGCTAAGAAACTCAAAGAAGGTAGCAAGGAAGTCCAAGAACCTATTGAAATAGCTAAAGTCCCTGAAGAAGTGGTTGATCACTCATCACCAACAGTAGAACATGCAACCAGTAGAACAATGAAGGGAAAAGAAGAAATGACAGAGTGTCAACATCTTGAGGAGAAATTGAGGTTAGAAAACCAAGATATTTCTATGATGAGAAAGAGGGCTAGGAAGCATAGTATTGAAAAATAAGAATTCAAAATAATGAAGGCACTGTGGGAAGGTCAAGCCGGTTCTAGGTCTGAAACCCCAAGCAGTGTGGAACAATTTTTCACATGGACAGTTCCAGCCATCAAGGAAGCTAAATTTGTTAGAATAATCAATACTCACTTGAGAGTCAGTAATAAAATACTTAGATATCAAGTGCAGGACTTGGAACAACAGCTGAAATTGAAACAAGATGAGTTAAATAACAAACGTGCAGAATGATAATCATTAAAAAATCAGAAACTAAATCAAGTGAAAATTAAGAGGGAACCTCATGAAAAATATGTTTTTTAGTTCATATGACTTTTTTATTTCATGAAACCAATGTTATTTTGATTTTTGGAACATTTATGGTTTTCATTTTGAAAAAATTTGGACAAAACTTCTCACTCAACAGTTTCATAGCGCAAATAGTGTAAAAGGAATGAAAAGTGCTACGAAACTATTGTAGCAGCTTTTTTCACTCTTTCTCATAAATTTTTGAAGGGAAAAAGTGTGAATTATGACCTGAAATTGCTGGGGAGGATGTAATAAATGTTATTGAAGATAATCTTGGAGGAAAGAAATCAAAATTTTGGAGAAAAAAGGTTAAAGGAGCTGCGCTACGAAAAGCGCTACAAAACTATGTTGTTTTTGTAGCACATTTTATTTCAGCTCATTTTGAACAATTTGATGATGGTTTTGGAAAGCTTGGACTTAGGGAGGATTTTAGGCACGTGTTATTTCAGTTTATAATAGCAAATAACCTCGAATTGATGAGTTCATGATGGTCAAAGTGTCTCAATAATACAGAGGATCCTATGCCTAGAAAACAAGGTATAGTTTCCTAGTTTAATGGAGACCAGCATTATGTTCATAAAGTTTTGAAGCTTCTCATCTGGATTTGACCATATGTGAATACACTTGGAAAATAATGTAATTTATTTTAGATAAGGTTGTTATGAGTAGAGATAAGAAGTTTGAATCCTATTTGTAATAGGATTGTTTATTAGATTAGCAGCTATCTTTTTGTAATAAATACCATGTCATATGGTTAGGCAAGGTGTCAAGAGTCAGGAGTTCGATGTATCTAGCTATAGATAAGGTTATATTATTTTTTAAATGATCTATAAAAGATCAAGAAGTCGAATATGCATGGGTTGGACATTTTTAGCAAGAGACTGTGTTTATTGTAAGTGACTGGTTTTTAGCTTAGTACAGAGTTTTCTACTTAGCCAACTTGAGATTCATAAAGAGTTCTAAGGTGTTCTTGTTCTAATTGCATCTTATTACTATCCTATGGTAGTGGTGTTTGTTTATGTTACTCAGAATTCATCTTTGATGCTCTGACTTCCTATATAGAAAAACTGACTGTGTTTTTTACTGTTTCACATGTGTATCTCTTGACTAGAACTCTGATATGCCTTGACTTCCATGCTAAGTAGATTGTTTGGTTTTTTTGAAGCTATTTTTACTCCATAAGCCCAATGTGCACTTGCTGATGTGATTTTCAACCAATATATAACATTTATCTATTTATTACTCCACAGAGTTAGCCATCTATATTTCTATCAAAAATCATTAACCCTTGAGAGAGCCCTCTCAGGTTGAGGAGGCTAAGCCTCAATCAAAAGATTGGTTTGAAATAGTTACATGAGATTGGTTTGATTAGCAACCTATCAGGAAAAAAATTTTTATAACAATATCCATGAGTATGAGAGATAGAGAGAATCATGAGAGAGCTTCAAAACTACACTGACGAAAGGTAGCAACTGATCCTCATAATTTTTTTTATAGAACAAGCCTCTATTTTCTTCATTTTCAATTATTTTCCTTCATTTTACTCCTCACATGAAACCTGTGACCTTTCATCTCCCTTTCCTCCTAATTTCCATTATTTTCATAAATAAAATGTGCCAAAAATACTTTTTCCTCTTTAATTCCTTATCCATATCCTTTATCAATTTCCTTAGCCATAACAAACCATTTGAACACACAAAAAATAGTATTTTTTTCTCAACATTCATCTTGGAATAAGTGTCCCATCAATCATGGTTATTATTTTAACTTTATTACATGGAATTTTCAGCAGGGTTGTTACAAATTATCCTACACCCTTCATCAATCAAGTATTCGATGCTTGCATAAAAAATGGAGACTTCTCCTTTATGGATTGCTTCTTAGGGTATAACCATACTTAGATACGACATATCAATTAGTACAAAACAACCTTTACTACGCCATGGGAAATGTTCCCCTATCATTTCATTCCCTTTAGCCCTAAAAATTTTGGCATTGCCTTCCAATGGGCCATGAATTATACCTTCCATGACTTGGTTCATCTAATACAAGCCTATTTGTATGACCTTACAATACGATCCAAAAGTGCATAGACCATTTGGAAGTTCTCCACCTAGTTTTTTAAAGGTGTCGGAAATATAACCTATGCTTGAACGCCCTTATGTGTGTCTTTTGCATCAGCAAAGGATGACTACTAGGATTCATTATTTACCAGCAAGGAATTAGGGTTTACCCTCTAAAGGTTGAATCCATCCAATAAATCCCACCTCTGATAACTTTGAAGCAATTACAAATCCTGTAAGCAAAGGTAAAATTCTTACGCTCTTTGTCCCCGATCATACAACTTGTGCGCATGGTTTCTTGTGCCTTCTTTGTTAGGACATAAATTTCAAGTTGGATGCAAAATCTCATAAATCATCTGAGGCCTTAAAAGATACATTATTGCAAGCACCAATAATTATCCCACTTGATCACACCAAGGACTATACCCCTCTATCTATCATCATCATAGGAAGTCATCATAGGGGTATTATTCCAAGAAGGAAATGATAATAGAGGACACGTCATTTATTACATAAGTAAGAACCTCTTCAGGCCTGCATTAAAGTATGATCCAGAAAAATTTGGCATTACATCATCTTGCGGACTACCACTGTAATCACGATAATTAACCCCATAAGATACTTTCTTACTCGTCGTATGATGAATAATAAGTATGAATAATGGGTAGTTATTTAGCAAGAGTTCTACCTACAAACCACTTCCCCTAAAAGTAGGAAATCTCTTATTCTTGAAGAGTTCATCTTTTATCTCCCCACATAATCCCTAGGGTCACTTGTTAATGATTATTTCATGGATGAACACTTATTCATCATATCCATAGATGACCACTGCTACAGTTACATCCTCCTCTTACTCCAAACTCATAATTTCAACCTAAACCTCTCGCGCAATATTCGATGGTGCATTTGCCACAAAGCCCCTTGTTATCTCCTCAAGGATATGTTTTATATCCTCTCAGAGTGGAGACCATATTACATCGTTGCCTTACAAAGCTGAATAGGTCCTAAATGACTACATGGCAGATCCTACAGTGGCCACCTCTCACGATTGGCCATTTCCTAAAATATCCATCATCTTGGCTATTTTTTTCCCACTCTCTTCCGTGATTTCATTGCTTCCATCAAGCGGTGCGAGTGGTGCCAACGTTATGCCCATAAAGATCAAGCGCCACTAGCTCCTTTGCACGTGGTAATTGCCACAGACCCCTTATAAAAGTGGGGAATAGATTTCATGACTATTCACCCACAGTATCAAGGAAGGAATAATTACATCGTGGTCGCATTCAACTACTTTACCAACTGGATGGAAACCATGCCCACTTATAACAAAACTGCTAATACCATCACATAGTTTTTCTTTAAGCATGTCATCACATGATTCGGTGTGCCTAAGGAGTTGGTATCAAATCATGGTAAACACTTAGAGAATGGAATTTTTCAAGAATTATACCAACTCCTTGAACTTTCCAATGAGTTCTCATCTACATACAACCCCGATTCTAACGGTCAGGTAGAATCTATTAACAAATTCCTTAAGAAAATGATGTAGCATATCATGAAAGACACAAAAAAATTGGTATCACATGATTTTCTCTACCCTATGGTCATACCGCACATCGGTAAGAACATCCACAGGTTTCACACCTTTCCATTTAGTATAGGTGGTACTCCCCATTGAGTGCAAGATCCCTACCTTACACATAGCCATCGAGCTTCTCACAAACACCTCACCATTGGAAGAGAGGCTAGTGTACTTGAGGTCAATTAAAGTCAGCAAGAATGTCTCCAACATAATGAATACCACAAGAATGGGACAAAATTCTCCTTTTATTGCAACGTCACCCCTCATTCATTCACCAAGGGGGGCCTAGTCCTAGGCTATGATATTTCCAAAGAAGCTTCAGGACTTGTAAAGTTCTAAAATTTATGTAAATATTCATACATCATTAAACATTTCCTTCTCATGTTAGCAGAGTTAGATGGGACTTTCCTCAAGGACCCCATCAATGGGCTCTACCTAAATTCTTTTTATCTATAACTCTTAATTCAACTTCATACTATAGATGCATGCACCTTGACTTATTTTTATGATCATCACCTCATAATGGATGTACTCTAAGACCATACTCTCATCATGTGTCATTAATGTATCATTCATCCTTCTACCACCAACGGTTTGCAGACAGTGATTATTGATGGTTGCGAAATCTCACAGCAGTAGCTTGGGCAATAAACTCCCCTCACCTAACACGCCTCCCAAAATGGGATTTGCATTGGGTCAGCCACCGAAAATGAAGTTGGATATGATGTCATCATAGTAGTCACCTGCATGTGTTACTTGAATCCCAGCTTGTTGTATCACATTTAAATAGAATCTTTAGGCCCATGTGACCCTTTCCTTTTTCATAAATTCCTTCCTGCACAGAGGTTAACATGCGGTTTTGATCATATTATATTTTCACATATACCAAGAAGTCAAAATCACGTAGTTGATAGCATCATCGATAAAATTCTATATTGGCATGCATCACATATACATCATCATCGAGACACATAAAGCATAATGAGCATATCCATCAATAAATGAAAAATAAATCACATGTATAAAATCATACCATATAAACACACCATGGGAGCCGCAAAAAATAAAATCGTATATATATACATCATCCAAAAAATATATGTACATATATTGGTCGTATATAGAAAAAATAATTCATAAAAAATGGGGGAATCCTCATATTGGGTGCTTCCCCTAGTAGATGGATGTTCTACATCTAGGGTTGGGGCCCAATGCCCCTTGCACCACCTATACTACCTGCAGGAGACCCTCCTGGCTCACCCGATGTTGGATCTAATATTGGTTGTGCAATAGCCACCATCACTACCAACTAGGAGAGGACCGAGCGTCATGCCCTATCCTATTCCATTGAGCATCTATGGAGTAGATATGTGTCACGGTCCCATGCATCCTTGGCAGCCTCTACTCACACTTGCAACCTCTTAACCTCTTCCCGGAGCACTGTAACCTAGCCCTTTTCATAGGGGCCACCTATCTCTAGACATGCCCTCTGAACCAGCCTCTCAGGACCCTCCTCTGCTCTGTCATCCCTCTGATGTCGCTACCTTGCAACAACACCCATCTCACCAGGACGTCAAGGATCAGCACCCACCAATATACCCAAAGGGAACCTATGAGGTGCAACATATGCAACAAAATATGGATGGTAATAGCATAGATATATATCATAAAAAAATGTATATAAAAATCATAAAATGATAAAATCATACTCATATACCTGCTATGCCCCAAGCATCTCTTGGGGGCAAGCCCATCTTTGGATATCCTCGAAAATCCATGCCAACATAAGGGAATTCAAGGATGAGCTAATGGTTGGACTGAAACCAACCCTCAACTATGGGTGTCCAATTTTCCTTACCTCTCTACCATTTTCCTACGGCATCAAGGGATCCCAATGTTGAATTTGTGGCTCTCTCGGTGGCCTGGGGACCACCATTATCACTGGCCGCAACATCACTACTCTCTCGTCAAGTATGTTCCACGTCATGCTGAAATAGAAAAAAATTCTCACCTCACCTCTAACGACCTAGGAAAGTTGCATCGCCATCCTCTAATTGATGAAGCCCACCCAACCAAAGAATACACTCGCCCACATCCTCTCTAGCACTGCAATATGTGGACCTGAAATACGGTTTTGAGGTTGATGACCCCACCAACCATACTATCATAGTTGCTACTTCCTACAATTCCAAATCCAAAATATATGTGATATGGATACACAACTCCTTGAATGGATCATCCCCATAGTGCTGAAGAGCTCAAGGCATCAGCACCAACTGTCTCAGCGATATTTCTATCAGTAGCACCTTACGTTGAGGTACCAACCCTGTAACAAATTACACATCGATGTCTATAGTGAATTCCAACTTTCTACCACGAATATTGAACACCTACCTATTTGGCTACCATCAGCTGACGTTGAATCCCAAGAAGTATTCCTCCAACCTCAGCAAAGTATTTTAAACAAATTTCAGTAATCCCTATCTATCTAGCTACACACAAGCCTGAGCATCACTGTTCACTATAGTATGCAAGTGGTCCTAATATCGCTCATGTCATGTCACCATCATCCCAAAAAAAAAATTATAGGCCATATTGTACGACTTACCTACCCTATACTACTTAATTCACAAAGGAGGGGTCATGACCTCTTACATGTCTCTCCTCGCATGCTACCCAGGTGCTCTAGATGATTGCTACAACTAAAACAACTTGTGGGATCTGCTATGGTTTCCATACCAATGACTACAAATGAGGTGGCAATGTGGGGCCCCCACCCTTATATATTTCCCTCTTTTTCATTATTTCATAGGCCCATTCGGGAGCTCACAATATCCTTTCATAAAATCATCAATGACATCGGGATCAGGGCATCCTCACCTACATCATGGTACCCTCCATTTCATTTTTCCATTATATTTACTTTTGGGCCCATTTTACATTTCACAGTACCCATTAAGTGTGCCTTTCCATGTTTTTCTTTTCATCTTCTTTAACACATTTCATTTTGCATATTCTTTCATCAATGTGTTATCTCTTGGGGTATTGGTTTTTGAAGCTGTGGGTTTCTTGCAGTTTCTCAATAAGACCAATCCCCTAATTTCAATTGACAGTTAAGGTATAAATCTTCCTCCAACATGATAGGCTTCCTCCAAATATTTTCATATACTGACATCATTTCTCTAGAATAAATCATAAGTTCCACAATCTTGACCACGTTTACCATCACCTTCCACTTCCACATTGTAAACATCCACGTTGGTCGATAACACTTCCCCTAATTGGATTAATCCATTTTATAGTATCCATCACACTATTGGTATCCATGACCATTCCCCCCTGGATCGGGATAAATTTCATATGAAATTATAAAATATTAGCCTCATACTTCTCTTCTTCGCTCATTTCTTACCAACCACAATCCCGAGCCACCATTTTTACTCATTATGAGATTGAATCGAATGCACACCTATATTATACATTTGGCCTACCACTCCTCCATATGGAAATATCCCATCTTCATCACTTCATCTCCTTCATCAACGTCACATCAAGACCAACCAATGGGGCCCTTGCCCTAAGAAAAAACCCACCTACATCATCACGTAGGCTACCATTTTATTGGGGAACTTGTCTCCATGTTTTTACATCCCAAACTATTTTTACATTCTTTTGGAAAGTGTACAAATATTTATTAAGGAAAATGATTCTCACCCATATTTTGTGTTATTTATCCCATGACAGTCCTTAGTTGTCCTTGGTTGGAGCCATATTTTGTCACACATATTACTCATCATTCACACATTATCTACCATTATATTTATAACATACTGACACCCACCCTAGATTTCCTAATAACTCTAGAGGCATTTACCCTAGAATTTTTTTTTTTACTACCTCCACTCGCATTACAAGCTCCAACCTTGGGAAATTTTTTATATCCACTCATACTTTCCGTTCTTTTTTAGGTCCCTATAATACCAGTTTATTCCCTTTATTTTTATTGTTAGTGTATCCCCCTATTTTAATTGTTGTTCTCATGTATACCCCATGTTGTTATTTCTGTTCATATAATCCCACTACAGTTATTATTGTGCCCCATAGAATCCAACTATTGTTATTATTGTGCCCTTACATTATTATTGTTATGTAGCCTTTGATTATATTGCAACCCCTTACACTCATATATATACCAAGGAGGTCATATCATTTGTATCATCCAATAATTATTCATTTATGTAATTTAAAGTAGCTTCCCCCCTAGAAGAGGATGATTTTTAAGTCGTTTATCTATCTTTTATTTTTCTTTCTGAAATGGTTGCATAACATTTGGTATTAGAGATTTGGATTATAGGGTTTTTCTTCTTCAAACACGACATCTTACCTTTTTTTCTATTATTATTTTTATAAAAGGATTTAGAACCTAAAATTGTAACCAAGTGGAGTAAAAGATATTGGGGAACTCTTGTATGAATTTCAGATCTTGGTTCTCTATACTGTCAGAGATAAGATCTGAGGAAGTTAAGGTTTTTGTAGGCTCCAGAATCCAATCTCAAATAGGTGACCTAGGGAAAATCGTCATAATTTTTCCTTCGAGCATCAAATTTGAATTTTGTAAAAAGTGGGTAAAATTGAATAGATTGTATATTTTGTGTAGAATTTTTAGGGTCGAAGGTAAAAAAATTGATGTGTGGCACTTTGTACAAGTTCACTCTACTGAATAAATCGATAATCAGGTCATCGTGGGAGATTGGGCATAACTATTTCTTGAGGAATCCAATCTCAGTATGACTTGTGGGGTTGGAGATAAAACTCAGAGGGATACCAAAGGATGAAATTTCATACATTAGAGAAATTAAATTATAGAGATACAACAGTTTCAATATCAATATCCTAAAAAACAAGAAAAGTTGAGTAATTGTTTTTTAAATTTGCATAACTTTTATTTGAAAAATCAGTTTGAATTTATTCAAAGGGCATATAGAAGCATAGATATCATGGTTGAATTAAAAAATGTCTTGAAACAAAAAATTTCACACACCTATTAAGGAACCAGAAATCTCTTCTATGACGCATGAAGAAGAGGAAGAAATGCAGCATGATATTTCAAAATGTCAAGGCCAAGTGCAACAAATTTAACTCTCAGAAAGAGTAACCAAAAATTAATTGGACGAAATAATGAATGTTAATATGGATGGTTTAAAAGGGAACATGGATGCTTTAGAAAAAAAATGAAAGGTTTGAAGGATGGCTTAAAAGAAGAAATGGAAGGTTTGAAGGAAGGTTTGATAAAGTTGCTTATTAATGGCAACAAGGTATTCCATGAAACTCATGATGAGAACAAAAGGAATGATTTTAGAGACTCTAAATTTAGGGTGAAGACCTACCAAATTAAAATTATTTATATGATTATGTTTGATGTCAAGTATCCGATAACATGGATACTATAGATGGAGAAATATTTTTATCTACAAGATGTGCAACCCTCAGAAAAGGTACGTATTTCATCTTTATATTTAGAACCAAATCAGTTTGTATGGCATAGATGCATTTTTTCTCATAAAACACCTCTCACCTGGTCTATTTTTACAAAGGAAATGATATCCCATTATGAATATACAAAGAGCAACACCTTCTTTAGCAAGCTGATAAATCTCAAACAATGAGGGTTCAATGGCGGAGCACATTGAAGATTTCCAAAAATTGAATATTAAGGTAAAAAATATTACAGAGGAGCATAGGATTTATGTCTTAAAATGGGCTTTAAAGGATAACATCCAACGTGAGTTTTTCCTTTAGGAACTCGATTCATTGGAGAAGGCATTCAGGGTGGAAAGTGTCAGAAATACTAAGAGGGGCGGTGAATCAATATTCCTTTCAATTAGTAGTATTATTGATATTTCAGAGCATTAGTTAATATTAAATTATTGTCAGTGTTTGTAAAATGATAGTAGTAAACAAAAGGACCACAAATGCACACAATTTTTAAGGTGGAAACCTCCTCTGGGAAAAAAACCACCTCAATTCTTTTATAATAATTATTTAATATTCAACTCCAATTGAAAAGAAAGCTCCAACTTCCTAGATTCTAGAAAATCATTCTTCTCTAGCTCCCACTGGATGGATGCTCCAACGCTCGAGATTCTTGAGTAGTCAACTAAACGAATGCCCCAACACCCAATGAGCTACAGCTCACCCTAGAACCACCCTACCACCCTAAATTTTTTCACAGGCTTGAACATGTTGGTGACCTCATGCACCAGCTTAGCACCACCCTACCACCCTATAGAATAATAAAAGAATAATGGAATCACGTACCATGGAAAATGGTCCACTTTACAATGATATAGAATGATGTAGAAGAAGAATACACACTAGAACATAACCCCAACTATGACACAAATACCTAATGATGATCCTAGACCTCCCGACACTTCCTCTTCAATTCTTGGCAGATAGACACTTGTAAAAAATTTACAATTATGCTTTTACAGTGACTCAATACAATGATAGCTTTACAATGATTGTATGCAGTGCTCCCCACTTGAAGACTTCATATGGTGAACTTCTTGTTGATGTTCTGCACCTTGATTACTGCTCTTGTCATGCTACCTTTTATTACTCTTCAAAAAATTAGATCATGAATTTAGTATTATCTTGATGAATATATAATACCTGCAAAAATTCTTCAAGGAAATGCCCATGACATGCTAATAGAAAAACATACCTCATACTGCATAGCATATTCCAATGCTAAAAAAAAATTAGAATACAACGAACCTGATACAATTAAGAGATGAACATGCATATACAGAATACACTTATCTAGAGCTTACCTCTGCTACACCTTGCTTTGCTTTGTTGCCATAGAAATTTTGGTCCTTTGCAGCCCTTGATAGCACATGATTTAGCTTTTTCTTTCCTTCTAGGAGCTCTATATTGAATCTTGCGTATATCTGTTATTTCAAATCCCCAATATGTGATTTTAGATCTTGTAGTATTCCTCTGAGTCTTATTTCCAATGCTACGTGTCTGACCCAATTTGTATTCTTCATGAAAAAGTTATGACCAATCTCTCACAATGACTTAATTATGGACTGGTTCAGTAGAGTGAACTTGTACGACGTTCCACGTGTCACTATTTCCTCATTCGGAATTGAAATTGATACACATAAAACTACAATCTATGGAATATCCTCCACATTTTACAAAATTCCAATCCGATACTCAGAGAAAGAGAGTGATGATGATTTTCCCAAGGTCCGCTCTTTGAGATAAAGTTTAGGAGCCTGCAAAAACCCTAACTTCAATAGATCATATCTCCGAAAATATTGTGCACCATGATCTGAAATGTTTACACGAGATTCCTCAAGATTTCGGCTTTGCCTCATCAAAATTTTAGCTTCTAAACCTCCGTAGAAAAAAAAATTATAGTGAAAATTCCATGATGACATGTTTCAAGTAGCTAAATCCCTACATGAGGAGGATATGAGGATCACAATTTATATAAATGCTTAGGTTGAGAGGTTCTTCAACAAGTTAACATGGGAGGGATTTTTGTAGCTTAAAAATTATTAATTATTTACTTTTCAACGAACACAACCAATTATTAGTGTCATGTTACAACCCCATGGGGTTTTTGCCCACTAACTAGGGTTACTAACTTCAAACATGAGTATATATCAAACTGTGAAGAATTACATGGCATGCCATATATCAACAGAAACATTTCGACATGTAGAAACCATCAAATATATCCTTGACTAGGAATACATTAATTTGTAAGGTCAAAATTCCCATACAAGATCGGGGTAGCCCCTAGTGCTGCTTTGGTTGACATCAATGACAACCACTGATCAACATATATCCCTTTGGATTTGATGGCAACACAATTACTCCCCCTTCGATCATGAAACCTCTTCTTACAACATTCTCTCCCCTTTTGAAATCGATGGCAAAGGGTAACTCCTCTGACACACAACAATCTTGCGGACCTGTACGCACTTCCACTCCCCCTTTATATTCTGAATAAGGGAAATCTAATGAGAACTTGGGATAATCCAAAGATTCTGATGAAGATATTCAAATGCTTCATGAGGTAAAGGTTTAGTGAAGATATTAGTGATTTTTTCTTTCGTAACAACATATTCAAGTTTGATATTATTTTCAACGACTTGTTCTCTAACAAAATGATATTTGATCGGAATGTGTTTTTTTTTAATGCATGACAGGATTCTTGGAGATGTTGATGGCACTAGTGTTATCACAGAATATGGGAATAGGCTCACTGAATTGTACTTGAAGATCTTGCGAAGTTTGTTTCATCCAAAGGACTTGAGTACAACAAATTTTCACTGTAATTGTAATATTCCCAATTAGTCATAAGCTAATTGGAATATTCATTTTTGTTTCCTATCTTTGTTTAAAGAATACAATAGCAAAGGAGATTCATAATAATCCTTAATAAAGAATATACACATGCCAAATGTAAAAAGGCTAAATCTTGGTTGCTAAATCAAGCACCCTTAGGTGTGAAAGGGGCTGGAATCTTTTGATTGGGTTAACCTTGACCAAATCTACAGCACCATCATGGAGTGGCCATCAATGAGGCATAGCATAGTTTTATATGGAGATGCTTTGTGTGAAAGGATTGATTTCATTGGAGGTGGTTTAGGGTTTGCAAGATCTTAACTTATAAAAGGAAGAGGATGGTAGCATTAGAAGGTTGTTGATGATATGATATTTTTCTGAGTATATTGTCTATTTAGACATATCTCATTCTCTTGTTGTTTAGTTGAGAATAATGTTGTTTAGCATTGGGTGTTCCTGGTCGAGAATCCCACCTCTTCCCATTGAGTAGCTCTTGGGAGAGATTGCATTGCATTGTCCACTATCTGGCTGAAGGCCAAGCTTCTTCTTTCAACTACAATGCAGATCCTATTGAGGGTTTGGTTGTCTTTGCAAGCTATAGCAAGTGGAGGCTAGATCTCTTCAGATCTAGACTATTACAGTGCTCCTTTTCAGTGGAGGATACTTCTACTTCATTGGGAGGAGAGTATTGGATGATTGGAGCATCATTTTCATATCTTGACATGTGGCCAACATGGAAAATTTTAGGGGCTAATATTTGTGGGTGGGCTAATTTTCAATGATTTTTCCATAAAAAAGATTTGCCAATTTCCACTTTTATAAAAACGATTCACCCAAATTTTACAATATAAAATTATTATACCTTAAAAATTGCCAGCATTATATAGAGACTATATATAAAACCATTATAAATTTGAATAATTTTACATATATATCAATAAAAAATTTATAGTTTGCATATTAGGGACTAGTGAGATTCGCCAATTTTTTAAACTTTGACATAATTTTTCATCCTTAAAATTTTCCCTGGTGGCTAAACACATTCTAAAAGCTACAACATAGTTTCACTTCCAAATCTACTTTATTCCTGTAAGTGCAGTTGTAGGGTGTTTTAGCACACCATTTGAAGAGTTGGTTTTCAAGTTTTCGGGATCTACCCTTCATTTTTGAGATCCATTGGAGGAGGTCAATCTCTTGTTCATATCAGATCAGATCTGAATATTTCTGAATATCTGAATATTTCTACAGATCTGCATATTTAGATCTTAGATATACTCCTTTTACGTGGTGTAATGCTGAAAACCCCAAGGGGATTCTGAAGAAGAGCCTATATAGTGTATGGATCTGTTATAGATCTGAATTTTCATGCACTTATTTTCTCTAGATCTAAAGTTTAATCTTAAGCTATTGCAGCCTAATAAAATAACACTGTAAGGAAATTTCAGTATTTATATATGGTTGCAACACCTCTTTTTTAGGATTTTCTTCTATTGGAGGCTATCTTTTCTTGTTATACATCTTATGGGCCACTCTTTATTTCTATTTTGCTGCTGTTATAACAAATGGAATGTCTCCATATTGGCCTCCTACTCTATTTAAGATTAACTACATTATTTTCATAACATTCTTCATTCTATTGTTGCATTCCCCATCTGGGAATATTACAGTGGTATCAAAGCATCATCTTGGCACAACCTGTGCTTTCTAAGAAATAAATATGTCTTCTGAAGGAGGAAAGCCTCTTACTGATAGAGAGAGGTGGTATCAAAAGAGAAGAGACAAAAGATTTCATTACACTGACGAAGAAGAAGACAAGGGTATAACCCCTTTATCTGGAGGAATGAAAGGGAAGGAGATCTCAAGACTTCTTCTCCAAACTATGCATGAGCTTAAAAGAGAAATCAAGGTAATAAGGAGGGAAAGACATGAAGGTCCCTCAAGAAGGTTTGCACATGAACAAAGCATGAGTTCTTCATATTATGTGTGTGAGCATTTAGCCACACAATCATATCTACAATGTTGTAGCATGCCTACATTCTTGGCATGAGAATAACCAGAAGGAGAAACACCAAAGGAGGATACACTTGGTGACTATCTCCAAGAATATGAATCTCAGTCTAGAAGATTCAAGGAGCATCTAAGCTTCCAAGGGTTTTGTCATCTTAAAGAAGAAAGAAGACCCAACAACTACAATAGAAGAAGGTGCATGTAGCACGCTTTGGGTAGATTCTTTCTACCTACTTTTGATGGGTCACCCAAGAGCACAACCAAGTCTTGGGTAAGGAAGCTAGACACATATTTCCAACTGCATCAAGTTTCAGAAGAAGAATCCATTAGAGTAGCAGTGCTGCATCTTGGAGGCAAGGCTTATGCTTGGTGGTTATTTGAATCTTCTTCATTGAATAATGCAAATATATCTATTTATGAAAAGTTCACTAGGAGGTTAGTGAAAATATTTGATTTGAAACAATATGAAACTTCCTTGGCAGAGCAAACCAAACCCAATAAATCAGAAGCTTTGCATGAGTTGGGAGGATCCATGAAGCCAAATCCATTTCAGAACATTTTTTAGGGGGCTAAATATCTGCAACATGCTTTGCCAAGGGCAAAGGCCCCACTTCAGCAAAATCTTTCTTCTCAAGAAGAAGATATGAGGATTTCTCTTTCAAGAGGAGATCACGATAAAGGATCTTTTAATAATAAGGTATTATCCATTTTTGAGGAGGAGGAAGACGAAGAGCTGGGAAGATCCTCCAGTGCTGTGATAGCAGGATGAGATATACTTATATTTGGAGATGGAGATGAAGTAATTTCATCAACTAGAGGAACTCTTGCATCTTTGCAAGGAATTACAAAGGATCTTACATATGAAGATCATGAGAAGCATGTATCTATAGGAAATGAGGCAAAAAAAAGAGGGATCATAGTTCTGACATAGCAGGAGATCATCCACCATCACATGGAGTTGAGGATGGAGAAATTTCTCCAATCAGAAGCACTCTTGCATCCTTAAGAGTGATACCTAATTATCATAAAACTTCCACACAAGAAACAGAGATGAATTTTTGCAGTGGAAGCAGGAATATGATGATCCCATCTATTATATACATGAGGATGATCCATGAGACATCATTATATTGTGGTAAACCAACTGGGAGGCCACCTGATTTAGTTTTGATGAAAGATGTATCACATCTTGATGCTCCATTCATAGATCCAAGAAGGAAAGAAGCATTGGAAGATCGCAACATAGCACTAAGAGTGTTGGGTGAGCTCAAAGGGAGGGAGATAATCTCCCAATAACACCATTATCCATTCTCTCATCTCATACTGCACTGAGAGAAAATGATGCAAGATTGGAGGATGACACCATCATGGGGCAAGGAGAGCAGTCCTTGGCTATGGAGACTTAGAATATGATCTCACTTGGAGAAAAATCTTCAATACATGACAAAATATGGTGGTCACACATGCATATTTTGGCAAGACAAAGGAATTTTTGGATAGATGATAACCTTCCATGGGAGACTAACTTCCAAAAACTTCCACCTTCATTTGAGCATGTGCATATGCAAGAAGGGCAGCAAGGAGGGGATAATGACCTTCCAACATATATCTTTGGCATGAGAGATGTCAAGGAGGAGAGAAGCCACCTGACATAAATTTCAGTTGATAGATCATGAGCGTTGTCATTGTTGGGGAGTTTAGATCCATATTGGAAATCCCAACTGTTGGAGGATTACTCCAAGGATATTCACACATGCATGATACTTGATGACTAGCTACATGAAGAGGGATATTCATTCCAAGAAGGAGTCATCTATGATCATGGTAGGATCTTATTTTCTAGAGCCTCCAAGCTCAAGAAGAAGTTGCTACAAAGGGCCTATGAAGAGTTCTGCTTCAGCCACACATATTCCATGAAGATCTACAACATCATCATGAAGAGCTACACTTGGAAGGGCTTTGAAGGAGAACTATATCAACATTTTCAAATATGCATGTACCATGTGGAGATGGGGTAGAAACATAAATCTATGGAGTATTTAACTCAACCATCTATTTCTCTTTTTGAGGAAGGGGAAAAATCTATGCACCACTCCATTTGTTTGAGGAGAAATTTTGGTGAAAAATATGCTCATGTAAATAATGTTTCATTTGATTATTGTTTTCATTTCTTTCACCATGTTTATGCAGGCCATGACTCCAAGGAGGATTATTTTACCTTATAAACATCATGGCCAACTTTGGGCCACAAAAAGTTATAAACATGGCCACTCCCTTGGAGGACAAAGGGAGATTTTGTTTCATGATGGGTGCATTCCTAAAGCACCAAATATATCTCACACTTTCAGCCATAGTGAGATGACATGGGCATCAAGTAAATGGTGGGGAAACCACTTACCACATCATGATCTGATGCAAGTAGGAGATGCACTGCGCTGGTTCCACATGTGGGACTATGACCCACCTCCATATGCACAAATTTCTATTTGTATGTATGTAGTTTTGATCCCATACATTGATGATGTACTTGTACTTTTTATGGGAATGTATGGAGGGAGGATGGGAGGTATGTATGTGCCCTATGGGATGGATATTCTCCATGTATCTTATGTTACGTGTTTCAGAAAGAACATTGGGAAAGCCATGTTCATTTCATTTGAGATATTGTCTCCTTATGGGATGGGTTATTTACATCTCATGAAAACTTTGGAGGAGAAATTCATGGAGGGCTGGATTGGTGAACACTTTGCTGATGGAGGAATCTTATCACATGATGGTGTCACCTATGGAGGAGGAGAAGAGTTGCAACACTCACCTTATCAGTTGCTTGAGGACAAGCAACATTTGGGAGGGGAGGACACTAATATTCCCAATCAGTCATAAGCTAATTGGAATATTCATTTCGGTTTCCTATATTTGTTTAAATAATAAAATAGAAAAGGAGGTTCATAATACTCCTTAATAAATAATAAATCCATGCCAAATGTAAAAAGGCTAAATATTGGCTGCTAAATCAAGCACCCTTAGTTGTGAAAGGGGTTGGAATATTTTGACTCAGTCAACCTTGACCAAATCTACAGTGCTGTCATGGAGGAGTGGCCATCAATGAGGCACAACACAGTTTTAGATGGAGATGATTTGTGTGAAAGGAGTGATTTCATTGGAGGTGGTTTAGGGTTTGCAAGTTCTTAACTTATAAAAGGAAGAGGATAGTAGCATTAGAAGGTTGTTGATGATATGATATTTTTCTGAGTATATTGTCTGTTTAGACATATCTCATTCTCTTGTTGTTTAGTTGAGAATAATGTTGTTTAGCATTGGGTGTTCCTGGTGGGGAATCCCACCTCTTCCCATTGAGTAGCTCTTGGGAGAGATTGCATTGCATTGCCCCCTATCTGGCTGAAGGCCAAGCTTCTTCTTTCAACTACAATGTAGATCCTAATGAGGGTTTGGTTGTCTTTGCAAGCTGCAGCAAGTGGAGGCTAGATCTCTTCAGATCTAGACTATTACAGTGCTCCTTTTCAGTGGAGGAGACTTCTACTTCATTGGGAGGAGAGTATTGGATGATTGGAGCATCATTTTCAGATCTTGGCATGTGGCCACCCACATTCTAAACCCTACAGTGTAGTTTTACTTCCAGATCTGCGTTATTCCTGTAGGTGCAGTTGTAGGGTGTTTTGGCACACCATTTGAAGAGTTGTTTTCAAGTGTTGGGGATCTGCCTTCATTTTTGAGATCCATTGGAGGAGGTCAATCTCTTGTTCATATCAGATCAAAGCTGAATATTTCTGAATATCTGAATATTTATGTAGATCTGCATATTTAGATCTCAGATCTACTCCTTGTACATGGTGTAATGTTGAAAACCCCAAGGGGATTCTAAAGAAGAGCCTATATAGTGTATGGATCTGTTATAGATCTGACTTTTCAAAGACTTATTTGCTCTAGATCTAAAGTGTAATATTCAGCTGTTGCGGCCCAATAAAATAATGTTGTAAGGCAATTTCAGTCTTTATATATGGTTGCAACACCTCTTTTTGAATATTTTATTCTATTGGAGGCTACTTTTTCTTGTTATACATCTTATGGGCCACTCTTTATTTCTATTTTGTTGTTGTTATAACAAATGGAAGGTCTCCATATTGGCCTCCTACTCCATTTAAGATGAACTGCATTATTTTCATAACATTCTGCATTCTATTGTTGTATTCCCCATCTGGGAATATTACAGCAATGTATTCTTCTTCTGTTGTAGATAACGAGATTGAGGTTTGTTTTTTGCTCAACCATGATACGAGACAACCACCTAGACAGAATTCTACTCCACTAGTACTCTTAAGATCATGAATGTTTCCTACCCAATCTGCATCTATAAAGGCTTGAATAATTATATTGTTACCCTTGGGATGTCGCAAGCCATATTCTATTGTGCCCTTTAGATATTGAAGAATTCTTTTGATGGCAATAATATGTGATTCTTTTGGTGCTGCTTGGAATCTTGCTACTTGTCCAACTTCTTGCATAACATATGGTCGAGAGGTTGTTACATATAGAAGAATACCAATCATAGATCTATACAACCTCTCATCCACATCCTTCGATGATTCGTCTATGCTCAATTTGCAACCTGTTACCATCAGAGTAAGGACGGGTTTGCAATCTTCCATTTTGAATTTCTTAAGCATTTCATTGATGTACTTGGCTTGACATCTAAATATTCCTTTCTCTTGTTGAGATATTTGAAGCCCTGAGAAGTATGTCAGCTTAGCAAGTAAAGACATCTCGAACTCACTTTTCATCTTTGTAGCAAAGTTCTTACTTAGGCGATCATCATTGCTACCAAATATTATATCATCCACATATACCTCAACGCTTGTTAAATTATCTTTATCTATTTTTTCATAAATATTGCTATCAATAGTACCTTTCTTGAACCCTTGTTGACGTAGAGTCCATCAAGACAAGCATACCATGCTCTGGGATCCTACTTGAGACCATATAGAGCCTTCTTTAACCTACAAACATATTGTTCTTTTTCTGATAGTTGAATACCTTCATGTTGTTCGATGTAAACTTCTTCTTTTAATTCGCCATTCAAAAATGATGACTTAACATCCATTTGGTAGAATTTGTTTTTTCTTGAACATGCATAGACAAGAAACATTCGAATGGATTCCATTCTGGCAACTGGTGCAATTGTGTCATCGAAATCAATTCATTCCACTTGTGCATAGCCTTTGCAAACCAATTTTTCTTTATTTCTGGTAACCTGTCCATCTTCATTCAATTTGTTCCTGAACACCCATTTAGTCCTAATGACATTTTTATCTTTTGGCCGTGGAACTAATTCCCAGGTGTTATTCTTCTTGATTTGATCCAATTCTTCATTCATAGCTGCTATCCAATGTTCATTTTGTTTGACTTCCTAAAAAAATACTAGGCTCAAAGGTTGCTCGAAAAGCAATGTGAGCTTGTTATGATGAACGAAACTGTCGACCTTAATTTATGTCACCAATGATTTGATTTGATGGATGGTTCTTTTGAATCCATTCTTTTGTTCTCTTTGGAGGAGCTTCTTGTTGTTGTTCTAGTATATCTTGATGATCATTATTTACTTCTTCTTGGTTGATAGTTGCTTCTTGTTCTAGAATTTTTTCTATTTCCTTTTCAGCCTTTGTCTCAAGTTTCAAAGATTCTAGATCCTCATCATTATTCATTATAACACCATCTTCATCAAATGTAACATTTATTCTCTCCAATATTTGTTTTCATCTTATATTATAGAATTTATAGGCATTTATTTTGTGTGAGTAACCAATAAAGATACCTTCGTCAACACATGATTCAAACTTACCCTACTTTTGATATTCTCTTTTGATATAACATTTGCTTCCAAAGATTCTGAAATATTTTACATTAACTGGTTTTCCTTTCCATAATTCATATGGGGTCTTGTTGCAATTATTTTTTAGAAGACTTCAGTTGATAATGAAGACTTCCATATCAATTGCTTGAACCCAAAATTTTTCATCCAATTTTTAGTCCTTCAACATTGTTCTGCCCATTTCCTGTATGGTTTTGTTCTTTCTTTCAGCAACTCCATTTTGCTGAGGTGTTCGTGTTGTTGATAATTGTCTTTTTATTCCATTTTCATCATAGTAGTGCTGAAATAATTTGGAAGTGAATTCTCCACCATTATCTGATCTTAGACATTTTATTTTCAAATCAGTTTCATTTTCGACCAACTCCTTGTAGATCTTAAAGCACTCAGATGCTTCAGATTTTTCTTTAGGAAACTAACGGTTGTAACCTGGTATAGTCATATATCATTAACATGAAATATGATTCTCCATCTAAGCCTTTTGTTCTCAGAGGACCACATATATCAGTATGTATCAATTCCAATGGATGTGATGCAAAGTGCTTTTTTTTTTTAAATTTGACTTTTGTCCACTTGTCTTGCCGACGGGCCTCACATAGTGTAAGGTTTTGAGATTTCCATAATTTCTCGTACTCATTCCTTTTTGCGTAGCCTGATAATATTGTAAAATTTTATGTGACCCATTCATTTGTTCCATAACCATATTTCATCTTCTTTAGCTAGTATACATGCTTTAGTTGCTTCATCCAGAACATATATGTCATTTGCATCTCGACTTGCTGTAGCCACAATTTTACCATACCTGCCTTTCCTGATTTCACATTTTGTGGAGTTCAATAGAATTGTGTGTCCTTGATCACACATTTGTCCAACCCTGAGCAGATTTTGATTCATGTTTTCAACCAATAGAATATTCTTGGCTAGAACATCATTGCTTCCGAGAGTGATGGTACCTGATCTTATAACATTTGAAGATCCATCATTTCCAAAGGATACAGTTGCATCCTTCTTCTCTTTCAAACATACAAATTTCTTTCTATATCCAGTCATATGCATTGAGAAGCCACTATCAACATACCACACATCTTTTTTGTTTTGAGCCATGAGAGTGAGAGCACAATTATCAGTCTTCTTCTTCTTCCATGTTTGTTTGCTCAGTGGCTTCGAAGATTCTTCTGGAGGATTTTCAAGTCTGCAGTCTCTGGATATGTGTCAAAAGTTTCGACATTTGTAACATTCCATATTATTTCTTAAATGTTAAAATCTATTGATGTTTTGTTGAGCCCTGGGAGGTTAATATTTGAAATATCTCCTGGAATTATATTGGTTCCTAGGGTACGTGTAAAATCGTATAGATTTATGACCAAATTTTCCACATGAATAACAATATCCATGAAAAATATGTTGGTACCTGGATGGAAATCTTCATCGAGGAATTGTCTTCCAAGGTTTTTCTTGTGAATCATGTCCAATGAAGTCTACATGCATGTCAGATCTCATAGGTTCATTGTATTTTGTTGTAGAAGGTCATGCTTCTTCTTATTTGTAACCTAGGCCAATTTTTTCGTTGTAAGATCGTTGATTGTTGATGAGTTCTTCCAATGCCCTTGAGTCGTTGGCATAGTTTTGGATAGTTTTTCCCTTCTTCACTTCCTTACGTAGCTAGACTACTTCGGCTTCTAATGCTTCCCTTTCTTGGTTGCTTTCTTCCAAATTATTTTGAAGTGACTCTTCAATACAGTTGTGTTCTTGAACTTCAATTTTCAGACCTTAAAATTGTTCTTCAAGAGTATTGGAATGGATCTTCTCAGCCTTAAGCTCTTTTATAAGCCTGCCTGCCTCCTTAGAAAATTCTTCTATGGTCAACCCCTCTTCTTCGTTGTTTGATAACTCTTGTTTATTGTGCTTGGCCATAAACAATACTCTCTCATTGGATTCTTCTTCACTGTCACTGTCTTCATCGTATGACGAGCTATCTTCTTTAGAGAGAAATTTCCTTTTGAATCCTTTATTTTTGCCTTGCTTGTTGAATTTCTTAAAGCCTTTCTTTCCTTTTGAGTTTCCATCACTTCTGTTTAGACATTTTTCTGCAAAATTCCCAACCTCACCACAACAGAAACATATCAATGGAAGTTTACCATTGAATTTTCCCTTACCAATTTTTAGTTTTCTCCTAAAGTAAGCATATTATCCATCTGAAATACCTTCATCATCTTCCTTTTCTTCACACTTGAAGGTGCATCTCTTTTACTTTGAAGGTTGTTTGTCCTTATTGGTTTTATTAGATGCAACAAACATAGTTTCTAGATGTGAAGTAACCTCTTCTTCATCAAGTCTCATTTTATATGCTGTGAGAACTCCATGTAATTACTCTTTGTTGATTTTGTCCAGATTTGCATTGGATTCTAAGACTGATACCTTTGGGTTGAATCTCCCTGGTAATGTTATATGAATCTTTCATATAATAATATTCTCATCAACAGGCTCTCCCAATCCTTCCAGAGTGTTGGTTATTTCATCAACGTGTTGGAAGTATGCAGCAATGTTGCCATCTTCTTTCATTCTAAGTTGCTCAAATTTTGCTATGTAGATTTGAAGCTTTGCTCCTTTGACATTTGAGTCACCTGCATATATATTATCAAGCTTGTCACATAAATTTTTGGTGATTTTACAACCCAACACCTTATGATAAGCAGATTCAATAAGTCCACTGAAAATAATATTCTTTTCTTTTGCATCATTTACCAAATTCTTCTTACCTTGTTCATCTGCGGTTAGTGTAAATGCATTTTGAACAGTGTCCCATACTTCGTAACCTTACGCCAAGAGATAGACCTCCATTATTCCTTTCCATAGTGCATAATTATTTTCATTAAACAGAGGTACACCATTCTTTGTATTCTCCATGACCTCCTTCCAGCTGTTAAACTTCTATTGAAGGAACCAAGCTCTGATACCAATTTTTGGAAATACTAAAAGCAGGGTGAATTAGTATTCCTTACAATTAGTATTATTGTTAATATTTCAGAGCATTATTTAATCTTCAATTATTATCAGTGTTTGTACAATGATAGAAATAAACAAAAGGAACAAAAATACACACAATTTTTAAGGTGGAAACCCCCTTTGGGACAAAAACCACCTAAATTATTTTCTCAGAATTCTTTAATATTCAACTCCAATTGAAAAGAAATCTCCAACTTCCTAGAATCTATAAAATCATTCTTCTCCAACTCCCACTAGATGGACACTCCAATGCCCAAGATTCTTCAGTAGTCAACTGAACAGATGCCCCAACACCAAATGAGCTGCAACTCACTCTAGCACCACCCTACCACCCTGAATTTTTCACACGCTTGAACCTGTTGGTCACTTCATGCATGATCCTAGCACCCTACCAACCTATAGAAGAATAAAATAAGAATGGACTCACGTACCAAGGAAAATGGTCCACTTTAAAATGATATAGAATGATGTAAAATAAGAAGAGACACTAGACCATAACCCCAACTATGACACAAATACCTAATGATGATCCTAGACCTCCTGACACCGCCTCTTCAATTCTTGGCAGATAGACACTTGTACAAATTGTACAATGATGCTTTTACAATGACTCAGTACATGATACCTTTACAATGACTGTATGTAGTGCTTCCCACTTGAAGTCTTCATGTGGTTAACTGCTTGTTGTTGTTCTGCACCTTGATTGCTACCCTTTCTTACTCTTCAAAACATTAGATCATGCATTGAGTCTTATCTTGATGAATATATAATACCTACAAAAATTCTTCAAGGAAATACCCATGACATGATAATAGAAAAACTTACCTCATCCTGCAGAGCATATGTCAGTGCTAAAAAAAGATTAGAATACAAAGAACCTAATACAATTAAGAGATGAACATGCATATAAATAATATACTTACTTGGAGCTTACCTATTCTACACCTTTATTTTCTTTGCTGCCCTATAAATTCTGGTCCTTTGTAGCCCTTGAGAGCACATGATCTAGCCTTTTCTTGCCTTCTAGGAGCTCGATATTGAATCTAGTGTATATTTGTTATTTCAGATCCCCAATATGTGATTTTCGGTCCTGTAGTATTCCTCTGAGTCTTATTTTGAATGCCATAAGTATGACCCAATTTAGATTCTTCAAGGAAAATTTATGCCAAATCTCTCACAATGACCTAATTATGGACTGGTTCAATAGAGCAAACTTGTAAGGAATGCCACGTGTCACTATTTCCTAATTCGGCTCGGAAATTGATACAAAAAAAACTACAATTTGTGCACTATCTGCCACTTTCTACATAATTCCAATCTAATACTCAGAGAGAGATATTTATGATTATTTTCCCAAGGTCAAATCTTTGAGATGAAGTTCAGGAGCTTGCAAAAACCCTAACTTCCACAGATCACATCTCCGAAAATATTGTGCACCATGATCTTAAATTTTTACACAAGCTTCCTCAGGAATTTGGCTTTGCCTCATAAAAAAATCAGCTTCTAAACATTAGTATAAAAAAAATTATAGTGAAAATTCCACGATTTCCTGTTTCAAGTAGTGAAATCCCTACATGAGGAGGATATGAGGATCACAATTTATATAAATTCTTAGGTTGAGAGGATCTTCAACAAGTGAATGTAGGAGGGATTTTAGGAGCTTAAAAATTATTAATTATTGATTTCTAAATGACCACAACCAATTATTAGTGTCATGCCACAACCCCATGGGGTTTTAGCCCACTAACTGCAGTTACTAACTTCAAACATGAATATCTCTCAAACCGTGAAGAATTACGTGGCGTGCCATATATCAACGGAAACATATCGACAAGTAGAAACTATAAAAAATATCCTTGAATAGGAATATAGTAATTTTTTAGGTCAAAATTCCCATTCAAGATCAGGGTAGCCCCTGGTACTACTTGGGTTGACATCAATGACAACCACTGATCAACAACAAGAATAGTTGAAAGCAAAATTATGGAAGCTAGGAATTATACCACTCACAACTATAATGGCATAAGTGTTTTTGCTCTTAGTCTTCTACAGCCTAGAAGGTTGACGCCACAACAATTGGATGAAAAAAGTAGCAAAAGGGATTTGTTACAGTTGTAATATAAAATACGCTAAAGGTCGTAAATGTGTCAAGAAGAAATTATTCTACATAGATTTTGAAGAGGATGAAGAAAAGGAACAAGAAACATAAAAAGAGTAGGATATACACCAAGAACTAACCCTAGATAAAGAAGAAATAAATCCATCCATACCTTGTAATGCATTGGTAGGAATTACCGCTCCTCAAAATCTCAATATAGAAGATATATTAAGAATAAAAAGGTAATATTTTTTATTGATTTGGGTAGTGCCCATAATTTTATCCATTGTAAGATAGCCAATGAATTGAATTGCTTCCTATATCCAGCACTAGAGTGTCAAATGATGGTTGCAAATAGATTAACTATAAGTTTCTCTTGAAAGTTCCATAATATCAAGCTAACCATGGGAGAATATGTCTTTAATATTCCAATGGGTGGTGCTTATGTTGTACTAGGAGTCTAATGGTTACAATATTTGGGGATGATAAATTTAATTTTCAAGAACTTTTCTTGAAATTATTTTGGGAAGGAAACGAAGTTGAATTGAGGGGTACCATAGGGAAACCATGAGATATAATCAGCTTTAATGGCATGAAAAAGCTTCTGAATAAATAAATACGAGGCATAATTTCACAATTATTCTCACCATGGGTTCAAACATCGAAATCATCTATTTCTCCAGATCTCCAAAAATTTATGGACAATCATTCCAATGTATTTGAAACTCCCAAACACCTCCCACCTATTCATGATCAGGATCATTCTATTCATTTGATTCCAGAGAGTGTTCCTCCAAACATCAAACCTTAGAGATATCCATATTCCCAAAAGAATGAAATTTAACATATGGTTGTATAAATGTTAGATGTTGGTAATTCAACCTAGAGAATGAACATTTCCATAGTCATGAACATGATGTTGAGAAATTCTGGAGAACTATGTATTTCTCTCGATGAGCCCAACATTTCGAGTGAACATTTCAACCATATTTAGGGGCAGGAAGCCAAATCCACAGTTATATGCTTTGGCTTCCTGCCTCTGAAGATGGGTGAAGTGTTCACTCAAAATGTCGAGCTCATCGAGAAAAATACATAGTTCTCCAAAATTTCTCAACATTATAGATCATGACAGATGTGTCCAGATTATAGGGAGCTTAATAATCTCACTATTAAAGATAAATTTCCCATTCCTGTCATTGAGGAATTTTTGGATGAATTACATGGAGAAATTTACTTCACCAAGTTGGATCTTCGTTTAGGATATCATCAAATTAGAATAAGACTGAAGACATTATGAAAAAAACATTTAAAAATCGTGAGGATCATTATGAATTTTTGGTCATTCCTTTTGGCCTTACTAATGCACCTTCCACATTTCAAGGTCTGATGAATTCCATTTTTAAACCCTTAGATAATTTTTGTTAGTATTTTTTAATGATATAGTAATTTACAACAAGTCTTTGAAGGATCATGTTCAACATGTTGACAGGGTGCTCAAACTATTGGAGGAGAAACAATTATATGAGAAAACCTCCAAATGTTTCTTTGGAGTACAAAAGGTGGAATATTTGGGTCATATTGTATCTCAGAGGGTGTTAAGGTAGACCCTGACACAATTAAAGCCATTACATAATGAAAATCCTCACAATAATAAAGCATCTTCAAGGATTTCTCGAATTGACAAGTTTGTTAAGGATTATGGGAGAAAAAAAACACCTCTAACAACATTACTGAAGCCTGGATGCATTTCCTTGGACTCCATAAGCAACTAAGGCTTTTTAACATATTAAATATTAAATGTGCCAAGCACCAATCTTAGTTATCGCAGACTTCACAAAAACCTTTATTATGGAATGTGATGCCTCAAGAAATGGAATTGTTTTTGTTTTAAGGTAAGAAGGGATATAAATTCATCCAATCAAAGGAACATATTTAAAAAAAAACTATTTATGAGAAGGAAATGTTGGCAATACTAAATGCACTAAAGCAATGGTGACCTTACCTAATGGGAAGACACTTCAAGGTAAAAACAGATCATTATATTATTAAATACTTTTTGGAACAAATATTATCTTCAGAAGAGTAGCAAAAATGGGTCACAAAGATGTTTGCTTATGACTTTGAAATCATCTACAAAAAATGGAAGTAAAATGTTGTTGAAAATGCACTCTCAAGAAAGGATGAGGATGTGGAAGAATTTATTTGTGCCATTTCTATTATCCAACTTGATTGGATAACCGAAGAAAGGGATGAATGGAAGAATGACAAAGAGGTGTTGACACACATTCAAAAGTCACAGCAATAACCCAGTACACCTCATACATTTAGCTGGAAAAAGGATTCATTATGGTACAAAGATCGCTTATATATTTGTAAGAATTCCCATCTCAAGAAAAATATTCTTTTGGAATTGCACACCTCCCCTTTAGGAGGGAACTTAGGATTTTTAAAAATTTACCATAGGGTCAAGAATGACTTTTTTTGGGATGGCCTTAAATATGATATTCAAAAGTTTGTGGCAAAATTTTTTCCTTGCCAACAAAATAAAGTTGACACAATTAAGACCCAGGGTTTGTTACAAACTTTATCCATTCCAAGTTGGCGTTGGGAGGATGTCTCAATGGATTTCATCATAATTTTACCCAAGTCTGAAGGAAAAAGTGCCATCATAGTGGTAGTTGATAGACTTACCAAGTATCCACACTTTTTCACATGATATCATCCTTTTAATTCCAATATAGTTTCTACTACATTTACGAAAACAATTCAAAAGCTACATGGAAACCCAAATATTATTGTAAGTGCCAGATATCCCATTTTCACTAGAAATATTTGACATAAATATTTTCTTGTCTTGGTACTCAATTAGCTCATATTTCATATTATAATCCTCAATATAATGCGAAAAATGAGAAAGTGAAAAAATGTTTGGAATTATATCTTCGTTTCTTTATATCTGATAAAAAAACACAATGTGTCTAGTGGTTACCTCTTGTTAAATGGTGGTATAACACTTCCTTCCATACTACAACAAAAAATTCCCCACTAATGGCACTTTATTGATATCTTCCACCATCCATCACATCATATTTAAGATAAAATTCTAAGGTTCAAGCAATGGAAGATCACATCGAACATCAACAACAAGTTCTCCAACTCTTAAAGGATAACCTCACTTTGGTGTAGAATCGAATCAAACAATGGGCATATCAGCATTGCAGTGAAAGGAGTTTTGATGTAGGAGGTTGATTATTTTTACGGCTACAACCATACAAACAAATGTCCCTCAAGCAAGCTAAGAAGGATAATAAATTATCACCCAAGTACTATGGTCCTTACAAGGTGTTGCAAAATATTGGTACTACGGAATAAAAATTGGAGTTGTCTACATCTTCCCGAGTACACCTAGTTTTCCATGTTTCATGCTTAAATAATTTTATCGATGACAAGCTCCCAGTTAAAAATATGTTTCCATAACTTTACGAGAAGGAAAAATCATATTTTAGTGTAAAGTAGTCATGGAAACAAGAAACCAACAATACATAATCGATTAATTTCAGAGTATCTCATTAAGTGGAAGATCTTACCTGTTGAATATTCCACATGGGAGGATGAGAATTTTATACAGAATCATCTGAAATTGCTCAAGTTTTGAAGACAACACTTTTTTTAAGGATAGGGGCATGTCAGGTCCCTATAATAGTAGCTTATTCCCGTTATTGTTAATTTTAGTGTATCCCCCTATTATTATTGTTGTGCCTCATAGAAGCCCACTATTGTTATTGTTTTTCCCTTACTTTTTATTATTATGTAGGCTCTGATTATATTGTGATGCCTTAGACTCCTATATATGACAAGGAGGTCTTATCATTTGTATCATAAAATAATTATTCATCTATGTAATTTAAATGAGGTTTCCCAATCCAAGAGAATAATTTTTAGGTAATTAATCTATTGTTTCTTCTATTTTGTGAGTTGGTTGCATAAAGTAATTTTTATCATGCCTTTATGACCCATAATATTACAACCATTTTCTTTAATTTCACATAGATTCCTCAAACCAATTTTTCGAGCATCTTATGCTCATTTCCTATCGACATCAATACTCATCTTCCAGGTTCGAAGAAGTGCCTTGGTTTCTCCCCCATTTAAGAGACAACCTCAGGTGGCACAATAGGAATAATTATATCCTATTGATGTCATGGGTATCCCATACTTTGTGACTGTTTCACTTCTCTCATTTAGTCAAATAACCATGCATCCCATAGCACCTTATTCAACAGTGCTTTACATTTGATGCATGGGGATACCCATTTCATTATATTTATTATAGACACCCCTGAGGGCGAAAGAAATTATCTTATTCATCTAGCAGCATATCAGTCACATCAACGTTGAATTGATAGGACCATTTTTGTATGAGTGTAATACTTAATCGTAGTCATCATAATAAGAAATGGATATTCCCGCCTCATATAGACACTTTTGTAACAGTATTTCTCTACAACATGCCTCTTTTTATTTCTTAGTTAAGGATATTTCCCTAATCATCTTCGTAGTAAGTTTCTCTATCTCTCAAGAAGTTTGTAATCCTTTCAAACAGATCTAAAAACACGTGATTTATTTCGGATATATGATTGATACTAACGTCACATATCAGGGTGGAATTGTTTTCATGAGAAAATCGTACACTCGTCTGTATGCAAAAACCACTCAGATTCAATGATCAACACACATAGAGGTTACATTTTTAGTCGAAAGCATCATGAAGATCAAAAATAAAAATATTTCCTAAAGTTCAAGTTAAAAAATTGACACGCATGGGTTCACCACTCCTGGAAATTAACAATCACCCGAAATTTTTATTTAATAGCCACACGGTCATGAAAAATTCCCATTTAGCACCTCAGGTTGCAAAATTACTTAAGAAACATTACAACTCTTGATATTATGGGCTGAAAAAATTGAGTCTTGAGCGTCAAGAAGTGTTAAAGGCAAGGAGATGGTATCTCTCATCTCATTTAAGAGGCAAACAACCACATTGATGAGCCAAAGGAGGGAAGGAGTTTCCAAAAAAATCTATAAATATAAGTTCATGGAGAGCCACAAACAAGAGGAAGTAGTAAAATGTTATACTATTGAAATTGCTCCCTAGTAATCTAGCATAGAATTATAAGAATAATTCCACCATTGAGAGTGTCTTCTATGATTCTTTAAGAGAGAAAGAGCTTTCAAAAGAGATTTAGAAGGGAAATCCTTGTTGATAGTTTTTGAGCACCATTTCTCAAAAAAATCTCTTTAAGTGTCTTTGATACTTCTATTGTAAGACATCTAATGTCAACAATCATTAAAGAGGATCATTTTTTGTATACCTTTGTTGATTTTTTTTCTTCATTAATCTTTTTTACGTGTTATATATTGTATTTTTAGTTTTTTTAGTTCATGCATTTCTTCCATTACTTTGATTTCTATGTTTATCCATTTTTTCCACTAACAACATCCAATTTTTTCTATTTTCCTTGTAGGAAACAACCAACCCCAAGGACATTGTTTTGGGACACATAGTCAACAAACACACCAATAAAATACCCAATTTTCATCCTCAATCAGCTATATTCCCTGGAAGCAAGTCTTCTAGACCAATTCCATGGTTGTTGAAAAAATTCTTCATCAGCATGAGCTTTCATGTGTGCCATCCTTCCTTCAAGGTGTTCCAACCTACACACTAGACACTTAAAAATCATCATATATGCCAAAAATAAATAAAATAAATAAAATGATATATAATTTATGAAAATTAAGTAAAAATGGTAAAATAATTAAAAAAAAAAAAAGTAACTCCTTCTAAAAAGGGTGAAATTAATTTTATTTTCACCATTTGTTTTTACCAAGTTTCAGAGTGAAAAAAAACCCATTTCAGTCTTCAATTTAAAGGAGTCATTTCTTGAAAATTTGTGGATGATTTTCAATGTTGTCTTTTCCAGGTAAGGGCCCTTGGATCTCTCTTCATTTTCAAACTTTAATAATAAAATTCCATTAATGTTTTAGTCTTTTATGTCTTCAATTTTGAAGGAAATTTTTTCATCGGGGTATCACACCCTTCCCGTATCAGGAATTGCGATATTGTCTAGATATCATGGGTTCTGAACCATGAAGGTGTGATATTATTGCACTATCTATAAACATACAGTTGTGATAGGTGCAAAACAAAAATGTGTCTTGGCTTTTAATTGGAAAATAATTAAAATTTCTATTTTAAATAGGTTTGTGTACTTTTCCTTTGTTTTTAACGTGTTATTATAATCACCAAAATTGTTGGAATGGAGAGCAAGAGAGAATGAGGCAGATGACATGATTGTTTCTAATGATGAAAATAACATGTTAGCACTTCAAGAATGTGCTTTAATGAAATTATTCCTGATTCTTGGAATGAGAGAAAAAAATTAGATTATGGATTATATAGTGAGATTGTTGGACCTTGATGAACAATATTTCTATTTTGGTGTACATATACTCACTCTTAACATACAAAACATTTAATTCTTGATAGATATTTCAAAAAAAAAGTCTGATATCTCACTGATTGGTTTGATAGGAGGTGGTGAAAGAACTTATGGGCACATTGTCTAATATTTTTCTTGTGGAACAAGGAAGAGTAGTGGGAAGATACCTATCAAAAATGTGATGGACCTTCATTGAGAACTATTATTTCCATTATGAATTGTGTGGTGGGCAGTGTGGCCCCACATGTAGATACAAAATAACAAATTCAATATGATTTTGAATCCATGGATCCCATCATTTTTAATTGGTGTGTGTAGAAATTATACAAGATGCATGTATATTACCAAACTCCCCTGATCTAACAAATTAAATTATGTTAAATACAGAATCCTTTCACTTAGTTCTTTGCGGAAATTAAATCGCCAATTTCAAAACACGTATGAAGAAAAATCAATTGCACATAAACACAGTTGTTTAATGGGAAAGCTTAAAGCTAAAAACCCCAACTATCATATATTATGTATATCAATGGATCATGTAATAATCTCATACAAATATTAGTACTTCAAGCTCTCAGTACAATCAACAATCATTACACATTGTAATGCAAAAATTTGCATATCTATGCACCAATTTCTTGCCTCCTGATAGCCTGCCTCCACTGCACAATCCCTGCTGAAGAAGACCCTTGAATTAATTCGAATTGGCCTTGCCTTGACTGTAAAATCCTCATTGGCATCTCCAATGTGTGTCAAATGCATTGAATGCATCACTATAGTCACAATAGATAGTCCATCTCACCCTTTCACCTATCTCTCCACTGGGTCTCCACTGGAACTGACATGCAAGTAGTTAATTGTTCTATTTGTTCAATTGCAAGTGAGTATCTAGTTATGAATTAATTAAATAATTAATTCACTAAACTCTCACTAGTGTATCTTCAGTTAGAACTATATAAAACTAGCACAACTGAGTTAAAATAAATAACAACTCCCATAAATACTCTGCCAACTCTTTCACATCTCTGCCACTTCAGTTCTAACTAAGTCCTCCATGCATGAGTCACCAACCACCCTAGGAATTTCGTAATTCCTTCAGCCCACTGATTTGCCAAACATTTTCACTGAAATAAAGTGCTCTAAGAGAATAAGTTGATATTTTTTGTCGGATTATTATTAAGGGCTAATAATAATTGACATGCATCTATTTTTAGATTAGAGATCTATAAATAGACTTCACCCAATATTCTAAAAATAGAAGTTCGTCTATTTTTCCAACTTGATCAACCATCTACAAATAGCATCGTTCAACTTATAGAATATGCTCACCATGTCTAAAAATATACATACACCTAAAAATAGCTTGCAGGAACCACTTAGTGAAGGTGCTTAATTTTCACTAAGCTCGTCATCTTGTTGAATCTCAACACTCCCTCTCAACAAGATAGGGATTATCCTTCACCCTGATCTTGCCTCTTGGTATTTGAATTTACTCCTGGTGAGCACCTGCATCAGAATATCTGCATCCTAATATTCTATAGGAATGTACTGAAGCAACATGATATTCTGCTGCACACAATCTCTGGTATGATGATACCGAATATCTATATGCTTAGATCTATCATGAAACACGGGATTGATCGAGATTTTAATGCAACTCTGATTATCACAATGTATCATTGTAGGATCTAAATGAGAATTGAACAAACCGACCAAGATCTTCCTCATCCAGATAGCCTCACATGCAGCTTGACTTGCTGCCATGTATTCTGGTTCTGTTGAACTGAGTGCCACGGATCTTTGTTTCCTAATGTACTAAGAAACTGTTGTAGATCTGATACTGAAAACCCCTCCTAATGTGATCTTTTTGTCTGTTGGGCTGCCTGCCCAATCTACATCCGTGAAGCCATGAAACTTCACCTCATCCCTATATCTATACCATAAACCATACTCAGATGTGCCCCTAATATATCTCAGGACATGCTTGCCTGCCTTCCAAAAGAGCTTGGTAGGCTTAACCATCGCTTGAATAAACTGGTTCACCGCATAGCATATGTCCCATATTGTATTAACTAAATACATTAGCAAACCCACCAACTTTCGATAGATAGTAGCATCCACTACCACTGCCGATGTAGCATTCTCTTTCCTCCAATTTCCTAGAAGAGGAGTATCCATGGGCTTGTAATCCTACATGTGAAACTTACCAAGTATCTCCCGAGCATACTTGCCTTGATACACAAATAGTTCACCTTCTCGCTGCCATATTTCCAAGCCAAGGAAATAATGGAGGCCCAAATCATTCATCTCAAACTCCTTTGCAAGATCTTCCTTGCATGAGTGTATCAATTGCCCATCACCCATTAGTATTAAATCATCAACATAAAGAACAATGATTAAAAGCTTACCCTCCACCACAATTTGGTATAGGTTTGCATCCACCTCACTCTTGGTGAAGCCAAGTCCATTGAAATAGTTTTCGATGTGTGTGTACCAAGCACGGGGTGCTTTCTTCAGCCCATACAATGCTCTTTTGAGTCTGCACACATGAGACTCGCTGCTGAAGATCTCAAATACTTCAGGATGCTCAATGTAAACTTATTCCTGAATGATCCCATTAAGGAACGCAATCTTCACATCCATCTAATGAATGTGCCAACTCATCTGCGCTGAGAGAGCAAGGATGGTCCTTATGGAAGAATATTGTGCGACAGGTGCAAATTTTTCTTCATAATAAATACCCTAAATCTGTGAGAAGCCCCGGGAAACAAATCTTGCTTTATACTTCTCGACGCTCCCATCAGCAGCTTGCTTTACCTTGTAGATCCATCTTGAACCTACCAATGATTTACCAACCGGCCTTGGAACAATCTCCCAAGCATTTTTTCTGACAATTGATTTATACTCCTCCACCATGGCATCTAGCCATGTGGGCTCCTACACTTATTCCTCAAAGGAAAATGGCTCTTTCACAATACACTTGCTCATGAGAGCCATGTATCTAGTGAATCGGTCAGGTGATTGTCTCTGTCTACGCTGTGATGTAGGGAATCCTACATTCTGTGCCGCATCAAGCTTCAGTCTCTCAGCTTCTGTGGTATGACTTCTACCTATTCTGATTTTTGGCTCTACGTGAGCGGACTCCTCCACTCCATGATCCTCCTCCTGTGGATGATCCACATCTTGAGGCTCATATTTGGGAACAAGAAGTTCCTCCTCTACATGCAAGTGTAGCTCCCTCTCAAGTGACAACTTCATGGCTTTCTCCTCATTGAATTTTATATCCCGTCACACCACAGTCATCCGACTGTTTGGAAAATACACACAATAATTATGTGGTGTTTCTATGTACGCCATAAATATCCCAACTTCTGCAGTCGGCTCCAGCTTCTTCCTAGCGTCCTTTGTCACATGAATGTAAAAAGATGAGCCAAAAAATTTCAAATGAGAAATATCAGGCTTCTTACCAGTAAAAGCTTCTTCAGGTGTACTCATGACAAGTACTCTATGAGGACAACGGTTTTGCACATAAACCGTAGTGTTGCATGCTTCCGCCCACAAGTGCATTGGTAGGCCACGGCCTTCCAAATTGAAAATGGAGTGTCTTTCCTATGAAGGCTTGACACAATATGGTCCTTCACACCTTCCAACAGAATCCTTCTTGTCTTCACTACCTTCTTTTTCCATGCGTCAAGTAATGCAGCATCACTAGAAGTAGGCTTAGGAACATTGCTATCGATGAACTCCTTCAGACCATTATCTTCAAGCACTGAATCCATCCTATCCTTCCAAGCTATGTATTTCAAGCTACTACCCTCAAGGGCATACTCCAACCGCAACCCATTGAAATCCATTTCAATGAATATTCAACTGTCGCACCAAGAAATTTCTGCAGCAAATTCGAATTTTCCACCAGCACAAAACTCAACACTGCTTCAATATTGCAATCTTCAATGATTAACACTACTCTGATACCATGTAGAAATTATACAAGATCCATGTATATTACCGGACTCCCATGATCTAACAAATTAACTTATGTTAAATACAAAATCCTTCCACTTAATTCTTTGCGGAAATTAAATCGCTAATTGCAAAACACATATGAAGCAAAATCAATCACACATAAACACAGTTGCTTAACAGGAAAGCATAAAGCTAAAAAACCCAACTATCATATATTATGTATATCAATGGATCCTGTAATAATCTCATGAAAATCTTAGTACATCAAGCTCTTAGTACAATCAACAATCATTACACACTGTCATGAAGAAATTTGCATATCTATGCACCAATTTCTTGCCTCCTGACAACCTACCTCCACTATGCAATTCATGCTGAAGAAGACCCCTGGATGAATTTGAATTGGCCTTTCCTTCACTGCACAACCCTCATTGGCATCTCAAATGTGTGTTAGATGCATTGAATGCATCACTATAGTCACAATACATAGTCCATCTCGCCCTTTCACCTATCTCTCCACTGGGTCTCCACTGGAACTGACATGAAAGTATTTAACTAATTTATTTTCTTAGTTTCAAGTGAGTCTCTAGTTTTGAATTAATTAAATAATTAATTCACTAAACTCTCACTAGTGTATCTTTAGTTAGAACTAGATACAACTATCACAACTAAGTTTAACTCACTTAACTGAGTTAAACTAAATAACAACTCCCATAACTACTCTTCCAACTCTGTCACAGCTCTACCACTTCATTCTAACTAGGTCACTCCATGCATGAGTCTTAACCACCTAGAATTGTAGTAATTCCTTCATCCTTTGATTTTCCAAATATGTTCACTGAAATAAAGTGCTCCAAGAGAATAAGTTGATATTTATTGTCGGATTATTATTAAGGGCTAATAATAATCGACATGCATCTATTTTTAGATTAGTGACATATAAATAGACTTTGCCCAATCTTATAAAAATAGAATTTCATCTTTTTTTCCAACTTGATCACCTATCTATAATTAGCATCCTGAAACTTATAGAATATGCTCACCATGTCTAAAAATAGACATACAACTAAAAATAGCCTGCGGGCCCCACTTAGTGAAGGTGCTTAATTTTCACTAAGCTCATCATCTTGTTGAATGTCAACAGTGTGAAGGGTTAGTGATCAATAATTAAGACCAGCTGAACAGGTGAAAAATAGGTCGATTAACACAATTTGGCTATGGTTCGATTTTAGTGTCATTTATGGAAAGGGTAGCATTGATGTGTCTTTGGGGGGTAATAGTGGATTTGGCACTTCCTAAGGGGATGCAAAGGGATGAGTCAGGTGAGAATTATTTTACGAAATACTTTTTTCTTTATCTATTTTGATTTTTTTTTTTGTTGAAACTAATATCATCTAAATCATGCATATTTTAGACCAGTACGACTAGATGGAATGTCATGAATTGTCAAGCAAGGTCAACAAATGAGTCATGGAGAGAGAGATTGCAAAGAAATAGAAGAGATTTAGTAAATAGAGGGAAACCTTGAAGTCCTTACTAAGGGTGTAGTGGATATGCAGATAGAGGATCTCACTTTATGTTATCAACACCATACTGTGGGGGTATCTAAGTGAATGGGTTGTCTACTTCAATGAGATGCTTATAAATTTGTATGCTACCATGAGCAACGTGCCTAATTTATTTTGTTTTAATTGACATGTAGTAATAAATAAAATTTATGGACCTTATGATGTCTTAACACTTTTTATTTGTAAAATTTTCCATTTGATTTTGTCTTACAATTTGAGTGTTTTGAATTTATGAATTTTGCAAGCGTCTACCTAATACATAATTAGTTAATGTATGTGTTAATGTATTTACATGACTCGTAATGAATTGATATTCTAAGTAATCAAATTCTCTGTCCAAGATATGAACCCTTAAAAATACTCATAAAAGAGTAGGACCTCTAACATGATAGGCATTTCTTAGTTTTAGTACTATGAATTGAGAATCCAATCTAACAACCAAACAATGAATACTAAGAAAAATTTCATCCGATAACAGTTCAATCAGTGCACTATATTCTACAATGTTGTTAGTTGCACGACTAAGACATATCCCATGTAGACTCATCAACTCATCAGTAGGCATATAGATTTCCCATGCAGCAGAAGCAAGATTATGAGTACTATAGCTAGCGCCATCAACAAAGCCAACATAAGGTAAAGGGAATGCTACAATTTTTACACCATGCACAAATCAAGGTAAGCAACCAAGACAAAAACAATTTTAAAAAAGTAAAAATTGCAACAAACCAAATCTATGGTATAGCAATGTACAAAGTACCTATGTAGAAAATATAAGCATAGTACATTTTTAGATAAAGCCCATTTGTGGGCTCAACTAAAGAAATCCCTTCATAATAAACTATCTCATAGGATCATTTTTCTAGTACATGTTTAAAAATTTAAGGGCTATGCCACATAGGCATGAATTTACCAGCTCTTAGCTTATCATGATATTGATCATATAAAAGGACCAAGTCATCTTCAGTAAAAACTCGAGGATTAACATTTTTTTCAAAATGCGCTTTAACAGATTTTTTGTGGGCCTCTTTAGCCAAAGCGACATCATGATGAATCCCATCTAAACAGGCTAAACATATAAAACATTCTTATCCAACAACAATAACAGGGAGTAATTCGATGACTAGTTTCAAGGATGGAATTTCACATTCAATCAGTAAGACAACTTCGAAACCATATATAAGCCTGAAAATATATAAATATGGTAACTATTTTGGCTAAGTTTCAATGTTCTCATAACATCAAAAACATCATCATATAACAATTTGATTTATGAATCCCTACCATTCATTTAAGAATAGTAGTCAAAAATTTGTTTACAACTTCTACTTGGCATTGGCTTGTGAATAATAAGGAGTTGAGTTTTCATGGTGTAAACCCAACTTGGAAGTTAATTCCAACATCATAAAATTTTGAAAATAGGTTTCATGGTCAGTAGTGATAGCTTGAGGCACATCAAATATAGGAATTATATGAATGAATGCAAACAAAGTCATTGTTTTACCATTGTTATTTCATGTAGGCATCACCTCGGCCTATTTAGTAAAATAATCAACAACAACTATAATATACACATGCCCACTGGCCAAGTGAGGGTTACATGTCATGAAATAAATTACCCATTTCACAAAAGGGTTGATGGTAACTACAATATGAAGTGGAGTAGGAGGCGTGCACATTTTTTTATTGTAAATTTGGAAAGTGTAACATTTTTGGAATGAAATAATGCAATATTTGAAGAGAGAGAGCCAAAAGTATACGACGCACAGAATATTTTGGGTAGTCACATACCTTGACACATGACCACCACATACTCCAACATGGAAATCCTTCAAATATATGTCAGCTTCATGTGTTAAACATAGTTGATAAAATAGATCGACACCACGACGATAAAGGGTATCACCATCAATAATATATTGATGGGTTTGGTATTGGATTCGAAGACATTCAATGTGTGATAATTCATGCCATAAATTTTGGCTTTGGAGATAAAAAATGATATCCCCATACCATGGATTGGATGAACTTATAAGAAATAGAGATTCATCAGCAATGAAATTTTCTTCCACAATCTCTGTATCAATAAAGGGAAGGTCACAAATTAACTCAGAAAAAACCAATGATTTCTTAGACTTGGACTTCATGGATTCAAAATAAAACCCTTGAAGAATGAAAATCCATTTCGAGTATTTTCCCCAAGTAATTTTCCAGTAAAGAAATATTTTATAGGGTTGCAATCAAACATTACAATGGTTTTTTGTAGTAATATGTAGCAATGGAATCATTGGGCGACTTGGACAGTTGCCAAGGCCAATTTATCCACATGTGAATACTTCATTTCAGAAGCTCTAATATTCCAACTCATATAGTATATAACATGATCATCATACAAAACATCCTCTTATACAAGTACCATAGAAATAGTACCATCTGACACGTCTAAATATAAGTAGTCTCAATGATAATCAGGGGGGGTGTAATAGCAACATATAAGTAAGCACATGCTTCAAATAATCAAATTATCTTTGGGTGATGTCATCCCAAACAAAGGAAACCCATTTTTTTAATATTTGAGGGAAACCCTTAGTAAGCTCAACATAGTTGGGAACAAATAAAAACATAATGTTTTTCTTCCCTTGTAAACTTTGGAGTTGGCGCAAATTCGAAGGAGGAGGTAAATTTGGAATAGATTTAACCTTCAAAGGATCAACATGGAGCCATTGCTTAGACACAATGAAACCTATTATATTCTCATATTCCACACACAAACACATTTATGTGGTTTCAAACAAATATTTTAATGCCCACATTGAAGTAAAATAGCTCATAAATGCATTGAATGATCTTTATGGTGCATAGAATGAGTAGGTAAATTATTGAGATAAGGTTGTAAAATATGTTTGATATCATGGAATTCATAAGACATGGTTCTTTGAAAAATATGTTGATCTGGTGGTAGTAAGTTGATTTTATTATAGCCAAAAAAATCATCCATGAAGGAGAAGAATTCACTTACATCACAGTCATCTCAAATCTGGTCAATGAATGGATTCGATTAATTATCTTTGGTGAATTCCCAGTTGATATATTTGTAATCAATGCATACACAGATATTTCCTTGTTTCTTTTTAACTAAAAAAATGTTAGAAACCTAGTCATCCAAAGGGAAAGGATAAATAAACCCTTCTTTCATAATTCTTTCAACTTCGGATTTAATAGTGGCATATTTTATCGAATGTATTGGACATAAATTTTTTTGAACAAGATTATCATTGGGATATGTCTTAATTTTGTGAATTACAATTCGTGGGTCAATTCTAGGAATTTCTTCGTATGACCAAGAAAATACATCACAGAATTCTTTGAATGGGGCCATGTATGTTTGAATTTCTTCCAAAGAGTAAGAGGTACATATATGAACATTTTTCATGATATTTGATTTTACTGAAATATCAATCAGAATGGTTTGAGATACAGTCCCTAATTTTCATTCAGATAAAGCATCATAGATTAAAATAGAAGTTTCAGGGTTATTGAAAAACTCAGATAGAACTAAGGTGTCAAATTTGTTCTCAATGATCTCGATTTTAGGGAGAAAATAGGAACGATAATGACTATCATCCTTGGAAATTCTCGTAATGACATAATCTAAATACTATTCTCATCAGTAGGGAAATTTTTTTCCAAAGGATCAGAAGATGTGGTATAAATCAACTAAGAATATTGAGAAATTCATCAAATACCATGTTCATTCGGTCATTGAATTCTAAAGTTAACATAGAGGCTAAGTGGATAGATTTATAAGATAATTCAACTGGTCTAGGAGGAAATTGGTTGTCATAAATTTCAAGTTATGATGGACTAGGCACTACCCAAGGATCATATGATTCAAATAATTCACTAGTGCAGTAGAAATCATGTTGATTGGAGCGACAAAAAGAGAGGTATTGGGTGGTGGGAGTGGAAAGGTTCCCATTAATGATGAATATTTTAATAAACCCACACCAATATATTCATATGTAACTTATGATTTAACTATGAATGGAACAATACGTATGGCTATAGATTCAAAATCATAATATGAAAGTAGGTCTAATATGACTATCTTTCCTTGATGAGGAACTCAAAGTACACAAAAAATAAAGAAAATACTACAGAAATAACATAGGCCCAACAACAGTTGAGTAAAAGGTTATAGTTAATAGATGCATCAATTACTTCTACTTCAAAAATAACCATTTTAACTTCTAATTCCACGTGTAATGTTTTTAAAATCCAACAAGGTTTAAATCTTCTTCCATCAAAAGATTTTAAAGTAGTAGGTGATTGATTGAGCTAAGGTGAGCCCAAGGCTTTCCAACAAGTCAAATAAATAATGCATGTTGAGGCTCTTCCATCTAAGATGGTACAAAAAAAAAATTTCTCAGGCACAACTTGGATCGAAAAGGCAAGTTGAGGTGAGAGCCTTGGTAGATGGCCTTGTAAATAAAAAATTATTAAACTCAAATTTGATGGATCAATTCCGCCAATGGTTGATAATAGTGATTTTTTTTTCACAAGGAAACTTTAAATAACTTCAAGGGCCAACATTGCAAAAGGGGTCTAAGATATATCTTCTACAATATTATAATTTTGAGTATCCCGAGCATGTGGACTGAAATATGACCTATGAATGACACCTTTGAGAGGGAGTCTAATAATTGTGTCAGAATGTGGTCACTCAAACTATAAAGGGCCATAAGGAGGTGGAGTTGAATTTGAAGGTCGATCTGGAACATTTCGATTAGGAGTACAATATTTATATCTTATAGCCACTGAATTTGTGTCTTGACACATCATTATGTTATAAGAGTTACGAGAGGAAGTGGGTTGGGTTTGTGCAACCATTTGTGTTTTATCAGGAGGAAAAAGAGATGTTAAAATAGTTGGTATGTTTGAATTAATTTTCATAAATCAATTAGCATTAACACAATGTGGAAATTATTCAGTATAATGATCCTCTTTATAGATGATACAAGGATATTGTGGCTTATTATTTTCCTCAAGAGATTGAGTTTTACGTTTCTCGTGTTGAGGGGAATTTTGTTTATCCTTTCCTTTGCCCTTTTTTTTTACCTCCAGGTTTTTGAGATTTACCATTTGATGTAGATTGGAATATGTTAATCTTGGAAGTATTAGCAGGAGTAGTAGTAATAAGAGGGGCGTTTTGAGATTCAATAGTGGGGGTAGGCTTAGGATTCAAATGGGCAGATGATTTACTCACCGTATGTTGGATAAAATAACAAATCACACCGTATACAATGGGATATTATGAAGAAGCTAATGGAACAGAATTTGATAGGAGAGGAGGATTTGGAATCATTTCATACAATGTGTCATAATGCAAATAAACAAGCTCCAAATATTGGGCACAAATAATAGATTTCTCCTCAATAACAGCTCCACCCCTGGAAACATATTGGGAGATAGGAGGAAATAATGACTTAGTAAACCATTCTTCCAATGATTGATTTGGAATAAATGCTTTAATAAAATTACTTCAAAATCTCCATTGATGAATATGATCAGAAATATACATGAATTTTGACTATCATAATGAGGATAAAATCTTAGTTCTAGTTTCGTATCGAATTCGAAAATATAAATGAGTTAAAAATGTTATTTTCATAAACTTAAAGTTGTCAAAAGATTCTTGTGGTACTTCAATATAACACTTAGTTGCAGTACCAATAAGAGTACACTAGAAAATACATAGTCGAATGGAATCATCATTTAAGGAGTTTGATTAACAACACAAATTATAAGCTTGGTTCGATGGGCCTTCTCCAGGTTTACCACCAAATTTTGGAATGTCACTTAGTAATTTTGAAGGAATAACCAGCGATAAAGGATGATGAAAAATTGAATCCTTTTTATGGTGTGATAAATTTAGTAAATATAGAGTTGCAATAGATGGTAACTTCCTATTAAAATCACTTTATGGATAGTCTTGTTGATAATTTTGATATTGATAACCAACCATAGGACCATTAGGTTCAGCTGCTAGAGGAGGGTATCTAGGATATCCCATAATAGGTTGTTTCATAAGAATTTGAATTTATCCAAGATAAGTTGGAGGATGATATCCAAGTAACCGAGAGAAGGTGGAGTGAGAGCCCATTATGGAATTCCACCAGGATAAGCGAGAGAATGATATCCATACTAACCTTGTGTTGGTTTACCTATAGCCATTTGTGAAAATATCTGGAAAATATGGACCACTGGTATTTGTGGAACTCCTTGAATAGTTTGGTCTGTGGGCATCTGAGGAGATCCTTGAATAGTCTACCTAGTAGGAGGAAAACCTTGAACGGGTCAACTTGAAGTTATTTTTAGAACTCGTTGAATAGGTTGAACTACAGGTTGACTGGTAGGAATTTGATATTTTCTACCATAGGCTAGGTTCTATGGGGTGGTAGAATTCCAGGGACTTGAGCGTTGATAAGAGTTTGAGTACTCGTAGATTTAGTAAAACCTATTTGAGTTGATTTCCCAATGGGTGGATAAGATCCAAAAACAAGTTTCCCTCCAACTAGGGGATATGATCCTACATAAGGTTGCCCCCTACAGGAAAATAGGAACCAAAATAAGGTAGTCCTCCAGGAGGAGGGTATGATCTAGTAGGAGGTGTAGGTTGTGGAACACCTAGCCCGCAAAATGTCAAAGTGTGTTTTTTATCAAACATTGGTTGAACACTAGATGTGGGATTTTGTGAAGCATTTATAGCTTGGGAGGTTTGTATCATACTTGGTAAATATGAACCGAAAATTATTCTAAAGGACTAAAGGGGATAATGAAAAAGTGAGGGACTTGACACAACTCCTGAAAATTTCCATTGAGTGATTGATACCTAGCAGGTACAGAAGGTCCACCATACAAATGTGTGTCACCAGGTCTATTTGGATCAAAAGAACCACTAGGTAAAGAATATCCAACAAAATTATCATATACACTAAGTTCAAAAATTCCACCTTCAAAGGAAAATGAAGTAGGCATTAGCATACTTTGAGGTGTAGATTTTGTAGAATTTGACTCATGCATTATTGAACTGGTCAAAAAAGATGAAAAAGTGCATAAAAATGGACTTCTCTTAGGCGAAGAAGCTAGAGATTTAGATTGATATGATGGATTATCTCTCTGAACTGTTGGTGTAGGTAATTCAACAAGAATATGACCACTTAAATCAGTTACTGGAGGATTTTCTAGTGGAATATGTCGTTTACAAATCACCTCTACACTTAGAAAAATAAGTGGGTAATTAGTATCAACTTCTTCCTCTGAAGAAACACTCTTGCAGGCTAACTGGTAAAGATGTAGTAGTTAAAGTAATTGAAAGAGGAATATGAATCTCTAAATTTATTGGTTGAATAATCTAATTTTCTGAAGTTTCAACTATCTCGGGTTCAATTACTCTAGGTTCCAATGTTCATGTTTCAAACCCAATAATTTCATAATCAACAATCTTAGGTTTTTCCACTTTAATTTCTAATGTCTTAGATTTTGTAACTTCATGTTGTTCAAAAAATTTTAATAATTGAGGTTCAGAAATTTGTGTAACTTTTGATGTTCCAGGTTTAGTAGATTCAAGTTGTACCACTTTTGAAGTCTCGGGTTCGATTTCATGAGTTACACCCTATACTCTATGTGAATGATGAGGTATATTATTTTCCATGGTGAATTTATATTAAGAATTTAAAATATTAGAAATTCAAATTAACACCTATGGTCTTGCTAAAAATTAAAACAAAGTAACACACGCTAGTAAACTTAAGGAATAAAACCACACAAGCAACATTTTTACAATGACCACACTAGTTGGTGATGAAATCCAAAATCATAGAGATCAATATGAAAAGTGGCTAGAGATAGAGTGGGTGGAACTAGTTACGTTGAAAACCTACGTAATGGTCCAAACTGGGTGCAAGTATCTTCACATATAGTGAAGTACCCTCCAATAAGGGATGAGTGAGTCTGGTCAATGTTTGTCCTAGGTACAACAAGGACTCTCCCCTCTTCGTCGTGTTGTGTAATACTCATAGGATTATGGCCACTAAGGTCACCACCTACAACAACTCAGCCCATGGGAGAAATTGAAATCAGATATACATGTAAGGGAAGGGTATCAAAGCTCGAAACCCCCTTGAGAGATCCCTAAAAAAATTAGTCCTCTCAAGTGATCCCCAAGTGTCTTTCCACAATTTTTGCAATGTGTGTAGATAAATGTCATCGTAACCAACAAAACAAGATAAATTACTTTACTAGGTCCAATGTGACCTTGTGCTTGAGTCCTATCTAAGAGGAGCTTCCGAGAAACATGATGTGATAAATTGATTTCAATCCCTAACTCAAGATACTATGTTTATTTTGTCGCCATGGAGAGTTAAACTCACCACCTATTCCAAGGCCCTAAACCTAAACTAATGTGTGTATGCTACTAGAGAATGATCAAATTTGGCAAATTGGTTTTATTAAGTGTTCTTTTTACGGCTTTTTGTTTACTCATTAGGTATATGGAGATGAAAGCAATGTCGTAAGACTTGAACTAAAATATTAATACACCAAAAATGAGATGCAAATTTTCAATTCGATGAATGCTAGCTATAAGAAGGAGAAGAGCTTTTCAAATTTTCAAAAATACAGGAAACATCTCACTCTTAATCAAAATCCTTTAAGTACCAATAAACTAGTTAAAATTGGTTTTTTCCTCAAAACAATAAAAATTCCCTCTTAATTGCAATAAATTAACATTCTTTTGTTTTTAAAGAAAGAACCAAACATATATGACAATGCAAATCATTCAATCTTGAAATCAAAATTAGTTCACGTGCTATTTTTTTTTTTGTCAAATAAAATATATTATGGACATAGATATGAAAAATTTTCTCACAAAACACTCAAGAAATGGACCTTTGATATAATAACTTAATTTGTAGAAAGAAAAAGATGAAGATTTTAATATTCAATGCTTGAAATTACAAAATTTTCAATCACCAAATACCAAAACAACTAAATCAAAGTGACAAAAAAGGAGATTTTAACGTAAACTCAAAAAAGTGAAAAACACACAAAATAATTAAATATGGAGAAATTCAAGTTTTAAACAAGAAGTAAACAAACTCAAACATCTAAACAAAAATAAATCCATAATAAATTTAGGAAAACCCTAGAAAACTTTTTACTTTGAAAGAGTGTCATAGGTTATAGATCAAAATAGTATAATATATGTGGAATTTCACGGGTTTAAAATGTAATACATTGTGGTAATATTGCATTTTCTCCCAAAATTAAGGGTTTAATAGGTATTGAACTTCAAGAAAAAATAAAACATATTTCCAAAGATCAGATCTAGGGTTTAAAAATTGAATTTACTTCGACTAATGACTAAAATAAAAAAAAATTAAATAAATAAAAAATAATAATAATAATAATAATAAATAATAATAAATAAATAACAATAATAATAAATAAATTAAAATTTAATAAATACATAAATTTAATTAAATTAATTAAAAAATTTAATTTTAATTAAAAAATAAAAATAAAAAATCTTTGAAAAGGCAAGGATTCACCCAAAAAGGGAAACTAAAGAACATATCTGAATATTGTTCCCCAATGGAGTTGCCAATTTTGTTAATGGATGAATCCCTCCTATGGACAAGAGTGATCTCCCTAGATTTGGAACCCAGATCTAGAATAAAACAATAAAAAGCATACAAATTTCTCTAGATTTAATTATAATTAAAGCATAAATATAAATGGAAGGATGAATAGACCTTACCTTGTTTACTGAAATTTTTCCTCATTGTTGTTTGTTTTCTTTGATCTCATCCTCAATGCTCCAACATAAGGATATACAAGTAACACAAACAAATAAAACATTAGGCATATAATATTGATATGATTAAATGAAATCTACTTGAATGATCAAGGAAAATCATAACAAACGCGAGGTGGATTTGAAAAATTGGATGTGAGAAAGAAAATATGCAATTGTATTCCAAATAGTAAGTGAGTTACAACTACTTCATTCATGTTGTGACCTCCTTCCAACTACCTTCATTCCAAAAACCTTGCCTTCAAAAGACTATAGACCATAGGATGGATGCTTTGAGCAAGTGAGAGTATGAGAGCTTATGAGTATTTATGAGTCAAAAATATAACCCCTTCCTCATGAAAAAAAGATGTATTTTATACACCAAGAAAGGGTGAGTGGAGGATAAGAAATGGGAGTTAAGATCCATTAAGGTAGGGTTGGGATCGACTAAGATAAGAATGAGATCAACTACACGAGGGATGTGAGCCAAATCCCCTCTGTTTGGATTAGATACCACTACAAAACTTCTATAATGGAAGCTTCTTATTCTTTTTTTATTTTTACCCACATTAAAACAATGTCGCACCCTGTAATGAAGAAAAGTGTGATATTATCACATTTTATTAGTTTTAAAACCTATGATATTGAGTTTTATCACAATTCATTCATAGTGCAACATGCAACATCCTTCAAAAATATGGTTTTTAAATATATTTAGGAAATATTCTTACCTTTCACAAAAATATTTTTCCATATTATGGAGAATTGATGGAAATAATGCTTCATATAGCGAATAATATGGGTAATTTTCGATGACTACAACAAAATATTGTGTAATAGACATGAAAAATGTCATAAGAGAATATCAAATACAAACAATACTAGAAATAAAACATAGGTAAAACACTAGATCCATTGAAAGGTGAAGTAGTTGAATCCACTCATTACATTGTTTTCCATTTCAATATTTGAGTAACTGAAGATTTTTTTCATACTTCATTTTCTTCTTAGAGAGATTCTTTGCAATTTGGAATTGGATGTAACATGCCACATGAACTTCTGGATATACTTATTTGAATATTTTAGTGACGATGTAGATTTCATGGTGTATTTTTTGAATAAATTAAATTCCATACCTTTGGAAATTGGCACCATTATGAATACTTCATGGATTCCCTAATTTTATTTTTCATGATGGAGTCTATTTTATAGCTACAAAAGAAATTCATATCCCTTGTGTGCATTCAATAGTAAGGCTACTCCATTCATTTCATTAACAAAAAATTAGAAATAAGGAAGGCTTTCGACAACATGGTTTTATGATGGGAGTGGAGGATGAAAGACTACTAGAGTTGAGAGGGACATCTTTTCATGCACAAAATTTGGCATACCTCTCTCATCACAATGAAAGTACATTTCCATATAGTCTTTTATGGGAGGATATTTTCAGACACTTTAATGTAAGCAACCATTATTTAGTAAAAATTAATGGTGTTTCTAGTTTTCATACTATTCCTAGGAAACTAAAGCAATGTGATGTGTATACCATTGGAAAGCATAGCAAAAAAAATTTCCATGATTTTAATTTTAGCACATGTAGAATGTTTGGATTGATACGCTTTAATTTGTGTATCCCTATTATTGTTCCATTTTCTAGTGGAAATAAATTTACAAGGAATTGTATTGATGATTACACCAAGATGTATTGGGTGTACTTACTGAAACATAAATCTCAAGATATTGAAAATTTAAAAAAATTCATGTATGGATTCAAAATGAAGCACAATCACATATTGGGTCTTTTAATACTGATAATGGAGAATAATATACATCTAATTAAATTTAAAACTATCTTCGCAAACATGAGACTCAACATAAACCATAGATCCATTGAATCCTCAACAAATTGGTGTAGCTAAAAAAAGCAATCGGACTATCTTGAATATGGTTCATTCCATGATGCTTTTAAAAAATGTAAATTTTAATTTTCTGGTTGATGCATTTCTACATGTAGTATATGTGAAAAAAAAGTTTCCACTCCTAATATTTAAAATAAAACTACTTATGATTCCTTTAGTAAGGAACCTTAGGGTGTTTGGTTCAACTTTATATGCCTTGAATACCAAAGAAGAAGGAAGAAATATTTATGCAAGGAGTTGAAATTGCATATTCTTTGGTTATTCAAATACCACCAAGGAATATTATTTTTACTATGAGGTAAACAAAAATTTTATTCTTTCTAGAGATGTATTGTTTCTTAAATCTTCTAAAATTTACAAAACTATTTAGTGGTAGCTTAAATGTATTGGTAGATTCACTCATGTAAAGACATATCATGAATTTGAGAATGATATCCCACATATTTAAGGGGTCTTTTGGAATCTCCTTTTGAAGCACCATCTTTCCCTAACAAAGTCTTGACCACTTCATCAAATCAAAAAAATTCATTGGCTGACATGATTGAGAGGATTTAAATGCTAAATATTAATGGAGAACCATGTCAATTAATGGAGTAACTTGGAACTTCTTAGAAAGGTCCACCAAAGTGGCTTATGAAAATTCTTGAAATTGTTCATCCTAATTAAGTTAGAAAGACAATATCCATAATTTCCACCAGTCAAGATGTATATGATGTAGATAATTCAAATTCAAGCGATGTTAATGATATGGATGTTTCATATTTTTTAATTTAATATATCTACTAAATTTTAACCAACTTCATATGAAGAATATACTTTTCATGATGAGTGGAAAGAAACAATGTAGAAGGTGTATCATTATCTCATCAAGAATTTAATGTGGAAGTCAATGGACCCTCCATTTAGAACTAGATCGATGGAATACAAGTGTGTCTACAAGAACATAAAAATAATATGGCTTTCTTGAAAAGCACAAAGAACAGCTCATGGAAAAAAATAGTTGCAAATAAATAAGGAATAGATTATGAGGATATATGTTCCCCCATATAAAATGGGCTACCATCCATACTCTCTTTGCCTTAGAAGCACATAATGGATGTAAAGTCCATTAAATGAATTTAAGAACCACTTTTTTAAATGTAGAATTTAAAGAGAATGCATTCATGTCTCAACCATAAGGATTTGTTGTGAAGGGACAAGAAAAAAAAGTATCAAACTCATCAAATACTTATATGGTCTGAAACAAGTGCACCATCCTAGAATGAAAAGGTGACATATTATCTTCTAAAAATTAATTTACAACACTTCAATCTTGATAATGAAACTATATTTATGAAGGACGTTTGAAAACTATTTTATATAGATGATCTATTGATGATAGGGAATAATGAAAGCTATATTGCATCCATAAGGAAAGAGTGGAAGAAGAACTTTGAGATGACAATTTTTGGACATCTTCACCACTACTTGGGCATTGAAGTGAGTCGACATAAAAAGTAGATATTCAAATCCCAAAAAAATTACATTGGAGAATTGTTGAACAATTTTCGCATGGATGAATGTAACCCTATTTATAATCCATTGGAAGGGAATCAATTTGAGGATGCAACCAAGTACACACAACTTGTAGGAATTTTTATGTACCTTACCACCACCAAACCAAATATTTTATTTGTTTTTAGTCTTAGAGGTAGAATTTGTTGTAGCTATAGAAGAAATAAGGGAAATTGTATGGCTTGAAAAATACTTGAAGATTTGTAAGAGAAACAGGTGAATTATACCTATTTATTTATATAATTATTTTCTAATCAATATGGACAAGAATCCAATATTCCATGATATAAATGAGCATATTAAGACAAACTATCATTTGATTTTGTACCATGTAGAGGCCAATATTTTTTATTTGAGACATTATCCCACAAATGTAAAATATTTTTGAACATATTCAAAAAAAAAAAAAACAGAAGAGAAAATTTTGAAAAGTTATAAACGATGATTAGACTTGCAACACCCATTTAGCTTAAGTGGGGAGTGATAGATGCATAATCCTTCAATATTTTTATGTCATTGTAAATAATTTATATGTAATATATATGCAGATGAAATGAGGAGCCATGGAGGAGGTTAAGAGTCCCTTATAAGAAATAAAATGGTTAGACACCCTCCTGTATATATAAAAATTTTGAGTTAATGGAATTATCATTTTTGAAGTTAATCATCTAACATAACAGTTTTGAAGGAGTGATATAGAAAGAGAGGAAGGGAGAAGGAGCAAGGTGAAGAGAGAAGGGGAGAGAGATGGGGAAGAGATGGAGAGAGAGAGTGAAGGAGAGAGGGTTAGATTGACACCACATGGACACACGTAGATAGAGAGAGGGAAAGAGTAGGGGAGAGAGATTGATGGAGAAAGAGAGATATGGGGAGTATGGAGTGACAAGTAGAGAGGTGTAAAGTTGAGAGAGAGAGAGGAGGGGGTGAGAGAGATAGAGAGAGAGAGAGGAAGAGGGGGGAGAGGGGAGAAGAGAGAGGAAGAGGGTAAGGGGTAAGAAGGAGATAGAGGAAGGAAGAGAGAAAGGTGGAGAATAAATATGGTAAATTAGATGGGAAGGGAGGCAGAGAGAGTGTGAGGAAGAGAGGGGGAAAGAGTGATTAAGCATGAGGGAGGGAGGGAGGTAGGGAAGGAGGAAGGTAGGGAGGGAGAGTAGTGGGAGATAAAGGGGGAGAGAAGGGTAGATAACCTTTAGAGGTATCATGTGGTGGTTCAAGGTGTTTTTCATAGCCATATATTCCAAAAATATTGTTTTAGTTTCCAATCACCATTTTTCATCCCATGACCATGTCAAGGGCATCAAGACTTATACCTAGTTCTCAACATATTTTAACAATGTAAATATACCTACTTGGGAGACAAATATTTCCTCAAGATGTCAAGTGTGGTGGTTTGAGTCATTGGTCTAAGGACCTTGATACCCTGAAGAAACCTCTATGTCCTAAGTACCATGTTTCCTTCCTTTACCATGTTAAGAACCAATACCCATACTTAATTTTAAATACTCTAAATCCATTAATATTCGTAACTAGAGATGAGGGGTATTGGGTAAAATAATATCATTAGAAAAGAATTTGCACATTTTTAAAGCACACATTTCTCCTGAAAGCATGTGTGTAATTTCTGAGATAGTGTGCACATTCCTAAAAGTGCACAAGAACTTGTAGAAGCATACATTCACTTTCAATAATGTGCAGAATTTTAAGAACTTTTGAGCATTATTTTAAATTCAATTTATTTGGTAGGAGTGACAACTTTATCTGCATATTTTTAGTAGGAGTGACAACGTGACAACTCTAATGCACATGTTTTTTGAGTTGGTTTTCTTGGGCACAGGATTGGAATGAAAACCCTGGTGGTTTTAACTACGAATACATGAAAAAATTTAATTTTTTAGGATACCTCTTTATATATCTATTTTTTATATTATTTTTCTATAGGCTAGCTAATTTTTTTGTCCATAACACTAGGCACACTTATCATAAGTCTATTGTGTATATTCCAAATGTGTGTATGTATTACTATTTTTAACATATTTTTGTCTCGACATATATATATATATATATATATATATATATATATATATATATATATATATATATATATATATATATGTCATTTTTTTGGATTCAACTGCATTAAGTAAGTAAGTCATTCATCTATTACCATTTCCATGAGAGGTAGTCATAAGTGACTAATGAGTGCTAAGTTGACTATTCAAAAATCATGAGAAATTAGTAGTTGATTCCCAAAAAATGATATCTAATATAATGCACTGTTGAAACCCCTCATACTATGTGTGTGTGTGTGTGTGTGTGTGTGTGTGTGTGTCTTGACATACATCAAAATATTAAAATACATCAACCTTTTATTTGTACAATATTTTTTTCTCATTAATCATTTGGAAATAAAATATAGAGCACTGTAATCTAAAAAAAAATTAATAACCTTTCTCGTAGCATAGACAAAATTCCTTGTGATTTAAAGGATATAATGACTTTTTATTATTAATTAAATTTATTCAAGAATAAAATAATTAAAAGGAAACATATATGAATTTATATTAATAATTAAATTGATGCGAGAAGAAAATAATTAAAAAGAAATCACATAGATAACAACAACACACATAATTTACCCTAGAAAACCTGGGAAAAATCACCCAACAATAAAACTATTATATTAGGGTTGCTTTAGCTAGACTCATCCCTGAGCCTTTTAAAGGCTTTAGCTATATGAAATTCCAGTGGCCACCCAAACTAGATGCATGAACCCACCACTATTGATCTAGCAACCTTAACTCTTTCACCAAGTCAAGTTTACCTAACAATTTCATAATTTGAAAAGCATATAAAATTAAGAATATATATATATATATATATATATATATATATATATATATATATATATATATATATATATATATATATATATATATATATATATATATATATATATATATATATATAACACATTGTTTTTATGCAAAACTATATATACAATGTGTTCTCCATAATTTTACAATTTTTTGTAACAAAATTCCATCATTTAGGTAATAAAATTAGCATAAATGGAACTATATGCATTATATTTTTCATGAAAAACATATCCTTTTTGTCCAAAGGGGTTAGATCTAGTGGTGGAAATTGAGGATTTTTTCACCATTGGGCAAAGTTCAATTTCCAAGAGGAATTTCCTTGAAACTATGGGGGAACTTTTAGTTACATTGTGTATATCTTTTAGTTACATTGTGTTTATCTTTTAGAAAATCCAGTATAGGGCATATGTAATGTAAGTAAACATTTGAAATGTCCAAGTAAGATGTAATGTAAGTAAACACATGTCTAGATGTAATGTAAGTAAAGAGCACATGTGTAGATGTATTGTAAGTAAACATTTGAAGTGTGAATCCTATAGACCAAATACCATGGGACAAATTATTATTAATACCTTTCAAAAAAATATTATTAACCCTCATATTAATATTAAAATATTAATATTATTATTAGTAAATATAATATTTATATTAATATATTATAATATAAATATTATAAATTTAATAAATTTTGATTAATACAATATTAAATTTGTTATATTATAATATATATTAATATATCCTGATATATATTAACTCTAGATATATGTGGAAGGTTTGAACAAAGACATAGAGTGTTAGATGTGGAGATATAGGGGGAGTGACAAGGGAGAGATGGATATAAACCGAAGGAGAGGGTAGAGGAAGGATGAAGAGATAAATAGGGAGAGGAGTGAGAGAGGTAGAAAAGGGTAAGAGAGGGAGAGGGAGACACAAAGATGGAGGGGGGAGAGATAGAAGGAGAGAGGGAGGGAGATAGTGAGAGGATTGAAGGGTAGAGAGGGAGAGAGAGAGAGAGAGAGATGGGGGAAGAGAGAGGGAGGTAGGAGAGAAAGGGAGAGAGAGGAAGGATGAGAGAGAGAGAGAGAGAGTACTTGGGAGAGAGGCCGAGAGATGGAGGGAAGAACAAAGATAGAGAGTGAGAAGTAGAGAGATGGAGGGAGTGACAAGGGAGATATGGAGAGAGAGTGTGTATGTTTAGGGGTGAGAAAAAGAGACAAATAAGGAGAGAGAGAGAGAGAGAGGAAGTTGCAAGGGAGAGATGGAGAGAGTGTGTGTATATTTCGGGATGAGATAAAGAGACAAAGAAGGAGAGATGAAGAGAAGGGGAGGAGAGAAGGAGAGAGGGATGGATATAGTAACATAGTTGGAGGGTGAAGAGAGAGAGAGAGAGGTGGGAGAGAAAGGGAGGGAGATGAAGGAAGAGAAAGGATGTGAGAGAGTGGAGAGAGGGAGAGAGAGATAAATGGTTTTGGAGGGGGGGAGAGAGGGGGTAAGAAGAAATACATAGAGAGAGAAAGGTGGAGAGAGAGAGGGAGTGGAAAGGAAGATGGAGAGAGAGGGAGAGAGGATAGTATGATGAAAGAGAGATAGAAGTGGGAGAGAGGGAGAGAAGAGGAAGATAAATATATAGATGGAAGGTGAAGAGAGGGAAGAAGAGAGAGATGGAGAGAGGGACAGAGGGACAGAGAGATAGATATATATGGCGTGAGAGAGAATGTGTGTTTGGGGGTGAGATAGAGAGACAAAGAATGAGATATGGAGGGAGATATATATCTATATGGAGGGGGGAGATAGGGAAGAATATTTATTGCATTATATGCACTGATTTCAGTGTATATGGTGATTTCTAATCCTATTTGATTACTTGCACTAGATGCATTGATTTTAGTGTAGATATTGATTCTCATGATATTTGATTGCTTTCACTAGATGCTTTGATTTCAATGCAAATCATTTCTAATATTATTTTATGGCTTGCACTAAATGCATTGATTTCAGTGCAGATGGTGATTTCTAAACTTATTTGATTGATTGCACTAGATACATTGATTTCAATGTAGATGTTGATTTCTAATTATATTTGATTTCTTGCACTAAATGAATTTATTTCGGTGTAGGTGGTGATTTCTAGTCCTATTTGATTGCTTGCACTAAATGCATTGATTTTAGTGTAGATGTTGGTTTCTAATCCTATTTTCTTACTTGAACTAGATGCATTGATTTGAGTGTATATGTTTATTTCTAATCCTATTTGATTTCTTGCATTAGATACATTGATTTCAATGTAGATTATTTCTAATCATATTTAATTTCTCGCACTATATGAATTGATTTCAATGTAGATGGTGATTTATAATATTATTTTATTGTTTATACAATGCATTTATTTCATTGTAGATGTTGGTTTGTAATCCTATTTTCTTACTTGCACTAGATGCATTGATTTGAGTGTTGATGTTGATTTCTAATCATATTTGATTACTTGCATTATATGCATTGATTTCAGTGTAGAAGTTGTTTTCTAATCGTATTTTACTGCTTTCATTAGATGCATTGATTTCAGTGTAGATGTTAATTTATCACTTGATGTAATTGGATGTATAATGGTACATTAATTTTAAAGTGATTGGATTAACAATGTGCATTGATTTCACTGTAGGCACACAAAATTATTGACAATGTGCATTTATTTTTGTGTTATAGTAATTCAACCTATTAATATTGGAGAGCATCAGAGACAAGGTATGATTTTTACTACAACATCTCGAGCTAAAGATTTAAATGGTTTAAAATTTCAATTGTCCTTTTCATATAATAAATATCAAAAGATGACAAAACTAACAATGACGACAATAAGAATAGTATAAGAAAATAGTTTGAGATTGATCACAATGAAGATTATTTTTAATCGACCACATTCTTACTATTCACATTTTCTATCATTCAACGCTATTATTGTCACTTTGCATTCAAATTTTCTATTTCATCATTAAAGTTAATCTCACCAAACTGAGGTAACTAAGCAAATTTAAAATTAAAATGACCAAGTTAATCTCAAACATATTTAGCATATTTAAGATTTTTATATTAATACTAGATATATTTACATATTTTTGATAAAATTAATCATATCTTAAATAGATTTTCCTTGTCCTCACACGACTGGAACTAGCCTAGATCCATCTTAACTCTTGATCTATCAAGCCCTTATAGGGATCAAATATCTAGAGGTGCAAACCTCTTTTTTGAGATATTGAGTGTGTATTTTTGGGGTGAAATAGGATCTCACTTTAATCTCACCCCCAAAACATACACTCTCAAGATATAGGATCTCATTTTAATCTTTATTATTGAGTTTTACCCTCAAGAGATTTCACCCCAAACCTCTTTTCATATTTGGTTTATAATTGGCTTTATATTTATGAACACTCAAAAAAGAGGCTTCATTTAGGTGAATCATATGAATCAAATACCATGGGAAAAATTATTATTAATACCTTGAAAAAAAACATTATTAAACCTAATATTAATATTAAGATTAACAATATTATTATTATTAAATATAATACTCATATTAATACATTATAATATTAATATTATTAAATTTAATAAGTTTGGATTAAATACAATATTAAATTTGTTATATTATAATATATATTAATACATCATGATATATATTAACCCTAGATATATGTGGGAGGGAAGAACAAAAACATGGAGTGATATAGGTGGATAGATATGCGGAGTGACAAGGGAGAAATGGAGAATATAAACTGAAGGAGAGGGGGGAGGAGGAATGAAGAGAGAGAGAGGGAGAGGAGTGAGAGAGGTAGAGAAGGGTAAGAGAGGGAGAGGGAGACAGAAAGTTGGAGGGGGGAGAGAGAGGAGAGAGGGAGGGAGATAGTGAGAGGATTGGAGAGAGAGAGAGAGAGAGAGAGATGGGGGAAAAGAGAGGGAGGTAGGAGAGAAAGGGAGAGAGAGGAAGGATGGGAGAGAGGACTTGAGAAAGAGGATGAGAGAAGGAGGGATAGAGAGATGGAGTTGGAGGGGGAGAGAGGAAGGGAAGAAGAAATACATAGAGAGTGATAAGTGTAGAGAGAGAGGGAGTGACAAGGGATAGATGGAGAGAGAGTGTATGTTTAGTGGTGATGGTTCAAACCTACATTAGGGAGGGAGGGATGGAGGTGCAAGCCTAGAGGTTTGAGGGTGAGATCCTTTTTCATCTATATACAATAGTTTTCCAACGCCATTCATAAATATATTTTCATTATCAAGATTAAGGTGTTTTAAATTAAATTTAAGAAGATGATTGGTCAACTTTTCATTCTAGGATGGGGCACTTGTTTTTTAAAATATAAGGATTTGATGAGTTTGATACTTTTTGTTCTTGCCCCTTCACAACAAATCCTTATGGTTCAGACATGAATGCATTCTCTTTCAAACCTCCATTTAAAAAAGTGGTTCTTACATTCATTTAATGGACTTTACATCCACTAAGTGTTACTAAGGAAAACAGAGTATGGATGGTGGTCCATTTTATATGGGGGAAATATATCCTCATAATTTATTCCTTATTTACGTGCAAGTATTTTTTCCATGAGACTTTTTTTGTGATTTTCAAGCAAGCCATATTATTTTTATGTTCTTGCAGACCCACTTGTATTCAATATCTCTAGTTCTAAATGGAGGTTCCATTGGCTCTCACATTCCATTCTTAAATCTTTATATCATTACATTTATTACATTAAATCTACACATATGCCCTATACTGGACTGTGTGCAATTACATTTCTTACATTACATCTACAGCTATTTTTAATTCTTAACTCTTTATATCATTACATTTAATACATTACATCTACCCATATGCCCTGTACTAGACTGTGTGCAATTATATTTCTTACATTACATCTACACATGTTTTTACTTACATTACATCTACACATGTCCCCTATACTCTGACATTTCAAATGTTTACTTACATTACATTTCTTACATTGCATCTACACATATGCCTTATATTTAATTGTAGAGCTTTGGTGGGTGAAATAAAATCATATGAACATATGGTATATGAACATGTGTATTCAACACATGGGCGGACGAAATACATTGTTCTTGATAGGGGAGGTTGCTTTCCTACAAGCAAGTAATAGGTCAATTGGTTTGTTAGATTGTTAGTGGAACAAAATAACATGTAGTAAACTAAGTAAAGAACATATCATGCTACAATAAAGAAGAAGCAAGAAATAAAATACTCATGTACAATAACAAGATCAATTGAGTCAAACACTTTAATTATTCAAATGAAGAACTCTCTCAGTTTTATTAGTTTCTGATGGTATAAGAGAATAGGATGCTAAATCACTTGTAATGAATCCTTAAAGCTATGGAGCCCTAATATTCAAGGCACGGGGGTCTCTTCCCTTTAAGATTCTTACAAGCCTCTCTGTCTCCTCGATGGATGGTAGAATAATGGACACTTGGTGAACTTATTCTTTTGGATTGAGTTGTTGGGTGGCCAACAACTGAATCCTTCCACTCCTTGCTGCTTGGAGAACACAATTTTTTTTTTCTCTCAAGCAATTTGGATAGCATAAAAATGTTCTCATGTTTCTCTTCCCATGGCAGTATTTTATAGGAAAATTTCAAATTCTCCCTACCTCTCTTGGTACAAGATGGATGTTGACACAAGAATGGGAGGTTGATTCCTTTGTGTGTTTCACTAAGGCCTCAAGGTGGATCCATGGCAGTTATACTTCATTGGCTTGAGTCTAAATCTTCTTCTTCAAGTGTGCCAAGTGGTCCCGAATGGTGACTTTCCGCATACCTAGGATCGTGTGGCTATCTAAGGGATAGTCGTGATGATCTTCATTGCTATCAAAGAAAAGGCCACGTGGATCACTTAGGGTCAGTGCTTTCTGTGCGCTATTTGGTAAATTTTCCTGCTTGACCTTAGGAAAAAATAAATTTTTCAGATCATGTAATGTCTTCCTTCCCTGTAAATCCTTATTTGTACATTGTGCTTGACATTTCCTAATGTCTTTTGCTTGTATGATTTTCCAGTGATAACAGTTTCCCCCTAATGTATGAGGTCTAGGAAGAATTGTATAGCCGAATTACATTATATTTTATTTTATGTATAATCCCTTTAAGAGAGAGAGAGAAAGAGAGTAACTTGCGTGAAACCTCAGGTTGGAAACCCCTTACTGTGAGTAAAAGAGGTACCATGCTCTGTTGGAAACGTGAAAGAGATAAAATAAATACAATATTTGTACGAGGTGGGCATGTCCCATGCTCGTGATGCTTTGGCTAGTTAAAGCGTATCTAACAGATAGGGGTTCTGTCTGTGTCACTTGTGTGGTAGTAACCTACGGTTTAGTTGATAATGATATTTGGTGACACCCTCAGGGGAATTTTTTCTTTAACAATAAGTTGAATGTGGTGCCTGTTGTGGCTCATTTTCATTTACCTTTAAAATATTTTACAAAACACCAAAAAATCGTATATGATAGAAAATGTAAAATTTTGTGTGTCATAGAAGAATTTTGATTTATATATTGGTACATTAACATTACATGATGAGATGTGAAGGTGGGTCGAGTCGGGCTCATTCGCGTGTAGAACGGTTCAAGAGCCGGACTGATGGGTGCATTTATAGCATTGCACGTCGAACAAGATCGAGTCGGGCTCATTCGCAAGCTCAAGAGGGACTAGCATGGCAAGACACCAGATAAGCTCAGGAGGGTTACACCATTGAGCAAACAAACTAATTTCCCAAAGGTGGAGAAAGGGCGCATTTCCCTTAAACACTTAAGAGAGTTGGAGGAGGCACAAAGGGAAAAACGAACAGTCGGGATCAAAGTGCAGAACTGGAGCGGAGAGATAGATGGTGGAGATCAAATCACAAACTAGAAATCGTAAGTTTTAAAGAATAAGTGTAGAGGTAAATGTTAAAAGTGTCGATGTGTGATATGCGATGCGGTGGGGCCCGATCGCAAATTGCAAATCGCAAGTTTTAAAGAATAAGTGAGGAGGTAAATTTTAAATTTGTCGAAGTGCGATATTCGATGCGGTAGGGACAAATCACAAATCGCCAATCGCAAGTTTTAAAGAATAAATGTGAAGGTAAATTTTAAAAGCGTTGAAGTCCGATATGCGATGCGGTGGGACCTGATCGCAAATCACAAGTTTTAAAGAAAAATTGTGGAGGTAAATGTTAAATGAGGCGAAGTGCGATATGTGATGCGGTGGGGCCCGATCGCAAGTTGCAAGTCGCGAATTTTAAAGGATAACCGTGGGAGATAATTTCTAAAGTCTCCAAAGTATGATGTGTGGGTGGATACGATGTGGTTTCAAAGGTGAATTCCAAAGGTTTTCAGATCCAGATGTAAGTAATTTTTGTGTGCTAAAATTTGTCTGAGGAATAAAAGAGCATTATAACGTGAAATCGGTGAAACGCCTTGGCAATGAAGAAATAGGCAGAACACACCATACAAACTTGGGTAAGTGACCTGATGCAGAACAAAGGAGAAGAGGTAGAGTCAAATAGCAAGTGATACAAGTGACAATGTTTGAAAGCACAGGGGCATATGTAGAGTTGGCTAGAAAAGCGTATAGCGGCACTGTTAGGAGCATGACAACTGGATCAATTCGGGCATGGAGGCATCGTTACAGTGCTTTGCATCCATCACATCATGACCAGAAAGGCCACCTCGGCACTTCGGGAGGACGCATCAATAACATCAGATTTTAGCAAACGAAGCATATTTTGATGTTTCAATTTGTTTTCTTGTTATAATTGCATGAGTAATCTTAACAATTTAGGAAGTCGAATAGTTCAAGAAATTCAACAGTTGCAAAATACTCTGATGTATCTAAGGAGATAGAAATAAAGAAAAAAGGTTTGATTTTTGGACCTCTGAATGACAATTAGTTTATGACTGAATTCTCTTAGAAATTAATGAAATAAGATCAAGTTTCCTACACCTGTTGATGTTGATACGTCTTTCCTATTTGGCTCTGTGTCTATTCCTCTTTGAATGAAGTGAAGTAATGTTGCAGCCAGTCTATTAATTACATTTGTGAGTAAGAGTTAAATAACCTTAATTTGCGCTCCTTCACTTCATCTCCTTTCTCTTCATAAATTCCTGATAGAACTTTAAAGTGATAGATTATGTGTTTGCAACATATTATTTTAAGTTCTCTCCTCCTTCACGAATTTCCTATGAAACTTAAAAGTGGCAGATTTTGTGTTTTCAACATATCATTTTGAGTTTCTCTTATAGTTTTTCTTTTCATTCCATTCAAATATCAACAGTTTATGGCATTGTGAAGGCTTTCATTATATCATATTATTGAGGGTATTAAGTAATAGAATTCCAAGGGTGTTAAACAAAGGCCATTTGATACGGTAATTTTGACATACATTATAAAATGTATTAAGCATTGATTCCTTACCATAGCCAAGGGATTGTTTCTTTAGATACAAAATTTTCTGGCGTCGTTTTCAGGCACGAAGAAATGAATTTTATTTTCCTTGGTTTTTTCACATTATTTCCTCTGGTTGTTCAGTGAGGAGGAAATATTTAGTTGTTTTTGTTATTTTCAAAATTATGGCTTCCAAAAGGCCTCACACTATGTTAGATACCTCACAACAGATAGTCCTTGCTTTGCCAGATCCAGAAATATTGGTTTCTAGAAAGGCTCAGAAACCCAAAACTCCTTTAATACCAGATCCTTCATTTCCTGCTCCTGGAAAAAAATTTCATAACCCTTTGTTTGTAGATATTTCCAAGGAACTCCCTTTCTTGGAACAAGATACCCCTTCAACACCTATTTATTTTGAAGAATCTCGGCTAGAAGAACATTCCTTCGATTATATTTCTTTTACCTCCACTCAATCTCAACCAAATATAGTTGTTGGTCCCTCTTCTATTGTCCATAAGCCTACCCCCATATTATTTTTACCTCCACTTTCATTCACTTTCACAGCAGGTCCATCAACCTCATGTTGGGTGTGGAGCCTAATTATATTGTTTATTTTGTATCACAGTGTTGGACCCCTATACCTTAATGTGGCGGCAGCACCACCCATAATTAAATGCTATATGGGGGGTCTAGGGGGGTGCTGCGACTTTATGGATCCCCCCCCCTGGCAGGGGGTTTCGGGGGCAGCGCCCCCAAAGCTAAAAATAGATGTAAAATTTCCTTGTAAAAGTATAGTAATTTCTAGTCAATCTGGGCCATTCATTAGGTGGATGATCTGAAGGTAGAACTTATGTTTAGTTTAGGGTTTTTTTCCTTAGAAGGAAAACCCTCGCTTTGTATGAGTGTATTATATTGCAGTTGTGGATTGTATGTGTATTCTCAGAGCGAGAAACAGATAGGAAGACTGTGAGAGAGAACAGAGGATATTACAATGGATCTGTTGTAAGTTATGTCTCTTCATTTTACTGGATAATATAAAGGAAGGACTGGCTATTTGGGGTGGACGTAGCCCAAACTGGGTGAACCGCGTATATTTTTGTCTCTCTAGTTTTATGTGTTTTGTGTGCTTGTGTTTTCCGCATATTTTATGTGTTTCATTGCTCTATAATATATAATTTTCTAACAACTATTATCAAAGCCAAAGTTCTATTTGGCTGATAAACTCGCAGGAAAGAAGTGTTCCTGGTTCGAGTGGGAGCAATGGCGGAAGATGGTAAGTTTAGGGTCAAGAAATTTAACGACCAAAACTTCCCGCTGTGGAAGATGCAGATGGAAGATTATCTGTATCAGAAAGATATGTACCTACCATTGAGCGGAAAAAAAAAGAATTCGATGGCTATGACAGATGAGGAATGGGATATTCTTGATAGAAAGGCAATCGAAATGGTACGGTTGTGCCTTGCGACGTCGGTAGCCTTCAATGTTTTGAAGGAAACAACAACAGAGGGTTTGATTAAGGCATTGGCGAAATTATATGAAAAAACCCTCGGCCTAAAATAATGTATTTCTTATGAAACGTTTATTTAATATGAAGATGCCAAAAGGTGGATCTGTTGCAGACCATTTAAATGATTTTAATACAGTTACCAGTCAGTTAAGTTTTGTAGGGTAAACTTTGATGATGAAGTTAGGGCTCTTTTATTTCTATGTCCATTTCCAGAAAGATGGAATGGTTTAGTTATGGCCATTAGTAACTATGTCTCTGGATCTAGTACTTTAAAGTTTGATGATGTTGTCGGTGCTATCCTTAGCGAGGAAATGCGACGGAAAAGCTCCGGTGAGACATCAGGTAATTCTTTAAGTGAAGAATCTAGGGGAAGAAGAATGGAAAGAGGAAAGAGCTCAAGATATCTCAGTAAATCAAGGAAAGGTAGATCCAAGTCTAGATCGAGGATAGTGTGTTGGAAATGTGGAAAGAAAGGACACCTAAGGAAAGACTATAGATCTCAGAAGGGAAAAGAAGAAGACACACAACAAGAAAACAATCCTGAAGCAAATGTGACAGGTGATGTGTTACAAGATGCTTTGATTCTTTCTTTCGAAAATGTTACTGATTCTTGGGTTGTAGATTCAGGGGCCTCATTCCATGCCACACCTGATAAGAAATATTTTCATGACTATGTTCAAGGAGATTTTGGACAAGTCCATTTGGGTGATGATAAACCATGTAAAATTGTTGGAATGGGTAAGTTTCTTGTAAAACAACAGAATGGAAACCAATGGCTATTAAAGGAGGTAAGGCATGTTCCAGATCTGAAGAAAAATCTCATTTCAATAGGGCATTTAGGCAGTGAAGGTTGTGTGAAAAATTTCATAGATAAAACTTGGAAGGTCACCATAGGAGCCCAGGTAATAGAAAAAGGAGAAAAGGTTGGTACATTGTATTTATGCAATGGTATTTCTAACTCTGTTAATGCTTTAACTTCCAAAGGAGTAGATGCAACATTATGGCATCATAGGCTCGGACACATGAGTGAGATGGGTATGAAGATTCTTCACTCAAGAAATTTGTTGTCGGGTTTGAAGAATGTTGATTTGGATTTTTGTGAGAATTGCATTTATGGAAAATAGAAGAGAGTCAGATTTCTCAGAGTTAGGAAAGAAAAGAAGAGAAAAAAAATAGAGCTTGTGCATACAGATGTATGGGGACCTGCTCTGGTATCTTCTCTTGGTGGCTCTCATTATTATGTTACTTTTATTGATGATGCAACTAGAAAAAATTGGATTTATTGTATTCAGAATAAATCTGATGTATTTGATACTTTCAAGAAATGGAAAGCTTTAGTTGAGATTGAGAAAGGAAAGAAGTTTAAGTGTCTCAGATCAGACAATGGAGGTGAATATTGCAACAAAGAGTTTGATAGGTACTGTTCAGAGCATGGAATTCACAGAGAGAAGAAAGTTCCAAGAACACCACAAGAAAATGGTGTGTCAGAAAGGATGAACAGAACAATCATGGAGCGTGCAAGGTGCATGAGATTGCATGCAGGATTGCCTTTACAATTTTGGGCAGATTCTGTAGATAATGTTGTTTATCTAATAAACATAGGGCCTTCAAGTTCCTTGGATGGTGGTATTCCAGAGGAAGCATGGACAGGTAAAAAGGTAAACTACTCTTTTTTAAAGACTTTTGGCTGTGAGGCCTTTGTCCATATTAATAAAGAAAACAGAACAAAGCTTGAGGCAAAATCAAAGAAATTTACCTTTATTGGATATGGTGTTAATGATTTGGTTATCGCTTATATGATTATGAAAATCACAAAATCATTAGGAGCAGAGATGTAATATTCAATGAAAAGGTATTGTATAAGAATTAGTTGCAGGAAAATAAACAGGGAAAAGAAAACAAAGAATACATAGTTCTTGATGAGATCACAGAAAAGGTAAAGGTACCTGAAAATAATAATAATCAAGAGCCACAACAAAAACAACCACCACAACAGCAACAGGCACCTCAAACACCTGAAAGTGGTGTTAGAATATCTTCCAAGATAATTAGACCCCCCGAATGATACTCTCCTTCATTATATTATTTATTGTTGACTGATTTTGGTGAACCTGAATGTTATGAAGAAGCAATGTAGGTTGAAAGTAGGAAGCAGTGGGAGCTAGCCATGGAAGAAGAGATGGACTCCTTAATGCATAACCAAACTTGGGACTTATTCAGGTTACCTATAGGTAAAACTACATTGCAGAATAAATGGGTTTACAGGCTGAAGGAAGAAGATGGAGGAAAATAGAGGTACAAAGCTAGACTTGTAGTGAAGGGGTTTGCACAGAATAAAGGTGTTGATTTTGATGAAATATTTTCTCCTGTTGTTAAGATGACTTCAATCAGAACTATTTTAAGTCTTGTGGCAGCGGAAGATTTACATCTTGAACAGTTAGATGTAAAGACAGCGTTTCTCCATGGCGATTTGGAGGAAGAGATCTAGATGGAGCAACCAGAAGGATATGAGGCCAAAGGGAAAGAAAAATTAGTATGCAGGTTAAAGAAGAGATTTTATGGCCTAAAATAGGCTCCAAGGCAGTGGTATCTAAAATTTGACAAGTTCATGTCTGAACAAGGTTATACTAGATGTCACTCTGATCATTTTGTTTACTTGAAAAATAAAATTGATGGCAGCTATATTATATTGTTATTGTATGTAGATGACATGCTTGTTGTAGGGTCTAACATGCAAGAAATAAAAGTGCTCAAAAGAAAATTGGAAAATTCCTTTGCAATGAAGGATTTGGGAGCTGCAAAACAAATCCTTGGTATGAGAATAACTAAAGACAGGAAAAATCACAAATTAACAATGTCTCAGAATGAGTACATACAAGAAGTGTTGAAAATATTTAATATGCAGAATGCAAAACTAGTTAGTATACCTTTTGCTAGCCATTTCAAACTTAGTAAGGAGATGTGCCCCAAGACCCAAGAAGAAATGGACTATATGTCTAAAGTTCCATATGAATCAGCAGTTGGAAGCTTAATGTATGCAATGGTCTGTACAAGGCCTGATATTGCACATGCAGTGGGAGTTGTAAGCAGGTACATCAATAATCCAGGAAAAGAACATTTGATGGCAGTAAAATGGATTCTCAGATATTTGAGAGGTACCACAAATCAAGCATTATGCTTTGGTGGTTCAAACATTTCTCTACAGGGATATGTTGATGCAGATATGGAAGGTGATAGAGATAATAGGAGGAGCACTACAGGATATGTATTTACTGTAGGTGGAACAACTGTTAGTTTGGTTTAAAAAATCCAAAGTGTTGTTGCACTTTCAACAACAGAAGGAGAGTATGTTGCTGCTACAGAGGCTAGTAAAGAAATGATTTGGTTACAAAGGTTTATGGATGAACTGGGTAAGGAGCATGATATGGGAACGTTATACATTGATAGACAAAGTGCCATTCATATTTCAAAGAACTCAAAATTTCATTCCAGGACTAAACACATACAGCTCAAGTACCATTTCATACGGTCAGTATTGGAAGATGGACAGTTGAAGCTGGAAAAGATACACACTAGCCAGAATCCTGTAGATATGCTAACAAAAGTTGTAACCAGGGAGAAACTGAGATTATGCTTAGTTTCAATTGGTCTTCAAGGATGATGATGAAGATGAGAAACAACCAGGTCTAAAGAGGAGTCATTGACCAGCAAATGAAGCAGCGGTAGAGTTGCTACAATCATTCTCCAAGTGGGAGATCGTTTGGTGCGGAGCCTGATTATCTTGTTTATTTTGTATCACAATGTTGGACCCCTGTACCTTAATGTGGCGGCAATGCCGCCCGTAATTAAATTCTGCCTAGGGGGTCCAGGTGGGGTGGGTGCAACTTTATGGAGCCCCCCCTAGCGGGGGGGTTTCTAGTCAATCCGGGCCATTCATTAGGCAGATGATCTGACGGTAGAAGTTATGTTTAGTTTATGGTTTTTTTCCCTAGAAGGCAACCCCTCTCTTTGCATGAGTGTATTATATTGCGGTTGTGGATTGTATGTGTATTCTCAGAGCGATAAACAGATAGGGAGACTATGAGAGATAACAAAGGATATTACAACGGATCTACTGTAGGTTATGCTTCTTCATTTTATTGGATAATAGAAAGGAAGGACTGGTTTTTTGGGGTGGACTTAGCCCAAACTGGGTGAACCACATATATCTATGTCTCTCTGGTTTTATGTGTTTTGTATGCTTGTGTTTTCCACATATTTTATGTGTTTCATTGCTCTATAATATATAATTTTCTAACACCTCAACCACCCAAGGAGCAATTAACCAAGTCGTTAATATGGCAGCATTGTCTTTCTTAACGGATAGATATGAACCACTAAATATTCCGCAACCAATGAATTCCATGCCTCAATAATACCTCAAATTACCTCCTCGTTTCACTGGAGAAGATGAAGTAATGACAGAACAAAATTTACCCTTGTTTTTCAATTTTTCTGAGAATTTAAATAAAGAACATCTTGATGTTGTGATGAGGCTATTTGTGCAGTCTGTAAAGGGAGAGGCTACGAAGTGGTTCAAAGGCTTACAAAATGGTTCCATAAATGACTGGGAAGAGTTAGAAACTCAATTCACTCGGAGATGGGCAGAGAAGAGAGATCATGGTTTCTCATTGACAGAGTTTAATTCGCTAAAAAGAAAGCCTAATGAAAACATTTCTGAGTTTATAAAAATATTCAACAAATTGTACAATAGTTTACCTAAATAGATGAAGCCCCCCCTGTAGGAGCAAAGGTAGTTTTTTTTGGGGCTTTTGAAGCTGATTTTAGCTTTACATTGAGAGAGAGAAGAGCCCCTACTCTTGAGCAGATACAGACAAACGATTTAGAGATTGAAGCTAATATAACTACAGCTAGAAAGGGAAAAGGGAAATAACTAGCCCAAGAGAAGGGGAATGAAAAAGAAGAATCATCACAAGATCTGAGGATATAATATATGGCAAGGGTGATAAAAAATCTGAAAAATAAGCTATCTAAGATAGAATTGGAAAATAAAAACTCCCAAAGGAACGTACAACAAAACCGAGGGGGTTTCAACCCTCAATTCAGAAGACATCCCCTGCAAATTTTGCAGGGGGGAAGAAGAGAGAAAGACCAGGTTCAAGCATCATTGTATATAGAAGCAACACTCGCAAAGCTAGCAGAAGATGACCAAAGGGAGGCTAAGGATCAGATATCTGCTATGTATGCAATAAAAGATGATGAAGAGGAATATTATGAGGGAGAATATGCTAAGGCCTGAGTATATTTTGATCAATATGAGATGGATGAATACTGTAGACAATTCACAGACTTCATGCAATCTGAGTTACATAAAAAGTATGATTTGAGGTCTAGAAAGAGATATAGAGTGCAGGAATGCAGGTGAACAACAAGGTTCCATTCCTCCTCCAATGGCAACTCCACAACAAAAAGACCATGTGAAATAGGTCAATAATGGGAAACAACCTACAAAATCACTCAAGAGAACAAAAATGCAGCAGGCTGAATCTTCCCAGGACAAATTAGTCGACACTAATATTTTGGAGAGAGTTGTTCTTATACCCGAACGAGCGGTAGATTCTAGAAAGAGTGAAGAAGAACCTAAAGAATTTTTTAAGCAAACTCATGCCTTCAATTTGGACAAAGAGTTGGAGGAGGTTAAAATTTAGGTATCTCTTCTAGAATTAGCTAAATACCAGCTTGCAACAAAGAAATTTCAGAGTTTATTCATCTCACATAGGTGGAAGATATAAGTGACACGGTGAACCTACAAGAACAAAAGCCAATGGTCACCTTTGGCCCTCATGTAGAAGAAGTAGATCCTTCTGTTCCACCCTTTTATATTTCTTTGTTGCTTCATGATTTTACTCTACATAATTTCATGTTGGACTCGGGAGCGTCCCATAACCTCATGCCATTGTCTGTTATGAAGGAGCTTAATCTATAGATTTCCAAACCTTATATGGATCTGTATTCATTCGATTCCAAAAGGGTGAAATGTGTTGGGTTGATTAAATATGTATCATTTTCTTTGGTACAAATCCCAGCCAAGATTATAGTCATGGATGTAGTTGTTGTTGACGTCCCAGCCAGGTTTGGAATGCTCCTGTCAAGGTCTTGGCGAGCTAAGTTTTTAGGTGTACTAAAGTTAGATTTCACTTATGTTATCATTCAGGTTTTTAATGGGTAAGAGAGGAGATTGTATAGGGAAACAAGGTTTGTGAAGACCACCTCTAAGAAATATGCAGGAAATTCCCCCATTTACAGTCAAGAAACGGAAGATCTTTCTTGTTCATGCTACATGAAGATGCAAAATTTGCTGAAGACAGAGGGAAGCAGCTCTCTTCGGTAGTTGTAAATAACGATCTGCACTCAAATAATATTTGGAAGTGATACTTTAGTGGCACCTACTCCAAGGAAGGCGCGGGTTTCAGATTCCTGCTAATATCACCAGAAGGTAACCTCATGCCGTTCTCTTTTAAACTAGAATTCGATTCGACAAACAATGTGGTTGAATATGATGCCTTAATATCAAGCATCCAAGTTGTTAAACATATGGGGGTTCAATTTATTTCAATTTATGGTGACTCTGAGTTGATAATAAGGCAGATCAAGAATCATTATCACACCAAGCGTTCGAGATTAAGATCGTACAAGGATGAAGTTTGGGATTTGATAGAAAAATATTTTGAAGCCTTGAATATTTAGTATATTCTGAGGGAGGAGAATATATTGGCTGATTCTTTATAAGTTGCAACCAACAACTTCAAACCTACCATAAATCCCTGGCTAAGGTACGAAATTGAAGTTACACATAGACCTTCTTTCCCTGACAATGTAAAACATTGGCAGGTGTTTGATGATGATGAACACATAAGTCAGTTCCTGACAATGATTGGAAACTTTGAAGATGTTGAGATAGACCAAGAGGAAGAACAAACATAGCAGAGAACAGAAATAAGAAACCTCAAGCATTCAATAGGTGAACAAAATATTATCCAATTGAAAGATAATGTGCTCCCTAAAGGGTTGGTTCCCCTTGAAATATTTTTCAATGCTATTGATGTTTTTGTTGATTCAGAGAAAACACATCAAGAAGAATAGATGGAAGATTGTAATTTGGGAACTCAGCAAGAGCCCAAAATAATGAAATTATTCAAAGGGATTCCCAAAAACTACAAAGAAAGATACATTGATCTTCTTAAGAAGTATATGGACGTGTTTTCCTGGTCGTATGAAGACCTGAAAGCATATGACAAAAGCATTATTCAGCATAAGATTCCATTGAAGGAAGGGCTAAAACCAGATAGACAGAAGCTCAAACAGATCAATCCCTTGTTTTTAGCTCCAATCGAAAAAGAACTGAAGAAACTGTTGCAAGCGAAAATTATAGTCCCTCTCTGATATTCAGACTGGGTTTCCAATATGGTCCCTGTAAGAAAGAAGAATGGAAAGATAAGGCTATGTGTAGACTTCAGGAACTTGAATCGAGCTCTAAAATATAATTACCCTTTCCCGAAAATGGATTATGTCTTACAAAAGGTGACATGAGCTCACAGGATATCTATGGTCGACAGATTTTCTGGGTATAATCAGGTAGCAGTGGAAAAAGAAGATCAGAATAAGAATGCTTTCACTACACCCTGGGGCACCTTCATGTACGCAAGGATGCCATTTGGCCTTATAAATGCAAGTGCAACATTTCAGAGGGCCATGGACATAGCCTTTGTTGGTGACAATTTTGTAGTTATATATCTGGATGATGTAACTGTTTTCTTGAGGTTAGATGATGAACACTTGGAGCATTTGCAAAAAAAAATTCAAAGGTGCAGAAATTTTGGTCTGTCATTAAATCCCAAGAAATCTTTTTTTGACTTAGAAGAAGGTAAGTTATTAGGTCACATAGTTTCTAAACAAGGAGCAAATATTGACCCAGCAAGGCTAGAAGCCATTTAGACTATTCCTTTACCTAGAACCAAGAAGGATATCCAGAGATTCCTAGGAAAAATAAACTTTCTGAGGAGGTTTGTGCCCAATTATGCTGAGATCGTGAGAATTATAATAGATATGTTGAAGAAAAATGTATAAGTGAAATGGGATAAGGAAGCAAGAGATAAATTTGTCAGAATAAAGGAATCATTGTAGGAAGCTCCAGTTCTGATTAGTCCAGACTATCAAAAATTCTTTCAGGTATTCTCATTTTCATCCCCCACTACTATTTTTGTTGTGTTGTTGTAGAAAAATGAAGACAATAAGGAGCAGCGAGTTGCATTTTTCAGTAAATTTCTCAGATATGCTGAGCTCAAATACAATATTATGGAGAAACAAGTATATGATTTGGTCAAATAACTGAAAGCCTTCAGGACTTACGTGTTGCAGTCCCAAATAACTGCTTATGTTCCTAATTCTGCTGTGAAAGACATGCTGGTCCAAAGTGATGTTGAAGGAAAAAGGGGGAAGTGGATAGAAAAAATCCAAGAGTATGATTTGGACATCAAACCCACCAAGATGGTCAAGGGACAGGGTTTAGTGAATTTGTTGACAAATACAAATTTTCAAGCCTTGGGAATTAATCTGTTGGCACCAGTGGATGGAGTTGTTAATGAACAAGGTCAAAGCAAGCCCAAAACAGGTATTCAATACAATTTTTTGTGCTCTGATTGGTATAAGGATATTGTGCACTTATTGTGTTTATTTTTTTGTCCAACTTCACTAAACAGAACAAAATACGGAGCTCTCAAGCTCAAGTCTCAGCCATATGTTATCATAGAATCAAAGCTATACTGGAAAGATCCTACTAGTATTTTTCCGTTATGTTTGACTGAAGGAGAATCTATTGAAGTCACTAAACAATATCATGAAAGTCTTTGTGGGGGACATTATAGATGGAATTTCACTACCCATAAGATTCTCAAGTCAAGATTCTATTGGCCAGCCCTGTTTGTAGATGTTTATAGACTAGTCAAAAGTTGTCAGAAGTGCCAGTTGTTTGTTGAAAAGAAAAAATTGGCTCCATTACCTCTCATCCCTGTATTTATTGAAGAGCTTTTCAGGAAATTGGGATTAGATTTTATTGGAGATACCAATCCACCATCAAGTGTAAATTTCAAGTGGATTCTGACTACCACTAATTATTTTATAAAATGGGTTGAAGCAATACCCACGAAGAAGGAAAATGACCAAGTAGTGATGAAGTTTCTGGAGGAAAACATCTTCAGTAGATTCAGGTGTCCAGTCAAAATTGTGAATGATAATGCTCAGGTATTCAACTATGCTTGTTTCATTAACTTTTGTCAAACATATAATGTAATTTTATCACATTCCACATCATATCATCCTCAAGGGAATGGATTGGAAAAGTCCTCAAACAAGACATTGGTTAGGATCTTGAAGAAGACAATTGCTGAAAATCAGAAGGATTGGGACATGAAGTTGAAGTTTTCCCTTTGGGAAGTTCGAGTCACTACCAAGATATCTACTGGAAAGTCCCCCTATGAACTGGTTTATGGAACTCAAGCATTGTTTCCTACTTAGCTCGCTAAACCAGTGATTTCTTTCCTTCAATAAGCTCAAGAAGAACCTAATTCTCTAGTAAGTAGATTGAACAAAATAATCAAATCAAGTGAAAATAGAAACAAATTCAAGGATAACTTGATTACTTATCAAGAAAATATGAAGTCTATATTTGATATAAAAGCAAAAGAATTAAACTTTCAAGCAGGAGATTTGGTACTAAGATGGGACACAAAACGAGAAGAAAAGGGGACGCATGGTAAATTTAACCCTCTCTGGTATGGTCCATACAAGATCTTTAAGGAAAATTCAAATAACACATTTATTTTGGAAGATCTAGATGGAGAGAAAATGCAGCTGCATATGAACGGCTAGTATCTGAAGCACTATTTCCACCATTGTAAATACTTGATTTCTCATTGTTCATATGTCACAAAGCAATATTTAACTCCATGCCTAATGGATAAGGCACTAATCTGTGGTTCTTAGCGCTTCTGTGGGAAAAATCACTATCCCTAAGTGGAGGCAGATGTTGTGTCTCATTTTCATTTACCTTTGAAATATTTTTCAAAACACAAAAAAAGAATATATGATAGAAAATGTAAAATTTTGTGTGTCATAGAAGAATTTTGATTTATATATTGGTACATTAACATTACATGATGATATGTGAAGGTGGGTCGATTCGGGCTCATTCGCGTGCAGAACAATTCAAGAGCTAGACTGGCGGGCGCGTCCAGAGCATTGCACACCGAACAGGGTCGAGTCGGGCTCATTCGCAAGCTCATGAGGGACCAGTGTGGCGGGACACCGGATAAGCTCGGGAGGGTTACACCGTGGAGCAAAAAAAAAAAATTTCCCAAAGGCGGAGAAAGGGTGCATTTCCCTTGAACACTTAAGAGATTTGGAGGAGGCGCAAAGGGAAAAATGGATGGTCAGCATCAAAGCACAGAACTGGAGCAGGGAGATAAACGGTGAAGATCAAATCGAAAATCGCCAATCGCAAGCTTTAAATAATAAGTGTGGAGGTAAATGTTAAAGGTTTCAAAGTGCGATATGCGATGCAGTCGGGCCAGATCACAAATTGAAAGTTTTAAATAATAAGTGCGAAGGTAAATGTTAAATGCATCGAAGTGCAATAGGGGATGCGGTGGGGCCTAATCGCAAGTCGCAAGTCACGAATTTTAAAGGATAACCACGGTAGATAAATGCTAAAGTCTCTGAAGTGCGATGTGTGGGTGGATGTGACTCGGTTTCAAAGGTGAATTCCAAAGTTTTCGGATCCAGAAGTAAGTCATTTTTGTGTGTTAAACTATGTCAGAGGAAGAAAAGAGTGTTATAATGTGAGACCAATGAAACGCCTTGGCAATGAAGAAATAGGAAGAACGCGACAGACAAACTCGAGTAAGTGACCAGACACATAACAAAGGAGATGAGGTAGAGTCGGGTAGCAGGTGATACGAGTGACAAGGTTTGAAAGCATAGGGGCATAGGCAGAGTCGGGCAAAAAATCATATAGCAACACCGTTAGGAGCAGGACAACTAGATCAAGTCAGGCGTGGAGGTGTCATTACAGAGCTATGCAGCCACTGCATCATGACCAGAAAGGCCACCTCAGCACTTCAGGAGGATGCATCAGCAACATCAGATTTAGCAAAACGAAGCGTATTTCCAAGTTTCAATTTGTTTTCTTGTTATAATTTCACGAGTAATCTTAACAGTTTAGGAAGCCGAATAGTTCAAGAAGTTCAGGAGTTACGAACTAATCTAATGTATTTAAGGAGATATATATAAAGAAAAAAGTTCTGACTTTTGGACCTCTGGATGATTGTTATTTTATGACTAAATTTTCTTAGAAATTAATCAAATAAGATCAAGTTTCCTACACATGTTGATGTTGATATGTCTTTCATGTTTCGCTCTGTAGCTATTCCTCTTTGAATGAAGTGAATTAATGTAGCAATCAGTCTCTTAATTACATTTGTGAGTAAGAGTTAAATAACCTTAATTTGCGCTCCTTCACCTCATCTCTTCTCTCTTCATAAAATCCTGATAGAACTTTAAAGTGATATATTATGTGTTTGCAGCATATTATTTTAATTTCTCTCCTCCTTCATGAATTTTCTCTGAAAATTAAAAGCGGTAGATTCTGTGTTTTTTAGCATATCATTTTGAGTTTCTCTTACAGTTCTTCTTTTCATTCCATTCAAAAATCAATAGTTTATGGCATTGCAAAGGCTTTCATTATATCATATTATTAAGGGTATTAAGTAACTGAATTCCAAGGGTGTTAAACAAAGGCCATTTGATATGGTAATTGGGACATACATTTATAAAATATCTTAAGAATTTATTCCTTACCACAGCCAAGGGATTTTTTCTTGAGATACAACAGTGCCCACATGAATAATCTTGGTATGGCATGTTTTTAGAATAGATGCTCATTCTATGCATGGTTTTATGACTCGGGACCTTCCGTGTAAGAATTATCGAAAGAGATGCTTATGATGGCATGGGTATTTGACAAAGTCTGACAGAGTGCAACGGTTGTGAAGAACGATACCATATTAACATGAAAACTTATGTTGTAGTCAAATTTCAGGAGGATCGATGACATCAATGGGAAATTATGACTCTCATGGTGTCATCCAATAATTCCCATATTAATGTGAGGGGCCATCCAAGGTACTTCCTCCTTCCTGGAATATGGATTTTGAAGTCGACAAGAGGGAAGCCTCAACTAACCGAGAGAAGTAATGATGCAAGGGACTAGGTCCTTTGATGTAGCAGGCGAGGTGTGATAGGTTAAATTAGGCATGGTGATGATATATGGTTGTAAATTATGATGGAATTTCAGTGGCCCAAGGTCAAAGCTTGTAAATTCAACCGGTGGTTGTCATAACAATTTCTGGTGAGGAAATACCTAGGGTCGGTAGGATGTCCAGGGTGGGTATGTGGTTGTTATGAGTGTCATGGTGAGGTTGGGTAACGAATGCAAAGCTCTGAGCAAGGGCGATTAGGGACTGTTGGTAGGTGATAATTTTGGATGGATGGGTGGGAGTGTTCTCATAAAAAATCCTTGTAGACTTTCCAAAATAATATAGAATGGGTTTGGATGTACAAGCACGGAGACGGGTGCCCCAATAAACATGAAAATGATCACTCACTTATGGTGTGAGGAGGGTGTTTTTTTTCTGAGGGTGGAGGGGCCATTGGTTAGTCACGGTGCAAGGGTGGTGAAGCAGATAAAAAGCGTCGTAGATGGGCTATGCTGATGGGGGTGCAGTAGGCGAAGTGCGAGACGCGGAGGTGCGTATTCAATATTCTTATGAGAATGGTATTCCAGGAAATGGGTTTTCCGTGTCATGGATAAAACTTAACTTAATGTATGATGGATTAATGAACATGAAGTTTTTCTCAGACTTGGATGTTATGGCCATGGCCCCAAGTTTTTAATGTAAGGTATACTTGAGTGATGGATGCCATGGAGGGTGAGGCTCTACCGACTGATAAGAATGTTTATCATGTGCAATGTGAGGTGATGATAAACATGGTCGGGTGACTGGAACCTATCATTTATTCCTGTGGATAGATGATGTTAGGATATGTAAAGCTTATTTGGGGAGCCTATAATGTTGGGGATAGAATGATACATGCTCTGTTACCTTCAGTGGCTGGGGCGATAGGTGATTTTTTGTGCTTTTAACACCTGCAACCAATACCCCAAGTGAAAGCATATTTTCTATTCAAACATATTCAAAATAATGTTGAATGGAAAGCGATAAGAGAGGGCATACATGTCGTAATTGAAAAACATTTTTTTCTAAGGTGTGGATGTGTGAAGGCTACTTTGGACGTGACGAGGTGTTGATCACTGCGTTTCTTTCGTTTTTGTAATTTGGCGTTCTGAGCTCTCGTTATGGTCTATCAAATAATGATAATAGGGAAATATATGGGTCAATATGGCTCATTTCATTTCATTTGTGTCGTTTTAGAGCTTGAGGCTAGAGCAGAGCCCTTGCTTCCAAGCCTTTATTGCTGTTGCAATTAGCCTGTGTACCTGGGATTCGCGACTTCAGTGTCAGGTAGAGCCCTGAATTTCTTGTAATTCAATTTTTTCAGATTTTTCTAGGGGCGGTCTATACAAATCAGGTTTGTATGGATACCTGCCTCTTTTATTCCTTGATTATGGCGATGATCAAGGCACGATCAAGGCAGAGGCACGCAAACCTCGTGGGGAAATAAAATTTACCGTGAGGTTATTTCGCATGGCTATGTTTTTGCACGATGACTTGCGCGTCTGTCTTTGATACAAATGCGCAAAAATCACGCATGTGCAAAAAACAGGAATGATGATGAGCCAAAAAAATTGTTTAAAAATTTTGATTTTTTGGGTTTTTGGTCATTGATTTGGTTTTTCTTAGTGACATTATGTTGTGGCGTGAGTGTGATTGGCCTGCTTTACGCATGGCTTTGGCACAAGATGCCAATGCACGGAGGCTCTTGGCACAGTGGGGTCTACTAAATTTCTTAGAGAATAATATCCTGAGATCACAGGATAGCCTATTGCATTTACTGGTCTACTACTGGAACAGGAGACAAAAGGTGATAGTCCTGCAGTGTAGAGACGTCGTCATCCATCCAGAGATGGATGTGTAATTTGTGATCGATCTAATTGTTGGCAATATGATTCTTATGTCTTAATATTTTTTCCTTGATGGAAAATCTCTGGAAAATAATAGAGTATATGTCTTCTGGAGAAGCACAGTTGTTTGCAAAAGGTCTAAGAGAAGAAATGTGTAAAGACCAGTAGAATTTGGTTAATATTCATAATTGAAGGTTCTATACATTGGTTAGTACAGGCCAAGTCGTGTATACACACGAAAAAGAATGATCCAAGTCGCGTATGCCTTTTACGCTCTAAAATTATAATACAGGGGGGAATTACCATGGTATTAGCCCACAATATTGAGCGTTGTTTCATCTATTTGATTTTGTCCAAGAATACCATCATCACTTGTGTGGTTTTGGCTCCTGGTATTGGTAAAGGCTAAAAATATATAAGGATAAGATGATCATAGTGCAAGGTGTGCATGTGAAAGGGTTGTTACTGAATACTTCTCTCTGAAGTATATTCACATGGGATGGACTCTGTTGATTGGTAGATATGAAACTATGATGCACCCTTGTATACAATGATGGATTAGGACCTCTAGACCTGAAATGACTATGTATTTGATCTACTGATGAGATGATCGAATCTATGACCTGGCGCACATATGCTCAAGTGAAGTGAATAAATTGGGTAAGTCTATAGATATGAAACATTCTAAAAAATTAATATTTACAGATCTATATGCTTGTTCATCTTGATGAAAGCGCATATTGCGAATTTATCTCAGCTAAAGCATGTATGGAAATTAGGGTTTTCTGAAGCTTGCTAGAGAGGTTATCTGTTTATTGCTGTTGCATTTGTGTTTTCTATCAATGAATTCTTCATGTAGATCTGGGTTGTTTGAACATTGTATATGCTGCTAAGTTGAATATGCACAAATATGATCAATAAGTGAGTAAATATGTTTAATAATGCTGACTGAATAATATTTTTGCAATTCTGAAAAGATATCTAACTGAAAGCCTCAGATCTGGTTCTAAGACTGATCATATTCTGTAAATTCAGCATTCTCCGATCTATACGCAGGTTGGTATGAAGGAAAGCACATATACATGTAGGATCAATAAAGTGAAGTATCACATGCATTTTAATATAATGAATGATTAGGGTTGAGATTTTTTTTGCATGCTGATTCTAAAATCTGGGTTTCTTACTGTGTTCTAGTTATAGTGATCTCACTGTTTTGATTAAATTTTGGGTGAAGTTTATTGATGTTGATATTTATGCTGAGTTGTGGTGAAGTTGTGGGATCCAGTGTGAAAATTGATGAAATGTGGTCTGCAGTGGGTCTGAAGGTTTAGGGCTTTTGTAGTATTCCTACATTAGCATGCAGCTAATGGGAATATTGAATTTGATTTTTGCACCTAGTAGATGAATAAATGGGGAAGAATACCCATATTTAATTTAAATCATCATAAAAACCCTCTTGGTGTGAAATGGGATCATTCTAGAAGCTGGATTTCACACCCTCATGTGTGAAAAGAGACTTTTTTCATGTGGACAAAGTCAAGTTGACCAAGTCAACAACATTAATCTTTAAGGAGTGAATCCTAAATAAAATCAATGCTCAATGTAAACAAGGCTAAATTTGAGCTATTTTCATAAGCACACTTAAGTGTGAAAGAGGCTAGATCAGTTGATTAAGTCAACCAGGACCAAATCATCAGCGTTCTCTAGATGCAATGAACCTCCTAGATGCACAACGCAGTTCTAGTTGGAGGCTACACATGTGAATAGAGCTAAATCATTGAGATGGTTTAAGTTTTGGCAGGATTTCTAACTTATAAAAGGAAGAGGAGGACATCAAGATAAGGTTGTTCATGATTATGATATTTCTGAAGATATTGTCTCTTTAGAAATTTCTTATTCTCTTGGATTTTTAGCATAGAATAGTGTTGTTTAGAACTAGGGTGTTCCTGATCGGGAATCCCACCTCTTCCATTGAGTAGCTCTTGGAGGAGTCTTGTTGATCTTGTCCACTATCAGGCATTTGGCCAAGCTACATCTTCCAACCATAATGCAGATCCTGTTGAGGGTTTGCTTGTCCTTGTAAGTTGCAGCAAGTGGAGGCTAGATCTATTCAGATCTAAGCCATTCTGGTGCCTCTTTTTAGTGGGAGAGCCTTCTATCCTCCTGATAAGAGAGTATTAGAACATTGGAGCTGCATATTCAGATCCTGGCATCAGTCCAAACCATTTCTAGATTCAACAGCGCAGTTTCTCTCCCATAACCGAGTTATTTTCAAGAAGGAAGTTGCAGGAAGTTTTGGCATACTTTTGGAGGAGAGATCTCTAGTGTTTGGGGTTCTTCCCTTCACTGTGGTGATCCATGGATTAGATTTTTGATCTATGTTCTATTCATATCTGATCTACTGTGTTATTGTATTTACTTCAGAAATTCTGAATCTTACTGCAGATCTAAAACTTTAGATCTTATATCTACTCTTTGTATCTCATGTTTTGCTCAAAACCCCATGGGGAATGTGTAGAGGAACTCTTCTAGTGTACATATATGATATGGATCTAATCTTTGTTACACAGATCTAATATGTAATTTACATCTTCTTGAGCTCATAATATAACGTTGTCAGGCCTTCTTACAGCCAATACATTGTTGCAGCACCTCATTCTTGAGGAATTCTACATCAAAGTTCACTATTTTTCTCTTGTACATTGTATGGGCCTTATTATAAACCTGATTTTCTGATGTATAAGTGATCAATGAACCATTATATTAATATCCTACAAATATTGGGCTGAACTGCGTTATTTTCCAGTAATGTTGTTTTCTATTACTACAGCCCCTTCCCTGGGCATTTTCCAACTGCACTAGGTGTGGGGAGACCTGTTTAACCCACCTAGAAGGATTTTTTTTTAATCCCTCTTGGATTTAGGTCTTATATTTTCATATCTAAGGGATCCAAGTGTTGGTTTCCAATCCTGTAGCATACATTCCTGAAAAATTCGTTTTTCAAGCATGCCTTGCTAGCAGTCCCAATTTTGGGATATTATAGTGGTATCAGAGCAAGATCTTTGGCTTAGTCTGTGAGTTCTAGCTATCAGAAGGAGAAATATCAGAATTATGGGGAGAATGAGATTATTCTCATCACTTTTTAGATCTAGAAAAAACCTCTCCAAGGAGGTTAAGAAGATATAAGAAGGAGAAGGGGAAGGACCATGCACTTCCTATTCCCATAAAGAAGAAGACAAGAAGCATGGAGGACACTTGGATCATCAGATTCTAAGTGAATACCTTGTTGAGTAAAATTCTCAACCTAGAGCCTTCAAGGATACTTTAGCCTTTCCACATTTCATTCAACTGAAGGAAGAGAGGAGACCCTACAGCAAGGGAGAAATCAAGGGCAATAGGTTTCCATTGTCCACTTTTGATGGGACATCTGCAACAAAGGCTTGGGCAAGAAGACTCGATGCATTCTTCCTACTACATATAGTCGTAGAGAAATAAGAAGTGGAGATTTCATTGCTGCACCTAAAGGGTGAAGCAAGCACTTGGTGGTTCGGCCATGTGAGACATGCAAGAGTATCTTCTTTTGCAGATTTCACTCAAAGGGTGATCAAGAGATTTGATAAAGAGAAATCAAAGGAAGATAATTCCTCACGACCTCTTGAGGAGACTTGTATCAACATTGTCACAACCTTGGAGGAGCAGCCTTCAACATCAGAAGTTGAGGGAGACAACATAGTAGAATAAGGAACTCTTGTATCCATACAAGGTGTTCTCGAAGCCCATCAAGGTATGATTGAATTTCCACTTTCTAATATTGCAGCAAATGTTTCAGAAGATTGTGGAAAGTTGTTGTTGCATGACCCAGGATCATCACTTACTGCTAATATAGAGCATCAGAGTTGCACTGCACTTTCCAAGAGCAGCATTGAAGGAAGAAGGATCCATTCCTCATGGGAGAATTCAAATGTCAGCTTCATTCAGGAAGCCATGGAGGAAGAGATGACAAGGGGTAGACATATTGAGATGAGAAACATTTTCTCCTCTCTAGATGACACTTTCTCAATGAGCATGCCACAGCTCAAACAGAGACTTCTACTAGAGCATATCCAAGACCCCACTGGTTTTGGAAGGCCATGCATGAGGAGGAGGTCTCATCAAGAGATCCCATTGGAAGTGCACTTCAACATTTCATGAAGTGCAAAGTTCTTCGAATATTTGAGAAGGTTTGTGTCCTACAATGGGAGGATACCAAGTATTTGCAGAATGTGGTCCATGATCCACGAGTGGTTGAGTGGATGTGGATGGTGAGCAAGAAGCTAGAAAGCTACTTGAAAATCTATGATACTAGGCAGTGGGAGGCTTGGCTGCATTGGCTACTCTTGAAAGAGTTTGGCCATCATCCTCTTTCTAAGGGTATGTGGGGGAAAGATCTGTGGCAGGATGCTTGCATCATTGGGCATCAATGAGTATGGACACATTATTTTGATATGACATTCTTCATATCAATCACCATGTTTTCACCACATGATTTGTATGATGGAGGTATGGAGAGGCAGCAAAATTCTTTGTTGCTTTGGAATTTCTTGGGAGAGCAAGGGCAGATTTTCTCTCACACTTTGCGTGATGTTGCAGGAGTAGAAGATGGCACTATCATGGTGCAAAGGGGCTACTCCTTAGCCTTGGATGATTTGGAAGTACTTTCACTTTGGAAGGAGCTTCTTGTTTGTAGCAACATTATGGAAGATGTCTTTGACAATGAACATGTCAAACAATGGAGCTATGTATTGGCAGGAGCCTATTTGCATAGGCCAACAGCATTGTCACTTTGGAGCATGGACTTATGGATGGAGTGTCTCCAGGATCACTTCACTCTTGATGCACTTGATGGACAAGGAGGAGGTGAGAAAGATGGAGTAATGGGTGGAGACATCTATTACTGTGATATGTTCTTCTTGGCTTGGATTTCCAATTATATTAGGAAGGATCTTCATGTAGCACATGATTCATTTCTCTTCATAAGAGTATGTCAAACCATTATGGATATTTTGTTCACAAATCCTATAATTTTCCTACTTATAGTACATGGTAAGGATCTTGTTGTTGCATTTAGTGATCTGCATACCCTTACCATTTCTATACAGTGCATTTCTCCATAAGAGGGCAAGCTTTTCATTGAGCTCCATGATAAAAAATGGGCCAGAATGTATGATGGAGACAACCATCTCTTATATAGCCATGGGAAAGTGTTGTATTACTTCATGTATGTTCATTTTATGTACACAGCCATTTACTATTCATTAGTAGATGAAATAACATACATAAACAACCATGAATCAAGAAACCACTTGCCATATAATTTTCTGAAGCAGCAGTTAGAAAAAATGCACTGTAACTTCATGGGAAACTGTTGGTACTTTCCTGCACCACATGAAACCTTCAGTATTTCCTTCATCTTGAAGCTAATCATGGTTACAATTGTTGTTGTTGTTCTTACTACTATGGGAAGCATGATTGGAGTTCTATCCTTGCAGTTGCTTGAGGACAAGCAACATTTGGGAGGGGAGGACTATAATATTCCTACATTAGCATGCAGCTAATGGGAATATTGAATTTTGATTTTTGCACCTAGTAGATGAATAAATGGGGAAGAAGACCCATACTTAATTTATATCAGCATAAAAACCCTCTTTGCGTGAAAATGGATCATTCTAGAAGCTGGATTTCACACCCTCATGTCTGAAAAGAGACGTTTTGCATGTGGACAAAGTCAAGTTGACCAAGTCAATAGCATTAATCTTTGAGGAGTGAATCCTAAATAAAATCAATTCTCAATGTAAACAAGGCTAAATCTAAGCTATTTTCATAAGCACACTTAAGTGTGAAAGAGGCTGGATCAGTTGACTAAGTCAACCCGGACCAAATCATCAGCGATGTCTAGATGCAATGGACCTCATAGATGCACATCACAGTTCTAGTTGGAGGCTACACATGTGAACAGAGCTAAATCATTGAAATGGTTTAGGGTTTGGTAGGATTTATAAATTATATAAGGAAGAGGAGGACATCAAGAGAATTTTGTTCATGATTATGATATTTCTTAAGATATTGTCTGTTTAGACATTTCTTATTCTCTTGGCTATTTTGCATAGAATAGTGTTGTTTAGCACTAGGGTTTTCCTAATCGGGAATCCCACCTCTTCCATTGAGTAGCTCTTGGATGAGTCTTGTTGATCTTGTCCACTATCAGGAATTTGGCCAATCTACATCTTCCAACTACAACACAGATCCTATTGAGGGTTTGGTTTTCCTTGTAAGCTACCACAAGTGGAGGCTATATCTATTCAGATCTAGGTCATTCTGGTGCCTCTTTTTAGTGGGAGAGCCTTCTATCCTCTTGATAAGAGAGTATTAGAACATTGGAGCTGCATATTCAGATCTTGGCACCAAGCCAAACCATTGCTAGAGTCAACAACGCAATTTCTCTCCCATAACTGCGTTATTTGCAAGAAGGAAGTTGCAGGGAGTTTTGGCATACTTTTGGAGGAGAGATATCTGGTGTTTGGGGTTCTTCCCTTCACTCTGGTGATCCATGGATTAGATTTCTGATCCATGTTCTGTTCAGATCTTATCTGCTGTGTTATTGTATTTACTTTAGAAATTTTGAATCTTGCTGCAGATCTGCAACTTTAGATTTCAGATCTACTCTTTGTATCTCATGTTTTTCTCAAAACCCTAAGGGGAATGTGTAGAGGAAATCTTCTAGTGTAAATATCTGATATGGATCTAATATTTTGTACATAGATCTGCTCTAGATCTGATATGTAATTTACATCTACTTCAGCTCATAATATAATGTTGTCAAGCCTTCTTACAACCAATACATTGTTGTAGCACCTCATTCTTGAGGAATTCTTCATCAAAGTTCACTATTTTTCTCTTGTACATTATATGGGCCTTATTAAAAACCTGATGTTATAATGTATAAGTGATAAATGAACCATTATATTGATCTCCTACAAATATTGGGTTGAACTGCGTTATTTTCCAGCAATGTTGTTTTGTATTACTGCAGCCCCTTCTCTGGGAATTTTCCAACTACACTAGGTGTGGGGAGACCTGTTTAACCCACCTAGAAGGATTTTTTTTTTAATACCTCTTGGATTCAGGTCTTATATTGTCATATATAAGGGATCCAAGTGCTGGTTTCCAATCCTGTAGCATACATTCATGAAAAATTCATTTTCTAGGCATGCCTTGCTAGCAGTCCCAATTTGGGGATATTACAACTTCAGTATGGAAGTAGAAGCTTCCTGCTAGTAGAAGCTGGTGTTCTGATCAGGGGGTTATATATCCCTTCCACTAGAGGCTGGTAAATGAGATCTTTGGGTTGGATCTCCCTTCCAATAGTATCTAGAGAATGAGAGAAGGTTGCAGCCTTCTACAGGTAGATGCATGCATACTAATATTGTTGGAAATACTGAGAGGGGGGTGAATAAATATTCCTTTCAATTAGTATTATTATTAATATTTTAGAGAATTATTTAATCTTAAATTATTATCAGTGTTTTTACAATGATAGCAGTAAACAAAAGGAACACTATTGCACGCAGTTTTTAAGGTGGAAACCCCGTCTAGGACAAAAACCACCTGAATGTTTTTCTAATAATTCTTTAATATTAAAATCCAATTGAAAAGAAATCTCCAACTTCCTAGAATCTAGAAAATTATTCTTCTCCAGTTCCCACTGGATGGACGCTCTAATGCCCGAGATCCTTGATTAGTCCACTGAACGGATGCACCAACACCCAATGATATACAACTCACCCTAGCACCACCCTACCACCCTGAATTTTTCATAGGCTTGAACCTGTTGGTGACTTCATGCACCAACCTAGCACCACCCTACCACCCTATAGAAGAGTAAAAGAAGAATGGACTCTCGTACCAGGGAAAATGGTCCACTTTACAATGATATAAAATGATGTAGAAGAAGAAGAGAGACTAGACCATAACCCCAACTATGACACAAATACCTAATGATGATCCTAGACCTCCTGACACTGCCTCTTCAATTCTTGACAGATATACACTTGTACAAGTTTTACAATTATTTTTTTACAATGACTCTGTACAATGATACCTTTACAATGAATGTTGCAGTTTTTCCCACGTGAAGACTTCATGTGGTGAACTTCTTACTGATGTTCTGCACCTTAATTGCTGCTCTTTTCATGCTACCCTTTCTCACTCTTCAAAACATTAGATCATGCATTGAGTCTTATCTTGATGAATATATAATATCTAAAAAAAGTCTTCAAGGAAATACCCATGACATGATAATAGCAAAACTTACCTCATCCTGTAGAGCATATGCCAGTGCTAAAAACAAAAAACAAAAAAATAGAATACAAATAGCCTAATTCAAAACCTAATTCAATTAAAAGATGAAAAATAATACACAGAATATACTTACATGGAGCTTACCTCTGCTGCACCTTGCATTACTTTATTTCCCTATAAATTTTGGTCCTTTGCATCCCTTGACAGCACATGATCTAGATCCCCAATATGTGATTTTCGGTCCTGTAGTAGTCCTCTAAGTCTTGTTTCCAATTCCATAGGTCTGACCCAATTTTGATTCTTCAAGTCAAAGTTATGCCCAATCTCTCACAATGACCTAATTATGGACTATTTCAGTAGAGAAAACTTGTACAGCGTGCCACATGTCACTGTTTCCTCATTCGGCTCTGAAAGTAATAAATAGAAAACTAAATTCCGTGCACTATCTGTCACTTTTTACACCATTCCAATCTGATACTGAGAGAGAGAGTTATGATGATTTTCCCAAGGTCACCTCTTTGAGATGAAGTTCGGGAGCTTGTAAAAACCCTACCTTCCATAGATCATATCTCCAAAAATATTGTGCACCATGATCTGAAATTTTACAGGAGCTTCCTCAGGATTTCAGCTTTATCTCATAAAAATTTCGGCTTATGAACCTTCGTAGAAAAAAAATTATAGCTACAATTATACAATGACCTGTTTCAAGTAGCAAAATCCCTACATGAGGAGGATATGAGGATTACAATTTATATAAATTCTTAGGTTGAGAGGAACTTCAACAAGTGAACTTGGGAGAAATTTTAGGAGCACAAAAATTGTTAATTATTGACTATTCAATGACCACAACCAATTATTAGTGGCATGCCACAACCCCATGGGGTTTTAGCTCACTAACTGGGGTTACTAACTTTAAACATGAATATCTGTGAAACCGTGAAGAATTACGTGGCGTGCCATATATCAACGGAAACACATCAAAATGTAGAAACCATATAAAATATTCTCGACCTAGAATATAGTAAATTGGTAGGTCAAAATTCCTATGCAAGATCAAGGTAGCCTGCAGTGCTACTTGGGTTGACATCAATGACAACCACTGATCAACAGATATGAGTCAGCATCAGTACAATATTGTAAGAAAATTTCCATATATTAAGTACTGAAGATAGAGACGACAACAATGGTGGTTTTCTCGCGAATTGGGTTTCCACCTTAAATCTTGGTGTTCATGTGTGATGCTCTTGTGTGATGATTTATTCTATGGTTTGTGTTAAAAATTTCTTCTGAATTTTTACCTAAATAGTAAATATATATGTGTATACGCTAGTTTTTGTTTGAAAATTTGCGTACATATGCTGGTTATGCTAATCAAAGTTGCATATAGAAATCAGTAAAGGGAGAAATAAAATTATTGTGGTTATTGAAAATACGGTTCCTTCCCAGTACCCTCTAGGTATTTTCCTTGTTTTGGTATCATAGCAATTCCTTCTGAAGAAGCTTAATCACTAGAAGGAATATCATCTAAGATGAGCAATCAAGATGGGACAACATCTATCAGACCTCCACTCTACAATGGAAATAATTTAATCTTCTGGAGGACAAGGATAATATCCTATCTTCAGTCTCTTGGAGCAGATGTATGGGATATAGTTGAATGAGGTTATCAATATCCAGCCTCATTTCCAGCAGATCCAGCGGCAAGAAAGAACTATGAAACCAATGCAAAGGTTTTCAATGCATTATTGGGGAGTCTGACTGAATCCAAATTTTTCAAAGTTATGCATTTGAATACAACAAAACAAATATGGGACAAAATAATTTTGAGCTATGAAGGTGATGCCAAGGTAAAAAGTGCTAAACTCCAAACTCTCAGAATTCAATATGAAAAACTCAGAATGCATAATGATGAAAGCATTGCTAGCTTCCTTTTATGTCTAGATGAGATCGTAAATCGTATGATAAATGTTGGTGAAACTATAACTGATACTACTCTTGTAGAAAAGGTTTTAAGATCTCTAACTCCTAAATTCTAGTCAAAAGTATCTGGTATTGAAGAGAAGAAGGATCTACAAAATCTTACTATTTTTCATATTCATGGGATCCTAACTGCATGTGAAATGAGAAAAGGAGGTCCATCTGAAGTCAAAGAAGCCGTTTTTAGAGCTACTGCAAAAGGCAAGGATATAGAAGAACAAGAAGAATCAGGGTATGTTTCAGAAGAAGATGAGATAAATTTTGTAAAGAAACTAAAACTTGGCACTGGGAGGTTCAGAGGTAAGCCTCCTTTCAAATGTTTTGCTTGTGGAAGAGTTGGTCATTATGTTGCTAAGTGTCCTAATAATGATAATCATGAAAAGGGAAAGTAATTGGAAAAAGGAAATAAGAAATGTTTCATTAATAGAAAAAGTTATTATACTCATGAAGATAGTGATGGTCTATCAAATAGTGAAGAAGGAGAATTTGATCAAGATATTAGATTACTAATGTCATTTGAAAATAACTCTAGTTTGACTAAAGATACATTTATGGATGCTTTAGGAGAAAATGATTTTCTTGAAGAAATAAATCAACTCAAAATATGTCTGGAAGAAAATAAAATAGCCATAGATACTCTAAAGCATCAACTTATAGAAACATAGAAGCACAATGAGAAATTAGAATGTGAAATAGTAAGTCTAAGAAAGGAAATTGAGAAAGTGAAAACCTTAAATCTTAGATTTTCTAAAGGATCTGAAATCTTAGATGAAATTATCAAGGTTCAATGCTCTCCTCTTATAAAGACATGTCTTGGATATATCAGAGAATCTTCTAAATGTTCAGCTCCAAACTATCTAAATGTAGCTAAAGCCAGCCAACAACACTTCATCACTCAGCAAAAGAAAAAGAGAGAATACCCAGGTAAAACATGACCACTTCAATTCAAGGATGATCAATAAAAGAAATATCAATGAGAAGGTAAACATCAATATAAGGTTTCATGATTGTAGAAATTTCTTCATTAATGGACAATGTTTCTCATGTCATAACTTTGGTCATAAAGTTTCCCAATGTGCTACATATAAAACCATCATGACCAGAGAAGCAAGAAAGCAAAGAAATGAGACTAGAATAAAGAATAATACTTATAACAATGTTTCTCCTCTTCAAAATGAAATTGAGTGTTCTTATTGCAATAACTTTGGACATGAAGAATATGAATGTAGGAGCAAACTTTAGCCAAAAGAGAATATACCCTCAAACTCCAAGGTATGGAGAAAGAAGGACTTACAGGTTGAAAGTTGTGGCATAGCTTTATTTGCAAAAGGGGAAGAAAATCAATGGTACATTGATAGTGGATGCTCAAAACACATGACAAATGATAAAAGTAAACTCCTTTCATACAATGCAATAGAGAAAGAAAATAATGTTACTTTTTGAAATGACTCACCTGCTATCATTAAGGGTAAAGGTTTTGTTTTTCTAAAATAAAAGGTGAAAGCTAACAATGTTATGTATGTGGATGGATTAAAGCATAACTTGTTGAGTGTGAGTCAAATGTGTGATCAAGGAAATGAAGTTGTCTTTAGTTCAAAAAAATTTGTAGTACATGAACTTGACACATGAAAAAGGTAATAAAAGGAACTAGAACACCAAGCAATCTGTATATATTGAAAGGTGGCTAAGCGCAATGCTACATAAATAAATCTACATAAAATTGGTTATGGCACAGAAGATTGGGACATTTGAGCTTCTCTCAAATAAGAAAATCTAGAAGACTCAAAGTTGTTCGTGATCTTCCCAACATCACTCTGCCTAAAAGTACCATATGCAAATCATGCCAATTTTGTAAGAAAACTAGGGTGTAATTCAATGCCAAAGAAGGATCAGCAAGTAAGCCTCTTGAACTTATACATACTGATATATGTGGTCCTGTAAGGAAAAAGTCACCTCGTCGAGAACAATACTATATTCTATTTATTTTTTACTTCTCTAGAATGTGTTGGATCGGTTTACTGAAACATAAAGAAGAAGCATTTGAAAAAAGTTAAGATCTTCAAAGCATTGGTTGAAAATGAATTAGATCTAAAAATAAAATGTCTTAGATCTAACTAAGGAGGATAATATATATCAGATAAATTCTTTTATTTATGTGAACATTATGGCATAAAAAGACATTTTTTTTTGTAGCTGGACCTCCACAACAAAATGGCGTGGAAGAAAGAATGAATAGAACATTTAAACAGATGGACCGTGCTATGCTCGATGAATCTGGAACTCTTGATACCTTTTGGGGAGAAGCAACACATACTGCAGTAAATATTCTCAACAAGGTTCATGTTCATGTGAATAGTGATAAAACTCCTTATGAGCTCTGGTATGGTAATCTTCCCACTGTGAAACATTTTAGAGCTTTTGGAAGAAAATTTTTTATTAAGAACAATGATGAAAAAATTGGTAAGTTTGAGCCTAGAGCATATGAAGGAATATTTCTTGGTTACTCTTCTAGAAGTAAAGCATATAAATGTTACAATAAAATACTTTGGAAGATTGTGGAATGTATTGATGTTGTAATTGATGAGTCCCTCTTAGCTCATAGAAGGGAAATAAAAACAATGAATGAATATGATGATGATGTATACTTTCCCTCATCAAATAACAACAATATAGAAGGAGAACCCAATGAAGGAACGGAAGAAGATATATCAGAAAAGGCTCCATCTAGTTATGTTCAAAACAATCATCCAAAATCTCAAATATTGGGAGAAAAGGGATCAAGTGTCCAAAAAAAAAGAACTCTTGTAGGATCCCCTAGCTATCTAACATTCTTATCCATTATTGAACCACAGAATTTAAATCAATCTAGTAAAGGTGAATGTTGGATTCAAGCCATGAATGAAGAAATTGATTATATTGAAAAGAAGCATACTTGGGAATTGGTTCCAAGGCCTCATGATAAAAATGTTATTAGAACAAAATGGATATTCAAAAACAAGTTAAATGAAAATGGAGATGTCATTAGAAGCAAAGCTAGCCTTGTTTGTAAAGGGTATGCTCAACAAGAAGATATAGACTTTGAAGAAACATTTTCTCCTATATCCAGACTTGAAGCCATAAGAATGTTTCTTGCTTTTCCAAGTTTTCAACAATTCAAAATTTATAAAATGGATGTAAAATATGCTTTCCTCAATGGTGATCTAGAAGAATAATTTTATATAAAACAACCAGAAGGGTTCATTCTGGGAAATGATGAAAAAATTGTTTGCAAACTTAAAAAGGCTTTATATGGTCTAAAAAAGGCTCCTCGGGCATGGTACTATCGTCTTGAGAAATATCTTCAACAACAAGGTTTCACAAAGGGATCTGCTAACAGTAACTTATACACAAAAATTGAGAATGATAAACTATTCATTATTGTTGTGTATGTTGATGACATCATTGTTGGAAGTAATGAAGAGTCCATGAGTCAAAAATTTGCTTCTATTATGCAACAAGAATTTTAAATTTCATTAATTGGGGAACTAACATATTTTCTTGGCTTACAAGTGAAACAAGAAACAGATGGCATATTTCTATCACAATCAAAATATCTCAAGCAAATTCTGAAGAAGTATGGGATGGAAGACTGCAAACCTATGATTACTCCAATGGTAACTGGATGTAACCACAGTTCTCATGATAATTCACCCATGGTGAATAAACCAGAGTATAGATCTATGATTGGAAGTCTGCTTTATCTAATTGGGATAAGACCATACATTATGCATCCAGTCAGTATTCTTGGACGATTCCAAACTAATCCAAAAGAGTCACACCTTCAGGTTGTAAAAATAATATTCAAATACCTACAAGGGACTCAAGACTTTGGTCTATGGTATACAAAGAATTTTGATCTCACTCTACATGCTTACACAGATGCGGACTGGGCTGGAAATGTTGATGATCGAAAAATCACAAGTGGTGGTGCATTCTACATGGGACCCCAATTAGTATCTTGGTTCAGCAAGAAACAAATTTATATTGCCTTATCTACAGCAAAAGCAGAATATGTGGATATCACATCATGTTGCACACAACTTCTTAGGATGATGTAGACATTATAAGATATTCAAATCAAATTTTCACCTCCTATCTCCATATTATGTGATAATACAAGTGCCATCAGTATCTCAAAAAATCCTGTTATGCATTCCAAGACCAAGCACATTCCTATCAAGTATCATTTCTTACGCAAACAAGTTCTTGAGAAAAAGGTTAAATTGGAATATTTAATAACAAGTTGTTGATATATTTACCAAACCTCTTCCCAGGGAAGCATTCGAATATCTTAGACAAAAGCTGGGAGTTGTCTCTGCCTCTCTTATCAATTCTGCTTAATATCAAAATATTAAATTTGATATGTTGGTTGCATAAAGGCGAATCGCGTATATACACGAGTTTATGTGCATAAAACCACATATGGTTTTTGCTGACAAAAATTCTATGGATCGGCTTCCAGAATAGTCTGTGGTGCATTTGGGTAAACTCTGTTGTTTTGGTATTTTTCTTACAGTACCTTTCCTTGATATTTATCTCCTTGATGAAGTTTCCTTGATGAATTGGTTTTTGAAGGTGTTCAGGATACACAGTTTTAGGGGGATTACTTGCCTTGCTAAAAAGAGTGTAGGGTTGGCACTATGTTGGTTGTTGTTATGATCTCCTATTTGAGATTATTTGGTCTTGGATATAAAAATTCATATATGTTATGTGATGAAAAGGTCATGTTGAGACCTATGGTGTAAAATTGTCATATTCAGTCATATAAGGACTTGTTTAAATTTGTAAACCCACTTGGTTGGGTAGTCTAGGGAAATATGTAATTCCACTTGGTTGGATCATTGATGTAAGTATGAGTCCTTGGTGATAGGATTGGTCATACTCGGTTGAGTTAAAGATTCATGTATTTAATTAAAATTCTATCCACATATGCTCAGGGCACTACAAGGAAAAGACCCTCTAGCGGAGGTTATAAAGGAGGTTTTTAGTGTTATTAAATTAGCCAAAATTGTCAAAAAATAATATGCTACCACATCTATTTTTGGTAATGGAGGTTTTTCTGGAGCTTTTAATCGAAATTCAACACAACTAAAAAAAAATGGGCGGCCGGAGGTTATTACGGATATTTTTTCATCGATGCTCTTATCAAGTTTTAATGCACCAGTGCTTATCAGTAGACAGTGCACCGGGGCGGTCAAAGGAGAATGCACTGGGCCGTTAAGGAAAACAATAGAACCAGGCCTGGTGTTGGTGATACAACGCACAGGGCCATTCTAATTGATCTTGGGATTTGAACGGTGCCCATAGGTCATATAAGCGCATTGGTGCATGTATCTTTATGAGGCACCGGTGCTCAGTATCACAGAAAGGAACCAAGATTTATAATTAGTATCGGTATTCATGCGGTGCACATGGCATCTACAAATGCATTGGTGCTTATAGATACATAAACGCCTCGGTGCGCAGTATCACACAAACGCACCAATATTTATAATTGGAATCGGTATTAGTGCGGTGCCCATAGAATCATAAATGCAACGGTGCGTATAGACACATAAACACACCAGTTTTCATTTTGTTTTTTTAGAAGCATCCACCTCTGACAGTCCAATTATTGTTATTGTTTTAAATTCATTATTCATCAAAAGTCGACACATCTTATAAAAATATTCATATTAATTACATTTTTATTAATGCATTTGAATGTGTTATTTGGATTAATTTGTTATATCATATCAAAATTATTGTGGTTTTTTTAAATTCATAATTCATCAAAAGTCAACACATATATATAATCTTATAACAATATTCATATGGAATAAATTTTTATTAGTGCCTTTGAGAACGACAATGGAGAACGCAGTAGAATAAATTAAAACATATTTTATGATTATATATATATATATATATATATGAATAAGACAGTCGTTATCATACAAAATGGGACAATTATTCGTATCCCTTTGTCTTTCAATTGGGACACTATGTCCATTACATTAAACAAAATATCTGATTTCACAGACATATTTCAAAAAATAAGACGCCTTGCTTTGATATCCAAATTACATAGTGATCATCATTCTTCGCTTGAACTGTTGTCACTGCTAGAGCTACTTCCATCACTTGGTTTATTTTCAGGAATTTTGTGTTCACGGTGTTGATTGTTTTCTTCTTCTTCACTATCCATCTACAACCATAAAAATAAACTGAAATTAGTGTATATACATTGGTGAGAATAATGAAAATTCCAATATTAAATAATATACATCAATGTAAATTGAAAAGAAAAATGACGTACCATAGCAACAATTGACTCATAAACTATACACATTCTTTTAAAACCATGTACCATGCCATCTTTTAAAATTTCATCTGTTGGCGTAGTTCCATACTTTGTTTCCTGCAAGTTTTATACCCCATAACAAATCATATATTTAATATAAAAGATGTTTTTGTTCCATTAATTATAGACGGAGCTAATTAAAACAAGATCGATAAATGCTTACAAATTCCACAATTAAATTCTGATATGCCAACATATACTCACAACCTATATTTAACCCAATTTCAATCAATTCATCTGATGGTTCTTCTTTGTATGTTAGCACCTGTTTGAAGACATTCAATGATGATTTTTGTAAAACAACTTAAAAAATACAAAAATGAGATCTAGTTTTGTTATAAGGAAGTAACAATTACTCACAAACTTAGAGATCAACCATTTTCTTCCTTGTTGTCCTGTTTTATGTGATGAATGGGTTCCATTTTCTTTTATTTTCTGCAAGAAAATTCTTGAAAATTAATATTTAATGTTAAACTGTTTATTTATTGTACCTAATGATCGGAAAATTCAATGATTACATATTACATTTGAAGCACATTGTTGTATTCGTTCCACTAGATCCCTCGAACTTTTGTAAAAGTTTTTCCCCCTTTCGTTAACTTCCAGGACCACTCCAGATGAGCCAAGGAGAAATTTATTTTCATTTGCATGTTCTATTTTTTTTCTTTTCTTAGAACAACATTCCTTTTTTGAGTTGTTAATCCCTGTAGAACATTAAACATATGTGAATTAGTAGACTGTTTGACACATGTTATCTAATAATTTTAAGTATATTATTAATGATAATTAAAGAAAGAAACTCATATTGGATCGATAGTATTGTTTCATTCACCTGATTCATATTTTTACAATTTTTCCATTAAAATTTTACGCTCTTCTGGTCGTAGATCAGAAATAATCATATCGAGCTTTGTCATTTTGTGGCTCTGCATGATACACATTAAATAATACATATTAGTTAAAGTTACATATAATTCAAAAATAATATTTTTTATAAAGAATTTAATAAGAACTTGCCTTTTTTTCTTTTCTTGATGTGTTAACAGTATTTTTGTTACTTGATATCTTGTCAGTCATTTCTTTATCAATCTGAAACCTGTAGCATATCATTCATTAATATATTTATAAATAAATTCTGAAATTTTCAGGTAGAAAATAAATCTCGAGACACCGGTGCACATTTCATGAAATCCGCACCATCGCCGGTGCGTGGATATATTAACAACGCACCGAAAAATAGTATAATACACCGTACGGTGCATTCGGTATTATAAACGCACCGAAAAAATAGTGTAATAGACCTAACGGTGCGTGGGGTATTATAAACGCACCACAAAAACGGTGTAATACACCGTACGGTGCTTTCCTAGTTAAAGAGAGCATCGGTGCCCTATTTCAGATTTGGCGCGCGGATTTAAAAAAAATGTTTTCATTTTTTTACGACACAGAACTTACATGGTGTGTTCTAATAATACAGAGCACCGGTGCGGTGGCGTACGCAGGGCGCATCGATAAAGAAAAATCCATTTTTTCAAAAATTCATGCAATGGTCGAATGGATTGGGATCCGACTATGCAAGTCATCCCGTGGGTTGGACGTCAATCTAAAATGAAAAACCCTAATTCTGAAATCACAGAAATAGAGAGAAGAAAGGGAAAAAAAATGAAGGGTTCAGGGTAAAAATGGATAAAACTGCAGGAAAAAATAAAAAACTGCAGAAAAAAGTAAAAGAAAGAATTAAACTTAATCACGAAATGGTTTTAAATTCTATGATAAAGGGCTTGAATCACCAGATTTTTGGTTTCTGATTGTCTGAATACTTTTGTTCGAACGTATTTCGCCATCCACAGTGCCCTCGTACTCTCTTGCTCCAAGTCTATCTCCTGCAAAAATCTGACAAATTTTTTTTTAGCAAAAATAGTGAAATAATGAAAAGTGTTTAGTATTTAAAGAATTATTTTATCAAATTAGATTTTCGAAAATATTTTGCCGCCCATTTTTCAAATTGCTGTTTTTTTTTAACTTAAACAAAATAGAGTTGTGTTTTTTTTATTTGCGTTTATTCGTTTTCGGTGCGTGGAAATGTGACGCACCGGTGCGTTGTATTAATATGACGCACCGAGGCCTGTTAGGATGATAAGCGCACCGGACTTTTTAAAGTTTTTTTTTTTTGTATGTAAGATCATAATAAAATAATGATAATTATAAAGTACATGAATTTATTTTCATTATTTTCTAAACTTTATATATGTAAGATCATAATAATATAATGATAATTATAAAGTACATGAATTTATTTTCACTATTTTCTAAACTTTATGTTACAAAAATTCGTATTATTATAGATTTGTTATTTTACAATTATTTGCAAATTTACAAATTTAAATATTTTAATAAAATCATTTCACATTAATACAATTAAAATTTTACATACAATTACATTTGCAATTTTACATATAATTACATTTACAATTACAATTACAATTTTACAAATATTTTACAGACAATTCAATTAAAATTACAAATACAATTACATTTACAATTTTACATAGAATTACATTTACAATTACAATTACAATTTTACAAATATTTTACATACAATTCAATTAAAATTACAATTACAATTTTAGAAATATTTTACATACAATTCCATTAAAATTACACTTACAAATACAATTACAATTTGTGAAATTTACATACAATTAGAATTAGAATTACAATTTTACAATTTTTCATATATACAATTACAATCATTGTAGAATAAATTAAATATTACAATTACAATTAAAATTTTACATTAATAAATATTTTACATACAATTACACTTAAAATTACAATTAGTACAAATACAAATACAATTTTACATAGAATTGAAATTTAAATTACAATTACATTCACGACATAATATCTAATAAATATCATGGTCATTTAATAATATTAAATTAATTAATAAACATCATCACAATCATGATAACCATCATACAAACATCATATTTGACTAATAAACACATTCAATTAACATCAAATTAACATTATATATTAACATCATCACAACACAAACATCAAATATACATCTCAATATAATGTAAAAGAACTCATGCACCTATCACATATACACTTCTATATGCAAGCTAAACATTAAATGAACATATCTGACATGACTAACAATATGCGCCACATCATGATGATCATCAACATGAAAATTAAGTACAACTACAACATGAACATAAAATACATGGACTATATATATATATATATATATATATATATATATATCTATATAAAATGTTAAAATATACAACCGTAATATAAATTTCTATGGACTGTGCGCCGGGGTGGTAGTATAACAACATCGATAACACTAATACAAGTGGATGCGTCTACTCTCAAGAAAGGCACGAGTCGAAGGCTCCATCAGGCCCACCATGATCTCACACATCACTAGTAATCGATGGATGCATCCACCGGGGTGGTAGTACAACATGATCAATATGAGGCATAGTAGCAGTGAGGCCTCGCCTCGCTTAATAGGCATCACAGTGCTCAGCTGGTCGATGGTCTGAATTTCGCTCATGATGATCGTGACTAGTACTCATGATGGATGTTGCAGGCTACTGACTAGACATGGCCGATGGTCCAGCCTCATCTCCATGATGACTAGTGTTAGATGCTGCCAATGGAGCCTCATGTTGATCATCAGGCATGCCACAAGGTGAACGATCACGAGATGCATCTGAGTCGCTTCTGGTGGACTGTCCATCACGTGCCGCAACTCGACTATGCCTATAGCTACGGACAATCCTCCTCAATCACGTAACAGCTATCGTAGCTCCTATGACATGCTGCATCAGACCATACATGTCACGAATCATGCCTCTCCACATCCGTAATAGTCTATCATCGCCCTGTATCTCTTTGTAATGAGCGGGCCTAATGCTCGCATCTGAAATCAATCCACAGAGCTGGCTGCCCAACTCCATTCGATATCTGGTCTCAAGTCAACCACGCCTAGAAAAATGTGGTACTAGTGCACCATGAGGCACAAGATCAACATGTCTCTCTATTGCGCCACCGGCCTCATCCTCCGGCGCATCAACCATCTCCTTATCGTAATCATCAGGATCGACACCTCAATCATGTGGTGGATCTGACATCTCATCGGCATCAAAAGAGCCAATGTCTGCAAAATATATACAAGTACACAACAATAATTAGACAATTTCATTACACAATTTAATAAAAAAATGTTAAAGAACATATTAGAATAAATATAAATAAAATAGTGATATTACCTCTATCATCTGGCGGCTCATCAGGAGTGAAGAGGATATTGGGACACCCTCGCCAATCTAGTCCAACATAAGGACATGGGACCATAATGAAGGGATGTAGCCAGCCAACTCTGGCTAGTAAGTCCAGAGAATCATGTGATATCCTCGCTGGAAACATAATGTCTCCCCTCTTGGGCATCATCTTCCCCCACATGTGCATTCGGGCCTCGAACATCGGCCTACGAGGCTGTAGAAAAAAACTAGGTTTCATCTTTGGAAACCTCTCAAAAAATAAACAAAACAGCTCTAAAGCAAAAGGGAAGTTGACCCTACCTTGTGCATGAGCACGACATCTATCTAAGGCCGTACAAAATTGTCGCAAAAAAATGGCAGACCACCTAACAAGTCATGGCTATTGTACTAAAGAATCAACATAATATAAAAGCGAGCAACTAATGTGTTGCCCATTACTGGTGTTGTGCGAAATGATCGAAGCAATAATAGAGAGGCATTGCACTTCCTTTCTACCAAAAGCACCTATACGTAGCTGACCTCCAGGTTCTTGAAACTTCGAAGGAGATAGTACATGTGTTCCAATGTATCTCTGGGATTAAACTAACTGACTCCCTGCTACACAACCAACTGGCACGTCTGGGAATGAGGGAAAATCCACCCCTCTCCTCGATAGTCCTGTAATAAAATAAATTTCCTCCTCAGTGGGTGTGTACCACTGATCAGGACCAACCTGAAAATCCTGTCGGTGGGCATTCCACCTGTTGATAAGATGTCTCAAAATCACATTATGGGCCTTTAGGCCGGAAATAGCTTCTCATAGAACTTGAGGAGGCCTACTTGCATAAGGATCTCCCAGGTATTTGCAGTAATAGGGTGAGGGCATCCATCTCTCTTCCTCTCTCTCGCCTCCCATTAGCGAATCATGTCACATTGTTTTGCTTGTTGTTGCTGTTGTTGCTCCTATTCTCTCTGAATCATTGCAATATTAAATTAATTTTTTTTTATTAAAACATAAATGTATTTATAAATATACATATATAATTTTTTTTGAAAAAAAAAACAAACATACAAGTCGGTGCTCCATAAAAACAGTCACGCACCAGTGCCGATGCGTCCTAATATTTTAATGCACCGTCCCCGGGGCCCCTAATGAAACAAACCACACCGGATTCAGTGCAGATGTATATTTTTCAAGCACCGTGGACTGTATATAATTCAGAATAGTGGTGTGCTGACTGAAATATATGCCCTGGCGCATATAGTCATGTCAACGCACTGACTTCATGACAATGACATAGTTGACGGTGTGGTCTTTTACCCGGCCGCACCGTTGACCCTCTCAGAATGAAAAATGCGGTGCACTGACATAAACTGGGGCAGAAAATGAAGTCAACGCACCGCACTGTGATTTCCGTGGTCAACGGTGCGCCTGGATAAATGAGCGCACTGCCTTTTTTCTATTTTATTTTTAATTTAAAATTACTCGGGGTGCCTTCCGGCATCACCCTGGAAATAGTGCGGTTACCGTTAGCACCGGTAGTGGTGCTGCCTGTAAATTTTACAAGTAGCACCACTATCTGGTGCGAGCCGAACAGTTCGAGCGCACTGCGTGACAATTTTTTCTTTTTCTTTTTTAATGGTTATTTTTAAGTTTATTTCAATTTCTAATCCACTAAAAGGCTTAATTATAGAAAAAATAGAAAAATACTTATACATTTCGTCGTCGAGGAGGCATATTGGCTATAAAATTTGGAAAATAAAATTTGCCTACTGTTTTTCAAAATGCAAGCTGGAGATTGGTGGCCAATGTAGAGCAGCAGTGCGTGCAATGGGTGCAATGAGAGCACCGATGTCAGGGCGGCTCAAAAATAAGGAAATAGCACCAGAGCTTGAGAGCTTTGGAGCACTGAGGAAAGTGAATAATGAAGTTTTTTGGCCATAATTTTTTTTTAATTAACCCTGTTTCGGTGCACGGGGTTTTATAAGTGCGTCGGTGCGGTTAAATAAAATCGCACCAGATGGTATCAATTTTTGCGTGTTGTTTATAACGCGCCAAGGTGTTTCCCTAACCGCGCACTGGGATGTTTCAGTTTCAGCGCGAAAATTTGATGATGCACCGGAGCTGCGTAATGGTAAAGCACTGGTGCGTAATAGTCGCAAAGCACTGGTTTTTTGGCCTTAATTTTTTTTATATAACGTTATTCCAGTGCGTGCGGTTTCTGGTGCACTGGTGCTCTTAGAGAAGAATGCATCAACTCATTTCTGTTTTGGCTCAGTGTTTTATGATGCACCAGTGCGGAAGATTATTGACGCCTCAGTGCGTTACAATAATTGGACGCCCCGGCGGTGTGCGTACTTCACGCACACTATCCGGTGTGCCAATGTTCTATGCGCACCAGTGTGTTCTATGGTATCATGTGCACCGATAATTGATAGCTCAGGAGAACTGGAAAACTGAAAAATCCAAGTTTTTTGTCGTAAATATTTTTTTAATTTAACCCTTTACTGGTGCCCATTGTTTATAGGTGCACCGATACTATTTGCTACAAATGCACCGGTCAGTTTGTGTTTTGGCACATTTTTTATGATGCACCAGTGTGGTTTCTGTCTACTGCACCGGGTGGTTTCGGTGTTGGCATTGTGTTTTATAATGCACCGGTGCAAACGAGTTGTGAGGCACCGGTGCTCTATTATATTATGACGCACCGGGCGAGTGTGTACGGAGTGCACGGTGTCCGGTGTGCCAATGATTTTTTCCGCACCGATGCTTTTTTTTTTAGAGCACCAGGGTGAGTTTTAACGATAAGAGCACCGATAGGAAAACATCCGCAAAACCTTCCGCCCACCAACCTCCTCTAGTAACCTCCGCTAGAAACGGATGTATGGGGTATTTTTCTTTGTGGTTCCTCAAAAACATCCGCTAGAGGGTCTTTTCCTTGTAGTGGGGGGAGAAAATGTCCCCCCTTTGCTCTTGATTTCAAAGGGGGAGAGTGTTTGGTGTTTGAATAATGTTTATATATCTACAGATGTGGTGATCAAACTCCATCATGGTTGCCATCAAGTCCAAAGGGGGAGATTGTTGGCAATATGATTCTTATGTATTAATATGTTGTCCTTGATGGAAATTGTTTGGAAAATAATGGAGTATATGTCTTCTCGAGAAGCACATTTGTTTACAGAAGGTCTAATAGAATAAATGTGTAAAGACTAGAAGAATTTGGTTAATATTCATAATTGAAGGTTCTATACATGGGTTAATACAGGCCAAGTCGCGTGTACACACGGATAAGAACGATCCAACTCGCGTATGCCTTTTGCGCTCTAAAATTATAATACCAAGGGGCATTATCGTGGCATTAGCCCACAATATTGAGTGTTGTGTCCTCTATTTGATTCCGTCCAAGAATACCATCAACACTTGTGTGGTTTTGGCTCATGGTATTAGTAAAGGATAAAACTATATAAGGAGAAGAAGATCATAGTGCAAGGTGTGCATGTGAAAGGGTTGTTACTGAAAACTTCTCTTTGAAGTATATTCACATGGGATGGACTATGTTGATTGGTAGATCTGAAACTATGATGCACCCTTGTATACAATGATGGATCAAGATATCAAGACCTGAAATGACTATGTATTTGATCTATTGATGAGATGATTGAATCTGTGACCTGGTGCACTTATGCTGAAGTGAAGCGAAGAAATTGGTTAAGTATATAGATTTGAAATATTATGCAAAATTAATATTTACATATTTATACGCTAGTTCGTCTTGTTGAAAGTGCATATATATGCGGCTTTATCGCAGCTAAAGCGCGTATGGAATTCAAGGTTTTATAAATCTTGCTGGAGAGGTTATCTGTTTATTGCCGTTGTATTTATATTATCTGTCAATGAAGTCTTCATGTAGATCTGGGTTGTTTGAATACTGTATATGCTGCTAAGTTGAATATGTACAAATTTGATCAATGAGTGAGTAAATATGTTTAAAAATGTTGACTGAATAAGGGTTCTGCAATTATGAAAAGATATCTATCTGAAAGCCTCAAATCTGATTTTGAGACTAATCATATTCTGTAAATTCAGTATTCTCAAATCTATACGCAGGTTGGTATGAAGGAAAGTGCGTATACACGCAAGATCAGTAAAGTGAAGTAGTGTATACATTTTAAGATAATGAATTATCAGGGTTGAGATTGTTTCTGCATGCTGATTCTGAAATATGGGTCTATTGCTATGTTCTAGTTACAGTGATCTCACTGTTCTGATTGAATTTTGGGCGAATTTTATTTGTGTTGATATTTATGCTAAGTTGTGTTGAATTTGTGGGATATAGTGTGAAAATTGATGAAATTTTATCTACAATGGGTCTGAGGGTTGAGACCTTCAGCATGGAAGTAGAAGCTTCCTTCCAGTAGAAGCCAGTGTTTTGATCAGGGGGTTGTAGCTCCCTTCTAGTAGAGGCTGGTAAACGCGATTAGGGGGTTGGAGCTCCCTTCCAATAGTAGCTGGAGAATGAGGGAAGGTTGCAGCCTTCTGCAAGTATATGCCTATGTACTGATATCAGTCTGCATGAGTACAATATTGTAAGAAGTTTTCCATAAAATAAATATTGAAGACAAAGATGATAGCAGCGGTGGTTTTCTCCCAAATTGTGTTTCCACCTTAAATATTGGTGTTCATGTGTGATGCTCTTATGTGATGATGTATTATTTTATTACTGCGCTTATTTCCTAGATAACTATATGATGCATAACTGATGGTCTGGGTTAAAAATTGCTTCTGAATGTTTACCTAAATAGTAAATATATATGTGTATACGCTAGTTTATGTTTGGAAAGTCGTGTGCATACGCTAGTTGTGCTAATCAAAGTCACGTATAGAAATCAATAAAGGGAAAAATAAAATTATTGGGTTATTAAAAATACTAATTCACCCCCCCCCCCCTCTCAGTATTTTCCCAACACTACTACCTCAGGGCAAGGCACTTCCATTCCCACTCCCTCTTGGGCGGGTGAATATACGGTGTTGGGTGGTGTAGCACTATGGCAGTGCGCCTCTTTCTCAGGGGTGTGTCCTTATCGATTTGGTAATGGATTTAGTGAACCGGTGTGATTTGGTGATGATAGTTTTCTTGACTAGATCATCATCACCCAATAGGGTGTCGAGACCTCAAATCGATGTTTTGTCCAGCTCCGAGCCAGTCAATTTTATGACTAGGCATAACATGTATACAATCGCATGGTGACATAGCTATGGAAGGTCCGAGGAGGATATTCCAGAGTGTTTACATAAGCCAGCATCCTGTATAGTATCATGTTTGAGAGGGTGTTGATTCTACGACCCATTTTTCAGGTGCCTATTGGTCCTTTTCGGGATCCTTAGATGCAGCGGTGGGCACCTGTGATGCCTCGTGGCGGATGAGGGGAGGTGGGTCGCTATTGGGATGTGACCACAGAGGCGTGGTTCTAGGCGAACCCACAGATTTTTTTTGGACTATCTAGACGTAGGGATGGATTTCGGGGGGTTCTAGATATGGGTCTTCCTATCGGTTATGTGTGGGACTCTGCAGGTATGACATTTTGATTTTTTTTTTCATTTTTGAGTATTTTATGTTGTGTATATTTATATGTTTTTTATGGTGACACTCACACTATATTTATTTTTCTTGTAGATGTGGGAGCAGATGGGCATCCTATTTCCCACTTGGTGGGGCATTAGTCACCGAGGAGGGACCGAGGTGGGGTTGCTCAGCCCCAAGTTGGAGTGCAGGGTGATGGTGCTAGCCCCTGAGAGGAGGGTAGCACTGTGGTTTTTTCCCAACATGCGGCTCTTCTTTTTGCATTGAGGCAGCTCAGGCACAAGTAGCAGTTTTTGAGGAGTAGCTAGCTACTACTAAGGCTCGCTCAGTAGACTTAGCCTATGTTTGGGGTCGGGTGGAGAGGTTGACCCGAGCTTTTGTGGATAACTTGAATGATGCATGGTTCAAGGTATTTATGGCTCGAGAGAGGGTGTATCGCCCTACATTGCAGCATGTGGAACTTTCTGTTTTGGATGCTATAGAGGATGCTCCTGGCAGAGCTCATCCCTAGAGATGTTATGTATTTAGGGAAAGTGCCTGTTATGAATTCCCTATTTTTGATGACATGTATATATATTTTTCGGCTGACCTGCGGGTCAGAGACATGACTTGTATTTTTGACACACACACACACACACACAGATATATATATATATATATATATATATATATATATATATATATATGCGAGATGTGTATTTTTGCGGCTCTGATGATGTGTCTATGGTTATTTTATATGATGGATGTCATGTAATTTTGATGGAGATCTATTTGTTATGTTTTTTGTGTTTTTATGGATGATGGTTTATATGAGATGCATTCCAGTCTATAATGTGATTAGTTATTAGATCAACTATTTGGTTTTCATTTCTTGGTATATGTGTGAAGGTAATATGACCAAATTGATGACTTAATATTTGTTCACACAAATACTTTCTAAATAGTTGATAATCACGTACTTCAAAGTTTTGGTTTAACTGTGAAACCACTAGCTGGGAATCAAGGTAGATATGTAGATGGTGAATGCCTTGGTTGAAGGCATAGCTCATCAGCCCGATGACTACATCATATTCTACCTGATTATTGGTCGTTGATCGTATGCATACTTCATTCATGAAGAATGGCGAGCGGTCAGGATATTAACTGGCCCAGGCTGCTGCTACTAAATTTTGAGACCATCGCGATGCTCCATCAACGAATCAAAAATAATGGAGGGGGGGGGTGATCCATCTGTGACACTAGATCACTTTTTTAGAGCAAGTATTGGATGATTGTAATCATCGAAAAAATAGATTATGCTACATGCATATTCTCTCTAGGGTTGAGGCCTCCTACCTCTTATGGGTATAATTTTTTGAGGTAGAGCCCATTGACAAGGTTAGCTGGGCATTTACCGTCGGGCTCTCACAGGATGTATTCTCACGTGAGGAGGAAATGTTTTATGACGTAGGGACCTTTCCATAATGTTTCAAACTTCTCAGATCCTAGGGTATCTTTCATGACATCATAGCAGAGGACTAACTCTCCCTCGGTAAATGAGCGAGGGGTGATGTTGCAGTCCAATGATGCTTTTACCTATTTTTTATGTGCCTTGTTATGTTGGAGTGACTCTCGGAGATTTTCATCACGAGTTCTAGTTGTACCAATCATTGTTCTAAAGTCTGAGTATCATCGAGGAGTTCGATGGCGGCCTGCAAGTTGGGGATTTCACGTTCAATGGGGATCACGGCTTCAACCCCGTACACTAGTTAGAAGTTTGTGAATCTTATTAAGTTTTTAACTACCGTGCAGTATGTCCACAGGGTGGAAAAAACAATGTGGTTTCAATTTGTCTTATGTTTATTCACCATACACTGTAAAATTGTTTTAAGCACTTTGTTGACAACTTCTACCTATCCATTGGACTGAGGATAGTATGGTGATGCGAATTTGTGTGTGAATCCTAGGTGGTGAGACACCTCTTGGAATATTTCATTTTCGAAATGCTTTCTGTGATCAGAGACTAACTCTTTCGGCACATCAAACCATGTGATGACATGGTTGAACAAAAACCATGCCGCGGTTCCTGCCATGTTGTCATATGTTGGCATGGATTCTACCCATTTGGTGAAATAGTCGACAACGAAGATGATGTATTTGCGGTTTCCAGATGACGTGGGGTTGCAAGTGATGAATTTTATCCCCCATTTATAGAAGGGAATGACCACAATGACTGGGTGCAGAGGAGTGGGAGGTGCTCTTTCCTTGTGAACGAAACGTTGACACCACTCACACCTTTTGACTGTTGTAATGCAATCGCGGAATAAGGTGGGCCAAAAATATCCTTCCCGTAGAAATGTTTTGGCGGCAGCCATTCCTGAGAGGTGGTTGCCGCAAGCTCTTCTATGGCAGTCATTGAGGCCTTTCTCAGCTTGGTCGTGTGTGAGGCATTGGCGTAGGATGGTATCGATGCCTCACTAATAAAGGACGTCTCCCATGAAGAGGTATTGGGGGGCCTGGTAGTGTATGCGCCTTCAATCATCACGTGTGAGCTTTGGATTGAACAATTGGGTTCGTAGAAATAGGAGGATATCACCATACCAAGGATCATTAGTTGTCACTAGAAATAAATGTTCGTCCGGTAGTGAGTCATGGACTAGGGATCCTTTAGTCTGACTTGGGAGGTCAGTGATGAACTTAGCTAAGATCAAAGCTTTTTTTTCCCTTGGGAAAGTTGAACTATAAGTCAAACTCCTGTAGTATGACTACCCAGCGAGCGTATTTGTGGTTCATCAAACAACGGGTCAGCAAGTATCTCATTGGGTTGATAGCTACGACGACTATTGTAGTCCACAAGATAATGTAGTGTCAAAGCTTTTGGACTACGTAAATTAGGGCTAGGGAAATTTTTTCTTCATTTTCATACCTTAATGTGAGGCCTGATAATTTTTTAGTAACGTAATAAATTATGTGTTCTTTACCATCAGGTCCATCTTGGATTAACACCCCAGCTAAGGCAGTTTCTGATGTTGACAGATATAGGGTGTAATCTTTGTCATAATTTGGTGGGTTGATCAATGGGGCTGAAGAAAATGCATATTTCAGTGCCTCAAATTATTGTTGGGCTTGATCGTCCCATTTAAATCGGATATCCTGATGGAGAAGGCGTGAGAATCCCTGCCCAAAATTGGTGTAATTTGGGACAAAGTGTCTCAAGAAATTGGCTTTCCTCTGCAATATTTGGAGTTTCTTCAGGGTTCATGGTGGTGGCACCTCTTTCATAGCTTGGAATTTGATGGGGTCCACTCTAATCCCTTATTGGGATACTATAAAACCTAAAATTCGACATTTTTTGACACAGAAGACGCACTTGAGAGGGTTTAAGCATAGGTTGCAATGTCAGCATCTTTGGAATACCAATTGTACATATTCTAGCTGATCACTTTGTTTCCTGGAATGAATAGTGAGGTCGTCCAAGTAAGAAAGGATAAGTTGGGCTTGGTCATGGAAGATATAGTTCATGGCCTGCTCGAAAGTGGCTACGACATTTTTAATACCGAGCAGCATAATCGGGTATGTGAAAGTGCCCCATGGGGTGGTGAATGTTGTTTGTATCAATCAGTATGCCGAATTTGAATTTGGTTATACCCTAAGAAACTGTCCATGAAGGATAGGGCCTCGTGTCTAGCGCAAGCATCGATGACTTGGTCGATGAACAGGGTAGGGTAGTTGTCTTTTGGGCAAGCTTTGTTCAAATCTCGGAAGTTAGTACAGACACGAATGGTGCCATGTCTTTTCATGATGGAAACAGGGTTGGAAACCCATGGTGTGTAAGATATGGTGTAGATAAACCCGTCTTTGGGAAGCTTGTCGATTTCTCATTTAATTTCTTCTGCTTTAGATGGGTGTAATTGACGTTGTTTCTAGGATACCAGTGGTATGTCGGGCCAAGTGTTAATATGGTTCTCTATGATAGTGGGACTAAGCCCTGGAATTTCTGAATAATCCCATGCAAAGATGTCTCTATACTCTTGCAACAAGTTTTTGTAAGAGATTGCCTCAGCTAGGGAGCATGTTGCCCCCAGTGAGATTTATTCAATTTTTCCTGGGTTTCTAGAGGTATTTACCTTGATGTTTGGTGAAATATTGGACATTTTCCCTTCTTCGAACGCATCGGGCGTCGGGTTGGGATTTTTGAACCAATCAACTTTCTCAAATGGAAGGAAATATTTCTATTAGATAGCGTATATCTCTTGGTTTTTTGGGTTTTCCGGGTCAAATGTCTTTTCAGGAAGAAAAAACAAGCGGTGATGCAATTTGGTTCCATCATAGCCTCCAAAATATCCTCGTCTGAACGGAGCATGGTATGTAAGGGGGAATGAGTTCATGTGAGGCCGTGAGGAGGTGGTTCGGTCCTAACAAAGTTGGTTGAAAGACATGAATAGGATTCCATAGTTCATGATGTGGAACCAGATGAGGTCGATAGGGTGCAGACCAATTTATTTTGCACCGTCAATGGATCATCTACTTTTGTAGTTTTAGCAGTCTCGACACCAATGACAGATGAGCAGATATCACGAGTCATGGTTCTTATGCAGGATGAGATGAATCGTATGTGGTGTTGTGTGTCATCGACCTTAGATGGTGGATGAATTTCCATTGTGGTGGCTTGCATGAGAGCAATCTTAGATCCCTCACGTGGTGTACTAAGGGTACTTGCACTTTCTTGGATTTGGAAGTTGTGCTAAGTGTATAGGTGCCTAAATGTTTGCATTAAGGGGCATGACTCCTTTTCATGATTATGGCTGGTGAAAATGGTGCACGGTATCATGGTACTTATCGAGTAAATGGTATGAGAACCAACGCTACTCTTTGTACCTGAAGTGGACGCTCGAAAATGATTAGGCATTGGGGTATGATTCCGCTTTTTCCATCTAAGAGTTTTTGGTTTTGGATGGTCTAGCTTCTTTGAGGAGTTTATACTTAACGTTCCTCTTGCCGCTCGTAGCCTTGGGAGGTGATAATTTCTGCAATAGTAGTGTGTGATATTCTCTTGATTAGAGAGATTGATCTACGAGATGGGGGTGACCATCCAAAGGTTGTTCGTAAGGTGTTTTAGTTCCTTACATTGATTGACTCGGTAGTCAATTCTAGCACATAGCCCACATGTCTTCCTTGGCTGGTCCTGGGCCCTGCTAGGATGTTGTGTTTATTTATCTCTCCTAACATTTTGGTATTGATGAGGGGCAAGCTACCTCAGGGCAGGTTTCCTTGCATTAGGTTTTCTTGGCTCTAGACCAAATGTATTCGAGTGTTGCACCTCCAATGAGCGTATGATGTCTATTAAAGGGTGAACTTGGGAGATGTAAATACAGTGTCAAGTCTGATGGTAGCCTTGATAGACTAGACAGGACTGTATTTATTTGGTACTCCCTTCCCTCTAGGTTGTTGAAGTGATTGGATACCATTTGCGGAGCGATTCTAGGTATGGGAATTGGGCAACTAGATGATTACGTGCATTGCATAATGCACAGGTTTGTCTTATCCATGGAGGGTGGTTGGGGTGACGATGTGCCCCTTTACTATCCTCTTTTCTGCTGACACTAAGAGAATGGACCTGCTTTTCACATCTTATTGCGTTGTTGATATTTCCATGGATTCTATATCTGATCCATCTACTATAGCGAGGCATACTATGGACATGCGTAAATTGTTTAACGTCAAATGAAATCAGGGGACATATTAGTAATGATGAACTAGGTGGTCACCAAAACACACCTGACATGAATACTAGACTACTCTTAGGTCGCCGTAGTATATGGGATCAAAAGGATACCATCTCTTAAACATCTCTAGGGCTGCACAGTCAGCAATGAAGTGATCTCTTTCATTGGAGAGAGAACAAAGTTGGATAGGAGGTGGAGGAAATACCGAGGGGGAGGTGGTCGTTTAGGTGACTGCCTCACCTCTTGTATATACAGTATGATTATAGGTTCTCCCTCATCCATCTGCATGGGGGGGTTTTTGGGATTCTCTTGGTATGATTGCTCTAGGGCGTGCAAGGCATCCCTATATCGTGGCATCTCTGGGCAATGATGAGTGCAATACCCATAACAGTCGCATATTGCACACGCGTGGTTGGTACATAATGCTTTCCCTTTATTTTTCGTGGTGCATTCCTTTTTATGGGAACTTGGGGCCACGACATTTCTTTCAGTGCTTAGAATAGGTTTCAATTCATCTAATTCTGGGAAAATATTGGTAGGATGGCCTACGATATCGCATAATGCACAAGGTTGCAATGAACTAGGTATGATGGGGTTTTCAATTTTCTTCCCTTTGTTGTTGGTTTTCTTGGTCGCTCTAACTGGTGTTACTACAGTAGTTTCGTTAACCGGTGTCACCTTCTGAGGAGTGATGGGGGTTATCCCTGCAGAAGTGATGCCATGGCTTCCCAACATGGCTGGTGGGACCAAATACCATACAGGTGTTGCGAAATACATTTTTGGTAATGTTAAAATTTCCAAGACTTGTTGTGATGCAAAACCAGGTGGAGGGTATAAAAATGGGGTTTGCGAGATGGCATAGGGTAGGAAATTCGTTCCAACAGCCTCGGTTTTTGTACTACTGGTCTCCATATCCGAGTTGTTTTTGGTGTTTGATGAAAACATCATGCACATCGGTGCCCCTGAGATATCTGAGGCTTCTTCTATTATGACAAGGGGATCTCCTAAGAATGATCCTAGGATTGATGATGGTCTGAATTGACAGGGTCATATTATTGGTACTGCATGAACGACTCCATAGTTGTATATACATAAGGTAGAATGACATCGACAGCCTTCATGGGTTTATTCTCATAGTATGTTAGTTGGTCAATGGTGATGATTCGATCCTCGTGGGGGAACATCATCACCCGGAAAATGGAGGAGGCTATGATAGTCATGGCATACATATAACTCCATCCAAGGAGTTTATTGTAGTCAAGTTGAGCATCCAAGACTTCAATGTCTATGAGTACCATTTTCTGGCCAAGTTAATAGGGACATTCTAATATAAACTGACGAGGGGATAAGGGAGACCATTGTATTCTCTAAGCATGATTTCGGATGGCTTCAATTTGGTTGATACCAACTACTGCAAAACGCACTTGGACATGATGCATATAGATGCACCTTCGTCAATGATACATCGATTTATGGTGATATTTTCGACTAACACCAGTATCTGAAAGGTGACCATTGAAGTTTGAAGGAAGCCTTTGGGGTGGCTTTGTTTAAGCCAAAAGGCATTAGGTGTGAATCGGAAGGGTCGATTGCACCTAATGTGGAAAGTAAGGTTTTCCATTGTTTTGGGAAAGAATGTAGGACCTCTAAAGCTGACATGGTAGCAAGAGATTGTGCTAAATCGTCCATGTTGTTGTAGTTATGGGCATCTTTTGAGTGGTGTCCTACTCGCCTACTCGGCCCCTTTTCCATCTTTTGTATGGGTTCAACAGGTATTTTGGATATGGTCAAAGGTGAAGTAGGTACACTCGTGCTTGCCCCTGACAGGATAGTGTCTGGGGAGCGTCATAGTTTCGATTCCTTGTCTAGAAGAACATTTCTTCGCCAATCACGTAAATTTCATGGTTGTCATTCCTAATATCATTTTGGGGTGGTTGTTTCTTTTGGGTATTAGCCACTCCTTGGTGGGGGAAGAGCTCCTACATTATAGTGGTTTATTGCGTATGTCCCCCTTGTCCATGGTTTCGCTGAAGTTTTTTGATTTTAGGGAGCTCAGGACAGTGATGAGTGTAATGGTCGTACTCACCAAATATAGCACAAGAATGGTTTGTCCTCAAACTGGCCCTCTTGTTCTTCCCTTGGGAGTTGTTGTTTGGTTCTTGGTTTTGAGTTCAGTTGGGGTTGCCCCTAGCTTGAGATCATAGGGGGCATTGCTGGTTACTTCCCCTCTATCCTGAGTCTCACTTTTGTTTATTCTTAGGTTTTTTTCTTGCATTATTAGGAGGATTACTACGATTCTCCTAGTCATAAAACTAGCATGGTTGAGCCTGAGAAGGTTGCACGAATTTCACCAGCGTGTTGTTTTATGGTGGTAGGTTTTGTGCGGGGGAAAGGGAATATTGGTTTCATTGTCCCTGGTTGGTGTAGGGTTACTGGGGGGATCTCTTCCATCAGCATTCCTAGCTGAGTACTGGGTCCCCTACGAGGGAGGGTACGATCCTCCTTGCTGATGATGGTATGATGACACCCTATTTGTCATATTCTGCAAAGGTACAAAGTGACTTTGGTGGTAGCCATGTTGCGTGATGTTCTGGTTAGAATCAGACGAGTAACCTGGGTGCTGGATACTACTGCCTAGGTGAACTTGGGTCAATGACCCAATCAAGTCGTCTATGGTATTCGACGCAACATGCAATTATCTATAAGTTTGCAAGCATGAGGCATTACGTAGGACATTGTAGATGTATACTGACTGGGTATATATAAGTTTGAGTTGCTGGGCTTTGCATATGGCATCCTCCTTGGAGGTAGGTCCCTGGGTCGCCACAACTTTTGAGATCTATGATGTGAGAGTTATCAAAAACAAGTCTAGTAACACTCTATCGTCGATTTTGGCTTTACACAAACTACGACGTCACCAGCATTCATGGAGATGGTCCAAGATATGGACAGTTGGTGTTTGTCTAAAATGAGTCAGCAACTCCATCCCCGAATCATGGTGTATAGATAGCTAAAAATATGTGAGGAAAGCAATAGCGAGGGTGCTAAAGGTTCCATGCGAAGTAGAAGGCTACTCAACATATCGTTTCATAGCAGGTTTGATTAGGGTGCGTTGAAACAATCTCAATCGAATAGTATCATCAATAATACTATTGGACGAACACCATAGGTGGAAATTCATAATATGATTTCCAGGGTCTTCCACTTACTTCGCTTCAAATTTTGGAATGTCCGAGGGGAACTTCGTGGGCATGGGGGGCCAATTGGGGTTGTGCGCAATGGGGTTGTTAGTTAGCTTTGATAGATCTAGGAGGTTTAATGATGCTAGAAAAGGTAATTGATTATTGGCTTCCATTGTGTACTGTGGAAACATAGGAATCTGAGTGTAATGATGTATGGTGGGTGTCTCAGGAATATTACCCTATGACGTACCCTGTTGTGTGTTTTGGTGACTCCTTGGAAGGGTAGCGCTCCTCTGCCCCCCGGGGTTGTGGGAGGAGTTATGTGTGGTGATCCTATTGGGGTTTCCATGGTTGTGGTGTTGGGTGACCCTTGGGGGTTTCCAAATAGATATGCCTCAATAAAGTTTGATCCAATAATGGTGGCAGTGTGTCGTCATTGATGCCTAAATGGAGAAAGACTTGGCACTCCTCCCTCTCATGGGGGAAGGTCCAAAAAACATCTATATCAACGAGGTCCCATTAGTTCTATTATGGCGTCGCCTCGATTAATTTTGGAGATAATTTTAGTTTTATGAGAGGAGGGAGATTATTACTAAAGGAAATATGATCACATACATAAAACAAAGCAAAAAATGAAAGGTAAGTTTTTCTTTTAGATTAATGCTATAGAAATATGATCACATACATAAAACAAAGTGAAAAATGAAAGGTAAGTTTTTCTTTTAGATTAATGCTATGTGATTAATCAAGGAAAAAAAAAATGGTTTTCGTTGTTTTGCATATGATACTAAAAAAGCCTAAAAATGCATAATAGTCATCACACTCTCAAATGTAACTGGGCCTTGTAAATATATCTTCTAATGGGTACTAGGGCTAATGTCCCAAAAGAACTAGTGATGCCTTCCAACAGCCAAAGAATTGACCAAGGTATAAGGATCTATTGTTTCGTGCAGCATCACCTATAGGGAAGGATTCCATAGATTTTGACACTAAATTACCGTCATCCCACGTGAGTGTTCAAGTCTTGAGCTTCTTGGTATTCAGCTACCAGTACCGAGCACTAGATGTGTCAGGAAGTCCTAAAGAGTACCGCACACACTGGGCCTAAGGTTAACTCCCTCTGAAATGGGTGTTTGTAGTTCTCGATAATTATGTTCTGTGGGCAAATAGATGGATTTTAAGCTCCCTAAAAATTCAACATCTATGTTTCAAAATGTAAAATGACCATGGCAATTTATTGGATGCCTACCCCCGATGGTCCTAACCTGAACTATAATTTATTTTGTGGCCCTTGTAGGGATAATTTAGTGAGTTCAATTAGTGGTTAGTTTTAGAGATTCTTAATTTTCTTAAGGTGTGCCTTAGTGAAGCAACCGTAAGAAGAGGACAAATGTCCCAACACACTAGGTGCCTTTTGGTCTGGTGCTTATCGATGCTTCATGTGTGCTTTGGAGTGTACAATCACAAATGTTATAATATATGGATATGCGGTGATCCTTTACAATCCTTCTTTAATTAAACTACTTGTGATTGTTCCTTGCAGAAAATAAACAATGTGTGGATGATGGGCCACTTACACTTTTCCTAGTTAGACTAATTTTTTCACTATAGGGAGATGGAAAATTATCTTAAGAAATCTTTCATATACGTACCCAGGCTCACCGAGAGGTGCAAGGGTCACAGAGATTACTTTCTTTATTTTCGATATTTTGGTCCTCGTCACGAATCCTAATGAAAAAAATTAAACTAAACTCATACAAAAAAAATTGAAAAAACAAAAACTAGCTAAAGACATGTGGATGTATGGGCCACTTACTTTCTGCTAATTATCCTATGTGTTTGGTGTATTTTACAATCATATAGTTTGTTCAGGTAGCATTTTTGGATTGAAGGCCACTTTCTCACCCCTACTTAAACTATGTGTGATTTGCGATGATAAAATACTAAAATTAAAACAAACTATTTGTAAAGCTAAACTCCAACAAAAAATGTCCTAACCAGTCATGAAACACCAGAACACGGTGATGGAAAATTTCTTATGGGTTTCCAATCACCTTACAACTGCTAAAAAATAGAAAAAGCATTGAAAAATGTGCTCAATGTATTCCGTGCGGCTTATTTTCGCACAAGCGCACAGTTTGCGCATCTGTCTTGGCTAAACGCGTGCAGATTTAAAGTGTCTGAAAACTCCACCTTCTCTGAGCCAAATTCCTCACTGAGGGGTATTGAAAAGTGTTGAGGGGAAGCAGGAGTGATCTTGCAGCAAGTCTTGGCATGAGAGATGACTTGCAATCAACAACCACTAGCTTAAAAGAAAGAAAGAAGTGGAGTCGCCAATCCTGTTGTAGTGTATTTGACGCATGGGCAGACGAAACACACTATGCTTGATAGAGGAGGATGCTTTCCTACAAAAAAGTAACAGGTCAATTGGTTTGTTAGATTGTTAGTGGAACAAAATAACATGTAGTAAACTAAGTAAAGAACATAGCATGCTACAATAAAGAAGAAACAAGAAACAAAATACTCATGTAGAATAACAAGCTCAATCAAGTCAAACACACTAATAATTCAAATGGAGAACTCTCTCCCTTTTATTAGTTGTTGATGGTATAAGAGAATAGACTATTACATCACTTGCAATGAATCCTTAGAGATATGGAGCTATAATATTCAAAATAAGGGGGTCTCTTCCCTTTAAGCTTCTTACAAGCCTCTCGCTCTCATCGACGGATGGTAGAATAATGGACACTTTGTGAACTTCTTCTCTTGGATTGAGGTGTTAGGTGGCCAACAAATGAATCATTCAACTTGTTGTTTTTTGGACAACACAATGCTGGTTTTCTCTCAAGCAATTTGGCCATCATAAAAATATTTTCTCATGTTCCTCTTCCCATAGCAGCCTTTTATAGGAAAATTTTAAATTTTCCCTCCCTCTCATGGTACAAGATGGATCTTGACCCAAGAGTGGGAGGTTGATTCCTTTGCGTGTTGCACTAAGGCCTAAGGTGGCTCCAAAGTGGTTGTACTTAATTGGGTTGAGTTGGAATCTTCTTCTTCAAGTGTGCCAAGTGGTCTCGGATGGTGACTTTCCTGATACCCAGGACCGTGCGGCTATCTGAGGGAGAGTCGTGATGATCTTCGCTGCTATCGAAGAAAAGGCCGCTCAGATTGCTTAGGGTCAGTGCTTTCTGTACGTTATTTGATAAATTTTCCTGTTTGACCTTAGGAAAAGTTAAATTTTTCAGATCTTGTAATGTCTTCCTTCCCTGTAAATCCTTATTTGTACCTTCTGCTTTACATTTCTTAATTTCTTTTGCTTGTACGATTTTCCAGTGATAACAATTACATTTCTTATATTACATCTGCACATATGCCCTATATTGGATTGTAGAGATTCGCTTGGCGCGATAAAATCATATGAACATGTGTTATATGATCATGAGATATGGTCTTTCTGGCATGTGATATTCGTAAGCCATGGTATTGTCCATGGTATTCTAGAAAACCTATCTACATGTTAATAATTTCCATGGTAAAGTGAGGATGAATATACTTACATGTTTTTTTATATCTACATATGTTTAACTCATATACCAACTCTTTTTATAATAATAATAAGAAAAAAGTAATAATTCAAAATACATTTACAATTTAATCATTTCCACATTTACCTTCCATTTGATTTATATGTTTGAGTTAGTTATCTAGTATACATCTTTATCTAACATGGAGAGTAAATAGGTGTTCTAAACTATATCTGTATGCTTTCATATACATTATGTTAACTAAAACAAAAAGGAATAATATAAATAATAATTATATTTAAAAGTATATCTGATAATAAAAAAACATTTTATTGTCTACCAAATAAAATATTTCAATATCCATGTTAAATTAAATAAAATATTACAATGTCATATATATATATATATATGAAAAAACATTATTTCCTTCATTTGAAAAAATGATAAAATTACATTATGTATATGCACACCATGAATGTATTCATTCAGTTTGAGTAATAAAACAGATATGGAACTAGTAAGCTTCTTTTAGACGAGTTCCATCTTAAGATAAAAATTTATAATAAAACATATAACAGTAAATTTCAACATAAAAGGAGAGAAAATTAGATATCCCTCTGGTTTGTCAATGAGTTTGAGTAACATGTAAGAAGATTTTTCAAACAAAATACCGTTGCTAAACCAATTTTATATTCTTATTGCCCATCTAGAAAGGTCCTTAGATGGCTGTGATAGAACGCAAAGGCAGAGATACCATCTCACTATGTTGCTAAGGTATTTCTTCCATAGTCCATATTTTGAGAGAGGATTTGTTTCGTGTTTTGTTTTTTTGTAAGTGTGAGAACATGAAAATAAGCTAAATCTATTTATGTAAATGTAAGAACATGAAAAGAAGTTAAATGAGACTTTTTAGGTCGATTGTTTCTTCCAAAGCAAGAGTAATATATTTCTTATTCTTGAATATTGTTGTTGAGTTAATATAAAATCCCCAATATTTGATCTGAGTGCAAATTTTTGCAATGAGGAAGAGTAACAAATTTTTACAGACCAGGATTTCAGCCAGATTACTAGTCCCTATATCCAAACCCATTTTGACATGAAAAATGGGATTAGGAGAGAAGAGAACAAATCCTCCTCAGATGGTCTGCCCTGTGTTACTTGACACTATCAAAAAAGACCGTTGAATTGGAATGATCTTGGTTTTCAGCTATTATCACAAGTTATTATCACTCTAGGACGGGCTACTCCGTTTTCTTTTGTGTAAAGTGTTCTAGGATAGCTAAAGTTTAGTAGTAATGTGCCAAAAAGCTTATTATCGAATACAAGTAGTTTATAGTGCGATTTTTTGAAGGCTTTTACAGTAGTTTTTTCCGGTCTAATTTTTCTAAATTCCGGCAGGAATTTATTGAAAATAGAAGTTTGATGGGTAATTTTGCACAATTGAAGTGCCCTAAGGGTTTTTTAGGGTGCTGAATCCATATATACAGTAAAAAAACCAATTTAAATAACAGAAACCAAGATTTTATCTCAATTGTTTTTACCAGATTCCTATACCTGAAACTTATGGAATATACTCTCTTCTAGACCAACAACACCTCAACATAAGATCATGGGAGTGATTTATAAACATTGCAATATGGACTAGACAGCCAGGTCCTTCTAAGTCCTATGTATAGTATTGCTGTGTTTCTCAAAACGAAGAGATGGATAATTAGTTTCATCTTAGTATGGTTATGGTTTTGATATCTCATGTGCATTTATATATAAATAAAAAAACTAACATAAATCTATCTTAGTTTTTAAATTTATAAAAGGTTTAAAAATTTTTAATATTTATAAATATTAAAATAAATCTATTTTAATGATATGTTATCTCTTCTCATTTAATTAAATGGTAAATCTATTCCTTGAAAAAATTTAAAAAAAAATTACAACAAATTTGGTTTAGAATATTACTACCTTTCAACTCACAATATTTATCTCCACTTATCAAATCGTAATGGTAGAAAAGCTTTAAAAAGGATAGGTCACCTCGATCCAGTGGACTGAGTTATACTTGACAGAAAAGCTTACTGTCTGGTCTGAGTTATTCGGGGCAGAAAGAACAAATTTTGTTTTGGAATATCACTCGTTTTGAATTCATTATATTTATCATCTCATATCAAATTGTCAGGGTTAAAAAAGCTTTGAAAAGTATAGAGCTCCTCTCTATTTAATGGCCTCGACAGAAAAGTTCACAAGCTTTGTTTATGATGTGGAACTTTTTAAATCAATAACTTTGTAAATTGAAGTGTTTTTTAGAAAATTTAATAAATTAAAAGAAACAAAAAAATAAACCCAAAAAAAAGTTACAACTCCAAGTTGCTTAAATGGTAAGTGATTTATAAATTATTTCTACCCAATCTCACCAAAATTAAGGAAAACACAACACTTAACAAATAAGCTCAAAGAAAACAATATTTCCTTTAGCGATGTTTCACTGGGTCAAAATTCTCTTCCTACAAAACTACAACCACAAAATCCAAATGCCCAAACTGGAAATAGGGCGAAATTTTATAATCATACAAATCGTTCAAATGAGTACGCCCATGCCTTTCAGCGAAAAAGACACTATGGTCTTGATAACTGAAAAAAAAAACAATGCATGTGGAGTGTTCACAACAATCTATTATTAGGACGCCAACTTGTGATTCAAGCATGGAATCGTTCACAGGGCAATCAATAGGGAACTCGGTGTGGGTTGATTGCAATATACACTGGCATATGCAGTAGTCTAACGACATCATAAAAATTAACATTTATGGAGAAAAAAATAGTTTTTCCTATCCTAAAAAGTATGATATCATTCGAAATTCATTTTCAACTGTTTTGTGATAGGTATCACAAAAGTGAAAAAAAAGTTCCTCCCAAGGAGCTTTAGGAAATAGTCATGTTCTGGTGCATCTCCAAATCTCACATCTATATAAGATAATAAGAGTAATAACAACATAAAAGATTATTTTTGTCATGTCACTTGTAAGAATTGAAATTGGGTAGAGAGGCTTTCATTCATTCTTTTCAACCAATGGGGATAACCTTAATTAACATTCTCTTATATATACGGAATTATAAATTTGTGTTATAAAAATTGTATAGATTAAATTTCCTTTAATTTTATTGTTTTGAATTCATTTATACTTTTAAGTAGATTCATTTTAACTTTGGATTTAAGTATTTTAAAACATAATATCTTTTAAATAAAATCTTTTTAAATACTAACTTTTTTTAAAGTGCAAAACTTGAAAAAATGTCTACACTTTTATTCAAGTTTTGTAACTCTAGAGACTTGGCCCTTCTGTGCACTTGATAAATATGGGATCAACTATATTCAATTTGAATTAAAAAGCACTTAGAGTGAGCATCTCCTTCTCCCCATTCCTTGATATGATGTCATCTCACATGAAAGGGAATTGTGGCTACCACTATAATTGGCCCATTACATGCACTCTAGTCACTTCATCGATCATGGCACGAAGCTCATGGCATGAAGCTGACACAAGTTTAAAATTCATTTGAATATTGCAGAGGCATAAGGGGGTATTGAAAGACTCACAAGGAGAATTCTATCAGATTGGAAGAACTGAATGAAAAAATTGACAGTATTGACTGCAAGCTAACCATTCTAGCTAGTAGTTCAACCAACATCTCCTTCTCCTCATATGAGGGTAATGACCATCTACGGGGGATGCTTAGAGATTCTACCCAATAGTTTTTATGACTCACTGGTTTTTTTCTTGCAACACAAGTAGTAGTTTTTGTCTTCTCACATCAATGTATGACAAGGTCTGGCACAACCAACCTATTTTTATAAGTTTCTATTTAAAATATGCTCTAGTTATACAAAGTCTTAGCAACCTTAAGAGATTGAACTTATATTATTGGTATGGTTTCCTTTCTAGCATACCAGTAACAAGAAAACTAAATTTTTGGTTTATGTAATCCTCATTTGACTTAATGTTGCGTGTCTAACTTCAAAATAAAATAAAAACTAAAAACATCACTCATCAATAATAAAATAATAAAATAAGAGCTCTATCTCTCATTCTTATTAAAATATTTTACTTATAATGCATATTGATATTTTTCTATTATTATTATTTTTTAAATATCACATGTCAACTCCATGTTAAGTGGATCTAATGGTTATGAACACGTGTTTCTTCCTAAGAGGCCACAACTTCACATCTAGAGGAGTATAGATTATGCATACAATCATATTCCTTAATATCTCAACTCCATATTACACATTCCCATACTAAAAAGTAAAAGTAACATGTTCATTTAAATATATATATATCTTTAACTCATATATTAATTATTTTAATAATAAAGGGATCTCTACTTCAAAGGTTCATGAGGCACAATAATTGCTAAGGTTTCGCAAATGGGGCAGCAAGCTAAATGGGCTTGATTGTGGGGAAAACTCCACAATTAAGTGTGCTTGAGCCAGAGGAGTTATGGGATGGTGACCTCTCCAGAAGTCTTGGTTATGGGGTTGCTATGTGATTCATTTCACTAGTTTTGCTATGTGATTCATTTCACTACTTTTGCTATGTGAAATATTTCAGCTATCCTGGGTTTCTAGAAGAATTACCTGACTTCTAGGTATCTAGGAGTTCCCTTAACAGAAAAAGCTTGGAAAAATTCCAATTGGGAAAAGGATATATCCAACTTGAAAGAAAGGGTCAAAAGGTGGATGGTGAGAGCGTTAAATTTGTGGGGGAGGTTGGTGCTAGTAAAGAAGGTGTTTCAGGCTTTCCCGAGATACATGTTATTTTTTCTTCTTGTGCCTAAAGGAGTGCTCCAAAAAATAAAGGATATCCAAAGAAACTTCTTGTGGCGATGGGCAGAGGAGAAAAGGAAATGGGAACTAGTGGCATGGAATAAGATATACAAATCCAAGCAAGCAGGAGGCCTTCGGTTACAAGAACCTAAGATAACTAGCAAATAAAATGGATCCAAATTGTGGTGGAAATGGTTAACGAGAGAGGAGACGTCATGGGAGAAATTATGGAAAGAGAAATATGACCCTGATTGTCAGAAGAAAAAAAACTTGGTAAGGCTCATAGATTCAATCTAGGGGTCATCCATTTAGAACCTAACATGGACCAACAAATAAATTATACAAAATCAGATCTTTTAGGATGTAAGAAATGGAAAGAACATCTTATTATGGGAAGATGCCTGGAAACAAAAACCAAAATTAAACAAAACAGAATGGAGAAGTCTTTAGGAATCCATAGAGCAATAGGGAAATAGATAGTTCCACCAATTCCGGGCTCCTGAACTAGAAAATGGAAAGTGGAGAACATGGAAACTAAACATCCTCCACCAGGTAAATTTAAGAGAGTCAGAAATTCGAGGTATCACAGAGGAGTTGAAAAAAAGACAAATCTTGGAAAATCATGACCGATATCAACTGTGATGGGGGAAACGAGAAGGATGGGATTTTAACCTTAAGAAATCCAAGATTTATCTTAGGACTAAAAATCTCAAAGTCTGTGACCCATCCTGGAGCAAACTTTGGGTGGCATCTCACTAGTTGAAAATCAAAATATTCCTATGGTTAATTTTATAGAGAATGGTGTTAAATTGGAAAATCTGATGAAGAGAGGACTGATAGGTCCATAATAGTGTTTTCTGTTTGAGAAGAAAGAAGAAAATCTTAACCATTTATTGAATATATGTAGATACATGGAAGCTCTATGGGACTGGTTGGCTATTATCTACATACAAACTGATAGAAAAAAATAAAACATACAAGAGAAAATTAAAAAATGGTGGTTGAAATATACCAAGACACAATCGAATAATTTTTAGAGATAAAAATCTCCTTGTAGCAATCCTGATGGAAGAAATTCAATGTTAGCTTAAGGAAACCATAAGTAGCAAAATATTTCAAAACCCGGAAGAACAGTCATCCCCTTAGGAAGAAAGAATTCTAAAGTCTTTTGACCTTGATTACCTGAGTGATAAGATCCTCAAACCCAGAGAAAGTTGTATAAGGATGGGCGCTACAGTGTGGCAGGTGCCCCCTGAAGGTTTCTAGAAATTGAATTTCAATGGAGCATTCAAAATAAACCCAGGAAAGGTTGGTACCAAAGGAATCATCAAGGAATAGAAAGGTAAGGTACATAGGTTATATTTCATTAACATGGGATAAGCCACAAAAAATGTAGCAGATTTCTAGGCCCTAGAGTAGGGATTGGAAACGTTGTGACATGAAAGGAAGGTGAATGCAATAGTGGAGGACTACTCAACTCTATCCATTCAGGTGGCACGTAGAATAAAATGTGTAACTCCAATGAATAAATTCATGCGGAATTGGAATATCGGCCAAATAATTCAAAGGATTAAGGATCACCTAGACGAGCTAAAAATAGTAGAATTCACCTTAGTCAAACGCTCATCCAATGCATTGGCAAATGGAGTGGAAAACGAAGGGGTCAAGAGGACTAGGGTACTCACTCAAATGACCTGGATGGAAGGATCGATAAAGAATTATTTTTGAGAGCTGGTGGTGAGAGATATATCCACGTCAGAGGAGCAACATGAAGGACACCAGGTAGGCCAGGAGGATGGCAGTAACTCACCTAGAGAAAGGAATGTTTAATGATCGCAATGAGCATATAAGTAGTGGGAATTCGGTAATATCGAGGAGGTATGTTTCAACAAGATCCGAAGGACATCACAATAGCTGATGGGAAAGAGTGGAAACCAAGATTGCATGATTGTCCGTGGCGAGTTAGAATTTATGAGAATGGATGGTTGAAGAAGTGGGGAAGGAAAAAACAAAGTGTGAAGCAGTAATGGAATATCACGATGGCTATAATGGGTCTTCACAGACTATATGCAGAGGTGAATGAGAGGGAGGATGGTCCTATTCTCACACGAACGTACTGCAACAACATTGGTAAACGAAAATTTTTGGAAGATGAACAAAGGACGGGAAGGATGTTGAGATTTTGTGTATTTTGGGTAGCATCGATTGTGCTCTAGCTCCCAAACTTTGTGGAGGGACTAGAGTACACCTGATCTACAAGACCCAGAAATGGATTTGTGAAATTTCATCTGGTTTAGGAGATATTAACTTAAATTAATTATTTTAAGTGTATTTCCTAAGTTAAAACTTAGGGAACTTACAAAATTAAAGTGAATTTAATTAAACATGTGATGAAATTGTCTTAAGTCGCACGGATCAAGCTTTCTTTTAATCTTAGCCATTGACTCAATATCTAATCATGGTCGTTGATTTGTCAATGAGAAAAGTATAAAGGAAAGGCTTGGGGTCATTTGTATGGACACACAGAGGCAGAGCACTGAAGCTAAGCTGAGATTCTAGGGCAAGGTTTGCTAAGAATACTTAGAAGTGTTTCAGCTGCAGAGAATGGAATTTAGACCAAGGGGATGATCTGATCTCGGGGTATAGAATACACAAGAGGCAGATATCAGCTCAAGCACAGTGCAGAGGAAGGTAATAGCAACAGCAACAAAGACAGCATGATTTTCAATAGGAAACCCTCAGGGGTTACACAGAGACCCTTCAGGGGCAGTGTAGTGACTACATCACCCAGTCTGGGGTAACACAGTCCCTTCTAGAGCAGCACTGAGGGTTTGGAGGACTTCAGAGGCTGACACAAAGGCTTTTAGGGGCAGCGTTGGGGTTTCTAGGCCCTAATCTTGGTTGAGTTCTGTAAATCCCATTTGAGGGTGTGAATTGGTCATTATTTTTTCCCTAGATCAGCCAGTGAGTTGTCGATATAGTGTGTTCTCTATCAATTTTTCTAGATCTGCAACCCAGATTTGTGTATTTAGAAATATTCTTAATAATAAAACCCTCCAGCAACCAAAGACCGGTTTTCCCACATTGGGTTTTTCTGGGGACATTTGTCCAGAAATAACTATGTCACTTTGTCAATGTGTGCATGTGCTTATTCTAGATTTGGATTGGTAGAGATCTGTTATGTGTTTTGCTTCGATTTTAACTTGAATTTATTCATTTAATAACTTATCTAAGTAAGAGGAGCTTAACCGGATTAACAGTAAAAATTTATGCATAAGATATAAGCTTCAGAAATTTCTACAAAGGATTGTGTGGCTCTGGATTTTCCATATATATCCTAAGGAAGGGCACTGCAAGGGAGGCATAGTGACAAATTTAAATGAAACAAAGGGGATTAGCATGGAAGGAAAGTTTGGTTATCATCAAACTGTGGCAACTAGAATAGCTATGGCAAGAAATGGTAATGGGAGACCAAGGGAAAGACCGAGAGTGGAATCTGAAATCTCAACAACTGGAAAGAGAAGTAGATTAGAGGAGGAAGTGAAGGAAGCCGCTCTCAAATATCAAGAAACCATCCAATATCGAAGCAAGTAAATTATTGAAGTCTGGGAAAATGAAGTGGGGAGGCAATGAAGGAACACCCCGGATGACAGGATTAAAGATCAAAGAGGAGGTTGAAATAATAATAATTACCTGAAAACCCTGTATGAGATAGACGGTCTATCAGAGGACTCTGGAAATGGCTTGGCACATTAATACTTCAGTGAGAAATTTGCAGGAAGAAGCATTAAAATAAAGAATCAAGCATCAGATGGAATACCAATTGCAGATGAATGCAATTGATCAAAGGCTGAAGGGGATCGAGGAGGAACTCCATATGGTGATCAACATCGAACGCTTGCAGGATGATTTCATTGGAGATATGAATAATATATTTTCAATTTACTTGAAGTATATCCATAAATTGGATATCACTCTACGGCAGTGACTTGGAGATCTAGTCAAATTAACAAAATACAAGGTCAAAGAGGTAGCAGGAGCCTGCGGAAAGACACTGGTAATGCCAATAGCGGGAGTGACATTGTTAGCCACAGAAACCCCAATGGATAAATCTACAATTGTGTCTAATTCAAATGTGGAGGAGACTCCACCATTGTCCCTATATAAATGATTATATTTATGTTTTTAATTTTGCTATATTTTGTCGATAGGTTGGGAAGGCAAAAGCATAGTTATAGAATAATAGGTAGGTTTGTAGGTCTATAACGGAAAGTCAATCATTCAGTTAGACCTCCAACATGTTGTAAATGTTTAAGTAGCAATAGAAAATTCATTTTTGTTGAACTACTTAGGGGATACCATAGATATAAAATTATTTTGGCAATTTTATTTAAATTTTGGAACGAGGCATTATTTTATTGCAACTGGTCTGGTTTCTAGTCTCGAAGACTAGCAGACTCGTATGTAAATTTGTGTTTTGACGTAATATAAGGTGGTTACTCTAACATAAAAAAAAAAGACATTAAAAGTTAAGACCATAATAGTGGCAACTGATATAAAACATAATGTAAATTTTGACTTGTCGCTAAATGCAAAAGGCTTCAAGCAGTCGTTGATAAACAAATTCAACCCAAACATCAATTGTCAATGGATAAAACAGGCATGCGCTCACACCTTTCTCCAAGGTAAAAATATAGCAACGGTATGTATTTTTATATTAGCGCGTGATATGCAAATTTATTCAGAAAAACATATAATTCAACGTAAATTCACAACTATTGATGATTGGTGTTCTAAAGAATGCCACATCATTAAGGCATGAAGTGGAAAACAATCAAACAAATGATTTGATGGTAGGGATAATCAATTACTACTTTGAGGAATTTTGTGATAGTTTCTGAAAAAATTTAGGGGATCGACCTTTTTTTCACCTTCACATGTCTATCAAAATTATCATGGAAATACCTAGTACCCCATGCTTCAACTTCTTTTACTATGGCAGTTCCATTGAATTCACTTCCCAGATCGTGATCCAAATAATTGACATAAGTAGATATGGGAGAATAAGAGACGTAAGGAGTCATGTATGCGTAAATATTTAAAATTCAGTTAAGATAGTGGTCATCATCATTGTTGTTTCATACGACCTTGTACTGTATGTCGAAGATGTTCCCAGCTCTCCAATGAATATTATTAAGATTTTTTATGTGTTATTATACTTTTTTATTGTTTCATAAGGCTTTCTAATCGAATATTACACCATGATAGTGGGAAATGGCTTAGAGGATGAGGAAGGCGCCGACAGCTTTGACTTTGGCGCGGAGGTGGGCTCGAACCCATGACTTGCGGGTCAACTAGCAGCGAGGGTTTTGCATCCTCCTAGTGCTTCGCGTCCCACCTGACCGCACCTGTCCCCATCGCTTCCACCTACTCAACAAGTGCTCTGACTTTCTCTATCCACTGTTTCCACTGCCAATGGAGTTGAGCCTCGATTAGTGTTTTCCCAGTTTCACTAACAACCTATGGTTTGACTATGGCTGGGGTAATGGATGAAGAACTCCTCAAATATTTTGACGACCCTTACTCTTCTGTGGACATCTGGTCTCTCTCTTCCCGATTTTTATTGGTTATGCTCATTTCATAGCCGATCATTTTTACTTTTTTGCATGTTTCGTCACCTTGGTTATCTCCCTATAACCCCACATCTTCTTGCCCCATCCCAACTTTTGACACCTTCTTGGTTCCTGAGCTCTCCACCGCTCCCCTTTTCATTCTCACGGCTGTTGATTTTGATCACATTAGCTCTCTGGACCTCTAACCACCTTCCCCATATACCCTCGCCTCCCTTGTGCATTCCCTCCCCCCTTCATCCTCGGATATTTTGGGCACAAACCCTCTACATTCATCCCCACTGCAAACCCTTCCATCCTTCGAACCTCACCCATTCACATCTGGCCATACTCATTTGTCTAACCCTCTAGCACCACCTTCATCATCTTTGACCCCTTGTACCTCCCTGACTGCCCCCCATCCCCCCTTTGGTCACTTCAATGTCAACTTCCCAGATCTAAATCAGCCACCCTCCTTTGTCGCAGCCTCTACCCCCCCCTCTACGGAGGCCTAGGAACCTCTCTCCACACGTCCCCCCTCCCACCCCCTCACCCGTGTAGCCAAGCGTACCAAGTGTGTTAAAGCCTAGAATCATGGCAACCAACTCGCGCTTGGTGAGGGCATCGAGATGGCTGATGTTTTGGGTATAGTGGAAAAGGCCTTGTTGGAAGGGTCCACGATAGGAACTACAATGCTAAGAGACTTCGGCAATGGGTCTCGAAAATATAGGGTGGCTCACTGCAAGAGATACCTACTGTTTACACCCTTAATGAGGGTTGGTTTGCCCTCCATTTCACCTCGAAGGATCCCATAGACTTGGTTTTGTCACAGTTTTCGCATGTCGAGCTTGCTCCTGTTCTCCTCAAGGGATGGAGCCCTTTATATGACCCTGAACGTGAGAAGCTTGGGGCTAGCCCCATCTGGGTTCAGCTACCTGGTCTCCCATTACATCTTTAGCAGGAGGAAATTTTTACCAGCATCGAAAACATCCGAGGGACCTATCTGGACCACGACTGCTCCTACATTGAGACTGGAAAGATGGAATTTTCCCACATACTTGTTTATTTGGACACTCATGAGGGACTGGAGGAGACTTTTAAAATCCATTGGAGGAACACAATGCAGGTCCAAATCCTAGACTATGAAGGTGTACCATTCAGGCACAAACGTTGCCATAATTTGGGTCATGTTTATAAATATTGTCCATTGCTGAACACTTCTTCTACATCCCCCCCAACAGTTGGCAATCAGATCTTTCAAGACCTGGTTACAATCTCTCTGAAGAGATAGGCACAATTATTTAGCTTCCTGATGACTCCACAGGACGCTCCATCCTCGGGGACTACTAAAATAGACGTTTCTCATGTATCGACTACAATCACTCAATCTATGACCACAGTGACATATTTTGGGCACTCTCCAGTTCCAGTATTTCCTCTCCTCCTCCTCTCTCTTTTACATCCTTATTATCTATTCCTATAATGCATTTTTGTACTGAATCTCATCTGTTTGGTATTCATGTGTCATCTATAGTCTTCTCTACCAGCAACTACCCTTAGGTTTTCTCTCCCACCCCCCCCCCCCTTCCGTCTCTCCCCCCCTCCCTCGTCCTCCCATACCATCCCCCCCCCCTGCCTGCTCTCCTACTATGGAGGTGAATTCATCTGATGCCACCTCCACCCACTCCTACAACCTCTGTCGTCGAACCACTGCACCTACTGGCCTAGGATCCTCCCACGACCTATCTCTCGTCCCTGCCAAACTTCCTAGAGGCAAACACTCTAATATATCCAAATCCATATTGCAGGTTGACTTGGATGTTGCTATCAGCGAACAATTCTCCATAGAAGGAGTTCTTAGAGCAAGACACACCCCCATCTTGGTTACCAAATGAAATTCCTTGCTTTCAATTGGAGAGGGCTAGATAGTCCAGCTAAGCACTTCACTCTTCAGCGCCTACATGAATCTATCACTATGGACATTTTGCTCCTAAAAGAGGCCCTTGCATCATCTAAGTCATCTATCAACACTCTCTCCACCATCTTTCCCTCCTGGACCTTTCATGCCCTGGATGCCACGGGGAGATCTGGAGGAATTGCTATGGGTTTTAACCCTAGGACCATTAAACTCATTAAATGCTGAGATCAGGAAGGCACGATATCTATAGATGTCTTCTTAAAAGAATTAGGCCTGCAATTTCAAAACTTCAATGTGTATGTCCCCTTTCAACATCGTTAGAATTTCTGGTAGACTCTTCTTCAAACTTATCTTCTTCGGGCTGAGAACATCATCTTCGATGGAGACCTAAATTTCACTCTTGGTCTTGCTGAATCCTGGGGTGATAACACTCAAATGGATCCACTCACTTATTTCTTTAGGCATTAGACCACTCTTCATCATTTGGTGGATCCCATTATTGCCTCCCCCTCTCTGACTTGGTGCAATTGACGAACTGGTAATGCCATGGTTTCCCGCAGACTAGACAGATTTCTCATCAAGGAGGAACTCATTCAGCATTTGGGCTCCTACAGATATTGGGTCGGATCGGGGGGCATATCTGACCACTCCCCCATCTACCTTGAAATCTTTGGTGCATCTTGAAAACCAGCCACTCCATTGAGGTTCTTCTCTGTGTGGCTATAGGATGAGGATTACATTACTAAGGTAAAACATGCATGGAGACATGCTCAGCCTCCAATTGAACATACGACCTCCTCCCTCTTTGCATACAAACTAAATCTTATTAAGTGGATGACCATTGATTAGGAAAAGGAAAAGAGGAAACAGAATGACCAAGACCTCATCAAGATTGAGAAAGAGATTGAATCGCTTGAGGACCCTTATCATGGGGGCTTCTCATCTGATCTGCGAAAGAACGCCTCATTAAATTGGAAAGAGAGCTGCTAAAAATACTAACGGATAGAGATGAAATGTGGAGGCTAAAAATCCAAGCCATCTGGGTTAAAGCAGGGGATGAAAACACCAAATTTTTTCCGCAATTTTCTAGAGGTAGGAAGGCCATCAATACTATATGGGAGCTTGCAAACGAGGATGGCACAACTACTTCTACATTTGAACAACTTGCAAATAAGGGCATCACTCATTTCATAAACCTCTACAAGGCACCACATCATATCACTCTGGTAGAAACCATCCAAGTCGCCACCCTTTTTCCTAGATATGTGAACCAGGACACTACAAAGGAACTCTACAAACCGGTCACTATGCATGAACTGGAGGTTGTTCTAAAATGTTTCAAGAAGGACAAGAGCCCAGGACCTAATGGATGGTTGGTTGAATTCTATCTTGCTTTTTTTGATCTTCTGGGACATGACTTATTGGATTTCATGGAGGATACAAGGAAAACATGTTGCATATATCATGCCTTCAATTCCACCTTTATTGCTCCTATCCCCAAGACCGATTATCCCTCCTCTTTTAAGGATTTTCGTTCGATCTCTTTGTGCAACTGCATATACAAAGTCATGGAAAAAATTGTTGCCAATAGACTCAAGCCTATTCTATCTAATGACATCTCCCCTAAACAGTTTTCTTTTCTGAAGAATAGACAGATCCATGAAGCCATTAGAGTCACACAAGAGGGTCTCCACTCTATGCACACCAAGAATATAAAAGGTTTGATTATAAATATTTACCTTGAAAAAGATTGTGATCAAACTATTTAGATCTATATCTGTATGCTCCTCACACACCTCGACTTCCCCAATCCAGTGATTAACTGGATTATTTGTTGTATCAACTCAGTCTCATACAACATCCTCATAAATGGGGCTGCCAAAAAAAAAATTCATGCAGAGAAAGGCCTCAAACAGGGATTCTCTTTATCCCCATTCCTCTTTCTCCTATTCATGGAAGGACTTAGCAGATGCCTGATTGATGAAAGTAACAAGAGCATATTGAGGGGCATCAAGATCACTGACAATTGCATACTGACTCATTTAATATTTTTGGATGACATTATAATCTTCATGAATTGATCCATTGGTGATTCCACGGTGGTGAACTCAGTTCATCAACTCTTCTACAAAGCCACTGGCATGTCTTGTAATAAAATCAAATCCACAATCACTTGTCATGGTTGCTCCCCACATGAGTCTTATTTTTCACAGTAGTGATTTCCTTTTAATTCAATCAGATTTGAAGATGGCCTAAAATACCTGGGATTCCACCTCAATCTTGTTAACTACAAATATTCATATTAGACATGGTTGATTGCTAAGATCGAAAAAAGGCTAAATGATTGGTACCATCGATGGCTTTCTCGGGCTGGTAGGTTAGTCCTTATCAATTCTGTATTAGAGGCCATCCCAGTTTATTGGATGTCCTTAGCCTGGATAACAAAAGGCATACTCAACAGGATAGAAAAAATATGTCAGAGGTTTCTGTGGAATGGGGCTAAGGAGGGACATACCTTTACTTGGACCAAGTGGGCACTCATCTCCCTTCCAGAAAGATGGGGTGGTTGGGGCATTAAATATCTACACTCATTTGCAAAGGCTCTGGCTACAAATTTGGGTTGGTAGATCCTCATTGAACATAACCTATGGACCAGGGTTGTTACACAAAAGTATATTTACCCTTTATTTCCACTCAATTCAATCAAAAATGTGTGAGGACACAGATCTAACATCTCTTCTATCTGGAGGGCCATCCTTTATTCAATTGAAGACATTAGAAATGGACTCTCCAGGAAGGTGGGATCTATTACACAGGTTCGTATTAGCAGTGATCTGTGGTTTGATTTCGAGAATGCACATATCCTCCCTCCTGAACTTATCCATGCACTCAATCAATCTAGCATTCATACTTTTCATCAAGTGGAAGATAGGGAACATAATAATATTTTCTCCCAAGGCTAGCTGACCCTCCGAGGCCTACACATCCATCCACAATGGGAAGAGGCCTGGACACACTACCTAAATGATCTATTGGAATCACATGTTAGAATCACCGACAGAGAGGAAGAAATCATATGGATGATCCCAAAACATGGTAAATATACACCTAAGGAGCGCTATATACACATTTTTGATACACATCATCCTTTGGTTCAATTCTCATGGTGGATTTCACTTTGGAAACTCAAGTGCCTTATAAAATATAGATTAACGATGTGGTGTATACCCTCAAACAAAATACCCACTAGGGCACACCTTCAACGATGCTCTCACATTTGACCCACCAGATGTATATTATGCATAATGGCAGAGGAAGACACTAAGAACCTATTTGGATTTCCATGTTGCATTTTATGAGATGTATAAAGAATTTCATTCTTCCTTATTGTTGATCAAAGACTGTTGTAAAAATTGTGTGAATTTTATTGAATATTTGGAGAATTGTTATGAAGATGATGAGTTCATGGATGAGGAAATTTTAGAGGCCTTTCATTAAAATCCCTTTCATCAATAAGAAGAAAGGGTAGTCTCTCTCTTGGATGAAAATGAAACCTAGCAGGAGGTTATTTATGACAATTATGTTACATCCTCTGAGGTTAATGAACATTTGCAGCAGACTTGTCAGTCTTTTTATCATCAGGAATATGAGAATCATTTCCAACAGCAGGAGGAAATACTGGAAGGTAATTGCTATAATCCTCAGGTAAAAGAATAAATTTATTCTTCATGTCATTCCTTGTATCAGCTTTGAGCAAATGAAGAAATTTTTGAAAAGCAAATTTTAGACAATCAGATGAGTATGCTTGTTGAATCATATGAAGAATTACCTCTAGAAATTCCTGTGGTACATGTTGAGGCAGTTCCTTTTGAAAGTGTCCAAGACTACTCCAAGTTTTTCTTTCTCCCAAATCAAAATAATGATCAGTAGATTTTTTCTTTATTATTCAAGAATGGTCACAAGAGTTATAAAGAAAAATTTGAACAAGGAACACCAGCAAAGGATCATATTTACTCACACTTTCTTGTTGATCAACAAGAATTATTCGTGCATACTCTCAAAGATCCTTTTGTGGCTCTACTGGAATCTTCCATAAGAATGAATTTCAATATGATTTTCAGTTACGTAGACAAATTCAGATGGTGGAACAAGTTGTCATCTCTGAGGAATGGTTTTATAATCAGAGAAGTGGAATGTTTGTTCCAATCCAGTACTCAAATTCTTGATTGGCTTCATTGGAAGTGTCAGATCACATGATTCAATTTTTATGATGAGAAAGTAGAGTAGGATCATTTGTATATATATAAGTTTGAAGATCAAGAATTTTTTCAGTTTCAGTTTTAAATTCATCATGTGTACTTTTAGTTCTTTAGCAACTATTGGTTTTTCAGTGCCAAGGTTACAGGTCAGAGCAGGTTGGAATTTTTCATTTTGAAGATAGGAGCAGCCCAATGGAGGTGGCACTGGAATTACTAGTTCTTTTCTGTACCACAGGGACACACCATCCCCAATGTAGCCACTATTATCACTCTCAATTTTTCAAAAAAAAAAATTGATAGGGTCATCATAAGCTTCACCTTGTCTCATTAGGTTATATCATTCGTTTGATGAGAAATTCACTTAATCATGTTTATTATAGGTCACAAACACTTCATTAGTCTTGTCATTAGGGTCATATCCACAATAATCCACCTTGGGTTCACTTGCATAGTCATAAAATTTAAAAAAAGAGTCACTTGTCTAGCTTTTCACAATTTTGTAGCGAATTCAGTGCCAAATAGGTAGAATTCACTACGAAACTCCCTGACAATTTCATAGTGAATCTGAGGATTTCTCAGTTTTTTTTACTTTTTGAGCAATCAACTTCAAGGGCAGTTTCTGGGCAAACAGAGAATAATTCTAAGAAACTGAGAGAGGTTATTGTCAATAATAGATCAAATAACATTAACCTCTTTCACTTTTCTTGATGGTGCTACAAACCTGGATATTCAGAGATGTCTTTCGGCTCTATTTTCAGAATTCTTTTTTTTTTCCCTGTTTGATACATGTTTTTTAAATGCAGTTCCCAGACACCTGGATATGTTTTTCAAAAAACCAAGAGAGTTTTTTATTCATAAAGAACTGACCTACAAAAATTTCCTTTAGCTTTGCAACAGCTATCAAGGATATGGAGATAGTATCTCATCTCTGAACCCTATTTGTTTAGAAAAAACAGAGTCATTTTATTGGTAAATAAACTTGCTAAAGGTAAAAAAAGATGTTTTTTCAAGACAGTAAGAGGCATTTTGAACCAATTTTGTCTTATCATCCTTCATAATATCAATTTGAAGACCTACAGGTGAAATTTTGAAGAAAAAGAGATAATTTTGAATTTTTCTGCACTTTAGGTAATTTCGTAGCAACTTCTAGGCTTGAAGCCTAGAATCTGCTACGAAATTTCTGTAGGTGATTATATGGAAAAAAAACATGGATAAACTCAAATTCAAGGCTTCGAAATTTTTTTTCTTTCAACTCTTTTAACCCAAAAAATACTTCTACATCAACAAAGAGAGCTAACAAGTGGCAGAGGTTGGTGAATTAAATTTGTTACTAAACTACGCTACGAAATTTTATGTACATGGTTGTTTTAGCAGTCAACTTCAAGTTTTATTTCTGAAAAAATTAAATAGTATTTTGGAAATATGAAAGAGGTTTCTCTTCATCACAGGCCCATTTACAAAATTTTCTCTCAGTTTCTACAAATCCATCAGGGTTTGGAAATTATACACTTATATTTGAAGCCTATTTTTCAGAATTTTCATTAACTAGATTTGTGAAAAAATTGTGAAATTCGACTTGAAGGAGGTCCAACTCAACATCCAAGTGGAATAATGACACATAAACACTCTAGTACACTCAGAAAATTAGTTGTTTGTAGTTGATAGGGGTTATTAAATGGATTTTTTGAACTATTTAATGGAAGAAGAGTCTTTTTTGTATTCAAACTCTACAAAACAAAAAATATCCCTAAGAAGTCTCCAAGTGATGGCATCATGTTTGAAATAGGTCTCTGAGGTGGGAATTCGGGGTGAGAAATGTGGAAAATCATTTTTATGAGTCCTCACTCTATAAATGAGGTATTTTTAGAGTTATAAAGGGTTGGGAGATGATTACTTGACACTACCTTCTGTTGTAATTTTTAATCAAAAATATACAGTTGCAACATGCCTATTTCAGACCTGAGATTCTTCTCTGTATTCTTATGTAAGTTTGTTATATCAGTATTTTACCTTCTCTCCAGTGTTCTAGTTGTATAATCACTTGGAATTCATGATTACATGCTCCAACTTCCTTTATATAACTAGCCTTTTGTTTTGTCATGTTTTATGAGTTTTCTTATGTATAATCACTTGGAATTCATGGTGACATGCTCCAAATTCCTGTATACATATAACTTGTCATTTTTTCCTTAATGTGTGGGTTAATAAGAATACAATTACCTCAAATTCCATGAGATAATTTGACTTGTGACTTATTTTTCATATTGACTCCATAAGCCCAATGGTAGTAAACCCTTTACATCTTTCACCTACACAAAAATAACACATTCAATCCAATTTAGAGTTAGCCATCTGCTTTTAAGATTACTCATTGACTATCCTTTATCCTTTTCAGAGATCCCTCTCAGACTGGGAAGGCTAATTTCTAGTTACAAGTTGGTTTGAAATAGTTACTCCAATTTGACCATTAAAGCAACCCAACAGGACACAATTTGGTGATAACAATCAGAATGGTTTTCTTTGCATAGAAAATTTAATTTTAAATATTTGCTTTACAAATATCTTGGACATATGCATAATGAAAGTTCTTTTTTTTCATTATAACCTTCTATTCAAAAATACTAAAGGGTTACTTCTGAGTGTTTTGTTGGTTATTCTTCTTGCATGGTCGTTATATGGGTAACTCCTGAATAGTATAGAGTTACAAACTTTATTGATTCGTATATGTTTTTATTTAGCTACACCTTCTCAAATTATAATCTTATTCAATATTTCTTTCTTTCGTGACTTTTAAGTAATGGTTGTCTTAATGTTTTAATGCAGAGAAGTATAAGAACACTCCCATTACAAATAATTTAGAGTTTAGTATTGTTTTTTATTGTTTCAAACATTGGAGGTCTGTAAGGGATCAATTCCTGAGGTTGTTAGTTTACTAGATCAACCTGGAATATAACCCAACATACTCCAATAGTTTTTAGGAAATTCACTTTACTCATACAGGAATGAGAATAGGTAGTTGGTCACAAGTTTTCCCAGTTCTTCTTTTCCTTGGGTTTACCTCTTCGTCATCTAAGCATTGAGTCATGATTAGTCCCTGGTTGTTGAATCCATCAACGAGGCCAGGAACAAACCCAACTACTATCAGAGTGCACTAACCCTTCTTTTTATTGAATTATAACACTCAAGATTAATTTTCCTATTTTTCCCAATTTTGTTAAGTTTTATTAATCACTTTATAACAAGACATACATATATTTCTAGAATCAACCATTACATGAATAAGCACGATTACTTCTCTGATACATAAAGAAAGAAAAAATTATTTAGAATAGTCATATGTTCTCCCACTTATTCCAATGTACCACAAAGCCCTTGGAAACGCAATGCTCCACCCAACCAATGAGATCAATATTTAACACTACATCTCCCCTAATCTTGCTTAACAACCTAGAGTATTTTTTTAGAAAAATAATCAATACAAAATGGCCTTTTTTCCAGACCTATCTTATCCTAACCAAACTTAGCCAAGTTTTATAATTTGAGCATTCAAGCTTGAAATTTTTATGCAACTAGCTCACAAAATAGAAGAAAATATAGATCAACGACTTGAAAAATTATCTATTGAGGGGGAAACCTTCTTTACATCATGTAAATGATCAATTATTGGATGATACAAATGGAAATTCCTCCTTTGTATATAGAGGATTCTAAGGGGTCACAATATAATCAGAGCCTATATAACAATAATAATGTAATGGAACAACAATAACAATAGTGGGATTCTATGGGGCACAACAATAACAATATGGGGGCTACACTAACAATAACAATAAGGGGCTATACTAGTATTACAAGGACCTAACATGTCTCTCTTCTTCAAAAAAATATTGTCCTCAATGCTTGAGTAGTTCTAATGCTTCTATATAAAATTATCATCCTGGCTTGTGGAATCTTCAACAGGTAAGTTCTTCCACTTAATGAGATACTCATAAATTGATTAATTTTGTAGCTTTTGGGTTCTTGTTTCCATGAATCCTTCAAGCTCCAATATCACTTTTCGTTCCTCATAAAGTTTTGGAAATATTTTTTGAACTGAAAGCTTGTCACTGATAACCTTCTTTAAGTATAAATCATGGAAAATTGAGTGTACTCAGGAAGATGTAGGAAGCTCCAATTTGTATGCCATAATACCAATCCTTTGCAGCACCTTGTAAGCACCATAGTACCTGGGTGATAATTTATTATCCTTCTTAGCTTGTTTGAGGGAAATTTGTTTGTAAGGTTGTAGCTGTAAAAATACCCAATTGCCTACATCAAAATTTCTTTCGTTGCAATGCTCATCTAGTTGTTGTTTCAATAGATTTTGTACCATAGTGAGGTTATCCTTTAAGATTTGAAGAACTCGTTGTTGATGCTCGATGTGATCTTCCACTACATGAACTTTATATTTTTCTCTTAAAGATGATGTGATCGATGGTGGATGATATCCATAAAGTGCCATAAATGGGATCATTTTTGTTGTAGTATGGAAGGATGTGTTATACTACCATTCAGCCAGAGGTAACAACTTGACCCATTGTGTTTTTTTATCAGATACAAAGCAACAAAGATATCCTTACAAAAATTTGTTCACTATATCATTTTTCCTACTAGATTGAGGATGATAAGATGAGATATGAACTAATTGAGTACCAAGACAAGAAAATAATGTCATCCAAAAATTTTCGACCTCGAGTTCTGGGTTTGGCACAAAGGTGGTAACTCTGTGGTCTATTTTCACGCAGTTTCTGTTTTTCTATGGTCTTTTTTTTCTGTCATCGGAAGCTCATGAACCCTTTCTATCGTACTGAATGTTTTTGTTACGACGCTCTTTGAGTTACTAGGTCGGTTGTGTTTTCCTGGGTTGGACATCCCTCTTTCTTTGTGTTATTCTGAGTGACGATAAGTCCACTTTTTCACTTTTTACTGCTAAGTTCTCTGTAAATCGGTTACGACCACCTAATGTTTTGGTTTTTGGAAGAAGTTATCAGGCCATGTTTTTAGTGATGGGGTTATGTATTGCTACATTGGGGAGGTATTGAATGACGATTCATCTCTATTCTAAGTCTTATTACCACCTTGAAAGGTTGTAATCGTTATTGTTTATTCTTATCGTCTTCTTGAGTGCATGTTGTCGAAAGGATCGAGACTATCTGACGGTCTGCGTTTTTCAGCATTATGGTTATTGAGAAAGATTTTGTTGATGTGGAACCCATGGCTGAGGATATCCTGTCTGTTTGGGGTCTAGAACTGACTAAGAAAAACCTGGCTAAGGTTTCCCTTCCGGCTCGGTCTCACAATGGGCAAGTTAGGGTGGAGAAGCTGAGGTGGAACCCCGTGGAAGGGCTTGCCTCCCTGGGAGGGGTTGACCTCAAAACCCTAACCCCTTGAGTCACTGACAATCCTGTGATGGTCTCTCCTCTGATGTCAAAAGGGTGGGTGGTTGATAGATGTGGTTTGGTTTCTGCCTTGACGAAGATTATATGTCTTAATTCTCCTTACTCTCCCTCTAATTTGTTTTTGCCTGGTGGTTTGGAGGATGTCGTGCTAGGGACAGGTGGCGAAGGAAAGTTGGGTCTCGGTTCAAACCAGGGAGTCAGTGTACAGGTGTTTCCTAAGGCGAAAGATGGAGGGTATTCCTGGCAAGCTAATATTGATACTTTTATCGCCAGTTCAAGAAAGGATATTGTTTATCCTGGTCGTTTATCTGTGAATGAACTTGTTGGGTGAAATGGCTCTGAGTGGGGAACCTAAGATAGTTTCAGAAGTTTTACCATTGTAGTCTTGAGCGGTAGTCTTCCAGTTCAGCAGGGGTTTATCGGCAAAAGGGAAGGTGAGAATTTTGTGGTGGATTGTCCATGTTTTGAGCAAGTTGTATTGGGGACCCGTCTTCTGGTTTTTTGGCACCACTCTTGAGACCAGAAGGGGACGATGTTTTTTTGGGTGGGGGAAAAAATCCATCTGTCAACACAAAGTAGAGGGAGGCCTCGGGAGTACGCTCCAAATCTTCAAATTTTTTGGTTAAATTTGATGGCCAGACTGAGGTGAAGAGGAAGAAGGAGAAAGTCATTAACGAAAGCTCTGAATTCCCAAATCTGGTTTTTGGGGTCGATCTCCATTTTGACAGGGTGATGGTAGCTTCTGAATCTATTTTGGTGGGAAGAGCAAGAGGAAAAGTCTTACCCACAAAATAAATTTCGGAATGGATTAAGTGGAGTTGTGTTGAAGCTCGAGATAGGGATGTGGAGGTCATAACCCTATCAAAAGGTTGTTTTATGGTGAGTTTCAAGAACCCAGAAACCCTAGAATGGGTCCTAAAGAGACAGTGGGGTTTTTTCATTGCCCAAATTCTATTTAATAAGTGGACTCCTTTCTTTGATGCTAACAGAGAATAACTAGATGAGATACCAGTATGGGTTAGACTTCCTACATTCCCTCCGCATTTATGGACTATGGAGTTTTTTCAGGATATTGAAGACGAATCTAGGGACTTTTCTGGAGGTGGACATGTCTTTTATGGAAACCCGATCCAGGAACACTGCTCACATTTTGGTTAAATTGGCTCTGAGAGAAGGACTAATTGATAATATTATTCTAAATGCGGATGAACATGCAATTGAGTAGATGATAGACTATGAACATATGTCGTTCATATGCCACAAATTTCATAAGTTGGGACACCTAGCACGAGACTGCCCTCTGGGTTTTAGAAAAAGCAGGAAACATAAAATTGGGGCTACCCATGGCCCCCGCATTTGATTTCAGGCCCCTCAATAGGAGGTGGTGGATGAAAGAGTGGGAGGGAAGCCTATGGTGTATATCACTCAACCGAGGGAAGAGTTTCCCACGGAGGCCTCGACTCCGACAGAGGAAATGGAAATGCAAGATGTGGTTCAGGAGCCCAGTCAAGAGCATATGGTGCCCGCCCCTACTAATCCAATGTCAGATTTAGCGGGTATTATGCCTTGTTCCTCATATCCTAGTTTAAACTCTTTTGATCTATTTTTAAATTGTAAGAGATTTCCTAGTCCCTCCAAGTGTGATTCAAATTCTTCCCTTTGCATTAGTAATATATCTTTGGCTATGGATAGCATTATTACCATTGTTCCAAAGCTCTCAAAAGCTTATGTTCCCTACAAATTGAGACCCAAAGATAAGAAACTATTGGATAAGGAAGTACATTATGGGTTAGGAAAATCATCACCTATTGATAAAGTTAAGAGAATGAGGGGGGGAAATTTTGATCTCTCCAAAGCCCAATTAAAGGCAATAATTGATATTGTTGATGACAAATAACTATCCATCAAAGGTGTGCTTAGAGCAGCAACATCCCCAGATTTTGTGACTAAATTATTATTTTATCCTTCAATTGTAGGGGCTTGGCTAGTGCCCCAAAAAAAATAGCTTTTAAAAACTTGATCTAACGTTACAAACCTGACATCTTATTACTACAAGAGACTTTGGGAACTGGAGACCATATTTCTACTTTTCTCTCTTGTTTCCTCCCTGGGTGGACTTTTGTTACCTCTTATGCAAGGGGGCAGTCGGGAGGTTTAACTATAGGAGTAAAAAATGGTACTGTTAAACTCACAAATAGTTGGACCTCGAAACTATTGATTGGGGTGGAGGTTTCTTCCCTGGAACTGGTCTCAAATTTCACTTTAGTCAACATTTATGGTCCCTCTGCAGACAGAGTGGGATTTTGGAATACTCTGTTTGATAAATCCTTCATGAAAGGCCTGAATCTGATTGTGGGAGGTGACTTAAATCTCTCTCTTGGAAGATCAGAGGCTTAGGGTCTGAATGCTAGGACTGACCCCCTTACAGAATTTTTCCTTAAAAAACTGAGGGATGGGAACCTAATTGATTCAAACTTGATCAAGTTTGTCACCACATGGAGAAACAACCAAGTATGATTTTTCCTATATGGTTGCTAGATTCCACCAATGGGTTGGCACGGGGGCTGAATCAGACCACTCCCCAATTCTTCTTGAGCTAAAGGGGCCACATAAAATACCTGATTCCACCTTTAAATTCAATGCGGGATGGCTCAAAGAGGGGGACTATCAAAAACTAGTGCTTGACACTTGGAGCCCTGTCAGTGTGGATGAGAGTGACTCATATGCCCAGGCTCTTATCAACAATCTAAAAAACATCAAGAAGGCTACCATAAGCTGAGAAAAAGAGAATGAGAAAAAAGACTCAAAAGACATGCAGGACATTTCTGACTCTCTAGAATAGTTGTATGGGAATGTTGATGAGGGCTTCCTCGATGAAGAATCGAGAGGTAGGATCAAAGAGCTAGAAAGCAGGAGAAGGCAATTACTATGGGACATTGAAGAAAGATGGAGGCTAGAGAACAAATCCATTTGGCTTAAGTTCAGTGACGAGAAAAAAATGTTTTTCCACAATTATTCCAAGGGCAGAAAGAACTCAAATTCCTTTTGGGAACTTGCTTTTCCATAGGGAGACATGGAAAATCCTTTAAAGACCTCAATTGTTTGGGAAAATCATATTTCAAGAATATTTATGATGACCAGAGTGGAGTCTTGATTGAGGAAATCATCTGGGTAGGTCAAATCTTTCCTAGATATGTTGACGAGGGGAATGACTATATTTTGGCTCTGGTGGAGAAAAAATAAGTTGAACTTATTATAAAATCCATGCAAAAATATAAAATTCATGGCCCAGGTGGATGGAATTATTCCAACACTTTTTCGAAATAATGGGGGACACCATCACAAATTTTGTGGAAGAGACCAGAACTCGAGGACACATCCACGAAGCTCTCAAGAAGACTTTTCAGGATCTCATCCTGAAGAAGGAATCTCCTAACTCTTTTGATGATTTTATACCCATTTCTCTTTGTAACTGTATTTACAAAGTCATTGCCAAAACTACAATGCTAACTGGATAAAGCCCATTTTATCTAATTTTATATCTAAAGAACAGTTTGGTTTCCTGGATGGAAGGAAAATTCTTGAAGCCATTGGTGTGGCTCAAGAGAATCTTCAGAGTATTAAATTGTCCCAGAAAAAATATATGATAGTGAATATTGACCTTTCGAAGGCATATCATCGTATCAACTGGAGTTACCTAAGGCTTATTTTTACGCATTTGGGCTTTCACATTGATTTTATTAACTTGATTATGAGTTGTATTACAAAGTTTTCCTTTGTTGTGCTTATTAATGGGACTGCCTCCCCATTTTTTCTCAACAAAAAAGGGCTTAGACAAGGTTGTCCACTCTCCCCATCGTTGTTTCTCCTAGGGGCTGAAGGCCTTATTCAATTGCTTCATCAGGCCATGAGGGTCAGGGATTTTGGGGGGGTTGAAGTGGCTACAAATCTCTTCATTTCTCATCTCTTGTTCATTGATGACATTATTTTGTTCTGTAATGGGAACAGGTAGGAGATCCAGTGCTGTTGGATCTTTTTATGAAGGTTATTAGGTATGACTATTAACTTTAAAAGTCCACCTTCACTCATGAAGGTATTCAGGAGGTAGATTTGGTTTTTACTTTCAACATTCTCCCTTTCATCCAGTCCTCTTTTGGCTCTTGCATTAAATACTTGGGGTTCTCTCTCAAACCAAACTCCAGTCGAAAGAGGGACTAGTGTTGGCTAGCATCTAAGGTTGAAAAGCATATCAATGTTTGGAGTCATAAGTGGCTCTCAAGAGCTGGGTGTTTGGTTCTTATTAAATCAATTTGTGTGACTATTTCGGTTTATTGGATCGCTCTAGCTTTGGTTCTCATAGGTATTATCAACAAAATCAGAAGTATATGCAGCAATTTTCTATGATCTAGTAAAGATGAAAAGAAGACCCTCTCTTGGGTGGCCTCGGAAAAAATCGCTAAACCTAAAGAATGGGGAAGTTGGGGTATCAAAAACGTTAAACATTTTTCTATTTCTCTGATGGAAAATTTTGGTTGGAGAGTCCTCCCTGCAAATAACCTATGGACCTCTGTGGTAAGGAGGAAATATATTGACCCCCTCCCTGTTGATGACTGGATTTGAATCCTGGATAAATGCACCTGCAGAGTTTCCTCAATCTAAAAGGCTACATTGTCATCGATTGGATTGGTGGAAAAGGGGTTGGCTTGGAAAATTGGTAATGGTGAGAGGTGCAACATCTTTCTAGATCCTTGGGTGTGCTGCAATAGTAGGTATTTACTTTAGGAAGTCATAATGGATTCCCTACATATTAGAGGATTTAAAACACTGAATTAGATCAGTGATCCTGTGGGCACTATTATTTGGGCACGGGCCTGGAAAACTGCAAAGGACATGGGACTTGAAGACCAGTGGAAGCAGGAATGGCAGGCATATATCTTGGAGTTGGAGCATTCTTGCACCCGACTTAAAGATTTTATGAAGATTCCCTGTGCTGGGTCCACACTAAATCTGGCATCTACTCGCCTAAATAAGGGCATGCTCAAATCACGAAAATGGAGGAGCGAGAGAAATTGGAATGGTGGTTCAAGGCACTGTGGAAATTGGAGGGCCCAACTAAAACCAAAAATATCTTATGGTGCATGTTGAGGCACAAAGTCCCCACCTGGGATATTCTTCAAAAGGTATTCCTGATTGGTCCGGGATGGTGTTGTCTTTGCAAAGTGACTGAGAAACCATTGACCATATTTTACTCTTGTTTCCTTTCTCTAGGAAGGTTTGGGAACACACTCGAACCCTTTGCAATACTGATGCTATTTGGAGTGGGGAAAGCTGCAGCGAAGCATGGAAAAGTTGGTGGGAAAACTATAAAGATCAATTTCTCAGATGCATGCCCCTCATTGTCTCTTGGGGTATTTGACTCGCCATAAATAAAAGTGTTTTTAAGGATACTGCTACACTTCCTAATCATGTGGCCTCTGAATGTGCTTTCATTATCTCCTCCTCACCCCCATCCCATACCCCAACTAACCCACAGAGGGTTCAAACCGAAATGATTGATTATGATTTTCCTTGGGCATATTTTGATGGGGCTGCGGACCATGGTACCTGTGGTGCTGGGATGATTATTCATAGAAACCAAAACTCTTCACTTGTTGCGTCGATGGGTCTTGGGGATGGCACAAAAAATTTTGTTGAACTTCAAATGCTAAAACTCCTCCTCTACTAACTTATTAATCTGGGCTTTGATTTGATCCAAATCTTTGGGGAGTCTTTGAATGTCATAAACTGGTTTAAAAACTCTCAGAGAGACAAAACATTTTATTACGTCCTATTCTAGAAGAAATACAGGCTATAAAAACTCATTTCATTTGATTTCTATATGTCATATTTACAGGGAATGCAATGGGAAGGTTGACGATATGTCTAAGTTAGGTCTACAACATGATCTGGGCTTGTGGAATATAGAGGATAGAGATGGTATGGTTGTTCGTGTGTCGAACACCAAACAATATTGATTGCTGATTTTTTCTCCACATCATATGTTGTTTATATTTTGTTTTTTCATCCAGCCATGTTATATCTCCTGGAGACTTTCTATACAAAGCTTCATTTTTAGTGAACTTAAAAGTACTTTTAATTAGATATGTTTATATATTTTTGGACATATACTTCTCCTGATGACTCATTATTTTATGGGGTCGTTTTCTCTTTCGAGAGGCCTGTGTGGTCATTATTGTAGGTTGTTTCTCCATTCTTGGAGGCCCTTTTGGATTATTTTGGATATGACATGTTGCTCTTTGACACTCTATGTCATGTTTCCCTCGCTTTCCTAGTTTTTTTGGGAAGTGGCACATGTGCAATTGCTTGTCCTTGGTTTTTCTATTTTATGTGGACGTACTCTTTGTCTTGACCCTACCTCTTTTAGGCCAATGATCTCTTATGGAATCTTGTGGCATATACGATGTAACGTTTTGTGAAATATTTATAAAAATTTTGCTAGCCATTTAGGGACCTTTCTACATGGGAAACAAGAATATAAAATTTCTGTAGCAACAGTCTTTTGTTTGAACAATCTTCTTACATGCTACTCAAACTCATAGACAACATGTTACAACAAGAGGGATATCTAATTTTCTCTCCTTTTATGTTGAAATTTACTGTTATATGCTTTATTGTAAATTTTTATTTTAATATGGAACTAGTCTAAAAGAATCTTACTAGTTTCAACCTCATGTTTTTTACTCAAACTCAATGAATTCATTCATGGTGTGCATATACACAATGTAATTTTATCATTCCTTGAAACTAATAAAATTAGTTTTTTTTCCTTTGAATATATATACATTTCAAGAAATGATAAAATTACATTGTGTATATGCACACCATGAATGAATTCATTGAGTTTGAGTAAAAAACTAGATGTTGAAACTAGTAAGCTTATTTTAGACTAGTTCCATCTTAAAATAAAAATTTACAATAAAGCATATACCAATAAATTTCAACATAAAAGGAGAGAAAATTAGATATCCCTCCCATTGTAACATGTTGTCTATGAGTTTGAGTGGCATGTAAGAAGATTGTTCAAACAAAAGAATGTTGCTACACCAATTTTATATTCTTGTTGCCTATGTAGAAAGGTCCCTAAATGGCTGTGATAGAAGGAAAAGGAAGAGATACCATCTCACTATTTTGCTAAGGTATTTCTTCCATAGTTAGTTTATATTTTGAGAGAGGATTTGTTTCCTGGTTTATTTCCTTGTAAATGTGAGAACATGAAATTAAGTTAAATTTATTTATGTTTAAGTGAGAACATGAAAAGAAGTATAATGAGTCTTTTTGGTCTGATTATTTCCTCCCAGGCAAAAGTAATATATTTCTTATCCTTGAATATTGTTGTTGAGCTAATATAAAATCCTACAAATTTTTGCAATGAGAAAGAATAATAAATTTTTATAGACCAAGATTTCGGCCAGATTATTAATCCATATACCCAAACCCATTTTGACATTAAAAAAAAAATGGGATTAGGAGAGAAAATCCTCTGGTCTGCCCTGTGTTACTTGACACTATCAAAAAAAGACCGTTGGCTTGAAATGATCTTCGTTTTCAGCTATTATCACTTTAGGACGGGCTACTCCGTCTTTTGTGGAAAGTGTTCTAGGATAGCTAAAGTTTCAACTGCAATGTGCTGAGGCACCAAAAGCTTATTATGGAATATACTCTCTTCTGGGCCAACAACACCTCAACATAGGATCATGGGAGTGATTTATAGGCATTGTAATATGGATTAGAGAGTCCGGCCCTTTTAAGTTCTATATATATAGTATTGTTGTGTATTGTTGTTTTTCTGTTGTGTTTATCAAAATGAAGAGATGGATAATTAGTTTCATTTTAGTGTGTTTATAGTTTTGAATTTTAGTATGGTTATGGTTTTGATATTTAATATATATTTATATAAAAATAAAGGAACTAATATAAATTCATCTTAATTCTAAATTTATAAAATATCTAAAAAAACAATATTTATAAAATTAAAATAAATCTATTTTAATAATATCTTATTCTTCTCATTCTGTTAAGGTAAATCCATTCCTTAAAAAATTAAAAAAATTAAAATTAATTTTACAACAAATTTGGTTTGGAATATTTCTACCCTTGAACTCACAATATTTATCTTCACATATCAAATCGTAATGGTAGAAAAGCTTTGAAAAGGATAGGTCACCTCGATCTAGTGGACCGAGTTATACTTGACAGAAAAGCTTACTGTCTGGCCTGAGTTATTCGGGGCAGAAAAGAACAAATTTTGTTTTGGAATATCACTCGTTTTGAATTCATTATATTTATCATCTCATATCAAATTGTGAGGGTTAAAAAAACTTTGAAAACTATAGGGCTCCTCTCTATTTAATGGCCTCGACGGAAAAGTTCACAAGCTTTGTTTATGATGTGAAACTCTTTAAATCAACAACTTTGTAAATTGAAGTTTTTTTTATAAAATTTAATTAATTAACAAAAAAAAACAAAAAATAAACCCAACAAAAAAAAATTACAAGTCACTTATAAAAATCACTTTAAAAAATCACTTACAAAAATGGGAAGTGATTTATAAATGATTTCTACCTCATCTCATCAAAATTAAGGAAAACACAACACTTTACAAATAAGGTCAAACAAAACAATACTTCCTTTAGCGATGCTTCACTGTGTCAAAATTCTCTTCCTACAAAACTACAACCACAAAATCCAAATGCCCATAGGGAAATAGGGCGAAATTTTACACTCATACAAATCGTTGAAATGAGTACGCCCATGCCTTTCAGCGAAAAAGACACCATGGTCCTGATAACTGAAAAAAAACAATGCACATGGAGTGTTCATAACAATCTATTATTAGGACGCCAACTTGTGATTCAAGCATGGAATCGTTCACAGGGCAATTAATAGGGAACTCGGTGCGGGTTGATTTCAATATACACTAGCATAGGGAACTCGGTGTGGGTTGATTGCAATATACACTGGCATATGCGGTAGTCTACCGATTTCATAAAAATTAACATTTATGGAGAAAAAATTTAGTTTATCTTATTATAAAAATAAAAGTATGATATCGTTAGAAATTCATTTTCAATTCTTTTGGTATCACAAAGATGAAAAAGAATTTTTCATTCCAAGGAGCTTTAGGAAATAGTCACACTTTACTGCATCTTAAATCTGGCATTTATATAAAATAACAAGAATAATATGTGAGAAACAACATCAACGATCAATTTTGTCTTGTCACTTGTGAGAATTGAAATTGGGTAGAGAGGATTTCATTCCTTCCTTCCAACCTATAAGGATAACTTCAATTAACATTTTCTTATATATATGGAATTATAAATTTGTGTTATAAAAATTGTATAGATTAAATTTCCTTTAATTTTTATTGTTTTGAATTCATTTATATTTTTAAATAGCACATATTCATTTTAACTTTGGATTTAAGTATTGTAAAACATAAATGTCTTTTAAATTAAATCTTTTTAAATACTAAATTTTTTTAAAGTGCAAAACTTGAAAAAAAGTCTACACTTTTATTCAAGTTTTGTAACTCTAGAGACTTGGCCTCTCTTTGCACTTGATAAATATGGGATCAGCTATATTCAATTTGAATTAATAATCACTTAGAGTGAGCATCTCCTTCTCCCCATTCCTTGATATGATGTTAACTCACATGAAAGGGAATTGTGGCTCCCATTATAATTGGCCCATTACATGCACTCTAGTCACTTCATGGATCATGGCATGAAGCTGACACAAGTTTAAAATTCATTTGAATATTGCACATGGCATAAGGGGGTATTGAAAGACTCACAAGGAGAATTCTATCAAATTGGAAGAACTGAACGAAAAAATTGACAGTATTGAAGCTAACCATTCTAGCCAGTAGTTCAACCAACATCTCCTTCTCCTCATATGAGGATAATGACCATATATGGGGAAGCTTAGACATTCTACCCGATAGTTTTTATGACTCACTTTTTTTCTTGCAACACAAGTAGTATTTTTTCTCTTCTCACATCAATGTATGACAAGGTCTGGCACAACCAACCTATTTTTATAAGTTTCTATTTAAAATATGCTCTAGTTATACAAAGTCTTAGCAACCTTAAGAGATTGAAATTATGTTATTGGTATGGTTTCCTTTCTAGCATACCAGTAATAGAAAACTAACTTTTTGGTCTATGTAATCCTCATTTGACTTAATGTTGAGTGCTTAACTTCAAAATAAAATAAAAACTAAAAAAATCACTCATCAATAATTAAATAATTAAATAAGAGCTCTTTCTCTTATGCTTATTAAAATATTTTACTTATAATGCATATTGATATTTTTCTATTATTACTATTTTTTAAATATCACATGTCAACTCCATGTTAAGTGGATCTAATGGTTATGAACACGTGTTTCTTCCTAAGAGGCCACAACTTCACATCTAGAGGAGTATAGATTATGCATACAATCATATTCCTTAATATTTCAACTCCATATTACACCTGCCCATACTAAAAAGTAAAAGTAACATGTTCATTTAAATGTATATATATCTTTAACTCATATATTAATTATTTTATTAATAAAGGGAGCTCTACTTGAATGGTTCATGAGGCACAATACTTGCTAAGGTTTTGCAAATGGGGTAGCAAGCTAAATGGGCTTGATTGTGGAGAAAACTCCACAATTAAGTGCCCTTGAGCCAAAGGAGTTATGGAATGGGTGACCTCTCCCGAAGTCTTGGTTATTTGGTCACTATGTGATTCATTTCACGAGTTTCAATTCCACTTCTTCACCTCTGTGATTACCTCTCATGAAAATGATCTATTAAATCCCAAAAATGATATTAATCTGGAAATAGGTTATATATATATATATATATGAAATTGAAAAATAAAAAATCCATAACAATTATTTTAATTAAATTGAAAAAAAGATGCATAATATTTACATACTTAAACTTTACAGTGACATAATCCATTGTATTCATAATTACTGCAATCCAATATATTCATAAATACAAATAACAGTCAATTAAATTAAAAATTAAAACATTTTATTTTAAATAAACATTAAGATTTTTTTTTAAAATAATTGTAACTAAACTTCACGGTAACACAACCGTAATGTATTCACAAATACCAATGTGAATACAAATCACATTTGGCCCATACAGCAGACATTGTCAAAATGGTAGGATGAGAAAGTGATAGATGCTTCGGTGTAAGAGATAGAAACAGTGGATGTGCAGTGCCCTATGGATTCTAATCAATAGGTCGTGCATAGCTTATCGCTCCAAAGATAGATGTGTGTATCTGTCAAATGCTATCTCAGTGGGAGCATCGGATCGGCAGATTGGATAATTTTAAGGTGTCATTTTAGTGTTAGTAAAAGATAAATGATTTTTAATTTGATGGTAAATTTAGAAAATATTTTAAAATTTGATTGTTTAAAAATGTTAATCAAGAATTTGAAAATAAAAATATCTGGCAGAGCATAATAGAAAGTAGCAAGAGAATTTTTTTGCTTTCTCCCTTTTTAATATTATTATTTTTTTAAGCCACGTAACCAAAAAAATTACTATGCAGATTGTAATCCATTTCTTTCAATACAGTCCAACAGTTCCAGCTCATGCATTCATTCATTATTCAAGAAAGCTTTGCCTCTTTGTGATCATTGAGTGATTTCTGCATCCAGAAAATTATTGATTGTGCCATGATGAGAATGTACTATTCACTTGTCTCTAACAACAACTTAGTGGTACCTTTTCTATCATAAATAACAACTTAGTCCTCTGACCGAACAAGCAGCGCTTTCATCGGTATGAATACGAAATTCATTATTCAGATTCCGGACAAATTACGTCGTTTCTTTATCAACTTTCGACAGGTTTCTTTTTCCATCGTTATCTTTATGTCAGCCCACAGATCGGACGGAAAATAGAGAAAAAAACAACGGACTGTATCACATGTTGCAAAATTTATGCTGGACATACGTTGTGCAAGGATCGCTCCAACGGTAAAGTTATTTCTCTCCATTTTTTCACAACTTCGTCATTTTGTACACCGTTAAAGCCTTCAAGGAAATATGCTTACAACTTCATAACTTGTACACTGTTAAGGCCTTCCGGGAAATCTACTTCAGTGGATGAAGCAGTACAACGGGGACATCTTTCACCAGATTGGAAGGGCAGCAGTCAATTCAATGGTTGTGAGTGTTTTCTCATTTCAGTTTTTAATTTTCTAATGCAGTGTTTTCAATTACCATTTTTTATTTTTTGAATTGGTGACTTATCATGTTTATTTATTTAAAGTGATATATTTGTGACAGATATGTTAGCAAAGTGTCTTATTACTAACACAAAGATAATAATAAATGTGATATATACAATATATCAATAATTATAATAATAAATGTGGTTGAAAAAAGCCAATAAGTATTAATGGTATATATTTAACATTAATCATAATATTAATGTTTATATTGATAAATATATAATAATAAAAATAATAACAATATTACAAAAGGGTTAGTTTAACTTATAGATGAAATAGATTTTTTCACCAGCAAATCAATTTGAAGGAATAATGTGATTTTTTGTTATTTAAAATGCAATTTTGAATGCATAAATGGATTCAACATTTAAATTCTACAGATTAAACAACTTAAACTCAAGTTTTTAAAAATTTATGAGGGATTTTAATTAAAATTAACAAAAACAATGGATTCAGCACCGTCTAGACACTTGAATTCTATAGATTAAACAACTTAAACTCAAGTTTTTAAAAATTTATGGAGAATTTTGATTATAATTAACAACAAATAAAATATAAATAATAAAAAAAAAAAAAAAAAATGTAGTAAAAAAAATCATTTAGTCTGTAATTTAGACTACACCTTATAAAAAATAACTATCACAATAAAAATAAAAATAAAAATAAAATGATTAATTTATATTATTTATTGTCAATCATATTAAATATTGTTAATTATTATTATAATCATTTCAAAATAATTATTATTATTATTATTACTTTTATTAATTAATATAATTACAATTATTGGTTAATATTAGTATTTAAATTTAATATCATTATTAATAATTAAATAGTGATTATTTGATATCATTAATAATGATATAATATAATATCATTAATACTATAATATTATTAATTAATAATATAATTATTAAGTATTTAATAATTAATCATTAAATAATTAAACTCAAGAGGATAACATTAAACTCTAATATTAATATTAAACCAAAAGATTAATATGAAAAATCAAAGAAATTAAACCCTATGATTAATGTTATAAACCGTCTCAATAATATTAAACCCCAACAATATGAACCTTTATATTAATAAAGCCAAGTGATTGATATTATAAACCTAGAGGACTAATGAACCAAAGGGACTAATAAACGGTAGGATTATTATTTTAAACCCAAAGAACTAATAAACCCTAAGTTTAATATTATAAATCTAAAATACTAATAAACTCCAGGATCAATATTATAAACCTAAATGAGTAACAAACCCTAGGATTAATATTGTAAACTCTATGAATAATATTATACTATAGAAATATGAACCCTTGGATTAATATTATAAACCTTATGAAAAATATTATATCTTAGGAATATGAATCGTTAGATAAATAGAGTGAGGGGATGGATATTATAAACCCAAAGGACTAATAAAACCAAGGGATTAATACTAATCCCTTGCTTTTGGGATTAGTATTAATATCTTGGGTTTATTAGTCCTTTGGGTTTATAATATCAATCTCTTGGCTTTATTTGTGTAAGGGTTCATACAATTGGGATATAATATTATTTATAAGGTTCATAATATTAATCCTATCGTTTAATCCCTTGGGTTTTTAGTATTAATCCCTTGAGTTTTCAATATTAATCCCTTCGATTTAAAATTAATCCTATGGTTTATTTTTATTCCCTTGTGTTTATAATCCCTTGGGTTTTTTAATATTAATCCATTGGGTTTATTAATCCTTAGGATTTATAATAGTAATCGCAAATCATATAAAATTAATTTTATGGTTTAATGTTTATTTTAGGATTTATAATATTCACCTTACACTTTATACCCCTTGGATTTATAATATTAATCTCTTCAGTTTAATATTATTCCCTTGGGTTTTTAGTAATAATCTCTTGGGTTTATTAGTCATTTGGGCTTATAATATCAATCCCATGGATCTATTAATCTAAGGGTTCATATTCCTAGGGTATAATATTATTCATAGAGTTTATAATATTATCACTAAGGTTTATTATCACTTTGGGTTTATAACATTAATCCTGTGATTTATTAGTCCTTTGGGTTTATAATCTCTTGATCCTTTGGCTTTATTAGTCTAAGGGTTCATAATATTAATCCTAGGGTTTATAATGTAGTATCAATCCCTTGTGTTTATTATTCCTTTGGGTTGATAATATCAATCCCTTGGCTATATTAATCTAAGGGTATATATTCCTAGGGTATAATATATTCATAGGGTTTATAATATTATTCCTAGGGTTAAAAATCATAGATATTAATATTTAAATCCAAAGGGATTATAAATCTAAGGGAATAATCTCCTAGGATTAATGTTAAAACCAAGGGATTATTATTAAAAACCCGAGATTAAACCCTAGGATTAATACTATAAACTATATGAATAATATTAAACCACAACAATATGAATCCTTAGATTAATAAATCCAAGGGATCTATATTATAAACCCAAGGGAATAATGAACCCAAGTGATATGAAAATCTGGAGGAGAACATTTCCTCCCAAAAACTAATTGTCCTTTGGCACTTTGCAAGTAAAAAAAATGGGTCTCTAAAGGTAAAGAAGTTTCATAATCTCTTCAAGATGGTGAGTTATTTTTCACATGAATTTTTAAAAAGTAACACATTTTCATGCAACTCAACATCGCAAGAATGAAGAGAAGAAACAAGTATTTGATGATGGAGTTCACCCCTCCTGGGTTATGTCTTCAGTATTGCTCCAACAACTAGGCCTCTCTATTGATTTCAATGACCAAAGAGTACATACAAATTTTTGACAGTTGAGTGGCTTGTTTCCCATACAAGGAAAATTTCTCCTACAAAGAATTCTCACTCCAAAAATATGACCACATACAGAAAATCATGAAAAGTTCAACATAAAAAATACTCACACATCAGGTTCTTGTACTCCTCCTGAAAACAAAGCAAACCATGTAAAACAACTCCACATTAAAGTACTAAAAAGAGCTTCTCTCATGAACACATAATGAGAAAATTCTAAAAAGAGTTGCACTACAGAAATAACAACTATTTTAGATGAAATAACAAGGCTGGAAAACCCCTACAAGGTTCTCTCCATGCTCAAAATGCCTTCAAAACTGCTTCAAACCTCTGATTGTCTCAGATACTAAAGGACTCAATCCTGCAAAAAGTCCTTTAAAAAGTCCTTAAATCATAATATTGAGGCTACCAATGAGTCTGGGATGCTAAAAAAACCCCTTCTAAGCTCTTCTTGGGCTCAAACAAGTTCAAAATTGAGCAAGTTATGCTTCTCCAAGCCAAGTTCTGCTATTTGTCCTACAATTTGGCCAAAACCTACAAATTGTGCGACAATGTTTCCCTTTAAATAGTTCGAGAAGTGACAATTTCACCTGCAAAAAATGCATTTTATTGCCTCATTAATTTCCCAATAACCGATATGCGCAAAAATAGAGCCACATGGAACACATGAGGACATGGGCTGGGGCCAATGACCCGCCACTACCGGTTCTAGCTCCTTCCTCGTTGGGTTGCGGTCACGTGGAGGAAACATGACTGAGCGTTGGGGCCAACTACACGTACCCTCTAGGCTAGCTCCCTTCCTTTTTTCCTTCAATTACTTGAAGGACCATATAACTGGGGGTTATCCTTAACTACCTCCCCCGTTAGACTCAACTCCACGCCAAGTCACATGGCACCCCATAACACCAGGGGCTAAGGTTGAATCACCACCCTGCTCTGGTAGTGCCTCAGCATAGATCCTCCACAGGATCGCATGGTATCCAATGGAACCATGGGTGAGGGATTATAAGTGTGCCCTCTCTGCTATGTACCTTACCTTCTCATCGGTGGTCTCATGCGTTGGAACATGACTTGGGGATGGAGCTAGTCCCCACCCCCTCTCTGCTACCACTCCTACACCAAGGTCATATGGTTGTGAGCATGACCAGCGCTCGGGGCTCATCGCCTTTCCCCTCCCTCCAATGCATAAACAACATTCATTCAAATAGAAATTGATCCCATGGTATTGTAAGAACCACGATCATAGCCCACCGGTAAGGTGCGGAGTTTGTACATGTCAGATCTAGGGATCGAACCCCATCAAGGAATTTGGTCCAATAAACAAAATTTTGACCAATGAAGAGGTGACACCTGGCAGACTCTAGTTTTTCCACGTGGCGACCTCCTATTGGGCCACCAAATCTCCACAACCCAATAAAACGATACAGATTCATACTTGTACAAACCAACACATGGTGAGCCTTGATTGGCCTTCCATATGCCTAGTTGGAATGTTGACGTCATCATGGTGTCAATAGTACGAACTACCCACTCAGCCCACCTACAATTTTTTTTATTATTGTTCAAAAAATTCAAAACGTCATAGCTTCTTCACATGGCTTCAGATTGAGGAGATTCAGGTGTCACTGAAATTAGGATGACGAGCACTACAAATTGACACCATTTTCAGGAGATTCTGAGCACTTTCATTTTTTAGCCTAATTTTGATCTCTGGATCATACCTCCCCACTAGGAACTTTTGGACCCCAAAATTTTATCTTCACCTAGCAAATAAATGAGTAAAAATCTCATAAACTTCTCCGATATCAATCCTGCTTGTTTTGTTTTGACTTGGTGCATTAGAGCTCCAATCAAGGTACTCCACCTTGCCTTTGTGTGAATTCCTTATCTTCCTTTCAAGAATTGAGCCACAATTATTATAAACATGCAGGAACAAAAACTTCAATGGATGGAATTTGAACATTCTCTCCAAAACCATCTTTCTTTGGCTTAAAAAAACATCATCTAGAAGTTCTCCTTTGATGAAGAAAAAACTTGATCTTCCATCTTCAAAATCAGAAGCAACTCAATTCTTTTCATGCATTGATTCATACTGGTTTTACTATCCTCAAACTACACTTTCACTCTTAGGTACATTGGCTACATTTGTTCAATTACATACTTGGATTTTTCCACATAATCATGGTCATATTCTACACAATTTTTATCAAATATTAAATTCAAAAACAAGAATCACATTGAAACACTTGTATCAGTGAGTGCATGACACAATTTTAGACATATTAGACGACATACAAATTCTCATCCCAAAAATTCCTCAAATAATCGAACTCGTCATTAAGCAAAAACAACATGACATGTCAAAGAAAACACACTTGTTGAAAATAAGTGATTTTACATGAATTCACTTTACAAAGGACCCAAATGGGAAATAAAGCAAGTATTTTAGGGTTTACAAATAAATTAACACTATACAAAATAGTCTACCTATTCTTTGCCTCTCTCGAGCTTATGGGTTCTCTTTCTGCACCCACTCTGCTTTGAAGGTTGTTTCATGAACTACACTAGTTTCCTCTTTGCCACCTGTCAAATTCCTTGCAATGGATCACATGACCTCTTTTTCCTTCTTGGGATGAAGTTTCTGATGAAGTTTCAAACACATTTCAATTTGATTCATGTTACAATGGGTACAAAAATTCTTTTTCTTTCCCATCAACAAGGAAGCCTTAAAACTTGAGAGAGGTTCCTCATGCTTTATTCCAAGGATTTGGTCCATTTTCTTAACCATATATGTGTGTTTCTCACACTCAGCCACACAATGCTCAATTGTATCACACAATGTGTAAGGCAACATGTCCCGTAAATAATTAAAATCACCAACATTTTTAAAATCCCAATGACACTTATACTTGTCCTTTGGGTTGTGACTTTGACAATAAGGACTGGAATTTTCAATTTATTTGAAACATTCATCTCTCTTAGGTAACAAATTTCCATTATCACTACCATCTTGGTATGACGTATCATCACTTGATGATTTCTTTGGCTCTAAAAGTTTAGAGCACTCTCCAACTTCTCCATAACCATAACCCAATCCTTCATATCATGGTCGCTCCTTAACCTCGATAGGATTAGTAATGCCTTGGCCATTGATTCTAAGACCTCCTCCTTCGTAACCCATATGAGTAAAAATATTCATACCCATACCTATGGTATGATTTTCAAAGGTTGTAAAAGATGTCTTATCAACATAAACTGAAGGAGTAAAACTAGAGATGCTAATTACCTCCTTTGATTTTTCACCCATATTTTTTGTTTTAGATGTTGATGACAAAGTAGATGATGACTCAAGCCACCCACTTTTACTAAAAGGCACATAAGGAGAATGTTTTAGATGTTAAAAAAACTCAGAAGCATCATTCTCAACATAGGGTCCATGTCCTATGTCTATGCCATGCCCAAAAATTGGCTTCATTTTGGAGGGATTCTTTGTTCCTTTTGGAATGGAACTCTCACCAATTTTTTCCTCCAACACAAGTTGCAATTAAAGGTGCATTTGCCTCTTCTCCTCCTCAACCACTTCAAGAAATCTCCTCGGATCAACGTTCCTGTTGGGTCCCTATATTACTATTGTACTCCCTTATTGTTGTTAGTGTAGCCCCCTTATTGTTATTGTTGTGCCCCTATAACCCCAATATTATTATTATTGTGCCCTTAAATTATTATTGTTAGGTCGGCTAGGATTATATTGTGACCCCATGGACTCCTATATATAGAACGAGGTTTCGTCATTTGTATCATCCAAGAATTTTTCATTTATGTAATGTAAATGAGGTTTCCCCCTCGAAGTGGCTTATTTCAAAGGTGGCAATCTCTCTTTTCTTCTATTTTTGGAGCTGGTTTCATAACATTTAGCATCAGAGCTTTGGATTCTAGGGTTTCGCTGCTCCAAACATGTCATCATGGAATTTCCGCTATAATTTTTTTTCTACGAAGGGTCAGAAGCTGACATTTTTATCATGTGAAGTCGAAATCCTGAGGAATGTCATGTAAAAATTTCAGATCTTGGTTCGTAATATTTTTGGAGATATGATCTGTGGAAGTTAGGGTTTTTTCAGGCTCTTTAATTTCATATTAAAGAGGCGATCGTGGGAAAATCATCATAACTCTCTCTCTGAGAATCGGATTAGAATTATGTAAAAATTGGTTGCAAATACACGAACTTTAGTTTCTTGTGTATCAATTTTAGAGCCGAAGGAGGAAATAGTGACATGTGGTGTGTTGTACAAGTTCACTCTACTAAACTAGTCCATAATTAGGTCATTGTGGGAGATTGGGCATAACTTTGCCTTGAACAATCAAAATCAGGTCATAACTATGGCATTCGAAAGAAGATTCAGAGGGCTACTACAGGACTGAATTTCAGATATTGAAGATCCGAAATCACAGAGATAATTCAAATTCAATATCAAGCTACTCAAAAGCAAGAAAAAGGTGTCTATTTTTTTTCAAATTGCATAATCCTTGTTTGAAGAATCATTTTGAATTGATTCCAAGGGAATATTGTAGAATAGATATCAGTATTGAGTTCTAAAATCCCCCCTAAAAAGAATTCAACCCCCATTAAGCCTTAAGAAGTCCCTACTATGACTCATGAAGACGAAGAAATGCAACATGACATATCAAAATTACACGAGCAAGTGCACCAAATTTCACTCTCGCAAAGAGCAACAAAAAATGAAATGGAAGTTTTGAAGAAAGGCGTGGAAGCTAAGATGGATGGTTTGAAGAAAGGCATGGAAGCTAAGATGGATGGTTTGAAGAACGGCATGGAAGCTAAGATGGATGGCATGGAAGCTAATATGGATGACATGGAAGCTTAGATCAATGAAAAAGTGGAAAACATGAAGAATGATTTAAAAGCAGACATGGAAGGTTTGAAAAAGTTGATACAAAAAATGTTTCCTAATGGCGAAAATATAGTAGAGGAAACTCATGATGAGAACAAAATAAATGTTAATCGTGATTTCATAAAATCTAATGTTGGATGGAAGACCCACCATATTCCAAAGATCGATATGGTGAAGTTTGATGGCAAGTATCCAGTAACATGGATACTACAAATGGAGAAAAATTTTGATCTCAATAATGTGAAAAAAACACAAAAGATACACATTGCAACTTTATATTTAGAACAAAATACATTTGTATGGTATCGATGGCTTTGCTCTCGTAAAAAAATTGTCACTTGGTCAATTTTTACGGAGGAAATGATAGCACATTATGAGGATACAAAGAGTAACACCTTTTTTAGCCAATTGATAAATCTCAAACAAATGGGTTCAGTGGTGGAGTACATTGAGGACTTCCAAAAATTGAATATAAGGGTAACTGATATTCCAGAGAAGCGCGATATTGATGTCTTCATAGGGACTTTAAAGGATAACATCCAACACGAGGTTTGCATTTGGTAACCTGATTCATTGGAGAATGCATTCAAGTTGGCAAGAAAAATTGAACGTAAAATTATGGCGACAAGGAAGCCTACCACTCACATCTATAAAGATGAAAGTGTTGCTACTCCTAGACTTCCACAACCTACAAGGTTGACACCACAACAATGGGAAGAAAAAAGAGAAAAAGGGATTTGCTATAGTTGTGATAGAAAATACACTAAAGGTCATAAGTGTGTTGAGAAGAAATTATTTTCCATAGATTTTGAAGAGGAGGAAGAAAATGAACAAGAAACTTCAAAAGAAGAGGATATACACCGGGAACTAGCCCTAGAAGAAGAAGAAATGAGTGCAACCATATCGTGTAATGCATTGGCGGGAATTACCACTCCTCAAACTCTCAATATAGAAGCACATATCAAGAAGAAAAAGGTAATAGTGTTGATTGATTCGGGTAGTACCCATAATTTTATTCATTGTAAGGTAGCCAAGGAATTGAATTGTTTCCTATACCGAACACCAGAATGTCAAGTGATGGTTGCAAATGGAGGAACTATAAATTCCTCTGAAAAATTACGTAATATCAAGCTAACCATGGGGAAATATGTATTGAATAGTCCAATGCTTTCCATTCCAATGGGAGGTGTTGATGTTGTAATAGGAGTACAATGGTTACATTCTTTGGGATGGTAGCTTTTAATTTTCAAGAACTTTTCTTGAATTTTTTTTCGAAAGGAAAGGAATTCGAATTACGAGGTATCGCAAGGAAGTCAAGAAATATAATTAACTCTAATGTCATGAAAAATCTTTTGAAGAAAGTACAACGAGGCGTAATTGCACAATTTTTCTCACTAGAAGTTCCAACATCAAAATCATCTATTTCTCCAGATCTCCAAAAAGACTTGGACAATAATTCCAAGGTGTTTGAAACTCCCAAAGGACTCCCACCTATCCGTGATCATGATCATGCTATTCATTTGATTCCAGGAAGTGTTCCTCCAAACATTAGGCCTTATAGATACCCTTATGTCCAAAAGAGCGAAATTGAACATATGATTGTAGAAATGTTAGAGGCTAGTATAATTCAACCTAGTCAAAGTTCTTTCTCTGCTCTAGTAGTATTGGTGCACAAGAAGTATGGATCATGACGCATGTGTTTGGATTATAGGGAGCTCAATAAGCTCACTATTAAAGATAAATTTCTCATTCCTGTGATTGATGAATTACTGGATGAATTACATGGAGAAATTTATTTTACCAAGTTGGATCTTCATTCAGGATATCATCAAATTAGAATGAAGACTCGAGATATTCTGAAAACAACATTTCCAACTCATGAGGGTCATTGTGAATTTTTGGTCGTGCCTTTTGGAAGGACGAGAGAGAGAGGACTTGAGAGAGAGGACAAGAGAGGGATGGATAGAGAGATGGTGGGAAGAAGAAAGACATAGAGAGTGATAAGTGGAGAGAGAGGGGGAGTGACATGGGAGATATGGAGAGAGAGTGTGTATGTTTAGGGGTGAGATAAAGATACAAATAAGGAGAGATATAGAGAGAGAGGGAGTGACAAGGGAGAGATGGAGAGAGTGTGTGTATGTTTGGGGGTGAGATAAATAGACAGAGAAGGAGAGATGGAGAGAAGGAGAGAGAAGGGAGAGGGAGGGATATAATAACATAGTTGGAGGGTGAAGAGAGAGAGAGAGAGAGGTTGTCATAAGGAAGATAGAGAGAGACGGAGAGAGTACAACAGGAGGAAAGAGAGATAGAAGCAGGGGAGAGGGTGAGAATGGGAAGATAGAGATATAGATGGAAGCTCAAGAGAGGGAAGAAGAGATATATGGAGAGAGGGACGGAGAGAGGGACGGAGAGATAGATATATATGGAGTGAGAGAGCATGTGTGTTTGGGGGGTGAGATAGAGAGAAAAAGAATGAGATTGGAGGGAAATATAGATATAGATGGAGGGGGGAGAGAGGGAAAAATATTTCTTGCATTAGATGCATTGATTTCAGTGTAGATGGTGATTTATAATCCTATTTGATTGCTTGCACTAGATGCATTTATTTTAATGTAGATATTGATTTCTCGTGATATTTGATTTCTTTCACTAGATGCAATGATTTCAATGTAGATAATTTCTAATCCTATTTAATTGCTTGCACTAAATGCACTGATTTCAGTGCATATGGTGATTTCTAATCCTATTTGATTGCTTTCACTAGATACATTGATTTCAATGTAGATTTTGATTTCTAATTATATTTGATTTCTTGCACTGAATGCATTGATTTTAGTGTAGGTGGTGATTTCTAATCCTATTTGATTTCTAGCACTAAATACATTGATTTTGGTGTAGATGTTGGCTTCTAATCCTATTTTCTTACTTGAATTAGATGCATTGATTTGAGTGTAGATGTTTATTTCTAATCCTGTTTGATTTCTTGCATTAGATGCATTGATTTCTATGTAAAATATGTTTTGTAATCTTATTTTATTTTTTGCACTAGATGCATTGATTTCAATGTAGCTGATTTCTAATCCTATTTGATTGCTTGCACTAAATGCATTTATTTCAGTGTAGATGGTGATTTCTAATCTTATTTGATTGTTTTCACAATGCATTTATTTTAGTGTAAATGTTGATTTCTAATCCTATTTTATTACTTGCACTAGATGCATTGATTTGAGTGTTTATGTTTATTTCTAATCATATTTGATTAATTGCATTAGATGCATTGATTTTAGCATAGAATTTGTTTTCTAATATTATTTTATTGCTTTCATAGATGCATTTATATCAGTAGATGTTATTTTATCATTTTATTTAATTGGATGTATGACGGTACATTAATTTTAAAGTGATCGGGTTAACACTGTGCATTGATTTCACTGTATGCACACAAAATTATTGACAATGTACATTGATTTTTGTGTTATATTAATTCAACATATTAATATTGGAGAGAATAGAGGCAAGGTATGATGTTTACTACAAAATCTCAAGCTAAAGTTTTAAATGGTTTACAATTTCAACTATCCTTTTTATGTAATAAATATGAAAAGATGACAAAACTAACAAGGGTGACAACAAGAATAGTAGAAGAAAATAGTTTGAGATTGATCACAATGAATATTATTTGTAATTAACTACATTCTTATTATTCACATTTTCTATCATTCAACACTATTATTTTCACTTTGCATTCAAAATTTTTATTCCATAATATATGTTCATCTCACCAAACTCAGGTAACTAAGAAAATATAAAATTCAAATGACCAAGTTAATCTCAAACATATTTATCATATTTAAGATTATTATATTAATATTAGATATATTTACATATTTTTTATAAAATTAATCATATCTTCTATAGATTGTCCGCAAACTACTGAAACCATCATAGATCCATCTTAACTCTGGATCTATCAAGCGCGTAGAGGGATCAAATATCTAGAGGTGCACTTTTTGATATATTGAGTGTGTATGTTTGGGGTGAAAAAGGATCTCACTTTAATCTCACCCCAGCATACACACTCAAGAAATAGGATCTCACTTTAATCTTGATTATTGAGTTTTACCCTCAATAGATTTCACCCCAAACCTATTTTCATATTTACTCTATGATCATCTTTATATTTACGAACACTCAAAAAATAGGTTTTATTTAGGTGAACCCTATGGACCAAATACAGTGGGTCAAATTATTATTAATACCTTGAAAAAAATATTATTAACCCTAATATTAATAATATTATTATTATGAAATCTGATATTCATATTAATATATTATAATATTAATATTATTAAATTAATAACTTTTGATTAATACAATATTAAATTTATTATATTATAATATATATTAATATATCATGACATATAGTAACTCTAGATATATATAGGAGGGAAGAAAAAATACATACAATGATAGAGGTGGAGAGATACTAGGGGGAGGGGAAGAATGAAGAGAGAGAAAGGGAGGATTGAGAGAGGTAGAGAAGGGTAAGAGAGGGAGAGGGAGATAGAAATATGGAGGGGGGAGAGAGAGGAGAGAGGGAGGGAGATAATGAGAGGATTGGAGGGAAGAGAGAGAGAGATAAAGAGATAGAGAGAGATGGCGGAAGATAGAGGGAGGTAGGAGAGAAAGGGAGATAGAGGAAGGACGGGAGAGAACTTGAGAGAGAGGACGAGATAGGGAGGGATAGAGAGATGGAGTTGGAGGGGGAGAGAGGGAGGGTAGAAGAAATACATAGAGAGTGAGAAGTGGAGAGAGAGTGTGAGTGACAAGGGAGAGATGGAGAGAGAGTGTGTCTGTTTAGGGGTGATGGTGCAAACCTACATTAGGGAGGGAGGGATGGAGGTGCAAGCCTAGAGGTTTGAAGGTGAGATCCTATTTCATCTATATACAATAGTTTTCCAGTGTCCTTCATAAATATAGTTGCAGTATCAAGATTAAAGTGTTTTAAATTCAATTTAAGAAGATGATTGGTCAACTTTTCATTATAGGATGGGGCACTTGTTTGAGACCATATAAGGATTTGATGAGTTTGATACTTTTTGTTCTTGTCCCTCCACAACAAATCCTTATGGTTGGGACTTGAATGCATTCTCTTCCAAGTCTCCATTTAAAAAAGTGGTTCTTACATTCATTGAATGGACTTTACATCCATTATGTTCTTCTAAGGAAAATAGAGTATGGACAATAGCCCATTTTATATGGGGGAAATATATCCTCATAATCTATTCCTTATTTATGTGCAAGTATTTTTCCATGAGACTTTCTTTGTGCTTTTCAAGCAAGCCATCTTATTTGTATGTTCTTGTATACCCACTTGTATTCAATCGGTCTAATTCTAAATGGAGGGTCCATTGACTTCCACATTCCATTCTTAACTCTTTATCTCATTACATTTATTACATTACATCTACACATATGCCCTATACTGGATTTTAGAGCGCCTCTCAATACAATTGCATTTCTTACATTACATGTACACATGTTTTTACTTACATTTCATCTACACATGTGCCCTATACTATGACATTTCAAATGGTTACTTACATTACATCTACACATATGCCCTATATTGGATTCTAGAGTGCGGCTAGGAGCAATAAAATCATATGAACATGCCTTATATGATCATGATTTATGGTTTTTCTGGCATGTAGTATTAGTAAGTCATGGTATTGTCCATGGTATGCTAGAAAACCTATCTACATGCTAAGAATTTCCATGGTAAAGTGGGGGTGAATATTCTTACATGTTTTTTGATATCTATATATGTTTAACTCATATACAAATTCTTTTTATAATAATAATAATAACACAGTAATAATTCAAAATGCATTTACAATTTAACTAATTAAAAAATATAAAAATATAAAATATTTTGGCAATGTGAGGTGTAACATGACCTAAGTGTTTTGATTCATTTCCACATTTACCTTCCATTTGATTTATATGGTTGAGTTAGTTATATAGTATTCAAATTTATCTAGCATGGAGAGTAGATAGGTGTTCTAAACTATATCGATATTCTTTCATATACATTATGTTAACTAAAAACAAATAGGAAAATAATAAATAAATAAATATATTTAAAAGTATATTTGATAACCAAAAAACATTTTAATGTCTACCAAATAAAATATTTCAATATCCATATTAAATAAAATATTACAATGACACACACACATATTAAATAATATATTGCAATATATATTTATATATATGGAAAAAACAGTAATTTCATTCATATGAAGAAATGATAAAATTACATTATGTATATGCCCACCATGAATGCATTCATTGAGTCTGAATTTAAAAAAGATGCCTAAACTAGTAAGCTTTTTACAATAAAACATATAACAATAAATTTTAACATAAAAGGAGAGATAATCAAATATCCCTCTTGTTGGAACATGTTGGCTATGAGTTTGAGTAGCATGTAAGAAGATTGTTCAAACAAAAGACCGTTGCTATATATTCTTGTTGACCATGTAGAAAGTTCCCTAAATGGCTGTGATAGAAGTCAAAGGAAGAGGTAACATTTCACTATTTTGCTAAGGTATTTCTTCCGTAGTTAGTCCATATTTTGAGAGAGGATTTGTTTCCTGGTTTGTTCCTTGTAAATGTGAGAAGATGAAAATAAATTAAATTTATTCATATAAATGTGAGAACATGAAAAGAAGTCAAATGAGTTTTTAGTCGAATTGTTTCTTTTCCTCCAAAGCAAAAGTAATATATTTCTTCATGCTCGAGTATTGTTGTTGAGCTAACATGAAATCCCCAATACTGGCATCTGAGTGCAAATTTTTGCAACGGAGAAGAGTAACAAATTTTTACAGACCAAGATTTCAGCTTCAGCGTGATTATTAGTCCCTATACCCAAACCAATTTTGACATGAAAAAAATGGGATTAGGAGAGGAAAAGAACAAATCCTCCTGGTCTGCCATGTGTTACTTGACACTATCAAAAAAGACCGTTTGCTTGGAATGATCTTGGTTTTCAGCTATTATCACTCTAGGAGGGGCTACTCCGTTTCTTTTGTGGAAAGTGTTCTAGGATAGCCAAAGTTTCAGCGGCAATGTGCTGATAGACCGAAAGCTTATTATGGAAGATACTCTCTTCTGGGCCAACACCACCCACGACATATGATTATGGGAGTGGTTTAAAATTAATATGGACTAGAGAGAGCCAGGCCCTTCTAAGTCTCATACATATATAGAGTATTGGTGTGTTTCTCACAATGAAAAGATGAAGAAATTGGATAATTAGTTTCATTTTTAGTATGGTTGTGATATTTAATGTGTATTTATATATAAATAAATGAATCAACATAAATTCATCTTAATTCTAAATTTATAAAAATATAGGAAAAATATTAATATTTATAAAATTAAAATAACTTTATTTTAAAAATATTTTTAAAAAAAATCGATTCCTTAAAAAAATTAAATATATATCTTGTATTTCACATGTCGGACACCGAATACGACCTAAAACGTGTCAAATACGTTTTTGGACGTGTCCTCTGAAACTGAATATGTACCCTCCATTTTTTAATGCGTGTCCTTAAATGGAATACTCGTGTCCTAGGTTTGGAATACCTGCCCTAACATATTCCCGGGTTTGGACACGTTTTCCACCAAAAAATACAAAAATGATAAAAATTTCGTTAGTTTTATTTCTTTTTGGTGTGGTTGTTGTTGTCGTTAATGTGGTCGTTGCTACCTTGAACCTTTGTGCTTGCCTTGAACCTTCGTTTCCATTGCCGCATTCCCGTTGCTGCTGCTGCCTCCGTGCATTTCAAGTTCCAGACTCGTTGTCGTTGCATTGCCTCCTACTACATTGCTACCCAGTGTTGTTTGGCGTTAAGGTTGCTCGCACTCCTTGCTATTGTTGCCCCGACTGCCCTGGCACTGCCTTGCCATTGTTGCCTTGACTGCCCAGACGGAGGACGCGTTACGGCACACAGGTATGTAATATGATTATCATATATGATATATGTATAAATTTTAAAATTTAAATTTATAATAGTTAAATTTATTATTATTCATTATAATTTATTGTTGTAAGTTATTGACTATCAATAGAGCTATATTCTAAGCTTTGTTGTGAGGGAGTGCAGTCATACGCTTGGGATTTCACATGTTGAGAATGAGCCTCAGCGATTTGTTGCTTGTCATGAAGAATCTGAACCCTTGTTTGAACCTGCGAAAGAAATTAATAATTAACAACATTTCCTTTATCTTAAGTGGAAACTCCATATATGTACAAGTGCAAACAGACTGGCAGTCTGGCACCCTACCATATGCTAAATATATATGTACAGTGTACACAAGTAGCAGGCTTTTGAAGAAATTTTACATCTTTTGAATGTCCTGATTCTCAAACAATCTTTTCAGCATTTCAATATTTTAGTCCTAATCCATTAATGTATTCCATGTTTGCTTGTCCATGTTCTAATTTCAATTATAAGCACTCTTCCAGACATTGCATACCAAAAGTTGTTTAGGTCTTCTACAAACATGCAAGTTGTTATAAGTTTATAGCTTATGGTTTTAATGACTATTTACTTTTAGTATTTCTTATGTGCTTGTAGCCTTGAAGTTGTGACTTGTAACTTGTAAGTTGTATAATTGTAATTTACTAATTTGTTAATATTAATTTATAAATTATTATATATATTAAATTTTAATATATATATATATATATATATATATAAATAAAATGTGTCTCTCGTGTCTTGTTTTCGAGATCACGGTGTCTCGTGTCGAATACTCGTATTTACGTGTCCTCCGTGTCTCGTGTCATGTGACTTAGATGACAACCAATTTGATTTAGAATATTACTACCTTTGAACTCACAATATTTATCTTCACATATCAAATCGTAGGGGTAGAAAAGCTTTGAAAAGGATAGGTCACCTCGATTCAGTGGTCTGAGTTATACTTGACAGAAAAGCTCACTGTCTCGTCTGAGTTATTCCGGACAGAAAAGAACAAATTTTGTTTTGGAATATCACTCGTTTTGAAGTCATTATATTTACCATCTCATATCAAATTGTCAGGGTTGAAAAAAAGCTTTGAAAAGGATAGGGCTCCACTCTATTTAATGGCTACGACAGAAAAGTTCACAAGCTTTGTTTATGATGCGAAACTTTTTAAATCAATAACTTTGTAAATTGAAGTTGTTTTTTTTAAATTTAATTAATTAAAAAATAATAATAAAAATACACCCAACAAAAAGAAATTACAAAAATTACAAATCCATGTTGCTTAAATGGTAAGTGATTTATAAATGATTTCTAGGAAAACACAAAACTTTACCAACAAGGCCAAACAATACTTGTTTTAGCGATGCTTCACTGTGTCAAAATTCTCTTCCTACAAAACTACAACCACAAAATCCAAATGCCCAAACTGGAAATAGGGCAAAATTTTACACTCATAATAATCTTTGAAATGAGTACGCCCATGTCTTTCAGCGAAAAAGACACCATGGTCCTGATAACTGCCAAAAAAAAAAAAAAATGCACATGGAGTGTTCATAACAATCTATTATTAGGACGCCAACTTGTGATTCAAGCATGGAATCGTTCACAGGGCAATCAATATGCAATGGCATTTTTCGGTATCACAAAGTTGAAAAATACTTTTTCATTTTAAGGAGTTTCAGGAAAGAGTCATTTTTTTTATTGCATCCTCAAATCTCATATTCATATAAATGACAAGAGTAATATGTGAGAAACAATATAAAAGGTCAATTTTATTATGTCACTTGTGGAAATTGAACTTGGGTAGAAAGGATCTCATTTTTTTCTCCCAACCAATGGAGATAGCCTCAATTAACATTTTCTTTAAATTTCCTTTAATTTTATTGTTTTGAATTCATTTAATTCATTTTAACTTTGGATTTAAGTATTTTAAAACATAAATGTCTTTTAAATAAAATCTTTTTAAATACTAACTTTTTTTAAAGTTTAAAACTGGAAAAAATATGTACACTTGTATTCAAATTTTGTAAGTCTACAAACTTGGCCTCTCTCTGCACTTGATAAATATTAGATCAACTATATTCAATTTCAATTAAAAAACACTATGATGCCAACTTACATTAAAGGGAGTTGTGGCTCCCAATATAATTCGCACATTACATGCACTTTGGTCATTTCATCGATCATGGCACGAAGCTGACACAAGGTTAAAAGTCATTTGAATATTGCAAGCTGCATGAGAAGGTATTAAAATACTAGCGATGAGAATTCTATCAGATTGGAAGAATTGAACAAAAAAATTGACAGTATTGACTGCGAGTTGACCATTCTAGCGTTCAACCAACATATCCTTCAACTCATATGAGGGTAATGACCATCCATAGTGGATGCCTAGAGATTCTGCCTAATAGTTGTTATGACTCACTCGCTTTTTTCTTGCAACAAAAGTAGTATTTTTTGTCTTCTCACATAGATGTATGACAAGGTTTGGCACAACCAACCTATTCTTATAAATTGCTAATTACAATATGCTCTAGTTAAACAAGGTCTTATCAACCTTAAGAGTTTGAATTTATGTTAGTGGTATGGTTTCATTTCTAGCATATCAATAGCAGAAAACTAACTTTTTGGTCTATGTAATCCACTAGCAGAAAACTAAACTTTTGGTCTATGTAATCCTCACTTGATGTAATGTTGAGCGCCTAACTTCAAAATAAAATAAAAACTAAAAAAATCACTCATCAATAAAATAATAACTCTCTCTCTTGTGCTTATTAAAATATTTTAGTTATAATACATATTGATAGTTTTCTATTATTACTATTTTTTAAATGTCTCATGTTAACTCCATGTTAAGTGGATCTAATGGTTATGAACATGTGTTTCTTCCTAAGAGGCCACAGCTTCACATCTAGAGGAGTACATATTATGCATACAATCATGTTCCTTAATATCTCAACTCCATATTACACTTGCCCATATGAAAAAGTAAAAGTAACACACACACACACACATATCATTTTAATAATAATAATAAAGTTAAAATATAATTTATTTTTTCATTTTTTTAATCTTGAAAATGTGAGATGTATCACGAAGTAAGGCTTTTGTTGTTTAGCAATATTACATTTATGTCTACCTTAATTATAAAAGAAACTAACATATAGAGTTGAAAAAACATCTAACAATATTCTTAATAGCAGATATTTATTCTCACTTTATAATGCATATTTTTAATTTGGAAATAGGTTTTGTTTATATATATCATAATTTTTTGAGATGAAATTGAAAAATAAAAAATCCATAACTATTTTTGAAATAAATTTCAATTCTTTATTTTTGAATTTTTAATTAAATTAAAATTAATAATAATAATAATATTTACATACTTAAACTTTATAATAACATAATCTATTATATTCATAAATATAAATAGCCCAATACAATGTATTCATAAATACAAATAACACTCAATTAAATTGAAAATTAAAATATTTTATCTCAGATAAACATTGATTTTTTTTTTAATAGTTATAGTTAAACTTCACAGTAATTCACAAATACAAAAAGCATTTGGCCCAGAGAGCAGACATTGTCAAAATGGTGGTAGGATGAGAAAGTGATAGATGCTTCGGTGTAAGAGATAGAAATAGTGGATGTGCGGTGCCTTATGGTTTCTAATAGTGTTTCTTGTTGCAATAGCTTGTGCATAGCTTATCCCTCCAACAATAGATGTGTGTATTTTTCAAATGCTATCTCAGTGGGAGCATTGGTAGCTTAGATAATTTTAGGGTGTCATTGCTTTTGAGTAAAAGATAAATATAAATATAAATAGGATTTAATATAATTGTAAATTTTGAAAATATTTTGAAATTTGATTGTATGTAATAAAAGACATGGAAATAAAAATAATAAAACATAATAGTAAGAAAAATTTCAATTTTTTTTAATATTTTTTTCAAACCACTTAACTAGAACAAATTACCATTGTACTACATTTCTTTCAATACAGTCAATACAGTCAGTTCCAGTTCATCCACTGCAATGCATTACATGCATTCATTCATTTTTTAAGAAAGCTTTGACCTTGTGCTTTCTGCAACAAATTACCATTGTACTCCATTTCTTTCAATACAGTCAAACAGTTACAGTTCATCCACTGCAATGCATTACATGCATTCATTCATTTTTTAAGAAAGCTTTGACCTTGTGCTTTCTGCATCCAGAAAATTATTCATTGTGCCATGATGAGAATGTACTAGTCGCCTGTCTCCAAACCAGCGGTGGTACCTTCTCTATCATAAATAACAACTTAGTCCTCTGACCGAACAAGCAGTGCTTCCATCGGAATGAATACGAAATTCATTATTCAGATTCCGGACAAATTACGTCGTTTTTTATCAACTTTCGACAGGTTTCTTTATCCATCGTTATCTTTTCGTCAGCCCACAGATCGGACGGAAAATAGAGTAGAAAACAACGGACTGTAGAACATGTTACAGAATTTATGCTGGACATACGTTGTGCAAGCATCGCTCCAACGATAAAGTTATTTGTCTCAATTTTTTCACAACTTCGTCATTTTGTACACTTTTAAAGCCTTCAAGGAAATATGCTTACAACTTCATAACTTGTAGACTGTTAAAGCCTTCCAGGAAATCTACTTCACTGGATGAAGCAGTACAACCGGGACATCTTTCACCAGATTAGAAGGGAACAGCAAATTCAATTGTGGTCAGTGCTTTCTTATTTCAGTTTTTAATTTTCTAATGATGTAGTTTTCTCTATAGTTACCAAGTTGGAATCTAATATTTATCAAGTTGAAATTCGAATTCCATTGGATTATGAAAAAAAAACAGCAGCACTCTTTAAAATTCAATAAGGAATTACGTAATATACATCTTACATTTATTCAAATTTATTATTTTTCATATTTTTATAAATTGTTTTATATATATATATATGGATGGTTTATAATGATCTAGAAATAATAAAAAATTTAATATATCAAATTTATTAATATCACTAAATAAATAAAAATAAGAAAATAAAAAATACTGATATTAGTAATTAAATTTGAAAACTAAACTAGAAATAATAAAAACAAAATATATCAAATTTATTAATATTATTTAATAGATAAAAATAAAAAGTAAAATCAAAATTTGAAAACTAAAACCTTCTTTATATAGAAATAAACTTCAAATAATTTTGGAGTGCTTGAAAATCTAGATCTATTAAATTCATTTAAAAGCATTAAATTCATGTAATTATATTATTTAAATTTATTTAACAAAAATCAATATACTAACATATTTATTAAAATAAATCAGCTAATAATAACGTCCCATTAAATCCTCACTAATAGAGGCTCACTCTTTAACAATGGATGGAGGTGCTCAAAATGATTTTTAAGTTTTGGAGATGTTTATAACCAACATCATGAGTGGATAGGTGCTATTGCTTTTGCTCTCCAAAAAGAAAATTGAATTGACAATGTTTTTAACGAACAACATCAGTGCAGTGCAGAGGTGTTGTTTAGCAATCACTTTTGGTCCTAAAAAAAAAAAATGATTTTAACTGACAACATTTGGTTAATCTAGTATTGTCGTATCTTATCAAAAATAGCTTCTTCTTTTTTTGTCAATTTGGTAGTACCTTTCTATTTTCTATTTATCATCTTAAAGCAGGTTACAATAGATAGTGAGTTGGTGACCTCAACCTGCCTGGAGGAAACCAGGTTTGTTGGCCACCTTAATGCATTATAAGCCAGCCAAAATTGGAAATGTTTCATTCTTCTACACACCGCATTAGCTAGTTCACTATTTAAACCATTTACAAAGTAGCAACTTAAAACCAAAGCACTGTCCAAAAAAACATTATTCATATAAAAACTTGAGATTAAACTGGAATACTATCCATCTGAAGACTCAATTGGAGCTTGGTCCTTCGCCGTAGAACCTGGCATGTCTGCTTGTTGCGGCTGTTGAATCTGCTTTTCAATTCGTCCAATACGGTCTTCAATTCTCCCAATACGATCCGTCGCTTGATACTGAGTCACCTTGATATGTTGGATTTGAATATCAATATCCTGAAGCAATTCCAACATTTTTGGTTCTTGAGTCTCGCTTCGTGGATAAAGACTCTGGATAACCTTAGCGAGAAGACACTTCATGATCCAGTACGTATGGACTGTTTGATTTAATAGTGAAATACGACCTCTAGTATTCCCAGAATCAGTGATAAAGTCCAGAATTTCCGCTTCTGCTTCATTGTCTTCCTCATTGCTTTGAGTTTCTCTTTCCCAACCATGAATTACCTTCCTGACTTGAGACGAATTCCCAAGGGAGTATACTATCGAGAGATTCACTAAGACCTCTTTCTTTGTCTTCCTGCCTCTCTTTCTGGTCTCAGCTTCAGGTTTTATCATCTTCTGTTTCCCTTTTTCTTTAATTTGAGCCACTGTCTGTCTCGTTTGCCTCTTAACCATTGTTCTGGACTGTGTAATTTTATGAATTAACTCTAGATTAACAATATAAGATCTTGTATAACGGAAGAGCAAAGGTATAACAGTTAATCTTCCTATCTTCTGAACAACAACATCTTGTGGATGCTTATGTTGCTCCTCTTGACTTAACAGATACGGAAGTCTGAAAATTTTATCACCCCTGAATTTAACATGGATATAAAGATAGACCCGGTAATAACCCAGAGTCAAGACAATAAAAAAGTGACAGTGAAAACCAGAATCGAGATTATAAGGCAAAGTTTCAGCTTAAAACCCTAATGGAGAAACAATATATAACCCAGATGGAAAAACACTTTATAACCCAGACAGATTAGCATCAGAATACCCTGTCTCCTAGCGTTAAAGGAATTCATAAAAAGGCAAGACCAGAGAGCATGTAAATGGCTGATTTGAAGCATAATACCCTGCCTCTTGCTAAGAGGATCGACGAAAATTGCATGACAGAAAATCATATGCCCCAACTCAGAAGCCCGCATAAAAGAATGGTTCTCCTTTCTCCCACTTCTAGAACCCAAATATAACAAACAGAAACCTACAGAACCAACTTGAAAACTCATGAACAGACAGTAATAGCGCTTCACAGGAAACGAAGAAAAGTAATTAACTTGCCCATCATTACAAGGATCCTAAAAGCAAGGCTCAATAGCCTCTGGTGGTATGGACACAGAGCAACTGGTTAAGAGCAATGTTTTACATGCAGATACTACACTCTCCTGATACATATCAATACTGAAGACAAACGACATAATATTGATATGAAGAAGAACATACCCCAGCACCAAAGCAAAACTCCTTCGAATTATGGAAGCTCCAGTCTCCACCCGCCACAATTCACTGTTTTTAGCAGAGGAAGATATTGTTTGGAAAATTGAACTATGTCGCTTGAAACTAGCCCTGGAATGGCTTTTACCCCAAGCTTCTGACAGCACAGGATGTCTTCCTAATTTCATGATCATCCCCATATCCTCTGCATGCCTCCATAATCATTTGTTGGACGGCTTAACTTTCATAGTTAATGCACATGGTACGCTAATACCACTTGTCTTACCGTGTGGCCGGCGACATCGATCTTGGAGCACCTCGATCAAGGAATCAAAATAGCTTATTATATCTAATCAATCCAACTAATTTTCATATATTTTTAGCTGAATTTGATAGTTGTGGTTTTTTCAATTACCATTTTTTATTTCTTGAATTGGTAACTTGTAATGCTTATTTATTTAAGTAATGTATTTGTGAGAATATGTGAGGAATGTGTCTTATTATTAGCACAATCACATTAATAAATGTGATATATATAATATATTGATAGATGAACAACTATATTAGTAAATGTGGTTGAAAAAAACCAATAAACATTAATGATATAGATCTAATATTAATCATAGTATTAATGTTAATATTGATAAATATACATTAATAAAGATAATAACAATATTACAAAAAGGTTAGTCTAACTTATACATGAAATAGACTTTTTCACTTGAATCCAGCAAATCAATTTGAAGGAATAATGTGATTTTTTTGTTATTTAAAATGCAATGTTGAATACATAAATGGATTTCACACCCTCTAAGCACTTGAATTCTACAGATTAAACAACCTAAACTCAAGTTTTTAAAAATCTATAAAAAATTTTGATTAAAATTTAAAAAAAAAATATAGTGAAAAAAACATTTAGTCTATGAGCTAGACTAAGCCTTATAAAAATAACTACCCTAATAAAAATAAAATAAAAATTATTAATTTATATTTATTTTTAATCATATTAAAAATTGTTAATTATTTTTATAATCATTTCAAAATAATTATTATTACTATTTTTTAATTATTATTATTAATTAATATAACTATAAGTTAATATTATTATTTAAATTTAATACCATTATTAATAATTAAATAATGATTAGGTAATATCATTAATACTATTATGATTACTATTATTAATTAATATAACTATAATATTGTTAATTAATATAACTAGTTAATATTATTATTTAAATTTAATATCATTATTAATAATTAAATAATGATTAGTTAATATCAATAATAATGATATAATATAATATCATTAGTAATATAATATTATTAATTAATAATATTATTATAAGTATTTAATAATTAATCATTAAATAATTAAACTCAAGGAGATAACATTAAACCCTAGGATTAATATTATAAACCCTATAAATAATATTAAACCTCAACAATATGAACCTTTACATTAATAAATTCAAGTGATTGACATTATAAACCTAGAGGATTTATGAACCAAAGAGACTAATATACCCTAGGATTATTATTCTAAACCCAAAGAACTAATAAACCCTAAGTTTAATATTATAAATCCAAAGGACTAATAAACCTTAGGATCAATATTATAAACCCAAATGACTAATAAACCTTAGGATTAATATTATAAACTCTATGAATAATATTATACCATAGAAATATGAACCCTTAGATTAGTATTATAAACCCTAGGATTAATATTATAAACCTTATGCATAATATTATATCTTAGGAATATGAATCCTTAGATAAATAGAGCCAAGGTATTGATATTATAAACTCAAAGGACTAATAAAACCAAGGGATTAATACTAATCCCTTGAGTTTGGGATTAGTATTAATATCTTTGGTTTATTAGTCCTTTGGGTTTATAATATCAATCTCTTGCCTTTATTTGTGTAAGAGTTCATACTATTGGGATATAATATTATTTATAAGGTTCATAATATTAATCCTACCGTTTAATCCCTTGGGTTTTTAAAATTAATCCCTTTGGTTTTCAATATTAATCCCTTCGATTTAAAATTAATCCTAGGGTTTAACGTTATTCCCTTGTGTTTATAATCCCTTGGGTTTTTAATATTAATCCATTGGGTTTGTTAATCCTTAGGATTTATAATATTAATTGCAAAGTTTATAAAATTAATTTTATGGTTTAATGTTTATTTTAGGGTTTATAATATTCACGTTATGGTTTATATCACTTTTATAATATTAATCTCTTCAGTTTAATATTAGTCCCTTGGGTTTATTAGTCCTTTGGGTTTATAATATAAATCCCTTGGATCTATTATTCTAAGGGTTCATATTCCTAATGTATAATATTATTCATAGAGTTTATAATATTAGCACAGAGGTTTATTATCTCTTTGGGTTTATAACATTAATCTTGTGATTATTAGTCCTTTGGGTTTATAATATCAATATTTTTGCTTTATTAGTGTAAGGGTTCATAATATTAATCCTAGGGTTTATAATTAGTATTAATCCCTTGTGTTTATTAGTCCTTTGGGTTGATAATACCAATCCCTTGGCTATATTAATATAAGGGTTTATATTACTAGGGTATAATATTATTCCTAGGGTTATAAACCATAGAGAATAATATTAAACCCAAAATGGATTATAAACCCAAGGGAATAACATTAAAAATTAGGATTAATGTTAAAACCAAGCAATTATTAATAAAAACCCAAGCGATTAAACCCTAGGATTAATATTATAAACTCTATGAATAATATTAAACCCCAGCAATATGAACCCTTAGATTAATAAATCCAAGGGATTGATATTCTAAACCCAGAGGACTAATGAACCCAAGTGATATTAAAATCTGGAGGAGAATGTTTCCTCCTAAAAACTTATTATCCTTTGTCACTTTGCAAGTAAACAAAATGGGTCTTTAAAGGTAAACAAGTTTCATAATCTCTTCAAGATGGTGAGTTAGTTTTCACATGAACTTTTAAAGAGTAACACATTTTCATGCAACTCAACATCGCAAGCATGAATAGAAGAAATAAGCATTTGAATATGGATTTCACCCCTCTTGGGCTATGTCTTCGGACCTGCTCCAATAGCTAGACCACTCTATTGATTTCAGTGACCAAAGAGTACATACAAATTGTTGACAATTGAGTGGCTTGTTTCCCCTACATGGAAACATTCTCCTACAAAGAATTCTCACTCCAAAAAAATGACCACATACAACAAGTCATGAAAAGTTCAACATAAAAAGGACTCACACATCAATTTCTTGTACTCCACCTGAAAACAAAGAAAAAAATGTACAACAACTCCACATTGAAGTACTAAAAAGAGCTTCTCTCATGAACACATAACAAGAAAATTCTAAAAATATTTGCACTACAGAAGTAAAAAATGTTGTAGATGAAATAAGAAGGCTAGAAACCCCCTACAAGGTTCTCTCCATGCTCAAAATTCCTTCAAAACTGCTTCAAACCTCTGATTGTCTCTGGCACTAAAAGACTCAATCCTGCAAAAAGTTCTTTAAAATTGCTCAAATCATAATATTGAGGCTACCAATTAGTCTAGGATGCTCAAAAACCCCCATCTAAGATCTTCTTGGGCTCAAAAAAGTTCAAAATTGAGCAATTTATGCTTCTCCAAGCCAAGTTCTGCTATATGTCTTGCAATTTGGCTAAAACCTACAAATTTTGCAATGATGTTTCCCTTCAAATAGTGCGAGAAGTGACAATTTCACCTGCAAAAAGCGCATCTTATTGCCTCATTAATTTTCTTAATAACTGTTATGCACAAAAACAGAGCCACATGGATCGCATGAGGATGGGGGATGGGGCCAATGGTCTGCCCTTGCCGGCTCTAGCTTCTTCCTCGTCGGGTTGCGGTCACATGGAGGAAACATGGATGAGGGTCAGGGCCAACTATCTGTGCCCTCCGAGCTAGCTCTCTTCCTTTTTTCCTTCGATTACTTGAAGGACCACATGAATGGGGGTTGTCCTTAACTACCTCCCCTATCTGACTCAACTCCACACCAAGTCACATGGCGCTCCATAACACTAGGGGATAGGGTTAAATCACTGCTCCACTCTGGTAATGCCTCAGCATAGCTCCTCCATAGGATCGCATGGTATTTGATTGAACCATGGGTGAGGGATTGCAGCCCCACCCTCTCTGCCAACTACCTTACCTTCTCGTCGGTGGTCTCATGCACTGGAACGTAACCTGGGGATGGGGCTCGTCCCCACCCCCTCTCTGTTACCGCTCCTACGCCAAGGTCATATGGTGGTGAGCATGACCAGGGTTTGGGGCTCATCGCCTTTCTCCTCCCCCCAACGCATAAACAACATGAATTCAAATAGAACTTGGTCCCATGGTATAGTAAGAACCACAGTCGTAGCCCACCGATAAGGCATGGAGTTTGTACATGGCAAGTTTGGGGGTCAAACCCCATCAAGGAATTTAGTCCAATAAACAAAACTTTGACCAATGACGAGGTGCCACATGGCGACCTCTAGTTGGGCCACATGGCAGCGTCCTATTGGGCCACCAAATATGCACGACCCAATAAAACGGTACAAACTCATCCTTGTACGGAGAAACACATGACAAGCTCTGATTGGCCCTCCATACACCCAGATAGCATGTTGACGTCAGCATGGTGTTAGCAGTACGAACTGCCCAGTCAGCCCACCTACAAATTTTTTTAATTGATGGTCAAAAATGTCATAACTTCTTCATATGACGTCGGATTGAGGAGATTCAGGTGTCGTTGAAATTAGGATGAAGAACACTAAAACTTGACACCAGTTTTAGGAGATTCTGAGCACTTCCATTTTTAGCCTAATTTTGATCTTCGGATCATACCTCCCCACTAGGAAATTTTGGACCCAAAAATTTTATCTTCACCTAGCAAATATATGAGTAAAAATATCATAAACTTCTTTGATCTCAATCCTTCTTGTTTTACTGACTTGGTGCCTTTGAGCTCCAATCAAGGTACTCCACCTTGCCTTTGTGTGAAGTCCTTATCTTTCTGTAAAGAATTGAGCCACAATTCTTCTAAACACGCAGGAATAAAAACTTCGATGGATGGAATTTGAACATTCTCTCCCAAACCATCTTTCTTTGGCTTAAAAAAACTTCATCTTGAAGTTCTTCTTTGCGGAATAAAAAACTTGATCTTCCATCTTGGAAATAAGAAGCAACTCAATGCTTTCCATGCATTGATTCATACTTGTTTTACTATCCTCAAAATCCACTTGCACTCTTAGGTACATTGGTTATATTTTTTCAATGACATACTTGGCTTTGTCCACATAATCATGGTCATATTCTACACAACATTTATCAAATATTAAATACACAAACAAGAATCACATCAAAAAACTTGTATTAGTGAGTGCATGACACAACTGTAGACATACTAAACGACATACAAATCCTCATCCCATAAAGTCCTCAAACAATTGGACTCGTCATTAAGAAAAAAAACATGACATGTCAAAGAAAACACGCTTGTTCCAAATAAGTGATTGTACATGAATTCACCTTACAAAGTACCCAAACGGGAATATAAAACAAGTATTTACAAGTTTACAAATAAAGTAAAACTATACAAAATAATCTACCCATTCTTTGCCTCTCCTGGGCTAATGGGTTCCCTTTCTGCACCCACTCTGCTTTGAAGGTTGTTTCAGGAACTACACCAGTTTCCTCTTTGCCACCTATCGATTTCCTTGAAATGGATCACATGACCTCTTTTTCCTTCTTGGGATGAAGTTTCAGATGAAGTTTCGAACACCTTTCAATTTAGCTCCCCTTCATGTTACGATGGGTACAAAAAAGCTTTTTATGTCCCATCAACAAGGAAGTCTTAAAACTTGAGAGAGGTTCATCATGCTTTATTCCAAGGATTTGGTCCATTTTCTTAACCATCTCTTTGTGTTGCTCATACTCAGCCACACAATGATCAGTTGCATCACAAAATGTGTAAGGAAACATGTCCCGTGAATAATCAAAATCACCAACATTTTTAAAATCCCAATGACACTTATACTTTTCCTTTGGGTTATGAGTTTGATGATGACGAATGGACTTTTCAAGTTATTTGAAACATTCATCTCTCTTGGGAGACAAATTTCCATTATCACTACCATCTTGGTGGGACATATCATCACTAGATGATTTCTTTGGCACTAAAATTTTAGAGCACTCTCCAACTTCTCCATAACCATAACACAATCCTTTCTATTGTGGTCGATCCTTAATCTCGATAGGATTAGTGATGACTTGGCCATTGATTCCAAGACCTCATCCTTCATAACCCATATGAGTCAAAATATTCATACCAATACCTATGGTATTATTTTAAAGGCTGCAAAGATGTCTTATCAACATAAATTAAAGGATTAGAACTAGAGATGCTAATTACCTCCTTTGATTTTTCACCCATATCTTTTTTTATATGATGACTCAAGCCACCCACTTTTACCAAAAGGCACATAAGGAGAATACATTAGATGCTGACAAAACTTACAAGCATCATTCTCAACATAGGGTCCATATCCTATATTTGGACCATGCCCACAAATTGGCTCCATTTTGGAGGGATTATTTGTTTCTTCTAGAATGGAACTCTCTCCAATTTGTTCCTCCAACACTTGCTGCAACTAAAGGTGAATTTTCCTCTTCTCCTTCTCAACAACTTCAAGCAATTTCCTCAGCTCAACGTTCTCCATTCTAAGAGACAAAATAATCTCCTCTAACTCTTAGAGTCTTTCACGCTTCGGCTTCTTTCACATATCTGCAACTTGGTCAAAACCAGCTTTGATACCACCTGATATGAAAAACTAGAGGAGAACTTCTCATCTCAAAAACTGACCATTCTCTGACGCTTTGCAAGTAAAAAAAAAGGGTCTTTAAAGGTAAATAATTTTCATAATCTCTTCAAGATGGTGAGTTAGTCTTCACGTGAAATTTTTAAAACTAGCATATTCACATGCAACTCAAAATGGAAAACATGAAGAGAAGAAACCAACATTTGATTACAGAGTTAACCCCTCATGGGCTACGTCTTCGGGCCTACTCTAAGAGCTAGACTTCTCTATTGATTTCAATGACCAAATATTACATACAAGTTGTTGATAATTGAGTGCCTTGTTTCCCCTACAAGGATACATTCTCCTACAAATAATTCTCACTCTAAAAATATGACTCCCTACAGCAACCCATGAAAAGGTCAACTTAAAAAGGACTCACACATTAGGTCCTTGTACTCCACCTGAAAAAAAGCACAGAATGTACAACAACTCCACATTGAAGTACTAAAAAGAGCTTCTCTCATGAACACATAATGAGAAGAGTCTAAAAAGTGATGTAATACAAAAGTAACAGTTTTTTCCGATGAAATAGGATTTAAGAAGGCTGTAAAACCCCTACAAGTTTCTCTTTGTGCTTAAAATGCCTTCAAAATTACTTCAAACCTTTGATTGTCTCTAACACTAAAATGCTCAATCCTGCAAAAATTCCTTCAATAAAGTATTCAAATCATAAAAATGAAATTACCAATGAGTCCAAGATGCTTGAAAACCCCTATCTAGGCTCCTCTTGAGCTCAAAAAGGTTCAAAATTGAGCAAGTTATGCTTCTCCAAGCCAAGCTCTATTATCTGTCCCACAATTTGACCAAGACCTGCAAATTGTGTGATGATTTTTCCCTTTAAATAGTTCAGGAAGTGGAAAATTCTCATGAAAAAAGTGCATTTTTTCTCCTCATGAATTTTCCCAATAACCCCTGTGTGCAAAACAGGGCCACATTGAGTGCATGAGGATGGTGGTTGGGCCAATGGTCCACCCCTGCCAAGGTTGGCTCCTTTCTTTTAGGGTTACAGTCACATGGAGGTGACATGGCTGAGGGTCGAGGCCAAGTTCCCATTCCCTTTGGGCCAGCTCACTTCCTTTTTACCTTCGGTTAAGCGGAGGACCACATGACTAAGGGTTGACCAAAACTATCACCCTCTATGGAATTGGCTCCACACAATGTCACATGGAGCCCCATAACACCAAGGTTTGGGGATGAATCCCTGCCCCACTCTGATAGCACCTTTACATAACTCCTCTGCAAGATCACATGGTATCTAATGGAACCACGGGCTAGGGCTTACAACCTCACCCTCTCTGCCAAGCACCATACCTTCTCACTGGTTGTCTCATGCACTGGAACATGACCTGGGGTTGGGGCTAGTCCCCGTCCCCTCTCCGCTACCGCTCCTATTCCAAGGCCATATGGGGGTGAGCATGACCAAGGATTTGGGCTCACTACTTGTCCACTCCCCGCAATGCATAAACAACATGAATTCAAATATAACTTGGTCTCATATTATAGTAAGAACCATGGTCAGAGCCCACCAGTAAGGCGCAGAGTTTGTACATTGAAATTCTAGGGGTTGAACCCGTCAAGGCCTTCGGGCCAATAAACAATTTTTTTACCAATGATGAGGTTCCACATGACGACCTCTAGTTTGACCACGTAGAGGTCTCCTATTGGGCCACCTAATCTATACGACACAATAAAACAATGATAATTCATCATTGTATGGAGAAACACATGGTGAGCTTTGATTGGCCCTTTGTATGCCCAGTTGGCATGCTAACATCATCATGATGTTAGTAGTGCGAACTACCCAGTACTGCCCAGTCAGCCCACTTACATTTTTTTTTTTTTGGGTCACAAACTTCAAAATGTTATAACTTCTTCATATGACGTCAGATTGAGGCGATTCAAACATCGTTGGAAACAACGAACACTAAAAATTGACGTCAGTTTCGAGAGATTATAACCACTTTCATTTTTTAGCCTAATTTTGATTTCTGGATCACCAAGGTATTAATAAACCCTAAGATTAATATTATAAACTCAAAGGACTAATAAACCATATGATTAATATTGTAAACCATACGAATAATTTTATACCCTAGGAATATGAACCCTTAGATTAATATCATAAACCTTAAAATTAATATTAATAACCTTTAGATTAATAAATCCAAGGGATTGATATCCTAAACCCAATGGACTAATAATCCCTAAGATAAATATTATAAACTCAAAGGAATAATAAACCCTATGATTAATATTATATATCCTATGAATAATATTATACCCTAGGAATATGAACCATTAGATAAATATAGCTATGGGATTGATATTATAAACCCAAAAGACTAATAAATCCAATGGATTAATACTAATCCCTTGGGTTTGGGATTATTATTAATATATTGGATTTATTAGTCCTTTGGGTTTATAATATCAATCCCTTGGATCTATTTATTTAAAGTTTTATATTTTTTGAATATAATATTATTTATAGGGTTTATAATATTATTCCTATGTTTTAATCCCTTGGGTTTTTAATATTGATCCCTTGGGTTTTCAATATTAATCCCTTGGATTTAAAATTAATCCTAGGGTTTAATTTTATTCCAATGAGTTTATAATCCCTTGGGTTTTTAATATTAATTCCTTGGGTTTATTAATCCCTTGGGTTTATAATATTAATCATAAAGCTTATAAAATTAATCTTACGATTTAATATTTATTTTAGGTTTTATAATGTTCACCTTATGGTTTATATTCATTGGGTTTATAATATTAATCCCTTGGGTTTAATATAATTTCCCTTGGTGTCTAATCTCTTGGTTTTTTATTATTATAAACCAAGAGGACTAATGAACCTAAGACGGTAATAAACCCTGGTATTAATATTATAAACCCAAAGGACTAATAAATCCAAGGGACTAATAAACCCTTAAAAGTAAAGGAATAATAAACCCTAGGATTAATATTATAAAGCCAAATGACTAATAAAGCCTAGGAATAATATTGCAAACCTTATGATTAATATTATACCCTAGGAATATGAACCCCTAGATTAATATTATAAAACATTACATTAATAGTATAAATCCTAGGATTAATATTTTGAACCCTTAGATTAATAAAGCCAAGGGATTGATATTATAAACCCAAGGGCCTAATAAATGCAAGGATAAATATTATAAACTGAAAGGACTAATAAACCCTATTATTAATATTATAAACCCTATGAATAATATTGTACCCTAGGAATATGAACCCTTATATAAATGGAGCCAAGGGATTGATATAAAACCCAAAAGACTAATAAACCTAAGTGATTAATACCTTGGGTTTGGGATTAGTATTAATCCCTTGGGTTTATTTTTCCTTTAGGTTTATAATCTCAATCTCTTGGCTCTATTTATCTAAGGGTTCATATTGTTGGGGTATAATATTATTTATAGCGTTTATAATATTAATCATGTATTTTAATCCCTTGGGTTTTCAATGTTAATCTCTTTGGTTTTCAATATTAATCCCTTGGATTTAAAATTAATCCTAGGGTTTAATGTTATTCCCTTGTGTTTATAATACCTTGGTTTTTAATGTTAATCCCTTGGGTTTATTAATCCTTATAATTTATAATATTAATCGCAAATTTCATGACATTAATCTTATGGTTTAATGTTTATTTTAGGGTTTAAAATATTCACCTTACAGTTTATATCCCTTGGGTTTATAATATTAGTCACTTGTGTTTAATATTATTTCCTTGTGTTTTTAGTATTAATCCCTTGGGTTTATTAACCTTGCAGGTTTATAATATCAATCCCTTGGCTCTATTAATCTAAGGGTTCATATTCTTCGAGTATGATATTATTCATAGGGTTTATTAGTCTTTTGGGATTATCATATTAATCTTGTGGTTTATTAGTCCCTTGAGTTTATTAGTCTTTTGGATTTATAATATCAATCCTTTTGTTTTACTAACCTAAGGGTTCATAATATTAATCATAAGGTTTATAATATTAATCTTAAGGTTTATATTCTTAGGTATAATATTAATCATAATATTTATAATATTAATCTTAGGATTTATTAGTCCTTTGGATTTATAATATCAATCTCATGGCTTTATTAATCTAAGAGTTCATAATATCAATCTCAAAGTTTATAATATTAATATAAAGGTTTATAATATTAATATTTGGGTTTATAATATTAATGCAAGAGTTTATAATTTTATTCATAAAATTTATTAGTGATTTTCTTTTATATAATTATTAAATCTATTTAATAATTTACTAAATAAACTATTTAGATAATTTAAATTATGAAAATTTATTTACATTATATTAAATTAAATTAAATTATAATAGTTTACTGGATTAATTCTTAATTATTATAATTAATTAAATTATTACTCAATTATTATAATTATTACTTAATTATAATAATTTAAATTATAAACTATTTAAATTATTTATTTAATAATTTAATAAATGGTTGGTTTAGAATTAATAATTATTTATAATTACATAATTATTAACTTGATTTAATAATTTTTTAAATATATTTATATAATTTATTCTCACATTATCACCCTTTAATAATTACAATAATAATAGTGTCGCATTGTGACACTATTATTTTTAGTGTCACATTGTGACATTGTTTCGACCAAATTTTTATAAATCTATAAATGTGACATTGTGACAGGTCTTTTATATATATATATATATATATATATATATATATATATATTCTAATTGGTTTAAACTTTATTATTTTTTTATTTTTTGTTTTATTAATAATTTAATTTAAATTATTAATTTATTTAATATCACTTTAAATTCAAAATATAATTGTATATTTTATATTAATTTAATATTTAGTATAATATTTTATATGAAGATTTTTTTATTATTGATATTTTGATTTTATTTAAATTTTTTATTGATAAATTTATTTAAAATTAAATTTATATATTCTTTTATTTATTTATAATTTAGTATTTACAAATATTTTATTACTATATTTATTTATAAATTTATTAATCTATTATTAATATATTTAAAAAAAATAATTGTGCATGGGATTTCGGATAGATGGTGATTGGGTGATTTTTTAAGGAACTCCTTGATGTGAAGTCACCAGTTCAATTCCCCACCCTAATGAGGGTGATATATTGGACATAACAAAAATGTAGTCGTGCCAAACTTACAATATATATATATATATATATATATATATATATATATATATATATATATATATATATATATATATATATATATATATATATATATATATATATATATATATATATATATATATATATATATATATATATATATATATATATATATATATATTACTTTGATTTTATAAGATATTAAAATAATTATAAATGTGGTTAATATTTTTTAATGTTAATTAAATATATAATATTTGAATATTTATTTATTTATAAATTAATTTCATTTATTTCGTTAGTTTTTTATTAATTTATTATTTAATTTAGTAATTTATTAATAATATTATTAATATACTATTTATTTATTAATTTATATCATAAAAAATATAATAATTTTTATTTATTTTTTATAATATTAAAATAATAATAAATGTCGTTGATATATGCATATCGTTGTTTACCAACCACAATAATATTTTTAATGTGGTTATATAAATAGGGATTAAAACCCTACTTAAAAATTCACTAACAAATCAATTAATTATGATACATTAAAACATTAAATTATAATAATTTTAGGACATTTAAAAATAATAAATAACTGGGACAATCTCAACAACATTAAAAGTTGAGACCACTCTTTCTTTGTGAGTTTCAGAGCAACAACAAATAAGGTTTGAATCAAATGGCTTCCATAGGGGGAGGGGGAGGAGCTCCCTCTTATCGAAATGTAGTCATGGAAAAATGGAAGGGGATCCAGATAGATTTTGGAGCACGTGGCCATGCAGATGGTATGTTAGAGAAGGCCCAAGGCACAACAGAGGTAGGTGGTAAAGGACCGATAATGAATGATGGCAAGGGCCCAATAGGGAAGCCAACAAACCAACAACAACAACAAAAAAGTCAAAAGGATCTACAGGACCGTTGATGACAAAAATGGTGGTAATCCCAACGGAAATGAACATCGATCCCAAGATTCAAGCCTTCAGAGAATGAATGAGGTCATATGTTATCATATGCAAATTCATGGGACTCTAGCCCACAGAAAAAGAGTTGTGTGATTGGATCACAAATCACTAGAAAGAAAGGGGAGAAATAGAACTACATCTAGGGTCAAAAGGTTTCTTCACAGTGGTATTTGCTGATATGGAATACAAAGACTGGATCTTTGACAGGGGTTCATATTTATTTGCATCAACAGGTTTGTACATGTGGCCATGGATGGAAAATGTTTCCCCGGAGAAGGAAACCTTTACATGTGACCTGGTTTGGGTCGAGTTGTATTCCCTTCCCCTAGAATATTGGCTTCCTACAACCTTAAAGTTGATAGGAAATTCATTCGGTAAATTAATTAAAATTTTAGAAGCAACGTAATAAGGTAGGTACACAGAATATGCAAAAATATATGTAGAAATGGATGTGTACGAACATCAAAGACTCAAGGAAAATATCAGGTTTCTGCAAGATATAAGAATAATAAAGACTAGGAAAGGAAACCTCTTCTGGGTGGTGGGGAGAGACCTCAATATGAAAACCTCTCTATCAAATAAAAAAGGGGGAAAAAGGATAATAGATAAATATTTTTAAGCATTCAAGGAACTCATTAAGGAGACCAGAATTATTAACATGGAAACTATGAATGGATTCTTTATGTGGAGTAATAAGTGAAGAGGGGAGCATAAAGTGGCATCCAGGTTTGACAAGTTCTTAATATCGGAATAATTACTGATGAGAGGGGTACATGCAAAAAAAAACATCCTACCTCGTGAGGGATCTTACCATTTCCTAGTGTTATTAATGATGCAGTTGGAAGGAACTCCAAAAAATAGACCCTTTAGATTGGAAGCATTCTGGTTATAGAACCCTAACTTCATGGAGACTATCAAAACATGGTGGAAGGAAAATATCCCTGACAGAGGCTCAAATATTTTCACCCTACAAGCTAGGTTAAAACACATCAAGGTGAAACTAAAGCAGTGGAACAAGATGGACTTTGGAAAAAAAATTTAGGAGAAAAAGGAACTGGAATAGAAAATGGAATCTTTAAAGCAACGGTTGATCTTTAATGGATACTCAAAGGGAAAAAATGGAGAGGAAATGGAATTACTAAAGAAGATGGAAGAGAGATGAAAACAAGAGGAAATCCTATGGAGGTATATATCTTGAGTGTTGTGGCTCAGAGAGGGGGAGAAAAACAAAAAATTATTTCACCAATAAATAATAGAGCATAGGAACTCTAACAGAATCCTCAGAATAAAGGATGAAAGAGGGAAAAACTTTGAGGCTCACTAATACATTGAGGAGGTCCTGGTACAACACTTTCAAAAGATAGTTGAAGAGCCTCGGGTGTAGAGAGGGGAATACATTCAAAGGATTGTGAGGCATATCTCTAAGATACTAACTAAGGAGCACAAAAAAAACCTCAACAATCCAGTCTCTATGGATGAAATGACCTTGGAAGTGAAGGAAATGCCGAAGGTAAAATCCCCTGGGCCATATAGATTCACCATAGACTTCTTCAAAGCTTGCTAGGAAATTTTCAAAAATGACATACACGAGGTAGTAGTTGACTCCCAAGAATCAACAAAAGTTCTTAAAGCTCTGAATTCAACATTTATAACCCTAATCCGAAAGGAAGAATTGGTAAGTTCCCATGAAAAATTCAGGCCTATAGCATTGTGCAATGTTTTCTATAAAATCATATCCAAGGTAGCTGTCAATCAGTTGAAAACAATTATTCCATATTTGATCTTGGAGGAACAATCGGGATATGTGGAGGGAAGATAGATCTTGGACAATAGTTGCATCAAGTGGCTCATTCTTTGAAGACAAAAAAAAAAAAAAACTGGGATGATAATGCAAATACACTTATCTAAGGCTTATGATAAGATCAGTTGGGAATACTTGGAAGCAATGTTACAAGATTTTGGCTTCAATGACCATTGGATTAATTGGATCATGGAAATGGTCTTTTCACCTAGTTTTTCGCTTCTTAGTGGAGCTCCTTCAAAATCATTCTTCCGATCAAGAGGAATTCGGAAAGGGGATCCATTATCTCATTTCATGTTTATCCTAATTATGGAAGGACTCAAAAGAGCGATAACAACAACCAATAGAGAAAGGGATATTACAGGGCTTAATTTTCACGACAATGCTCAAACAACCACTCACCAACAATTTGTCAACAACACCATGCTGCATGTTGTACCTATAGTTAAGGAAACCTACAATTACAAAACCATTCTGAATACCTTCATGAAGGCGTTGGGTATGGAGTTAAACCTGTCAAAGTATGTGATTTTATTTTTCAACACTCACATTTCTATCCAGAGAAATATTTTAGCTATCCTCGGTTTCTAGAGGAATTCCCTCCCTTCCAGGTATCTGGGAGTTCCCTTAATGGAAAAAAACTGGAAAAAGTCCAATTGGGAAAATGATATATCCAACCTGGAAGATAGGCTCAAAAGGTGGACGGTGAGAGCGTTAAATTTTTCGGGTAGGTTGGTGCTAGTAAAGGCGGTGCTTCAGGATTTCCCTAGATACATGTTATTTTTTCTTCTTGTGCCTAAAGGAGTGCTCCAAAAAATAAAGGAGATCCAAAGAAACTTCTTGTGGCAATGGGCAGAGGAGAAAAGGAAATGGTCACTGGTGGCATGGAATAAGATCTGCAAATCAAAGCAAGCAGGAGGCATTGGTTTACAAGAAACTAAGATAAATAGCAAATAAAATGAAGCCAAATTGTGGTGGAAATGGTTAACGAGAGGGGAGACGTCATGGGAGACATTATGGAAAGAGAAATATGACCCTGATTGTTAGAAGAAAAAAAACTTGGTAAGGCTCACAGGTTCAATCCAGGGGTCATCCATTTGGAACCTGGCATGGACCAATAGAGAAATTATACAAAATCACATCTTTTTGGATGTAAGAAATGGAAATAACATCCTATTCTGGGAAGATGTCTGGCAACAACAACCACAATTAAACAAACTAGAATGGAGAAGTCTTCAGGAATTCATAGAGCAACATGGAAACAGATAGTTCCACCAATTCTGGGCTCTGGAACTGGAAAATGGAAAGTGGAGAACATGGAAACTAAACATCCTCCACCAGGTAAATTTAAGAGAGTCGGAAATTCAAGATATCACAGAGGAGCTGAACAAAATAAAAATCTTGGAAAATCATGACCGAGATCAACTCCGATGGGGGAAAAGAGAAGGATGGGATTTTAACCTTAAGAAAGCCAAGGTTCATCTTAGAACTAAAAATCTCAAATTCTGTGACCCATCCTGGAGAAAACTTTGGGCGGCTTCTCACTAGCCAAAAATCAAAATATTCCTATGGTTAATTTTACAGATAAAGGTGTTAAATTGGAAAAATATGATGAAGAGAGGACTGATAGGTCCATAATAGTGTTGTATGTTTGAGAAGGAAGAATAAAATCTTAACCATTTATTGAATATATGTATATACATGGAAGCTCTATGGGACTGGTTGGTTATTATCTACAGACAAACTGATAGAAAAAAGAAAAAGAAAAAAACATACAAGAGAAAATTAAAAAATGGTGATTGAAATATACCAAGAAGGAAGTGGTTAACGTGACCTAGAACTTGATTTTGTGGTTTTTCCTATGGTCAATCTAGAAGGAACGCAATCGCATAATTTTTAGAGATAAAAATCTCTTTGTAGCAATCCTGATGGAAGAAATTTGATGTCATCCTAAGGAAACCATAAATAGAAAAATATTTCAAAACCTAGAAGAACAGCCATCCCCTTAGGAAGCAATAATTCTAAAGTCTTTTGACCTTGATTACCTTAGTGATAAGATCCTCAAACCCAGAGAAAGTCATATAAGGACGGGCGCTACAGTGTGGCAGGTGCCCCCTGAAGGTTTCTGGAAATTGAATTTCAATGGAGCATTCAAAAGAAACCCAAGAAAGGTTGGTGCCAAAGGATTCATCAGGGAATAGAAAGGTAAGATACAAAGGTTATATTTCATTAACATGGGATAAGACACAAAAAATGTAGCAAATTTCCAATCCCTAGAGTAGGGATTGGAAACGTTGTGACAGGAAAGGAAGGTGAATGCAATAGTTGAGGATGACTCAACTCTATCCATTCAAGCAGCACATAGACTAAAATGTGTAGCTCCGATGAATAAATTCATGAGGAATTGGAATATTGACCAAATAATTCAAAGGATTAAGGATCACCTCGAGGAGCTAAAAATAGCATAATTCACCTTAGTCAAACGCTCGTCCAATCATTAGGGGAATTTTGAGGTCTAAAATGGGCCTCCTAAGGAAAATGTGCAATCAAAATTCACTTTATGAAAACCAATAACATTTTAGGGGATTACATCATCCCTAATGGTTGAGGTGGCATTGCTTGAGTTAAAGGTACTTACTTGTCACATTCTCAATGGTGGATAAAAACTCATGGTTAACCATGGTAGTGCTTTAAATAATTTTAAAGTCATAAAGTAAAGTACTCAAAATAAATGTCGTTTCACACTTTTTGAATAAAATATTATTATTGTCATATCATAATTTCTGAAAGAAACAATGCATATCCCTACACAATCTTCATGTATTTACACATTTTTAAGTCTGCTTGATTTTTTGATTTGAGAGAAGCTAAGATGCCCCAACCTTCTATGCCATAGCCAGTTTTCTGAAGATTTACTCAAGTAACATTGTTCTTTGCAGTTCTTTAATACATACAGGTTGCTTGGAGTTCTTTTTCCTTTTATAATTGTTTTACCTGTATCAAGATCACGTACCACACATTCTTTTGAACTAAAGACAACTTCGGTTCCTTGATCACACATTTGACTTACACTTAACAAGTTATGCTTTAATCCATCCACATACATGACTTCATTAGCTTTCACCTTTTCTTTTAGAAAAATAGACCCTTTTCCCTTAATGACCGTAGGAGTATCATTTCCAAATGTAACATTCTTTTCCTTTTCTAGAGCACTATATGCAAGAAGTTTGTTTTTATCACCTGTCATGTGTCTTGAGCATCCACTATCAATGTACCATTGGTTTTCTTCATCTTCTGCAAATAACGCTATGCCACAATTTTCAACCTGTAATTCCTTCTTCTTCCATACTTTGGAGCTTGAAGGAACATGTTCTTTTGGCTGAACTTTGCTCCTGCATTCAGATTCTTCATGGCCAAAGTTATTGAAATAAGCACATTCAACTTCATTTTGAAGAGGAGAAAAGTTGTTATAGGTATTCTTCTTTGTTTCAATATCAATCCTTTTCTTTCTTTCTTCTCTTGTCATGATGGTTTTATATGCTACACATTGAACAACTTTATGACCAAAATTGTGACATGAGAAACATTTTCCATTGAAGAAGAAATTTCTATGATCATAAAATCTCCTTCTTGAATTTACCTGTTGATTGGTGTTTCTTTGAAAGATATTTCTGTTAGTGTTCTTTGAATTGAGATGATCATGCTTTACCTGCAAAGATTCTTTATTCCCTTTTTGAGTGGCAGCATGTTGTATACCAGCAGTAGCTGCTTTTAGATAATTTGATGTTGAAGCCTGAGAAGATTCTCCGATATATCCAAGACCTGTCTTTATAAGGGGAGAATTTTGTACCTTGATAATCTCATCTAAGGTTTCAGATCCTTTAGCAAATATAAGATTCAGAGTCTTTACTTTCTCAAGTTCTTTTCTTAGACTTACTACTTCACATTCTAATTTCTCATTGTGTTTCTCTTTTTCTTCAAGCTGATTTTTCAGAGTTTCTATGATTATTTTACTCTCTTCTAAGAAAATTTTGAGTTGATTGTTTTCATCAAGAAAATCATTGTCTTCTAAAGCATCCACAAAAGTATCCTTTTCTTCTCTAGATTCTTTTTCAAATGCCATGAGAAGTCTAAGATCTTGTTCACATTCTTCCTCACTATCAGATAACCCATCACTGTCTTCATGAGTATAGTAACTTTTTCTAGTGCTGTAATGATTCTTATTCCTTCTTACTACTTCCTTCCCCTTTTTATGTGTTTATTTATGAGGACACTTAGTAGCATAATGACCAACTCTTCCACAATCAAAACATTTGAAAGGAAGCTTACCTCTGAACCGTCCTGTGCCAAGTTGAAGTTTCTTTATAAAGTTTATCTCATCTTCTTCTGAGATATATCCTGATCCTTCTGTTTTTTGTACTTCCTTCCCTTTTGTAGAAGTTCTAAAGACTACTTCTTTGACTTCAGATGGTCCTCCTCTTCTCATTTCATATGCAGTTAGTATGTCATGAAGTTGCACCATAGTAAGATTTTGAAGATCCTGCTTTTCTTCAAGAGCAAAAACTTTTGACTCAAATTTTGCCGTTAGAGATCCTAAAATTTTCTCAACCAGAGTAGATTCGGTTATTGTTTCTCCCAGATTTCTCATACGATTTACAATATCATCAAGACGTAAAAAGAATTTTGTAATGCTTTCCTCATTATCCATTTTTAGATTCTCATATTGAATTCTGAGAGTTTGGAGTTTAGCACTTTTTACCTTTGCATCACCTTCATAACTTAGAATGATTTTGTCCCATATTGCCTTTGCTGTATTCAGCTGCATGACTTTGACAAATTTTGATTCAATCAGACTTCCCAATAGAGCATTGATCGCCTTTGCATTGGTTTCATAGTTCTTTCTTTCTGTCGAATCTGTTGGTACTGCAGCTGGATATTGATATCCTCCTTCAACAATTTCCCATACATCTGCTCCCAGAGACTGAAGATAGGATCTCATCCTTGTTTTCCAGAAGATTAAATTGTTTCCGTTAAAGAGCGGAGGCCTGATAGATGTTGTTCCATCTTGATTACTCATCTTGCTTGATCTTCCTTCTAGCAGTTAAGATTTTTCAGAAGGACCTGCTCTGATACCAATTTTTGGGAAAAATACTGAGAGGGGGGGGGGGTGAATCAGTATTTAGGGCTGAAAACTTTTTCACTTTTTCTTTCTCTTAAAACCATATGCTATTTTATAGAATCCAATGTGTATGTCCAGAGATCTTATTATGTATTTTATCAGATGTTTAGTAAGCAGTAAGTATGAACAAGATACCAGAACAAACCATCAAACATAAGCCACACATATGAACACTAGTATTTAAGGTGGAAACCCAATTTGGGAGAAAACCACCATTGCTGTTATCTCAGCCTTCAATATTTATTATAAAGAAAAATTCTTACAATTTATGCTGGCGCAGACTTATACCAGCACGCAGGCACCTACCTGCAGAAAGGCTACAACCTTCTCTCGTTTACCAGCTACCACTGGAAGGGAGCTACAACCCCCTCACTGAAGGCTTCGACCCTTAGCTCTACTACGGACCACGTTCCATCAATTTCCATACAACATACCTTGCAGGCCACCAGATTTATTCATTTTCTTCAGTACACTCGCATCAGTTCTTCATGATTTCGTCAGTCGATCAAACCAGAGATTCATCATCGTCAGATCATTATATCCATGGGTGCATCGTAGATTCAGATTTATCAATTAAGAACAGAGTTCGTCCATGCAGTTATTCCTTGTAGAAATTTATTCATTCACCACCCTTACGCATGCACACCTCTTACTCTATTTCTCTTCTCCTTATATAGTTTTTCCTTTAGTAAAACCATGAGTCAAAACCTCCAAACTGTTGATGGTATTCCTTCTTTTATTGGAGTTTTATTTATCAAATTCTTGGAATTTGATAAATAAACATTATCCACAACTTTTGGCAATTTAAATTATATTTACATTAATCACCAGCGCTTTTATCAAATGGCTTTTAAATCGAGCAATATAAATTAAACTGGGGCCCATCACTAACAATCGATTCGATCGGAGGGCTCACGTTTCATCACGCCGCAACATCCAATCTGACAGATATCGCTTGGGAAACTTGCACGGGAAATAACGCGCGATGGCGCGCCGTACTTGTGTTATTCTTCACGCACTTTCCGAACACAGCCACCGTCCGATGGAATCTTCCGAGATCAACAATATATATCAATATCGCTGGGCATCCTAGGTCGAACGATAACGCGTGACGGCGTGCAGTGGTTAAGAGATTTTGTGAAAATGTATAGGGACGCGTGTCACCCGTTCTATGGAATCGGAGCTAACCTCTTGAATACCGCTCAACCCGCAAAAGAGGTGCGATAAAAACCAGAAACCGCTTTCACTGTTCCTTGTACGGTTCCGCCTTCAAGGTTCCGCCCATTCTTCAATGTATTATTATAATTAAGTTGCGCTTTAATGTTTTTCCTTTTATTAAAATTCCATTGCTAAGTTTAACGCTTTGTTCACAATTTCGTTTGAGTCTTTTAACATACATTCTTTACACCGGTTGCTGCCTTCCGACCTCGACACAACACAATGTCACTCTCTCTTCAATTCTGCTATGATATATATAATATATCAACCTTCCATTGCATGTTCTGAGTTCTATCCTGTCGCAGTTCCGCTCCTAACTACACATTCAAGTTCTTGATTCTGCAAGCTGATCATTGTATTGTGATCCATCGCAATTATAATCTTCGCTACATTCAAAACCATCATATCTTTGCAACCATTAATTCCTTCAATTTATACACTAAATCTTTAATTTCGAATTCTTGCCACAGGGTTTATGATGTTTACGAACAATGATTCATAGTTGTTCACAAGGACTCAACTATCCTTCCTTCTGAATTCTATCAAGAATATACATATAATTCACAAAGAATGCAGAACCTTTTTCTATTTGATGGCCTTTTTATTCCTATACTACTTGTCCCTACTCCTTGACTGATATTGTTCTCTGTAGCTCAAACTGTAGATGCACTCTTTCTCTGTTCTTCTCTGCTACATGTCTTTTCTCTGTTCCTAGTTACAGTTTCAGATGCCAATTCCTTTGCCACTTCCTTTTCCATCAATGACAATATTTCCAACAGAACCCATATTTGTTTATTCATAAATATTCTTAATAATAGAACCCTCCAACAGCGAGATATCGGTTTTCCCACATTGGGTTTTTCCGAGGACTATTTATCCAGAAATAAATGTGTCACTTTGTCAATGTGTGCATGTGCTTATTCTAGATCTGGATTGGTAGATATATGTTATGTGTTTTGCTTCAATTTTAACTTGAATTTATTCAGTTAATAACTTTTTTAAGTAGGAGGAGCATAACTAAATTAACAGTAAAAATTTATGCATAAGATATAAGATTCAAAAATTTCTAGAAAGGATTGTGTGCCTCTGGATTTTTCCTATATATCCTAAGGAGGGGCACTGCATGGGAGGCATATTGACAAATTTAAATGAAACGAAGGGGAGTAGAATGGAAGGAAATTTTGGTTATCATAGAACCGTGGCAGCCAAAATAGCTATGGAAAGAAATGGTAATGGGAGACCAAGGGAAAGGTCGAGAGTGGAATCTGAAATATCAACAACTGGAAAGAGAAGTATATTAGAGGAGGAAGTGAAGGAAGCCCCTCTCAAATATCAGGAAATCGTCCCAGATCAAAGAAAGTAAATTATTAAAGTCTGGGAAAATGAAGTGGGGAGGCTACGAAGGAACACCCCGGATGACAGGATCAAAGAGGAGGTTGACTGGATAATAGATATGGGAAAACCCCGTACGAGACAGACAGTATATCAAAGGACTCTGGAAATGGCTTGGCACATTAATACTTCAGTGATAAATCTGCAGGAAGAAGAATTATAAGAAATAATCAAGCGTATGATGGAATACCAATTACAGATGAACGCAATTGATCAAAGGTTGAAGGGGATCGAGGAGGAACTCCATATGGTGGTCAACATTGAACACTTGCAGGATAATTGCATTGGAGATATGAATAATATATTTTCAATTTACTTGAATTATATCCATAAATTGGATATCACTCTACGGCAGGGACTTGGAGATCTAGTCAAATTAACGAAATACAAGGTCAAAGAGGTAGTGGGAGCCTGCAGAAAGACATCGGTAATGAAAATAGCGGGAGAAATAGTGGTAGCCACAGAAACCCCAATGGATTAATCTACACCTATGTCTAATTCAGGTGTGGAGGATACTCCACCGTTGTCCCTCTATAAATGATTATATTTATGTTTTTTATTTTGCTATATTTTTTCAATAGGCTGGGAAGGCCAAAGCATAGTAATAGAATAATAGGCAGGTTTGTAGGTCTAGAATAGAAATTAAATTATTCACTTAGACCTCCAACATGTTGTAAATGTTTAAGTAGCAATAGAAAAGTATTTTTTGTTGAAATACTTAGGGGATGCCATAGATATAAAATTGTTTTGGCAAGTTTATTTAAATTTTGGAACGAGGCTTTATTTTATTGCAACAAGTCTGGTTTCTAGTATGGAAGACTAGCAGAGTCTTATGTAAATTTGTGTTTTGTCGTAATATAAGGTGGTTACTCTAACATACAAAAAAAATACATTAAAAGTTAAGACCATAATAGTGGCACGTGATATAAAACATAATGTAAAATTTTACTTGTCGCTAAATGCCAAAGGCTTCAAGTAGTCATTGATAAACAAATTCAACCCAAACATCAATTGTCAATGGAGAAAACAGGCATGCGCTCACACCTTTCTCCAAGGTGAAAATATAGCAATGGTATTTTATTTTTATATTAGTGTGTAATATGCAAATTTATTCTGAAGAACATAGAAGTCTACGTAAATTCACAACTATTGATGATCGTTGTTCTAAAGAATGCTACGTCATTAAGACATGAAGTGGAAAACAATCAAACAAATGATTTGATAGTAGGGATAATTAATTACTTCTTGGAGGAATTCTATGATAGTTTCTGAAAAATTGTGGGGATCGACCTTTTTTTTCACCTTCATAGGTCTATCAAAATTATCATGGAAATACTTATCACCCCATGCTTCATCTTCTTTGACTATGGCAGTTTCATTGACTTCACTTTCGAGATCATGATCCAAATAATTGACATAAGTATATATTGGATAATAAGAGACGAAAGGATCCATGTATGCGTAAAGCTTTCAAATCTAGTTAAGATAGTGGTCATCATCATTGTTGTTTCATACAACCTTGTACTGTATGTCGAAGATGTTCCCAGCTCTCCAATGAATATTATTAAGCTTTGTTAGGTGTTATTATACTTTTTTATTGTTTCATTAGGCTTTCTAATTGAATGTTACACCATGATAGTGGGAAATGGCTTAGAGGATGAGGAAGGCGCCGATAGCAACAACTTTGGCATGGAGGCGAGCTCAAACCCGTGACCTGCGAGTCAGCTAGCAGTGAGGGTTTTTGCATGCTCATGGTTCTCTACGTACCACCTGACCCCATTGCTTCCATCATCTCAATGGGTGCTCTGACCTTTCTTTTTCCACTATTTCCACTGCCAACGGAGTTGACCCTCGATCAGCAGTTTCCCGATTTCACTAACAGCCTATGGTTTGACTATGGTTGGGGTAATGGACGAAGAACTCCTCAACTATTCTGATGACCCTTACTCTTCTGTGGACATCTGGTCTCTCTCTTCCTTATTTTCATCGGTTATGCCCATTTCATAGCCGATCATTTCCACTTTTCTGCATGTTTCATCGCCTTGGTTATCTCCCTATAAACCTGCATATTCTTGCCCCATCCTAGCTTTCGACACCTTCCTGGTTCGTGAGCTCTCCACCGCTCCCCCTGTCATTCTCATGGCTACTGATTTTGATCAGATTAGCTCTTCAGACCTCTGACCACCTTCCCCATATACCCTCACCTTCCTTGCACATTCCCTCCCCCCTTCATCCTCAGATATTTTGGGCACAAACCCTCTGTCTTCCTCCCCGCTGCAAACCCTTCCATCCTTCGAACCTCACCCATTTACATCTGACCCTACTTATTTGTCTAACCCTCTAGCGCCACTTTCATCATCTCCAACCCCTCGTACCACCCTGACTGTCCCCTATCCCCCATTTGGTCGCTTCAATGTCAACTTCTCAGATCTAAATCAACCACCCTCCTCTGCTGCGACCTCTAACCCCCCCTCCTCGGAGGCCTCAGAATCTCTCTCCACACATTCCCCCCCCCCCCCCCTCGCCCATGCAGCCAAGCGTACCAAGTGTGTTAAAGCCTGCAACCGTGGCAACCAACTCACACTTAGTGAGGGCATCCAGATGGCCAATGTTCTAGGTGCAGTAGAAAATTTCTTGGTTGGAAGGGTCTGCAGCAGGAACTACAGTGCTAAGAGAATCTGGAAATGGGTCTCGGAAATCTAGGGTGGCTCGCTGCAAGAGCTACCTACTTTTTACACCCTTACTAAGGGTTGGTTTTCCCTCCATTTCACCTCGAAGGATCCCACAGACTGGGTTCTGTCACAGTTTTGGCACATTGAGCTTGCTCCTGTTCTCCTCAAGAGATGGAGCCCTTTATTTGACCCTGAATGCGAGCAGCTTTGGGCTGGCCCCATCTGGGTTTGACTACCTGGTCTCCCATTACATCTTCGACAGGAGGACATTTTGACCAGCATCGGAAACATTCTGGGGACCTATCTGGACCACGACCGCTCCTACATTGAGACTGGAAATATGGAATTTTCCCGCATACTTGTTCATTTGGACACCTGTGAGGGAGTGGAGGAGACTTTTAAAATCCATTGGAGGAACACGACATGGGTCTAGATCATAGACTATGAAGGTGTTCCATTCAGGCACAGACATTTCCATAAGTTGGGTCATGTTTATAAATATTTTCCATTTCTGAACACTCCTTCTACAGCCCCCCAAACAATCGGCAATCAGATCTTTCAGGACCCGATTACAATCTCTCTGAAGAGACAGGCACAATTATCTAGCTTCCTAATGACTCCACAAGACGCTCCATCCTCGGGGACTGCCAAAATAGATGTCTCTCATGTATCATCTATGATTACTCGATCTATGACCGCAGCGACATATTCTGGGCACTGTCCAGTTCTGGTATTTCCTCTCCTCCTCCTCTCTCTTTTACATCCTTATTATCTATTCCTGTAATGCATTTGTGTACTAAATCTCATTTGTTTGGTATTCACGTGTCATCTGTGGTATCCTCTACCAGCAACTAACCTTAGGTTTTCTCTCCCGCCCCCCTACCGCGCCCCCCCCTCCCCCCCCCACCACCCGGCCTCCCCTACCATCCCCCCTGCCTCCTCTCCTACTATGGAGGCAGATTCATCTGACGCCACCTCCACCCACTCCTACAACCTCCGTCCTCAAACCACTGCACCTGTTGGCCTGGGATCCTCCCATGACCTATCTCTCATCCATGCCAAACTTCCCAGAGGTCGACACTCTAATATATCCAAATCCATATTGCAGGTTGGCTTGGATGTTGCTATCAGCAAAAAATTCTCCATAGAAGGATTTCTTAGAGAAAGACACACCCTCGTCTTGGTTACCAAATGAAATGCCTCTCTTTCAATTTGAGAGGGCTGGATAGTCCAGCTAAGCGCCTCGCTCTTAGGCACCTACATGAATCTTTCACTATGGACATTATGCTCCTAAAAGAGGCCCTTGCATCATCTGAGTCATCTATCAACACTCTCTCCACCATCTTTCCCTCCTGGACCTTTCATGCCCAAGATGCCAGGGGGAGATCTGGAGGAATCTCTCTGGGTTTTAACCCCGGGACCATTAAACTCATTAACTGTTGGGGTCGGGAAGGCACAATATCTGCAGATGTCTTCTTAGAAGGACTAGGCCTGCAATTTCAAAACATCAATGTGTATGGCCCCTTTCAACACCGTCAGAATTTATGGTTCACTCTTCTTCAAACTTCTCTTCTTCGGGATGAGAACGTCATCTTAGATGGAGACCTAAATTTCACTCTTGGTATTGTTGAATTCTGGGGTGCCAACACTCAAATGGATCCACTCACTGATTTCTTCAGGCGTTAGACCACTCTTCATCATTTGGTGGATCCCATTATTTCCTCCCCCTCTCTGACTTGGCGTAATCGATGAACTAGTAATGCCATGGTTTCCCGTAGACTAGATAGATTCCTCATCAAGGAGGAAATCATTCAGAATTTTGGCTCCTACATACAATGGGTCAGATCAGGGGGCATATCTGACCACTACCCCATCTACCTTGAACCCTCCGGTGCATCTCAATTACTAGCCACTCCATTCAAGTTCTTCTCTGTGTGGCTACAGGATGAGGATTACATTACTAAGGTAAAACATTCATGGAAACACGCTCAGCCTCCAACTGAACATACGACCTCCTCCCTCTTTTCATACAAAATACATATTATTAAGTGGATGACCATTGATTGGGCAAAGGAAAAGAGGAAATATAATGACCAAGACCTTATCAAGATTGAGAAAGAGATTGAATCACTTGAGGACCCTTCTCATGGGGGCTTCTCATATGATCTGCAAAATAACACCTCATTAAATTGGAAAGAGGGCGGCTAAAAATCCTAAAGGATAGAGATGAAATGTGGAGGCTAAAAATCCAAGCCATCTGGGTTAAAGTAGGGGATGAAAACACAAAAAAATCAGCAATTTTCTAGAGGTAGGAAGGCCATAAATACTATATGGGAGCTTGAAAACGAGGATGGCACAACTGCTTCTACATTTGAAGAACTTGCAAATAAGGGCATCACTAATTTCATAAACCTCTACAAGGCACCACAGCATATCACTCCGGTGGAAACCATCTAGGTCACTACCCTCTTTCATAGATATGTGAACCAGGACACTACAGAGGAACTCTATGAACCAGTCACCACGGATGAACTGGAGGTTATTCTAAAATGCTTCAAGAAGGAAAAGAGCCCAGGACCTGATGGATGGTCAGTTGAATTATATCTTTCTTTTTTTGATCTTCTGGGACATGAATTACTGCATGTCGTGGAGGATACAAGGAAAACAAGCTACATATATGATGCCTTCAATTCCACCTTTATTTCTCTTATCCCCAAGACCGGTCATCCCTCCTATTTTAAGGATTTTTTCCCAATATCTTTATGCAACTACATATATAAAATCATGGTGAAAATAATTGCCAACAGACTCAAGCCTATTCTTTCTAATCACATCTCCCCTGAACAGTTTTCTTTTATGGAGAATAGATAGATCCATGAAGCCATTAGAGTCACACAAGAGGGTCTCCACTCTATGCACACAAGAAGATAAAAGGTATGATTATAAAGATTGACCTTGAAAAATCTTTTGATCAGACTATTTGGATCTATATCTATATGCTCCTCACACACCTCGACTTCCCCAATCCAATGATTAACTGGATTATGTGTTGTATCAACTTAGTCTCATACAGTTTCCTCATAAATGGGGCTGCCAAAAAAAAAAAGCATGCAGAGAGAGGCCTCAAACAGGGATTCTCTTTATCCCCACTCCTCTTTCTCCTAGTCATGGAAGGACTTAGCAGATTCCTGATTGATGAAAGGAACAGGAGCAGACTGAGGGGCATCAAGATCATTGAAAATTGCATACTGACTCATTTATTATTTGTGGATGACATTATAATCTTCATGAATTGATCCATTGGTGATTCCACATTGGTGAACTTAGTTTGTCAACTCTTCTGCAAAGACACTAGCATGTCTTGTAATAAAATCAAAGCCACAATCACCTGTCATGGCTTCTCCCCACATGAGTCTTATTTTTCACAGCATCGGTTTCCTTTTAATTCGATCAGATTTGAAGATGGCCTAAAATACCTGGGATTCCACCTCGAGCTTGCCAACTACAAATCTTCATATTGGACATGGTTGATTGCTAATATCGACAAAATTCTAAATGATTGGTACCATCGATGGATTTCTCGGGCTAGTAGGTTAGTCCTTATCAATTCTGTATTAGAGGCCATCTCGGTTTATTGGATTTCCTTAGCCTGGATACCAAATCATACTCAACGGGATACAAAAAATATGTCAGAGGTTTCTATGGAATGAGGCTAAGGAGGGACATACCTTTGCTTGTACCAAGTGGGCACTCATTGCCCTTCCATAAAGATAGGGTGGTTGGGGCATTAAAGATCTACACTCCTTTGCAAAGGCTCTGGCTGCAAATTTGGGTTGGCAAGCCCTCATTGAACATAACCTATGGACCAGGGTTGTTACACAAAATTATATTTACCCTCTCTTTCCACTCGATTGGATCAGAAATGTTCCAGGACACAGATTCAACATCTCTACTATATGTTGGGCCATCCTTTATTCAATTGAACACATTACAAATGGACTCTCCTGGAAGGTGGGCTCTGTTACATAGGTTCGTATTAGTAGTGATCTGTGGTCCATTCATACTCTTCATCAAGTGGAATATAGGGAACATACTAATATTTTCTCCCAAAGATGGCTGACCCTCTGAGACCTACACATCCATCCACAATGGGAGGAGACTTGGACACACTACCTAAATGCTCTATCGAAATCACATGTTAGAATCACCGACAAAGAGGAAGAAATCATATGGATGATCTCCAAACATGGTAAATATACACCTAAGGAGGGCTATATACACATTTTTGATACACATCATCCTTTGGTTCAATGCTCATGGTGGAGTTCACTTTGGAAACTCAATTTCCTTGTAAAATCTATATTATCGATGTGGTGTATACTCTCAAACAAAATACCCACTGGGGCACACCTTCAACTACGCTCTCACATTGGAACCACCAGATGTATATTATGCATGATGGAAGAGGAAGACATTGAGCACCTATTTCTTACCTGCCCTGTCATCCAAGCTTTTTGGACTCACATCCTTTCCACTCTCAACCTAGACTTAATATGGGAGGGTCATACTATTCATTTGGCTTGGAAATCCTGGTGGCAATCATCCAATCCCCAAAAAATCTTCAATCTTCCCACATTAATCTATTGGGGTATTTGGCTTGCACGCAATTGTGTTATCTTTCAAAACATAGAGCCCACTTGGAACATAATTTCTGCACACATATCCTCTATATATCACCTGATTCCGAATGACCCTCCCCAACCCACCCCCCGAAACATCATTCCTAAGATCATTGAATCCACATTTCCATGGGCATATTTTGATGGTTCGGCACAACTAGATGGTTGTGGGGGAGGTTTTCTAGTACACCTATCTGAACTACACTTCTTCAAAATAAAAATTGGCCTCGGTAGAGGTACAAACAACTATGTTGAAATATCCTGCCTCCTTGCACTACTACAATTTTCCATCACAAAACACTACAACAAACTACAGATATTTGGCGACTCTAAAATCATCATTGATTGGTTCAACCAGCATTTTGCATGTCACGTGCACACACTACAGAACATCTTGGATGAGGTATATCAACTCAAAGCACATTTTGATTACATCTCATTTCAACATATTTACAGGGAGAGGAACATGATTTCCAATCATTTATCCAAGGAGGCATCGAACTTATTGAGGGATCAATGGGAGATCCAGGAGCATAATAAACACCTATTCTACCCATTTTTCCATCGACCATTTGAATATTAGAGACAAAGGGCCATGGGAACATGATTTACACCTATAGATGTTACAACACTATGATATATGTTTTGGGATATTACATGCTAAATTATTTTTTTCCTATGTATTTAATACTTGTTATTTTTCCATATGTACATATTCAGCAGTATTATCTATAAGACTTTCTACTGAACACATACTATTTTTGGTTCTAATTTTATCAAGGATGTAATTGAATCAAACAGTTTCTAGTTGATATGAATATGCAAAACGCATATACAACATGTAAATTTTCTTATTTATAATGAAAGCTATGATTTTTTCTGAGGAAAAAAAATTACGATTGTTTGTCTAATTAATTCTTGAGATGTTACTTTTTAGGAATATGTTCAATTATTGAAGTGAATTGCATTCCGTTAAATGTAAGTTGATGTTGAACAGATGAATATGAGAGTGAGGGGCAGCCTCTTAGTGTAGCATGCATCATCGTTTCCATTATTTTGTCTTCCATTAATTTATTTTATAGAGGGTTGTGATTTATCTCAAAACTAGTTATGTCATTTTTGTTTTTAAATTTAATTAAAAATAAATTTCAAATGTCCAGAATAGTCATGAAACTCTTATTTTTATTGTTACTTTACTATTTTTTTTTGCTACATGATTTTAAATATAACTAACCCATATATTAATTCTTTTAATAATTAATATAATAAAAATAATTTTAAATCAATTTGTAATTTTGCTAATTTTATGATTTTTTTTATCTTGATAATGTGAGATATATCATGAGGCAAATGTCACGATACTTACTATGAATTGATGTCTATTGGTGTTTACCACATTTAATTTATATAGATGCACTAGTGTTAAATACATTTCCAAATGGAATAAGAGATAAGTTTAAAAGAAATTGTGAATTAAGAATAAAATTATTTTAAGATCAATTTATTTTCAATGTTGTTAAATTTAATTTTATTTCAAAGTATATTAAAATATATCAAGACTAAAATTATAACAATTGTTTTTTTAATATCAAATTTCATTTTGTTAAAATTAAATTAATAATGTAATATATCTTTTCCAATCTTATGTATATGGAGAAGGATATTCTTATGATTTATTGTGATTTGAGTTTATTCTACCTACATATTTTTAAAGAGGAAGATCTAATTACAAAATTAGCTTTAGTGAAACTTAGTTGTTAAATTCTTATTATTTGGTACAATTAATAGGATGTTATTTTTTTTCATAGCACTTCTGTTGGGCCATGTGAAACAATAATGGGAAATTAATTCTTATGTCTGTTCTCTTCGAAAGGTGATGGGGAAAAACTTACATACTAAAAATATCAAGAACTTTAAAAAGTAATTAAAATTGTACCACATCAAATGTTTCATTTTCTTCAAGGATTCGAATTCCTTAAATGGGCTCTTAATTAACCTCAAAATGATAAATTGGCATTTTTTACTTACTTAAAGGCTTGAAGTAAATTTGATGAGGTGGCCCCTTAACATGTTACATACGGAGAACTATCATGCTCTGGAATCAATGTATGCAGAAGAATGGGTGTATAGAAGGTTGAAATATGCGGGAATGAAGGAAGTGCGAAACTAAGATGTGTGGAAGTATGTTTAGGAGGAAGAAAATATGAATGAAATCATTCTTGATTCGTAAAATATCGTTGATATTCCACAGGATAGTTCATCACAACAAATCTGATAATATTATTTAAAAATCTGAATTCTAGACTATTACAATTCTATTAAATTTCTATATCTGTAGATTTTACTGTAATTAGTGCATGCAAGCGAATGGAAACTATGCAGAAAAAAAGAGGACGAAAAAATAAAATATCACACAAACACACATAAGACACAATATATGTTTTGGAATACCCTTTCGGGAGAAACCCCGACTGGAAGATGAGATCGCTTCGCTCTCTTTCTCTATTTGGAAATATGGTTGCATGTACAAAGAAGTATGGCTTGTGGCCTCTGGGTTGCTACAGTGCACAAATCCTCTTTGTGTGCTCCACCTCATATCCCTCTTTGATATTTTTTCTCGGATATGGAACAAATGCACTTGAAATAGTGGAATTCCTCTTCCTCCTAGTGGCATGATTATAATACAACCTGATAGCTTACTATTGGTTAAGTTTGACTACCTCAACTCTTAACCAGAGTTACAATATATACTCTTCTAAAGTCTTTTACAAAAAAATCATGTGGCTAGCCCCTTTTCCATGAATAATTGGGGCTGATGCGACATCCTCTTGAACCGTGGTGGTGAAAATAAGAAGGTCACCCTCTGTGTGGCATAAATTTTGCATACGATCTCTGATTGACACGCTTCTTGCGCCATTGGAAATATATTTGTGTATAGAATAGCATGAAAAGGAGAAATTCTAAAGTGGCAAATTTTTACCCCCAAAAAATTTTGTTTGATGCCTCAAAATTCTCTCGAAAGGTTTTAAAACTTGTTTTTCCAAACTAGGTATCACTAGTAAAATGGTCTCATGAGCTAATTCCTCTACTTTTTCCACTATGAATGCATCAAGATGGATGAAAATTAATATAATGATCCAATTCGGATCACACCTCCCCATTTTGGGATGATTTTGGTCCCCAAATTCTTCTACTGAATGAAGTGAGGGAAGTTGTATTCCACCTTCTCTCTCATGTACCATCTAGCTTTTCCTGGAAGTTGTCCCTTCAACCCACTCTACCAAAGGTCATGTTGCCCCTGTATTGTGACTTCAGAACTCTTATGAAAAAATGCATCTTCTGTCAACTTTTCTTGATCATCTAGTGCCAAATCCTCCACATAAGGTAGGACCTTTTCCTCTTCCTTTTCTGGCATGAAAGGCTCATAGAGGTTCAAATTCTCTACATTCAAAACTGATTAAATGTGCATATATAGTGGTAAACTAAGTGTATTGGCATTATCACCCACCTTTTCCATTATCTCAAAGGGACCATACCTTATAGCATTGATTTTATTATCAATCCCTTGCAACCTCTCCTTGTTCAACTGTAGCCATATTCTGTCTCCCACATTGAATGATTTCTCTATTCTATGCTAATCATGCTTGAACTTATACTTCTCCTGCGACTTCCATGATGCCAAGAATATCTTTATCATAAATGGAATATGGCCTCTCAATCGCCCTAAGATTTATACTTTTGAATGAAATTGGGTGTCTTATCTACAACAAAACATCCCATATCCCTTCTCTTGAAGCATCACATTCGAGCACAAACTACTCAGTGAAATCTGGAAGCTCGAAAATTGGGTAAGTGTTCATTACCTCCTTGCACTTTTCAAATGTGTGTTGAGCTTCCTCTATCCACCTGAAGGTAAATTTATTCATTAGATTTTTTAGAGGTGCAACCAACTGCGAATATCCCTGGAAAAATTGTTAATAGTAGTTTCCAATTCCAAGGAATCCTTGTAGATTTGTAAGAGTCTTCGGTGTTAGCAATATAGGATTGCATGGATCTTTTCTTGATGGACCTGCACCCCTTTCACGTTGATCAGATGGCCTAGATATGAGATCTCCATCATGCTAAATTCACATTGGATTCCCTGGCATATGGGTGAAAGCATGGAGTTGGGTTACACTTTGTGGTGAGAGAGAAAGCATTTGGGTAGAAAAAATGATGGCTTGATGAGCTCCTGAAGCACTAAAAAATCATCTCGATCGATAATTAAAACAAACTCCCAATAGAGCTCTTGTGTAACCCTAGGTTAGGAGCTTGATCGAGATTTAAAGCTCGATTGAGTTGTAAATATCAATAATGATATGCAATATTTAAAATTTTAAATACTCGATAGTTTAAAAAAAACAAATTTAATTATTAATTACATTTGAATAGGTAAATAACAATGGTGTGGATTAATTTCTCATTGCATTTCTAGTGCTTTGGTGTATAAATTTGAAAAAGGATTTTATCCCACTTGCAGTTGAAATTGTAATATACTTATATTTATAATTTGGTAAATTAAAAATTAGTTTTAAATATGATTTAAATTTTCAATGTTAGAATTTAAATAATAAATTATTATAAATATAATTAAAATAATAAATTGATTAATCATCAGAAAATTTATCAAATTGATTTACTAAATATAATATTTATTTATATGAATAAGTGTATCTTAGAAATGTGAATTTGACGTTGCTAGAAATGTATATTTTATAAAATTCACACTCACACGTAATGTAGTAATATCCACTTAATATTCAATAAAAGAAATGAGTGCAGTAATAATTAACGTAGTTGTAATAGTTGTAAGTTATAATAATATAGTCGTAATTGATGGAATGGTATTTGCGGTTATAAATATCTCTCAACCTGTAAAATGTGATTTCACTTAATTATGTCTTCAGTTTGCACAAGTGCGAAGTATATGTAGAAATTTTTACTCCTGACTTAGGTTTGCAATATATATTTCTAAAATAATAAAAACATAAGGAAATCATAAACTTTAAAATATTATTTGACTAATTTGAATTTGAGTAATCGAGATTTAAATGTGCATATGAAATTAATTTTTTAAATAATAATATTATAAATTTAGTTTAGTTTAGTTTGTTTTTTTATTTCTTTATTTATTATAATTCGGTTTATTTTTATTTAAATTCTCTATATAAAAAAGAAATTATAAAATGATTAAGTATAAAAATATGTTTTATTTAAAATTAAAACAATAAACAAATTATTGTTTTTAAGAATTTCAAAATTGAAAAAAGTTATCTATATATTATTATTATAATTTTCTTGGTAAAATAAAATAAAATTTGGATTTTCAATTAAGGAAAATTAAAGTTTGGAATATATTTGAATATTTATTAAAAAAAATGTAGAATAAATAAATTTTATGATTCGCTTATAGACAAGTTTTGAGAGGCTTTGCTTTTTTTTCAATAATTATGATAGCTCGATCAAGCTTTTGTTTAAGCACAATCAAGGATTTCTTAAACCCTTGATCGAGATATTTGAAATTTGAATTTCAAAAACTTGGCCAAGATTTTTAAGCACTCAATCGAGTTGTTGAGGGCCTACAAAACTGAGTTTTAACTCTTCTTCTGCAGATTTTTCTACAACACCATTTTTTACCCTAGCACAATTTTTTTCTTTAAGTGGCAGAGTTGATCATGTTGGATTCGGGAAGCAACCCTCTATCCAACAACATATGAGTTTGACATTTTCAAGTTCATATAATATTTTTTATCTAATTTCTTTTAAACATAATTCTTGAAATTTTTTTGGACGACTTTAAATAGGTTGAAAAAAAAAATTAATATAATAAAATAAACACAATGAAAAAAAAAAAAAAAAAGTACCACTATCTTTGTTTACGAGTCCTCTTCAAAAGGATACTCTTAGTTTTTCAATTTATTTAAATAGTTGAAAAAAACCTTATGTGAACACATGTGCCTGCAAAATGCAATTGAAATATTATTTCGCCAACTTCGAAAATAATAAAAAATATAATTTTGCATAAAAATATAATTTTTTAATATGAAAAAATTATCTCTTTCTGTATAGACTATATGTGTGTGTGTGTGTGTGTGTGTGTGTGTGTGAACGCATGCATATCTCTTAAGATGTGTGAAAATTTGCAAGGACAAGTGTTTCATTTAATGAAAAATTGACATATTGTACGACACTAAATATTTTTGCAAAAAATATCATTGGGAAAACAACATAATTCTCCACAATTTTTCTTTTTACTCTGAATCAAAATTCAAAGTGCTTATATGAATTTTGAGAGATTCAATTCGATAAAAGAGGAAAAACTTGAAATTTCATCGCTACATAGTGATTTCTCCTCCAATATTCCCAACACCTCATTCAAATGTCGCAAGTGGTCCTCCCAAGTCCAAATGTTATCAAAATATCACCAGAGAATAGCAATTGAAATTTTTGCAACTTCTTATTGAAAATATGGTGCATACATGACTATAAAGTTGCAAGTGTGTTGGTCAATCCAAGAAGCATGACCAAAAAATAGTAGTGACCATAATGGCATCAGAAAGAAATCTTGGGGATTTCCTCTCTTACCGTAATATGATTATACCCTAATCGAAGATCAATCTTTGAAAAATATCGATCCTAGGTACAAAGTACCTAATTTTACTTTTATTTTTGTTCAAGACCCAATATTCAATGCACATTCTCAAGGTCCCATCCTTCTTCTTGATCAATACAATAGATGAAGAAAATACACTAGAACTGGACCTAATGTACCCCATTTCTAATAACTCCTTGATGATCTTTCATTTTCCTCCTAGAACCTTTTTGGGTGCTTGTACAAGGTTGGTATCACTATTTTTTCCTATTTTCAAGCTCAATGGTATGCTTAAAACCCATGTCAAAGGGTCTAACAAGTGGAATGTCCCTAAATACGTTGTCATGTTTATTCAACAATGATCAAATATCAGCAAGACATTGTCAACTACTATTTGAAGGTTTATGTGATGTGATCAAGCACTCTATTACCCAAGATATGTCACCATGCTAAAAAATACTCTCCATCATTTTGGTTGTAACCACCCTAAGGGTGTCATTGTTCATACCCCTCAAATTCACCTTATGGTCATCATTAGGGGAATTTTGAGGTCTAAAATGGGCCTCCTAAGGAAATTATAAAATAATAGTGGAAATAATAAAATAATATTTCATTACATCATCAAATTTTAGAGGGAAAAAAAGAAAAAAAATTATTTTCTCAACTCGTATTTTCAACTTATCTCCCTATGGGTTTACTCAAATTTCAATCAGAAACACTCGTTGAATGCAGAATTTGATTCTTAATCCAAGGAGTACATATGCTTCATACTTTAGATGGACCCTGCTACACGAAAAATGAGAAATACATGAAAAAAATGTGATTGCAATCATGTTTTTCATGTATTTATTATTTTTCGTGTAGCAGGGTCCATCGAAAGTATGCAACATGGGTACTCCTTGGATGAGGAATTAAATTTTACATCTAACGAGTAAACCCTCTCGAAATTTTAGTAAAACCTTAGGGAGATAAGTTGAAAATACGAGTTGAAAAAGTAGTTTTATTATTTTATTATTTTTTAATATTTTTACTTTTTTACTCCAAAAATGGTGAATCATCCCCCATGGTTGACATCATAATCTTGAATCCTATTGGTTCTTATAAATTTTATTTTGGTTGTACATTTTTCTTAGGAGGCCCATTTTAGACCTCAAAATTCCCCTAATTATGTTATGGTGAACTCCATCTCCATAGTTTGGAAATTCTTCTAATCTCTTGCAATAGAGACAAGCCATTGAACACCCAACACATGAATGGTGTCATCCAATTCCACCACATAGAAATCATATGTTAGTGAGGATTTCCCCATATTTATCTATAGTAGTGGTACTTTCCCAGTAAACACCATCCACATCAAACCCCTCCAATTCCTCTGTATGAATTTTTTTTGGCTACCAATGCAAAGTCAAAAAAATTGTGGTTTGACCCATCATCAGTTAGAAAAATGACTCATTTTCCTTGAACCACTCCTGCGAACCCGAAATTATTATATCTAGGAGCACATGAGTGTTTTGAATAGTTCCAAATCTCCTTTCCACTGATGGTGGCTCCTCATCTAAATTTTAATGCCCATTGGCTAGAGTTGGTTCTATTTCTTCTTCATCGTCACTATTAGAGAGTACTTCTATATAGTGTGCCTTTAATTTTCCCATGCATATGTGACATGGTACCCAAGGCTCTTTGTAATTAAAACAAACCTTCTTGCTCCTTAATCCCTCTCAAACCTTATTATGTTTCTAGAGAAAGAGACGTTTGTATACAAATTTTCCTTTGGGAATTTCATCCTCCATATCTTGAGTCTTCATGATAGAATCCTAGACTTGTTGAACCCCTAGTTAAACTAAGAGTGGGGGTGAATCAGTTTAATACATTCATGGCCTTTTAAAACTTATTTGCACCTTCATTTCATAATCAAATTAATGTATAATGAACCAGAAATCTTAATATGTGAGCAGTAGGTATTAAGCAGATTAAATATAGAATATCAACACATAATAATTATGCACATAGACAACAGATATAAGTGGAAACCCATAAGGGATTAAACCACATATTATTATTGTTGTGATGCAAAGGCAAGCTCCAACTCCCTCTCACCACTAATTTTATGTAAGCTCCAACCTCTAGGAGGCTACTACCTCAAATTCTTCAAGCTGCAACTTGCAAGGAAGCTCCAACTCCCATCTATTTTCTGCAGGCTACAACCCATAGGAGGCTCCTAACTCAACTAGCTCCAACAGGGCATCTATCAAGCTACAACTTGAAATGGAAGCACCAACTCCCATGTATTTTCTATAGGCTACAATCCACAAGAGGCTCCTACCTCAACCAGGTCCAACTGGAAATATATCAAGCTACAACTTGAAATGGAAGCACCAACTCCCATTTAATTTTTTTAGGCTACAACCCATGGGAGGCTTCTACCTCAACCACCTCCAACTGGAAATCTATCAAGCTACAACTTGATATGGAAGCACCAACTCCCTTACACTAAAATAAAATCATATGTTGATTTAGTTGTATATCAGCTCTGTTTTTCTCCTTCTTCACTGATGTCCTTCTAGCCTTCAAATTTTCTTTATATCATCTCTGGATCTTCACAGCTTCTCTATCTGCTCAGTCTTATTCTTCCACTCTCTAACCCCTTTATGCATATGAAAATAACATCATTTATAGAGATCACTTCATAGTTGTTTGCATTCCATATGGGAATATGAAATGAACATGTATGACTCTTTGCCTTCCACCTTCTCATTTCCTTACTCAGCATTTCAGGATGTTACAACTCTATATACTCATTTCAGTATTTAATTGGAGTTTTTCTTTTCCTACGGAGACTTTCCTTTGCATAACAAAAAATATAAAATAAATAATACATTTACAGTCACAATCAATTATTTTACTCAACCCTTTCAGTTTCTTAGCTTTGCTAAGCGTTTCTCCTCTTCTGCTTGTTGTCTTTTTGTCTTTTCTGTTTCTGCAGTTATATTCCAACTTTGTTTCATAACTGCCCCTTTTAGCCCAACTCTTCTTTCGGTTCACCCTTTTTGTTTGCCTTACTGCCGCAACCCTGTTGTGCACGAGTTCCTGGTCCTTTGTTATGCGTTCATGTCATTTACTTGTGACCTATGGGGTATGGCCCACATAAATCCCTTTATAATGCAGTGGAGTCCAATTTCGGCGTTTGTTCCACATACATACATTTAGTGATAAAAACAGCATATCAAAATACATACTTAGCAATCAAACAACAAGTATATAACATACACGGAACAGGGCTATCGAGTCCCACAGTACCTTGAACCAATCACAATTCATCGCAAACACATGCCCGCAGGTTTCCCACTCTACCAATAGCGATAAACCATAAACCATGAAATCTACGATCTACGCTCGTGCGCGGTGCTGCTACGTGGACTCCCTTCATCACATCACATTGCGTGATCCTTACTGCATCGCAACCAAGACAACATACCTTGCGATGTCTTGAATTTAAACGCTATTTCTTGCAGGATGTGATGTTGCACAAGGTCAACATGTGTCCCTCCATTTAGCATCGAAAAAATTTAAGCTTAACTTGTGGTCGCCTTACTGATATCCCTTAAGCACTGCGATTTGTGGTATGCGGGTGACGTCCATGTCATCATGCCACATCACCCTGCCATGTCACCACCACATCACCTTACCATTTCATCATAAATTCCTACGATCTGTGGGGTCGGTGCCACGTCATCTTCCATGTCAGCTTGCCACATCACTGCCACATCACTCCCACGTTTTTTTTACGTCACTTCCAAGTCATATTTACGTCACTGTCACATCATCTTTGCTTCATTGCCATGTCATCTTTTCATAACTACCCGTACTTCACAATTTGCAACTTATAACCATTTAACTTAGTGGTTACCTCTATTTTTTGCAATATGCGATATTGCGTCATGCCAACATGTGTCCCTTCTCCACTTCGCATCACAAATGCTTTAACTTACCATGTGATGCCTTAATGCTAAACTCTCAAATGTTGCAATTTGTGAAATTAGTCCTGAAGCGATTTGATCTCCACCGTCCATCTCTCTCCCTCACTTTTGCGATCTAATCCTGGTCGTCCATTCACCTTCCTAGGAATTCTTCAAAGAATTATATGCCTTAGTCGATTTTTCGTTTGTTTACAATGTCTTGCTCTGTAACTCTAGTTTCTCCATGTTGTTCCTCCTGAGCTTGTTCCTGAGCTTGTATTTGTTATTGAATGTCATCCCGAGTTCTCACACTCGACATGCACCTTTTCATACTGATTAAAGCCCTCTCTGTCTCTCGGCTCTCACCTCTCTCTCTTGGCTTAATCATCTTTGTTTAATTGGCCTCTTCCTCTCGGTTCTCACCTCTCTCTATTGGCTTTATCATATTTTTTTAATTAGCTTCTTCCTCTCGGCTCTCACCTCTTCCTGCTTCTACTATGTGTAAGATCTTTGGTCCTCATTGTGTCTTGCAACTCCAATTGCCTTCTGTTGTGCGCTGAAGCAATTCACTGCCTCTCTACTTCATCCACTACCTATGTTGTCTATGCTTCTTTGTTGCCTCTGTCGACTTGCTGCCTTTGGTGCCTTCTTAGCTGCATTCACTGCCTCTGCTACATTCGTTGCCTCTCTACATTCATTGCCTCTCTGCTTTTGCTGCTTCTCTGCTACCTTTGTTTCCTCTCTGCTGCATTCGCTGCCTCTAATGCATTCACTTCCTTTGTTGCCTTTTCTGTCTAGCTACATTTGTTGCCTCTCTAATTTTGCTTCTTCTCTGTTGCCTTTGCTGCCTCTGCTCCTTTTCTGCCTTGCTTCTTAGCTATATTCGCATCTTTTATGCCTCTTCTAATAGTCTGATGTTTCTCCTTGCCTCTCTGTTGCTCTTCTACCTCTCTTTTATGCTTTCTTACTACATTGTTGCCTGATCTTATCCTTTGCCTTATTGTTGGTTCTTCTCTGCACCTTTGCCTTAATGATAGTTCAGGTGATGCTCCTTTGTGCTACTTTTCCATCAATGACAATATTTCCAATAGTCTCCCCCTTTGGAATTGATGGAAATACTCCAATACTTCCTCCCCCTTTTATTCTAAGAAGTGTATTTTCTTCCTCTGCTTTCTTTTCAGAATAGCCTTTCTTCTTCTGCTTGATTTTCCTCCCCCTTTGACATCAATGAAAAAGGGTTGCACATTTCTCATTGTAGTTTCTATATTTTCATTTTCTTTCTCTGAGGTGTGTTTAGGCCTTCTTCTTCTAATTTATACCTTGCTGGTCCAGAGTGGTGTACAAGAATTGTTGGGAGAATAATTTGGGAATCATTGCCTCCTTGCACTTGTATAAAGCTGATGGTGATGATAAGGACACTTCATAGAAAAAACTCATAAAATCGGACTTATATAATCATAGATGCATCATTGGAACAATACTAAAATACTGATAATTCTCCATACGACATATGAAGTCTTCTCCAAATATACTTCATTCTATATTATGATCTTAATCTGAGATACATATTTGTTGAGGAATATTGTAGATGGAATATGTCTTCTTCTACAATACACATCTATTCAAATAATATGATGCCAATATATCTTTTATATTTGAGGTCCACCTTTACTGCTAGATGTTGGTGATATGTTCTAGATTGCTGACAGCGATATTACATTAACAGTTGAAAGGCCCTTGATAGTGATGTGAACAATGAATCAAACTAGAACCTACAACTTATTGTAATATTAGACAATATATTTCAATCAAAGAGACCACATGACTTTACTACTGTACAGAGTACTTTAACAAACCCTTGAGGCTAGATAGATTCAATGCATTGGTCAGTATCACTTATCAAATATGCAATTTTATTTATGACATAAGGGGGTATGTATGTCAATGATCAACCTCTCTTCAATGGTGGCATACCAACAATTCCTTTCTGCTGAAGTAGGCTTTAGATTAATCAATAACAGACTCTTGATCTTCAAATGTAAGATTAACACAACTAGTACTTCATACTTCAGATACTTTAATTGTTCTATCATGATGATCTTTAGCAAAACATCTTCAAGTTGAAATCTTAGCAAACAGACTTCACACAGTTTTATGAATAATATTAAGAAAGAGGCCTTGAAGATAAGTATATACTAACTTGAGGAAGGCATGCAGTTATATCTAGAAATAGATATTGCTTCAATGCTCAATATAATACTTCAAGTGTAAACAAGATAATGATCCTTTAGCACTTTTATTGACCTTGTCATGATTTAATAATGCAGGTAACACTGGGTATACTGCCTTGATGTAATTCTGCCATAATACTCTGATCCTAAGGACCTGTACCATACCATTGCTCCACTAATAACACTTGGTATTCTGCTGATAGGTAGCCTACTTGTTCCAAATACCAATTGATACTAATTTTAAAATTCATGTAGTAATTTCACTTCATCTCACACATGCACCCATAGTTAAGACAACCTTCATAGTTTCTACTATTGAGCTCTCCAATGTTCTCAACAGCAATCATCAAAATACTAAACCTGATCCTAGCATCATTAGCCTTTTGATTATTCTGTCATTCTAGTTTAAAGGAATGTCATAGAATATTCCTTTCTAGACTGCTCCGGAATCATTGTTTCTATATATACAATTCAATTATTCTAAACATAATGATCTTCAAGAAGACATCTTCAATTTCTTTACTTGGAATCTACTAGGCCATACCACACATATTTTTATTACTCATTTTATTGTTTTCCTCCAAGGGGACCTTCTATAGATGAAAGATATAATGATATCATGATGATAACAATTTCTCTTACTCATCATTCTTAAATTTGATTCATTGTTAACTCTTGTAGTGTGATGCACAATGTGATCATCCTCTATGGATCTTTCCAGTTCTATATCTCAAATCATAATTTTTTTTTATTTTAACCATTCATCACTTAGTGTGATGTTGTCTTCTTTGCTTACATGTTCATGGCTGATGATCCCTCTACCACCATGGCTACTTTCTATCTTCTCTCCTTCCATCAATCATGTTGGCTATTGAATGCTTCAGGTATCCTTCTTACTTCTTTTTTTTTTGTATGATAATTTTCCTTTCCCTTCCTAGACTTTGAGTTGTTCTTATTCCAAGGAGCTCTTCTTAGACTACTTTTATGGGGACTATTTATGAACTGCTCTCCCCCTGGGATGTTGCTTCTTATATATTAATGGTTGGATATTTGTGTTTCTTCCTAGAGTAGCTCCCCCTGAGACTATGATCGATTCATTATGTTATTGAGGTAACAGGCCCCCCCTTTCTCTTTTCTTTCCATACTTTATTGGGGTTCTTCTTAATGTTTGCACTTCTTTTTTGTTCACATTTTTGTCTGATTTGATTGGATTCCATCATCTGTCTAGAGTTCTTTAATGTATATGGTAGCTTATAGTCTTTTGCTTTGTGACCAAGCTTGTGGCATGAATAACATCCTATTTTACCTAAGTAAGGTTGAGTTGATGTATGGCATTTTGTTCCCCTTTTTTAACACAATTTACATTCAACAAATTTATGTCCAAATTCATTACATGAAAAAAAGTAGCCATGGAATCGATTAGTGTACCTGGTGAAAGGTTGGCTCTCCATTTGTTTGCTTAAGGTAGTCTTTTCATTTTCTGCATCCTTTATTGGTTGGACTGGATTTACTTTGTCTTACAGTATGCTGCAATATGTCCAGGTTTGTGGCAGGAAAAATAAGTGATACTTCTCATGGGAGGAAATAACCTCCTTTGACGACTTTTGAATTTATTCAATTCATATTCAGGAGTGTATGGGCCTTTTGCAGCTGACTGTTTATTCCTCTCATTCTATGTCATTTCATGTTGTTGCTTGTTTCTATTAGTTTCTTTACAAATCATGTTCTTGTTGTCTTCTACTTCTGTAGGAATCTTTCGAGCTACTTCATTATCCTTTACAGCTTTTACAAAAATTATATTCTTGTTATCTTCTACCTTGGACTCACTGGTTTCTCCTTCATAGCCTATCCCAACCTTTATGAGAGGAGACCTTTGAGCATTTAGAATCTAGTCCAACTGTCTAGAACTTTTCATTTGTGGAATATTCATAATTATTTCAATTTGGGCCTTCTCTGATTTCATCCTCGGGCGTACCGCCTCTTCTTCCAATCTTCCACATTCCAGACTTTTCTCTCTTATTTGCTGCAATAGAATGTCTTCTACTTTCCTTGCTTCTTCAAGTTGTGCCTTCAGGCCAACAATTTCTTACTTATCTTCATATTCTCTCTCATCACATATTTGCACCAATGTCTTAAGGTTTTCGTTTTCATACTTCAATCTTTCTATTTCAGTCAAGGTTGTGCCAAGTTTGGCTTTTTCCTCAATTGTAATTTCTTCATGGTACTCACATCCATGGCACCCTAGCAAGTATCTCATTTGATTCACCTTTTTCCTTTTGAAAGGAATTTTTCTTCTTCTGGTTTATCTTCTCCTTCTTGATAATGCATCCACTAGTGACTCCTGCATGCATGAGATGTAATCTATTCCAGATTCCCTTTGCAGTGATTAAATCCATTATTAAATCAAGATCCTTGTTATGAAGACTATTATATATCACACATTTTTCCTTGGCATTCCACTGTTGTTCTTGCAAAGAGGGAGAGTCTGTGCAGTAACCATCACATGAAAACTTCCATACCTCCGGTTCATAGCCATTAAATATGTTTTAACCTTATCTCTCCATTCAGGAAAGTTTTTTGTATTTAACACGGCTACATTTTGATAGTCCATTACTCAACCAGATCTCCTTCAAGCTATTAGGCTTACACCAAAGGAACTTTGCTCTGATACCAATTGTTGAACCCTTAGTTAAACTGAGAGGGGGGGTGAATTAGTTTAATACATTCATGGTCTTTTAAAACTTTCTTTTAAAACTTATTTACACCTTCATTTCGTAATCAACTTAATGTATAATGAACTAGAAATCTTAATATGTGAACAGCAGGTATTAAGCAGATTAAATACAGAATATCAACACATAATCATCATGCACATAGACAACAAATATAAGTGGAAACCCATAAGGGAGAAAACCACATCTTATTATTGTTGTGATGCAAATGCAAGCTCCAACTCCCTCTCAACACTGATTTTCTGTAGGCTCCAACCTACAGGAGGCTACTACCTCAAATTCTGCAAGCTACAACTTGCAAGGAAGCTCCAACTCCCATCTATTTTCTGTGCGCTACAACCTAGAGGAGGCTCCTACCTCAACCAACTCCAATTGGACATCTATCAAGCTACAACTTGAAATGGAAGCAACAACTCCCATGCATTTTCTATAGGCTACAACCCACAGGAGGCTCCTACCTCAACTAGCTCCAACTGGACATCTATCAAGCTACAACTTGAAATGGAAGCACCAACTCCCATGTATTTTCTATAGGCTACAACCCACATGACGCTCCTACCTCAACTAGCTCCAACTGGACATCTATTAAGCTACAACTTGATATGGAAGCACCAACTCCCTTACACTACAATAAAATCATATGCTGATTTACCTGGATATCAGCTCTGTTTTTCTTATTCTTCACTGATGTCCTTCCATCCTTCAAATTTTCTTTATACCATCTCTGAATCTTCACAGCTTCTCTATCTACTCAGTCTTATTCTTCCACTCTCTAACCCCTTTATGCATATGACAATAACATCATTTATAGAGATCACTTCATAGCTATTTGCATTCCATATGGGAATATGAAATTAACAGGTATTACTCTTCCCCTTCCACATTCTCATTTCCTCGCTCAGCATTCCAAGATGTTACAACTCTATATACTCATTTCAGTATTTAATTGGAGATTTTATTTTCCTACGAAGACTTGCCTGTGCATCACAAAAAAAATAAAAAAAATAATAAATTTACAGTTAAATCAATTATTTTACTCAACCCTTTCAATTTCGTAGCTTTGTTGATCGTTTGTCCTCTTCTCCTTGTTGTCTTTTTGTCTTTTCTGTTTCTACAGTTATATTCCAACTTTCCTACATAACTGCCCATTTTAGCCTGACTCTTCTTCCACATTCAGCCTTTTCGTTTGCCTTACTGTCACAACCCTGTTCTGCAAGAGTTCCTGGTCCTTTGTTATGTGTTCATGTCATTTCTTTGTGACTTGTGGGCTATGGCCCACATAACTCCCTTTACAACGTAGCGGAGTCCAATTTCGGCATTTGTTCCACATACATATGTTTAGAGATTAAAACAACGTATTAACATACATACTTAGTAATCAAACAACGCGTATATAACATACACAGAACAGGGCTATTGGATCCCATAGTACCTTGAACCAATCACAATTCATCACAAACACTTGCCTACAGGTTTCCCACTATACCACTAGTGATAAAACATAAACCATGCGATATGTGATCTTCCCTCGTGCGCGGTGCTGCCACGTGGACTCCCTTCATCGCATCACGTCGCTTGATCCTTACCGCATCGCAACCAAGACAACATACCTTTTGATGTCTTGAAGTTAAACGCTATTTCTTGCGGGATGCGATGTTGCGCAAGGTTGACACATGTCCCTCCATTTCACACTGCAAAACTTTAAAATTAACTTGCAGTCACTTTACTGATATCCCTTAAGCGCTGCGATGTGAGGTATGTAGGTGAGGTCCATATCATCATGCCATGTCACTGCCACGTCACCTTTCCACATCATCATAAATTCCTACGATCTATGGGGTCGGGGCCACGTCATTTGCAACGCCATCTTTCCATGTCACTGCCACGTCATCGCCACATCACTACCATGTCATTTTTACGTCACTTCCACGGCATCTTTACATCACTTCCATGTCATTTTTGTGTCATTTCCACGTCAAATTTGTGTCACTGCATGTACTTCGCAGTTCGCAACTTATAACCGTTTAACTTAGTGGTTACCTCTATTTCGTGTGATCTGCGATATTGCGTTATGCCAACACATGTCCCTTCTCCACTTTGCATCGCATATGCTTTAACTTACCATGCGACGCCTTAACGCTAAACTCTTAAATGTTGCAATTTGTGAAATCACTCCTGAAGTGATTCAATCTCCGTCGTCCATCTCTCGCCTTCACTTTTGCGATCTAACCCTGACCGTCTGTTTGCCTCCCTTGGAATACTTCAAATAATTCTTTGCCTTATTCGATTTTTCGTTTATTTACACTGTCCCGCTCTGTATCTTTGGTTTCTCCATGTTGTTCCTCCTGAGCTTGTTCATTAGCTTGTCTTTGTTATTGAATGTCATCCCGAGTTGTCACACTCGATATACACCTTTTCATACTGATTAAAGCCCTCTCTGTCTCTTCGCTCTTGCCTCTCTCTCTTGGCTTAATCATCTTTTTTTAATTGGCCTTTTCCTCTCAGTTCTCGCCTCTCTCTCTTGGATTAATCATATTTTATTAATTGGCCTCTTCCTCTCGGCTCTCGCCTCTTCCTACTTCTGCTACGTGTAAGATCTCTGGTCCTCACTATGTCTTGAAACTTTTATTACCTTTTGTTGTGCGCTGAAGCAATTCGTTGCCTCTCTACTTCATCCTCTACCTCTGTTGTCTCTTCTTCTTTTCTAGCTTTGCCGCCTTGCTTAATTTGGTGCCTTCTTAGCTGCATTTGTTGCCTCTGCTACATTTGTTGCCTCTCTACATTTGTTTCCTCTCTTCTTTTGCTGCTTCTCTACTGCCTTTGTTGCCTCTCTGCTGAATTTGTTGCCTCTGCTGCATTTGCTTCCTCTGCTACCTTTTTTTCCTAGCTACATTCGTCGCCTCTCTGCTTTTCCTACTTCTTTGCTGGCTTTGTTGCCTCAGCTTCCTCTGCTCCTTGTTTCCTTGCTTCTTAGATGCATTCGCTTCTTTGCTACCTATGTTGATAGTATAATGCTGCTCCTTTCCTCTATGCTGCTCCTTTGCCTCTCTTTTATGCTTTCTTACTGCATTGTTTCCTGATCTGCTCCTTTTCCTTAATGATAGTTCAGGTGCTACTCCTTTGCGCTCCTTTGCCATCAATAAAAATATTTCCAACAAGAATCAATTTGGTTCAAATTTTTGAACCCAACCACGTTGTGGCTCAGATAATCCCTCAATGAACAAAATGACCAATGTGTGTTCTAACATATTAGTCACCATGACTGTAGTCTTCTAAAACTTGGAGACGCAAGTATTGGGTGTCCCTGACTATCTGAGCTATGCCAACTCCCTAAAATGCAACTTGGGGTCCTTTTTGTCAAACTAATTGATCAATATTTGTGTGAATTCCATATAATAGGTGATACTAGAGTGCCCCATGGTGACTAACCCATGGTACCAACATTCATGTGCCTCCCCCTCCAAATTAAATATAGCATATTCAATTGCATATGTTTCTATCACAGGGTTAAGTTGGAAGCATGTATCCAACTTATGCACCCTAGCTCTATCCATGCAACTAGATGACGCATCAAAAGAAGGGATAAATTATCTTCCATTATTTCCTTGGAATCTCATAATTTTGCAACCCCCAATTATAATCTTTGGGATAGTTCATGTACTTGATAGCACAGAAATTTTGTAGGTACATTCTCGCTTGAAACTCTCCTCCTAATGTTTGATATTCGCTTAGATAATTAGTGTTTTTTTCTCCTAGCCTTTGTTTCCTTTTGTTATTTGTTGGTTTCTCCTCCAAAAATGTTGGTAAAAAATGTCTAGGGGTTATCCTTTGTTGGGTGTGTGTAATATTCTTTACACGTTTAGCCGCACGCGCGAGGGTGTCAGAGGGCGGGGCGAAAGCCCCCCTTGTACGTTGCACTAGGTGCATCATGGGGGTCACAGGGGGCCGGTACCCCCCCCCCTGTACGGGGGTTCACAGGGGGCGGGTAGCCCCCTGCCCAGGGTTCGGGGCAGCGCCTCGGGAAAAAAAATTTGGACCCTATTTTTTGGTTGGAGGACCTGCCCATGGTTTTGTGCATGGGTTTTCACATGGTTTTGGGGGATGATGGTTTTCGGCCCCTGGTATTTTCTAGATCCAGTCAAGGGAACTACGATTATGTTCTAATCTAGGGTTAATGGATTGGGGTTTATGAATGCTTCGAAATGTATATATATGTGTTGTAACACTAAAAGGAACATAATGAAAAATCAAGCTGGTAGTCTCGATCTGGGATCCAGGGGAAAATCTTTGTGTATATCTGTTTTATGTTTTATTCTCTTGCTATTTTTTATTTTCTATTTTTAAGATTCATTTGCAGATAATTTATGTATAGGGTTTAAACCTACATCCTTCTCTATGACTAGAAATTGTTTGGCTATACTATAAGTATTGCTCACCTCTACATGATACCCTTTATATTCATTCGACCCTCATACACCATATTTTGGGGGTTTTTTTAATTTCCCATAATATTTTCCATAGACTAAAAGAAAACCTACACCCGTTCTCATTTCCCTCTTACCATTTCGCACATCATTTATTCTTTTCCCCTTGCCAAATAATTTGGAGCATCGATGATGCTTCCCCACAGTTGATCATCTCAATCACCCATTTATGTTCCTTCGTCTTCAAATTCAGAGTGGGGAGCATCCTTTCATTTCCTTTTCCTTCTGTAATTAATGTAACCCATGTCCTCTGGATTCATCCAATAGTATATTCTTCATAGGCTGGAAAGAAACCCATCTCAAATACCATTATAATGTCCCATGTTAAATTTTACTTGCTTATACTACCAAATTTCTTTCCAAAAAAAAATCAGGTTGTTTAGACAAACACTTTGCACAATTTACTTATTCAAATATTTGGCATGAAAATAAAATATTATTTTCTTTGCAATAAAATCAAGAGACAAATAACCATAAATTTTCCCAATAATAATTTCACCAAAAAAAGAGGTGATTTTATTATATTAATTCTATAAAATTACATGGAATTTTTTTTATTGCATGTGGTAGTTGCTACAACAATGGCACAGTTAGTTCCTCCTGGAATAAATTTGGTATTCAAAGGAAATTTGGCCTCTTAAAGAAATACTTTGGCAGTTGGATGAATTTCTCTTCCTACAATAATTCATACTCCCTTGCAATTCATCCCTCCTAGAGAAATTTAGTTGCTTATAATTAGTTTGGTGTCCTAATACAAAATGATTCAGAAATTATTTTTGACTTCCACAAATAAATATTCCATAAAAAATATAATTGGTTATGAAAAAATAATTATATCGCAAAAGAGAAATCGACATACACAAGGAAAATTTGACCTTCAAACCAATTCAGTCTCAGCAAGTAAACTAGCCTCTACAAAAAGGGAGAACTTGCCTGCAAATTAATTATTCCCATAAAATGAATTGGTCTCCCACCAAGAAACTCGTCCCTATAGAATTATTTTGCTTCCCCGAGAATAATTCGACCTTTTCTTTTCAAATACGGCTTACCAATAAAATCCCAGAACTACTACAATGGATAATTTAATGTCACCCTTTAGTTCCACAATCTCTGGAAATGTGTCCTCCTCCTTGTTAATTATTTATGGAGAACCTGAGTGAACCCCCGCCTAGATAAACTAGGGTGGATATGTATCACCACCAAAACCAATCTTCACACGCTAGGGTGGATTGTCTCATCACCAAAACTAGTTTCTCACTAGGATTCCCCTTACACAACAAAGCCACGAGATCTTTCTAAATTAAATTTACAAATATTCCAATTATATTCCCAAAATGAACTCATATCTTCTTTCTATAAATATTTCCTCACCCAAATACCATTGGTTACTGAAATATCATGGGTGTTTTTTTTAATTTGATTATCTAATATGACTTTAGAAAAGTTTATTTTACCCCTTTGTGACAATAAATGATTAATTGATCCCATTTTTTCTAAATATAGAATATGGGAATAAAGATAGGCTACTAAGTCAACCCCTCTGTAGCCACTATTTCAAAAGGGATTTATCTAGATTTATGAAGGGAAAAAAATGACATATAGATTTAAACAGAAACACATCGATATAGTGAAAACTGAAATTCAATTAATTAATAACAAATGTTGAAAATTGTTTACATGAAGAATGGAAACAAACTAGCTCGAGCAATGGTAGCTTATCTCTGAGAAGAGATGTGATGGAGAAATTCCTTCTGAACTATGTTAAAATGAGGCTCAAAGGCCTTTTTATCATCAATAAATAATGGAAAACCGTAAACATCAAAAAACCTAACACTGTGAGATGAAGCGCAAAAATCTTGTGGGGGGCCCGTCACAGTTAGTTTGAATATAAACTTCCTGGGGTCGTAACTTTGGCATACGAAATTCATTTGTCACACACGATATCTTGTTACAAATATCTATCCGAGGAAAAAAAACTTTCACCTACTAATGGTAGTATTTTTCACCTCTCATTTGTTTGTTTTCCCAAAAAACATCGTTTAGGGCCTCAAAACAGCTCTAAAAGTTCAAGACTCAAAAAGATGCCAAAAATGGAAAAATTTCAAAATACAAAATCGTGTTGGAAAATTGGAAACTGAAAATAAATAGTGTTTGGGGTCCAAGTGGAATAGGAGGGTGGCCACCAGTATCCACCTAGATTAGTCCTCCCCCTTAGGGAGCAATGGTCCCCATTACATTGAGTGCCTCCATGAGATGGGGAGATTTATGTTGAACTTGGTCCCTGGTGAACCACTTTCCTTGGTGCAGGAGTTGGTCAGCTTTGAAAAATCAATAAGATGGATCCTCTATTGGAAAGTTTTTTTAATCTGTGTGTCCATGATTCGATCGGTTGTGGCCTATTTAATGTACTCTGAGTTGAGATTTATTGGTGTCAATTGCTCAACAATGTCTAATGTGTCCGTAAAAGGTGGAAAGTATGCCCCAAGATTATCCACATTTAATATTGGGTGCAAGACAAGCAATGGGGGGATAATGAGCTTGAAAGAATTGTCTCCCACAACCTTGGTGACAGTGTAAATCCCGTAACAGAGTGGTTGAAGCTTCTGATGGGCTTTGACAAGGAATTCCTTCTACAAATGCAACCAAAATTTATCACCCATCTTAAAATTATGTGGTTATAGATGTTGATCATGTCATTGTTTGTACTAGGAATTGGCTTTATCCAAGATATAAGTGATTGGAGGATTTCAAAGTTATTCATATTGTCAGATTTTCATGAACCTGCTAGCAAATGTGTTGAATTCATTATATAAACCTGGCGGCTTTAGCAGCTTTGGGATGAACATATGGATATTCTTCCTATGTAGTTGCAAGAAGAATTGAAACATCAATGGGACATAATGGTTGAAATCCCAGACCCACTTGAAATGGATTTTGTCCAATTGAGCAATGGAGAGGTCTGTTATAGCTATGTTACACATAGGGAAGACTCTCATCCCATGTTCTTGGATGCTTAGAGTTGTACATGCGTAGTATGTGCATTATCATCATATTGATGACCTTTTTATGTCCATCAATCTGGGGGTGGAATGCAGTCATCTTGGTGAGCTTGGTGTACAACAATGACCATATGCTAGACCAGAATGCACTTAGAAACCTTTTATCACGACATGATATAATGGTCTACGTGATCTTGAAATGTACCCACACTAGTTCAAAGAAGATTTTGGCAGTGTCTTCTGACATGATACTCTTTGTGCAGGCTATCAATATGTCCATTTTATAAAATCTATCAATGACCACAAATACACAGTCTCTTTCATGCTTGGTAGAAGGAAGGATAGACATATAGTCCATGGATATGGATTCCCAAGGTTGGCTAGGAGTAGGCAGAAGACTGTATAGGCATTTCTTCTTAATGGTTGGCTTCAATATGGCACAAGAAGTGAGATATATTATATAGTTTCCAACATCCTAATGTATATTTGGCCAATAAAAATACTTTTGTAGTACTTCCATTATCTTCTTTACACTAAAGTGTCATGCGACCCGACTGTAGTGTGCCTCCAAAATCATCTTGGCATGCTTGCTTGAAGGAACACAAATATGTCCCAGGTGGCATAATAGTGTGTCATAGAGGTGGAAGTCTAGAACTTGGTTTCCATCCCTCAACATCTAGTATGTGGTGGTGAATTTTGGATCATTTTTGTAAAACTATGGCCATCCAAAAGTCTTGTTCCCGCAAGAGTCAAGAACAGTGGTTAGTGCCACAACTGGTGGTCGAATGGGGCAATATGTAACATTATTGGTGTTACCCTTCTTATACTTAATGTTCAAATGGAATTTTTGCAGATATGTGGACCATTTATAATGGTGATAATTTTCAATTTCCTTGTGTTTACATAAACTAGAGAGGTCAGTGATCTATATAGATGATTTTTTCCTTCCCTAGAATGTAATTTTTCCACTGTCAACAAGCCTACATGATGGAATACATATAATTATCGTATGTGGGATATTTCTGAATCGCATCAAAGAGAATATCACCATGATAGGCCACTGGATGCCTTTGGTGGGTGAGAACTTCACCAAATTTAGTATATTCGGAGGAATCTATATCAATCTAAAATGGTTGTTGCAGGTCTAGAAATGTGAGCAATGGAACAGAGTAAAGGTTTCATTTTAGCTCATAAAATGCCTTTTCTTGTGATTCAGACCAAAAAAAAATTGATTTCACTCCTCCCATGGAGACTTGACTCAAAGTCCAAGTGATATGAGATAATTCCAACATGAATCTTAGATAAAAATTGATGAGGCCCAAGAAGTTGTGAAGCTTTGTTAGAGTCGTTAGGCCTGGCCAATCCCGAATGACTTGGATCTTAGTTGGATCCACATGCACACCTAACTCATCAATTATGTACCCCAGATATTGGACCTAGTCCATGTGAAAGGATAATTTCTCCAATCTGGCATATAGTTTGTGTTGTTGCATGATTTGAAATAAATGTCAAATATGTTTCAAGTGATATTCCTAACCCTTTTTGAAGATGAGGATGTCAACCAGATACATAACCGAGAATGAGTTGGTTAAATTCTACAATATATCATCCATATACCTCATAAAAGTGGCACGAGCATTCATCAATCCGAAGGGGATGACCAACCAGTTAAAGAGATGCTCCTTGGACTTGAAGGCGGTATTCCCTACATTTTTGGGCTCTATTAGGACTTGGTGATAGCCATATTTCAAATCTATCTTGTTGAATTACTTATCCCCCTTGAGCTAATCAAGAAGGTCATCCATCTATGGGATCAGGTATTTGTTCCTGACAATAATTTTATTCAATGCCCGATATTCAATGTAGAGTCTCCAGGTCTCGTCTTTCTTCTGTACATGTACAATTGGGCTCCCACAAGGTGATGAACTTGGTCGAATGTTCCCTTTTTATAGAAATTCTTGTATCTGTCACTTGATTTCCTCATTTTGTAGAAGAGAACAATGGTAGATTGGTCCATTAGGTAGAGGTGATATGGGGGTCAGATTGATTGAATTCTTGACCTGATAGTGCAAAGGTACCCTATGGGTGAGGAGAATATGTCCCTGTACTCTTCCATGACATTATCAACTTGCTTTTACTATGTGGAGGAACCCTTTGTAGGGGCCATGGATATGGCCATGATCTTCCCCTTACTTTGAGAATAATCAGAAAGAAAAAAATATCCCAGTTTGGGAGATGATCTTACTGCATTGCTTAGAAAATATCAAATAAATGGCATTGGGCGGGGCTACCTCTGGTATCCTATATATTACTGCCAAAATTATTAATAATTGTGCAAGGCATGGACTCATACACTACATGATTCTTCCACAAGTATCATTTTCCTAATAAAACATCAAAAACTTAAAGGGGAGCAACATCACATATTGCCTCATCCATGAAAGCCTTGATGTTATAGGGAAGGTGGAATTGTTGCTTGATGCATAGATCTCGCCCTTGCTGGATCCACTCAATGGTGTATGGTTGCGGGTGTGGTTTTGTTGGTGGGCCCAACCACTTCATGGCCTTGGCTGAGATGAGGTTCTTTTGACTTCCACTATCGAAAATCAACTGCACGGTGAACCCTTCACCCACATATATGAGTAGAATAGATGTTCGCCCTCCTCTGGATCGTCGGGCTCAATATTCTTGACCTTGGTGGTGGAAATGGTGTGTCGGTTTTTTCATTAATGATTTTTCCTTCTTGTTAGTTTTCTTCTCTGATTCGAAACATGCATCTGACTCTGAAGCTTCTAGCTCGACCACCAGCGACTGCTTTATGCGACACTCATTTCTGTTGTGAGTGGGGACCTTATGGATATCACACCACTTTCATGTGTCTTTCTTCATATTCCCGCTATTTTTATTTGATTATGGCTTCAATGGGTTGTCCAACTTCGTTCCTCCTTGGCTCAGTCCTTTATTTTGCGATTTGGAGGTGCTTTTTCCTTGCTTCAAATTCACATATCTAAAATCCTCCTTATTTTGTTTAAATTTTTTCTCTATCTTGATAGCATATCGTTGTTTCATGCTAAGCAAGGAGATGTACAGGAATTCCATTACTTCCCGGATGTATTTGTGCAGATATCCATGGTACTTAAGTACCATATGTCGCTAAGAGTCCTTGATACACAACTTCGTGCATAGGGTATGAAAAATATATGCAAACTCTCGCAGCTCATGGTCCCTTTCCTATCGCAGCATGGTCCATTTTATATAATTTTATTCATAGATCCCTACAGGGTAATATTGTTCCTTGACGTCATATTAGAAAGAACCCCAAGGGGGTGCGACTGAAAATAGCGAGGGTGCCTCGTCTTCCTTTTTCTCATAGTGAGTTTCCCACCATACCTTAACATGGGGGGCAACCTTGAGGAGCCCATAAGTAATATTTTCCCTACCTGGAAAATTATGGACCATGAAATATCCTTCCAGTAGATTTAACCATCTATCTACATCATTTACGTCTTTCCGACCTTCAAATATAGGAATGTAAAAGTTAAATTGTACATTAAAATGGGAGGTGCCTCTGAAGTGACTGCTAGATGAATATTCTTCATCCAATGGTATCTTCCAAAGGATATGGGAAAAATAATCCAAAATCTCATTATGTTGTTGCTCGAGGGCTTCTTCGATCAATAGTTTGAAAGGATCTCCTTCTCCCTTGTCTTTCTTCTCTTCCGCCATCAGAGGCCATTAGAGTCAGAGAGGGCGGTCTTGTAAGGGGTCAACCAGTTCAAGTTCCAACTCCTTATACCCCAACCTCGTTGGGGACATCCACAGAAACACAACGAAAAAGCACACTACTCTGATACCACTGATTTGGATTTATGAAGGAACGAAATGAAATATAGATTTAAATAGAAACACAGAGATACAATGTAAAATGAAATTATATTAATAAATAACAAATGTCGAAAAAAATCTACATGAAAAATGGAAACTAACTAGCCCAAGTGGTGGTAGTTTATCTTTGAGAAGAGATTTGATGGATACATGCCTTCTGAACTGTGTTACAATGAGGCTTGGAGGATTTTTTATCATCGAGAATGATCCAGGTGGATATTGGTGGCCACCCACCTACTCCACTTGGACCCCCACCATTTTTTCTTTCAGTTTTTCAGTTTCCTTAATTGTAGCACCATTTACTATTTTTAGCAGTTTTTCAGGTCCTAGACTTCCAGAGTCGTTTTGAGGCCTTAAACAATGTTTTTTTGGAAAACCAGGAGAAACATGGGTTGTTTCTAACTCAAAATTTGTATTCCTCGGATATATCTTTCTAACTAGGTATTGTATGCGTATAACTGAGATCGTATGCCAAAGTTATGTCCCTAGGAAGTTGATGTACCAATTTACCCAAACATGGCCCATAGTTTGGGCACTTCATCTCCTATGGTTAGGTTTTTGGATGTTTAGGGTTTTCCATTGTTTCTCAATAACAAATAGGCCTTAGATCCTCATTGTAACAGAGTTTAGAGGCCTATATCCACCACATCTCTTCTCAGAGATAAGCTACCAGTGCCCTAGCTAGTTATTTCCATTCTATTTGTAAGCATATTTTAGTTATGTCATATTAATGAAATGAAGTCTTATTTCCATTGCATATTTGAGTTTAATGTGTATTTATGTATTTTATTGCATTCTTCCATAATTCTGGATCAGTGGCATCAAAATGATCTGCTCTTTGTCAATCCTTCTTTTCATGTCCCCAACGAGGTCGGGGTATAAGGAGTTAGGGCTCGATCTGGTTGAAATTTTACAAGATTAGCTTGACAAACCCCGACGACCGCCCATGGTGGACGAAAAGAAAGAAAAGGGAGTAGGAGATCCTATCAAAATATTGCTCGAGGATGACCTCGTGAAACAAAGGAACGTGATTATGGATAACTTATCCCATATTCTTCAATCACTGCCCACCGGTAGCGCGTCTGCATCAAACAACCACTCTGGAGGTGTAACTCCTTTTAAGGTACAAGTATAATTTCACATTCCCATATTTGAGGGAAAAATAGATGCAGACGTCATAGATATATGGTTGAAACTATTAGAAGGGTATCTCTCAGTTCATGACTTTTCCATCCAGAAAAAGATTACTTTTGCACTCCTCAAACCTCCCCCCATGTTAAGGGCTAGTGGGAAACCTACTGTGAGCAAAAGGACAGGAGGGAACCCTCTCTATTTTCGACTACAACCACTTGGAATTATTTCCGAGATGTCATCAAGGAAAAATATTATCCTGTGGGGAACTATGAGGACAAGTACATACAATGGACGACGTTGTGGAAGCAAACAATCAAGATGTGCATGAGCTGACGAATCTACTCCATACCCTACTCACAAAATTTGGTATCAAATATTTAGAGAAACATTTGGTGTTGAATTACAACAGTTTTTTGCACATATACATTCATGAGGAAATGGAGTTCCTAGACATCTCCTCACTTGGTTCAGCATATTGGTATGCTTCCATTATTGAGTAGAAGTTCAAATAGAAGAAGCGATACTTCGGATCTGCAAATAAAAAGCAAGGAAAAGGTGCCCCCAAACCTCATAACAAAGGAAAAATCCAAGGTAGGGCAACCCAAGATAACCCACCAAAGCCACAAGAAAATAACAACACTGTGAAGCCAAATAAGGACACAGGAAAGTGGTGTGAGTTCCATAAGAGCTCCACTCACAACACGAGTGTCAGGCCAAGCATTCACTAGTGGCCGAGATGAAGGCCTCTGAATCAGATGCATGCTCCAAATTTGAATCATAACCTGACAAGGGGAATGATAAAGAGAAACAGATTATCGATGCGGAGCCCAACGTCATTGTTTCCACCACAAATATCTAGAAGGAGGAACCAAAAGATCCCAAGGAGGGGGAGTGCATCTTACATTCCCAGATGTGGGTGAAGGGTTCCTCGCTACAGTTCATTTTCGACAACAGGAGCCAAAAGAACCTCATTTTAGCAAAGGTCACGAAGCGGTTGGGCTTGCCTACCACAACACACCCACAGTCGTACAACATTGGGTGGCTTCATCAAGGACGGAATCTCTGTGTCAGCCAGCAATGCCTCCTTCCCTACAGCATCAAGCCCTTCACGGATGAGGTATTATGTGACATTACTCCTCTTGACGTTTCTGATGTATTATTAGGCCAACCATACTTTTGGAAGAGGAATTTTTTGTATGAGTCCGAGCCTCACGTTATTATTGTTACTTTGGGAAATAAGTTGTACAGGATACCAAAGGTAGCACCGCTTGCCGTCGTCTCTTTAGTTACTGCAAAACAATGCAGTAAGCTCATTTCCAAAGCTGGGAAATTTTTTTTTGATAATCTACACTCAAGGAAAGAAGAATACTATGGCCACGACCTCAAGAAAAAGCTCCTACACATGACAACAACAAATGAACAAGGTCGTGGAGGAGTACGAGGACATATTCACCTCACCTGCAAGAGTGCCACTGCACAGTCATATCAAGCACCCCATCGATATGACCCTAAGTGTGTCGTTGCCCAATGGACCATTATATCAGCACTCTATTCTAGAGAATGACGAAATCAAAAGTCAGATTCAGGACCTGCTGCATAAAGGTCACATTTGGCCAAATTCATCAACCTATGGGAGCCCAATCATGTTGGTGCAGAAGAAGGATGGGACTTGGAGACTCTATATTGACTATCGAGTGCTAAACAAGATCATTTTCTAGAATAGGTACCCGATCCCACAGATTGATGACCTTCTGGACCAACTCAAGGGGGGAAATATTTTGGCAAGATCTACTTGAATTCTGGGTATCACCAAGTACCAATTGAACCCTCTGATGTATGGAAGACTGGCTTCCAAGCTAAGGAGGGCCTTTTCGAATGGTTGTTCATGCCTTTCGGGTTGACGAATGCTCCTGCAACCTTCATGAGGCTGATGGACAACATCTTGCGGCCATTCACCAGCTCATTAGTAGTAGTGTAGCGAAACTTGGGAAGAGAACCTCCACCACATCTTACAGGTCCTCCAAACACTGCAGAAACACAAGTTGTGTGCCAATTTGGAGTAGTGCAATTTTGGCATGACCCAAGTTCAATATCTGGGATACATTATTGATGAGCGGGGGGTGCATGTGGATCCATCCAAGATCCAAGTCATTCGGGATTGGCCATCCCCAACCACTCTAACATAGCTCCATAGCTTTCTAGTTCATTCCAGTTTCTATCGCAGGTTCGTGTTGGGATTCTCTCATATATCTTGGCCCTTGAGCCAAGTTACCAAGGGAGGGGCGAAGCAAAATTATTTTGGTTTGAATCTCAACAGAAGGTGTTCGTAGAGTTGAAACATTGCCTCTGCTCTGCCCTAGTTCTCACATTACCAGACTTTCAATCATTTGAGATCGAGACAGATGCCTCAGACTATGCTATTGGAGCAATTCTTACTCAACAGGGGCATCCAATGGCATATCATAGTGAGACATTTTCTGACACGGTCTGGAAGTATCCCACTTATGACAAAGACATGTATTATATTTTGTAGGCTTGCCGACAATTGAAGCATTACATTTTGGGGAAGGAAACAATCATCCACACAGACCACTGACCCCTGCAATTCATACAGACACAAGGGAAGTTTCATAACGTTAGCTATCATAAGTGGTCTACATATATGGAACAGTTTCATTTGAACATCAAGTACAAGAATGAAAGCACCAATAATGTCGCAAACTGCCTCAGCCGACCACTGATCATGGCGCTAACCATGGTGCTCAACTCTTGTGGGCATGAGACTTCTGATTGGCCACTTCTCTACAAGAGCAATCAAAAATTCAGGCACACATACAAGACGGTCTTGGAGGGTAACCAAGTTCCAAATTTTCACCTGCAAGATGCACTGTTATGTCGCCTAGGACACATTTGTGTTCCTTCAAGCAAGCATGCCAAGATGATTTGGGAAGCACACTACAGTCGGGTCATTGGGAATTTTTGGGTAGAGAAAAAAGTGGTAGTACTTCAGAAGTATTCATATTGACCGAACATTCAACAGCGTGTCGATAAGTACATCAGGTCATGCACTACTTATGTCATTTCCAAACCAACCGTCAAGAAGCAAGGCCTTTGTACTTCGTTGCCTACCCCTAGTCGACCTTGGGAATCCATCTCCATGGATTACATGTCGGGCCTTCCTTCTACTAAGCATGGAAATGACTGTGTTTTTGTGGTCATCAACAGATTCTCGAAGATGGCCATTGTGACAGCTTGCAAGAAGAATATCACAGTAGAAGCCAGTGCTAAACTCTTCTTTGAACGAGTGTGTGTACACTTTTGGATCTCACATTCTATCATCTCAGAGCGGGACAGTAGGTTCCTTAATACATTCTAGTCCAACCTCTGGTTGATGTTGGACACCAAGCTCACCAAGTCCACAACTTTCCATCCCCAAACTAATGGCCAAACAGAGGTCGTCAACTGGATGATCGTACACATTCTGCACATGTACAACTCAAAGCATCCACGAACATGGGATGAGAGCCTCCCATATGTACACTACAGTTATAACCAAGCTCTCCACATCTCAACTAGCCACAGCACCTTTCAGGTGGGCTTGGGGTTCCAGCCATGATGTCCCATTGATGTAGCCATGTCATTTGCAGCCACTCAGGTAGATTCAGCTTATGTCCAGTCTGAAGCTGACAAGGTGCACAGCTTCATTGAGCACATTTAGCACATCTTCCAACAGGTTCATGACATATTGGATAGATCCAATTGTAAGTACAAGGAATGACATGATCAACATCGGGTGCCACACAACTTCTAGGAGGGCAAGAAAGTGTGGCTACATTTGCAGAAGGAGTGCCTCACGGGACCCCACCGCAAGCTTGGCCCACTCCGATATGGGCCATACACCATCACCAAGGTTGTAGGGGACAATGACTTCAAGCTCATTATTCCACCATTCCTTTGTCTGCATCTAGTGTTCAATGTGGACTGCCTTCGGCCCTACTTTCCACCTCTACTGGACACATCCAACATGGCATAACAACTCACACCAACATAGTTAAATCGAGACTACATGGAACATGCCACCACTGATCAGATCATGGATACACAGATAAAAAACACCCGACAAAAAAGTATCATGATATATCGAGTTGTCAAAGTAGTCCAACTCCTTCACCAAGGGAAGTACCTCACCAAGGACCAAGTTCAGCAGACGTTTCCTCATCTTATTGAGGAACTCAACGCAATGGGGACCATTACTTCCTAAGGGGGGAGGAATGATCCAGGTGGATATTGATGGCCACCCGCCTATTCCACTTGGACCTCCATCGTTGTTTCTTTTAGTTTTTCAGTTTCCTTAATTGTAGCACCACTTACTATTTTTAGCATTCTTTTGGGTCTTGAACTTCCAGAGCCATTTTGAGGCCCAAAATGAAATTTTTTGGGAAAATCGGGAGCAATATGCGTCTTTGACCATGTTTCTCACTCAACATTTGTAGTCCTCTTATATATATTTCTAACGAGGTATTTTGCATGTCAAACGGAGATCGTATGCCAAAGTTACGTCCCTGGGAAGTTGATGTACCAATTTACCCAAATGAGACCCATATTTTTTGCGCTTCATCTCCTAGGGTTAGGTTTTTTGATGTTTATGATTTTTCATTGTTTCTCAATAATAAAAAGGCCTTCGAGCCTCAGTGTAATAGGTTCAAAGGCTTGTAGCTGCCCAATATCTTCTCGGAGGTAAGCTACTAGTGCCCTAGCTAGTTTATTTCCATTCTGTCTGTAAGCATATTTTAGTTATGTGATATTAATGAAATGAAGTCTTTTTTCCATTGCACCTCTGCGCTTATGTGTATTTTTGTCTTTTATTATGTTCCTACATAAGTTTGGATCAAAGAAACAAAGTAAAACCATAAACATCCAAAAAACTAACCCTAAGAGTTAAAGAGCCAAAACCTTGTGGGCCTCTTTGGGGTTAGTTGGAACATCAACGTCTCGAGGTTGTAACTTTGGCATACAATATTTGTTTGGTGTGCACAATACCTTATTAGAAAAATATATCAGAAGAAAACAATTTTTTACTACAAAAGAAAGCATTTTTGGCCTCTTATTTCCCATTTTCCTAAAAAAAACGTCATTTAGGGCCTCAAAACGGCTCTCGAAGTTCAAGACTCGAAAAACTGCTGAAAATAGAAAAAAATCAAAATGGGATATTATGCTGGAAAACAAGAAACTAAAAATAAATAGTGTTGGGGGTCCAAGTGGAATAGGCAAGTGGCAACCAATATCCACCTAGATAAGGGACATTAGAATGTGAAGGAATGTGTATGTAAAATGTTGCAACGTCTAGGAGTGAAGGATGTGTAGAGCTAAGATGTGTGGAGGTAAGATATGTGGAATTCTGATTGTGTGGGGGAACATATGAATGAAATCCTTCCACACATTAAAATTTGGCTAAGTACTGAGTGTGGAGGAAAATTGGTGTAGAGTGATAACTTGTGTGGGTTTCCTCCACATATATCCATAAGATAAATAACTAAGTATGGACTTTGGTTATAATTTGTAGAATTTGGATCAACATTCCATAGCTCCATGTGGCTACAAAATGCCCCCCCTCCACATGCAGGTTATAACAATTTTCCATATCCTAATGATACAAGACCTCATGGTTTAGTTGCAAGTACAGGTGAATGCTCATCAGATGATGTCTCAGGACTTTGTGACCATCATGGAAGATCATTGTTCCATTAACTGTCCTGATGTTGAATATGTTTGGTTGTCCTCTCATTGCAAATGGAGCATATTTATGAATGGTGGCTTCAATGGACACCAAAATTTTGTTTCCACCAGCATTTGGAATTCCTTCCACTTTGACTCATTGTATGTTTTCCTTTTGGTTAATTCTTTGGATCAAAGTTCCTCTTGAGCCTCTCACTAGAACAAATCTCACATCTCAAGGCGCCTCTCAATCCTTCCATTGCTCCTACCCACTCTATATCAAACATAATTTGAGCTTGTTGAGAGATGAAGTAAAGCAAGAGTGAGCTAATTTATCTAATGAGTAAATGGAAGACATGGTTCAGTAATGACTTATGCAATAATAGGACTTGAGACACAAAATATCATAAGACCCTTGGGCTCTATTAGCGCATGCAATTCTTCATGGCTCAAACCCTCTAAGCCAATGAATTATAATGCTTGAATTTGCGTCAATGACTTAGCCACCTAGAAAAACACTCATCTTTGTTGGTCACCATATATACATGGATTTCCAAGAAATATTGTAGAGTTCTATTTTCAACCACTACTAATGCCTCCAAGGAGAACCCTATGGAGATTTCAACTTCTCTCTCCGCCTAGATCATGACTTCTTTTCTTTTTCTACTTCTTAGGTTTTTATATCTTGCCCTTTGGCTCCACTGGCCTTTTTTTTTTAGTATTATAACAACTCCTGCCTACTATCATTGATAAGACTAGCCTAACTTCCTTCATGGAAAGATGAAAATTTATTTTATTAATAAAGCCTATATTTTTAATTTTTATTTCCCTAAAAAAAGAATATAACACTTTTGTGATTTACAATTCATATTTGTTACAAGTTTGTCTGAGTTCATAAATTGGCATATATAGTTTATATATCTTCGTAATATATGTAAAAAATTAAAAAATTAAAAAAAGACATGCATTTGTTTGAGAAAGAAAGCAAAAATAAAAATACTCTATTAATATAAACAAAACAACCCTACAACTTTTGAAATGTTAATTAACCATCTTCCTAATATACCTTTGGAAAAAAAAATGGGAGGTTTCGTAACTCTAGCATAGCCCGAAGAGAGATCTCAAAAAACAATACTAAATAAATTATTGGCAATTCATAATCAGTCCAATCTTAAAATTGAGAAAACTGTAATTATAATAATTAGTAAAATTTTAAGTATATATGCAAACCATAGATCTTGAGGTTTGCTAGAAATGTTACCAAAACTTGTAAATTGGATTAGTTTTTTTAAATGGGTATTTTTACCAAAAATAATAATAGTGGTTAAGCATCTCGATATTCTATCAATTTCACGAGCACCTTAATACACTCATTGATTATACCACTTGCAATTTTGTACGAGATAACAGCCATATATATATATATGAATGGTGTATAGACACTGTTAATAATTGGTGTTGGTTGTAAAAGAAGCCCAATAGATTTTCTTGACATTAATCATTAATTAAATGTTTCGTAAGAGTTGGGATGATGGGTAAAACAATACCAATTTTATTGAAAAATGCGTCATTAACGTAGAATCAATGCTATAAGAATTTTGTTTTGCCATATGGAATGAGATGAAACCATTGTTTTTTTTTATTTAATCGTGAGAGAAAAGATAGACAACAAAGAGAAGTTTATATGTTCCAAAGCTGAAAAGGTTATTGATGTTGTGTATGACAAAGAACAAACGTCATCGATTGGATGTATTAAAGTGGCTGTACGACATTATATTGATTTGCTACTCTCGCCATGAAATATCGACATTATTTAAGGCATGGTAAATAGTTGTTTAAGAGAGAAATGAACATTAAATTAATTGATGGCAAAATTGAAGAGGATAAGGCATTTCAAAGATTCCAACTTTTGATTGCAAAATTGAAGAGGATAAGGCATCTCAAAGATTTCAACTTTCAATATATAAGGAGCGTAAAAAAAAATTGGATAATCACACTAGTAATGGTTGTAAAAGATAAGTACATTGGATTTAGTGTATTATATTTTTAAGTATTTATTGACATCTAATAATATTTTGGAAGGATATTATTATTTTATTTTATTTTTTTCATAAATTTGGTTATATTGTATTATCAAAAAGGAGGAGAAGAAATTTCTCATTACAAAATTTCCCCGATCTTGATATAAAATGGTTTTGTTTACTAGGGAAGCATTACTTCATGAGTGCTGCTAGAGCTGTTATTTTTTTCTCTCTTTTTTGAAGTAGAGGCTATTACATTTATGTTGTAATGTCGGACAAATTGTTCTAAAAGCAAAATACATTTAACTTTCATTTTTAAACTTGATTGACTGCTATAATCTTAGACAATGTTAGAAAACTAAATATTACAGAGCAATGAAACACATAAAATATGCGTGAAACACATAAAATATGCGGAAAACACAAGCACACAAAACAACCAGAGAGACATAGATATACATGGTTCCCCCAGTTTGGGCTACATCCACCCTGAACAGCCATTCATTCATTTCTATTATCCAGCAAAATGAAGAGACAGAACCTACAGCAGATCCACTGTAATATCCTATGTTCTCTCTCACAGTCTACCTCTATGTTTCTCGCTCTGAGAATACATATACAATACATAGCCGCAATACAATACCCTCATACAAGCGAGGGGTTGCCTTCTAGGGCAAAAAAACCCTAAACTAAACATAACTTCTACCGTCAGATCATCTGCCTAATGAACGGCCCAGATTGACTAGAAATTATTATACTTTTACAAAGCAATTTTACATCTGTTTTTAGCTTCGGGGGCGTTGCCCCCGAAACCCCCCGCCAGGGGGGGGGCTCCATAAAGTCGCAGCCGCCCCCCCTGGACCCCCCAGGCAGCGTTTAATTTTGGGCAGCGTTGCCGCCCCATTAAGGTACATGGGTCCAACGATGTGATACAAAATAAACAAGATAATCAAGCTCCACACTCAACAATCTCCCACTTGGAGACTGATTGTAGCAATTGCACCGCTGCTTCATTTGTTGGGCAATGACTCCTCTTTGGACCTGGATGTTTCTCATCTTCATTTTCATCCTTGAAGACCAATTGAAACTAAGCATAATCTTAGTTTCTCCCTGGTTACAACTTTTGCTAGCATATCTGCAGGATTCTGGCTAGTGTGTATCTTTTCCAGCTTCAACTGTCCATCTTCCAATACTGACTGTATGAAACGGTACTTGAGCTGTATGTGTTTAGTCCTGGAATGAAATGTTGAGTTCTTTGCAAGATGAATGGCACTTTGGCTATCACTGTATTGGCTATCACCGTATAACATGCCCATATTTCATGCTTCTTACCCAATTCATCCATAAACCTTTGTAACCAAATCATTTCTTTACTAGCCTCCGTAGTGCCAACATATCGGCTTCGTTGTTGAAAGTGGCTACCACACTGATTGATTTGAACTCAATTCATACATCAGACCTGACAAGTAAAAGCATATCCTGTAGTGCTCCTCCTGTTATCTTTATCACCTGCCATATCTGCATCAACATATCCCTGTAGAGTAATTTTTGAACCACCAAAGCATAATGCTTGATTTGTGGTACCTCTCAAATATCCGAGAATCCATTTCACTACCATCCAATGTTCTTTTCCTGGATTGTTCATGTACCTGCTTACAACTCCCACTGCATGTGCAATATCAGGCCTTGTGCAGACCATTGCATACATTAAGCTTCCAACTGCTGATGCATATGGAACTTTAGACATATAATCCATGTCTTCTTGGGTCTTTGGGCACATCTCCTTACTAAGTTTGAAATGGCTATCAAAAGGTGTACTAACTGGTTTTGCATTCTGCATATTAAATCTTTTCAACACCTTTTCTATGTACTCATTCTAAGACAGTATTAATTTGCGATTTTTCCTATCTCTAGTTATCCTCATACCAAGGATTTGTTTTGCAGCTCCCAAATCCTTCATTGCAAATGAATTTGCCAATTTTCTTTTGAGCACATTTATTTCCTGCATGTTAAACCCTGCAACAAGCATGTCATCTACATACAATAACAGTATAATATAGTTGCCATCATTTTTCCTTTTCAGATAAACACAATGATCAGAGTGACATCTAGTATAACCTTGTTCAGACATAAACCTGTCAAATTTTAGATACCACTGCCTTGGGGCCTGTTTTAAGCCATACAAGCTCTTCTTTAACTTGCACACCAATTTTTCTTTCCCTTTTACCTCATATCCTTCTGGTTGCTGCATGTATATCTCTTCCTCCAAATCTCCATGGAGAAATGTTGTCTTTACATCTAACTGTTCAAGATGTAAATCTTCCGCTGCTACAAGACTTAAGATAGTTCTGATTGAATTCATCTTAACAACAGGAGAAAATATTTTATCAAAATCAATACCTTTCTTCTGTGCAAACCCCTTCACCACAAGTCTAGCTTTGTACCTCTGTTTTCCTCCATCTTCTTCCTTCAGCCTGTAAACCCATTTATTCTGCAATGTAGTTTTACCTGCAGGCAACCTGACTAAGTCCCAATTCTGGTTATGCATTAAGGAGTCCATCTCTTCTTCCATGGCTAGCTCCCACTTCTTCCTTCTTTCAACCTGCATTGCTTCTTCATAACATTCAGGTTCACCAGAATCAGTCAACAATAAATAATATAATGAAGGAGAGTATCGTTCAGGGGGTCTACTTATCCCGGTAGATCTTCTAACACCACTTTCAGGTGTTTGAGGTGCCTGCTGTTGTTGTGGTGGTTGTTGCTGCTGTGGTTGTTGATTATTATTATTTTCAGACACCTTTACTTTTTCAGTTATCTCATCAAGAACCGTGTATTCCTTGCTTTCTTTTTCCTGTTTCTTTTCCTGCAGCTGATTCTTATACAAGACCTTTTCATTAAATATTACATCTCTGCTCCTAATGATTTTGTGATTTTCATAATCATATAAGCGATAACCAAAATCATTAGCACCATATCCAATAAAGGTACATTTCTTTGATTTTGCCTCAAGCTTTGTTCTGTTTTCTTTATTAATATGGACAAAGGCCTCACAACCAAAAGGCTTTAAAAAAGAGTAGCTTACCTTTTTACCTGTCCATGCTTCCTCTGGAATACCACCATCCAAGGAACTTGAAGGCCCTCTGTTTATTAGATAAACAGCAGTATCTACAGCATCTGCCCAAAATTGTAAAGGCAATCCCGCATGCAATCTCATGCACCTTGCACGCTCCATGATTGTTCTGTTCATCCTTTCTGACACACCATTTTCTTGTGGTGTTCTTGGAACTGTCTTCTCTCTACGAATTCCATGCTCTGAACAATACCTATCAAACTATTTGCTGCAATATTCACCTCCATTGTCTGATCTGAGACACTTCAACTTCTTTCATGTCTCAATCTCAACCAAAGCTTTCCATTTCTTGAAAGTATCAAATTTATTCTGAATACAATAAATCCAAGTTTTTCTAGCTGCATCATCAATAAAAGTAACATAATAACAAGGGCCACCAAGAGATGATACCTGAGTAGGTCCCCATACATCTGTATCCACAAGCTCTAATTTTTTGCTCTTCTTTTCTTTCCCAACTCTGAGAAATCTGACTCTCTTCTGTTTTCCATAAATGAAATTCACACAGAAATCCAAATCAACATTCTTCAAACCCGGCAACAAATTTCTTGAGTGAGGAATCTTCATCCCCTTTTCACTCATATGTCTGAGCCTATGATTCCATAATGCTACATCTGCTCCTTTGGAAGTTAAAGCATTAACAGAATTAGAAATAGCATTTCATAAATACAATGTACCAACCTTTTCGCCTTTTTCTATTACTAGCGCTACTTTGGTGACCTTCCAAGTTTTATCTGTGAAATTTGTCACACAACCTTCACTGCCTAACTGCCCTGTTGAAATCAGATTTTTCTTCAGATGTGAAACATGCCTTACCTCCTTTAATAGCCATTGGTTTCCATTATGTTGTTTTACAAGAACCTTACCCATTCCAACAATTTTACAGGGTTTATCATCACCCAAACGGACTTGTCCAAAATCTCTTTGAACATAGTCATGAAAATATTTCTTATCAGGAGTGGCATGGAATGAGGCCCCTGAATCTACAACCCAAGAATCAGTAACATTTTCGAGAGAAAGAATCAAAGCATCTTGTAACACATCACCTGTCACATTTTCTTCATAATTGTTTTCTTGTTGTGTGTCTCCTTCTTTTCCCTTTCGAGATCTACAGTCTTTCTTTAGGTGTCCTTTCTTTCTGCATTTCCAGCACACTATCCCCGATCTAGACTTGGATCTGCCTTTCCTTGATTTACTGCGATATCCCGAGCTCTTTCCTCTTTCCGTTCTTCTTCCCCTAGACTCTGCACTCAAAGAATTACCTTAATGTCTCACCTGTAGCTTTTCTTTTTCCGTCGCATTTCCTCGCTAAGGATAGCACCAACAACATCATCAAACTTTAAAGTACTAGATCTAGAGACAGAGTTACTAATGGCCATAACTAAACCATTCCAGCTTTCTGGCAGTGAGCACAAAAATAACAGAGCTCTAACTTCATCATCAAATTTTACCCCTACAGAACTTAACTGACTGGTAACTGTATTAAAATCACTTAAATGGTCTACAACAAATCTACCTTCCGACATCTTCATATTAAATAAACGTTTCATAAGAAATACCTTGTTCGAGGCCGATTTTTTTTCATATAGTTTCGCCAACACCTTAATCAAACCCTATGTTGTTGTTTCCTTCAAAATACTTAATGCTATCGATGCCGCGAGGCACAACCGTACTATTCCGAGTGCCTTTCTATCAAGAATATCCCATTCTGTGTCTGTCATAGTCGTCGGCTTCTTTGTTTTTCCGCTCAATGGTAGGTACATATCTTTCTGATACAGATAATCTTCCATCTACATCTGCAACAATGGGAAGTTTTTGTCGTTAAATTTCTTGACCCTAAATTTACCATCTTCAGCCATTTCTCCCACTCGAACTAGAAACCCTTCTTTCCTACAAGTTTATCAGCCAAATAGACCTTCGGCTCTGATATCAGTTATTATAATTTACTGGAGAAATAATAAATTTACCGAGAGGAACAAAAAACCATAAAATAGCTAGAAACAAATCATAAACATAAACCAAGATGTTTATTCGGGAAAACCCCCAAATCTGGGGCAAAACCCAACCAATGAAATTTCATTAAGCATTGGCCAAAACCCTGGCCAATCCAGCCAAGTGAGCCTTCATTGCTCACCTCCAGGCCTACATTACAATGAAGTATTCCCAACCTTTTATAGGCTCCATTACATGCAATACCATGGGCTGAAAACCATGGGTGCACAATACCATGTGCCCCAAAACCACTACTATTTATCCTAGTCAACATTGACTCTATCTCGAGTCAAGTTTACCTAACAATTCCCCCCTTAAACTTGACTTGGGGTTTCTTGACTAAATCCAGCCAAATTGCTAAGTGAGACAACCCTGCTCACTCTAGCTCTTCCCCCCTCAAATTTTTACCCAAGGTAATTTTTAACTTGACATCCCCCCTATCACCTAGATCTAACCCAGACTTTACCAGTTATTACCCAGGGGTACGCATGCCATACCAGGTCTTACAACAGTATGCCCATTTACATGTAATAAATTAACTCCATTATAATAATAATAAATTTTTTTTTTCATTGATACTGTCTTTGTACATATGAAATCAATGTCCATATAAAAAGAACCCATCTACCAAATTACATGGGTCACCGGCCTCTATAACCGCCAGTCCTCTAGGAGTTCTCTTCAGATGATTGCATCGGTTCATTAATTAATTAATCCATGTACACATATCCTCTCTCATCTTGACAGACTTTGCTCTCCTAGCGCAGCAAAATTCAATGGCTCTGATACCATTTGTTAGAAAATTAAATATTACAGAGAAATGAAACACATAAAATATGTGGAAAACACAAGCACAAAAAACACATAAAACCAAAGAGACAAAGATATATGTGGTTCACCCAGTTTGGGCCACGTCAACCCCGAACAGCTAGTCATTCCTTTCTATTATCCAGCAAAATGAAGAGACACAACCGACAGTAGATCTGTTGTAATATCCTCTATTCTCTCTCACAGTCTACCTCTATGTTTCTCGCTCTGAGAATACATATACAATACACAGCCGCAATACAATACCCTCATGCAAGCGAGGGGTTGCCTTCTAGGGCCAAAAAACCCTAAACTAAACATAACTTCTACCGTCAGATCATCTGCCTAATGAACGGCCTAGATTGACTAGAAATTACTATACTTTTACAAGGCAATTTTACATTTGTTTTTAGCTTCGGGGGCACTGCCCCCGAAACCCCCCGCCAAGGGGGGGCTCCATAAAGTCGCAGCCGCCCCCCCCTGGACCCCCTAGGCAGCGTTTAATTTCGGGTGGCGTTTCCGCCCCATTAAGGTACAGGGGTCCAACGCTGTGATACAAAATAAACAAGATAATCAGGCTCCACACCCAACAGACAAAAGCATGAAAAGTCGGATGATGTGGAGGATCATTTGTTCATAGTGTTCTCACTGCCTCTGTATCTGCTTCCTTGATCCTGAGAGGTGGATCCTTGTTCTGACTTTTTGTTGATAGCTTCCCTTATGAATTTGAGAGACTCTTCCAGAGGATTGCATCGGTTCTTGACTGTCATTACATCTTTAGTGCAGGTATCCCATTGTGAGCGTAGGATGGCCATCTCTGCTTTAGTTTGGGCCTTGTCTTGCTAAATTTATCTTCTCAAGCTTTCTATCATCACTCTTGGGATTTACAGAATGCACAAGGTTGGCAAAAATGAAGAGGATAAGGCATTTCAAAGATTTCAACTTTCAATATATAAAGAGCATAAACAAAAAATTGGATAAGCACAATAGTAATGGTTGTAAAAGATAAGTAGGTGGGATTTAGTAGATTATATTTTTAAGTAGTCATTGACATCTAATAATATATTGGAAGGATATTAATCTTTATTTATAAATAAAGCTTTTTAGATATTATTATTGTGAAGGAAGTAAGTAAGTAATAATAAGATTCAAAAATAAATAAAAGAACGGTAAAAAAGATGTATAAAAGTGTAGCTATTAAAATATAATTATGTAATTTTTTTAGATTAAAATATTTTATATATTTTAAATATAAATTATATATTATACAACCATCAATCACGTTGAATTGAATCAAGATAGAAATAAATCAGCACATAGTATAAAAGAGTGAGAAGTACATATAGACACGGTAACTAATACCGATATAATGTAATAGTATATTAATATTTATAATTATTAACATGGGTTGCCATCAAACAAGCACACTTAAAAAAATTGTAAATCATAAGTGTTTTATGATAAGTAAATGGACTATAGGTTGTAGTGTAAAGATGTAGATTGACATTGTATTATATTACATTAATGTAAACAAAAAGTATGATATAGGAAATATCACCTAGATTTATTAGAGGATTACAAGTATTATTATTTATCTTAAATATTATTTAAGAATTACATGTGTTATGATTTATTTAAAATATTATTTAAGAATTATGTATATTATGATTTATCTAAAATAATATTTAAGAATTAGATGTATTATGATTTATCTAAAATATTAATAATAGACTGAATATATTATAAATGAGAAATATGTGTTTTTTATTTTATTTTGTCTATAAATCTATATCCATGGAAAAATATCTATCATAATAAAATGAAAATACTAATATTAATGAGGTAAACTCCTTTTGAAATCTTAATTTCTCAAGAAAAACTTCATCCTAATGCTAAATGAACTAAACTTAACAAAATATTTGGGAAAGAAGATTGAACTAAAAGGTAGAAACATTAGGAAAGACAATGCATTCTATTCTTTGATCAATTAAAATTTTGTGCAAAATTTAAAAAAATTGCATATAGCACTTTATAATTTCACCCAATCAATATTGTTATGATTCTAGACTCTACTTTTGCTTTTTCATTTCAGCTTGTAGAAAAAGCTATCTCATGACACACAATTGCAAATTATGCTTGCATATTGTACTATATTTCTACTTTTATCAATTAGAATACCTTATTATCATAAGAATCCATGCTAATCACTATTCATTTGACTACATAACTAAATTTGTGTCCCATAACTTTTGAAAATCATGTCGATATTTGAAAAAACAATGGTTTTATGGCAATATTCAAAGAGAAAGCTAATGATTTTGAAAGAAAATTTGTCACTATCCCTTTTCAACAATTCTATAAGGATAATTTGGTGAAGCAACATCTCAAAGTAACAAAAAATAATATGTCAAAGAGCCTTGCTTTCTTCTTCAATTTCTCACATCAGCATGGTAATAGGATTCATTGTCTATATGACATATCTTTAATTCCAATTAATTTGTCACTATCCCTTTTCAACAATTCTATAAGGATAATTTGGTGAAGCAACATCTCAAAGTAACAAAAAATAATATGTCAAAGAGCCTTGCTTTCTTCTTCAATTTCTCACATCAGCATGGTAATAGGATTCATTGTCTATATGACATATCTTTAATTCTAATTAATTTGTCACTATCCCTTTTCAACAATTCTATAAGGATAATTTGGTGAAGCAACATCTCAAAGTAACAAAAAATAATATGTCAAAGAGCCTTGCTTTCTTCTTCAATTTCTCACATCAGCATGGTAATAGGATTCATTGTCTATATGACATATCTTTAATTCCAATTAATTTGTCACTATCCCTTTTCAACAATTCTATAAGGATAATTTGGTGAAGCAACATCTCAAAGTAACAAAAAATAATATGTCAAAGAGCCTTGCTTTCTTCTTCAATTTCTCACATCAGCATGGTAATAGGATTCATTGTCTATATGACATATCTTTAATTCCAATTATATTGTATTTTAGGATATGGGATTCTTTTTGGAAAATTTTGCAAATATAAAATTGTAGCTTTGAAATTTCTAATTTCTAATTTTAATACTTTAAAGACTATATTTAATTTTACTTTGATTTTCAAACAACATTAAATCATTTTATAACTTTATTTGTTATATTTATATATTTTTTAATTAGAAAAAGACTAAAATAAAAATAATAAATTTAATGCAACAATTTAATACCATAATACAACAAAAACTTGCATTTAAAGATTCAGTATGCTACAAAAACTATATTAAAAAAAGTTATAATGAAAAAAGCCATAGAATTAGACCAAATGAAGTTTGAGTTTGAATTTAATGTTAAAATAGTTGAACTCGAGCATTTATTTTTTTTTAAAGGAAAAAGCAAACGATGCACGTATCTACAAATTTTGAAAAGGCAACAATCCAGCAACATTTCAAAAATATTAAAAAATATACTACGTTGAAGGTTTGAGTGGAAAAGACTTATGAGCTTTAGTGCATAGGAAGCTACTAGGGCATGTCGCATTAGTTCAAATGAAATTTGAATTATAGTCATTTGCAAAGGAAGCTAGGTAAGTGAAATTTAGGAAGTCTCTTGGTACTGCTATCATTTCATTATCTTCTTACACCATTTTTTAAATCACTAACAACATGTTGAAAGAGATGTTGAATATATTCCATAACCCCTGATAGGATTGGAGGAAAAAATGAAGATGCTAAAATTTTATTAAAGTGAAGCAATGAATTTAAGAATTAGGTAGTTATGTGTGCTATTAGAATGATTAAGAATTGAGATTAAAATCAATATATCAAGCATGATATTAATTTTTGAAAAAATTATAAAATTATTTAAAAAAAAAGAATGATAGTAATAGTAGGGTAGAGTGGGAATGGATCTTACCATTGATTAAACAATTTGATTAAATATCACACAATAAATTTTATGGGAAAATTTTAAAAAAAAATCTAGACACATTAAAGGATGACTTAATGAATCATTTTCTTTATATGGAGAAATTGGCATCAATGCCTTATATTATATTAGGTTAGACAACAGCCATAGGGAGTAGAATATACAATGATGGGGTGTATTGTTAAATCACTCTGTGATGTGAAGGTCACCGGTTTGAAACTCTGTGGGCAAAAATCCAACCATGTTAAGAGTTGGTGTGTCCCAGGTCGGGTGTGATCCCTAGGTGATTTTAACAACTTAGATGCTCATGGGTCATGGTTTCTCAAACCATAGATCAATCCTAAAGTAATCTCTGGAAAACTTAGACAACTTGACAAACAAACAAAAAATATTAGATTAGACAACAACAACAAAAAATGGATAAATTGATAAGAAGAATGTTGTAGGAGTTTTATCTGCTTCAATTATTCAAGAAGATAATGTTTTTTTCGAAGAAAAAATTGCACAACAAGAGTTGGAGCTTCTAGCTACTAATTGAGAATGTTCTAATTTAGTGAGGAAAATAAGTTGTGTGGAAGAAAACGTAATCATTTTGGAAGCTGAAAGATGCTTGAAACAAAATTATTTTAGTTATGCTGCAAGATAAGCTTGATGCGATCATTGAACCTAAATCTCGGGGTGAGCACTTGCACAGTGTATTATAGGATCTAATAAATGAAATTGTAGTAGTTGATGAAAGTGTAATCGATCCTTATTTTCATGTTAGACCTTTGATTAAGGTTGAATCAAGTTATCTTTCTTATTTTGGAAGTTAAGTTCATCTTATTCATGTACAAGTGTTAATTGATATTTCCAATGACATCAACCTTGTAAAATGTATAACTCAACAACCTAGAAATAGATAGTTCAAAGTTTTAGAAGTTCGTAGGCTAGATTCTAGAATTCCAAAGTTCATTACACTAGTATGTTAGTGTCTACTTGGATAAATTAAAATTTTAGAATTAGTTATTGGACTATAACTTTCCTATCTCTAGCTTTTAGAAATCATATTATACCTCACTAGTCATTATTTACGCTTCATAGAAAACATGATTTCTACCTTTTCCTCAAATAGATTTTAGCTCTTCACCTTTTCTTTCTACTTAAACTTCAAGATGCAAATACATCACCACTATGTAGCTCTAATTCTACACACTATATAAATGTGGGTAAAATCTTAATTTAGTGTGTTCAAGACATTCACAAATATGTATATTCATAAGGTATATGTTCGCTAACTACATCCACATCCATACATGGATTGGAGATATGTTTGACTATGTCAAATATTGAAAAAAGGTACACTTAGGCTATAGCAATCAAAGTAATAAAACCCTTTACTAACAACTACATTGAATATACATACATATATATATATATATATATATATATATATATATATATATATATATATATGGGAAAATTTTAAGAATGGAGTTTATCTTAAAGTTTAGAAACTTTGGCGAAGAATACTTGTCCCTAACATCCAAATTTTAAAATGTTTGATGATCATTATGTAAAAATGTTTAGATTTGTAATTATTTTATATTAGACAATATATAATATTGGTGATTTTTAAGGTAAAATAATTTTATACTGTAAAATTTGGGTGAATTCATTTTTAGAAAAATGGAAATTGGCGAATCTTTTTTCTTTTGGAAAAAGCATGGAATACGAGCCCACCTGTGAAATATTAGCCCCTAAAATTTTCCCATATATATATATATATATATATATATATATATATATATCCCTTTAAAAAATGTGAATAAATAGTAATTTTATGGTGATAAAATGCAATTCCCACTTTCAAAATTAAATGAAAACAATGCTTTCATAGGAAGACTTTCACAAATATACCATATATTTCAAGACAACCTGAAGAAAAAATATATATTTAAACTAATATGTGTACTTTTTTTGGGATTTATTGCACCCTTAACTCTAGTGCTTGAAAAATAAAGTATGGTTTATTACACCCTTAACTCAATGCCTCATTTATCCTTTTGCTAGGAATTCATTTAATTTTTGTCACTAGTATGATTTGGCATTTTCACCATGTAATTATGTTCTTGGAATTCTTATGCATTTTTAGTATCTAAACCCTTTCTTTAGATGTTCTAAGCACTAATCTAGAAATGGTTTGGTATTCTTGCACAAAAAATAAAGAATATACACAAAAGTAAAATGGACTTAATGTAGAGGTGGCTACTTTATGGAATAGGGCAGGCATACAATCCTAGGAACTCTAATCCTTAGCAAACCTAACCTGCTTTATTGTATTTTCATAGCCACTACGAAAAGAAAATGAAAACAATGTTTTCATAGACAGGCATTCACAAATACACACTGCATACTAGAAGAATAGCTAAGAGCCTTGATTCAAACAATAATATATGCATCTACAAATAATCATTCAACCATTTTTTTCACAGCTTACTCAATCCATGGCCAACGAACTTCTCATCCTTCCTTCAATTATACATAAGCTTGGAAAGGTCAATCATTAAAGATGATAGACTTTAATGATGTCTCCAAATCTAATAGAAATTTCACCCATCAATAATTTAAACCTAATAACAAACCACTAACTAAAATTTCAAACATAGTAGGGTTACAAACAACCTTAGATAGGTCAAATGCTAAAAGAAGGTATACTTTTCTTACACCACTAAAGCAAAGAGAAATTTCAACCAAAAGTAACAAGAAATAAAAAAACAAGTCTTGCACCTTTTAACAACATGAACCAGATGATCATAAAAACCAAATGACGGCAATGTTTTCATAAATGCATATTAACAAATTTTAAATTAAATGAAACTCAATATAAAGTGGGCAAACCACACGTCCTGTGCTTGATTGCAAATATAATTACCTCCTGTGCTTGATTGAAAATAGAATTGTGTCCTATGCTTAATTGTAAATAGAATTTCATGAAATCAATTTAAGTTTTAAAACCAAGGAAAAAACAAGTTTTTTAAGTTTCCATAAACAAACCTAAAACCCTGTGCAATTTCTTAAACAATATCTAAAAAGGAAGGTTCTAGATCAAAATCTTAGCATTTTTTAATATCATTGCAATCAAATAAAAAATACCATATAAATTCTAAAAAATCATTTAAAAAAAAATTAAGGTTTTACAAAATAATGAAAACTAATGAAATTTAGAAAATGGATAATTATTGTTTTATCACTAGCATATTAATAGTGACTCTCATTACCTCCATAGCGAGCCACCAAATATTAGAAATTATAGCAAGTAAAATGCCCATATGGCCACAACAAAAGTTCAAGCCCTAAAAAAAACACAAAGAAAAAGAAGTCATTGCAAAATTACAAGCCCCATTGGAAAACCAAGAATAAGAAGACACAAAAGACAAGCCAATCTATAACAAACCAAAATAAGAATATAATTGTAACGTATCAAAATAATACCCTAGACACTCACACCTTCAACAATACACCATTATTTAATGGTTAGAGCTAATATTGCACCAAATCCCAGACCAACGAAAAATAATAACAACTCCCTCATACACTGAATTAGCCTCTGAAGAATGATACCCCAACATGATAACTTGGGATCCAAATCCCAAAGTGACTATCAACAGCATCATATGAGCATGAAACTTGAAATATAGAACACTTAAAAACCCTTACCAAGGCAATGCAACAAAATCAAACACTTGCATAAGAATAATCCAAACTGTCACATGATTAGCAATACATTGTTATTCAATTCATGCTTACATTTAAAAATGTACCACAACCCAAATAAGCACAACTATAAATCCCAACCAAACCATTTCCAACAATACCACTAACAATAATACAATCGAACGCATAGCTAAGAACGTATACAACAACAACCAAAAGGAGAAACCACGCAAAACATGAAACCCCACAAGATCAATAACAATAATACAAGACAAACCTTGTAGCAACATTATTGAACAAATAATAAACCTCTATCCAACCAACATAAATTTTTTGGCACAAGCTTCATTATTAACTTGTGGATAATGTTGAGATTTCTAATAATAATTTGGAGAAAATATCATAAATATGACAACAATAGGATTTGTTGCTAAATTGACTCCATCTAATCTTGATGTGGAGTTATTGCATCCTATTTTGTTGTGATTGAATTTATGATTTAGTTTCTACTCCCAGCTATAAAATGTAAGCCCGTTGAGGTTTCTTAGCATGAGGGATGTGAGGTGAGTGGAAGAGACTTGTGCAGATGAGAAACTCTGTTGTTGTAATTCTCCAGTTGATGAATGAGATTGTCGATGCCTATGTTAGGTGAACGTAGCCCAGATTGGTTGGGTGAACCACGTTAAATCTTTTGTCTCTCTATTTTATGTTGTGTGTCTGTGTGTTTTATTTGTTTTATCCGTTGTGCTAACGCAACAATTGGTATCAGAGGGGACTTTCCAAAAATAGGAAGTCATGGTTGGGTGGAGCTAGTTATCTCCAGAGTCATATTTTCAAATCGGTATCTCAATCGCTTTGAATTATTTTAGGAAATTAATTTTTAAGATTGTTTTATGTTTACGATACAAGTAAAATATCGTGAAAAAAAGGAATGCTAGAAAATAAAGAAGAAGTTGATATTTCTTTATCTGAAAAAAAAAAAAGTGTTTTTATTTTTGATATTTCATGTTTTCAGTACAGTAGGAATTATAAAAATAAATGATACAGTAAAAGAAGAAAAATTTTATGCTTTTAGACTTAGTGTTTGAAATATGTATATCAGAGCTATTTTCAATTAGAAAGGTATGTGAAATAAGGTTTGATTTGAAGTAAATTTAAATGAGGTGTTGATAGATAAAAACTGGTTGATTCATGTGTTATCATTCCTTTTATTAGCTGCTTGTGTTTTATCAGTACATGTAATCCTAAGTGAAACAAGTACAAGGATTAGGAATAATTCTAATTGAAATAGTTAACTAAATAACAAACTAGTATATATAGATTATGAAGTTGAGACATTAAATTCGGAATTATCGGAATTACTAGACTTCTAGTAAAACCATAGGAAAACACAAAATTACTTATGTGGTCGAAAAGACTTGAAGTACTGAAAATAGTCATAGACAAAACTATAATTATAGAAAATGTATTTTCAAGGGAATTATGACAACTTAATTATCTAAGTTAATTTCTATGAAGATGACCAACTCTTATAGAAGAATTTGAAAATAAGCTAAACTAGTGTACAAGAGAAAATAAAGAACAAGTTTAATTAGTCTATCAAGAAGAAATACAAGGTAAATAGAGCCTACAGTGGGTATTATTAACTCTATGGTTATTAGTTCATGAATATTAACTGAGGATACAATCAATATCTCACCTAGAAGCACATATTTAGCGTAAAGGTACAAAAGCTACTTAGTGCATTAAAGTAATAACATGTGATCATTACAAATGAATGGAGTATAATTATATTTAATGTAGTTGAAATAGTAACATATAATGATTTGATATTATTAGCAAGAAAACTAAAATTATGGTAACTTGTCAAAGGTGATCATAACATAAATAAAAACCATTTATACAGTAATAATTTTCTTGTGTCGGAAGTACCCTTTTTAAAAATAGTTACATATCAGATGTATGAGTCATAAGGAATTAACCTCCTTCTAGGAAGTATTCTCTGACAGAGAATCTAAAAACTAATTCTAAAAAAATAAATGGAACCCTGTAAACTTGTCCTTGAAAAAAGAGTCATGCAAAAGCAGAGAAGCAACCAAGGGTTTCAAGGACATCCGACCTGGAAAGAAGAATTTGAACCCTTAAGAACACAGCAAAGCTCCAAGTTGCATTATCGAAGGAAAAATTTTGGAATAGTCCAATGATGTATATTACTTACAAATGCTTTTGAAAATAAAGAAAAAATTAAATAGGATTCCATAGTAAAATAAGAAAACAAAATTCATATACGAAGAGAAGAAAAATACTAAAATTGTGAATATTACTTGAACAGGTAAACACTTTTATAAAATTGCTCCATATTTTTGTAAAACAAGTCACAATTCCAAAATTAAGATAACCACAGGAGGAGGTTTAAAATTTTTAATAAAAACCAAATATGAGAAGAAAATGTAAAATTATAGAAAAAAAAAACATGCAACGAAATTAAACCTTGAACTATTAGTAACCAAAATAGAATGAATCAAATATATTTCTTCATGGAGGGTTAGAACCCTAAGGAAGAATCCGCAAATGTTCTATATAAAAGTTGTTTCTAAACAACATATTTTATGGCTATGTTGGTGTGTTTAGTAAAAGGGTGTATGAAATGCACCGGTGCTTGGTAGGAGTGATTTCTAGCCTACAAGCAATGTCACAGGGAAAAAATGGGTTGTTAGATGGTTAGTGAAGCATCATAAGATGTAGAAAAACTAGTTATAAAACATAGCATACTACAAAAAGAGGAGGAAACAAGAAACAACAAATACACCTATGACACAAGATCAATATCAAGTAAACGAACTAATAATACCAACAAATAACGAATCCCCTTTTATTAGCCGTTGGTGGTAAAAAGAGGTAGAACGCTAAAACACTCTCAGTGAGTCCTTAGAGCTATGGATCTCTAAGGAGGGCTCTTCACTTAAGCTGTTTGAAAGCTTCTCTTCTCCTCCAATGAGTGATTGGATAACAGACAAATGATACACTTCTCCTTTTGGATTTAGATGTTGGGTGGCCAATAAATGAATCCCTTCACTCCTTTGTTGCTTGGACAACACACTGTTGATTTTCTCATGCGCAATTTGGCCAGCATAACAATGTGTTCTAAATTTTTCTTCTCATGTTGGTATTTTATAGGAAAAATTCAAATCTTCTTCCCTCTCTTGGTACAATTGTCGATAGTGACCCAAGAGTGGTGGTTGATTCCATTGTGTGCTCACTTGAGGTCTCCATGCAGTCCTCGGGCAGCCTCAAGTGGAGAATCTTCTTCCTGAAGTGTGAAAAGTGGTCCCAGATGGTGACCTTCTGCCATACCAAGGACTATGTGGCTTATTGAGGTACAGCCGCAGAGAATTTCACTGCTATCGAAGAAAAGGAAACATGGAGCGCTTTGTGACAGTGTCTTCTGTGTGCAACTTAATAAATTTTCCTTTTCACCTTAGAGAAAGTTAAATTTTCCAGATTCTATAATGTTTTTCCACCCTATAAATCCTTCTGCTTGACATTTCATGATGTCCTTTGCTTGTCCAATTTTCCAGTGATAACAGTTTCCCCCTAATGTATGAGTTCTAGAAAGAACTGTATAGCTGAAATACATTTGTTTTTATGTTCTGTATAACCCATTTTCAGAGAGAGAGAGAGAGAGTAACTTGTGTGTAGCCTGAGATTGGAGACCCCATGCTGTGAGTAAAAGAGGGATCAGAGTCTCTGATATAGCAGGTGGGGGATGATAGGTTAACATAGGCATGATGGCGAGAAATGGCTGAAAAATTACGATGGGAGTTTAGTGGCCCAAGGTCAGAGCTTGAGAAAGAAGTTTGTTGGCAGTCATAACAATTTCTGATGAGGAAAGCCCTGGAGTCAGTAGGACATCCAAGGTGGGTATATGTTTGTTATGAATGTTGTGGTGACTTTACGAGAAAGGTGTGAAGCTTCAACCAAGGGTGATTAGGGACTGCTACCATGGGAGAAAAGTGGATGGATGGGTGGGGTATGTTCTCCTAAAAAATATTTGTACACTTTCTAAAAGAATATAAAATGGGTTTGGATGTACAAACATGGAGACGGGTGTCCCAAAAACATGAAAATGATCCTTCACTAATGATGTGAGGAAGGTGTTTTTGTTGAGGTTGGTGGCCCCATTGGTTAGTCCTGGTGTGGGGGTGGTGAAGCAGATGGAAAATATCGCACATGGGTTATGTTGATGGAGGTATGGTAGGCCAAATGTGAGACACAGTGGTGCGTGTTCAATCTACTTGGGAAAATGGTAGTCTGGGAAAGGGGTTTTATCGTGATATGGTAAACTTGACTTGATGCATGATGGATGGATGATCATGAATTTCTTCCTGGACAGGGGTGTTATGGCCATGGTGTCATTTTTTTTGATGCATGGTCTACTTGAGTGATGGACGCCATGGAGGGGGAGACTTTACTGACCAACGATAATTTTTATCATGTGCAAGGTGGGGACTTTCGGGTGTTTGGAACCTATGGTTGATTCTTGTGGAGAAATGATGTTAGGATATGCAAAGCTTCTCTATGACTCTATCATGCTAAGGGCATAATGATACCTGCTCTGGAAACTTTAGTGACTGGGGAAACAGGTGGTTTTTCGTACTGTGTAATACCTGCAACCAATACCCCCAAGTGAAAGCATGTTTTCCATTCAAATATATTGACAAATGTGTTGAATCAAAAAACGATAAGAGAGGGCATACCTATCGAAACTGAAAAAAATAAATAAATAAATAAATAAATAAAAATAAAAATAAATAAATAAATAAATAAAATATATATATATATATATATATATAATAATAATATTAATTTTTCTGAGGCGTTAAGCTGTGAAGCCTTCTTTGGGCATTATGAGGTGTTGATCACTATGTTGCTTTCGGTTTCACAATTGGGCTTTTTGAGCTCCCGTTATGGTCCCTCAAACAATTTGAAAAGGGTGATATATAGGTCAATATAGCTCATTTCAATTCATTTGTATCATTTGAGAGTTGTGAGGTCAGAGCTTGTTGTCGAGCTTTTCTTGTCGTTGCGGTCAGCCGGTGCACCAAGGATTCACGTTGTTAGTGCCAAGTAAGCCCCTGAACGTCCAAAATTTTAATTTTTTCAGTTTTACTATGTGGGGGTCCGTACAAAATAGTTTTGTACAGACCCTTACTTTTTTTGTCCTTGATCGCACAGGCAATCAAGGTTCAGGCACAGAGACTCCGCGAGAATTTGAGGATTTCCGCGGAGATTTTGCGACTATCATCGTTTTTGTGTGCGGCTTCCACGTCTGTCTAAGATACAGACGTGCGGTCAGTGCGCCTGTATGAGAAACAGGAACGGCAAAAAGGCAAGGTAATTTTTGAAAAAAAAAATTGAAAATTTTTGAAGTTTTGATGTCATTGATGTGCTTCTGTTTGGTGACAGGATGTTGTGGACAGAGTGATACTGGTAGGATATTTGTATGGATGTGGCACAATATGCCAATGCCTGCAAGTTACTGGCTTAGTGGGCTCTCCTCAAGTTTCTTGAAAATGACCCCCTGAGGTCGCAGGATCGCTTGTTGCGCTACCTAGTCCGTTGTTGGAACAGGAGGCGCAAGTTGATGTTTTTGCGAGGGCATGACATTCCTATTCGTCCATAGATGGATATATACTTTGTGACCGGTTTTCTGCCTCAGGGTGAGGCACTTCCCCATCCACTCCTACTAGGGAGGGTATCTCCCCGTCATTGGTCGGAGTAGCACTGTGGTGGGGCGCCCCTTTCGGAGGGGTGCATTCTTATATCATCAGTGACAGATCTAGCCGAGCGATATGCATTGGATATGATTCTACTATTGACTAGGTCGTCATCACTGCACAGGGCGTCGGGACCCCAGATCATTGTTCTGCGTCGGCTTTGGGTTGGACATTTATTTGACTGGGCTCGTCATGTTTATGACGGTATGGTGTCGTAGTTGGCGAAGCGCCTAGGAGGATCTAATCTATCCACATATGCTAGCATCCTGTGTAGCATTATGTTTGAGAGGGTGGTACTACTGCAACTCGTAGTGGCAGTTCCTATGGGGTTTCACTGGGACCCTCGGATGAGACGATGGGCATCCATGATGCCTCGAGGTGGGGGAGGAGAGGTGGGTTGCTATTGGAATGTGACCACAGAGGCATGGTTCAAGGTGAACCCTCAGATGTTCCTTGACTTTCCATACTCTGGGATGGACTTTCGAGGAGATTCAGATATGGGTCTTCCAGTCAGTTGCATGTGGGGATCTGTAGGTATGATTTTTATGGTTTTCTAAAATTTTTGAATATTTATGATGTGTATATTTATATGTGTATTTTGGTTACACTTGTTAGCGCTCGAATCTGCCTCAGGCTGAGGAAGGCAACACTCGAGGCAACATCAAACCAACCTTAGCCTCGTAGCTAGCCCTACGAGGACAGGAGAGGGCTCTCTCCGGGTCTATCTCGGCAAAAAAATTTCAAAAGGGCTGAGACGACCGATAGTGAATGCTGATCTTAGGCTAGTAAACTGATAGAAAGGGGTTTTTTAATAAATGATGGGGTTTTCTGGGCTGCATGGGGCAAATAACAGCTTGAACAGGGAAATATAATAAAAAACACAGATTATCTCCTGAGGCAAGATAAGCAAGAAATTTAACATCAAATTTGAAATTATATAGAGTGAAAGACCGCTGCGAGGTTGACAAGGGCATAGAAGATGAATCCTTGTCAAACAGAAGAAAACATTAAATATGAACACTTCCTCAAGACAGAGCAAATAAATTGAATTCTGCTTTTCTCACTTAAAAGTATTCATTTAGAAATGACATGAAATGGAAACACAACAGGCTACATATGAAACAAAGGATGAGACAAATGTTAAATTTCATACCACAGGAATCTCAGGAAACAGAGCTGTATTTCTCCATTAAAATCTCTTGTAAAAGTTTGTCTGATAAAAAACTCATTTTTCTCTGCTAGCTCTAGGAATTCTCCCCCCCTTTTACAAATGATTTACAATGTATAAATAAACTCTTATGTTTAAGCAATTCGATCAAAATGAGGAGTGTTTCAGCCAAAATGATGAAAATGAAAGGACAACAACATTCTCCATGAAATCCTCTGTGATTAAACTAATAGACCAAATCACGGAGCATTCTCCTTAAAGTCCTCTAATAACTAAACTAATAGACCAATATTGGAGCGCTGGTCCATTTGGATATTTAACTGAAGTCATTAATAGGAGATCGATCCTATTTTCTGCTGTGGTAGGTAGTCCTTGTTCAATCTGGGCTTGACTTCTCGCTCTCCTTTTACATTTGTTGTTTGAATAAAAACTGTCTTTTAATAAAAATAAGAATTGGAATTTCTCCTTTACCAATTCAAAACACCATTTAATTGTCATTGCAGAAGAAATAATCCATAGCCATCAGTTCTCACATATGTGCCCTCATGAAAATTCCACCTGTCATGACAGCCTTCTTCACGGTCTGCCCTCAACTTCTCCAGCGTGACACGTAACTCTGCATTCTGTTTTACATTCTTATCATCAGACCTATGCGTTACATATCTCCCATCGTGATCAGAGAGATGTGGTCGCACATCATTTGACATAAAATAGGTAGATAGTTACGACAGATCTCAGATATACAGCCCCGATCCTGCACTACCGGTCTCATACCTCGATGTGACTCAGATGTATCTCATTTATTCCCGATTCTTGGCACATAAAAGAAGAAGGTTGCCACGCAACATTGCTTTCATCAATTCAAATGCAAATCTGAATAAAATAAATTACACTATTTATAATATAATAATACGTTGTAGTATACAACCCAATGGACATCCCATCTCTTACCATTCAAACTTGTGATTTTACGTTTGGAGTATAAGAACCAAGTACTGGATGCTTGTTGCGTTACGAGCAGTGTCTTCTTACGTTTGCCGATCGGCGAAGCTATTCCATTTTGTCCACATATCTATGAGATCAAAACTCATCGGAGGCATAATTGTCACCACAAGCATAATAAAAATCTACTGCACAATGATCAAAACCTGTTTGCAATTCGTTGGAGTCGTTTTGGATGAAGATTGGGCGCCAAACGCAATTTCCTGAGTTCTGTCTTCAAGTGGGTCGCATCCCCCTCGAGTGGGTCGCATGCCACAAGTGGGTCGCATGCGTTTAAATTTGCACTGGTCAAAACGCACAGGTGGGTCGCATTTGCCAAGTGGGTCGCATGCCCTCCAGACCCTGTCAACACTTCTGCAAAACACGATTTTGGCCCTCAATCACTGCAATTCGACTTCTATGCCGTGAATTTTGCAAATGAACTTGATCTCCATTATTTATACATGAGAGAAATATCCTTCCAAATCAGATTTGATTTTTGAATTTGTTTGATAACCCACATTATAATGTTTTTGGCATTTTGTCCTTTGGTCATTTAATACAACGCTGCTCTTTGACCTTCTTTTGAGTCTTGGACTGATAATACTTTGTTGACTCTTGCAGGGATGCTTGAAGCTGGTGCCATTGAAGAACTGTAAAATTTGAAATATTTTGACCACTTACCTATTTATTACCAAAACATATTTGATGATTTCTTCTTCAAAACAGGGTTTTGAAGAAGAATCAATTTCTCATTGATGACATTCTTGATATAAACACCTACTGAACCTTCTCCTAGCCTGCAAGTGTTATTGAAACATTCTGAAAACAAGCTTTGCAAACATCTAAGTAGCAGTGGGTGAAAGCTGATTGGCATTGGCCTGTATATTGAACTGAGATTTTGACAGCTACCTGTTTGAATTTGACTATGACAGAGGACAATGCAAGACGGAGTCTAACATTGGCTCCAATGGGGATGGCAGCTACCGCTTCTTGGAGGTGCCAAGAACCGCAGAGCTTTGGGAGAGCAGACAGTGCCTCCATCCATTGGGCTATGGAATGATTATTCTGACAAACAAACTAAAGACTGATAACTCAGTTTATTAACTAGAAATTCGACTCACACTAACTTGATGCAAACTGAAATGACTAAATTAAACAAAAACTTTCTGAAAAGGGCAGCAGTCCATCAAAATTTCAAAACCCTGATGGCAAGCCCCTGCATACTGATGTGATATGTACAATCATGTATAATTGGCCTTCCAATGCAACCAATCCAGCAGATGGCTACACCCCAAATTTCTGCTCTTATTCTCCTTGAGCAGGCGAGGAATGCTAAACACATCTTATTCTACTCAACACGATCATTAAAACCAAAGCTTAAGATAATGAACCAGGGCAATATTTATAAAATCTAATGTTTACGAGAAGAACCACCAAAGGGGTCTCGAGAAATCTGAAGCGCGCGCTTATCAGAATCCGGCTGAAATACTAGGGATAGGAAAGGACAATTGATTTATGAGGGATAATGCACCAATCTTGTCCAGGTGTTAGGCGCAGGTTTCCTTGACCATGAGAAATTCTGACATATATCCCTCAACTTCATGATCTAGATCATTTTTAAACAACAAACAATCTTCAAGATTATCAAACCTGACAGCCTTTTCATCTTTGTGAAGGAAAAAATTATATGTTTGCTAATCTACACAACTGATTACAAGACAATCATCTTTTTCAACAGAGGAAGAAATTTCACCAACACTTTCCTGATTATGTATGCACTGCAAATCTGTTGTAGTTTCGGCTGAAACAGGACCTTTCAAAAGCTGATCTATCTCATCTTCAGACAAAGGAGACAATGCTTTTTGTCTTCTTCTGCTTAAACAGTAATTATCTTCATATGACAGGGCATTCAAACTCTGATTTATTACTGAGTCATTGAAAGGAGACCTATCACTTACTTGCACGAAGATCTCATTTTTTTTTCCATGAACTGACTGGATTTCTTCTTCATGAAGGCTGTGTTCCAATGATGGACTGAAAGTATGACTGAGAACATTTGGATCCATTATTGTGTCTTCTGCATTCCAGATGATTTCAACAGCAGAGTTCTCTTTGATGGGCTTATTTCAGATCTGCTTAGTCATCGATCGAATCTGAATGCGAGTAGGCTTTGTTCGGACATTATTTGTCATGGTTGGTTTGGACTTATGCATCTTTCATGCATCTTATGGTGATCACGAGCAACATCTGCCATGTTTTCTAGTATATTACTAACTTTCTTTTAAAATCTTAGGCCTTACATCAGTAGGTATCCTTAGGTTCCCTGTAATGTTTGTTTGCAGTGGATTCTCATCTTGGCCTCAGCGTTCATGCTATTCATTAAGTATCTAGTCTTAATAAATAATTTTTGCTCTGAGGCTTTTCAATAAAAGAATAAGCATGTTTCCAACAGTCATGAACTAAATTTAATGATGGATAAGACATTTGATGTCTTTCAATGAACAGGGCATGAAAGTCCATTAAACAGTAAATACAGGCCAGCCGGCAAATTTTCATACCAAGATTGGGCTTCACCTTCCAGAGTGGCTAGGAATATCTTCATCAAGCAATCTTCAGGAAAATCCACTTTCAACTTGCGAATATGCATGTGAAATCTAACTAGATGTAAAGCGGCATCTTTCTTACCATCATTGTTAAACGTAGGCAGATTCCTCGACCAATCTACCTTGGGCATCTTATTCGGAAAACCTGGGATGTGATCTCGGCTCATGGGAGCGTATCTTCTTGTAATTCGGTCCATCTTGAAAATCTCACAGCTACTGATCTCCCTGCAGTGAAGTCATCATGAAGGATTGATTTTCTGGATCTTTTAGTGAATGAAGTCGTCGGGTGAATGATTTCAGCCTTGCTGTGTCTGACTGCTGTCCACCATCAGCAATCGGATCTGAAATTTGTTATCCTTTACTGGGGAAGACTTCCCCAGTATGGTCACCACTATGTTAGCGCTCGAATCTGCCTCAGGCTGAGGAAGGCAAAACTCGAGGCAACATCAAACCAAGCTCAGCCTCGTAGCTAGCCCTACGAGGACAGGAGAGGGCTCTCTCCGGGTCAAACTCAGTGAAAGATATCCAATAGGATCTGAGATGACCTAAATGAAACACTGATATTGATTTTAGGCTAGTAAATTGATATGAAAAGGGTTTTTAATAAATGATGGGGTTTTCTGGGAAGCATGGGATTAAGAACAGCTTGAACAGGGAAATATAATAAAAAACACAGATTATCTCCTGAGGCAAGATAAGCAAGAAATTTAACATCAAATTTGAAATTATATACCCTGAAAGACATTGCGAGGTTGCATAGGGCATAGAAGATGAATCCTTGTCCAAACGAGAAGAAAACATTAACCTTGAACACTTCCCTCAAGATAGAGAAAATAAATTAGCAGATCACACCTTTCTCACTTAAAAGTATTCATTTAGAAATGACATGAAATGGAAACACAACAATTCCTTATGAAACAAAGGATGAGACAAATGTTAAATTTCATACCACAGGAATCTCAGGGGTCAGAGCTGCATTTTTTATTAAAATCTCTGTCAAAAATGTACAATGGAAGCTCTGTTTTTCTCCACGCACACCTCTCAGAACTCTCTTCTTTACGAATGATCTACAATGTATAAATAATCTCTTATGTTTAAAAATAGGTTGATCCAAAATGGGGAGATGTTTCAACTAAAATGATGAAAATAGAAAGGAGAACAACATTCTCCATGAAATCCTCTGCTGATTAAACTAATAGACCAAATCTGGAGCATTCTCCTTAAATTCCTCTAATAACTAAACTAATAGACCAATATTAGAGCGCTGGTCCATTTAGATATTTAACTAAAGTCATTAATAGGAGATCGATCCTATTTTCTGCTATGGTAAGTAGTCCTTGTTCAATCTGGGCTTGACTTCTCGCTTTCCTTTTACATTTTCTGTTTGAATCTATCTTTTAATAGAAATAGGAATTGGAATTTCCCCTTTACCCATTCAAAACACCATTTAATTGTCATAGCAAAAGAAATAATCCATATCCATCAGTTCTTACATATGCGCCCTCATGAAAATGCCACATGTTTTGACAATCAATTTCATGATCTGCCCTCAACTTCTCCTGCGTGACACGTAACTCTGCATTACGTTTTGTTCTTATCATCAGAACTACGCGTTACATATCTCCCATCGTGATCAGAGAGATGTGGTCGCACAGCATTTGGCATACGTCTATGCATAAAATAGGTAGATAGTCACGACAGATCTCAGATATACAGCCCCGATCCTACACTCTGACCATTGATCGATGTGACTCAGATGTATCTCATTTATTCCCGATTCTTGGCACATAAAAGAAGAAGTTTGCCACGCAACATTGATGTCATCAATTCAAATGCAAATCTGAATAAAATAAATTACACTATTTATAATATAATACGCTGGCCGTATACAACCCAATGGACATCCCATCTGCTACCATTAAAACTTGTGATTTTCTGTTCTACAATTAGAACCAACTGCTGGATGCTTGTTGCGTTCTGAGCAGTGTCTTTTTGTTTGCCGATCGACTGAAGCTGTTTGCAATTCGTTGGAGTCGTTTTGGATGAAGACTAGGCGCCAAATGCAATTTCCTGAGTTCTGTCTTCAAGTGGGTCGCATCCCCCTCAAGTGGGTCGCATGCCACAAGTGGGTCGCATGCGTTTAAATTTGCACTGGTCAAAACGCACAGGTGGGTCGCATCTCCCTCAAGTGGGTCGCATGCCCTCCAGACCCTGTCAACACTTCTGCAAAACACGATTTTGGCCCTCAATCACTGCAATTCGACTTCTATGCTGTGGATTTTAGCAAATGAACTTGATTTCCATTATTTATACATGAGAGAAATATCCTTCCACATCAGATTTGATTTTTTGAATTTGTTTGATAGCCCACACTATAATGTTTTTGGCATTTTGTCCTTTGGTCCTTTAATATAATGTTTTCTCTTTGGCTTTTCTGAATTTTTGAATTGAAATGCTTGTTGTCTTTTGCAGGGATGCTTGAAGCTGGTGCCACTGAAGAACTGTAAAATTTGAAATATTTTGACCACTTACCTATTTATTACCAAAACATATTTGATGATTTCTTCTTCAAAACAGGGTTTTGAAGAAGAATAAATTTCTCATTGATGACATTCCTGATATAAACAGCTACTGAACCTTCTCCTAGCCTGCAAGTGTTATTGAAACATTCTGAAAACAAGCTTTGCAAACATCTAAGTAGCAGTGGGTGAAAGCTGATTGGCATTGGCCTGTATATTGAACTGAGACTTTGACAGCTACATGTCTGCATTTGACTCTGATAGAGGTTAGACAAGACGGAGTCTAACAACACTGATACTATATTTTTTTCTCTTGCAGATGTGGGAGTAGTTAGACGACCTATTGCTCAGTTGGTGGGACACCAACCCATTCAAAGTGTTTCGGGTTGAGGAGCTTAGCCCCAGGCTGGGGGCAGGGTAGAGATCCAGGGCAGCCTCAAGGTGGAGGACCCAGTGATGGTGTTGGCCCTTCTGGGGAGGGTAGCAGCTCGGCTGCTGCTGAGTATGCTGCGGTTATCGCTCATGCTGAGGCAGCAGAGGCACGAGTGGCAGAGATGGTGTAGCAGTTAGTTGCATACGAGGCCCGATCCACTGACCTAGTAGATTCTTAGGGTCGAGTGGAGAGGCTGACGTAGGGTATGCCGACCTAGGGTTTTTTCGATGATCTAGATGATGCCTGGCTTGAGACATTGATGGCCCAGGAGAGGGGCTATCGTCTGACTCTGCACCTTGTGGCACTTTCTGTTTTGGTTGTTGCCCCAGTGTTGGCACCAGGCGCAATTGTGGGTCTAGATGGCCCACCTAGTGGGGATCGGCCCTAGAGACACTTTGTATTCAGGGAAAGCACCCATTATGAGGATGATTCCCTTATTTTTGATGACATGTGTATATGTATATTTGGGCTGACCTGTGGGTCAGAGGCATGACTTGTTATTTGTACTCACACATATTTTTTGGTATATATGCGAGATTTATTTTTTGTGGCTCTTGATGATGTGTCTATGGTTATATGATTTGATGGATGTTATGTATCATTGATGGAGATCTATATTTTTTATGTTTTTGGTTTTATGTACGATGGTTTATACGAGATGCATTCCAGTCTAATATATGGTTAGTTATGTGATCTTCTGTCTGGTTTTTATTTCTTGGTACATGTGTGAATGAAATATGATAAAATTGATGGCTTAATCTTTTTTCATGCAAATATTTTCTAAACAGCTGTGAATCTCGTACTTCAAATTCCTAGTTTGACTGTGAAGCCACTAACTGGGAATCAAGGTAGATATGCAAGTGGCAGATGTCTTGGTTGAAGGCGTCGCTCATGAGCCTGATGACGGTGTCATATTCTACCTAATTATTGGTATTTGATTCGATGCATACTCCATTGGTGAAGAATGGTGATCGGTCAGGATAGTAGATGACCGAGGCGACTACTGCTAGATTTTGAGACCATCACGATGCTCCATCAACGCATCCAAAGTAATGGTTGAGGGGACGATCCATTTGTGACACTAGAGCACTTTTTAGAACAAGTCTATGATGTTTGTGATAATAATAATAATAAAACTCTATATGCATGTTATCTCTAGTGTTGAAGCCTCCTGGCCCTTATGGGCAAAATTTCTTGAGGTAGAGCCCATTCACGGGGTTGCTTATGCATGTTCCGTCGGGCTCAGACAAGATGTATGCCCCCTTGAGGAGGAAATTTTTTATGACATAGGGGCCTTTCCACAGGGATTCGAACTTCCCGGGCCCTAGGGCTTCTTTTGCAACATCATAGCGAAGGACTAACTCCCCCTCGGTAAATGATCGAGGGGTGATGTTGCAATCGAGCGATGATTTCACTTGCTTTTTATGGGCCTCGTTGGTTGGAGCGACTGTTGTCGATTTTTGTCGGCAAGTTCTAGTTTTACTAAGCGTTGCTCTAGAGGTTGGGTGTCATCTTGAGGAGTTTGATGGCAGCATGTAATTTCGGGATATCACATTCTATGGGGATCACGGCTTCAACCTCGTACACCAAGTGGAAGGGTGTGAACCTTGTTGATGTTTTCACTACTCTATGGTATGCCCACAAGGTAGAGAAAAGCATGTGGTGCCATTTTGTCTTGTGTTTATTCACCATGCATTGTAACATCGTTTTGAGCACTTTCTTCACGGCCTCTACCTGTCTGTTGGATTGGGGGTAGTATGGTGAAGTGAATTCATGTGTGATTCTGAGGTAGTGAGATAGCTCCTGGAAAATCTCATTTTTGAAGTGTTTTCTGTGGTAGGATACTAACTCTTTTGGTACACCAAACCAGGTGATGACGTGGTTGAACAAAAATCGTGCAGTGGTTCCTATCGTGTTGTCATATGTGGCCATGACCTCTGCCCATTCGGTGAAATAGTCGATGTCTACGATAATGTATTTGTGGTTTCCAGACGATGTGGGGTTGCAAGTCATGAAATCGATCCCCCATTTACAGAAGGGACCAGCTACGACGACCGGGTGCACAGGAAGAGTGGCGCTCTTGCCTTGTGAGCGAAGCATTGACATCGCTCACACCTTTTGACTGTTGAGATGCAGTCACGGAATAAAGTGGAACAAAAATATCTTTCCCGAAGTTATTTTTGGGCGATAGCCATTCCGGAGAGTTGGCCACCGCAAGCTCTGTTGTGACCGTCATTAAGGGCTTGCTCAGCTTGGTCGTGAGTGAGGCATTGACATAAAATGGTGTCGATGCCCCGTCGATAAGGACATCTCCCATGAGGAGTTATTGGGGGACCTGAGGCATATTCACCTGCGGTCGTCACGAGTGAGCTTTGGTTTGAACTTTTGGGTTTGTAGAAATAAGAGAATATCTCCGTACCAAGGGTCATTGGTCGTCACTAGGAAGAGATGTTCGTCCGGTAGTGAATCGTTGACTGGTGATCCTTTGGTCTGACTTGGGAGGTCAGCGATGAACTCAGCTAAAATAAAAGCCTTCTTGCTTTTAGGGGAGCTAAGCTATAAGTGAAACTCTTACAGTATAACTATCTAGCAATCATATTTATGGTTCATCAAACGACGGGTGAGAAGATATCTCATGGGGTTGATATTTGTGACAATTGTTGTAGTCCTTAAGATAAGGTAGTGGAAAAGTTTTTGGAGCATGTATTAATGCTAGGGTAGTGTTATCTTCGAGCTCATACCTTAACATGGAGCCTGATAAGTTTTCACTAACATAATAAATCACATGTTCTTTACCATCGGGGCCCTCCTAAATTAACACCACGACCAAAGCGATTTTGGATGCTGATAGATATAGGTTGTAATATTTATCGTAGTTTGGAGGACTGATCAATGGTGTTGAAGATAATGTATCTTTCAGCGCCTCAAATTATTGTTGGTCTTGATCATCTTATTTGAATGGGATGTCCTGATGGAGGAGGCGTAGGAATCCCTGAATGCAAGTGGCATAATCTGGAACAAAGTGTCTCAGAAAATTTGCCTTTCCCTGCAAGCTTTGGAGTTGCTTGAGGGTGCGAGGTGATGATACCTCTTTGATAGCTTGGACCTTGAGGGGGTCCACTGTAATCCCTTGTTGGGACACAATAAAACCTAAAATTCATCCTGTAATGACACAAAAGACGTACTTGAGGGGATTCAAGCATAGGTTGTATTGCTGGCATCATTGGAATATCAGCTGCAGATCCTCTAGATGATTAGATCACTTCTTGGATCAGACGGTGAGGTCGTACAATTAGGAGAGGATTAGTTGTTCCAAGTCATGAAAGATATAATTCATGGCCCACTGGAAAGTGGATCCAACATTTTTAAGATCGAATGGCATAACTTGATATGCGAACATGCCCCATGGGGTGGTGAATGCGGTCTTGTACCGGTCAGTGTTTTGTATTTGGATCTGATTATACCCAGAGAAAAAATCCATGAAGGATACGGCCTTGTGTCCCATGCAATCATCTATAACTTGGTCGATGAATGGGGTAGGGTAATTTTCCTTTGGACAGGCTTTGCTCAAATCACGAAAATCGGTACAGGCGTGAATGGTGCCCTATTTTTTCATGACGAGAACAGGGTTGGAAACCCATGATGTGTAAGCGATGGGGTAGATAAACCTGGCTTTTTGAAGCTTATCGATATCTCGTTTAATTGCTTCTGCCTTGGACGGGTGCAGTTGATGTTTTTTCTGGCGTACTGGTGGTATGTTAGGTCAAGTGTCAATGTGCTGCTCTACGATAGTGGGACTAAGCCCTGGAATTTCCGAGTACTCCCATGCGAAGATATCTCTATACTCTTTCAACAAATGGGTGTAAGAGGTTACCTCATCTATGGAACATCCTTCCCCCAGCGATATTTCTTCGACTTTCTTATGATTTCGAGAGATATTCACCTTGATGGTAGGAGAAATGTTTGACATGTTCCCTTCCTCGAACGCGTTGGCTGTTGGAATGGAATTTTTGAACCAAATGAATTTCCCAGATGGAAGGAAATATTTTGATTCGATTGCATAAATCTCTTGGGTTCCTAGATTTTTAGGGCCAAATGTTTTTTCAAGAAGAAAAAACGAGCGGTGATGCATTGCATCCCACAGATAATTTGGTTTCTTCGTGGCCTCAAGAATATCCCCATCTGAGTGGAATAAGGATATGAAGGGGGATTGAGTCTGCGTAAGGCCGTGAGGAGGTGGTTTGTTGCTAACAGAGCTGGTCGAAAGACATGAATAAGATTCCATCATCGATGCGGTGGAACCAGACACAGTCGATAGGGTACAGATGGATTGGGTTTGCATCGTTATTTGTACATCTACTCTCGTAGTTGCAACTGAATCGACACTATGACTAATGAGTAGGAAGCACAGTTCATGGTTATGATACACGACGATATGAATCGTATATGATGTTTTGTGTCGTCAGTGTTCGGTGGGGGAGGAATTTCCAGCAAGTCTAGGTTCCTCAGGAGGTGTACCAAGAGTACTCGCACTTTCCTGGATTTGGAAATTGTGTTTGGTGTATAGGTGCCTGAAATTTTCCATTAAGGAGAATCCTTTGTTTCGTTGTTATGACCAGTGAAAATGGTGCACGATACCACGGTGCCTATCGAGTAGATGGTGTGAGAACCAACACTACTCTTAGTCCTTGAGGTGGATGCTCAGAAAGGATCAGGCGTAGGGGAAATATTCCATTGTTTCCATCTCCTAGTTTTTGATTTCGGGAGGTCCAGCTCCTTTGGGGCTACTAGACTCAACGCTTATTTTTCCTCTCTTAGCCTTGGAAGGTGCTCACAATCCATTGTATGGTGAAAATGTGAGCAGATCCTGTAATAGTAGTCTGTGATCTTATCTTGATTAGAGAGATGCTTTTGTGGGAAAGGGGAGACCATGCGAAATTTGTTCGTGAGGTGCTTCAGTTCCTTACACTGATTGACCTGGTCATTGATTATGTCGCACAGCCAGCATGGCACCCTAGACTAGACATGGGCCATCTTAGGTCAGTGTGTCGTTTTGACTCGCCCAATGATTTGGTATTGATATGGGGTAGGTTTCCTAGGGGCAATCTTCCTTACATTAGGTTCTCTAAGCTTACGACTAATTATATCCCGATGTTGAGTTTCTAATGAACGTATGATGTCGATTAGCGGGCACACTCAAGGGATGTAAGTACAGTGCTAAGCATGATGGTTTCCCTGACATACTAGACAAGAATGTCTTTCTTGGGTATTCCCTTCCCTCATAGATGGCAAGGCGATTAGATACCATCTGCGTAGCAATTCTAGGTCTGGGAATTTGGCGACCAAATGGCATTGCATAATGCACAGGTTAGTCTTCTCCATGGAGGGCAGGTGGGGGTGACTATGTGCCCTCCAATCGGTCATTTTTCTGCTAACAGAAAGAGGATGGATATTCTTTTCACCTCCTCTTATGTTGTCGAGCTTTCCATGGATTCTGTATTTAAGTTTTCTTCTAGGGAGAGGCGAATTATGGTCGTGCATAAACTGCTTAACGTTGAATTAAATTGAGGGATGTAATGGAAATGACATAATGGGTAATTGCCAGAACATATCAGATACGAATATTGGGTTTCTTGTATGCCAACATAGTATACACGGTTAACCGGATACCATATTTGAAACAGCTCTAGGGCTGCACAGTTGGCGGTGAAATGATCGCGTTCATCACAGAGTGCACAATGTTGGAAAGGAGAAGGAGGGACAAATGGGAGTATTTTTGGTGACTGCCCTGCCTCTTGGAGGTATAATATGACCTTAGGTTCTTCCCCATTTGTCTGTATGGGGGGATCCTCCTGATATGATTTTTCTAGGGCATGTAAGGCATCCCTATATCACATAATTTCTGGACAATGATGGGTGTAATGCCCATAATTTTTGTATATAGCACATTTGTGGGTGGTACGCAATGTTTTGCCTTGGTTTTTTGTGGCTGGTTCCTTTTTACGAGAACTTATGGCCGCGGAATTTCTTTCAAAGCTTAGGAGAGGTTTCAATTCATCCGAATTCATGAAGATATTGGTAGGATGGCCTACAATATCAAATAATTCACAAGGTTGTAGTTCCCTTGGCATGATGGGGTTTTCTATATTTTTCCCTTTTTTGTGTGTTTTCCTGGTCGCTTTAACCTAGGTTTCTATGGGAATCTATTTAACCGATGTCGCCTCCTGGGGAGGGATGGGGGTTATTCATGTAGATGTAATATCAGGGGCTCCCAAAATGGTTGGTGGGACCAGGTACCAGACAGATATCGCGAATGACATGTTTGGTAATGTTACCGTTGCCAAGACCTGTTGTGATACGAAACTAGGTGGAGGGTATAGAAATGGTGTTTGCGAGATAGTGTAGGGTAGAAAATCCGTACCTGTGGCCTTGGTTTCGTTACTACTAGTTTTTGTCTCCTGGTTGGTTTCAATGTTTGATGATGACATCATGCACACCAGGGCCCTTGTGATATCAGCAAATGATTTTGATTTGACAGGGGATCTCCTAGGAATGATCCTGTTAGAGTCGGTCTGTTCATTCCTCTGTCAAAGATAAAAATCTCTTTTGTTGCATTTTATTTTTACGTGTCTCATTCACTTCAGTCATTTGCATTCCATTAGGAGCATCGGTCTTCTGAAGGAAGGGTTTTGTCACTCATGTCCCTCATGTCATGTACCTGCTGGTCCGTGTCTATTAATCAAAATCAATTTTAAAGTCATTTATAGTCCTGTTTTGGTCTCTTAGTCAGCAAAGAGTCATTTCAGTCATTAGGTCTAGGGTTTCGCAAATTTTGTCTTCAAAGTGTCCAATAATTCCAGCAGGCCAGAGGGAGGTTCAAAATAAGTTTTCATTTCGAAAATTTCATCGTCATAATGTTAGATCATGATTCTTCTTCAAAACTATGTTTTGAAGAAAAATCGTCAGTATTGTCTTTTGCAATAAATTGCCATGTAATTTTCAAAAACTTTCAACTGTCAAATTCTTCAGGCGCAGCCCTGGTCGCCTTTGCCAAAATTCATGCCATTCATCCCTGCAAAAAATTGACAAAAGTTTCATCATTCAAGTCAAAAAAGTCAAAGTGGAAACAAAAACAGAGTTTGTATTAAAAAGTGAAAAGTGCCAAAGTTGAAACATTAGAAAATGGGTTTTCTAAACACAAAAATCAAATTCATTGGGCATATAGCATATTTTCATTGTTCTACAATCCATTTGCACGCCAAAGGTAAGAGAGAAGCCAAGTCAAATTTGAAGGAGAGAAAGCATTTGTTAAAGGCTGGACTGTGGGGGGAATTCAGTATCGCAGCGCACAGAAGGAAGGTCGCGGCGCATTGGCATGTCGCGGCGCATAGAGACGCCATTCGCAGTGTTTTTTTGGACGTGCGCAGCGCACTCACAAGGCACGGCGCATTGGGTTGTGCACGCGGCGCACAAGGCCGACAAGCAAGAAATCTCATCACTGCTTCCAAAAATCAAAACGACTCAATCTATTTTTCTCTGAGTAAGTTCGATTGACCTTGCCATTACTATTAGCTTGTGTTTGGTGTTGTTTGGAGGGGAGGATATAAGAGTTTGATTGGTGAAATTATAAGCCCTATCATTTGGTGAAAAACTGCTCCTAGGGTTTGAATTTGGGTGTTAAAACTTGACTGTGGTGCCAAAACACTCCCATTCCATTTTTCACCTGTGTTTCTCATCACTGTCATATCATCATAAGGCCCCTCTCCTATTCCCTTATCACTCATTCCCATTATCCCTGACCCTCAATCCTTTCATTCCCTAATCTTATCCCTTTCCCTATCATTTGCAAAAAGTTCCTAAATCCAAAATTCCCAAACAGTCAAGTGACTGTCCTCACATTGTAAACTTCACTTGATTGAAACATATTTTTCCCACAGTCCACTATACCCACTGTCCTTATTTACCACAGTCCCTTCCTACTTGGCCTATTTTGGCAATTGAAACAAAGGTACCAATTTATCATTTTCAACAAACCAAACATACACTTGACATATACCTTGCAACACCATGACGGACACAGATTCATCATATGAACAAGACAGTGACTCTACCACAAACCTACATGCACCGAGAAGGCCTCGTAAAGGAGGCAAACATGTGAGAGAAGAGCCCACCTCATTGACTCAGTTGCAGGCCTGCCCACTTTCCATGGTATGTTTCTGAGAGAAGTCATGCTATCAGTATTGTGAGAGGATTGCTTAGATTCAGCATCATCAGGAGTTATTCCGGTTGTTTTTTTTACATTTGCGTGATGGTCAGGTAACTCTTGCTGGTGTAAACTTCACCTTGACCCCAGAAACCATTTCTCGGGCAACAGGAATACCGAATGTAGGTGAAGAGTGGAACAAGAGACAGCAGGTGGACAGAGTGCATTACGAGCCATACATCAGGCCTAGCTATGTGAGGCAGCTTAGCAGGGTATTCCCATTCCGGTTTCTGAAGGAATCCTATGCGCCTTTGATGAGACTCATTATCAGATACTTCAGTTGTGAGGGCCGGTTTTCACGCCTCTATGCATACCACATCAGATTATTGATGCATTTCACAAGAGTGAGGATGATGAACATTCCATATTTCATGTGCCGAAACGTAGAGAGGATGACTACTCTTGTGCAGAAGAAGACTCCTGAGCAGTAGTACAACAGCATTTATCATTATGCGCTCATCAAGATCATTGTGGTACATCAGCTTGGATTGCAGGGCATTGCATGGGAAGATTTCATTTCCCGTGACTTATTCACAGCCCCTCAGCCTCCTCCAGAGATTGTTCACGATGCAGGTGAACCTTCACATCAGTTTGAAGGTCCCGAGATAGAGCCTATCAGTGTTCCAGTGGTTGTTACTTATCAGAGAGGCACGAGAGCATTATTTGCAGCAGCCCGACGAGTACTATCTCCACTCGGGGTGGAAGGGGTCTCGTTGCCGTCATCAGCAGCACAGGTACAGGTACAGGACAGAGGAAAGAGGCCTATGCAGGATGAATGCCCTTCAGGAGGCCAGGATACTGATTTCATGTTGATTGATGTGGATTTGAGCTCTCCAAGCTCAAAACTGAGAGAGATCATTCAGGAGCAGAAAAATGAGATCAGCACATTGACCGACAAATTGCAAAGAGCTCAATGGATCATAAAATATCTGGAGTAGCGAAACAAATAGTTAGAGGATCAGCAGACGATCATGGAGTTACAAAACATCCGTGAGAATCGGCAAGCTACCCGAAGAAGCCCATCCGAGATGACACCTATTGAGCGGGAGATTGAGGCCGATAGAGAGACTTGGCTTGAGAGAGTCAACATTCATCTTGAGAAGCTGTTGGAGAAGGAAAACAAGGAGAATAATATTCTCAGACACATGAAGAACCATTATTGGGCGCGCACACATGTTTGCAAAGCGAGGATCAAGATCTTGAAAGCGAGGCTAAGGAGGGCACTAAAGCGTCGTAAAAGACATGATAGGTTCCAAATCTTGGCCGAAGCTTCTTTGGCTGAGCATAGTACTTGATGAGGGACCTTCAGCCCAAATTTCAAGAAATTTGGGAAAAATTTTGTCAATTTTGAATGTTTTGGTCACAAAACAGGTTTTTCTACCCAACGCGTAGCGCCACTTGGCGCGCGCTTATAATTGGCAGCTCTTCAGGGGGAAAACTTTGCATTTCTGGATTTTTTATGAAAATTTATGCATGCTCATGGATTACCTAAGGATTTCATCAAGATCTGGGTTGCCTAAAGGGTCAAAAACACCCTAAAAATGGCCTTTCTGCCACTTTTTGCACACACAGGAAGCAGTGTTCGGATATTGAACTTTTGGAGGGGAAAATGGAAACCAAATCCAGAAATTCCACTTGGGTCAGAAATGAGACAAGAAGGGCTTTCCAACGAGCTATCATGAGCTCAATTTGGACTTCGGAAAGGGCCTAAAAATTAGCTCCAAACTTGTGCTACGCATAGAGAGTTTGGGCGCGGCGCATAGAGGATTTTGGCCTATTTTTCACTCAGCAACTCAGAATTTCGCCTAGTTTTGGCCAGTTTCAATTTTTCTTGTAAATATTGATGTAATTTGATGTAATTTGATGTAATTTCATGATCATGATGTAATTTTGGCACATTTTTACTCATTCTAGAAGATTCATTCAACAAAAGGTGAAATGTAAGTGAATGGATCAGTTTCCTAGCATATAGAGGCAAGTTGTTTCATTGCCTATTTTCTAGTTCCTAGTTTAGATATGGTTGAAACAGCTCCTAAAATGATAAGCTCGACCCCTAGAGGCATGGGAATGGGTTAGGCTTGTCTATATGATGTATTTTCTCAGTCATTTTCAGGGTTGGACATTTGGGATTGCTTGGCACTTCATTGTACATTTCATCTCTGCACTTTTGGCAAAGGAATAGACCAGGGTTTGCAGCACTCTTTGGGATCCATGTAGCTCTGTGTTTTGATGGTGTTTTTCTCTATGTACTTGTAAGTTCACTGATGTTTATGTGTATCATTTTCCCTTCTCTTTTCGTCTTGGATTAAACAAATCAGTGTTAAAGGTGGAATTCAGTAGCTTGCTTTGCTCTGCCTTTAGTTTTGTTTAATTTTACATGTTTTCATTTGTTTGAGGAAGACTCTTGAGACCCTCTTTCCCTCTTCAGCTCCTCACTGGTCTGATCCATCCATTCATTCAATCTAAAGCATCAAAACTTTTTCCTTCCTTGCCCCAATCATAACTCTGCAAAAACTAGGCCTAATCCCCGCACCCAAAACTGCCTTTCCCTTTGATCCAACAAAACCCCCAAAATCAAACTCAAAATCCTTTACTTATATACCTAGCCTAAAGTTAGCTTTTATTTCAAATCATCTCAAGCCCCATTGATTAATTTTCGCCGAGATTGACCCGGAGAGAGCCCTCTCCTGTTCTGGTAGGGCTAGCTACCAGACTGAGCGTGGTTTGATGTTACCCTGAACTCTGCCTTCCTTCAGCTTGAGGTAGATTTAGGCAATAACATATCTAATGATAGATGACGGTTTGAATTGGTCGAGACCATATTCTTGGCACCGTGTGATTGATTTCGTAAATGTGTCTACATAGGGTAAAACAACATCAGCATTCGTCATGGGTCGTTTGTCATGGTATGCCAATTGGTCGACGGTGATGATGTGATCCTCGTGGGGGAACATCATAATCTAGAAGACGAAGGATGTTATGGCAGACATGGCGTACATATAACTCTGCCCAAGGAGTATATTGTAGTCCAGCTAAGCGTCCAAGACCTTAATGTCTATAAGAACCGTCTTTCCGGCCAAGAAGACCAGGACATTTTGATAGAGACCGATGGGAGTATAAGGGCACCCGTCGTATGCTCTGAGTGTGATGTCGGATAGCTTCAATTCAGGAGATCCTAACTTATGCCAAATTCTTTTTGACATGATGCATGTGGATGCACCTCATCAATGATACATTGATGTATAGTGATGTTCTAGACTGACACCGGTATCTGGAAGGCGACCAATGAAGGAATCCTGGGGGTGCTTTATATAATTCGAAAGCCATTATGTGTGAATCGGCAAGTTCGATGGCATCTAACACGGAAATTAAGTCTTTCCTTTGCTTTGGGCAAGATTGCAGGACCTCTAAAGTTAACATGACAGTGGGAGATTGTGCTAAATCGTCCACGATGTTATAATTATGTGTCACTCATGATTGGTGTCCTACTCGCCTTGTTGGACCCTTAGCCATTTTTGGCAGGGGTTTAATGGGAATTTTTTATACAATCAACGGTGTTGTAGGTGCACTTGTGCTAGCCCTGACGAAATGGTGTATAGCGGGGTATCATAATTTCGATTTCATGTCTGAAAGAAAATTTCCTCGCCAGTCATATAGATTTTGTGGTTGTTTTTTCCGGAATCGTTGCGGGGTGGTTGTTTTTGTTGGGTACTAACCACCCCTTCGTGGGGGAAGGGTTCCTAAATTACTGTTGTTTTTTGTGTAGGTCCCCCTTTTCCACGGTTACCTGAAAGCTTCTTTAGCTCAGGGAGTTCAGGATGCTGATGAGTGTAATGGCCATACTCACCAAAAATAGCGCAAGAGTTGTTGGTCTGTAGATTAGCCCTCTTGTTTTTCCCTTGGGAGCTATTTGGCTCCTGGTTTTGATTCCGGTTGGGTTTTCCCCCAGCCTGGGATCTCAGATGGCATTGTTGGTTATTGCCCCCCTATCTAGGATCTCCCTTTCATTTTGTTTTTTTTCTTTTTCCTTGCCATGTTAGGAGGATGACTATGATTCTCCAGGTCGTATGACTGGCGCGGTTGGGCCTTGGAAGGTTGCACGAATTTCACCGGTACATTATTTTACATCAATGGGTTTTGTACTAGGGAGGGGGAATATTGGGATCCCTATCCCTGGATTGTATATGGTTGTTGGGGGGGAGCTCTTCCATCAGCGTTCCTAGCTACGTACTGGGTCCCCTATGCGGGAGGGTATGATCCTCCCTGCTGATGATGGTATGACGACATCCTATTGGTCATGTTCTGTAGAGGTGCATTATGACTTTGATGGTAGCCTGATTGCGGGATTTTCTGGTTAGGATCATGAGCGTAACCTAGGTATAGGATACTACTACCTAGGTGACTTTGGGTCAATGACCCTATCAATCTGTCTATAGTATTCGACGTGCCTATAAATTATTTGTAAGTTTGCAGGCGCAGAGCATTAGGCAGGATGTTATAAATATATCCTGACTGAGTGTATATCAGCTTGAGTTGTTGGGCTTTGCTAATGGAACCTTATTCAGAAGTAGGTCCTTGGGTTTCCACGTCCTTTGAAATATCTGTTGTGATATTTTTCAAGAATAGGTCTAGTAACACTTAATCATCGAGTTTGGCTTTACACAAACTTCGACGTTGTTGCCTTTCATGGAGATGGTCCGAGATATGGACGGTTAGCATTTGCCTAAAATGAGTCAGTAACTCCATTCCTGAATTTTGATGGATGGGTAACCGAAAATATGTGAGGAACGCAGTAGCGAGGGCATTAAACGTTCTATGTGAAGCAGAAGGCTACTCCACATACCATTTCATGGTTGGTCTGGTTAAGGTGTGCCGAAATAATTGTAATCAAAGAGTATCATCAATAATATTTTTCAATGAACACCATAGGTGGAAATTCATTACATGGTTTCCAGGGTCTTCTGCTTGCTTCCCTTCAAATTTTGGAATGTCCGAAGGGAGCTTTGTGGGCATGGGGGACCAATTGGGATTGTGTGCAATGGGATCATTTTTTAACTTTGATATATCAGGTAGGTTTAAAGATGCTAGGAAAGGTAACTGAGTGTTGAGTGCCATTGTAGACTATGAAAACATAGGAATCTGGTTTTATATGGTGTTTTTTGGGGGATAGTACCCTCTGATGTACCTGGTTGTGTGTTATGTTGGCTCCCCAAAAGGGTATCGCTCCTCTACCCTTTGTGGGTTGTGGGAGGAGTGGTGTGTGGTGACCCTGAGGGGTTTCCACTAGTGTGGTGTTGGGTGACCCTTGGGGGTTCCCAACTAAAGATGCCCTAATAAAGGATGAACCAATGAGGGTGGTTGTGCACTGTCTTTGACACTTGAATGGCGAAAGACCTGGCACTCCTCCCTCTAATGGGGGGAGGTCAAAAAAACGTCTAGATTGACGAGGTCCTGTTGGGTCCGTTATGGTGTCGACTCAGTTTCATTTTCGAAATATTTTTTAGTTTTTCTGAGAGGAGAGGTTATTATCAAATAAAAATGTGATCCCATACATAAAACAAAGAAAAAAAATAAAAGTTAAATTTCTCCTTTAGATTAATCCTATGTGATCAGTCAATGAAAAAATGGTTTTGGTTGTTTCGCATATGATACTAAAAAATCCTAAAAGACCTAATCATACTCACAGTCTCTAATGTAACTGGACCTTGCGAAGATATCTTCTGGTGGTTACTAGGGCTTACATCCCGAAAGAACTGGCCACGCCTTCCAGTAGCCAAACAGTCAACCATGGTAACGGAAAGAGAATCTAGAGTTGCCTGCACCGTCACCTATAGGGAAGGATGCCTTAGATTTTTCCACTAAAGCACCGTTGTCCCATGTGAGCTTTCAAGTCTTGAGCTTCTTGGTATTAAGCTACCAGTACCGAGCACTAGATGGGTCAGGTAGCCCCAAATATTACCGCACGCACTAGGCCTAAGCTTAACCCCCTATGAATCAAGTCTTTGTGGCGCTCAGGAATTCTCTTCCGTGGGCGAATAGACAGGTTTAAATCTCCCTAAATAGTCAACTTCTATGTTTCAATAATGTAAAATGACCATGGCGGCTTATTGGATGCCTACCCCCAATGGTCCTAATCTAAACTATTAATTCTTTTGTGGCCCCTATGGGGATATTTTAATGAGTTCAATTAATGGTTAGTTTTAAGGAGTTTTACTTTGCTTATGGTGTGCCAATTTGTGTGATGAAGTGTATAATCACAATTTTTATAGGATGCATATATGCGATAATCCTTTACACTCTCTCCTAATTAAACTATGTTTGATTGTTCCTTTCAAAATGTAAATGATGCACGAATAATGGGCCACTTATAATTTTGCCTATTTAGGCTAAATGTTGCACTATAGGGAGATGGAAAAATATAAAAAGAGAGTGTTCACATGCACGCTTGGGATCACCAAGAGGTGCAAGGGCAGCAGATATTACTTTCCTTCTTAGATACTTTGATCCTATTCCTAAATCCTAATGCGAAATTTAAACTAAAATTAATGCAAAAATTTGGAAAAAATGGAAACTAGCTAAACATATGTGGATATGGGCCACTTACTTCCTGCTAATTACATATGTGTTTGGTGTCAATTATCACTAATAAGTTCATTCAGATAGCATGGGTGGATTTTAAAAACCACTTACTTGCCTCCTAATTAAACTATGTGAATTTGTGATAATAAACTAAAAATTAGAACTATGCAATAGCAAAGCTAAAGTTTATCTAAAAAAATGTCCTAACAGTCAAGAAACACCATAACACAGTGCTATAAAATCTATTATGGGTTTCCAGTCACTCTACACTTGCAAAAAATGGATAAAATCAATGAAAAAATAGCTCAATGGTTTCCGCGCGGGTTATTTCTACATAGGCACGCGGACCTGCGTGTCTGTCTCAGATGAATGTGTGCGGTTTTCCTATGCACGGAAATTATAGTTTTCTTGAATTGAATCTCTTCACAGAGGGTGAATGACAGAAGCTGAGGAAGAGGAGAGTTGGTCCTGCAACAATCCTGAGCAGAAAAGAGGTTTTGCAAAACCACAACCACTTAGCTTCAGAGGAAAAATAAGTGGAGTCACCAATCTTGTGTTGGTGTGTTTAGTACAAGGGAGTACGAAATGCACCGATGCTTGGTAGGAGTGATTACTAGCCTACAAGCAATGTCACGGGGCAAAAATGGGTTGTTATATGGTTAGTGAAGCATCATAACATGTATAAAAACTAGTTATAAAACATAGCACACTACAAATATAGGAGGAAACAACAAACAAATAATACACATATAACACAAGCTCAATATCAAGTAAATGAACTAATAATACCGACAGAGAATGAATCCCATTTTATTAGCCGCTGGTTGTAAAAATAGGTAGAACGCTAAAATAGTCGCAATGAGTCCTTAGAGCTATGGAGCTCTAATACTCAAAGAAAGGAAGGCTCTTCCCTTAAATTGTTTGCAAGCCTTTCTCTTCTCCTCAAATTAGTGATCGGATAAAGGACAATTGTTGCACTTCTCCTTTGGGATTGAGATGTTGGATAGCCAACAAATGAATCCCTTCACTCCTTTGCTGCTTTGACAACACATTGTTGGTTTGCTCATGGGAAATTTGGCCAGCATAACAATGTGTTCTAAATTTTTCTTCTCATGGTGGTATTTTATAGGAAAATTTCAAATATTCCTCCCTCTCTTGGTAAAATTGTGGATAGTGACCCAAGAGTGGTGGTTGATTCCATTATGTGCTCACTTGAGGTCTCAAGGTGGCTCTAGGCGGCTTTCCTTGGGTAACCTCAAGTGGAAAATCTTCTTCTTGAAGTGTGCAAAGTAGTCCTGGATGGTGACCTTCCGCCATACCAGGATTGCACGACTTATTGAGGGATATCCACGGAGAATTGCACTGATATCAAAGAAAAGGGTGCACGGAGCACTTTGTGCCAGTGTCTTTTGTGCGCAACTTAATAAATTTTCCTTTCGACCTTAGAGAAAGTTAAATTTTCCAGATTCTATAATGTTTTTCCACCCTGTAAATCCTTCTACTAGAAATTTCATGATATCCTTTGCTTGTCCAATTTTCTAATGATAACAATGACTATGCTCATATAAGTATGATAAAGGTCATGATGGTAATTCATAACTAAACATATTCATAATTATACAAATATCCAGGTAGGTTTAGGGTTTTATTATAAAAACCTAGCAGTGTTATTGTCGGGATAACATACAGTAAAAATTTAGAAAAGAACCATTTAAGAGAAGAATAAAAATTCACCTGCACAAGAAAAAGAACATTTTTTAATACTAAAACCTCGATAGACAAGTCCACCAATGGAAAAATTAAAAACCCTAATAGCGAAATTGTCGAAAATCCCTTAATTCCCTACAACAAATGGACAAGGTTAAATGTGTGACAAATCATATATGTGAAGAGAAAAAATAGTGAAAAGTTCAAAGACAGGTTTAAAAATAATATCTAAGTGACTATGACTATAGTGCATTTGCAGTGTCATTAAGTGCCACAAAACCATGTAATTGTTGGAGAGTTAATCCTGATGAAAACATTGGAAAAAAAGAAGTTCAAAATTAAGGCAAAAAAATAGCATTTAAACTTGGAAGTAAGGATAGATAAATCGTTAGACTAGGAAAAGGAAAATTTAAGTTACCACAATAAATAACAAGTAATGCTTGTTGTGTATAAATAAAATCCTTGCAAAATTATACTTTCGTTTGAACCGCCAACACGAGAAGGAAATTGTGAAAAATGTGTCCCATTCTACTAAATGGTAGAATGAGATTTGTATAATATCGAGCACCTCTAATGGAAAATGAATAATAATGGAAAAAGGGTTGAGTAAAGACTAGTTGAACAGTGGGCAGAGCTTTGTCCAAAGAAAAAAATAATGAATGAACATACAAACTTTTGGATGAGATAATCATTTTGATACAATGAAAAACCCTAATCGATGTGTTATGGGCTAATCACAATTGTTATGGTAGGGATCTCTTAAGCATTCGTGTCAAAATCGTGGAGAGAAAAATGTTTGTAGGTATACATGCTACATTCCTGGAATAGTCTAGAACCATAATATTTGTAATATACCACATTGAACCTGATAACAAATGCTAGCAAAATTTATAACAAGAACTCTCGAAAGATATATGCAAGTATCAATCAATGAAAAATTCAACATGTAATAATATGTAGTCGTGTATATTTTCTTATAATGTAATAAACCACCTTTGGAGGTTTTTGAGAGATAATATCATAATGAATGAATATAGAAGAGCACGTATCTTTAAATAAAGTCTATGTTGTGTATGGATTCCATGATAAAATAATCATTTCTTGTTGATAAATATACAAAAATAAAAACATTGTCATACAAAACTATTATTTCTTTTGATTAAAAAAAAATAGGTGTATTAATTTGGGTTTTGTTACAAGTGGTATCAAATTTGTAGGTTACAGAATGGGGCCTTTATGGGTCCTAACTAGAACAATATTCTCTATATAATGTATAGACAGTAAAACCACTACAAAAGGAAAACTGAAGGATGGATGAAGATAAAAATAGGAAGACTTTTATAGGATCACTCGAGAAGGGTATAGAGTATGATTTTGAATTGGGAATGATGAGAGAAGAAACTAGAAATACAAAAAATCATGAATCCAATATCCTGCAAGTAGTCCACAACTTAAAATAAGACATAAACAATATTAAATTTAATCAAAAAAATATTTCCAAGGCTAATGATAAAAAAGAGGATATCAATGGGAACCTACTTAGGATATTGGAACAAAGCAAGGATAATGGAAAAAAGTGAAAGAACTCATAAGAAAACGAGTTGTCTTTAATGTGACTTTTTGAAAAGTTTTCCAATTTATTTTTCTGATCTGATGTTTCTAAAATCCAGCAAGAATTAATTGAAATCGCAAGTTTGATGGGTAAAATCTGAACAATATAAGTGCCCTAGGGGTTTTCCAGGGTGTTGAATCCATATATGTAGTCAAAAAACTAGTTTAAATGAAACAAATCAAGATTTCACCTCAAATGTTTCAGTCGGATTCCAGCAAGAAAATCCACCAGAAACTCCAAAACTTGCATTAAAGACAACTCCATAAGAAAATACCTAAAAGTAAATATACATACAAAACTAAGTCAATTACTTCTACTAAAATTCAAACACGTGGATTTGATAATGAAATGGAAGAACAAAAGTCTATAAGTAATGCTTGTGCATCTAAAAAGGAAAAGGTTGCAACTCAGTTCTTGGGTGAATTTAAAAAGATCAAACCCCCAAAATTAGATGGAGAATCTCAAGAAGAGGGAGAAGTGTCGCTTCTAAATATATCAAAGTATTTTGAGGTTTATATTTACCTTAGTAATCTGAAAGCTATATTGGCTACATATCAGTTAACTGATAAAAAAACCTTATGGCGAGAAGAAAATAAATTCATAGAGAAAATTAGAAGCAAAAATTTGACCTAGAAACTATTTGAAAAGGAATTTAAAAATAAATGATTTATGAAACCCTCATTTGTTAATACTTATAAAAGTGTTTAAGAGGGGAATTATAACAATAAACATAATATTTCCTGCAAATTTTGGAGATAAGGGGAAACAGAAATACTTTACCACCAGATGAAATGCACTTCTCGATTGATCCAGTTATTGGTTGATTACTTTGAAATCCTTATTTCTAGAAAAGACTTTCTTATGTGTTGCTCAATAAACCAAAAATGAACATGCTTCTACCTAGTCTAATCATCTAGATACTCGCTTGATTAGTAGTTATGAAATTGATCCCAAACTCTATATTGAGGGACAACATTCTTGGTGAACATGCTTGCAAATCAAAGACTTAACACTCTAATCATGTGTAGAGGTATGGAAACAATATCTTTTCATTTTTAAGTGGAGCATACATCAACTCTTTGGTGAGATGAACCTTGGTATATGAGTTAATGGAATGCCTTGATTTCGAGTGGTATTCACTTCCTATTTTGGAAATATAATGAGAAAAGAATGATGCCTTTGGCCACTCATCATTTGGACTCAAGTGAAGCTTCCTTCCTTGGAAAAAACTTAAGGAAAAACAACCAAATTTGGTACTCTTGCCATAAAGCAATGTTGAAATATTTATTTCCTTGGTGAATAACAAAAATATCATGTTTTGTTACTTGCTGTAGAAAAAGAACAAAGCAAAATGTAGCTTGGTTTATTTCAAGAAAACGACTAAAGGAAATTTTTCACATGGCTACTTCATTTTGTTGAAGACCCCACTGGAAAGGAAATACTTTTGTTGGAATAGAAAGAAGTATATTGTAAAATTATTAGGTACATGACGGAATTTCAAGAAACCGTTGTTTTGTTTCTTAGTCCTTTAATATCCTTACCTATATATTTGAAGAGATTTTATTTATTTATTTGATACATCGGAAGAACAATATAACATCTTCATTTTCATGTTTATAAGTCATGAAAAAAATATTATATTACTATCTTTCTGATTTTTATTCTATGAAAATAAATATAGATTAAATTTCATAAGTTTTAATGGGATATTTCAAAAAAATTATCCAAGTATGTTGATAGATATTAAACCCTTTTAAGCTATTTCTAAGGTGTGTTATGTATCATCACATGAGATTGATTTTGACTATTATCTGAGACAAAAAATATTTCCAACTTAAATATTAATAATAATTGTTTATTTATGCTAAGAAAACGGAAAACAATTGATGTGTTTGTGGGTGACTTTCTAAGCATTACACTAATGAGGATTTGACAACGAGGAAGCAGAAAGCGGAAGAGGAAAAATAAAATTAGAATTAGAAAATTGTTAGGTCAATAATGAAGAGGAAGATATATTCTATAGTAATGATAATGAATTTGGACCTAAGGGTTTTCAAGGACTGGGCTCATTTTATTTTCCTCCAAAAGACAATAATCAAGTTTTTGATAGGTAATTTATTGGCCCAAATAACTATGAAGGGATTGTTGTCACTAATGAAACATGTAATACCCCACCTGTTTATGCAGTTGAAAAGTTATGTACATTGATATGTAGGTTGGAATTCCTTAGTGAATATGATTTTGAAATCATACACATTAAAGGAAAAAAAAATAAGATAGAATATGCTCTTAGCAGAAAACTAAGCCAAATTTGTATCATTTTCCGCAAGCAGTTGGCACAAAAATCTAGTTGAAAAGGTGACAACAATTGCAAATTTTTGCCAAAATTATGTAAAAAATAAATAAATAGAAATCAGATTCATAAGATGAAGAAGAGATTGAATTTTCAGTAAAAAATTAGGACTTTCCAATGTATAAGGGTGGAATTTATATACCTAATCATTCAAATATTAAATAGTGTTTACTATATGAATTGCATAAGAAACCCGCATTTAGACATCCTGGCTACCGAAGCTAATAACTATGTTAATAAAATATTGTTATTAGCCTAGTATGAAAACGGAGACGAAAAAATATGTAGCCAAATGCTGATAATGTCAGCGAGTTAAAAATTCCCATCAACATCCATCTGGATTATTACAACCTTTACCCATTTCAGAATGGGAGTGGGAGATAAATGATCCATGGATTTCAGCATAGGTTTACTAAAAACTAGGAGGCAACATGACTCTATAATGGTTGTGGTAGACAAACTTAGTAAGGCAGCACATTTTATTCATGTAAAATATACCTTTAAGACTATTAACATAACATAAATATTCATGAAGGAAATATTTAGAGTGCATTGTATGCCTAAGACTATGATCTCAAACTTTGATTCCAAGTTTAATATTAAGTTTTGGAATAATTTGTTTGAGGGCATGGGAAAAAAATGAATTTTAGCAAGTTTATCATCCTCATATTGATAGTCCAACATAAAGGACCAATGAAATCCTAGAGGAGATGTTGAGAATGTATGTCACGGATAGGTCCACTTAATGAAATGATTATCTACACTTAGCTTAATTTTCCTACAATAATGGATATCATACTTTATGAAAAATGAGTCATTTTGAGGTGATGTATGGGAGACAGTGTAAAGTACCACTAAGTTGGGACCATCTTGAATATAGGATGATGTTAGGTCCAGATATGCTTAAATAAATGGAAGAGGTAGTTAAACAAGTAAAACAGAATTTGAAAACAGCTCAGGATTGATAAAATAGTTATGTAGATTTGAAGAGAAATCAAGAAGAATTTAGTGTGGGTGGTTGCATTTATATTAAGGTGAAACAAAAGAAGAGAACTTTTAGACATGATATCTATGTTAACCTATCACCTAGATATTTCAGACCCTTTGAAGTGTTAGTTAGAACTGAACCAGTGGATTATCAACTTGCTCTTAGAGCAAGCATAAAATTTCATAATGTTTTTCATATTTCCTTATTAAAGAAATATGTGCATGATACAACTCACATAATTGATTGAAATGTTGTACCAGTAGTATTGGAGGGAGAGTTCCTGGTATAAACTCTACATATATTAGACCATAGGGAAATCACTCTCTAAAATAGAATTATGGCCCAAGTTAAAACAGTGGAAACACTTCAACCTAGAAAATTAAACTAAGGAATTGGAAGATGTTATTAAAGAAATCATATGCATTTTTATTTACAATTAAATAAAATTAAAAGAAAATAAAAACCGAGTCTTGAGTAACTAGCTAGTGAACCCTGAGTTTGGGTTCTGATACCAGCTGGAAGTTGTTTAGGTTTGTTCCTGGAATGTGCATAGTTAGCTTTGAAATAACATGTTTGTTAGGTTAGCATCTTGGCATTTGATGTGCCTAGAATATTCTTGAATACCCCTAGAAAAACATAATTTTTGGGTTGGCTAGAGTAGATATTGGGACTGTGGAAAGCTCAAGCAAGGGAGGATGTGATATCCCCAGAGTTGGAGTTTATGTTGTAAATTTGTATATATTAAATGTGTTTATTGTTCTGAATTTAAAGACCTGTTGGAAAACTAGTTGATCAATGTTGTATCATTTATAAGTAATTAATGTAAATATGTGATTATTATGATGTTAGAAAAAATAAAAGAATCTGGAAATTAACGTTGAAGCTACACTTGGCTAAAATAGATACGGGTATAAGTTAATGATGGAAAGTGATTACCCCTATATATTAAGTCTTGTGCATGTGATCTAAATGAAAATTTTATTAATGATGATGGATAACATTGATTAATAACTTCTCATGAGGATAGGACATTGTCTTTGAGAGTGGAGAAGTGGAGTTCATTAATGAGATAGTAACTACCTTCCACCTGGTAAATGAGGTGGAGGTAGTTACCAACTACCAATTGCTTTGGTAAATGGCTTATTTTCCTTTGTATTTTTTTGATTAAGAGTTATGTAATGGAAAAACTTGGTGAAAGGAAAAAAGTGACAAAACAAGAATAAAGAAAAAGAACTTGCAAACTTGTGTGCTCGGGGGGGACTTTTGAAAACAAGAATTCACGATTGGTTGGAGCTGGTTAGCTCCTAAATAAATTTCCAAAGTCATATTTTCAAGTTGGTATCTCAATCACTTTGAATTCTTTTAGGAAAAGAAATTGTTAAGATGGTTTTTTTATTACGATGCAAGTAAAATATTGTGAAACAAAATAATACTAGAAAAGAAAGAAGTTAAAATTTCTTGATCTAAAAACATTTTTCTATTTTGGATATTTCATGTGTTCAATACAATAGAAATTATAAAAATAGATGATAGAGTAAAAGAAAAAATTTGTTTATGCTTATAGACTTAGTGTCTAGAATATCTATATCATAATTGTTTTAAATAGAAAGATATGTGAAATAAGGTTTGATGAGAAGTAAATTTAGATGAGGTTCTAATAAGTAGAAAATGGTCGATTCTTGGGTTATTTTTCCTTTTATTACCTTGTTTCCTTTTATCAATACATGTAATCCTAGGCGAAACAAGTACAAGGATTAGGAATAATTCTAATTGAAAATAGTTAACTGAATAACATACTAGTATATATAGAGTCTGAAAGTGAGACATTAAATTTGGAATTACCAGAGGTCTGGTAAAACCATAGGAAAACATAACATTACTTATGAGGTCAAAAAGACTTGAAGTATTGACAGTAGTCATAGACAGAACTATAATTATAGAAAATGTATTTTCTAACAAGGGGAATTATCACAACTTAATTGTCCAAGTTAGTTTTTGTGAAGATGACAAAGTGTTATAGAATAATTTGAGAATAAGCTCAATTAATGTACAAGAGAGAATAAAGAACAAGTCTAATTAATCTTAAAGAAGCAACCTCCAAGGTAAATAGAGCCCATAGTGGTATGATTAATTCTACGGTTATTAGCTCAATAATACTAACTGTGTATACAATCAATATCTCACCAAGAAGTACATATTTAGCATAAAGGTATAAAAACTACTTGGTGCATTAAAGTAATAAACACATAAGCATATCCCCGATCAGGGTGCGAGTAGGAATATTTTGGTTCCACCACAGTTTGATGTGTGTTATGAGGATCCTGAGGAGATCCCTCAGCATCCTCCACATTGTTGAAATGACACCAGAAATGGCACCCAAAGGGGGCTTCTTATTTAATTTTCCCTTAAAATTAAATTGGAAGAGAAATTTTAATTTCATCTCATGACAACTTGTGTTAGTTAATTAAGTCAAAATGGTTGAGTTAGCTTAGAAAATTCTAGTTGAGGGTTAGAGAGGAGGCATGTAGAGTTATCCCATGATTTAAGGGGGTCCAATTATATTTACTTGTGAGTTTTAATTAATTAACTCAATTAATTGAGTTAAAATCAGTTTAACTAGTTATAATTGAGAGATGAACTAGTGATAGGTCGAGTGAATTAAATATGATTTAATTCACAAGTAGTGATCAATCAGTTAACTAATAATTTGCTATAAATAGTTGTTGCATGTCAGCTCTAAGGAAGGCCCAATTGAGACTGAGGTTAAAGGGATGATAACTATCAGTTGTATAATTATAAAATTGTACAGGTCATTTATAGAGAGATGTGAAGGCCAAGGATGCATTGCGCAATCGATTCAAGGGAATTTCATATTTAATAGGGAAAAAATTCCTCCAAGAATGCGTGAGTAAGGCAGGTTGAGCATAGGCTGAGAATTGGTTAAGTATTTGACTGATTTTTCTTAGATCAGAGTGAGACAGTTGCCAGAGTGCAGGAGCTTCTCAGTGAGAGAAAAGCATTGTATTGTTTCATGGTCTTGACTTTATAAAATATACATATAACAAGGTTTCAGGCAGTGTGCTTTCGCCAGATACATATTGTGTTGTGTGATTGATTGTCTCTTTCTCTTACTTGTTATGCGATTGTGCGATCGTGTTTTGTTTCCGCAAATTGTAGAAGGATTCAGTATTTTGTTTTAGTACATTAAAATATCAGATTGAATCTCGTTGTTAGATTGTCTACATGGTATCAGAGTGACAAGAAACACAATAAGAAGAGAATAACAATTTTTTTTTTAACAGGTTTGAATTTGCAAATTTATTCTTCAGGATCTAGTAGCAGATCAAGATGTATTTCAATGGCTTGAGACTCGACTATGGACTTGAGGGAAATTCGAATTACATAGCATGGAAGGATAGGATGGAGGTAGTGCTCGAGGACAATATACTGAAGGCTTTCATAGATATTGATATCCCTCATCCCACAACAGCAGATGCTCAACTTCTTGATGCATGAAAGAAGAATGTAGAAAAGGCGAGAAGGATATTGTTAGAGGGAGTTTGAGATCATATTGTCTTGAGTCTCCATGGGAAGGCGACTCCATATGCTATGTGGACGGCCTTGAAATATTTGTATCAGAATAGCAGCGACCACAGGAAGCTACCGTTGAAATATAAGATCATGAAGATCAAAATGGAGAAGGGCGACACGATCGAAAAATACTTGACGAAGTTCACTCAGTGTCGAGATGAGCTTGGAAGTGTTGGAATAAATGTTGCCTCAGATGATTTGGTGGACCTAGATCTTCTATACCTTCTCGAGAGTTCGAATATTTACCAAGAATTTTTGAATGGGAGGGAGAATCTACCTGATTGGGAGTGACTATGGTCCGATCTGGCACAAGAAGGAATTTGGCGGAGCACCCGAGATGGATCCTCATCAAATATTGATGATGAGGAGAATTGTGCCTTGGTTGGAAAGGTGAAGAAAGGAAAAGGGAAGGCATCCCATTCCAAATATGAGTCCAGCAAGGAAGGAAAGAAGTGATACATTTCAAAGGTAAAATATTCCAAATATCATGAGAATTACACTATGCCACAAATTCTCCATAAAAGAAGACCAACAAGAAGGCCTTAGGAGGAGCAGCAATTGAAGCAATGGCTTCATAGTTCGAGTTGGAATTAAGTCTCATCGCATGCATGGTTTCATTGGTGATGGGTTTTGTGTGGCACTTTGATAGTGAAGCTTCATTCCATATGAGTGGAAACAAAGAATTCTTCAGTAGATTGGAGGAGAAGGATCTCGAGATGCACATTGAGATGGGTGATGACAGGAGGTATAGCACTATTGGTGTAGGTACAACTACCTTTCAAAGGGAGTGAATTAATCCACTCACATTAAAATATGTCATGTATGTTCCTGGTTTAAAGAAGAATTTGGTTTTTGTTTCTATGTTGGAAGATCTTGGCTATGATGTGATCTTTAGTGAAGGAAAGGGGTTCCTTCGTCACAAAGCCACGGGATAGGTGAAAATGATTGGGGTTCAAGTAAAGAACCCTCTACAAATTGGATATATAATATTGCACATAATTTAGCACTAAATTAGAGAATGTGGAGAGCCGAGACATCGGTGAGTTATAACACAGGAGGTTGGGCCATCTACACCACAACGCTTTAAATATCCTGCAACATATTTCTACAGGACTTCCAAAGGGTGCACTTGTGCAGAGAGATACATGCAAAGGGTGTAAATTGGGGAAGTATAACAAGGCCATCTTTCACTTGTGTGGACCGTTCTCGACAGCGTCCACAAAAAAGCACGGATATTATGTGATTTTTGTTGATGAATTTTCAAGAAAATTTTGGATTTTCTTCATGTAGAAGAAAGATTAGACGTTTTCCAAGTTTTGAGATTTCAAGGCACTTGTCGAGAAAGATACATGGAATAAGGTGAAGGCTCTGAGGAGCGACAATGGCGAAGAATACATATCTAAATAATTCAAGAACTTCTGTGCCTTAGAAGGAATTCAAAGATAATTGATAGCAACTCATAACCCACATTAGAATGGGGTTGTAGAAAGAAAGAATAGAACTATTGTGGGAGAAGCACGAGCTATGTTGCATGATCAGGTCCTACCGTTGCATCTGTGGGGAGAAGCATGCATTACAATAGTATTTGTGCAGAACATAAGTCCTCATCGGATACTTGGGATGAGTACAGCAGAGGAGGCCTTTTTAGGTAAGAGACTAAATGTGTCGTATTTTAAAATTTTTGGTTCATATATTTATTTCCATATAACTAGAAAAAGTTAGATCCAATAGCAGAGTTGGGGATATTTGTGGGGTACACCGATACACCTCACAAATATTTAGTGTACTTCCCAGCACACCAGATCAAAATGGTCATAAGAGATGTGAAATTCGATGAAGACAAAGTCATGTGATTGTCCCTTGAGAGGGAAGCTCAAGTTGCATGCAGTTGAGGAGCTCTTGGCTCCAAAGGATGAACCTCAAGATGTAGATAAGCCACAAGTATAGGAATAGAGAGTGGTAGAAACCACTCATGCAGAGCCATCTACCAGAGATGGAAGGAAGTGCACCATAGAGGCTGACAGATTATTGCTAGATGTGACAGATAATGTGGGATCCCCCACATCACAGCACATGTGGAGAAGGTCCCCAGAGCAGTACACTGGATACATAGCTCTTATGAGTGAAGGTATTGAGATAGAACCATCATCTTTTGAGGAAGCATTGCAGCAACTACTGTGGGTTGATGACATGGTTGAGGAGAATGACTCCATCATTAGAAACATTGCATGGGAAGTTGTTCCAAGACTGGTGGGGAAGCCAATTGTAGGATCTAGGTGAGTCTACAAGGTGAAGCAGGAATAATATGGGAGTGTGGAGAAACATAAGGCTATATTTTTGGCCATAGGGTTCTCTCAGGTGGATTGGATTGACTGTGATGAGACTTTTTCACCAGTCACAAGGTACTCATCTATTATATCCATCCTTGCACTCTTAGCTCAAATGGGATGGCAGATACATCAGATGGATGTAAAGATATCATTTCTCAATGGATTTATTGAGAAAGAAGAGTAAATTAAGCAGACGAAAGGTTTTGACGCCTTAGATAGGGATTCATATGTGTGCAAACTCAAGAGATCACTATATGTGCTGAAGCAAGCACCTCGTGCTTGGTACACCAGGATCGACAACTATTTCAGCGGGTTTGGCTTCACCAAGAGTGAAGCGGATGTGAACCTATATCATATTGTGGTTGATGGTAAGCTTTTGATTATTTTACTTTATGTCGATGATCTGATAGTGGCATGTGATGAATAGATCATAAAGCCTTGCAAAGAGGATCTTGCAAGAGAATTTGAGATGAAGGATATGGGGCTCTTGCACTATTTCCTTGGATTGGAAATATGGAAAAAATATGGGGAGCTATTTTTATTTCAAGGAAAGTGTGCCAAGGATATTCTAAGTAAGTTCCACATTGAGGGAAACAAACCCATGTAGACTCCTCTAACATGAAACTGGAGGAAGGAGGATGTTACTTTGGCAGAAGTAGTGGATGTTATTGTTTACAGCAAGCTTGTGGGTTTACTCATGTATTTGGTGAACACACGACCCCACATATGCTATGAAATTAACCAGCCTAGCCAATCTATGGTTAAGCCTACCAATTTATTTTTGAAGGCAAGGAAGCACGTGTTGAGATATCTCAGAGGCACTACAAAGTATGGATTATGGTACAGAAAAATAGAGGGAGTGAAGCTTCAAGGCTTCACTGATGCATATTGGGCGGGGAGTCCATCTAACGGGAAGAGCACATCAAGAGGAATCTTCAGCATAGGATCAGCAGCAGTTTCTTGGTATAGCAGGAAATAGAGATCATTTGCACTCAGTTAAGTAGAGGTAGAGTACATGGCGACTAATCAGGTAGCTTGCGAGGCCATATGGATGAGGAAGATACTTGTTGGTTTGTTTGGTCAACAGATGAATCTAACGGTGATACATTGTGATAACCAAAGTTGCATCAAACTCTTGGTTAAACCAGTATTCCATGATAGATCCAAACAAATTGATATCTGGTATCCCCATCTCAGAGATTTTTTTCAAAGGAAGATTATGTAATTAGAGTACATTCCCATGGAAGATAATGATGCAGACATCTTGACGAAGGTGCTGGCTAGAAGCAAACTCGAATTCCACAGAGACAATATTGGGGTAGCAGATAATCCCTTTCTTGTTGGGAGGGTGTTAAAATGGCACCCAACAGGGGCTTCTGATTTAGTTTTCCCTTAATTAAATTAGAAGAGAAATTGTAATTTCATCTCATGAAAACTTGTATTAGTTAACTAAGTTAGAATGATTGAGTTAGCTTAGGAAATTTGAGTTGAGGGTCCGAGAGGATGCATGTAGAGTTCTCCCATGATTTAAGGAGTGATCTGAATCTGGATCAGGGACAAAAATTAACTCAAAAATTAAAGTGCTTAGAATTGCAGCAAAATAGAATGACAACGACCGGTCCGTCGCAAGGAATCCAACGCAACTTGTTTCGTTGAAAACTGAGTTCAAATGAGGATTTTATGTTCTGTTGATCGTTGTTCAGAACAAGCAATTTAAAAAAAAAAAAGTGTAGAACAGGTACATAGTGATGACATGGTAGCTCAGTGAGCATGCAGAGAATATTCTTCAGTTTTTTACCAATGGGACTGTGACAAGTGTCACAATTGGATTCACCAGTTTGGTTTATGAAGATAAAAATTGCCCAATGTCCTCCAAGGTTGAATGTGGGTTCATGAATTCATGTGTTGGAAATTATTTTTTTAATGTATTAAAGTTGGTTAATACATATATTATATGGGTGTTTTTAATCATACATTATATTATGTTATTATATATATTAATATTTATTATTAACTTTAAACTTTAATTATTATTAATATTCCACATATGTTAATTCAAATCCAAAATTTTTAATATATATGGTGGTGGCATATGTTTCTAAACTATGCATTTAATACATTTCAAAGGTGGCATGTAATATTACAATGTCAAACCTTATGGAAAAGGTTTAACCCAAAGTTTATTACAATGGTGCATATGTATGTTCAAACTATGGGTTAACACATATATCAACGATGGCATTTCAAACAAATTTCATGGCGAAGCGTTTGAAAAGGTTAATACAAAGGTTTTTAAAACCTTGGTTAATGGTGTATTTCAAAGCCAAAGTTCTTTGGTTTGGAGCACATATTAAAATACATTGCAAAACGCTTATGAGGGGCGAGGTGGGGGCTCGACCCATGACCTCCCCCGCTCCAAAACCACCTTTCACCAATAGGCTACAGCCTTATTACTTGAAAACATTTATGAGGGGTGAGGAAGGGGCTCGACCCCATGACCTCCCCTGCTCCAAAACCACCTTTCATCAATAGGCTACAGCCTTACTACTTGAAAAATAATGCTTCGAAATATCATTTGAAGCCTGCGCGGATGTCCGATGGCGGAAAGGAGGGGGCTAGCCCCGCGGGCTAGCCCTCCTCCGCATGAGACTATGCCGCCTATGACCTCATCACAAGTGCTCCCACTAATTGTGGATTAGTGTGCATTTTATCTACATTTAATTTGGTTTTAACAGTTAATTAACCTGAGATTAATTTGTCGGTTGTTTCGGTGGTTCCCCCCAAATTCGGTGGGTTTTCTAAATTGGTGGAGCTAACTAGAAATTTTCCAAACTTAGAGGTAGAATCTAGGGGAAACATTAATGAAGCCTATCTTGAGCAATTTTCTACCAATTTGAGCTTAGGAATAGTCATTCCTAGTAGATTGGCATGCTCTGAATCCATGGGAATAGCTTGCAAAGGAAATGGAGCAAATTTACAGGTTTTTTTGGACACTTGTATAATTTTGAAGCCCAGGGCCACCAGGAGGGAAGGCCATGCCGAGATTAGCTGAAGGCCAAATGGAGTGAATGAACAGTAATTTTTAGACGTATTTGATGTTCTGAACATAGTGGTACAGTTTTCAAAGGCGTTGGAGCACATATGAAGGTGATTTTCTCACTTTGGAGATTAAACAATCTCATGGCCACCAAGATGGGAGGTCAAGCCTAGAGGAGCTGGTAACCGAATTCAGCGATTGAATTGTCATTTTTGGGGTTTTCATGTCTTCTGAAGCCAGTGGAGTAGTCATAAAAGCCATTGGAGCATCACAAATTCTTGTAATCATACATTTGACTCATAATCCCAAGATGTCCTGCCTAGTTAAAACAGGTTCATGGAGATGTAGTCCAGGAGGGGTGAGCTCCATTATCATCCATTGTGTTATGTGATTGTTGTGAGTTATATTTCTGCATTTTAGTTGTTGTACATGAGTTTTAAAAACTAATTAACTCATAATTTGATCATCAAAGACACATGAAACTAAACACATAAACCCCTTGACAAATGGTTATGATGAGACGATCCTTAAACACATTTTTAATACTGATGAGGGAGCTAGTATAGCAATAACTAGTTTGCCCATATTTAGATCAATTTGGTATCAGAGCAAAATTTTAGCTCATTGTAGCCAAGGTTAGCTAATTCTTCTATAGCTTTTGGTTTTGTGAACTTGCACATAGTTAACTAACAAGTTTATGTGTGAAGGAGAAGCTCAAAATTGAGATCTAATGTCTCAAATCACAGCAAAGAAGCTTTGTTTGCATTGCATGTGTGATGGCGGCTTCATTAAGTGATGTTTCTAATCAATCTTCCTTAGAAAAACTCTTTGATAAAGAGATGTTGCAGAAACTCTACATCATGATTGATAGGATGCAAGAGAAGCATGAAGATAAGAGGGAGAGCACCAAACTTCAAGAGCAGTTGATTGCAATGAAGGAGGAGAAGCAAGAGCTTATTGAAAATATGCAAGAGATGGAGACTCGGCTCCATGTTTCCAAGGAAGCCTTAGCCATGTATGTACATGAAAAAGAGGTATGAAACTCAATTTTATCTTCAATTTCCTCTCAAAATAAATGGTAGGTGATTTTGAAAGACACACTAGAGGAATAGGGTCCAAATTATTGATTAAGATGGGCTATGAAGGTAAAGGATTAGGCAAACATGCACAAGGCATAGCTAAGCTAATTCTTGTTGAGGAAAGGACTAAGTATTTGGGTCTTGGTTATGGACAACATGATGGAGAAATCTCTAAAGCCAAAGAGGCTCATGAAGGTGTTCCAAGAAGGACTTTCATTTCCTTTTCATTACCTCAAGCTTGTGAATATTGTGCTCGTGAGAAATGCAAAAGTCTTACACCCACTTTGTAAGAAGGTGTTCATAAGAATGCAGCTAATGAAAATGGAAAACAAGAGGATGTTGAAAGCTCTAAAGTATTTGAATGCATTTTTGGTATTCCGAAGAGAGCCACTAACTCATCAAATTCACCTCCTCATGAAGGCGACAAAGGTGAATGTTCAAGGTATAAATCTTCTTTTAATCAAGTTGCTTTTGATTATGATAAACATGGAAAATTCTCACATAATATTTGGAGAAATTTTTCATGTTCCTTTTGTGTTTTGGATAACCATAATGTTTCAATGTGTTGCAAGAAGATAGCCATGCACAGGAAACTTTCAAAGAAAAGGAAGTAGAACGCCAAAGGTCCTTTGAACAAAGCAAACCATGCTGAAAAGAAGAAGCAATTATTTTGCACTCATTTCCATAAGCAAGTTCATCTTGTAGACAAGTGTTGGACTTTGTATCCAACAAGTCATCCACGACATTTGAAGAAGGTGGAGAAAGAGAATGGAAAGAATGGAAAAGAAGACTCCATAATTGATGTGGGTCAAGATGATTCACATGATGATGATGTGCAGCTGAAAGAAGCACCATTGAAATGGTTTGGTAAGAGATGGTTAGATTTCTTATCCAATTAAGGCTTTGCATGTCTTTTGATTATTGATGTATTCTTTTTCAATGGAATGCATGTTTCATGTTTACACCAAGAAGGTGATTAAAAGTGTAGTATGTTGACTCACTTTATTGCAGCAAAATTTGTTCATTTCATCTTTAAGTACATGAACATATGAATGGGTTTCTTGTACTTACGATTGTACTTGTGAGAGAGTTGAAAAATTGTATACATGCATGAGAGTTTGAGTGTATGAACAGTGGGATTTTTATGGTTTCATTATGCTTGAACATGCATGAGTAATTGACTTATGTTGGTCAATTTCTTTGTTTAAAATGTATGTTGTCAACTTGAGAGTGTTGAGCATTTGCATATGCATGAGTGTCGACTTGTGTTGATCGATTTTGTGTTACATGCATACCATATTGACTTGGAAGAGTTGATTTTGTCTCCAAAGATGAAAAGGAGATGTTGATGAAGTGTTTCATGAAATGTGAAATTCCTTTTGTTTTGGGAAAAGAATCGTCAAGTTGTTATACATGCTTATGCTTGACTTGAGAGTCAGTCATTTGAAGAGGCATGTTTTGTCGACTTATGTTTGGTCGATAAATTTTGACACTAAGATGTGAGAGTGCATGGCGATGTTCACATGATGTGAAATTAATTGCTTTGAAGGAGCAAGAGGATATGTCGTCAAATTGTTTCTTACATGATGTGTTGTTTGTGACAAGATGTGAAAAAAAATGTTTGCAGCCATTGTAGACCATTTTATGTGTTGACGCCAAGAAGAGAAAGAGATGGAGAATGCATTCTTCCAAATGTGGAATTTGGAACCGTTGAGGTAAAAGAATGGTCATTTCTTTTCTTATTTTTACTGATGTTGGAACTCATTGTTATAGTTCACTCATTGTGCAAAGGAGGAACATGATTCTCAGTGGCAAGGCACCGAGGAATCGATTTGGTATAGAAAAAGTGTTATATCATCTAGCAAGTGCTGGATTGGGTCAGCAGCAAAATGAGAACAATGGTTGAAGAGCCAAGCCATTTGCAAGGCAAGGCAAGGCATGACAATGATCAAGTGGTTGCCATAGCGATTTTTCCAAGTAGAATCAAGATGATGGAACTTGGGAAATAGAAGAGTGTTCAGCTCTTATGAGATAACCATATTTTGTGGGTCCAAAAGCATGTCAATGGGAAGGTGTAATCAGAATCTGGATCAGGGGAAAAAATTAGCTCAAAAATGAAAGTTATTAGAATTTCACCAAACTAGAACTACAGCGACTGTCCCATCGCAAGGAATCCAATGCAACTCGTTTCGTTGAAAACTGATTTTAGATGAGGAAGTTATGGTGTGTTGATCGTCGTTCAGAACAGGAAATTTAAAAAAAAAAATATTACAGAACAAGGACAGGGTGATGACATGGGATCCCGGTCAACATGTAGAGAATATTTTTCAGTTTTTTTCCAATGGGACTGTGACAAGTGTCACAATTGGATTCGCCAATTTGGTTTGTGAAGATAAAAACTTCCCAATGTCCTCCAAGGTTGAATGTGGGTTCATGAATAATTGGAAATTATTTTTTTAATGTATTAAAGTTGGTTAATATATATTATATATAATATTAATAATTTATATGATTTTTTTTAATATTATATTATGTTATTATATATATATTAATATTTTTTAATAACTTTAAACTTTAATTATTATTAATATTCCACACATGTTAATTCAAATCCAAAAGTTTTAATATATATATATGGTGGTGGCATATGTTTCGAAACTATGCGTTTAATACATTTCAAAGGTGGTATGTAATATTACAATTTCAAACCTTATGGCAAAGGTTTAACCCAAAGTTTATTACGGTGGTGCATATGTATGTTTAATACATTTCAAAGGTGGCATGTAATATTACAATTTCAAACCTTATGGCAAAGGTTTAACCCAAAGTTTATTACGGTGGTGCATATGTATGTTCAAACTATGGGTTAAGGCATATATCAACGGTGGCATTTCAAAAGAATTACATGGTGGAGCGTTTGCAAAGTTTAATACAAAGTTTTTTAAAGCCTTGGTTAATGGCATACTTCAAAGCCAAATTCCATTGGTTTGGAGCACATATTAAATTGCGTCGCAAAATGTTTATGAGGGACGAGGGGTCGAGGCTCAACCTCATGACCTCCCCTGCTCCACTACCACCTTTCACCAATAAGCTACGGCCTTATTACTTCAAAAATTACACGTCGAACTATCATTTGAAACCTGCGAGCATGTCTGATGGTGGAAAGGAGGGGGTCAGCCTTGCGGGCTAGCCCTCCTCCTCATGAGATCGCGCCCTATGACCTCAGCACATGCGCTCCCACTAATTGTGGATTAGTGCGCATATTATCTGTAGTAAATCCAGGTTTAACATTTAATTAACTTGAGATTAAGTTGGTGGTAGTTTCGTCGGTTCCCCTCAAATTTGGTGGGTTTGCTAAATTGGTGGAGTTAACTAGCAGTTTTCTAGATTTATAGGCAGAATCTAGGGGAAAGTTTAATGGAGCCTATATTGAGCAATTTTCGACCAATTTGGGCTTAGGAATAGTCATTCCTAGTAGATTAGCATGCTTTGAATCCATTGAAACAGTTTTCAGAGGCAATGGAGCAAATTTATAGGTGTTTTTGGTCACTTGAAGAATTTTGAAACCCAAGGCCACCAGGAGGGAAGGCCATCACCAAATCAAATGAAGGCCAAATGGAATGAATGAACAATCATTTTTAGATGTATTTGATCTTCTGAACACAATGGTACAGTTTGGAGAGGCATTGGAGCACATATGAAGGTGCTTTTTGCACTTTGGATATTAAACAAGACCATGGCCACCAAGATGGGAAGTCAATCCTAGAGGAGTTGGTAACAAAATTCAGAGATTGAATAGTCATTTTTGGGGTTTTCATGTTTTCTGAATCCAATGGAGTAGTTAGAAAATCCATAGAGCATCACATATGCTTGTAATCAGACATTTGACTCATAATCCCAAGAGGGCCTAGCTAGTTAAAGCAAGTCCATGGAGAAGTAGCCTAGGAGGGGTGAACTCCATTATCATCCATTGTGTTATGTGATTGTTGTGAGTTATATTTCTGCATTTCAATTGTTGTACATGAGTTTTTAAAAACTAATTAACTCATAATTTTATCATCAAAGACACATGAAACTACACACATAAACCCCTTCACAAATGGTTATGATGAGACGATCCTTAAACACATTTTTAATACTGATGAGGGAGCTAGCATAGAAATAAATAGTTTTCCCATATTCGAATCAAGGGGATCCAATTACAGTTATTTGTGATTTGTGATTATTAACTCAATTAATTGAGTTAAAATCAGTTTAACTAGTTGTAACTGAGTGATGAGCTAGTGAGAGGTCGAGTGAATTAAATATGATTTAATTCGCAAGTAGTGATCGATTAATTAACTGATAATTCGCTATAAATATTTGTTTCATTTTAGTTCTAAGGAAGGCCCAGTTGAGACTGATGTTAAAGGGATGATAACTATCAGTTGTATAATTATAAAATTGTACAGATCGGTTATAGAGTCATGTGGAGGCCAATGATGAATTATGCAATCAATTCAAGGGATTTTCCTATTTAATAGGGAGAAAATTCCTCTAAGAATGCGTGAGAAAGGTAGGTTGAACAGAGGTTGAGAATTGGTTAAGTCTTTGACTGATTTTTCCTAGATTAGATTGAGACAGTTGGAATAGTGCAGGAGTATCTTGGTGAGAGAAAAACATTTTATTGTTTCATGATCTTCAATTTATACAATATACATATAGCGGGGTTTTAGGAAGTATGATTTCCCCATATACATATTGTATTTTGTGATTGATTGTCTCTTTCTCTTGTTATTTGATTGCGTGATCGTGCTTTGTTTCCGCAAATTGTAGAAGGATTCAGTATTTTGTTTTAGTACATTACAAGATTAGATTGAATCTCATTTTTATATTTTCTAAACACATGCACGAGACATATGGAGCAGTGGCCTCACGCATGGCCTCAATTAATTCCATTACTAAAGGTGGCAACAACATTATTGGGAAGCAAGTTCTCGGCCTTTTCGTTGGTAAATTTGGTAATTCTCTGGTTTGTGTTTCTTGTTTTCATAAGGTCTAGTATGAGCAGCTCAGAAGCCTAGGGAAGGAGTCCTTCGAGGTATTTCAATGGCCATTGGTTCATTTATAGTGGATATAGGCCACATGTCTTGCGTATGTTTTCAGTCCCATCATCTGTATCTCTGTTATGGCTCATTATGCTTGTCTTCTAGTTTCCTGAAAGAAGGGACATGCTTTGAATTGGATGGTTTGGAAGGCGCATTACCAGGAATTGTTCATTGTTGTTTCAGAATTGTTTGAATGTTATTTCATTTTTTATATTCCAATGTATGTGTTCTTTAGAATTCTATTCGCAGGCATGGGTATTTTTTGGGTAAGGCATGTGGGCCACTCCTAGTCTTTTTGTTTCTATCACTAATGCACTAGATTTGATTCTCCTTTGGAAATTTGTGGTCTCAGCCCTGAATTCTCAAGATTTCGGTATGGATGTGGCTTTTTTTTATATTTATAGCCTCAAACATTTTGGGCATAGTCAGATTCAAGTTTCTGGGCCACGAGCCTATTTATTTTTTGGGTTCTCGGGACGCAAATGGAGACAAAGTTGGTTTTTGTATGGGTTGTGGCTCTCACATTTGGTTACTTTGGCAGGTCCCTTGGTTCAGTGTGAACCTTGGAAGAATTCTGCTCCTGGGTATCGGCTTGCCTTGTGTCAACCATCAGGGTTCAATACAGTTGGTTTCAGTTTTCTTTGTTTTCTCCACCATTCCAAAACAATGGCTTGCACTGATTTGGGGAAAGGTAAGACCACCCAGGGTTCTCATGGTCACATGAAGCAGCCCAAATTCTCCATTGAGTTTAGTAAACCCAGAACTTCTACAAGTAAAACATGTGGGTGTAAGTCAAACTATTGCATTATTGATGAAGGCACTACAACCTATCATGAGGGCTTTACCCAGGTCCACCAACTCATATCACAATGGGAAGAGGAGTTGAAGTAGAAATTTGGTTTTTTGGAAATCAATTTGGAAGATTGGCAGACCCTCTTGCCTGACACTATGCACTCTCTGGGAAGAACTTATCAGTATAAACAAATTTTTCACTTGTACTGTATGATGAACAACCTCGTGGTGAAAGCTTTGAAGTGTATACCTTCAACCTCGGCTTCATCCTCTAAGACATTCCCAGATTATAGTCAGGATTTCTAGCAAACTAAATTTAAACTCCAAAAGAAAAATGGTCACCTCAGCCACATTGAATAGTATATCCCATGTATTTATCACACTGAAATTTTAGGGTCAAGTGAAAAGGATATGACTCTTTTTGACTCAGCTGATGATGAGTAGTTTAGTGTATCACCTCTCATTTTGAATTTTCTTGTATGTAGCAGTATCACTCTTTTCAATATTTTTAGTATGTTTACAGTTATTTAGATGTTATGAAGTACAAGGATGGAGGAGCATCTCATGTTTAATTTTGATGTAATTATATAATTAATGAATCTAGGAGTTTCTAGAATTAGTGAGTCATTGTAGAACTAGTTAGGAGATAGGGAAGTTAGGATAAAATCCTAAAGTTTAGAGATAGCTCTCAACTTCCTCCAAATATTTAGGAGGAAGTTTCTCTTGAAGAGATTCGAGAGACTTCTCTCCTCTAAATAAATAGCCATGTAATCTTTTGGAAAAATCAATGTTTTGGAGTCTAATTTAATTAATAAAATTTGATTTGTGTTTTGAATTGTTTGTCCTCTGCACCATATAAGGACAATCATACTTTTTTAGCATGGATGAGCAGACTTATTATATATTTTTTTTGGATGGATTATCATGTCGTTAGGTGGCAAACAGACCTGGTTTCCCTCTGGGAAGGTTGAGGCCGCCTAACCAATTAGAATTTTGTTGTAACTTTCCTTTTTTCGACGAAAAATGAATAGAAAGTTCCTACCAAGCTTACAACAACAAAAAAACACAGACGCATAAAAAAATAATGGATTAAAATTATATTTAATGTAATTGAAAAGTGTAACATATAATGAGTTAATAATAGTAACAAGACTGCTAAAATTATAGTAATTGACTAAAGGTGACCATAACATTAATAAAAACCATTTGTACTTGATAATAATGTTCTCGAGTCAGAAATACTTTTTTTAAAAGCAACTACATATCAAGCATATGAGCCATAAGGAATTAACCTATTTCTAAGAATTATTCTTTAACAAAGAATCTAACAACTAATTTTGTACACACACACACACACATATATATATACACGCATAAACAGAGAATCAACTAGTGGTTCCAGGGAAATCTAACATAGAAAGAAGAAGTAGGATATCCCTCAAGTACCAACAGAGATCCAAGTTGCATTATCAAAGGAAAAAGTTTTCTAAAGAAGTATATTCCCTGCAAATGTTAGTGAACATAAAGAAAAACTTAAACAAGATTCCATGGTAAAGATAAGAAAACAAAATTCATATACAAAGAGAAGAAAATGACTGAAATTGTGAATATTACCTAAAGAAGAACACGCATTCCGAAAATTGTTCCATATTTCTATAAAACAAGTCATAGTTCAAAAAAACAATCATGAGAGGAGGGTTATAATTTTTAATAAAATCCCAATATGACAAGAAAATGTAAACTTATAGAAAAATAAATAAATAAATAATCATGCAACCAAATTAATCCTTAAACAGTAGTAAGGAAAACAGAATGAATCATATGTATTTCTTCATGGAGTTAGAACCCCAAGGAAGAATCTGCAAAGGTTCTATATAAAAAAATTTGTCAAATAATAGATTTTATGGCTATGCTCATACAAGTATGCTAAAGATTGTGACGGTAATTCATAACTAAACTTATTCATAATCATGCAAAAACCCGGGTAGGATTATCGTTTTATTATAAAAAACTATCAATGTTCTTATCCATAATCACGAAAAAACCCAGGTAGGATTATCGTTTTATTATAAAAAAAACTATCAATGTTCTTGTCAAGATAAAAAAAAAAATGGTCAAATTCTGAAAAGAAGAAGTTAAGGCACAAATAAAAATTTACCTCCACAGAAAGAGAGAACATTTCTAAACACTGGAACCTCGTTAGACAAGTTCGTCAATGGAAAAATTAAAAACCCTAATAGCAAAATGGTTAGAAATCCCTTAATTCCCTACAATGGTGGCCAAGGTTAAATGTTTGACAAATCAAATATGTGAAGAGAAACACCAATGAAAAGTTCAAAGGCAGGTTTAAAAATAATCCCTAAGCAGGTATGAATATAGTGCATTTGCGGTGCAATTAAGTACCACATAACTATGTAACTGTTGGTGACTTAATCCTGACAAAAACCATGGCCAAAAAGAAGTTTAGAATTAAGAAAATAAATTATCCTAGAAGCAAAGAGAAATAAATTGTTAGACCGTTAAAAAAAAAAATTACCATGATAAATAACAAGTAATGCTTGTTATGTATAAATAAAATCCTTGCAAAACTATACTTTGAGTTGAACCACCAGCATGGGAAGGTCATTGCGAGAAAAATGTCCCATTCTACTGAATGATAGAATGAGATCAATATAAAACTGGGCACCTCGAGTAAAAAATGAATAATAATGGGAAAAGGGTTAAGTGAAGACTAGTAGCATTGTGAGCGAAGCTCTGTCCAAAGAACAAAAGAATGAATGAACAGACAAGTCGACGAACGAGATAGTCATTTAATACAATGAAAAACCCTAATTGGTGTGCACCTTATATCTATTAAGGACTTATCTCAATTGTTGATGGTAGGGTTCGCTTAAGCATCCCTGTCAAAATTGTGGAGAGACAAATATTCATGGGTATACATGCCACATTCATGGAATAGTCCAGAAGCATAATATTTGTAATGATACCACATGGAACCTGATAACAAAGGCTCAGAGACTTTATAACAAGAACTCTCGAAAGATAAATACAAGTACCAAGAAATGAACAAGTCAACATGTAATAATAATAATGTAATAAAGCATACAAATGTTCGGGATGGAACTAAGTATTGTGGGAATATAACCTAGGAAAAAAATTATAATGTAATAAAGCATACAAGTGTTCATGCTGGAACTAAATATTTTTGGGCATTTAACATAGGAAAATATAAGGGGCACCAAATTTAGTAATGTAGAGATATGAGAGGGATATTAACTCTTAATATATTCGAAATTTATAATAGTAAAATATTTTTGCAAAATAAACCACTTTTAGAGGTTTTTGAGAGATAATGTTAGAATGAATTAATAGAGCACCAAAGGTTAAGCCTAGCACTTTTTTGCAAAATAAACCACTTTTAGAGGTTTTTGAGAGATAATATTAGAATGAATGAATAGAACACCATAGGTTAAGCCTAGCAAAAGGAATGAATATATAAGAACAAGGACCTTTAAACAAAGTCTATGTTGTGTATGGATTCCATGACAAAATAATCATTGTGCGTCTTATTAAGAAGTATACAAAAATAACAATATTGTCATAAGTTCAAGTTATTATCTTTTTTGATTAAAAAAAATAGGTGTATTGATTTGGGGTTTGTTAATATTATGGGGTTTGTCACACTTCCAATATTTATAACATTGAAAAGGTCAAACCACACAAGAATATGAAAAACACGACTCCATAGAATGTCAAACTCCACCAAACAAGTAATGCCAAACAACAATATAATTAAACCCACTACCCAAAACATCCACAATAATGGTTGAAAGAACAAACATACCAAAACCTAAAAAATGCAAAGCCTCCATCAAACCTCAAATTCCACCAAACAAGTAACAACAAAAATTATGAACCTTAACTATCTTTTGAATAACAATACACTAGAACCCAATATTATCAAACCAACATGAACCTACTTTAGTAAAACAAACACAAAATGTCAAACTCTAAAAATGCAATACTTTAATAAAACAAACACAAAATGCCAAACTCTAAAAATAATTGCATTTGTATATCCAAAATTTAAGATCTATGGTCAAATAAAAATAAACATACTCTGCCCAAAACAATCAACAACTTGATAAATCCACTAAAACCCAGTGAACAACATCACAACAATACCCCAAAACCCGAAACTACTCCAAGACACACATAATGCAAACCTTGAACCAAGATCAAACTCCACCAAACTAACAACAACAAAAGATGTTGTTTAACTATCATGAAGTTTTTGGCTGGAATCTTTCTGAACAAATTTTGATCAAAAAGTGATGTTATGTTATTTAAAATATTTTTGTGATTGTATATATAGATTCAACACTTTGAAAATTTTCTTAACCATGTGAAGACTTTACAATTTAAACTTGTAATTCAAAACAAATTTTAATCAAATAATTATATTGTTTAAAATATTTTTATAATTATATATAAATTTAGCACCCTAAAAAACTTCTAAACATATAAATTATAAAAACTTCACAATTTAAATTTATAATTTCGACAAATTTTAATTAAAAAATTTTCAAAATATATAACCATAAACAACGGAAACCAACAACCTGTTAAAATATAAATATACAAACCCCTGTTTAGTCAATGTACACGGTTGTTGAACAAAAAGTTCAAAATATATACCCATAAACCACGGAAACCAACCTGTTATAATATAAATATACAAACCCCTGTACAGTCAATGTACACGGTTGTTGAATGCTGGGCGTAGAGAACACACCGAAACCGTTAAGAAGCAGCAAAAATGTTGTTATTATATTATAAATTTTTAATTTAAAACGTATTTTTAATTAGAGTTGTTTATTGAGGTGGAGGAATTGATTTTAGGGTTAAAAGTAGTTAGAATTAGAGCAATTTTTTTTAAAGAAATTTTGTAATAGTAGTGTTTGAATCATGGTTTTGATGGAAGAAATGGATTCAGCCCTATCAAAAATCTGAAGGCCACCTAAATTCTTGAAGTTTGATAACTATAACTTAGATTTATAAAAATTCCTGCCATATTTTATTAAAATTTTGCCTAAATTCCATAACTTTCAAGGCAAAAAAGCAAGCTAATTAGACTACTGCTTTTTAATTATATATAAATTTAATATTTTGAAAAAAAATGTTACACTGGAATTGTAAAAATTGTAGACCCTCGACAATTTAAATTGATAATCCCAACTAATCCTACTAAATTTTAAATAAATTCAACCTTGTTATGAACTAGCACATCGAATTCATTGTGGTCATAGCATGGTCATACTTCATTAAAACAGCAGTTATGAATAGAAGTAAACTTACCATCTGCATGTACAGTCGAAATACAATGTCCATAAACAGATGGGCTAGCACAGGCCAAAAGTTAAAACCACTCCAAAGAAACCCTAGTGTGTGATACAGCCTGTCTTTAAAGCTGGTCTCAGGGCAACAGAACCGGAATCTATGGCATTAAAATAATGGTTTTAAAGCTGCCTCGCAGACAAACTTTTATCACTGCAGAAGCGGATTTAAGGGGCAAGTCTCAAGGATGATTTGTTGGTTTGCTGTGACCGACTGCAATGCCCTTTTTTTCTTGGATGTGCTCTTTTAAAAAGATATAAATTACAGCAGTGATTGGAATTGGTGGTATAAAATGCATGAAATAAGGTCTTTGTAGAAGGAAGGAGCAATCATGGTGATTTTTTTTTTTTAATTAAAAAGTAGATTTGAGATTTTAAAATGGTAACCAATATTTACAAGTTTATTGAGTCATAAATTTCAAGAGATAGAATATGTAATTTTAATAATTGTGAACATTGACCAGAGACAGTCTAGGCATGGAAAATCTTATTTCCTCTGCCATAGGCCCATAAATGCGCCTACGCAGGAAATGCTTGCCGTCATCCTGCTGCGGGCATTTCTTGCCTGGGCGCATTTATGGGCCTATGGCAGAGGAAATAAGGCTCGCCGTGTATGCATAGGCAAACTTTATTTTGCAGTCCATCGGCCCATAAATGCGCCAGGTAGGAAATGCCCAGCGCAAGATGATGCCCTGCTTTAATCTTACGGTGGAAATTTCCTGCCTCGGCGCATTTATGGGCAGATGGACTGAGAAATAACATTTGGCCATTCAGACAGGAGGAAATTGAAAAATAATTGCTCATAACCAGTCAAAGTTGTTGTTTTTGTCTTTTATTAGACATTTTTAATTTAAATTTGGCTCAAATTTGGTAAAGATCTTTTAGAATCTTAATTTTTCACTTAGTAATTTATAGAAATAAAGTATTTCAAATATTTTTGTTGCTGTGTAATCCTCAGAAATCAAAGGAGTTGTCTACAGACCCAACAGAATAGTGTAGCTTTTGTGGAAATTAGGGAAAAGAAATTTCAAAAAATCAAGTAGTTGGATTGTTTGAATTGCATTTTTTATGATGGAAATGAATTCAGCACCATCAAAAACCTTTAAGGCACCCAAAATATTGAAGTTTAACCACTATAACCCAGATTTTCAAAAATCTTTGCCTAAATTTTTCATAATCTTAGAAAAAATTCTAAATTATTGTGTAAGTTTTTAAAACTAAAGCCAAATCAAATACTTAATTTACAGGATTAACCAATCCATAAATACATTCAAAAATATGCTTTAAACTATTAAAACCATTATCACACCAAAAATATTATATGACTTAAACTAAAAGCATCTGATAAATAATTAGAGACTGCTCCCTAAAATTGAGGCCACTTTGACTCAGACTGAACAGTCTGGCAGATGATACTTTCTCTGAATCCATGTGGTTGTCTGTGCCTACTCTTATTATGTATCGGATCTACTTTTGCAAACTCCCTAGCGACCACTTTTGCGACTTGTCTATCGGTTCTGATGAATATTGTGTAGCTATTTCCCTTACCTTAAATTAGGTAGTACAAACGGCTAGTCACGCACAGCACACCGATACCTAGAGATTTGTGTGGTTTCAGATGGCTTGTTATTGTTGCGATGTAGTTTGTTTCTTTAAAATGTCGATAAAAAAATAATTGTTTTTGTCTTTTTGTGTTTTTCATAATAATGATTTGATAAAAAGAGTTTAGGTTTTTTTTTTTAAATAATGATTAGAAAAAGAAACATTTCTAATGGGGTGTATATATATATATATTTAAATTTAGGAATTAAATTCAAAATAATAAGAAATTTTGAGATATATTTAAATAAACATTATTAAATTTAATATTTTTGTGATTCTTAAAGTAGACTTTTGTGATACTTTGTTTTGAGAATGAATCATATTAGCTGGTTTTACTAAATAAATACTATTAATTTAATTTTGGTTTATTAGTATTACAAAATTCATATGGAAGAAATTTAATAGAATTATTTATTCATATTTTGCTTAAAAATTATATGGAAGAAATTAAATTAGACTGTTTATTTATAATTTATATACAAATCATATATAATAAATTCAATATAATTTATTTACAAATCATATAGAAGAAATTCAATAAGACCATTTACTCTTTCATTTCTTGGGCACCATTTTTCAAATATAATCAAATTGTTTTACAATGAAGTTGTTCTTCCTTCTTATAGGATTTTATAAAGTAATTGATAAAATTGTTCAAAGAACTAAAATGAGTTTTTCTTCAGATATAACCAAATTGTTTTACAATGAAATTGTTCTTCCTTCTTATAGGATTTTATAGAATAATTGATAAAATTGTTCAAAAAACTACAATTAATTTTTGTTAAAGACAATTAAAATATAGTATTATTTTATGAATATCATGCAATGTCCAATAAAAAAAGAAAACAATAATTATTTGAAACTTTCAACAATTCAATTTTCTATAAACTAAACATGAGTTATAATAATCTTTTGTTCTAAGAATTATAGGCCTAATGATTAGTGCAAAAGCAACCATAAATAACATTAGTTTCTGTAGGCAAAAATGAATGTTTAAATTGAATACTACTTATTTAGTGTGAATCAAACTTACAATGAATCAATTTTGATCTCTAATGCTCATTGTTTGGTCTTTATATTAAGTAATAATAAGTAGGCATAAAGAATACATGCAAGTAACATTCATTAATTCAAACAAGTAGTAAATACAAGCAAACATTCATAAATTCAAGCAAGTAGTAAATACAAGCAAGCCCAGTACGGTTATAAATACAAACAAGTAGAGTAGGTAGTAAGAAGATTTACATATGGAGCCATGGAAGATTGGTAGCTACCATTTGTAAATCTTAGTAACAAGAATATGGAGAGCCTATTCTAATTGATATTGTTTCCCCATTGTGAGTGGCAGCAAAATTGACCAAAACCAAAGCTTTTGATCTTCAATTTCACTACTAATAAGAAAATTCAATGAATAGGTTATACATGCATGAGCTCCATAACAATAGAACTCTATATATATATATATAAATTATTATGAAATGAAAAATTATTGTTAAAAATAAATTTTCATGATATATAAAAAAAAACTAATAAAGAAAAATAATCAGTAATAATAAGTAGAACATAGTATGAATATTTTTCTTATTGTTTAATTGAAAAAAAAAAAAAACAACGTAAAATGTTTCAAATTTGGTAAATATGTTTTTATTTTAATTTTTGTTTATAAACAAAATAATTTTAAAAGTAATGACTACTTCAATTCTAAACCTTACATTTACATTCAAAAAATATAGAATATATACATCTTGTTAAATTGAATTAAATCTCTAAATAGTTGCATAAAAACTTATTTATCTCATTAAGAATATTTTATTGAAATTTAACTTCTCTTGAAAATTTTCAATTTTTGTGGAGCTCAGTTTTACAAAACCAAATTCTTTAAATCCATAGGCTTTCATTTATTAAGAAGATTTCGTAAAAAGAAAAAAAATCTTAATTTTGTAAAATGAAATTTTAGAAACTTTGACTTTTTAAAAAATATATGTAAGTGGATTTTGATCCACTTATATATATAAACAGATTATTATACCAATAATATGATCTCACACAAATATATATATATATATATATATATATATATATATATATATATATATATATATATATATATATATATATATATATATATATAATTTTTTTTTCTTACTATTTTCTCCCAATAATAATTTGATAAAACGAGTTTTTTTTTTTTTTTTTTTTAAGAAAGAAGCATCTTTAATGGCATATATATATATATATGATAAAACTTGAGATATATTCAAATTATTACATGTTATATAAAAATTATATGGAAGAAATTTCATAGAACTAGTTATTCATATTTTATTTAGAAATTATATGGAAGAAATTAGATTATACTATTTATTTATAATTTGTATAGAAATCATATAGAGGAAATTCAATAAGACTATTTACTCTTTCATTTCTTGGGCACCATTTTTCAAATATAACCAAATTTTTTTACAGTGAAATTGTTCTTGCTTCTTATAGGATTTTATAAAGTAATTGATAAAATTGTTCAAAGAACTACAATGAGTTTTTCTTCAAATATAACCAAATTGTTTTACAATAAAATTTTTCTTCCTTCTTATAAGATTTTATAGAATAATTGATAAAATTATTCAAAGAACTACAATGAATTTTTTTAAAGACAATCAAAATATTAGTATTATTTTATGAATATCATACAATGTCCAATAAAAAGAGAAAACAATAATTATTTGAAACCTTCAACAATTCAATTTTATATAAAATAAATACAAGTTACAAGAATCTTTTTCTCTAAGAATTATAGGCCTAATGATTAGTGCAAAAGCAACCATAAATAACATTAGTTTATGTTGACAAAAATAAATGTTTAAATTGAATACTATTTATTTAGTGTGAATCAACCTACATTGAATCAATTTTGATTTCTAATGCTCATTGTTTGGTCTTCATATTAAGTAATATTAAGTAGACATAAATACAAACAAGTAGAGTAGGTAGTAAGAATATTTACACATGACCCCATGGACGATTGGTAGCAACCATTCTTAAATCTTAGTAACAAGGACATGGAGAATCTATTCTAATTGATATTGTTTCCCCACTAAGAATGGCAACAAAACTGACCACAACCAAAGCTTTTGATCTTTAATTCCACTACTAATATGTAAATTCAATGAATAGATTATGCATGCATGAGCTCCATAAAAATAAGATTATATATATATATATATATATATATATATATATATATATATATATATATATATATATATATATTAAGATATATAAAAAAAACTTAGCAATGATAAGTAGAACATAGCATGAAAATTTTTCTTATTATTCAATTGAAAATTTTTGAGAAAAAAATTCATTTCAAATTTAATAAATATGTTTTTATTTTAACTTTTATTTACATGGAAAATAATTTTAAAAGTAATGACTACTTTAATTTTAAATTCTACATTTACAGTCAAAAAATTAAAGTGAATAGAGTATATACATCTTGTTAAATTGACTCTGGAAATAGTTGCATAGAAACTTTTTTATCTCATTAAGAATATTTTATTGAAATTTAACTTTTCTTGAAAAGTTTCAATTTCTGTGGAGCTCAGTTTTACAAAACCAAATTCTTTAAATCCATAGTTGTATTGAGGCTTTTTTTTATTAAGAAGATTTCATTCCAGTTGCACAAATAAAAACAAAAAAATCTTAATTTATTAAAATAGAATTTTAGAAATTCAATGACATTAATGAGATTTGACTTTTTAAAAAATATATAAGTAGATTTTGATTCACTTATATATATAAATAGATTACCATACCATTAATATGATTTCACAAAAATAAAAATAAAAATATTTGTTTTTTTTCTTCCTGTTTTATTTCCAATAATGATTTGATAAAAATAGTTTTTTTTTTTTTGAAAAGAAGCATCTTTAATGGCGTGTATATATATTTAAATTTAGGAATTAAACTCAAAATAATAAGATAAAACTTGAGATATATTCAAATTAGTGTAAATAAATGCTACTAATCTAATATTGGTTTTATTAGTATTACAAATTATATAGAAATCATATGGAAGGAATTAATAGAATTATTTATTCATATTCTACTTAGAAATTATATGGAATAAATTAGATTGGACTATTTATTTATAATTTGTATAGAAATCATATAGAAGAAATTCAATAAGACTATTTACTCTTTCATTTCTTAGGCACCATTCTTCAAATATAACGAAATTGTTTTACAATGAAATTGTTCTTCTTTCTTATAGGATTTTATAAAGTAATTGATAAAATTGTTCAAAGAACTATAAAGAGTTTTTCTTCAAATATAACCAAATTGTTTTACAATGAAATTGTTCTTCCTTCTCATAGTATTTTATAGAATAATTGATAAAATTGTTCAAAGAATTACAATGACTTTTCTTAAAGACAATCAAAATATAGTATTATTTTATGAATGTCATGCAATATCCAATAAAAAGAGAAAACAATAATTATTTGAAACCTTCAACATTCAATTTTCTATAAAAGAAATATAAGTTACAGGAATCTTTTGCTCTAAGAATTATAGGCCTAATAATTAGTGCAAAAGCAACCATAAAAAACATTAGTTTCTGTAGACAAAAATGAATGTTTAAATTGAATACTACTTATTTAGTGTGAATCAAACCTACATTGAATCAATTTTGATCTCTAGTGCCTATTGTCTTGTCTTCATATTATGTAATATTAAGTAGCTATAAAAAATACATGCAAGTAACATTCATAAATCCAAGCAAGTAGTAAATGCAAGCAAGTCTAGTAAAGCTATAAATACAAACAAGTAGAGTAGGTAGTAAGGAGATTAGGAAATTTACATGTGGAGCCATGGAAGATTGGTAGGTACCATTTGTAAATCTTAGTAACAAGAAGATAGGGAGCCTATTCTAATTAGTATTGTTTAGCCATAATCTCCACTATGAGTGACAACAAAATTGACAACAACCAAATCTTTTAATCTTCAATTTTACTACTAATATGTAATTTCAATGAATATTGGTAATTTCAATGAATATTGTTATGCATGCATGAGCTCCATAACAATAAGATTCTATTATATATAAAATGTATTTTTTTTATATTATTATGAGATGGAAAATGATTATTAAAATTATTTAAAAAAAATATAACTTATAACAAAATAAAATTAATAATAATAAGTAGAATACCGTGTGAAATTTTTTATTATTATACAATTAAAAAATTTTGAAAAAAAAATCATTTTAAATTTGATAAATAATTTTTTATTTTAATTTTTATTCACATGGAAAATAATTTTAAAAGTAATGACTATTTCAATTTTGGACCATACATTTATACTCAACAAATAAAAGTGAATAGAGGATATACATCTTGTTAAATTAAATCTGGAAATAGTTACATAGAGACTTCCTTATCTCATGATAAATATTCAATTTTCAATTTTTGTGGAGCTTAATTTTACTAAACCAAATTCTTTAAATCCATAGTTGTATTAAAACTTTCTTTTATTTTAAAAAAAAATATTCAAAATTGAACTAAATAAAAGAAAAAAAAATATATATGAAATTTTAGAAATTCTAACTTTAATGAGATTGGACTTTAAAAATAAATAAATGAGATTTGACTTTAAAAATAAATAAATAAAATATAAATAAATTTTGATTTTTAAAATAAAATACAAGTAAATTTTAATCCTTCCAATTTATTAAAACTGTTAATATGATCTCTTTTAATAATAATAAATTAAACTTTTAAAAAAACCTATAATTATTAAATAGCATCTTCACAACTCACTCTCCCACCCCAATATGTGTATGTCCAGTTTATTAAAACTGTTAATATCATCTCTTTTAATAATAATAAATTAAACTTTAAAAAAAACCTATAATTATTAAATAGCATCTTCACAACTCACTCTCCCACCCCCCAAACTGTAAAGCATCTCCCTTTTTTAATGTAAACATCCTCCCTTACCTAAATAGTATAACACCTGACACCTACTTTCTAGGTGCAACCAGATTTGAAAATATATTTCTGCATCCTTAAAGAATGCCTCATATTGCACCTCTGTAATCAAGTGTCACCCTATATAAAATCTTATACTGCTATAGGAGGGGACAAAATTCGTCCTTTGAAAACCAGAAGGGCTTCAGGGTTCAGTGGATTCCCTTTTGTAGGCTTATTTTATAAGTCCTGGTAAGTATATAAGACAGTAAATCTTTCTCTGCAATAAGATCCGGTTGTTTTCTTGTCTCCCTTGAGAAGGGATCTACAGATGTACTATGTAAATTTCTTTATAATGCAAGTATTTTATAGAGGCAACGCTCGTTCTCAATACCTGTAAGATAATCATCTTCAATTTTTTATAAATTTCGATCTTCACAGAGGATAAGTCAAGCCCAATTCTACATGGAAATGTGGAGAACAGCGAGTTAAAGAACCTTTACAAAAATATAAATCAAATTCCATAATTATATAAGTTCAGTAGATCCCTTCTGCATACAATACAAAACATATCTTTCTTTGCAATCAGCACTGAGTGTTTTCTTGTCTGCCCTGAGAAAGGGATCTACTAATGTAACATCCATTTTTTATAACACAAGCATTAAAAAAACTCAACGTCCTTTTTTTTTAATACTAATAAAAAATCCCTGGAACCTTTTATAAATCTCAATCTTTACAAAGATTAGTCAAGCCAAATTTTACACAGAGATGAGATGAACCAAATTCAGCCAAGCCAAATTCTACATATGAAGAACAGTGAGTTGAAATACCTTTACACACTATAAACCAAATTCTATAATTTTATAAGTTCAGTGGATCTGCTTTGTGAACCTATTTTATAAGTCCCAGTAAGCATGCAAGACATTAAATCTTTTTTCACGAGCACAATCGATTGCTTTCTTGTCTTCCTTGCCAAAAAAAATTGCACTGTAACGAGAACGTCCCTTTCTTTTATATCATTAAGGTAATCATCTATATTGTTTTATAAATCTCAATCTTCACAAAATATAATTCGAAATCTACACATGAAGATGCTCCAAAATAAGTAGCGATCCTTTTCTATATCTTTAAGGTAATCATCCATAGTTTTTTATGTGTCTCAATCTTTACACAGTAAATCTACTCAAACTTTGCAAATGGAAATGAGCCAAAATCTACATATAGAGCACAGTGATTTGAAAAATATTGAACCTAATCGAGCTCCAGTGTTGATTCTGTGAACCCTGGAATTTAGACATATAATGGTCAACAGACTCACTGTTGATCCCATGACCATGGAATTCAGACTTATAATGATCAAGACATTTTGACCCTAGCGTGACCTCTTAGTTTTACTATGAACGTGAAAAAATTGTTTCTTCTACAAATTATGAAAACAGAATGCTACTGAAGGCTGATTTTGTGATTACCCCCAAAAAAATCTCTTACAAAAGATTAGTCCTATTTTGATAGCAAAACCACAGAAAACAATGACACAGGCTGTCAATTTGTAAGCATGTATAGAAGCCAGCTTTTTGCCTTTGGTTAAAAGGCTGTAGCTGTTTCCCAATTCAAAACCATGGCTTTAGCTCTTTCTCAAATCAAAACCCTGGCTTTAGCTATTTGATCATTTTTTGGATCTCCAATGTTCAAATCCAAATACCCTGCATCGTGCATGAGCATATCCATAGGCCTTGTTGAATTAAGAGCAGTATAGATTTTCAGCAATATCCAGGGCATCAAATTTTAACCCTCCTGCTGCTTTCATATGAGAGAACAAGGAAAACTAACCCTGCTTCCTTATATGAGAACAAAAATGCCTGAACTAAAATTTCAACATAATAAACACTCCATTTAAAGTGGGAAGCCAAAAGACTGAATGTTTCATAACTTCTTTTCCAGTAATATCCAGATCATGTATAGAATTATGCTGTTATTCATTGAATACAGTCCTGGACAACCAATAATAACTGAAATTTTACTCTCATGAAATGCCTTTAAAATACAGCCATAGAAAACAAAAATCCAAAAGAAAGAATTTTCCAAAACTGAAGGGTAAAAGAATTGGAATTGAATTTTCTAAAAGGTGCAATTTCATTTTGCAAAGCCATCTTTAAGGACTACAATTTGGCACTATACATTGTCTTTGTGCAGAACAGCTAAAAAGGATTTGAAGATCCACGATTTCAAAGTGGAACAAGATTATTCAATCCTTTACATTAACACAGTTTGAGAATAGTTCAGCTCGGAGACAGTCATACCTATCAAATTCAACAATAGTGCTACTACTAGTAGAAAATGAAGAGTGGTATTCTTCCATCCATTTTTTCACTTGAACAGACTAAAATGGCTTCCGAAACATCTTTAACATAACTTTGGAGGCCCTTTAACAAAGGATGACCGGAAACATAGCACTGTACATGCTTGGATACAAAAGAAGAAGACATGATTTCCTTGGCCCGCCCTCCTCATTGAGATTGAAATCTGCACGAGGTTCCTTGTCCCAATTTTGTAGCTCCTGGATGAATAGGATCAAAAACTAGAAGAATAGCAAGGATTATCAGGGTATCCGTTAAGAGCGTTTGTTCAGAAACCTTCAACACTAGTATAGAGTTTGAAGATCAGACCTAGAATTCAATGCAAGGAGACAACTCAAGATAACCATAACCGTAGTGTCACTACTCTCCCAAAATCTCAACTCATATGTGGATGCAAATGTAACACTCAGTAACCCAAATTTGCTCCGATTGGCAGAGACCCTCTGATGTTGAGCAGTGGCATTTCGAGATTCCGGGGCTTCCAGAAACAGGCTTCTGGTACAAGCTGAACAGAGGCTCTAAGGGGTTCAGATTTACATCTAGTCAGAACAATAGAAGCTCCCCCATGAGGATTCTTTGCACTTTCTTCCACTAGCCTATCCATGGACTTTGTGCCGCTGTCTTCTGCATTACTCACCCTCCTGCTCTGCTCTTTCTCCTTATCATCTTGGCGAACTACAACAGGCCGCCTCACAAAGTCTTCCTTGGATACCCACGTCTCTCTGGAGATCTCCAAAGAAAGCTTCGGCTCACACATCATCAGTAGCAGTGCATTAGGTAATGTTTCCGCAATCTCTTGTTGTGTTCCTGCCTCTGCCTCTCTCTCTATTATCTGGGCTTCCCCTGAGCTTGTGCCTTTCTCTAAACATGTTTCTGCATCCAGGCCTTCTGAGAATAAATTGTGCAATGATTCCTCAATCTCTTCTTCTGTTTCTTCTGAGATTGCAGAGGGTATTGCATTCTCAGCTATTAGTTTCCTTTCCGCCTCTATGTCTGCGTCGGCATCGATGGTTTCTTCATAGTTGGAAGGGGTAGAGCAAGCTGATTTCGCCTCTTCGCTCTCCATTCGTATCACACATCCTTGAGCTCCATCTTCATCTTCAATCTCAACTTCTTCGCTGCCATCGTCTTCCCCTTCAGATTCTCGTTTCCCCTGTTCTTCTATAACAATAGAAGCCATTCCCAAGGGAGCAGACTTACAACGCATATCCTTACCCAGACGTGGGATTCTCGAAGGCACAGATCTGCATTTCATAAGAAGAAGGGCATTCCTAGGCGGGCAAACCACTTCTTCTTCACTGTAAAGAAGCTTTGTTTCATCTATTGGCTCATAAAGAAGCTTTGTTTCATCTATTGGCTCATAATCTTCCTTCTTCACACTTAACCTGTTGACTTCTCTAATGCCTGAAACCTCTTCATCTGCAATCCTCTGCTCTGTTTCTTCTATGTCTTCCACTGCCTTCTTCTCATCCTCTTGCAGCACCATGAACCATTTAGCCAAGACAGCACCACAGGTAGTAGTTTCTTTGCTTTCTTTGGCTGGAGTATGGGCAGTAGATGCACCCCCACATGGCACAAAGCAGTTGAACTCTGCACCGAAGCTTCGCAGAGCTTCACAGATACTAAACGAAACTTCCTTCTTGAAACCGAATAAATGACCCCATTTCTGATTCGATCTGTTCGCCATACATTCCTGCCTTTCAGGAACCTTGAGCGGCGCTTCCTTAGACCACCGTTGGCTATTGCTTCTCTCGGCTCTGAATTTCACATCGCTTGTATTGACACTGAGACCCTTCTTCTTATGCTTGGATTTCACCCTCACTTGGCCTATGCAGGTGACCTTAGGGGACGTCGGCTCCTGAGTTTCAAAGCTGCCATTTTTCTTCCTCCCAGTGAGATTGTACGCAAGGGCAGAAAACATGGGACTTGACTGCCCTTTACTCCCACTGCTTCTCAACCTCCTGCTCGATGATTCTCCCAATTTCTCCGTCCTACCAGGGCTAAGAACACATTTGGGCCCTAATCTCATGGATTGCCTGGATGTAAAACACACAAACAGCTCACTTCCAGCACGGTATCCTTTATGATCTCCTTCCATCATCCATAAAAAACCGACAACCCTCCACACTTTCACAATGGGAGAATATGCATGCATGCAACAGTAACACTAACAACAGTATAATACTCTGATATCTTTATATTGCAGCCTTTTCAAGTTCCTTTACCAGTCTAAAATCTCTGTCCTTTCCATATTTTTTCTCCAGTTACTATAGATCACTGTTCAGTTTTAATAACAATGAGATAAGGATATCAAAATTGCTTTGATAACTATAATAACTCCTCAAATCTCCTCCTCTCTATCTAGTTCTATCCTGAAGACCTAGGCCTTGTATAACAATACAAGCACTCACTGATACTGATACTCTGAATTACAACGGACTCTTGGAAAAATCCACATTTGTCAAAAACTTCAGGGCCTGTTAACTGCTTGACTGTGAAACATTGAAGCTACTAATACAAAGAGAAACTTGCGGAAGACTTCAAAGGGGGCCAAAAATTGAGAAAATTACAAGCGGCGCAGCATTATTACAGGAAGAATTGCATTCGAAAGATTCGACAATGGCCTGCACCCAACTCTGAAACTGACTCATGGAGTTTAATGTAGAGACGACAGCTTTGATACAACTACTTTACACAAGTTACCACACAAGTAGATAGGCATGGGGGAGGATAAACTATGAGAAAAACCCTTGATGGAGACCAGGATTGGTGCCCCTGCTGGGTTAGGACAGTTGATTAATAAAAATCACATGGGTGCATCAGAAGAGTCCAAAACCAGAGCCTGCCGGCACATGATGCAAGCGGTCCTGTTGCCATGAATGTAACTTTGCGCGCTCGGTTCTAGGTTGGGCATAATTGATGGTCAGTGAAAAACGTGAGCTCGGACTCTGAAAATGTCTCGAAAACGTCGCTAAAACCCCTCCAATACCTCGAGGATGATGCATGACGCTGGCAGCTCAACATTTCAGTAATAAAATAGAGTGTCTTCGTGTCTATCCGTTGTTCCAGTTTGAGGTAGAATGGTCAAGGATTTGACCGTTCCCTTGGGGGCGACAAATCTAGGTGGCCTTTCCATTGCTAGGCATAAAAATCTAAAATAGGTTAAGCCACTTTCCACGGATGATTTGGGCCACATGGAAAAACATTCTCTTGCTTTCCTCCTCTCAATGTGGTCTTGGGGAAGGAAGGAAGGAAGGAAGGATGTAGGTAGGTTAAGTTAGAATCCCAAAACGGTTAAGGAGGCCACGTTGCTCATGAGATCTCGACTCACTGGACTTAACTTTCTAGATTTGGGATAATGTTTAGCAATGAGAGACCATAGAATGTTCATCACTTTTAGAGGTACCCGAGAGTAGGTTCATCCCACATAGCCATGGATGAGGAGGATGAGGAAAAAGGGAGAGTTTTTTTTTTTTTTTTTGAAGAGCTATGCTAGTAGGGTTTAATTTTTAGGTTTAACTCTAAGAGATGTGGTTGATCAATTTGGATTAGTGTTTGGTTTTAGAAATTAGTTAGTAAAAAGAGTTGGGAAGGGAGTATTTATTCGTTATTTGACTAACTCGAAGTGATATATATAAAAAATAGTTGATTAGTGGATTGGATCTGTGTTTTTTGGATTTCGATAGTTATAGGTAAGGTTTGCATTACTCTTTTTTAGTGGGATTTTTAATGTTTTTGATCGACAATGAGGTGGTAAATAGCTTGTCCTCTTAGGTGTTTGCGGACTTTTACATCTTCAAGGTTTGTTTTATAGCACTAGTTTGAATCATTCGATTCATTGAATCTTGTGAAGGAGAAGCTTCTCATTTGGGCTTATCATCAAGGTTGTCTCTACACTTGGGAAAGCACATGTTTCAAAGGTTGAGAATTCATTAAACTCAAAGAGAAGTGTTGAAAATCCTATCTCAAATTGGCACTACTTGTATTTTAGTTCTATCATCTATTTACAAAGGTCTATCAGAGGAAGTCATTTTTTAGTGTTGTCACCAAAGCTAATCAAAGTGGATGTGTTATAAAAACTTCGCTTTTTATTGCAAGTTCAACCATGTTCATGGCCATAATTTCTAGGGCTCTCTACAAAAGAATTTGATTTAGGCCTAAATAGTTCAAAATTACTAGGTCGAGGGGAGAAAGTTTTTCATGGGGAGATGTGACGGATCTTAGGGTTTCTTTTGGTGGTTCAATGCTAGCTTTTATGTTTTTTTATGAAAAGCCATAGGTACTTTCTCCAATTTATACAAAGTTAGTCTCAATTGTTTTTGTGGCAAGGGATGTTTTTTCTACAAGGCATGAAGGTAACAATGTGGAGCATTAAGACTTGTTTTGCTCTATGTCTGTACCATTTCCCCTTGTTCAAGGTGCTTCTCAACCGATTAATGTTGTTTTGGATAAGGGTACATTTATCATCGCTAGTGCATCAAGGATCATGGATCATTTCTTCCTCTAGTTCCAAGTTTTGTATTTCTGAAATTTTCATTAAGGGGTGAAAAGTTTTATTTCAATCTAGGGTTTGTGTGAATGGTTGTGCCTAGGAGAGGATAGGGGATTTGAATTATGGGAGGGACGAGGAGATTGTGAGCATTGCTCTTGTAGATGAGACACCATGTCATGATGTGGTGGTGAAAGAAAATTCATGTCACTAGTGGTCATCTTGTTCACAAATATGGATATGAGGTAGTTAATCATAACTCTTCCTCCACATTGTGTATGGCTTCTTCTAAATATGCACTATCTATGTTAGTCTTTCCATTGCCTCCTTCTTCCTCCTATGCTCGGAGTAAGCAATTTTCCTACACCAACCTCTAAGAAAGTTAACAATGCTTGTAATATCTACCTCGTACTAAAGGATCCAACCAATCACACATTGGGGTTTAGGTTATAACTTCCAAACCACTGTTCATATTGCAACACTCTTTTGTTCATTCAAGGTGAGACATGTTAACTTGATTGAAAAATAGAGAAATCTCTGAATTTCGAATTCAAATTCAATATTGAGGGAAGATGCTCTAAAGCTAAGTAATGCAAAAGTATACCTATTTCATGCACACTACCATGGGAGTAGGAGAAACCTTCCTTAGGAGCGTCAATTCTATCAAGTTTACTATGTATCCTTTTAGAGTTGCTCTTCTCCTATCGAACAATGAAAACCACCCTCCATAGTCCAAGTTTTTATGCCTCCAATTCAAATTAATTCAAATATACATTCATAGCTCATCCAAGCATATTTCTTGAAAACCAAGGCCACTTCTCCATCACTTTCCAATTCTACCATGTGAAAATCTCCACGAGAGACGTAACAAGCCAATCCCACATATCAACCACATTAGTCAAGAAACATGGTGCATAAATGTTATAAAGGGAAACCACTTTGCCTATCTATAGATAAGTAATACAAACACAACAATGATGACAACATTCTCTAAAAGAGAGGCAATAACCAAAATTGTACCACTATATCCTTGGTCATGACGAGGGCTCCAAAATGATCAATTCCAATAACAATTTAGCCTTGTCCTCAAGTCAAAACTCAAAACCTTAACCTCTTGAAGACAAAGGGCATCAACTCACTATGACACTACCATATTTCTCACCATTAACTTATTTTAGGGCTAGTTCCCTTACATTCCAAGGACACATATATGTTGAGGTGTTACTCTTTGCATAAGAAACTCAATTGACTTGAGCAAAGTCACCAATTAGAGAAATTTTGAGGTAAAAAATAGGCCTCAAAACAAAAATGTACAACAAAAATCAATTTTATAAGAACCAATAGGATTCGATATGATGATGTCAACCATGGGGGGTGATTCAACATTTTTGTAGTAAAAAGGTAATATATATATATATATATATATATATATATATATATATATATTCAACTCATATTTTTAACTTATCTCCAATGATTTTACTTAAATTTCAAGAGGGAGCACTCGTTGGATGCGGAATTTAATTTTGCATCCAAGGAGTACCCTTGTTACATACTTTCGATGGACCCTACTACACGAAAAATGTGATTGCAATCACGCTTTTCATGTATTTCACATTTTTTGTATAGTAGGGCCCATCAAAATTATGCAGCATGGGTATTCATTGGATGTAAAATTAAATTACACATCCAACGAGTGCTCACACTCGAAATTTGATTAAAATCATAGAGAGATAAGTTGAAAATACGAGTTTAAAAAGTAGTTTTTCCTTTTTTCCCTCCAAAACTTGATGAAGTAATCTAATCTTATTTTATTATTTCCACTATTATTTTATAATATTCGTTAGGAGACCCATTTTAGACCTTAAAATTTCTCCAATATGATGATCTATAAACACCATGGATATTTCATTGGAATAGTCTGTCACGAGAAATTTATTAAAATATCAAAATCCTTAGCTTGAATGTTAATTTCATTTAGATATCAGATCCTTTAATTAGTAGTATTTTGCTTAAATGTATGAAATAGAAGAAATGTGAAAAATAGAGAGTAAAAATAATGCTCATGCACCATCCACAAATAAGCACAAGATTTACCCTAGGAAACTAATTACAAGAGAAAACCCAATGAGAAGGTGGGGCAACTTTGCTCTCTTTTCTCTAATATGGAAATATGAAAATAAAAGAAAGAGATACTCTCCATGGAGTTAACTGAGACCTTGTGGCATATAAGGGTACTAGATAATCGTATCTCCCTCTGTTCTACTCTCTAACTTACCGCTTGAACTAGTTGTTATACTCAACTATGGAACAAATACAATGACATAGGATGGAACCCCTTCCCCTCCTATAGGCCCAATATTTAACATCACTTGATAGCCATCTAGGGGTAGGATTTTGACTTCTTTAACCCCCAATTATGATAAGGTTTGGAACCTCTAGAATATTCTTGGAAGTATACACATGGCTAGTCCCATATGTGTGAGTAATTAGGGCAAACATAGCATCCACTCATACCATGTTGGTCAACAAGGTAGGTCAACTTTTGAGAGGCATAACTTTTGCATGCAAACTCTTATTAAGGAAATTTTGACAAAGTGGAAAAGTATTGATATGTAGATAAATATTTGGGTATGTGCACAAGTGTTAGACCTTGCAACCCGAAAAAATGTCACTTTGATGTCACAAAATGGCCCTAGAAGTTTCTAGACCCCAATTTTCTAAACTGTGGCCTACTACTGAAATGGACCTACAAGTTGATTCTTCTAATTCTTTCCACCCAAAATGTATCAAGATAGACGAAAAATAATATGGTAATAAGATCTATATTAGTTAATCAACTAGCGAGTAAAGGTGGATTGACTAGGATGAAACTCAACTATCTAGTTGAGGTGGATTAGTTGAGAAACTCATTAGTTGATGTATATGAACTAGGAAGAGAATCAACAAGATTGTCGACAATGCATTCAAGACAACAATTGTGGTTAAGGATGTGCATGTTGAAAAAAAATGGAAGTTGATGGTGATCAACTATGTCAAACTTGTTAGAAATGGTTAGGAATCTCAAGATTCCCATGATCTTATCCAATGAGATTCAACCTTCTTTAATTGATGTAGGTGTTATGAATTATGGTTTATTATGTGATAAATATCCAATAAATAGAGCATGAATTAAAGGTGAGATAATACCATGGATCAAAACTTATACGTGAAGTCACTATGATCACATTTTTCTTAGGTGTGGACTAAGGTCAAGATCCATCGTAGTCTAGTTGCATATTTGATGAAGAATATAAAGAGTGGTGAAGCTCAAAGGTTCTTGGTTAAGGGTTTCCAGGGTAAAATATTTGTGTTCAATGCATATATTTATGTTATTTCCATTGTCTATATTTCTTGTTTTACTATTCTTCTATAAAGGTTTATGGTAATTGATTCACGAAGTTTTTTGGTAGCTTGATTGACTCAAGTTTTGATCTAAGAGTGGTACATCTAGTGTCTGGGAGCCAAATCAAGTGGATATTAGAGCTTGGTAGGGCCAACATCTAGTATTATAACAATTTTTCCTAGATGGGGACACCTCTATGGCTAAAGTTGTGAAGATATTGGATCTTGATCTAACATCTTAAATAAATCTTGATTAAACATAGTTCTAGTGGGAGATTTAAAGCAATCTTTAAATATTTTAATGAAGTATGGCAATCAATGCAAGAACCAATATCAAGAATTTTAATGGCCATAATGTTGAGTCATGGAAGCTTAAAATGGAATATCCTTATGGATTGAGAATAGTGAATTGATGTGCATCCTAAAACACCTCCAATTGGCATGTTGATGAAGGATTGAGAGAAACACAAAAGAAAAGTGAGGAGTATGATTCGAATTTGTCTTTCATATTCAATACTGTTGAATGTCTCAAGGGAAGACACTGTACGGAAACCATGGAAAAATTTGGAGAACTTGTACAAGTCAAAATCCTTGGTAAACAATTTATTTCTATTACGGTCGTAGCCTACCTAACCACTAATAGATAGATTAATAGAATATTATATAAGAAAGGTTGTGATTAGTGAAAAGGCTAGTAGTAGTGTGAACACAACTACTGTAAGAGGGATTACTAGAAGGTTTAACCTATTGGAAAGTTTAGATTATTATGTAAGAAAGGTTGTGATTAGTGAAAAGGCTAGTAGTAGTGTGAACACAATTATTGTAAGAGGGATTACTAGAAGGTTTCACCTATTGGAAAGTTCCTCCACTAGAATGTGCTAGAAGGATACAAAGTAGTATATATAAAGGTAGAAGCATAGTAAAAGGGGGCTTGAAGAATTATTGTAACTGAGCTTTGCTTAACTGGAGGTTGCCCCCTCGAAGAGGGAATGAAAATTGTTCTCCTTATAATAAATGTATCTTATTTTGGATACATGTATCATTGCACTCATCATTTTGATTTTGATTATTTCCTATGAATTATCTAGATATTATTTTCTTTTATGCTATGAATGTTTCGATTGGCTACACTACCAGTGGTATCAGAGAAACTTTTCTCTTACCCACTTTTTAGATATTCTTTTATAAAAAAATATTTTCATGCTAGAGATGTTTTTTAGTGTCTATTAAAGAACCATAGTGATTTTTCATTAGGAAAATAAAACTATAGCTCGGTACAAATACACACATGAACTACATATAGTTTCACCTAATTAGATACCCCTTGTTTCACCTAGCTGGAAATCCTTGTAGATCCTACTAGTAACCCTTCAAGTAGTACCACATCAATTTGCACCAATACATGAAATCTCACTTCCATGTATTGATTTGTAAACTACCATGGATATTCCATTGGACAATTCATCATAATAGATAAACTAAAATATATAAGAAAATATGAAACCTACGCTATGATGGTTTTCTTCTCCTTATATTTCTAGATCTATTAATTATTGTTTATTGCACATGAATGAAAATTATAATTATGCATAAAATAGAGAACAATGAAATAAAAAATCACAAACCTCAATTAATACAAGATATATTACGCGAAACCTTTTCGAGAGAAAACTCAACTAGAAGGTGAGGTTGGTTTGCTCTCTTTCTCTGAATGGAAAATCGATGCAAGTATAAAGGAATGAGACCTATGGCCCATGGGTTGATACAGTGCTCAAATCCTCCCTATTTTCTCTCTCCCTATCATTCTCAGCTACTCAGTTCACCAATGGAACAAAATGCACTAGAATAGAATGGAACCTCATTACCTCGCCTAGTTATGGCTCAACTTCATAGCCTACTAGTGGTTAAGTTTAACTCCTTCAACTCTTAACTAGAGTTACAATATTGACTCTTCTAGATTATCTTTTCTCATGATCACGTGTAGCCCATTTTCCTTGAATAATGAGATTTAATGTGGCATCCTCTCGAATTATGGTGGTCAAAACAAGAAGGTCAACTTTTGAGGCATAAATTTTGCAAATGAACTATGATTGAAGTTATTCTTGTGTCTTTGGAAAGGTTTTTGTGTGTAGAATAGGAAAAAAAGGTGCAACACTAAAATGGAAATTTTTTATCCCCCAAAAAAACCATTTTATGCCTCAATATTTTCCAAAAGGTTTCAAATGCCAATTTATCAAATTGGGTCATGCCGATAAAAATGGCCATGTGAGCTAATTCCTCCATTTTTTCCACTCTGTAAGCATTGATATGGATGAAAATAATATAATGATCTAATACATATCATGTATCCTAGAGTATATTAGAATTATTGTAGGCATATTAAAGTTGTCCATAGATTAGTTGCTCGACTTCTCAACTACTATAATGGCACCAAGAACAACACTCAAGAAGTATACTATCATGTACTTAGATAATCAGGTAGTATAGCTAAGGGTATGGTTGACCTTCCTTGGTTAGAGCTCTGAGATATTAGGCCAAGTACTATTGTTGAACCTCACAAGTATGTTAGAGATCTACAACATAAGGCAACCCCTTGTCCTTAGGACCCTTCAATCCCTAATGTTTGTTGCTTCAATTCCTAGAAACCATGTTTATTGCATTATGCTGCAAAATTCATACCTATTTGTTAATGTTCAAAATTTGAGAATTATATCAGTGTAGTATTATTTAGCTCAAATTATAAATTTGTTGAATTTTGAAAAAAAACCCCTTATTTAGGAACTATTTCAAAATATTCCATGTGTCATGTTAATCATAATTGTACCCTTATTTATCAAGCCTCTTTTCTTTCTTTCTTTTTTTTCTGGGTCAACTTGTCCTATTGTTGCTCACCTATCTTTCTTGCTCTAGAAAGTTGTGATGATGACTTTTGTATAACTATCGAATAATCATTTTTGTGTGCCCTCTCCAAATGGAAACCCACAAACAAGATTATACCAACCACGTTGCTTTGATAAAAAAGTAATTTTCCATGTTGCACACCACCTGCCAAGAGCCCCATACTAGCATTAAGAAAAACATTATACAAATTAAAACCCAACAAACAAAAATTCAATACTTGAATAATTGTTGCCCTCAACTAGAGGCATTTGTGACAAAATTCCAAGACCCTAATCCTTCAAAGCAACCAATAAACTAAAAGGGTTGTTCATGATCCCAATTCATGGCCTTTCAATCTAACTCCTTTTCTCATGACCTGTGCTTTCCTAAAGTAGATGTAAACAAATTTGATGGATCCACCCAAATGTATGGGTTACACAAATGGAACACTATTTCTTATCGCATAATATCATAGATCATTTGATGAAACTTTGTATCGATGTCTTCCATTTAGATATACAATGATGAAATGGTAGCAATGGTGAAATACTTCTCACCGAGGTTATATGCTTGGACTTAATTTTTGTGGAAAATCTTGCTTGGAATACATTATTTCCTTTAAGAAACTAGCTTTACACACTAAAGTTCTATTGATCACTTTATTTCATGAATGCTTTATTAGTGGTCTGAAGGATGACATATGCCTCATGTATTAATTGCAGAAATTATACAATATGCATGTATATTACTGGATTCTCCTGATCTAACAATTTAATCCTTATCTTAAATACATAATCCTTCTACTTAATTCTTTGTGGAAATTAAATCGCCAATTGCAAACACATGAAGAAAAAATCAATCACACATAACAAGATGTTTTACCAGGAAAGCTTAAAGCTAAAAACCCCAACTATCATATATTATGTATATCAAAGGATCATGAAACAATCTCATATATCTCAGACAAAGCTCAGCTCATAGATCTCTCAGTACAATATACAATCGTCTCACACTGTCTTGCAGAAATTTTCACCTCCATGCATCAATTTATTGCCTCCTGACAGCCTGCCTCCATTATGCAATCCCTGTTGAAGAAGAACCCTGAATGAATTCGACCTTACCTTTCCTTTACTATGCAATCCTCATAAGCATCTCCAATGTGTGTGTAGATGCATTGAATGCATCACTATAGTCACAACTAATAGTCCATCTCACCCTTTTACCTATTTCTCCACTGGATCTCCACTAGATCTGACATGCAAATAGTTAACTGTTGTATTTCTTCAGTTGCATGTGAGACCACTGCTTGTGAATTATTTAAATAATTAATTAACTTATCTCTCACTAGTGTATCATCAGTTACAACTAGCACAACTGAGTTTAACTCACTTAACTGAGTTAAACTAAATAACAACTCACATAACTACTCTTCCAACTCTATTACAATTCGCCACAATCAGTTATAACGAAGTCCTCCATGCAAGAGTCACCAACCACCCTAGGAATTGCGTACTTCCTTCAGCCCACTGATGTGCCACATCTGTTCACTGAAATCAAGTGCTCCAAGAGAATAAGTTATTATTTATTGTCTGATTATTATTAAGGGCTAATAATAATCGAGATGCATTCTATTTTTAGATATGCGATCTATAAATAAACTTCGCCCATCTTCTAAAAATAACTCATCTAAAGATACAATTTTCTCAACCATCTAGAATCAGCCTCCTGCTAATTTTAGAATATGCTCACCATTCGAAAAATAGACATACACCTAAAAATAGTCTGTGTGGGCCCCACCTAGTTTAGGTGCTTATTTTTCACTAGGATCGAGGATGATGTTTCCAGATGCCACTTTCATTGTTTCTTGTTGCAATATTCAACACTCCCTCTCAACAAGAAAGGATTGTCTTTCCATGCACCCTACAACTCCATGCATCCACCCTGCAATACTTTGCATGCAACACTTCCGAAACTTAATAGCCTCCAAACAACTTAATCGGTATAATGCATCTATCATCAAAGTCTTCGGACTTCTACTTAGATACTACACGTCTTTAACAACCACTGCACTGTTGAACTCTGCATCCATGCACCCTGCACTTGTTGTCAACTCTGATCTGCTTTCCAGTATCTGAAACTGTCACTTTGATTTCATGTCCTCCCGACATCTGACTGCATCAATCCAACTGATCCTGCTACTGCTGTACTGTGGGCTCCTCATAGCCAGGTTCAATTCATGAGATCCACACCATATCAGTGAATCATGCCCAGAAATTTCTTCTTGGGATTATCCATGCATGCTGCTCCACCTCTCACCTAGTGGTATAGCTGCATGCACTCCCTCTTCCCATATGGCTCAAAATTTCTCTGCATGAGTGGTTGCTCCCACTCCATGATTCTTCGCATGTGGCTGCTCCACATCTTGAGGTTCTCTCTCAAGGGTCAATTTCATGGCTTTCTCACACTTCCCAATGGTAGAAAGCTCTGTAGAAATCGCATCTACATCAAATCTATAGAGATTCTTCTGCATCTCCAGTTGTGGCTTCTCCACGACCTTTTGAGACTACTTCTCAGGCTGCATGTTAAGAGGATCCCTCTCAACCACCAGGTCATTAACCTCTACTTTTCTCCTCAAAGCTTTGCATGCATCTTGTACCTCAGTGCATGTAGGTTCTTGGCTCGCACACATTGTAATTGTCCCACCGTCACAAAATTTTCTATCAAAAGAGTTGATTTTAAATCGATGATATCTCCCTCATCCGAGCTCCAATTTGACCGTTTTTTTTTCCAATTTGGGTATTTTTTCACAAGGAATCCAAATATTATTATTTTTTTAAATTTTGCATCAAAATATTCAAATATTATCCACAAACTCGTTCACCCAAATAATTCTTGCTCTCATATCATGTAGAAAATTTATAACACATCTCTGATACCATGTAGAAATTATACAATATGCATGTATATTACCGGATTCTCCTAATCTAAAAAATTTAATCCTTATGTTAAATACAGAATCCTTCTACTTAATTCTTTGTGGAAATTAAATCGCCAATTGCAAAGACGTGAAGAAAAAATCAATCACACATAACAAGATGTTTTACCGGGAAAGCTTAAAGCTAAAAACCCCAACTATCATATATTATGTATATGGATCATGAAACAATCTCATATATCTCATACAAAGCTTAGCTCATAGAGCTCTCAGTACAATATACAATCGTCTCACACTGTCTTGCAGAAATTTGCACCTCCATGCATCAATTTCTTGCCTCCTGACAACCTGCCTCCATTGTGCAATCCTTGTTGAAGAAGAATCCTGAATGAATTCGACCTTACCTTGCCTTTACTACGCAATCCTCATAAGAATCTCCAATGTGTGTGTATATGCATTGAATGCATCACTATAGTCACAACTGATATTCCATCTCACCCTTTCACCTATCTCTCCACTGAGTCTCCACTGGATCTGACATGCAAGTATTTAACTGTTGTATTTCTTCAGTTGCATGTGAGACCACTGCTTGTGAATTAATTAAATAATTAATTCACTGATCTCTCACTAGTGTATCATCAGTTAAAACTATCACAACTGAGTTTAACTCACTTAACTGAGTTAAACTAAATAACAACTCACATAACTACTCTTCCAACTTTGTTACAACTCGCCACAATCAGTTATAACGAAGTCCTCCGTGCATGAGTCACCAACCACCCTAGGAATTGCGTGATTCCTTCAGCCCATTGATGTGCCACATCTGTTCACTGAAATCAAGTGCTCCAAGAGAATTAATTATTTTATTGTCTGATTATTATTAAGGGCTAATAATAATCGACATGCATTCTATTTTTAGATATGTGATCTATAAATAAACTTCGCCCATCTTCTAAAAATAGAAACTCATCTAAAGATACAATTTGCTCAACCATCTAGAATCAGCCTCCTGCTAATTTTAGAATATGCTCACCATTTGAAAAATAGACATACACCTAAAAAAAACTGTGTGGGCCCCACCTAGTTTAGGTGCTTATTTTTCACTAGGATCAAGGATGGTGTTTCTGGATGCCACTTTCACTATTTCTTGTTGCAATATTCAACACTCCCTTTCAACAAGAAAGGATTGTCTTTGCATGCACCCTTCAAATCCATGCATCCGCCCTGCAATACTTTGCATGCAACACTTCTGAAACTAAATAGGCTCCAAACAACTTAATCAGTATAATGCATTTGTCATCAAAGTCTTCAGACTTCTGCTTAGCTACTACACATGTCTTCAATAACCACTGCCCTGTTGAACTCTGCATCCATGCACTCTGCACTTGCTGTCAACTCTGATCCATGCTCCAGTATCTGACTCTGTCACTTTGATTTCATGTCCTCCCAACATCTGACTGCATCAATCCAACTGATCTTGCTACTGTTGTACTGTGGGCTCCTCGTATCCAGGTTCAATTCATGAGATCCACACCATTTCAATGAATCATGCCCAGAAATTTCTTCTTGGGATTATCCATGCATGTTGCTCCACCTCTCACCTGGTGGCGTAGCTTCATGCACTCCCTCTGCCCATCTAGCTCGAAATTTCTCTGCATGAGTGGTTGCTCCCACTCCATGATCCTTCGCATGTGGCTGCTCCACATCTTGAGGTTCTCTCTCAAGGGTCAATTTCATGGCTTTCTCACACTTCCCAATGGTAGGAAGCTCTATAGAAATCGCATCTACAATAAATCTATAGAGATTCTTCTGCATATCCAGTTGTGGCTGCTCCACAACCTTCTGAGACTGCTTCTTAGGCTGCATGTTGAGAGGATCCCTCTCAACCACCAAGTCATTAACCTCTAATTTTCTCCTCAAAGCTTTTCATGCATCTTGTACCTCATTGCATGTAGGTTCTTGGCTTGTGCACATTGTAATTGTCCCGCCGTCGCAAAATTTTCTATCAAAATAGTTGATTTTAAATCGACGATATCTCCCTCATCGGAGCTCCGATTCGATCGTTTTTTTTTTTTTCAATTTGGGTATTTTTTCGCAAGGAATCCAAATATATATATATATATATATATATATATATATTTGAAATTTTGCATCAAAATATTCATATATTCTCTGCAAACTCATGCACACAAATAATTCTTGCTCTCATACCATGTAGAAAATTTATAACACAGCTCTGATACCATCTAGAAATTATACAATATGCATGTATATTACTGGATTCTCCTGATCTAAAAATTTAATCCTTATGTTAAATACATAATCCTTTTACTTAATTCTTTGCGGAAATTAAATTTCCAATTGCAAACACGTGAAGAAAAAATCAATCACACATAACAAAATGTTTTACCGGGAAAGCTTAAAGCTAAAAACCCCAACTATCATATATTATGTATATCAATGGATCATGAAACAATCTCATATATATCATACAAGGCTCAGCTCATAGAGCTCTTAGTACAATATATAATTGTCTCACACTATCTTTCAGAAATTTGCACCTCCATGCATCAATTTCTTGCCTCCCGACAGCCTGCCTCCATTGTGCAATCCTTGTTGAAGAAGAACCCTGAATGAATTTGACCTTACCTTGTCTTTACTACGCAATCCTCATAAGAATCTCCAGTGTGTGTGTATATGCATTGAATGCATCACTATAGTCACAACTGATAGTCCATCTCACCCTTTCACCTATCTCTCCACTAGGTCTCCATTGGATCTGACATGCAAGTAGTTAACTGTTGTATTTCTTCAGTTGCATGTGAGACCACTGCTTGTGAATTAATTAAATAATTAATTCACTGATCTCTCACTAGTGTATCATCAGTTACAACTAGCACAACTGAGTTTAACTTACTTAACTGAGTTAAACTAAATAACAACTCACATAACTACTCTTCCAACTCTGTTACAACTCGCCACAATCAGTTATAACGAAGTCCTCCATGCATGAGTCATCAACCACCCTAGGAATTGTGTAATTCCTTTAGCCCACTGATGTGCCACATCTTTTCACTGAAATCAAGTGCTCCAAGAGAATAAGTTATTATTTATTGTCTGATCATTATTAAGGGCTAATAATAATCGACATGCATTCTATTTTTAGATATGCGATCTATAAATAGACTTTGCCCATCTTCTAAAAATAGAAACTCATCTAAAGATAGAATTTTCTCAACCATATAGAATCAGCCTCCCGCTAATTTTAGAATATTCTCACCATTCTAAAAGTAGACATACACCTAAAAATAGTTTGTGCGGGCCCCACCTAGTTTAGGTGCTTATTTTTCACTAGGATCAAGGATGATATTTCTGGATGCCACTTTCACTATTTCTTGTTGCAATCTTCAACATTAATGACTTTCCCTACAACTTGGCTTGAAGCCACTCATTGAGCTCACAAAGCATAAAAATTGGTAAATTCTCAAACTAAAAAGCCCTCCTTCATTGCACATCCCTACCTACCCAACACCCCTCTTCCATCCCATCCACTCAAGATATAAAATCTGACCAACATAGAAATGAAATAATGCTAACTTAAAAGTCTCTGCGAAAACTATGAAGAAAAATACTTTCCAAGTCATAAACGCAAGGATAAAAAACCCTTTATGGTGAATTCTGAGGACAATTGAAATAATTAAGGTGACACTCCCACACTAGAGTCGTTACCTCTTCCAAATGAGGACACTCCAATTGTTGATCAACCTAAGGTAGAACCCCTATGTATCTCCATGCTTTGATGAGTATTTTAGCCCCCAAAATTTCAAATTAATTGGCTACATCAAGCATCAGAAAGGATTTGCACTAATTAACAATGGAAATCCATAATATGATTCACCACATAGTAGCACAAGAGACCTATTATTATACATATAACCCAAGAGACCCATTGTCAGAAGTTTGTGGAGACCAGCTGTGAGTGACAAAACCAGTCGTGAGCAGAGAAGAAGACATAAGCTCCCTTCTACCACAAGACCGTTGACGAGGATGAATCAGAGAGAGGGTTTGAAGTCAATCTGTCGTGCAGAACCAACAGTATGATCAAAGTCGACCTCGCCATGCAAATCAAAGTCGTAGCTGCTAGTTGGGAGCCTTCTGCCAAATGTACATATCGGTTGAGAGCATAACTGAAATCGATTCCACCAGAGCGTCGAACCAGCCAAAGACACAACCTTGTGCAAGAATCGAAAAAAAATAAACCTGCGCATCAAAAAAGGAAGTCGTTGTTGAGCCAGAGGAGTCAATTTGATCAGCTGGAAGCCGATGTTGTGCTAGAGGAGCGATCCAATTTAATTAGGGAGTTGAGACGTCATTTTAAAAAAAAAAGGAGTCCGGGTTATTTATTTTTAAATTTTAACAACATGCTTGTAGGTATTTTGTTGAGGTTGGAATAGGGTCTGAAGCTCTATGAAAATAAATTATGGAATTTTTTTTGTGCAATCTTAGAGTTATTTTTTTTTAAATTTGTTGAAAGAAAAATGGAGTAGGTTTTAAAGAATGACTATGTATGAAGGAGGTTGAACTATATTAAGATAAATTATGGAAATTTATTTAATAAAAGGGGAATAGAATCCAAATTTTATTGAAATAAATCGAAGGAAATAAGTTCAGAGAAACTGTAGTTAAAAGCAGAAAGTGAAACCCTTGAAAACAGATAAACCCTAGAAGGAAACTCTTTGAGCATAATTTTAGGAATAAAATGGAAAAATTGACGAATGCAAAGTTTGAGGTGGATGTTGGCTCAAGGGGTCCCGACCCAGGTTCAGAGTTCAAGGTTTTCCAACAAACCCCTATACTATTGGCCCTTTCGGCAGTGACCTACTTGCGCATGTCAAAGTCTCACCCGAAGTAGTATGGGTGGGTGCTGGAACCAGGTTTCTGCACCCTGAGAAAGGATAGGTAAGGCAAGCAGAACTGCATCCTTCCTCGAGATGTCCAGATCTCCCCGAGCAGGGCTTATAGGTCTCTTTTCGCATCCACGTGCGCAAGGTCAATTATGCTATGGTGCTCAAAAATCATATACTTCCAAGATAGTAGCTCAATATTGCATAAAACAGAGCAAAACAGATCTAGATGCAGTAAAAAACTTACACAGAACTTTCGCAGCTAAATACAGAATACGCATAATACAGAAATTACCAATGATTCGCATAAATAGTACACATAGATTCAGTTCTCAACAACCTTTCTTATTCATCAATTCATCAATTCCCTCTTACAATACCTGTCCCAGCCTGCACACACAGCAGCAGGGTTCGCACACAGCAAGACTCTGGATCTCCGCGCACACAACCAGCAGGAGTCCTTCCCCAAAAACCCAAATAGATTTCCTAAACCACAATTCGCATCAATATTTCTTCATTTCTCTACCTTACAATTCAAAATGTTCCTCTATTTATAACAATCTAGCTTAAACTTTCCTATGGTCCGCAAATCATGGTTTTCGGACCCCAGGTTTACCCTTTTTCCCATTACAATGCTTTCGGGGCTTTGACCCACCCCAAAACCCTTGTGCTAGACTAAATATAATAAAAAATATACAAAATCAGACCAGTTTCGCAGCTCGTAGGAGACCCTGTTCCAACAGTCCCCCAACACAATCTTGTGACTTGTCCCAAGTAACTATGGCGGTGCGGTCTCTATCTGCGCACGTAAGGTATTGAAGGCGATGATTAGTGGCGGTAACACTTCCTAACTTTGGGTAGCAACACTTTATGCAATATCGACAAGCTTCAAGGAGGTAGGTCCTTCAGGAGCCGTGGTAACCTGCTCCAATATCTAGTTGAGTCGCGCGATGGCGTCATGAGCACCCTGAGATATCTGGAAGGCGGCATCGCCCCATGGCTTCAAGCGCTTTTTGATGACATGCTTAGCCCGTCGGAGATCCGCAATCGTGTCTATAAAGGCGTTGCTAGTTTTCAAGAGTGCCCTACACTACGCAGGGACGAGGGAGGTCAAAGTAGCTTCGATCTGATCGAAAGCAGCTTCCTTCTGTCTCAAGTCCTCCTTGACACGCTGAAGCATCAGGTTGAACTGGACCGCTGTCCAGAGCTTCATGGCCGCCTCGAGCAACTGAGTACCTAGAGTAATCTGTCCTTTAATAATATCCGTTTCTTTTGTTATCAATGTAGCCCGTTGTGCCTGGACCTCCGGGGGTATGGTAGGCTATGCTTGGGCCTGACACACGGTGAATTGGTGGGACATTTGGGTCTTGAGGGTTTTTACTTCAGCTTGGGATGCCTTGAGTGCTACAACCAAGCCTTCTATGGTAGCCTGGAACGGAGTTGACGTTGGGATGTCATCAGGAATCTATATGTCAAGCTGGTGAACCCCTGTTTTGAGCTGCACCATGTGGGAGATATCTTCGGTATGGCGTGCGAGGAGCGGTGTGGCCACATCGAGCTGCTGTTGCACGGTCCGATCGCGATGGTGGATCTCTTGCAGCACGGCGGTGTGTAAATCCTGTAACGCCTCGTGAGGCAGCTGCGCCAAGTCTACTTGTAGTTCCATAGTTGTTGGGAGGTGGTCACCGACCAAGATAGTGCCAGGTAGCGAACAAACATGGATTTCACTGGTAGGTAGTCTGGAACTGTGGAGAAATCGCAGCGTATCCCTATACCACTTCGTCCTGAAGAATGGGAAGTATATTATTAAGTGTCCCTTCCTTTGGGAATGACAACGAATCCTTCCGCGTACGGTTCTTGCTGCGAGGCTGCAGCGTGCGTTATCGTGCTGTGTATATTACGGGGCCCATGGTGGGAACTGCAATCATACCGGGGTAGTAAGGTAGAACTCCCGTGTGTGCAAGCAGCACCGTGCACGGGGTTCTAGTCAAATTGCCCTCTGAAGACGGAGAATGTTGGTGCAGCAAAACATTGAAGGGGCATCTGAATCATCATCACTTGATCTGATTATAATCATCTCAACTAGGTGGGGCCCACATACTATTTTAGGTGTATGTCTATTTTTAGACATGGTGAGCATATTTCTATATGTATGAGGCTATTTGTAGATGGTTGGTCAAATGTGAAAAATAGATGAAATTTCTATTTTTAGACATATTGGGTAGAATCTATTTTTAGATTGCTAGTCTAAAAATAGATATGTCGAATATTATTAGCTCTTAATAATATTTGGACTCTAAACATTATCTTATTCTCTTGGAGCACTTCGGTTAAGTGCACAGATGTGGCACAGCAGCTGACAGAAGGAATTACGCTATTCCTGAGGGTTTACTGGAGCTATTGCATGGAGGACTTCAGTTAGAACTCATGTGACAGAGTTTGGTGGAGTTATAGAAGTATTTGGTAAATTCATAAAGTAGTTGGTAGAGTTATTGATAAGTTTAACTCAGTTAGACTTAGTTGAGCTAGTTGTATCTAGTCTAACTGATTGATTCACTAGTGAGAGTGGAGTGAATTAATTAGTTAATTATTTTACAAATAATGACTCATTAATCAACTGAACAATACAACAGTTAACTACAGTGCAGGGTAGTTTCAATGGAGACCCAGTGGAGAGGTAGGTGAGAGGGCAAGATAGACTATCTATTGTGACTATAGTGATGCATTGATTGCATCACACACACATTGGAGTTGCCAATGATAATAGCATCAAGAGTGGTTACATGGGATTGGTCACACAGCAATCAGCTTGGATTGCGCAGTGGAGGCAGGCTAGCAGGAGGCAAAGATCGATGCATGGATTTGCAAGATTGGTCCTGATTAGTGTATGACGATTGTACTGTATTGAGAGCTTGTGATAAGCTTTGTATGCTTTGTATGAGATTGTCATATGATCTCCATGTTACATAATATATAGTTGGGGTTTTCAGCTTCAAGCTTTCCCGGTTAAACAACTGTGTTATGTGTGTTTTTATTACTTCATGTGTTTTGCAATTGTTGATTAAATTTCTGCAAGAATTATAGTGGAAGGATTTTGTATTTAGCAAGAAGATGAATATTGTTAGATCAGGAGAGTTTGGATATATACATGCATATTGTATATAATTTCTACAGGGAAATCATCTTATCAATCTCGGCATCCCCAGACCCTCTCAACACAATGTTTGCAGGCGCTGGACTAGTAGGTGCCGAAGCGTTCGGGAGGATAGGGGCTGCCATAGCAACAAAAGGATAGGCTTCCCAATTGGGAAACTTGTAGACAGCGGAGGTAGGTTGATGGGGTATGACCCAAATGCTAAAGGGCCAAACAATCAAGCAGTATAATAACAGAGGCAGATTATAGCAACAATATGGAGCCTTGAGCGGAGTTATCATGTTTTCTGGAGCTATCCAACAATAGAGTAAATCTATCTCAAAACTTACCATCAAGCAACTGGTAAAAACTCACCATAAATTTCCGCATTGATTTCCAACTGCCTATTTTCCGTAACGGTAAGATTCCCTTTTTATTAGAGTTCAGTGTTCTAACGACCATTATTCACACCTGAGGGCTTTCCCACAGATTTACTGACTTTGGATGATGCCTCCGTGCTGCTCGCGTATCCCGTATTAAAGCCGACGTCGGGTGTGTTGTAATGCAATTCAGGTACCACTCAAGCAACTTGGCCACCGTATGCATCTTGTCCAGTGCCGCGGTTGGGACAGTTCGAGGATCAGTCTTTCCTTCTATCAGGCCAAGGCTCCAGTATTCAACCGTGTGTGGTACTGGCGTTCCCCTTGATCTGGGTGCGATGTACAAGTGTGATCTTCCCTCAGTTAAGGCGTTTGTGTTCTGCAGAGCTGCGTCGAGTGCCCCTATGCCATCTTCCACCCTAAAGGTTTGCAGAAACTCATCCCACAAATTCTCCCAATGGTGCGTGCGCTGATGCTGCTCCGCATCTAGATACCATGTAGGTGGACGCAGTCCTAGGTCATGAATAAACAGCTGAACCCGTTCGTTTGGGTTTTTGTCACCCCATTGATTTTCCCATGCAAGAAAATATCTATGTGGGTCTTCTAACCTAAGGAACTTTTGGATCCATCTCCCAGCTGGGGCTCCAAATCGCAGGATCATCTTATCCCGACATTCCTCCCAATTGCAGAATACCTTCCCATGCGTATCCCACTAACGCGCAGGCGCTCTGTGCAAGGCTAGATGAAGGGCCCCTAGCCTGCATCCCTTGGGAACTTCTGCTTCGAATGCGCGTAAAAATTCCTTAATGTCACCCAAGTCCCCAAAGTAGGGCAGGTATCTTACCTCGGCGGAGATGCAACAGAAGTTCCTTGTGACCCGAAGACATTGTAGTGCCAAAACCTCATGCAACTGGCCTTGCCAATTCTCCAGTTCCCCATCAGAGTCGGAAAATCATTCACTGTCTTTTTCCCAGCAGAGCACTCCTTCCACCGTGGGTTAATCCAGTCCTCGTCCTGCGTAGTCAACTTGTAAATGTGATCTACTTCCTCCTCATCGCGCGCTGGCTCTGTATACCGTGCACCTTTCGCGGGATCCAGTGGTACTATTATTCGCGTACCGTTATTTTCAAATACCATGCTGCACTTTTTGAGGTTGATGACACCCCCCAATATCTATGTCCCAGTCCAATCCTAGGAGTGCAGGGTAGGGATCCGCATCTTCCACGATTTCTATTACCTCAAAGTCAGCTTGGACCTTTATTCCTGCGATATCTACCATGACTTTTGGCAGCCTTCCTAGAGGGATGATCTTTTGTTGATTTTCCATGCGCAGCTGGATGGTGGAACTTTCCAATTTAGGTTCTCCCATTCGCTTTCAGGTTTGCTTAGGTAACACGTTCGCATCTGATCCGAGGTCCAACATAATTTGATCCATCTCGTAGTCACCAATCTGTGTAGTCAGCCCCATTTCTCTACCAGTGTGTTTTTTATACCTGTATAGTTTGTGTACATCCTTGGTCCCGGAGGTCGGATCGGGCCACGCTGCACAGCTATTCATTAATGCCTGAAGGTTCTCTACAGCCTTTGGGTTATGTAGCAGCTTCAAACATGCCTGCAAAAAGGGCTCAACCCCTCATCTGTCTTAGAGTGTGTCGGTACCTGCACAGTAGCTGCTACCCTCTGAGCGAGGTCCTGGTCAGCTATGGCCATGGTCTCTTGTCCCCTCTTTATGTTTAATCCTCCTTGACAGGTCAGAGGATCCCTGGCAGCCTCCTCCTTCGATCCTTGGGTGACTATCCCACTGCGTGTTATGACTTTCACACTTGGGTCTATGTTCCTTATCTTGGCTTTAAATCTCTTCAAATTCTACGTAGGGGTGGGCTTCTTTTCCTGCATTTTTGCTATTAATATTGGGAAATCTTCGATCGCATGGTCCAGCTGTCTGCAATATTTGTAGGATTGCCTAGTGGGATTTGGGCAGTCCCTTGTGAAGTGTCCTACTTCCCCGCAGTTATAATGGATTAGCTATCCGCGCCCTCGACTTGCGCTTCCTCCCCGACCTCCTCTGCCCCTTGCTGGAGAGCCACCAAATCCCACGGGAGATCTTAGTGACGCAGGGTCTGCTTGTACCCTATACAAGTTTCCCCGATCTATCATTAAGTCGTATGTGCGACAGTTCAGCTCATCGTGTCCTACCGACCGGCAGAACCTGCACCACTGTTGCTTCAGTTCTAGTACATACGCACCCAGCCGAGGGAAATGGTCTGTATCATGCAGCCAAGCTACATGGCAGTCATCACACCATAGCATAGGTCCGCTTGAGCCTAGTCGTGATAAGATGGGTCCCCCACTTGCTCCTGGGCAGATCGGACTAGGTCCCCCTACCTGCATGTAATCTACCAATAGCAGGCACTGATCCTTCGTATGGTCAAATACCCGACATCGTATGTACCACAGATTTGCACTGGCTCCTTTTCCCCATTCCTTTCACAGGCTCTGAATTTCCATTTGCATAGCTCTGAGTTGTTCCTGAATTTGTTGTACTCCTAACGAAGTATCTTCTCTGGGCACAACTTCTAGTTTCATAGCGGCTTCCACAGCTTTTTCCTGTGACTCAAAGGTTTGGTGACTCATTGGCGTACGCAGGTGGGGCAACAACATAGCGATGAACCATTCCGTATGTTATCTATCGTCATACTCAAATCATCCTTCCCTGATTGCTTTCTTCAATCGCTGGTCAGCCTCCCATACAGACTCAGATGCACCTTGCTTGAAGTCCTTCACTTCTACTACCAACTGAGAGTAATATTTTGGCTTTCAGAATTGTTGCTTCAAAGCATCCTTAATATCTTGAATAGATGCACTCCCGTTCTGAGAGATGTATCGCATGTACCAGTCCAACGCTCTTTGTTCAAATGCCAGGGACAGCTGTGCCCTTTTCACAATATCACTCGCCACACCTTGCACAGTCCATACCGAGTCTGCAACAAACCAAAATCAATCCATGTCCTCATCTCCCGCACCTTTAAAGATAGGTAATTTCAAGTGCGCTGCCATGTCTCCTTTTGGCAGGGTTTTGGGTGAGGTTGTATTCATTGGGGTAACTGGTGGGCTTTGCGCAGCTGTTTCTTTCCGCGGGCTATAGCCATATTTATCCCCATCTTGATTGGTTTGATAGTACTTACCACTCCGTGTTGTACTTTCATCCAGAATGGAGCTCATTCACTCGCACCTGCTCGTCTTCTTTGTCAGGTTCCCAGTACTCTCTTGTCATTACCCGATCCCTTTCTCAAAATTCTCTAGGTCCTAGCAACGAAACCATTTGTTGGCTCGAGGGGTCCTGACCCAAGTTCGGAGTTCAAGGTTTGCCAACAAACCCCTATACTATTGGCCCTTTCGGCAGTGACCTACTTGCACAGGTCAAAAGTCTCACCCGAAGTAGTATGGGTGGGTGCTGGAACCAGGTTTCTGCACCCTGAGAAAGGATAGGTAAGGCAAGTAGAGCTGCGTCCTGCCTCGAGATGTCCACATCTCCCTGAGCAGGGCTTATAGGTCTCTTTTCGCATCCATGTGTGCAAGGTCAATTATGCTATGGTGCTCGCCAATCATATACTTCCAAGATACTAGCTCAATATTGCATAAAACAAAGCAAAATAGATCTAGATGTAGTAAAACACTTACATAGAACTTTCACAGCTAAATACAGAATATGCATAATACATAAATTACCAATGATTCGCATAAATAGTACACATAGATTCAGTTCTCAACAACCTTTCTTATTCATCAATTCCCTCTTACAATACCCATCCTAGCCTGCGCACACAGCAGCAGGGTCCGCACACAGCAGGACTCTGGATCTCCGCGCACACATCCAGCAGGAGTCCTTCCCCAAAAACCCAAACAAATTTCCTAAACCATAATTCGCATCAATATCTCATCATTTCTCCACCTTACAATTCAAAATGTTCCTCTATTTATAACAATCTAGCTTAAACTTTCCTATGGTCCACAAACCGTGGTTTTCAGACCCTAGGTTTACCCTTTTGCCCATTACAATGCTTTCAGGGCTTTAACCCACCCCAAAACCCCTGCGCTAGACTAAATATAATAAAAAATATACAGAATCAGACCAGTTTCACAACTCATAGGAGACCCTGTTCCAACAATGGAGAAGTTCACCGGGAAGAATAATTTCGCATTATGGAAACTGAAAGTTAGGGACTTGCTGGTGCAAAAAGTGTTGCACAAGGCATTAGACAAGGTGAAGAAAAAACCTGCAAGCATGACAGATTCAGACTAGGAGGAATTGGGTGCTTGAGCTCTCATTACCATTAGGTTATGCCTGGCAGATGAAGGTCTCATTAATATTGTTGAAGAGAAAAAAACTAAAGGTTTGTGGGGAAAACTGAAAACTTTATATATGACCAAATCATTGACCAATAGAATTGATTTGAAAATACAATTGTACAGTATTCGGGTGAACGAGGGTAAAAAAGTTGCAAAACATTTAAATGTTTTTAATACACTTATTTTTCAGTTGTCAGATATGGAAGTTAAAATTCAGGAACTGGGAGTCCCATGTTCTCTGCCTGAGTCATGGGACCATTTCGTAACTTCAATCAGTTTGAGCACTGTTGATTCTTTGAAATTTGAATCAGTTGTGGGAGCTCTGTTATCTGAATAAGTACAAATGAAATCTAGTATTGAAACATCTGCACTATAAGCCATGGTATCCAGAAACCAGTCAAAGGAAAGAGGGGAGAAACCAAGGGGTTCTTCCAGATCAAAATCAAAGGGAAATAAGTGTAAAGCCAAGTGTTGGTACTGCAACAAAATTACACACCTCAAGAAAGACAGTTGGAAATGGAAGGAGTCAGAAAACCAAAATAAGGAAGAAAATTAGGTTGATTCAGGTATGGTTAATGAAGTTTTATCTGATGAAGATTTAGTTGTTTGTAATGTCTCTCAAAATGTTGAAAATTGGTCGTTAGACTCTGGTGCTTCTCATCACATGAGTCTGTACAAAAATTTGTTTACTTCATATGAAGTTTTAAATGGTAGTTCTATGTTTATGGGAATAATGCATCTTGCTAAACTACTGGGATGGGAAATGTAAAAAATAAAATGTATGATGATACAGTTATAACATTAACTAATGCTAGGCATGTACCTAAATTGAGAAAAAAATTGATTTCTTTGGGAGTTTTTGACTAGGATGGCTATAAGTTTACAGGTCAGAATGGAGTGTTGAAAGTCTCTAAATGTGCCCTGGTTATTATGAAGGCAGAAAAGGTCAAAATATTTACAAACTCAAAGTAATTACTTAAGTCAGTGATGCAGTGATTGTATCAGAAAAAGTAGAAGAAGTTTCTCACCTATGGCATCAACGGTTGGGTCACATGAGTGCGAAAGGTCTTTAGGTATCGATGAACCACAACTTGCTTCCTGATTTGAAATCCTTGAAGTTGGATTTTTGTAAACATTGTGTGTATGAAAAACAATGTAAACAAATATTTAAAACTGGAAGTCATAGTAGTAAAGAAATTTTGGACTATATCCATTCTGATCTTTGGGGACCATCTCCTACTATTTCTTATGGAGGTGCATTGTATTTCTTAACATTTATTGATGATTTCTCTCGGAAATTTTGGGTCTATATGTTGAAAAATAAGGCTGATGTATTTAAACAAATTAAAGCTATGGTGGAAAATAAAATAGGCAAAACAATTAAATTTTTAAGAACTAACGATGGCGGTGAATTTAATTCTTTAGAATTTGAACAATACTGTAAGGATGAAGCAATTGTTAGACATAAAGCTAATGTTTATACTCCTCAGCAAAATGGTATTGTTGAACGTATGAATCAGACTCTTATGGAAAGAGCCAGAAGCATAATCAACAATTCTAACCTACCAAATGAGTTGTGGAGCAGAAGCAACATCTACTGCTTGTTATTTAGTTAACAGGTCATCTTCTGTTGCCATAAATTGCAAAATTTTTGAAGAAGTTTGGTCGGGTCAGTCTTGTGATTATTCACATTTGAAGATTTTTGTTTGTGATTCCTATGCTCTTATTCCTAGGAATCAATGTTCAAAGTTAGATCAAAAATCTAAATGTTATGTCTCTGTTGGGTATGATTATGCAGTGAAAGGGTATAAGTTATGGGATCCTTCTTCACGAAAGATAGTCATTAGTAGAGATGTAACATTTGATGAATCCTCTCTTTTAAAATTGGATGTTGGAAATGTTGAACATGAAAAAGTATCGCCAAATCAACAAATTCAATTGGAGACTAAAATTTTTCCAGAAATTCAAAAGGAAGGATAGAATTATGATGAAAAAGGTGAAGAAGCAAAGGTAATTGTAGAAATTCCAGAACCAATTCAACAACCAGTCACTCTAAGAAGTTCTACAAGGGAAAGAAGAAAACCCAAAAGTTATGAATATGTTGCTTCATCTTTTGCATTGATTACTGAATATGGGGAACCTTCTTTTTATCAGGAAGCAGTGGATGATGTAGATAGCGAGAAATGGAAAAAGGATATGGAAGAAGAAATGGATTCCTTAGCCAAGAACAATACCTAGGATCTTGTAGAACTTCTTGAAGGGAGAAGTGTTGTTGGGTGAAAATGGGTCTTCAAGTTGAAGAGAAAAGTTGATGGAAGTATTGATAGGTATAAGGTGAAGCTGGTTTCAAAAGGGTATTTTCAGGTTGAAGGTATTGAATTTCATGAGATTTTTTCACCAGTTGTAAACTTGTTTCTATCCATATTTTGTTAGCACTAACTGCATTACTTGACCTTGAGTTAGAACAATTATATGTTAAAAAAAAATTATTCATGGTGATTTAGATGAAGAGATATATATGGATCAACCAGAAGATTTTTTACAAGGTTGCAGCAGAATATTAGTTTGCAAGCTCAAGAAACCATTGTATGGCCTGAGGCAGTCACCCAGGAAATGGTACAAGAAGTTTGAATCCTTCATGGTGAGCCAGAATTTTATCAGAAGTGAATATGATCATTGTGTCTACTTCAAAAGTTTCAATGGCATATTCATTATCTTGGTTTTGTATGTTGATGATATGCTTATTGCAAGCAAGATCATGGAAGAAATCAACAGGTTAAAGGCTCAACTCTCTAGGACATTTGATATGAAGGATCTTGGAGCGGAAAAACATATCTTGGGCATGGAGATACATAGAGACAGGAAGAATGGTAAGCTTTGATTATCACAATAGAAGTATGTGGAGAAATTACTTGAAAATTTCGGTATGAACAATGTGAAACTTATTAATGTTCCATTAGCTTCCCATTTTAAGATTTCTTCAGTTTTGAGTCATAGAACTATTGAATAAAAGAAGTATATGTCTCGTGTACCATATGAAAATGTGGTAGGCAACTTAATGTATGCAATGGTATCTACAAGACCTGACATTTCACATGTAGTTGGAGTTGTCAGCAGGTTCATGGAAAATCCAGGGGAAGAAAATTAGCGAGCAGTGAAATGGGTGCTTCGATATTTGAGAGGCACAAATGACCATTGCATCGTTTTTGATGGTCGTGCAGGTTTAGTATGCAAATATGTGGATGTTGATTATGCAGGTTATTTGGACAAAAGGATGTCTAATAAAGGTTATTTTTTTACTCTTGCAAGTGTAGCAATCAACTGGATATCAACACTTCAAGAGACAATTGCTTTGTCCACTACTAAAGCAGAATATATAGCTGCTTTAGATGCCTGTAAAGTGGCCATTTGGTTAAAAGGTACGCTTGATGAGATTGGAAGGACGTAGGAGAAAGTGAATGTATTCTGTGATAGTCAGAGTGCTATTCATTTGGTTACAAATCCAACCTATCACAATAAGACCAAGCACATTCATGTAAGGTATCACTTTGTGAGACATGTGATTGATGGCGGAAAATTAGTTCTCAAGAAGGTCTGTACACAGGAAAATCATGCAGACATATTCACAAAGCTAGTTATAATAGAGAAGCTGAGATGGTGTCTGGCTTGTCTTGGCTTGCAAAAGACATGATGAATGGGCATGGTCAAGGGATTAGAAAAATTGTTGATAAGGTGGAGTTTGTTGAAATGTGACAACTAATAATGTCATTTTGGGAAATAATTTAGTTATTAAATGTCAATTGTTTGTATAACGAGAAGGAGTTAATGTAACAAATCTTCCCATATTAGTTGGGATGGTCTAAGAGGCTTGTAAAAATGGAGAATCATTCTTGATTAATAAGAGTTTCCAATCCCTTGCCTCGTGGAGATTTCCTTGACACCCTGTCGTATATGTCTCGTGTACCATATGAAAATGTGGTAGGAAACTTAATGTATGCAATGGTATCTACAAGACCTGACATTTCACATGTAGTTGGAGTTGTCAGCAGTTTCATGGAAAATCCAGGGGAAGAACATTAGTAAGCAGTGAAATGGGTGCTTCGATATTTGAGAGGCACAAGTGACGATTGCATCATCATTGATGGTCATGAAGGTTCAGTCTACAAATATGTGGATGTTGATTATGTAGGTGATTTGGACAAAAGGAGGTCTACTACAGGTTATTTTTTTACTCTTGCAGGTGTAGTAATCAACTTGATGTCAAAACTTCAAGAGACAATTGCTTTGTCCACTAGTAAAGTAGAGTATATAGTTGCTTCATATGCCTATAAAGAGGCAATCTGGTTAAAAGGTATGCTTGATGAGATTGGAAGGACGCAGGAGAAAGTGAATGTATTCAGTGATAGTCATAGTGCTATTCATTTGGCTACAAATTCAACCTATCACAGCAAGACCAAGCACATTCATATAAGGTATCACTTTGTGAGGCATGTGATCGATGGCGTAAAATTAGTTCTCAAGAATGTCCATACACAGGAAAATCATGCAGACATATTCACGAAGCTAGTTACAATAGAGAAGTTGATATGGTGTCTAGCTTGTCTTGGCTTGAAAAAGACATGATGAATGGGCATGGGCAAGGGATTAGAAAATTTTTTGATAAGGTGGAGTTTGTTGAAATGTGACAACTAATAATGTCATTTTGGGCAAGAATTTAGTTCAGTTGGTTGTATAACGAGAAGGAGTTAATGTAACGAAGATGTCCATATTAATTGGGATGGTCTGAGAGGCTTGTAAAAATGGAGAATCATTCTTGATTAATAAGAGTTTCCAATCCATTGCCTCGTGGAAATTTCCTTGTCACCCTATCAACGTTTTACCACATAAATCATTGTGTATCTACCTGTGTGTATTGTTTATTTTAGTTTCATTTAGTTATATGCATTTCTTTCTTCGTCGATCTGTTACCAAACCTAATAATTAATTCCTATATACTAGTATTGGTCCTAAAAAAAGATGACACTTGGTGCTTGTGCATTGAATTTTGTGCCCTAAAAAAATTACAAACGAGGGAAAATTTCCTATTCCCGTCATTGATGACATTTTGAATGAGCTTACCAATGCCTACTTTTTCACCAAACTTGATCATTGTTCTTATTATCACTAGATTTGTAAGAAGGAGGTTAATATTCCATGATGACAACCTTTCATAACTGTGAAGGCCATTATGAATTCTTGGTCATGCCTTTTAACTTATTTAATTCTCCCTCAACCTTCCAAAGCTTCATGAATCACATCGTTTGTAAAAACCCTTGTGAAAATTCCATGTAATAAAAGTTAAGAAAGGAAAAATAATAACCATGGTCATGAGACGCGCATTCTAAGTTGAATGTTGTGAAAACCATCCTAGTGTGGGTGTTCATTTGGTTTATTATGGCTATGGAAATTGGAAAAGGACATGGCTAAGGATTTGGAAAGGAAAAGTGCCATTTAATGGCAATTATTCATGAAAATAATGGAAATTAGGAGAAAAGGAAGGTGAAAGTTCACAGGTTGCATGTGAGGAGGAAAATGAAGGAAAATAATGGAAAATTGAAGAAATTAGAGGCCTCATTAATAAAAAGGCTTTTGAGGATCAATTCACAGACTTTTGTAAGTTCAATTTTGGAGCTCTCATTTTATTTAGCTCTCTCTCTCTCTTTCTCTTACTCTTGGACATTGGGAATTTTCTTGGAGCACTCTTGGAGGATTGTGGTGCACTTGGGATTTGGAGCAAGAAGGATAAGGAAAAGTAGAAAATCACAAGAGGACACCAGGATCAGTAGCTACAACGGGTTTTTCTAACAAGTATCATGTTGCATGCATGGTTTCCTCACTAGTTTTGGCATGCGTGGCATATGCATGTGGTTTTTGGTTTATGATCTGTCATTAGCATGGAGGATTGTATGGATTGACAATGGTTTTTCCTAGCCTTGTAATTTCCTGGATAGCCATGGTGTTGTGGGTTTTACCTTTGTTTTCTGGATGGTTTTCTTGTGCCTTTGGCTGTGGGTTGAGTTATTAGTTCCTAGAAGACTTGGTTGGAAAAATGCTTTAGAAGCCCTGTAACAGCTTGGATTGAGTTACTAGTCCTATAAGCCTTGGTTGGAAAAACGCTCTGGAAGCCTTTGGTGGTTTGAGTTACTAGTCCTGGAAGCCTTGGTTGGAAAAATGCTCTGGAAGCCCGACGGTAGTTGTGGGTTGAGTTACTGGTCCTAGAAGCCCTGGTTGGAACAAATTCTCTCGAGCCTTGGATATATTGGGTAGAGAAAAATACGGTGATGGTTAGTGATGTCCAACCATGAGGTGGAATCACTGGTTGAAGTTTGATTTGGTTGGCCTCTAGAAGCCCTGGTTTGGTTTTTATTGATGTTTTTTATGAGATCCCACATTCATGCTTGGAATATGGCATGGGGGTGACTAGATGAAAGAGATATTTGGTTCACCCATGTATTTGGTTGGGTGGTACATGGAATTCCTAGACTTGGTATCATTTTTTTTATGGAAATAAGAGCTCTTTTCCTCTTGTATTGATGGGTAAATATGATTGTTATTATGTGGCTTATATGGATTTTATGTGCTTGTCATTTATACTGTTTATATGCTAGTTATGAATATGTTCTATAACAGTGATGATGTATGGATATCATCATGTTTTGATTTTTAAATGAATGAACATTGAATATATGACCTAATATATGATAATGCAGCTAATTTGATGAGGAATTAATGCTTCTTAGCGATTCTCGGGTAAGTATGAGACCCTTATGCTCAGATATGTTGTTTAAACGTGTAGATTACATATTTGTGACATGTTTGACGAAATGTTTGTCATGTCTAGTAGGGGTCTATTCATGTCCTTGTTTAATTAATTGCATTTGTATCATTATTCCACTGTTATCTTTCATTCCTAGAGGTTTCATGGATTTTTGGGCAGTAACCTAGGTCCCAGCCCTGAAATTTATCCTTAAATCTTGTAGTCGTTGGAATAACACTTGCAAAAAAAGGTTGCAGTCGCACTCATGCTGGCTCATGGGAGAAAATGGGGTTATTAGTCACTTGGAGGGCTTGGCAAGGGAGATATCAGGGGATTAATGAAGAAAATTTTAGTTTGTCTCAGGGGCTAGTCACCTAGAAAGTTTCGATGGCTCCTAGGGATTATGTTGTAGGTGTAGAAGGTTTTTGTTTCTATGTTCTGTCGATTCCAGTTCCTTAACTAAGAAATAGTAAGTTGAATCATATCATAGTAACTCTTTGTCACATGTTTACCCTGATTGGCAGGTTACTTGGGTAGATGTGGGAGGAGGGTGTTACAGAGTGGTGTTATCGCATAGTTAAATCCTTGGACTAGATGGGTGATGTGTTGGTCATGCATTCATGTTGGTTACATATGTGTTCCTTATGCTTGTGGTATATGTGCTTATTGCATATGCATGGTGTTGGTCATGGTTGCAATGATGTCGCCATGTGAAGGTTAATGGGGTTGTTGTGGAATGTGTCTTCCTGAGTGTATGATTGGTTATGTGTTGTTTATGCATGTCAAGTGCTTGCGTGTTGTCAAGTGTACATTGGTATGGTTTTTATTGTCATGCATGAGGTCAGCGCATCTGAATGATATGGTCATGCATTGATCATTGGAATATGGCTAGAATGATGTTTATATGTTGTTTTATCTATGTGCTACATATTTACATGTTGTTATGATTATGTTATGAATGTATTGCATTGATTGGTTGATCTTGCAGGAGATATCCTCCCTGAATGATACTAAGGTACAATGGTTTGTTTATGATTTGGTTTAGATGACATAGTATGCCTTGCAATAAATAAATCAAGATGACTAGCAAGATGGTAGATTACAAATATTCTCCCTATGAATCAGATGAGTAGCGTGGTGTTGGGCACTCTTTTGACTTAGCAGACACATTAAGGAGTTTGGAGGAAGAAATAATGAGTTGCAAAGCAGATAATGAAAAAATCATGCAGGCACATGAGAAACAAGTAGAAGTCAATGCAGTAATTCTTCATAGTTTGTCATAATTACAGAGATAAGGGTCACTTCAGATCAACTATGGATAGTAGGATGGGACTAATGGGGCATATGGCAGTAGGTCTCATGGTGTGAACATGTCAGATAGAGATGATACAATCAGGGATGGCAGGTTCTTGGATACACCAGACAGGAGAGGTGATGGACATAGGTACTATTTTAGTTCTGGTTTTGTCATGTATCATGGTCACCATCATTATCACCCTTACAGGAGGAGTGATAGGGGATATTTTCTGGATGATTTCAAGAAAGTAAATAGACCTACATTTTATGGAGAGACAAAGAAATCACATAATGCAGAAGCATGGTTTCTTGGAATGAATAATTTCTTCAGGTTACATGATTACTCACAAAACATGAAGGCAATAATAACTACATTCAGTCTTAAAGGTAAAGCACATATCTAGTGGGAAGATGTAAAGAACAATAGATATATTTATGAGGAGTAATTGACTTGGAGTGAATTCGAGAGATTATTTAGGAAGAAGTATCTATTGGAGAGATACTATGTGGATAGGGGAGCAGGATTCTCAAGCCTAGGTAATAGATATGGAATACGTCATATTTTATAGAGTTCCCTCAACCCCCCTCTATCTCAATTCCTCTTTCCGGGAAATCAAAAAAAGAGGAATATCACTCAGTGTTCTCGATCAACATTGCTCTCATCTGGTATATGCTAATTCTTGTTCCTACAGGACATCATATAAATTGTTATGTTATAATATACATAATCATGTAAATCACAACAACATACCATAACCATCCTCCCTCTCATGGAGGTGTCAAACACGCATGTACACTATAATCATCCTCCCTCTCACAGAGGTCACATGGATACTATAATCATCCTCCCTCTCGTGGAGGTGTTGAACACAAGCCTTAGCTTGTCTCAGACATCTGCATTGTCTAAAATAAATGGAGAACACATAGTCCCAACTATATGTATTTGGGACTCTCTATTATCATCGTGTATCCATTTCTTATCTATATCATGCTCGATCAACTCTCTAAAGGAGCTTCTACATCATGCGTCATAGATAGCTTTTCTAGCGGCATTGTACCCGACCTCGGTCATGCTATAGACCTCTCGTCCAATATATCATGGTATATATCATACTAGGGCAACATCCAAATGTGCACATCAATACTAATCACAAACATCACCAGTGCATCCATGCAACTACATATCGTGGGAGAAGTATCTCAACCAAATAAAAGATGTTTGGTGGAAATTTTGAGTGAAGCAGCTCAATCATGTTTTATACACATCATATACAGATGAATGATCAACACGGAAAATCAATGCTTAAACAAAATTACAGATGACATATCACATTCAATGAACATTTGAACTTTAAATCAGAGTGTCCAAGGGTTTACATTACACAAAGACATTTCGCTAGTCTTGTACTATGGAATTTCTTTGCAAAATCAATTCAGCATGCCATGACACATCATTACGATATTAAAAAAAAAAAAATCCCTCTTAATTAGATTTTCAGAGTCTTATCACTTATCAAAGATGCATAATCAAAGCCATGATCAACATCAACATCAAGGCCATATCTTGGAACTCATTATCCTGACTTCACTAGATATCAGTCAAATATAGAAAAATATGAATCAAGAGTTTGTATCACACAACACTCTCTACAAACATAAATCCTTACCATTCCAACATAACTAGCCATGCAAAAATTAGTGTTGTGTTAACACAATCAACTCATCCAAGCTTAGAAGTTAGTAAAACTATTATTAAAGTCATCAATTCTTTCAACCAGAGTCAGGTAGCACACATATCAAATCTTGATTACATACACCGTCAAGTCAATGGGTCAATCATACCATTACATGTTTGTAATTTAACATGTTATTACAAGCCATTTAAGTCATTAGATGTAGGTGCATTCACATCACGGTTAAGTCATGCATGTTCATACTAAGTCAAAACAACCAGTGTGCTAGGAACACAAAGGCCAATACAGAACCATGTGTCTTTATACTCACATAAGACACTGAATATCACTATGTTCACATAACATAGTGATCTGGGAAAATCAACTATCACCAAATCAAATCATGTCAAATCCAAATGTGAAATCATGGTAAGATCTAGACATGTCTCAATCATTAGGAATTATGCCAAGGGTCCCAAACACAGTTTATCAAAATCAATTGACCAAAATATGATGCACAATCATCAAAAATAATAACATATCCATATGAATGTCTCGGTCACCTACACACACAATTTCAATTCATACATACGAACTTTCCCAATAAATAGATCTTAATGGCATCTGCAGTACACCTGCAGATCTAACATCTTCCAAGTGACCAACTAAAATACCAGCAATTCCAGAAATTAGTTTACAATAAATAACTAAAAAAACAAATCATAGATCCATGGATTCATATTATAAACTGAATTCATTGTACATAACTTCAATTATGTGTCTCTCAAACATGGTCACATCTATGAGCCTTCCTTAGTGAATGAGGCTCATATTTATGTTATAGATCAAAAATGTCAAATACTCATAAATTATATTTCAATAGATCATAAACTGACAATATGGGTAAGAGTTTATTAGGAGAGAGATTCTCCCTCTGAATGAGAATCCACTTCATTCAGGTCATAAACCTGTCACTACAGGGGTCATGCAACAAAAAATATGTTAGATCATAAACACATATCTACCATGATCATCAATATCATGTCATTAATCTTTCATAAAAGGTTGGACTTGAAAGATCAGGAAAACATGCTTATGTGACAACACAATATTATGATCCAAATAACATAATATCAAGTTAAATCATTTAATTTCACCGCATGCTATAACTGCAAATAGCCATAGCTCTAAAACATTAATCTCATATAAATTCCTTTAATATCACAGTTGTAAATACCATGCATAGTTTCCAGTGTCATGCACATCATAACCAATGAGATCAAGTTTGGTTATTCGATAAACGAACAAGGTGAAAACACTATTTTCCATGAGTTTTCATCATGCGCATCGCACACATTATCAATATTACATAAAAAAAGGTAAAATTATATAATAAACCCAACAGATCTTATGCATATCAAGATTCAAGAGAACCATCCACTAAAGTCAGAATCGGGATCAAAACAATGGGTGTTAGCAAATAATCAATTTGTTCCACTATATCTCAGATCTGCAATCACATCACATACTCAAGCAAATTATTATGATCATCATGATCACATCATTCAATACCAGGTGCACCATTCCATCATAGGAAACATAAATCCCGCTTGCTCTTATATGTATACATGCGTGAGCTATTTGAGAAGTGAACATTCTCAATAAACCATATGGATTACATATCCATCCAATGATGTGCTGAACTGTAGCATAATATACAATACATTACCTGTGCACCTTCATATAGGAAGCTTGTAGTGATCAAGTGCATCTTTACCTTTTTCTAGATGTAACCATTTTTCCCTTTCCAGATCTAGCTACATTTCCATATCTATCCATATTTCCTTTTCCAGATCTAGCTATATTAGCCAACTTTCCCACATTTCCAAATATAGCCATCTTCCCAGCATTTCCAAAGATCCTCAACAGGGGTCCACTCATCACATCTCAACACTGAGGTTATACATATAAATGTGCTCAAATATACATGCAAGAAGTAACGAATAGAAACAATAATCATAGAAATCGGATCTATAAGCATAAACAAGAGTAAGGGTTAGAGGTCAAGGAGTACTTATATTTAATGAGAGATGATCCTCTCCCTCTTGAACCAGCCTTCAAGAGTCAGCCATAGATCATAAAGTAGTGTTGCCTTCAATCAAAAACTTTATGAATAACCAGGTCATTTTTGTCAAACCAATCCAAGTGCCTGAGCATCTTCACAAAGGCCATGTGAGGGTTTCATATATTGAATCTCAGGACTTTACCATAAACCATGGTTTCTCTAAAACCCTTTTCCGCTAACTTCCTAGGTATTTCTTCATACCCTAGAATTCTTTTAGGTCTCTCCCATCCTTTGCTTGCTTCCATAGAAGTGTCTCCTTGGGGTGATCCTCATGGTTTTTCTTCAACCAGCTCTGATACCATGTTAATTTTTCATAAAGAAGTATCTTTCTTTACTTTGATAGTTACATTTCTTTATTAACATGTTGCATTCACCCCAAATAATTTTCCATTGTACATATCTATATCATTAACCACCATAAAATGAAACTATGTGGAAATAACAATACCACCACCACCACCATCATCATCTAAGCAACGGAAAATAAAATATCAAAGGAAGAGAAGCATGAACACATAGAGACACCAGGATTGGTCCAAGACGAGGGCAAAACCTAGTATGGGGAAAACCCTTGGAAATTATCCTTCTTAGATATTCATTGAATGGTTCAACAACAAGAGTACACTAATCCATGAGTACATATATTTACGATGCAAAAAAAAAAAAAAAAACATACAAGCACTAAAACCATACCCATACTTCTGCATGAAGGAAACTAAATCTGAGAATTGAAATGCACTAACACTGGCTGTAGCAAACTGATGAACACGTCTGATATTGAATGAGGACTGAAGATACATTTGTAGTGGAAACAAATAGATCTGATAGATCACCAATTGATCTCATCTCAAATGTCCTAGATCTGAATCCAGGAGACTGTTATCGACTGCTTTGGTGCAACTGTGACTGAACGATAAATCTCTGAAGGCACTGCGTAATCAAATGAATATTAACCAAATCTAATTTTCTGATAAACTCTCTTGGTTGAGGCCTTAACTTTCTCAACCCACGGCTGAAGGACTCTGAGCCATTACCACAACGTTCTGTGCCCGCGACTGAGGGTCAGAATACCTTATAACCCTAATGCCACCCTAAATTCATCTTGCCAACAGCTTTGGCACCTTGGCCGCAGGCACAACACACTCTGCCTGCGACTCTACTAACCTAGGCCTTTCCTACCCGCGACTTTGGCCCAATAGATGCAGATCTGAAATTTGTCCTAGACACTGATACCGATCCACTGCGTACCACTACACGATCTCCTTTCGACGTACATGTGTGAGCCAAAACATAAACATATACGAAATAAACTAATGGACGTAAAGCATAGATCGCTTGATCGAGTGTGAAAATTAGCTTGAGGTCGCTTCTATTTATAACTTTCTGAGTGATCACTTGGGGCTTTGATCGTATCAACTTACGGTTAGGACAACCCATAAAATATTAAATTAATTCATAACTTAACTTCTGCTTAACCGATTTGGGCAATCTGTAGGTCGATTTTCATCCTCTTGAAAATATGAATCTAATTAAATTATTATCTTAATCATATGAGACGTCCACTATGGAATTTTACCTTAGTTGCAAAAATTAACAGGATAAAGGCCGACATAGGCCATTTATCCAAGCGACAATTTTCACTCAACGCGGTGGGAATTTCGTTGACATGGGGCAAAATTGTCACCCTACATGGCCATAAAAGGAAGATTTTGTAGAATGAATTGCAGGAAGGTGCGATTTGTAGGACAAATAGTGTAAAAAAATTCATGGGAGCATAAATCATTCAACTTTTAGCCTTTTTTGGGGCACAAAGAGCCCAACTAGGGGTTTTTGCTGTTCTGTAGCCATTGAAGACATTGTTGAAGAAATTTGAGCATTGTAGCTTGATGTAAACAAAAATTTTTGAGCATAATGAAAGAGGCCCAACCATTGTAAGTTGGACCAAGAGATGTAGCCCAAGAGGGGTGAACTCCTTCATCACTTGTTGTTTTGTTTTTACTGTTATGGTATTATTGTCTTCATTATTTCTACAAAAAATAAGTTTTAATGTATGTCTATGTGTTAATTAATTTGACATAAGAGGTTAAACCCTAATCTATTCACTCGAAATTTTTGACATAATCCTCAATATTTAATATACAAATTAGTTTGGTATTAGAGCTAGAGTTATTTGTTACTTTGAGGGTTTAATTTGTTTGCAAGTGTTTCTGATGCTTACAAGGTTGAAGCTCAAGAGAGGAGAAGGAGATCTCGTGGTTGCAAGTCCTTGAGTTAGGTCAAGGACAAGGAGAGAAAATTTGCCACAATATCCACCACAAATTTCACCTCAAGTTGTACCTGAAGCTTCAACAGTCATGGCACATGAAGGAGAGCATGAATATATGCCAGAGGATGAAAAGGATTTTAGAAAAGCATTCTTTGATATGAAACAAATGGTGAAGTTTCTCTATGAAGAGAGAAACACAAGGTTGCAAGGTGAGAGCTCTAATCCTCCAAAAGGAGACAAGTCTTCAAAAGGAGATGGAGACAAGACTCCAAAAGGTAATGGAGGGAATGGTGAAAAACCACCTTTGACACCACCATTCTCTTCACATCCATCATCACCACCATATTCACCATAATCTTCTTCGTCAACAAGCCCTTCACAAACACCTCCACATTCTCCAAAGGGACATGGTAAAACTCCATTTCTTAAACTTGACATAAAGTTTTATTTTCCTATGTATGATGGAGAAGTAAATGCTGAGATATTAGATAATTGGGTTCGCCATCTTGAAGTTTATTTCTGGATACAAAGGATCAAGGATGATGAAACCAAGATTCAAATTACTTCATTAAGATTGGAGAGTGTGACACTTAATTGGTGGGAAGACAAAACTCAAGAGGACATGAAGAAACATGGTAAGGTCTTAACCTCTTGTAATGATTTTGTTGCTTCATTGAGAAGACAATTATATCCATTATCATACATGAAAAAAGCTATAGATGACTAGCAAAACTTTAGGCAAGGAAAGGGACAAAGTGTGCAAACCTATACTCAAGAGTTTAGAAGAAGAGCACTAATATTGGGTGTAGATTTGACATCTCAATACACTTTGTTGAAATATATTGGTTGTTTGCATAGTTACTTAAGGCATACCATTCTCATGTTTAACCCTACAAGTTTAGATGAAGTTTGTGTACAGGCCACACATCTAGAAGCAAGAGGGAAACATGTGTCAGATGAAACAAGTGAGAATACCTTTAAGTCTGGAGAAAAATGAAAGGGTGTAATTTCAAGGGAAAAGGAAAGATGAGAGCATCCATTAAGATGAAGAAATAAAAACTGACATGTAAACATTGTTCCAAAGATGGACATGATGAAGATCATCATTGGAAACTTCATCCAAAAATGAGACCCAAGAAATTGAAAAACAAGGAGAAGGAGAAGATAACTGAAACTATACAACATGATTTATGTTTTGGTTTTGGAGATGAAACAAAGATCATAAAGATGGGTTTGAAAGGTAAGGAAATTGAAAGTACTAGTTCTTCAAGTTGTCAAAATTATACTCAAGATGAAGAAAAAAGAATTGAGCGTTTCCATATTCGAGTTATTTCAAAGCATACCAAGATAGACACACTGTTTGACAGTGGTTCAAAAGCAAATCTTATTTCAGAAGACATAGTTAAGAAGTTAAATTTATATACCATTCCTCATCCTATATCATATCCTTTAGGTTGGGTATGTGAGAATTCAAAATTCCAAGTTACAAGTAGGTGCATCCTTAGATTTGCAATCACTGCAAACTTTCTTGATGAACTTGAACTTGATGTAATTCCGCTTGATATTTGTCGTATAGTTTTGGGTAGCCCATATTTTTATGATAGGAGAGAAATATTTCATCGCCATTAGAATAAGTATAACTTGTTCAAGAATGGGATTGAGTACCTTGTTAGAGTGCATAGTAAGAAGATGAGTCTGTCTCTGATGAATGCTGGAAAAATGAAGAGAATTGTTAATGCTAGTCAGAATTTTTCTTTGTTAATGTTCAAGCATAAAGATGTTGTGAATGAAGCCTTTCAAGGAGATGAACAAAATGTAAAATCTGATTTCATTGGGGTTTCTAATTATCGTGATAAGACATTTCAAGATTCTAACATGTTGCATTCTAAAAGAGGTAAACAAGATGAATTAAATTTGCAGTAGCATGCATCAAGGTTGAATAGTGGTGTGAACAAGATGCCTGTGCTAGAAAGTGGATAGGTCAAAGAGAAAGTGCAAAAACAATTTGGAAAAGAGATCATTGGTTCCAAAAGTCCTTCTTGTTGGTTTTAGAATGTGTTGTCTTTGAAATGGGATGGTGCATGGCAATGTCGATCACATTTGGTCAAGAGTCAAGCCAAGCGTAAGGCTAGGCATGTTAAGCATCACCATGTGGACAGTGTTCAAGGCAAGAAGAATTTTAAGTTGTTTAAGTTTCCTTTGATTGACGAACTAGGAGGGAATGTGATGCAACCATAAGGCCGCAAATATCCCAAGATGCAAGGTTAGCATAATTAACCCCACAATTACCCACTTGATGCAGCACGAAACTGCAATTTTAAACAAAACCATGGACCTGTGGGTTATGGCCCACATAAACCCCTTTCCTCGCAGCGGATTACAATTTTGTAGTTTATTAAACATACATACGTTAGTAATCAAACAACGCTTACTTTATCTTAGGTTCCGAAGGATTATAGCAAATCACAATCTTCCCCAATTAACATGCATATACGCGGAACTTTGGTTGTAGGGTCCACAACACAATGACCAATCACGACACATCGCAAATCAGAAATTATAACAAATAACTTAATGGTAAATAATGAAATTGCCGATGTGAAGTTGCGATGATGACGTCACATCGCAACATCACAACCTTTTCGTCTTATCACAAATCATCGCCCGCAAATTTAACTCTTTACCGATAACACTAAACCATAAATCATGCGATGTGCGCTCGTGCGCAATGCCGACACGTGGTCTCCCCTCATCGCATCACATCGGAAACAACTTAACTTACGAAGTCTTAACGCTATCCACTAAATTCTGTGATGTGTGAAATCGCGATTTGTCGTCTGTCGTTGATCTGCTCCTAGATCTAATGGTCCTCACCTACTCACCCTTCATCGCATTGCAAGTTATTTGGTTTAACTTGCGAAGTCATCTTAGCTGTCAATCTCTTCCCTTTCAAATCTGTGATCTAATCACGATCGTCTGCTCGCCTCCTTCACGCTTCCTCTGGAATTCTTCTAATGGTTTTCTGCCTTAGTCGATTTTATGTTTCTTCACTATCACTGTTCTACGCTCCATCTTCTCCACACTACTCCCTACGATAGTTCTTTCAATGAACTCATGCGACTCCATCTTTCTCCACGGTGTTAAAAACCTCCTGAGCTTTATTCTGGTTATCCAATCATTCACAGAATGATTTCGGTTGCTACAACACCTCTGCACACTGTTCTCAATCCAGAATTTGATTTATTCATCTTTGACCTGCACAACAGTTTTAATTGCACTCATTATCTCCATTTAGCTTCTCTCGCAGCCAATTGCTCCAGAACTAGAATCACTCATGATTCTACTCAGTTCCTCCACTGTAAATCCTTTTCACTCAGAAAAACTTACACACTCATCAGAATTCATACAATCAGTAATATATCATACAGAAATCAGATTTCTTCTTTTACGGATCACTCAGCACATAAAAGAACAATGACACTGTTTGTAATTTTTTAACACTCCACACTCCACATAAACTCAAAATTGAGTTGTATATTTACAAACCAATAATTACAGTAATGAGACCTTCTCTCGGCCTGATTTTCTTTATCATTGGCATTTTCTCATTCCTCTCTCTATATCTAACTATGCTCATAGGCTTACAATCAAATCCCCTATCTAAGAATAATTCATTCCCATTTATGCCTTTGAGGCTTACAAATTTATACAAAATGTTTTGTAACCAATTTTGGTTCAGAACCATAGGTTACTCAACTAAATCCTAAGGATCCTCTCAAATCCATAAAATCATCAACTAATTCCTTAAGTCTATGATTCACAATCCCTTTGAAATATCAACTAACCTAAATCTCTCATGTTCTCCTACATTCGAGAACATTTACAAATATACCTCACAATATTTAATTAAATCCTATTCTCAAATGTCTCACATAAAATCACTCAAAACATTGAAAATTACATTAATTAAATACTTTAGAAAACTGACTCCCTTGAAATATAATACCCAGTAGATTCTACTAAATGTACAAAATTTTGGAACCATGATGCTCCTGCATCAAAATGTGTTTATTCATTCAAGGGGAATTTTTTGTTCTACATATTCTGGGAAATTGCAGCAAGTTTTTATCTATGACAATAAGACAAGGACTCCAAAATAAGGGAAAATGTTGTATTTTCATGAAAATCTCAAAATGTCGAATACAAGTAAATTTCAGTCGATTGAGACTGGAAGGGTGAGGGAGCTTTACCCTCATATATTTTTTGATGCATAAATATATTTTGGAGGTCCAAAAGCTTCCAATGGGGAGGAATGATCTGGTGGATCAATTTTATGCTCAAAATTCGAAGGTTCTTAGAATGGCTCAAAACTAGCACCATTACGTAGATATCGTTGTTGTGAATCTAGTGCAACGTGTTTCACTCAAATCTGACATCAAATGCTCTCGATATCTTGTTCTATCTAGTTTGGGAAAGAATAATCTTTTTTGTTTTAGGTTGTAAGGGTTGCACAGTCAGTAGTCTGTACTGTTGACTGGACCCTAACTGTGTAGGTTGACTGTGCTTCTTCGACCAGTGGCTTCTTTACACTTGGAAGCATTTTAGTGGTTCGATTTTGGTGAATTTTCATTGGTTTACAAGTTGATTTTTTGGACCAACGAGAGAGGACTACATGGGCCAAGCAGAGGCTGCCATGTGGCCTCCTGCTGGCCATGTAAAAGTTGCTTTGTAGGTCGTGAAGAAGCCCATTGTTTCAAGCGCGAGACCTCCACCAAGCACCAAAGGTCTCCAACCATCTTGTCTACTTTGTTTCTTAATAGTTATGGGTCTCATGTGCTATATAAACTTTTATGGGTTTGCACGCGGGGGTGGGGATCGGGATTAACCCCTGACCCCGGTCCACGGACCAGGGTTAAGGGCTAACCCCGACCCCAAAGGTTATATGTATTAAGTTATAAGCCAAATTGTTTTGTCATGCATTATTTTGCGGGTTGAACCACATATATAACCCCGAACCATAACATAAAAAAATAACCAAAGTTTTGGGTGCCATATATCACGGTGGAGATATCCAACCAAACCTTATATTATAACCCACATTTTGAAATATATGCAACAAGGTTTTGTAATAGTTATGTCGGTGGTTTGAGTGTCTGGAATGGTGTTTACATTGGCGGTGAAGGTAGCACTTAATTCCACAGTTTAATGGTAGGTTTAATTAACACCGGTGGCATGATTCGAGAACAGTCAATACCGGAGGTTAAGAGGAGTAGCGTTCACATTGTCTTGGAGGTCACAGTTTGATGCTATGGTCAAGGGGTGTGTCGGTTGGGTGTGAAACTTGCCTTTGGTAGGGTTCCTACTAACCCTAACCCATGCAAATTTTTAAACCTGGTCCATTGAAAACCACAATTCAACCTGGAGTCAAGTCAAAAAAATCTGGCGGTAAAGCTTTTCAAACCACGAGATCAATAGCGAAAAGCATGCCACTTGATGCCAGATTAGACGAATAAAGGCCAACATAGTTCATTTAACCAGGCGACAATTTGCACCCAGCGCGATGGGAATCTTGCCGGATCAGGGCAGAATTGTCGTCCCACGTGGCTGCAAAAGGCAGATTTTGTAGAAATAATTGCAGGAAGGTGTGATTTGTAGGACATATAGTGAAAAAAACTTCATGGGAGCATAAATCATTTAGTTTTTAGCCTTTTTTGGAGCATAAAGAGCCTAACTAGGGGTGTTTTACAGTTCTGAAGGCATTGGAGACATTGTTGAAGCCATTTGAGCATTGTAACTTGATGTAAACACATTCTTTTATCATAATGAAAGATGCCAAACCATTGGAAGTTGGACCAGGAGATTTAGTCCAAGAGGGGTGAAATCCTTCATCACTTGTTGTTTTATGTTTACTATTATGGTATTATTGTCTTCATTATTTCTACAAAAACTGAGTTTTAATGCATGTTTATGTGTTAATGAATTTGAAACAAGAGGTTAAAACCCTAATCTATTCAATTGCAAAATTTGACATAATCCTCAAGATTTTATATACAGATCAAAAAATGGGGAAAAAAGAGTCTTGTGGGGTAAGAAGAAAGCAACATCAGTTAGGATGGTTACAGCTATGAAAGCCAAGTGTAGTTATAGAAAAGGGTGTGTGTTATTTGAAGTGCACATTTCTAGTGAGAAAGGTATGGAATTTGAGTATGTAGATGTGTTAAGCAGGTACCCATTTCTACAACATTTTTAGGATGTATTTACCATAAATATTTCAGATTTTCCACCTCACAGGGAAGTAGAATTTTATATTGAGTTGGTACCTGGGGCAGTACCAACATCTAAGGCACCTTACAGGATGAGGACACCAAAGTTGGTAGAGTTGAAGCTATAGTTGAAGGAAATGTTGGACAAGGGATATATTAGGCCAAGTGTATCACCTTGGGGTGCATCAGTATTTTTTGTGAAGAATAAGGATGGTACTCTTAGGTTGTGCATCGATTATAGGCAATTGAACAAGGTGGCCATTAAGAACAGGTATTTTTTTTCAAGGATTGATGATTTGTTTGATTAATTGGAGGGAGAATTAGTGTTCTTGAAGATTGATCTAAGATCCAGATATCGTAAAGTACACATTAAATAATATGAAATTCACAAGGCAGCCTTCCGGACTAGCTACATACATTATAAGTTTGTTGTAGTTCCTTTTGGATTAACTAAAGCTCCAACTACTTTTATGTGATTGATGAATAGTGTGTTGTGTCCTTATCTAGACAATTTTTTTAATGTATTCATTGATGATATATTGGTATAATCTAAAAATGAAGAAGAGTAGGCCGAACATTTAGTAGCAATGTTGAGATTTCTAAGAGAGAATCAATGTATGTTAAGCTTAGAAAATGCAGTTTCTTTCGGACATAGGTATACTACCTGGGACATGTTGTCTCCAAGGAAGGCATATCAGTAGATCCTAAAAAAGATAAGGGCTATCACAAAGTGGGAAGCTCCTAGGAATGTGGATGAGGTAAGGTCCTTTATGGAGTTATAAGGTTATTACATGAGGTTCAGAAGGAACTTCTCATAGATTTCTTATCCCATCACATCATTGCAAAGGAAAGGTAAGAAGATTTAATGGACAGAGGAATGTGTAGCCAATTTTGAGCAGTTAAAGCAATTGTTGACACATGCTCTAGTGCTAAATATTGTCGATCCTAAAAAAGAGTTTGTGGTATGTACAAATTCTTGTAAGAGAGGGCTTAGTCGAGTCATTATGGAATAAGGACAGGTGGTATGTTATGAGTCACAAAAAACTAAATGAGGATGAGCAGAAATCTCTGACACATGATATTGAGTTGGAAACGATCATTCATGCGTTGAAGATGTGGAGGCACTTTCTTTTGGGCAGATGATTTGTATTTATGAGTGATCACTGTGGATTGTGGTATCTATTTAACCAACCAAATCTGAACGCCAGGCAAGCTAGATGGTTGGCCACGATCAGTGAGTTTGATTTTGAGATAAGGTATATTAAAGGTAAAGAGAAAAGGGTTGCAGATTCTCTTAGCAAGTGAATACAAGTGAATCATATAGTAGCTACGAGTTCCTATGGGATAGATCTATAAGATAATATCTTCCAATAAGGTTAGCAAGATTTTAGGTATATAAAGCTTAGGGACATATTGCAACAAAGTGAAAGTATAGGTATAGGTACATGTAGTGGTATAGGTACAGGTGCATAGGATGTGGACTATCATCTCACATCAAGAGACAAGATATATGTTCCAAATAATAATGAACTCAAGAAGGTGATCTTGAGGGAGTTTCATGTGAAATCATATTCAGTTCACCTAGGCTATCAGAAGACACTGATAGTAGTAACGAAATTTTACTATTGGTTGAATTTCAAGAGAGAGACGTAGCAAAGTTTGCGGCTAGGTGTTTGGATTTTCAACAAGTCAAAGAAAATTCTAAGCATCCAGGTGGACTGCTACAGTTGATTCTGATTACAGAGTGGAAATTGGAGGTCATTTCCATGAAATTTATCACAGGTTTATCGAGGATATCTAGCCAACATGATTCCATCATGGTTGTGGTGGATAGGTTGATGAAGGTAGCACACTTCATTCAGTGAAGTCTACATACTTAACGAATGATGTAGCATGGGTATTCATTAGGGATGTGGTCGGATTGCATGGTGTTTCACATAATATTTTTTCAGACAAGGACACAAAGTTCACTTCCAATTTTTGGAAGGATTTGTTTACAGGTTTAGGAATAGAGTCAACCTTCAATACAACTTATGATCCACAGACATATGGATAGACAGAGAGGGTCAATAGGATATTGGAGGACATGTTGAGGATGTATGTGATGCATCAACATTGAAAGTGGGAAGAGTATCTTCCACTGGTAGAGTTTTCTTACAAAAATGGGTATCAAGAATCTTTGAGGATGAGTCTGTTTGAGGCATTGTGTGGGTGAAGTTACAATACTACCATCAATTGGAGTGATCCAGTTACTAGGATGTTAATAGGACCAGATATGTTTCCAGAGATGGAACAAGAAATGTAGGTAATAAAGAATAATATAAAGGTAGCATAGGATAAGAAGAAAATTTATGCAGATCAGAATAGGTTTTTTAAGGAATTTCAGGTTGGAGAACATGTCTACTTGCACATCAAGCCTAAGAAGAACTCCTTGAGGATTGGATCATGTGCCAAGTTAGCACCTTAGTTTTGTGGACCTTTCAAGATTCTTGAAAGGATTGGACTAGTAGCCTATCGACTTGCACTGCCTCCGATAGTGAAATTCCATGATGTTTTCCATATGTCTTTGCTTAAGCAGTATGTTAAATATATTTTTGATCATGTGATTGATTGGTTTGTATTGCAAGTTGAGCCAAAAGGATGATTTCAGGTAGAACCTTAGTGCATTTTTCAGAGAAAGACGTTCATGCTCCGGAATCGAGAAATCAAGCAGGTTAAAGTGCAGTGGAAGAACTTTGGGCTCGATGAAGCTACATGGGAGACGACAGATCAGATGAAGGATATGTATCCTTCCTTATTCGTTGATTGAGAAATTTTTTTGCCATGTGTTTTGGTATATGATTGGTATGATTTTTTGGTATATGTACATATTTTTATGGATGTAAATACCACCATGAGATATGTTATAAAGCTCCAATAAGTGGTATGGGTGTCATGTCATTATGATGTTATATTTTTCATGTTGTCAAGTTGGTTTGCTTCTAAGTAGGTTGATCATTGTAAATACTGAAACAATCTAAGTTGTAAATCTCCATGAGCCGTATATTTTTCTTATATTAGTTTTTTTGGTTGTAGGTTTTGTTTAACACCGAGGACGGTGTTTCCCCAAGGGGGAGGGTTTTTGTAATAGCCCTGGTGAAAATTCCATGTAATAAAAGTTAATAAAGGAAAAATAATAACCATCGTCATGGAACACATATTCCAAGTTGAATGTTGGGAAAACATCCTAGTGTGGTTGTTCATTTGGTTTATTATGGCTATGGAAATTGGAAATGAAATGGTTAAGGCTTTGGAAATGTAAAGTGGAATTTATTGGCATTTATTTATGAAAATAATGGAAATTAGGAGAAAAGGAATGTGAAAGGTCGCAAGATCCATGTGAGGAGGAAAATGAAGGAAAATAATGGAAAACTGAAGAAATTAGAGGCCTCATTAATAAAAAAACTTTTGAGTATCAGTTCACAGACTTTTGTCAGTTTAGTTTTGGAGCTCTCATTTTCTCTCTCTCTCTATCATACTATTGGACACTAAGATTTTTCTTGGAGCACTCTTAGAGGAGTGTGGTGCACTTGGTATTTGGAGCAAGAAGGAAAAGGAAAAGCAGGAAAGTGTAAGAATACATCGATATCAACAACTACAACGGGTTTTTATTGTAGGTACCAAGTTGCATGTATGATTTCCTCACTTGTTTTGGCATGCATGGCATATGCATGTGGTTAGTTGTTTATTATTTGTCTACAATGACATGGAGGATTTCTTGGATTGACAGTGGTTTTGAATAGCCTTTCCATTTCCTGGATAGCCATGGTGTTGTGCATTTTACCTTTTTTTTTGGTTGGTTTTGTTGTGAATTTGGCCGTGGGTTGAGTTATTAGTTCCTGGAAGCCTTAGTTGGGAAAATTCTCTAAAAACCCTATAACAACTTCGGTTGAGTTACTAGTCCTAAAAGCCTTGGTTGGAAAAATGCTCTAGAATCCCTTAGTGGGTTGATTTACTAGTCTTGGAAGCTCGGTGGCAGTTGTGGGTTGAGTTACTATTCTTGGAAGCCTTGGTTGGAACAAACACTCAGGAGCCCTAGAAAACTTGGGTAGAGACCAATCTGGTGATTCTTAGTGATGTCTGGCCATGAGGTGGAATCATTGGTTGAGGGTTGAGGTGGTTGGACTCTAGAAGCCCTGGTTTGGTTTTGATTGATGTGTTTTATGAGATCCCAAATTCATGCTTGGAATATGGCATGGGGGAGACTAGCTGAAAGAGATATTTGGTTCAGCCATATCTATGGTTGGGTTGTACGTGGAAGTCCCATACTTGGTTGCATTTTTCTTATGGAAATAAGAGCTCTTCTCCTCTTGTATTGATGGGTAAATATGTTTGTTATTATGTGGCTTATATGGTTGTTCTATGCTTGTCATTTATGTTGGTTATGAATATATTCTATGACAATGATGATGTATGGTTCTCATCATGTTTTGATTTGTAAATGAATGAACATTGAATCTATGACCTAATAGATGATAATGCAACTAATTTGATGAGGTATCAATGATTCTTAGTGATTCTCAGATAAGTATGAGACGGATATGCTCAGATATGTTGTTTAAACCTGTATATTAAATATTTTTGATGTGTTTGACGAAATTCTTGTCATTTCTAGTAGGGGTCCAATCAAGTCCTTATTCAAGTAATTTCATTTGTATCATTATTCTGATGTTATCTTTCATTCCTGGAGGTGTCACAGAGTTCTGGGCAGTGACCTGGGTCCTAACCCTGAAATTTAGTCTTAAATCCTAAAGTTGATGGCATAGCACTGACAGAAAAATGCTATAGTCACACCCATGCAAGCTCATGGGAGCAACTGGGGCTCTCGGTTGCTTGGAGGGATTGTAAAGGGAGAAACTGGGGGATTAATGCAGAAAAATTTAGTTTGCCTCAGGGGCTAGTCACCTGGAAGCTTTGGATGGCTCCTGAGGATTTTGTTGCAGGTGTAGAAGGTCTATGTTTTTGTGTTATGTCAATTCCACCTCCTTAACTGTCACATAGGGAGTTGAATCATATCATAGTAACTATTCATCACATATTTTCCCTGGTTAGCCGATCTCATTTTGTCGTGGTATTATTTTATGAAATCCTCACTTACAGTGAATTTGCAAAAAATCATGGAAATCCCACCTCGCTCATGTTGGTTAGGTCCTACTATTATTGTTTCATGAAATTTTTCATAAAAGGATGAAATGTGATTTTGGGGACTTAGAAGTGGCATACTCAAGCCATATTGTGAGTAAGGTTGTTGTATGTGTGGACCCCAAGAAATAGAATATAGGATGGATGAGCGACAATCTAGAAAGACTTAAGAGATTAAGGGGTTCCTTAGCTTAACATGCTACTATATAAAGTTTTTCCACAACTATGTAAAAATTGCGGCCTCACTTACAACTTTACTTAAGAAAATTATTTTAGTTGGATTGAGGCCACTAATATTTCCTTTCAAATTTGAAATATGTTATATGCGCCACTCTAGTCCCGCCTTTCTTGACTTCACTAAAACTTTTTTTTTGGAGTATGAAACTTCTAGTAAAGGCATGAGTGCAATTCTCATGCAAGAAGGCCACCCCTTTTCCTTTACTAATACACGTGTTTCAGAGATACATTTGAAAAAATACACTTATGAAAAAGAAATGATTGTCATTTTGCATGTGGTCAACATTTGTTTCACATACTTTCTTAGGAAATGTTTTCTAGATTAAAATGGATCATCATAGTCTCAAATAAATTTTGTGAGTAGAGGATTTTGTCACCATAGAAACATAAATGGTTCACAAAAATGTTTATATGTGATTACGAGATCATATATAAACAGGGAAAAGAGAATGTGGTTGTTGATGTTATTTCTAGAAAATATGAAGAGGAAGGGTAGATTTTTTCCCTCTCATCATTGTAGTAGATTGGCTAACCATAGATTGCAAAGAATGGTTCTAATATTCCAAGACTTCCAAACTTATCCACCACCTTCAACAAGATTTGTAGGAATTTCCTAGCCTCACTTGGAAAAATATGGAGCTCCATTATAAAGGTTGTTTATATTTTCTCCCTTAGTGCAACCTTAAATACATAGTTCTTTCAAATTTCATTTAATATGGAATTTTAGGATTTCATAAATCATATGAAAGGATCAATCACTCATTTTTCTAGGATGGCATGAAAAAGGATATTCACACTTGTTTGGAGGAATCTGATAATTTTCAAAGAAACAAGGGTGAAATAGTGAACACTCTAGGAAAAATACAACATATACATGTTCCATATAATATATGGACTAATATACCTATGGTATTTATTAATGACTAATGAACATACAAAATAGGTAAATTATAATTCCCATCAATCCACTCCTAAGCACATAAAACTATGTTTGAACCCACCTTTTGCACTTAACAATATACTTTTGTAGCTCATTGGGTTCTTAGAAGAGTTCAATGTGGTTTTCATATTTTATGTGACTTAATATGTTTATTGTGTAGGATTTGAAAATATATTGAGACGATTCCAAGAAATATAGTATTGGAGATATTTTTGGGACTTATTCTCTGTAGCATGAAGACCTAAACTCGGTTGGCTCGGGGAATTTAATGTCCCCTCTTATTTCTACGAGTTGGACTAGGAAAAAGATCCTACTTTGAAGGAATTTTTGGAGGGAAATGAATCCCTCCTCTCAAGAAGGATACTTTTCACTCTATGTATAAATAAGAGGCTCAAGTAGCCTATTAGGAGATAGAGAGAAAAGGGAGAAGTAGAAAGCAAGATGAGGCATTTTGTATTTCAAACAAGTTTTTCAATCTTGCCATTTAAGAACAATATTCAATTAATGGAAGCAGTGTTTTATTCCAAATATTTTCTTGGTTCTCCTTTAAGGACTGTAAGTATCATTGGGTTGGGCCCACCCTAAGAGCTTTAGATCCCTCTTGTACTTTTGTTGTTCATTTTATGGCATTTATGAAAGTTACGCTTTTCATGGTTCTTGTGCATGGTTAAGTAGAAGGTTCTTTGAACAATTATTTATCATAAGTTATTTATGTAGTTTTTAGCAATAGTAGCACTTATTGATGCAATTTCAAGTTTTCCTTCACTTTATTTTTTCTTACTGTTATAGATTTTGTTGTTCACTATTTTGTTGTGTAACTGATTTTATATCTACAGGAAACATACAAAGATTGACTTCATAAGAACGATCTTGAACCATATTTCCTTTAGCTTTTATCAGATGAATGTTATCATTTCCTAATATTTCCATGACTTTTACTCATATTAAACTCACATTATAGCTAGTTTACATGCTCATTGGACTATCTCCTATCATAAAAGAGAGATTCCTATAGCAACTTCTAACAATCCCTCTTTTCAAGTACAACTTCGTAATAAACACATGGTATTACTTCTTTGATGTATTACAACACCTCTAGGACATTGATAATGAACTTGGAAATATATAGACCTCATAGATTCCCCTGCCAATTTTTTTTTTTTGAATAAAAATATTTCTACAAATTAGGGATTTTTATTCTCGGTATTTTATTTCAGCAAGTGATTTTTTCCATTTATTGCAGACAACATAGAAGTGTGTGTGGTTTAGAAATTTTTATTTTTTTCATTACAAGTAGCATAAATGTATGAACCATTTCCTTTTTTCTCAAATCTATTTTCCCTATAACATAACTTAGTTAGATTCGTCTTTGTGAATTTAAACTTCAATACTTCCCACCTAAATAAATATCAAAAAGAGAAGAATATAGTGCTTGATGCACATACAATTTTGGCCTCCCTTAATTTTGTACGAACCCTATGATGATATTTAAAGTTGGGACGATCAAAATTTGTAACATTATTGTTGCAATACTGAGGGCCATAAATTTTTGGCATCATTTTCGGGGAGGTGTCAAAGTATGTACTTCCTTTTTATTTAGTTGATTTACTCTTTCTTTCATTTCATCTTCTGCAAAAAAAAAAAAAAAAAAACATTAGCATCTTTTCATAAAATACAAGAAAGAAAACATATTATTTTTTACAATTTCTTTCTTTTATGACTCAAAGATTTAGGGACAAGATAGAAAAATTCTACCATAATTCATCACTTCTACTAGCATCCAACCCTTTATAGTTGACTGTGATCCTCTTTCCCTATCCATAGGGACCTTTGAGGCCCTTATTACTGAGCAAATAAGGTTCTTTGAGGGGCTTGCAAAAGGATAAAACCCTTCACACCCCACCAACACTATGGCTAAATATTTACAACCTGAAGTGTTCACATTTCCCATTAGAGAAACAAATGGATAAGTGTTGAAGATTGCAACAAGAAACAGTGAAGGAGGCATCCTGAAACATCTTTCCTGATCCTAGTTGGAAAGTGATCACCTAAACTAGGTGGGGGCCACACAAGTGATTTTTGTCGCAAAGTCTATTTTTAGACATATGGATCATGGTCTATAAGTTGCGGGATGCTATTTATGGATGATTGGTCAAGTTGGTAAAAATAGATGGACCTCTATTTTTAGACATTGGGCGGAATCTATTTTTAGACTGCCAGTCTAAAAATAGATCAGTCGAATATTATTTAATGTAAATATTTGGACTGTCAGCAATGTCTGTCCTCTTGGAGCACTTCAGTTTGATGCTTGGATGTGGCACATGCAGTTGACAGAAGGAAATACGCTTTTCCTAAGGGTTATTTGAGCTATTGCATGGTTGACTTCGGTTAGAACTCATGTGGCAGAGTTTGGTGGAGTTGATGAGACAGTTGGTGGAGTTGTGTTCGGTTTAACTTAGTTGAACTAGTTGTATTTAGTCTAGCTGATAAATACACTAGTGATGAGTGGTGTGAATTAATTATTAATTAATTCACTAATTATTAACTCATAAATCAACTAAAGAATACATCAGTTAACTGCAGTGCATGGACAGCTCAGTGAAGACCAGTGTTAGAGGTGGGTGAAAGGGTGAGTCTACTATTAGTTGTGACTATAGCTGTGCATGAGATTTGCACACACATTGATTGAGATTGCCAATGAGGATTGCGCAGTACAAGCCAGTGGGATTCGAACTTGGATCTCATCATTATTCATCTTGGATTGCGCAGTAGAGGCAGGCAGACAAGTGGAGGAGATTTGAACTTGTGACTTGTTCATATTTGAGCTAGTTTGTGTGTAGCATGTGAGATAGTGTTGAGAGTTGTGAGGAGTTTTGTGTTATGCATTGTTACATGTTCTCTATCATTATAATATACAGATAGTTGGAGGTTTTCAGCTGTAAGCTTTCCCCATTACATACTGTGTTATATGTGTGCTTGATTATGTTTTAATGTGCGCATGCGACTGCTTCTAATTTCCGCAAATTGATGATCAATTGTAGAAGAGGTTATGTATTATGCATGAAGCTAAAATAGTGTGTAATCAGGATAATCTCATTGAATAATTCATCTATTATTCAAATTTCTACATGGTATCAAAGAAAAATTGATCATCAGATCTATTACAGTGATTACATTTTATTTCGGTAGACAGAGTCTGTACGAGGGCCAGGTAGCCTCTGGATCCATCCTTTCTTTGAAAGGTGATATATCCAATAAATTCCCTTACAGTCGATCTCTGTGCTAGAAATACTTTGTTCTCACAGATCAGAAGCGGTTGAGTTTTGAGCTGGTGGAATTCAAATTTGCAGCAGTGTTTTCTTGGTGTCGAAGTTGAGATGTCTTTCAACGGATTGCGATTGGAGTATGCCCTTGAGGACAGCTCGAATTATGTTGCATGGAAGGACAAGATGGAGGCGGTGTTAGATGACAACGGGCCGAAGGAGTTCATAGATGCTGAAGTCCCAAAGCCTACTGATGCTGCTCAAGTTGAGGCTTGGAAAAAGAAGATAGCAAAATGTCGAAGGATTCTGTTGGAGGGCGTGAAGGATCACATTGTGTCAGGCACATGGCATGGAAAAAGCTTCTCCATACTTGATGTGGAAAGCATTGACGATTTATTTCAAAGCAAGAGCGACCGAGAGGAAGTTGGCGCTCAGGATAAACTCAGGAAAATAAAGATGAAGGAGTAACCTTTATTAAAATGGGTATACTTGAATTAGTTTGTCCTTTAACGGGGGATGAGCTGGGATGTGTGGGGGTGACTGTAGATGATGAGGACTTGGTGTGCTTGGCTCTCCTTGGGCTTTCGAAGAGTTGGCATTCCTATCAGGACTCTGTCAATGGTCGGCAAAAATTGCCAGGATGGGAGCGACTTTGGTCGGATCTTGTGCGAGAGGAGATAAGGCAAAGTACCAGGGATGGATCTTCATCAAAGAATTCAGATGAAGAAGATTTTTCTTTGGCTGCCAAAGCAAGGAAGTGGAAGGGCAAGAAGGAAGCTTCTCAATCCGGTGCGGATGGTAAAAAGCGTGACATGTCCAAAGTGAAGTGTTTTCACTGTCACGATCATGGACATTACGCCATGAATTGTCCACAGAAGAAGAAGAACAAGCAGGCTGCTGGAGCTGCAGATGCTAAGGCTCTTGCCTTGCAATTTGAGCTGGACTTCTCATTGATCGCATGCATGGTGTCTAGTGCATTGGGATTGGGGTGGTATTTTGATAGTAGTGCTTCTTTTCACATGATGAGAGATGTGAATATTTTTAGTGACTTGGTGGAGAAAGATCTCCAGTTGCATGTTGAGTTGGGAAACAATGGACGATACAATGCGACCGAAATTGGTACCATAACCTTTCAGAGGGAGTCAGGTAAACTCATTCTTTTACAAGATGTAGTGCATGTTCCAGGTTTAAAAAAGAATTTGATCTCAGTCGCAATGTTAGAGGATAAAGTGTGGGAGTTGTCTTGATGAAGGAAAAGTTTTCATCGGGACTGCATAACCGTCCAAAGAAGGTTGGGATTCAAACGAGAATCTCTGAGACTTGGTAGATGGGATGTCTACGGAGCTTCCTGTTGTTGGGAAGTGAAGAGAACATGCAATTGAAGCTTGAGAGGGAGCAAGTTTTGCATGCAGGTGATAGTGAACCTCGGGATGTGGAGAAGCCACAAGAGGATCATGGAGTGGAAGAGACCACTCATGCAGAGAAATTTCGTGCCAGACGGGCAGAGGGAGTGCATGCAGCTATACCACCAGGTATGAGGTGGGGCGACATGCATGAGTAATCCCATGAGGAGATTTCTGGGCAGATTCATGAGATGGTGTGGATCTCATGAATTGAACTTGGCTACGAGGTGCCCACATCACGGCAGTAGCATGATCAGTTGGATTGATGCAGGCAGATCAAAGTGATAGTGTCGGATACTGGAGCGTGAATCAGAGTTGACAGCAAGTGCATAGTGCATGGGTGCAAGAGTTCAACAACACAGTGGTTCCTAATGACATGTGCAATTGGGCCCAGCAAAAGTCGAATAATTTGATGATAGATGCATCAAACTGATTGAGTTGTTTGGAGCCTATTCAGTTTTAGAGGAGTTGCAGAGCAGATGCATGGAGTTGCATGGCGCTTGTGAAGGTTGCAGGGCGAATGCATGGAGTTGCATGTCGCATGCAAAGACAGTACTTTCTTGTTGAGAGGGAGTGTTGAATATTGCAACAAGAAACATTGAAGGAGGCATCCTGAAACATCATCCTTGATCCTAGTTGGAAAATAATCACCTAAACTAGGTGGGGCCCACACAGGTGATTTTTGGCACAAAGTCTATTTTTAGACTATGTCTACTTTTAGACATGTCGATCATATTCTATGAGTTGCAGGATGATATTTGTGGATGGTTGGTAAATTTGGAAAAATAGATGGACTTCTATTTTTAGACATATTGGGCGGAATCTATTTTTAGATTGCCAGTCTAAAAATAGATATGTCGAATATTATTAGCTCTTAATAATATTTTGACTATAAACATTATCTTATTCTCTTGGAGCACTTCAGTTAAGTGCACAGATGTGGCACAGGAGCTGACAGAAGGAATTACGCTATTCCTGAGGGTTAAGTGGAGCTATTGCATGGAGACTTCAGTTAGAACTCATGTGACAGAGTTTGGTGGAGTTGATGAGACAGTTGGTGGAGTTGTGTTAGGTTTAACTTAGTTGAACTAGTTGTGATTAGTTTAACTAGCTAATCAACTAGTAATGAGTGGAGTGAATTAAATATTATTTAATTCACTAATTATTAACTCATTATTCAACTCAAGAACACATCAGTTCACTACAGTGCATGGACAGTTCTGTGGAGACCAGTGAAAGAGGTAGATGAAAGGGTTGAGATAGCTATCAGTTGTGACATCATTTGTGCATGAGATTTGCACCACACTTGGAGGAATTGCCCATGATGATTGCGCTATCAAGCCAAGGGGATTTGAACTTGGATCTCATCATTATTCATCTTGGATTGCGTAGTAGAGTCAGGCAGACTTGTGAAGGAGATTTGAACCTGTGACTTGTTCATCTTCCGTGCTAGTTTGTGTGTAGCATGTGAGATAGTGCTGAGAGCTGTGAGGAGCTTTGTGCTATGTATTGTTACATGTTCTCTATCATTATAATATACAGATAGTTGGGGGTTTTCAGCTATAATATTTCCCCATTACATAGTGTGTTATATGTGTGCTTGATTATGTTTTAATGTGTGCATGCGACTGCTTCTAATTTCCGCAAATTGATGATCAATTGTAGAAGAGGTTATGTATTATGCATGAAGCTCAAATAGTGTGTAATCAAGATAATCTCGGTGAATAATTCATCTGTTATTCAAATTTCTACAATAAGCTAGAATGAAAAACATTAACCCTTCTATGCTCCCACACTTCTATGTTTTGATCACAAAATATCATGTCACTTTCATGTTTGTGTTTGATGTTATATGCAAGACTTATGATTACACCACTGATGAGAAAAAGCTCAAGTTGTTTACATCCATCCTAAAGGATTGATACCTATGATGGTTCATGAGAATTGAAGGAAATAAAATCACCATCTTGGATCAAATACAACAAGATTTCAAAAACAGATATTAATGATATTACGACAGAGCAATGGATACTAGAGGTGAAATATTTAGAATGATTCAAGGAGAAAATGAGCATTTGGAAGACTATGAGGAGAGATTCTAGCTAAGTAAAAAAAGTGCATATAATTTCACACTAGACCCGGACTCCTTAAAAGTAGTACTATTGAGGGTATTAGGAGAAGATATTATGGAAACCCTCAACATGCTATCCAATGGATATAACTACCAACTCACTGATGATGACACTAAAAAAGTATTCAAAAATCGTTGGAAAGCCTCCAGAATAAGAGGTATAGCAAGAAAAAATTAGGTAAGTCAATATTCCTCCTCTTTTCTTACTAAGAACAAAATAGGAGGAATATTATAAGACATGCAAACTAAGATGTTGCACACATTTTCTATGCAGATGGATAATTCACATACATAAATAAAATAAGAGTAAGTTGAAAAGGCATTAGCCATATTTTCTCCTAATTCATTAAAAGACACCTTAGGAATGAATTTACTTTAAATGTCATAGAACTCTTCTCTTTATGAATAGAAAACCATTCCACTGATAAGTATCCATATTTTCTAGGTTTGAAGGTTGTGTACCAAGGAGCAGAAGAGAGCATGGAGTAGTTGTGCTTTTTTAACCAAAATATATCACAAGTTCCAAGGAAATTCAAACAAGGTATGAACTTCCCTTCTTACAATACTCACTATAAGCCTTGGTTCCCTCCTAATCCTTCATCCTAGCTTGTTCCAACTCCTTGGTGATATCCTTCTCAATCATATGTTCCTTCCTTCAAACCATATTCCAATCAACCTCCTCAATGGAGTAATCCATCACAAGGATGGAGGCCTCAGGTGGCCCAACCACCTACTCTAATTCCTCCTCCTCACCAACAACAAGTACCCTAGAATGTTCCTCTGAAAAAAACCTAGATTCTTACTCAACCAAATCCCAATCATAATAATAATAAGGCTTAACCAGTCTGTATTCGAGAGACATCTTACCAAACATATGTTGTATAAATATAGGAAATCAACCTTAGGTTAGGGAAGAATCTCCCAAATGTCCATCCACATTTTCTAAAAGAATATCCTAATGAAAATAAGGAGGATCATGTGCCTCAAGTTGTTCATAAGAAACCCCCATATCTTGAATGGTTGGCAACTCAAAAATCACACACCCTAGAAGAAGATAAACTTTTGGGAGAATTTAAGAATCTACTGTGAAAATTCATCTCCTCCACGCCATCAAATATGTTTCCATATATAAAAATTTCATCAATTAATAATGTCTCAAAAGGACTATAAGGAAGAGAAGGTATGCCTCTACTATCAATTTGATCAGGAAACTAGATGATCTAATGCTTGGGAGAGTAATCATCCCCAAGTATATATATATCTTGGAATCCCACTAGTAGATGTGCATCTAATGACATTGCAGTTCCAAACACTCGCATTGTCTTAGGAGTTGTAATCAATGTCATGAAAAAGAGAAATATGTTTAAAATTAACCTCCAAGAGTCCCTGAGAAAGACCATTGTTGTGATGTAGCTTTTTGAAAAATCCATAGTAGCACTGTAAGTGATGGGCTCTAGTATTGCAACAAGAATGTTGCAACTCCCAAGGCTACCAAATTTAATTTATCAATTCGAGAGTAGTAGAAACTTAAGAGGTGGAAGTGTTATATCCACATTAAGCTCAACTTCTGCTCAAGTTTCTTTGAGATAGTGAACCAAATCAAGGTGTACAGAGACCATTCTACAAACTAAATCTAGAATTTTTAAGAATGAAAGAGTGTTGTAAAAATGGAACCCTAATCTAGTTGAAAAAATGAAAGTGTTGCATGAAAGTAAAGTCTAAGATACTTGCAAGGGATAGAAATGTTGCATAAAATTAAATGTTAATTAAATGTGTTTGGTCTTGTTTCATAACATTTTTTCATGTCTTATCCTCTCCATTCCACTATTACCACAATTATCCATTTTTGGGTTATTCATTGCCTTAGCATATTGCACACTTAAAAATGCAGTCAGTGGATGAGCGCATGGCGTATTTCTAGTCAGAATTGGTGCATCCATTACCCTCTTCAAATGCGAATTGTGAAATCCTAAGGGAAACCTATTCCACAAACTCATTGCATAATATTGAATTACATACTCTTAGCCTCTCCCTGCTTATCCTTGAAAATTGTGCCCGAGCGCAAGCCCTGCTTTCCTCCCTAGATCATGTCGTAGTTATAGTGGACATTGCAACCTCTCCTAGATCACTATTAAAGAGAATTTTTTAGTACTCTAGGCCTACCCTTCCTTCACTATGCATTATGCAATCTCAGTTTGTCGTGTCTCAACCCTCAGCTGCTAAACTTGCCCACTATGTAGGAGACATTATCAGATCACTCCTTCACTATGCAGTGCACAATTTCATTCAAAAATGGAGCCACCTTGCACTCTTACAAAGGGAAACTGTACATAAACTTGATTCTACCCCTCAATCACAACGCATTGCACAATTTTAGTCAGAAATCCATCAACCCTTATCCACTATAATTTCCCACTATGTAGAGCACCTGCTCATACTCCCTCTCTACTGCGCAGTGCACACTTCTAGTCAATAGTGGGACACCCCTGGACCAATAAAACTAAAAACTGCACTATGGTCTCCCTATTTCTCCTTTGGGAAACTTCACTCCCCAACCTTGTAGTCCATGCCTCCACCACTGCACACACATGCTTGGCTCTTTCCCTTACCCTAGAGCAGTGCACATTTGTAGTGCACAATCACTTCCTAATTACCTTTTGTAACTAAATTTTTTTCCCAAGCAGACCTCTCCCTCTCCACTCTTGTACATGCCCATCAAAATCAACCTCTTCCATGAGCAAAGTGGATGTAGAATAGAATTTTTCTGGACTAATATTTTCTTGTCATGAGCAAGCTTCATTTGCAAGTGTACCATCTCAAAATGGCAAGGTTGTTCTCAATGAAGATGTCAAGGATTGACTACAAGGAAGCACTTGCAGATAAGAATCACAAAGAAGAACTAGCATGAAGACCTGAATAAATCTTGGACCATGGCAGAGTGAAGGCATCTCATATTTCCTTGAAAGGTTCCAGTTCTGATCTAGACCCTTTGGAGGGTGAAAATGAAGAACAAGAAAAAATCTAGCATAAAGAAGTCAAATTCAAAGCAATAAGGAGAGAATCTTGGCATTTCCACATCACCTTGAAGTTCCATGTCATCATTGCCAAGTTATGGCTTGTACAAGTGTCACCACAATGTCATATGTTTCAATGGGTCCTACCACATGATGTGGAATGTAATTATGTATTTTAAAAAATGAGAAAATATAAATATGTGGATGTCCAAGAGTCACTTGTGGACAAAAGAGTTACTAGGAAAATTCTAAGAGTCTTGTAGAAGTTCAAGGGTCACCTGGAATTCCAAAAGCCATGAGGGAAGCTCAAGGGTAATGGGGATATGAAAGGTCATTCCTCTTGTTATAAATACACCCTCATAACTTAAGAAAAGGGATTTTTGAGACTTTCAATTTTGATATCTAGCCTTGGCTCCTCTAGTTAGGCATAATATAGAATATCATCCGTTGGAGGACCGTGTAGTGACTTAATGTTCCACTATTGGAGCTAGTGTCACACCATTGTAATTGTGTACTTAGATCTTTCACATAATTATTAGAAGCTCGTTGAGCCAACACATTTTTAGGCATGTATTGTTAATATTGTAAGACTATTATTTGGATGTTTGTGGTATATTTTATGTGTATATGTACTAAAGAAATTGAACTATTTCATTGGTTTTGGTGCTCATCTTGTTGAATGTGTGTTTTATTTCTTTAATGATTGTTGTGTCTTAGTGAAATAATTTCCTAGATAATTAAAAAATATTTCCTTGCTCTCATGTGCCTCTCTTAGGATAGTATTATTACTTTCCTCCTAAAGTCTCACTCATTACTCCCCTCTCGTGAAGGCCTCCTTTTACACATTACAATCGGTGTTTCACTGTGTCAATGTACTTTTTTGTTTCAAAGGTTATGTGTACAATCTCTTATGTTACCCATTTAATCCAAGTAAAAAATTTGGGTTATGATGGTCAGATCGATACTCCAGATGGGGCTCCTACTCCAAATGGTATGAGGTATAGTTGGGACTTCATAGCATGGTGACCCCCTTAGTTGACGAATTTTTAGCAACATCAACACCAAGATAATATATGGGAAGATTTATTGACTATTTGTTATAATTAAAACAACATTAAGACGATAGAAATAAACCCCTCCAAAATGTTGAAAATTAGCTCCTCACTTTCATTTGATCAAGAGGATCAACTAATCACTATCTTAGGGAAGCACATTGATGCATTTTCATGGGATTACAAGGGGATCAAAGGATATCATCCTTATGTGTGCTCTCACCACATATACATAAAGGAATATCATAAACCTATTCACCAGCCTCAAAGGTGAAAAAATCACGCCTTAAAAGATATTGTGAAGGAAGAATTTCATAAATTACTAGATGCAAGGTTCATCTATCCAATCTTAGATAGTGAATGTTTATCTCATTTTTTTAATGTTTATATGGAAAATGGAAAGTGGAGAATATTTTTTGATCACAAGGAACTTAATAAAGCCACTAGGAAATATCATTTTCCCTTACCCTTCATTGACCAAGTCCCATATGTACTTGCTAGGAAATTTTTTTTTACTTATTGGATGGGTTTAGTGGGTACAATCATATACAAATTAGTACTAAAGACCAAGATAAGACCACCTTCACCTATCCTTGGGAGACATTTTCTTACAAGGTCCTCCTATTTGGCTTATGTAACGCCCCTACCACTTTCTAAAGGGTTGTGCTTAACATATACGTTGATATTATTTTGTATAAATATAGATTGATGACTTCACATCCTCTAGCAATGATTTATAAGAAGCTCTCTCCAACTTTAGTAAATTCTTGCAAAGGTGTGGGGATATGAACCTCTCCTTGAGCCATGAAAAAATCTTGTTCCTAATGAATGAAGGAATTGTTCTAGGACATTATCTTTTCTATAAAGTAATTGAAGTAGACCCTAGTAATATAGCCATCATTAAATGCCCTCGTGTTCCTCAAAAGGAAAAAAATGTTAGGCTTTGCAGGATACTATTAGATATTTATAAAAGGTTTCAATATAATTTCCTCTCCTTTATTTTCCTTATTGACCAAATATGTTGAGTTTTGTTGGAAAATTCCATGCCAAGTGTTGGCTTGAAGGGGCCTAGACCCAGGTTCAGAGATGGTTGCGCAAACCAAAAAAACCCTCTATTACTAACCCTTTTGGCAATGATCCATTGCGCAGACCGAAGTCTTACCCGAGGCAATATTAGGGGATGCTAGAACCATGTTTCTGGATCCATAGGGACTATGGAGTGTGGCCTTAGGGCTTATCTTCACTTAAACTTATTCAAAGCTTCGCAGAACCAATATGCTTAATATACACACGATCTTCAACAATGCTACTTAACTAGCTTGCGCAATGCGTGATTCTACTTTATTATGACTTAATCATCATATTAAACCATATTCATGACTTCACGATGAAAATACAGATAAAAACCTTGATTTAGCACAAAGAAGCTTAAAAAATATATAAAGAAAACATACAAGTAAAGAACACAAATTTGTCCTCAAAGTCTTCTATTATTAGTTTAGATCTTCTCAATACAATGCTTCCCACCCTGCACACATAGCTGCAGGGGTCTACGAACTCAGCTACATACTTTCTAAGGTCTCCACACACTGAGATGCGGGATCCTTCTCTTTCACGCAAAATAACAGAATACAGACTCTAATTCGGATCTAGAATTACATCCATATGCATTATATATCTTTAGACTCACTATGATGGCTCCTTATATGGCTAACTCTTTTACAATACCATGGTCTAAAAACCATGGTCAGAGCTCAAAGTACTCAAAATATTCCCTTCCCTTTACAAAATAATGGACTTTGACCCGCCCTAAGGCTCTAAAAAATCTTCACGTAGCGCATTCCACTCCTTGAAATGTGGATTCTTTACAAAAAAATTGACCTAGCGTGTCGTGTCCAACAAGCCCCCAACACAAATATGTGAGTCATCTCGAGTCACCCAGCTGGTGCGCCCTGAGTCTTCAATTTGATGTTGCTCAATGCATGTTTTAGTGGCTGGATTATCTTGGCGCACTGCTTCTCAGCTTCACGCACTTCAGTCAACAGCTTCTCTGTGGCTGGCCCTGATGTCTTATGAGCGACTTCCTTCTACGTCAAGTGTAGCGGGTTCAGCTGGTTATCCACAGTCTGTGACAAACGACTATATTCAACTTCCCACAACTGCATTCTGGCAATGATAATTTGTTCCTTTCTTCGCAACTCATCAATTTGTCCTTGCAGAAAATTTCCCTCTTGGAGATGGGCATATCGTTGTGTCGGTGCTAAGGTCTACGTTGTAAGTACTTAAGCTCTTTAAAGATGTGGATTAAGATGTTGTTATGTGACAAGGTTGTACTATGTATGCAATCAAATTGATGTTTTGGGGATGTAAATTAGGAGCTACGTGACATGGTAAAATATTAAGGGTAGATCGAGAAAACTACATTGAGACTGAGTACAGTCCCTTGTTTGGATCTGAGAACAAAGAAGAAGATTGCAACTTTTCAACCCCTATAAGTGTGTCATAGTTAGACTTTGGAGATCATCAAGGTGCCTCTGGGATTCCTCAGCCTGCCAATCCCATCACACCTCATCCCCATTTCCATATTGTCCCTCCGTTGGTAGTTAAGGCATTATATTTTTCCTTGATTGTGGGACATTTATATAAGATGGGGTCTAATGAGATACTGCGTAGGTATGTTCCTAAGCACGAAAGATAAAACATTTTTGTCGAATCACATGGCGGAGTTGCTGGAGGAAAATACGCAGGCAAGGTCACCGCGCATAATATTTTAAGGGTTGGACTATGGTGGCCCATGGTGCATAAATATTCAAGTGAATATTGCAGCACTTGCGATGTCTGTCAGAGGACCTGAGGAAAATCGCAGAGGGATGAAATGGCATTGCATCCTCAAGTCACCTTGCAATAATTTTATAAATGGGAAATTGAATTTGTCAAATCGATTGATCTACCACAAAAGAAAACAGGTGCACAATACATCATCACTGCGAAATATTATCTTACAATATGGGATGAGGCAAACCTGGTGAAGAATTGTAGCGCGGGCATAGCTGCGAAGTTTATTTTTGGAAATATTTTTTCAAGGTTTGGTTGCCCAAAGATCTTGACGAGCGATAGAGGATTGCATTTATTGAACAACACTATTGAAGCATTAACAGAGGAGTTCCGAATGCATCACCAAAAGAGTACATTGTATCACCCACAGGAAAATAGAACGGTCGAAGCTTTAAACAAAATTTTGGAGAATGCTTTGACTAAGGTATCAACGTCAATAGGGATGACTAGGATTTGTGCATTCCTAAAGTATTATGGGCATACAAGACTACCTGTATGAATTTAACGGGTCATACTCTGTTTATATTGGTGTATGGATAGGTAGCAGTGATGCCAATGGAGTATATTGTGCCTAGTCTCTGAATCGCAGCAGTTACAGATATGGCCTACAACAATATTATGGAAGAAATATTGGAACAATTGCTCACACTAGAAGAAGATTAATTCATCACTGGTGTTACACCAATATTTGGTCATCTAACCATGTATAATTAGATGGATCAAAATACAACATGTAAGACCAATTTTACCATAGTAAAATTGCTTTCACTAAGAAATGATTTAATAAACCATAGTTTATTAAGTTATTTTTGGTCTAAACAGGAAACCCCATGAGAAATAATTAAATAAACCCTTATTTGTTTGATTTTCCTCTAGGAATAATTAATTAAACCTTTGTTTAAATAATATTCCTCGTCATATTTAACCCAATTAATGAGAAATAATTAGATAAATCATTATTTATCTTATTATTCTCTAAGAATAATTAATCAATCATAATTTAATTATTATTCCTTGTTAAATCCGACTAAATATTCTAGTACTAATTAAATAAATCATTATTTGTTTAATTATTCCTTAACCCCATTAATAATTTTCTAGGAATAATTAATTAATCATTATTTAATTATTATTCCTTGTTAAATTTGACTAAATCTTCTAGTAATAATTAAATAAATCATTATTTTTTTAATTATTCCTTAACCCCATTCCTGAAATGATAAATAAAAATTTATTTGTTTATTATTTCTAAATAAAGAGATTTAACCAATGTAAATTCCTTTTCCCTTCAACAAAATATAATAAAATATTCCAAGCAGTTAGATCTAAATCTTGGTTAATAATAATTTATTATGCATCATTATCAAGGGTAAATCAATATTTCGTTATAAATAGGAGGGTTTTCCATTCACTTCTTACCTTTGATCCTTTTATCATGGTCGGACTTTGATCCTCTTATCATTGTCTATCTTTGATTATTTTTATTTTCTTTTTGCTTATTGAGCTCCCTTTGAGTTCTACACGTCTTGGGTTTTATACACCAATGAGAGAGAAACTCTGAAGCTGAAGCATTGAGGAAAACCAAGAACCCATTCCATTGAGGGGGACTCTTTATGTTCCCTTTACATAATATAAAATTCTTTAAAATCTTATCTTTTCTATTCGATATTTGGAGAAACTCATAATTCATTTTTTTGTTTAGTTGCTTTTATTACATAGATCTGGGTTTATTTTTCATTTGTTTTGACCGTCTATTGTAGATCTAAAGAATTTAGACAATCATATTTGTTGTCAGGGTTCTTTGTCATGTGCAGCTAAAGTGATATCTTTTCGTACACCTGCGTTAAGATTTCATACTAACAATTGGCGACTCCACTGGGTTTTATTCAGATTTCTTACATGACCAACTGCTTCAATACCAGGGCTTTTACTTTAGCTATTTTTTAGCCTCTTAATGTTGTTTTTTACCTTTTATGCCCTGAAATAGTGAAAAATCTAACATTCACGTGTTTCTGGGTGTTTTCCACAGGTAACAGATATCAACTGCACTACTCGTGGAAATTTTTTTCTACAACCTTCCACCGAGACTCCTGGAAGTGCAGGTTGCACTTTTCAGCCAAAAAATGCGAGTTCACCAGCTAGCAGGTCAATACCTGTGAGTTGCACTTTTTTGCAAGATTTTTTCAGAAATTTTCAGGGTTTTCTCCAAGTACTGTTCAGGGTTGATTGACCTCTGTCTCCACCTGTATTAGACCTAGATATTCTCATTTTTTTATTTTTGAAGTGGGAACAAGCCTCTTACGGCTTCAGTATGCTTCCACCTTTTTAGGAAGGGTTTAGCTGAGTAGGTAGTCTAAGATTTTGCAGCTCTTTCAGCCATTTTTCAGGGTTTGATTTATTTTTATTTTATATTCATTTTGATCGATTATTTTATCATCCAAAACTCTCTCTTGATTCTTGTTTGACCTCTCCCTTAGGGCCCCTCTTGTTTCCCTTGGGGTTTTAACCTGTCGCCTCCCATTTTGCAACATTTTTCCCTCTGGTTTTTTGTTGTTTTCTGTGCCTCTTTTCAGCAGATCTGAGTCGTTAGATCCTTGTCCCTTAGACCTTAGATCTTTTGGCCTCATTATGTGTTTTAAGTCAATTTTTCCCGCCTCTTAAAACAATTGCTCGAGAGCCCTTATTTTTGGGTTGAATTTATGCATCTTTAGCTGTTTATTTTACTGTCGCTTTCAGTTTTATTTACAATTATACAACATTTTTTCTTTTTTCTTTATACACAACATTCTAGGCTTAGTTAAAATTAACACATATATTGCACACATGCACACCTAAAGTGAAGAGCGCTTGGTTTACACCACCAAGCCAAGACATAAACATCGTAATTAATTTATCTGCACCTCTGAGCCTTTGTTTATTTATCTTCCACCTTATTTGGGTATTGATGTCTTGCGATCATTGCACCCCCAAGGAATTTATCCCAGAGACTCCTAGGCCTTCATCTGCAATTTATTTTAGGAAGACTTACTCCACCTCGTAGATGCCGAGTTAGTCCTCCGCCGAGTGTTGTATGGATTAATCCGTCTTGCGGACAAGACCGATCTCCCTAGTACTAAAAGTATCTAGCAACAAACAACCAAATAGACTAATCTTTCTCTAAGCATATACGATCTATGAAAATCTCTATAGAGGTGTTAAGGACTTACCGTCTGTCCAGTGCTTGTTTGAAGTCGTCTTTGTCCCTCGCGCGCTTGAAGGATTTTTCCTCATAAACCTGCAGTCACAAACAAGAAAAATATTACATAGCACCTGTATAGAAATCATCATAAACCATGCTTATCATAGTGATCAAGGAATCTATGAAATAAACCATTGATTGAAAGATTATTGAGAAAAACAAGTATATTTGTATTAATTTCAAAAGTAGAAAATCCTTACAACCTGAGCCTTGATGTTGCACAGGACTTTCCGGGGTCCGAAGCAGGAGTCTCCTTTACTTTGACAAGTTCTGCACTCCTCCAACCAAGACAAGTAGAGGTATGTAATCTTTCCTCAAAAAGTCTTAGTTAACTGAGTCTAAATCTCAACAGCACTTAACCTCAAAATATTCTTAAGCTTCCACCCCATTTGAGGCTACCCAATGCCTCTTTTTATAGTGGAAAAGAGGAGGTTTTCTGTTCCAAGTATGAAGGGATGGAATCCTCCTTCAAAGGGATAAGCTCCTCATATCAAGGGGTTAGCTCCATAAGGTAAGGGATTCATGCACCTCACAAGAGCGGTTCTGCCACCGCAAAATCCATTCTAGAAGCTTCCAAAATTCACTTTTATTGAGATTTTTGGGATTTACTTGCGCCATTTTAATCTTACAAGGGTTCGCACCTATAAAAAAGATAAAGTGCATTCAGGAATGCAGGAAAGCTGAACATTGGGTGCGGGACCGCAGGCAAGATAGCCAGAAAGTGCGACACCAAAGTTTAGGAGACTTATAGGAACTTTTTCTGATTTTCAAGGCTTGAAATGAGGAACTAATATGTTTAGACTTGCAAAGGGAGAAGTATGAGTGATAATGAGCTCATACAATTAGCAGAATGTCAAGGTGACAATTTTCAGTGTAACAGATTGCCCCCTAAAGTGCAAAGTCTGGAATAGATGATGCTGAAATCTGTCATATATGAAGAGTGCAGTACTTTATCATTTCAAGGATCATCCTGTGGACACCCCAGTTAGCACCTGTAAAAACATTCAATGCAAAATATATATGTATACATATCATCACTGAGGTAGGCATTCCCATACTCAGATTAAACTAAAAACTTATTCAACTGTTCTGATACAGGAATGATTTTGAGTACATTACAGTATAGACATGTGTGAATACAGTATGGATGTAGCCATCTGTGTATAAATAGTCCACTGTATAAATGATAACAAAATTCCTCGTAGCCTGGATAGTAGAAACTAGATCCAGGGTCTTGATTTCCGCATCTCAAACTAGTATGATTCTATCCATGTGAATAAATGTGTCGAAGTCGAACATGGTAGAAACCACTTGATTACCAGTCAATGATGTAAATTGTTAACAAGTGTGAGAGTAGCCACCAGTAATGTCAATGGCTCTCAAAGTACCCAGTACAATCCATGAAATGTGAATGAATGAACTGAAGTTGAACATCTCACGGAATCATTCGATCGAAGGTCGATGATGTAACCTGTCGTCGAAAGCGAGAAACCTGCCATTAAGGCATGCAGATTTCAAGGTACTGACGATTTCTAGATCAACTTCCCAGATAATGAGTTTTCGTCGATAGAAAGCGATGCGTCGTAGGCAAGCCCACAACACGAAATCACAGATCAAGCTTTGAAAATATGTTGGCAAGGACTGACTCAGAGATGGTAAAATGGATGACAGATATTTTGCAGATGAATGGTTTATTTGAACTGTCCTCTTGAACACATAACGACACTGCAGATGGCTTGGAAACAATTGACCCAAAGATAATACCCAGAAACCAGATGAAAACTTTCAATGAGGTTTGATTAACTGTTAGGCAAAGGATTTCCCAACCCAAGTGAATGAAAGTGTCGTGTTCAAGAGTGGTTGACTGAATTTTCGAAGAATCAAAATACAACAAACACGCCCATTTCCCTCTCTTTTCCCCCACCATTTCTGGCAAGTACCTCTTTATTTTTGACAAGCTTGAGGAGGATAACATTTGCTTGTTTATAAGCTCATCCTTCGGATGAGTCCAACTTAGTTTAAGATTTGAACCCTAAGAAGGAGTGGTTCGTTCTTGTTGAAAATTAAACAGGTCCTTTACTGTTAAATTTTAACGAGTCCAGTATAGGAGAAACTCGGTGTTTTTCAATTTTAGGGAGTCAGAAGAAAAACTTAAGAAAACTCCATGGGTGTACTTTTTCGTAAATTTAGTCTCTCGGGCCCGAAAAAGGATAAAATAATGCGGGAGAGAACTCTATTGACCGTAATTAGTCAACGTATACCTTTTTCGTAAATAGTCCATTTCAGTCCGTAAAAGGGGTAAACTTATACTGAAGGGATGATTATTCATTTACTTTAATGAGTTCAAACAATCAAGTACTCAGCAATCTTTTCATGTTTAGAGAGTCTGAAAAGGGCTTAAAAGAGGACTCCAATGTTTCGCTTTTTCGTGAATTTTTGAAAGAGTCCGAAAAAGTGATAAAAGTGTGCTCTTTGTTGAAAAATGATCAATTCTCCTGAAAAATCCAATTTCTGCACAAAAACTTGAAACATTACACATACCTGTTTAAGATGAGTAAAAATGCTTCAAAAAATACCCTTTTTAAAGTAAAAAATAAATAAATTAAAAATTCATCTATTCGAAAAAACTTATAAAAAGGACTTTTTCAACTTCATTTTTACTATTCAAGTTCAGAGTGAAAAGTAGAAGCTTTTGGGTAAAAAAGTTCCTGTGAAGATTCTGGAAAATCCGTCCGTTGAAATCGAGAACCGTCAGTCCCAGGTAATCCACAACCTCTTAATCTTGCATTTCATCTGTTTACAATTCGTTTTTAGGCTTTAAATTTTATTTTTAAGGGAAAATATGGTTCGAAAATCGCCCGCGGGGGTCCGCAGGTGACACACATGGTACCTGCGGACCCCGACTTTTTCTTACAAGGAAAAAAGTCGTGGGTCCACACTTTCCTTACACAACGCGTGCGTTCCTACGCACTGTTTACAAAGGTTAAGTGCAGTCCCCCGCGTTTAAATTTAAAACTCAAATTTCTCTTTTGCCGCCCAAAATTTTTCACATTAGATTGTTCTAATCTATCTTTTTATGTATTGTAGGATTAACAAGATGTTGATTTGGAGAGAACGTGAACACGAGGACGTGGATGACGCCGCAATGCTCCATTTTCCCACAATGCAAGTATTAAGAGCGTGTGGTATATATAAATTCTGGGCCATCCAAGGCATGAGAGCACAGGTAGAGCTCTTGACATGGCTGGTAAACAGGTGGAACGTGCAGGACCAATGTTTCATTATTGGCTGCCACCGGCTCGAAATCGAGCTGGAGGAAATTTATTTTCTGACTGGTTTGTCCAAGAGGGGCGAACAACTCTCCTTGTTTGGGACTAGGCCAGGTGGCCATACTGTCGCTAGTCTTCGGCAAGAATTCTGTAATGATGAAGCAGACCCCAGGGACAAACGGATTGATATAAAAACTATCATCTGTCTCGAGCTGAAAGTTATTGCATTTACTGTTACCACGCTGTGCGGAAGTGCAGCATTGCATGTAGTTACCGGTTCTCAGATGCGCATTGCTGTGGACTGTTTTCGCAGCACTATTTTCATCTGGTGTGACGTTGTGTTGGCTAATATAAAAGGCCAACTAACTAGAGCAAAAAACGGGAAATTGAATAACTTTGGATATGGATCCACTGTCGTCTCCTTTGCTCTAGAGAGGATTCCAATGCTAGCTCCAAAGAGTATCCCTGTTGATGCCGGTCGACTTAGAGAACCAAGGATGGTTCGTTGGTCTACACTAATGGCCCGTCACGGTATTGAGGGCACTGAGATTGTTCGATTTCCTTCTTCATATTTTCGTTGGCTGGATCGCCAAATTTTTGTCATAGAGGACTTTCCATACGGCGGGATAGATTTCCGCGGCGACCGAGAGATGACTCTCCCAGCAGGGGAACAGTGGGATGACTCAGGTAAAATATCTTCCTTCAACAATTTCTAAGTTAAAAAAAAATTTATTTTTGATCGTCTTATCAAATAATAACTAAAATTTTTTGAATACAGATGTGGGCCAACAGCGACCAGCCCATCTCCAACCTTATGAAATAAGACAACCAGTTGCAGCCGCACCAGCTCCAACAGGCCAATCAGCAGAAATCTTGACTGATTTAGAGCATCATCTACAGCGTTTGACTCTAGATATTCTGGAGACAGACATAGATGAAATTCCACTCAGATTGCAGAGATACGTGATTGGTGTTCAAGGACCTTTTAGGAGGTTCCTGTGCAGGGTGACTCGAGCAGTGGTTTCTTATCGTGATCACCATCAGTGATGGGATGATCGTGTTGTAGACTCATATTTTTGACTTTTTGTGTTATCATTTGCCGATCATAAGGTGTTTACAAACTATGATCGAAGAAGATGTATATTTTTTGAAAACACTTCTATCCTATGATATAACACTATTTACCGGCTATCTGTATACATGTTATGAATGTCATTTGTTGTACTGTTTTGATCACTGCAAATGTCGATTTATCATACTAGAAGCAACTGCATCCGCTAATGTATTTAAATGTCTTGGAATATGTTGATATTCAATGTAGTCAAATTCACGTTCCAAGAGACGAACTCTTAAAAATAACCGTAACAACACTGGATTTCTAATGGCGTAAACCCTGTTAAGCTGTAATACAACAAGTTCAGAATCCAACCTCACAATCAAACTCCGAATCCCAAATGATATGGACTCAGATAATAACTCAATCACTGCACTATACTCGGCAATGTTATTCATTGTTTGACCAAGGCTTACCCCATGCATGGAAACTAACTCGTCAGAGGGTGAATAGATAACCCAAGCTGTGGAAGAAATGTTTCGTGTACTACGACAAGCACCATCAGCAAAACCAATGTAGGTTTGAAGAGACGTCGACATCTGAAATATCAAGAGTAAAACTCAGATAAGCAGGAATAGTGATAAAAACACACTTCTAAACTAGACACACCTTTCTAATCTAAGACACACCAGCAGTAAAGAAATCTAACCTAAAAAATAAAAAATCTCCATACCAATTTTAAGCATAATATCGCTTCAGATATAACCCATTTATGGGCTTATCCAAAGGGATACCATCAAAATCTATCAGCTCATAGGCCCCTTTTGCTAGCTTTCGCTTAACAATGAAAGGACCATGCCACATGGGCACGAATTTTCCAGCTCCTAGCTTATCGTTGGCTTGATCATAAACTAAGACTAGGTCTCCTTCTGAAAAATTTCGAGGGGTAACACTTCTATCATACTGAGCTTTTACTCTTTTGACATGAGCCTCGTTTGCTATTGCAGCATTTCTCCGATTTTCATCCAATTGAGCCAAGTACAAAAAACGTTTCTCCTCTTCAGATGTAGCTGGGAGTAACTCTATGGCTAATTTCAAAGATGGAATTTCGCATTCAATCGGCAACACAGCTTCCAAATCGTAAACGAGTTGAAAGGGAGTGAAACCAGTTGATGTTTTGACTGAGGTTCGATACGCCCAAAGTGCTGAAAATAACATGGAATGCCAATTCGTCTTGTGAATACCAATAATTCGTCTGATCATGGTGACTAAAACTTTATTTATGGCTTCGACCAGACCATTGGCTTGCGGATAATATGGAGTGGAACTATCGTGGCGCAGGCCAAGCTGTTCTGTCAGTTCAATCATCATGACATTCCGAAAATGGCTTCCATGTTCAGTAATAATGGCTTGAGGAACACCGAACCTAGAAATTATGTGATTAAATACGAAAGTTGCAGCAGTCTTGCCGTCAGCCGAAAATGTAGGCATCGCCTTGGCCCACTTAGTAAAATAATATACCGCTAAGATAATGTATGCATGCCCCCCGGCCGAGTGAGGGTTACATGTAATAAAATCGATACCCCATTTTGCGAAAGGACCAACAGCAATTATGGGATGAAGAGGAGCGGGTGGCACACGCATCTTACGATCAAAAAGTTGACAATAGTGGCATTTCCGGACTGCATAAATACAATCTTTGAATAAGGACGGCCAGAAATAACTAGTGCACAATATCTTTTGGGCTGTGGCATACCCAGACATATGACCGCCACATGCTCCAGAATGGCAGTCATTTAAAACCTTTTCAGCTTCTTCATGAATAAGACAGCGTCGGAAAACAAAATCCGCTCCACGACGATAAAGTGTGTCACCAATAATATTATACTGTTGGGATTGGAAACGTATCTTCCTTCGCTGAGATCGCGAGACTTCAGGCCAAAAATATTGGGTTTGGAGATAAACAATAATATCTACATAACATGGATCAAGAGTACTGATACGAAACAGAGATTCATCCGCAATGGGCTGCTCTGCCACAGTTTCAATATCAGTAGAGGGGAAATCACACATTAGTTCTGCAAATACCAAGGATTTCTTCAGCTTGGATTTTTCAAATTCCAAGTCGAATTCCTGCAAGATGACTATCCATTTGGAATATTTTCCCCCTAGCAACTGTTTGGTCAAAATGTACATCATAGGGTTGCAATAAAAAATTACCGTAGTTTTGCGTAACAATATGTAATGTCTAAATCGTTGGACAGCTTGAACAGCTGCCAAAGCCAATTTCTCCACATGTGTGTACTTAATCTCAGTCGGATGCAGATTTCGACTAAGATAGTAAATCACATGTTCAGTATTAAATTCATCTTCCTGAACTAACACCATCCCAATAGTGGAATTAGAAGCGACGAGATATAAAATGTAATCCTGGTTGTAATTGGGAGGATGCAATAACGGTGCATGGGTCAACGCGTGTTTAAGTGCATCAAAAGATCGATCGGCGATCTCATCCCAAAAGAATGGAATGTTCTGTTTTAGCAACCGAGTAAAACCTTTTGTAAGCTCGGCATAGTTAGGAATAAATCGACATAAAAAGTTTGCTTTCCCCTGGAAACTTTGGAGTTGGTGTAAAGTCGAAGGAGGAGGTAACTTAACAATAGCTTTGACCTTCAACGGATCGACACGAATACCTGCTTTCGAGACAATGAATCCCAGTAAACGACCCGACTCAACACAAAAAACACATTTGTGTGGATTTAGCCGAATTCGATAATGCCAACCTCTCATAAAGATAGCACGTAAATGTGTAAGATGGTCAGCCCTGCGTGATGAATGAGCAGGTAAATCATCGAGATACGGTTGCACAATGTGCTTAATGTCATGAAACACATAAGACATTGCCCGTTGAAAAGTTGCTCCAGCGTTCTTCAATCCAAAGGGTAGTTTGCAGTAAGCAAATGTCCCCCACGAACAAATAAAAGCTGTTTTTTGCTGATCAGCAGGGAGTATGTTTATTTGATTATACCCTGAAAAGCTGTCCATAAAGGAAAACATTTCACTGCCGGCACAATCATCGATTATTTGATCGATATAGGGAGTTGGATAATTGTCTTTAGGACAAGCTCAATTAATATCCCTATAATCGATACATACTCGTATCGTTCCTTGTTTTTTAGTCACAGGAACAATATTCGATACCCAATCCGTTAAGGGAATCAGATAAATAAAACCTGCACGAAGTAATTTTTCAACCTCTGCTTTGATAGCAGCAACTTTTCTAGGATGCATTTGACGTATACATTGACGAACAGGCTTGGCATCCTGGTAAGTCTTGATTTCATGTACGACAATTGATGGATCAATTCCTGGCATTTCCTCATAGGACCAGGCAAACACATCACGGAATTCTTGAAATAGGGCTTTATAAGTTTGAATTTCTTCTTCAGTACAGGGAGCACCTATATGAATGTTTTCAATTATTCCATGTTTTACTGAAATGTCAATGGGAATCGTTCGAGAAATATTTTCCAAATTTAACTTAGAATCAGGATTTTTCAATGCATTATGCGGTTCTTTGACATATTCAGCAGTAAAGATTGAAGCGAAATCACTTTAAAAATGATCTAGTTCAGGTAAAAACGAAGATCGGTGATGTAGATCTTCCCATGGGCTCTTCTGAAGCAGTCGAGGTAGAACCAACCATCTTACTATCTTGAGTCGGAAAGGGATCTTTCAAGACAGCAGGTTGTGAACCTTTGACGAATTTCGCAACCTCGGCCCGATGTGGGCATTCCTTAGTAAAATGATCTTCATCACAAATGTAACAAGGATAACGTGGTTTACGTTTTTCGTCATTGGATTCATTTTTATCAGTTTTTTCTTTCGAATTCTTCTTGTTTTTCTTCCCTTTCTTTTTATTACCGTTTTTAGATTTAGCTGTAGATGTCTCCACAACATGAATATCGGCAGAAACTTCGAGGGAAGATTCTCCTTTCGGGGAATCAGGTAAAGTTATAATTGGAGAAGAATTCTTTGAAGATTTCTTCTTACTTTTAGTATTGACCGTACCAATCATATGTTAGCAATATGATGCAGAGTGTTGTCCTTGATGGCAACCCACTTGATTGAGTGTTGTCCTTGAATGGAAACCCACTTGATGAAGATGATGGAAACCTACTTGATGAACTTGTTAAATGATGTAAATCTGATGTATCTACAGAGAGTACAGAAGGTAATGAAGAAAGGAATTCAATATGTGCTAGATCTATGATGAAAAGAGTATGTCTCAAGGCATACGCGGATTTTTCTAGGAGAAGTCGCGTATGCACGCGGGAAATAACGTGCCAAGTCGCGTATGGGAAAAAGCGCTCATAAAGTGAAAAACCAGGGGTAACCACCATGGTATTGACCCATTGTATTGGGTAATGATTCGTCTAAATGACCCCGTCCAAGAATACCATCGGAAGTAATGTGGTTTTGGCTCATGGTATTGAAAAAGGGTAAACCTATATAAAGAGAAGAAATTCATTGTGCAAATCATGAGTGTGGGTGCAAGATGTCTGAGCTTGAATGAACACTTCTCTCTGAAGTATATCTGAATGGAAAGGGTTACAATTGAATGATAGATATGAATGCATGAAGCACCTATGAAGAAAATGATGAAGAAGGGAATCTAGATCTGAAATGTATTTGTATTTGCTACATCTGTTTATGGAATGATTAGATCTGAGATGAGGCGAACATCTGTCTGACGTAAAGGGTAAAATCTGTGTGATGTGTCAGTTCTAAAGAATTGCAATGACCTAAATGTCTGAAGAACCATACGCTAGCTTGCCGCAGAAGAAGCGCGTATATACGCGGCTTTGATGAAGAGAAAGCATGTATGCGTAGTGAAATTAACTCTGTAATATGTACAGAAGTATACGCGGGTTTGTATGGTAGAAGGCGCGTATATACGCGGGATCAGTGATAGGAAAGCGCGTATGCAAACTAGGGTTTGGTGAAGCATGGGGTACGAAATGTCTGATCTGTTCTGCTGTGTTACTGCTATCTGTATTTTATAGTCTGAGTTGTCTGTATCAATTTGGTTGTATGATTAAGCTTAAATGTGTAGAGTGGGTCCAGTCTGAAAATATGATGAATCGAGGCCTGCAAGTTGTGCTCTATTGAATTTTTTTGGATCCAGTGTGAAAATTGATGAAACGTGGTCCATGGTGGTGCTGACGGTTGTAGCCTTCAGTCAGGGGGTTGTAGCTCCCTTACAGGTGAGGCTGGTAAACGAGATCAGGGGGTCATAGATCCCTTCCAGGAGAGGCTGGTAAACGAGTCAGGGGGTTGGAGCTGCCTTCCAGGAGAGGCTGGTAAACGAGCGCAAGTGGGTGCCTGCGTGCTGGTAGGAGTCTGCGCCAACACATATGTTGTAAGATGTTTTCTCTATAATAAAATATATATATTGAAGGCTGAGGAACTGCAGTGGTGGTTTTCTCCTGACTTGGGTTTCCACTTAAAATCCTGGTGTTCATGTGTGATGCTTATGTGTGATGGTTTATTCTGTTCTTACTGCACATGTTTACTGTTTATTGAACATCTAATGAATGAATGATGGAATGATATAAGTGAATAATTAATGGCATAATTAGATCTCTGTGTATACGCGAGTTTTATGAAGGATATCCGCGTGTATACGCTAGTTGGCTTCAGCAAAGTAGCGTATGGGTTTTAGAGAGTGAAAAAGTAAAAAGTTTGATAAAGTCCTAAATACTGATTCACCCCCCCCCCCTCTCAGTATTTTTCCCAACAATTGGTATCAGAGCAGGTCTTTCTGCAGAAGCTTGATCGCTTGAAGGAGATCCGTCGCAATGGGAAGTCATGAAGGAGTAATGTCTCTAAAACCACCTCTATTCAATGGAAGCAATCTGATATTCTGGAAGGTACGAACAAAAGCATATCTACAAAGTCTTGGTGCAGAAGTATGGGCAATCGTGGAAGAAGGTTATCAGTATCCGGCAAGTATTCCTACTGATGCAGCAGAAAGGAAGAAATATGAAATCAATGCCAAAGCAGTCAATGTTTTGTTAGGAAGCATGTCTGAACCAGAATTTGCTAAAGTGATGCGGCTAAATTCAGCAAAAGAAATATGGGACAAAATCATTCTGAGCTATGAAGGAGATACAAAGGTAAAAAGTGCAAAACTCCAAACTCTCAGAATTGAATATGAAAATTTAAGGATGCATAGTGATGAAAGTATTGCCAGTTTCTTTTTATGTCTAGATGATATTGTAAATCGAATGAGAAATTTGGGTGAAACCATGGCCGATACTACTCTGGTGGAAAAAGTCTTAAGATCCTTGACTTCAAAATTTGACTCTAAAGTTTCAGCTATTGAAGAAAGGCAAGATATGCAAACTCTTACTATTGTTCAATTACATGGTATTCTGACTGCTTTTGAAATGAGACAAGGAGGTCCTTCTCAAATCAAAGAAGCTGCTTTTAAGGCGTCTGCAAAAGGAAAAGAAAAAGAAGTTGTCAAGGAATCCAGCTATATATCTGAAGAAGAAGAAGAAGCAAATTTTGTAAGAAGACTCCAACTAGGAACCAGAAGGTTCAAAGGTAAGCTTCCTTTCAAATGTTTTGATTGTGGAAGAGTTGGTCATTATGCTGCAAAGTGTCCTTATAAAGAAACATCTGCTAAAGGAAAAGAAGTAGTAAGAAGGAATAAGAATCGATCTAGCACAAGAAAAAGTTACTATATTAATGAAGACAGTGATGGGTTATCTGATAATGAGGAAGAATGTGAACAAGATATTAACCTGCTCATGGCAAAATAATCTAGAGAAGAAAAGGATACTTTTGTGGATGCTCTGGAAGACAATGATTTTCTTGAAGAAAACAATCAACTCAAAATAAGCCTAGAAGAAAAGAACATAATCATAGAGACTCTTGAAAATCAGCTTGAAGCAAAGGAAAAACGCATTGAGGAATTGGAGTGTGAAGTAGTAAGTCTAAGGAAAGATAATGAGAAAGTAAAAACTCTCAATCTTAGATTTGCTAAAGGTTCAGAAACCTTAGATGAGATTATCAAGATACAATGGTCTCCTCTTATAAAAACAGGTCTTGGATATACTGGGGAATCTTCCCAGACTTCAGCACCAAATTATCTGAAAGCAGCCACAGCTGGTGCACTTCATTCAGCCACTCAGCAAGGGAACAAAGGATCTTTCCAGGTAAAGCATGATCATCTCAATTCAAAGAACACTAACAAGGAGATCTTTCAAAGAAGCTACAACCAACAGGTAAACTCAAATAGAAGATTTCATGATCGCAGAAATTTCTACTTCAATGGACAATGTTTCTCATGTCACAATTTTGGTCATAAATTTGTTCAATGTGTTGCATATAAAACCATCATGACAAGAGAAGCAAGAAAGAAAAGGATGAATATTGAACCAAAGAAGAACACCTATAACAACTTTTCTCCTCTCCAAAACGAAGTTGAATGTACTTATTGCAATAACTTTGGTCATGAAGAATCTGAATGCAGGAGCAAGGTCCAGCCAAAAGAACATGTTCCCTCAAGCTCTAAAGTGTGGAAAAAGAAGGAAATACCAGTTGAAAATTGTGGGATAGCGTTATTTGCAGAAGGTGAAGAAAATAAATGGTACATTGATAGTGGGTGCTCAAGACACATGACAGGTGACAAAAGCAAACTTCTTGCATATAATGCTCTAGAAAAGGAAAATAAAGTTACTTTTGGAAATGATACTCATGTTGTAATTAAAGGAAAAGGGTCAGTGTTTCTAAAAGAAAAGGTGAAGGCTAATGATGTCATGTATGTGGATGGATTAAGGCATAACCTGTTAAGTGTAAGTCAAATGTGTGATCAAGGAATAGAAGTGGTCTTTAGTTCAAAAGAATGTGTGGTTCGTGATCTTGATACAGGTAAAATCATTATAAAAGGAAAAAGAAATCCAAGCAACCTGTATGTACTGAACGACATAGATCAATGCTACTTGAGCAAGTCTTCGGAAAATTGGCTATGGCATAGAAGGCTGGGGCATCTGAGCTTCTCTCAAATTAACAAAGCAAGCAGACTTCAAGCTGTTCGTGGTCTTCCCAATATTAATCTACCAGAAAGTATCATATGCAAATCTTGTCAATTCGGTAAGCAGACCAGAGTACGATTTAATGCCAAAGAAGGATCATCAAGTAAGCCTCTTGAACTCATTCATATTGACATATGTGGACCTATGAGGAAAAAGTCACCACGTGGGGAAGAATACTATATCTTATTTATTGATGATTACTCTAGAATGTGTTGGATCGGGTTGATTAAACACAAAGATGAAGCATTTGAAAAATTTCAGATCTTCAAAGCATTGGTAGAAAATGAATTAGATATAAAAATCAAGTGTCTTAGATCTGATCGAGGAGGAGAATATACATCAAATGAATTCTTTGAATTTTGTGAACAACATGGCATAAAAAGACAATTCTCTGTAGCAAGCACTCCACAACAAAATGGCGTAGCAGAAAGAATGAATAGAACAATTAAACAAATGGCTAGAGCTATGCTTGATGATTCTGGAACTCCTGACATGTTCTGGGGTGAAGCAGCACATACAGCAGCTAACATTCTCAACAAGGCTCATGTTCGGGTAAATAGTGACAAAACTCCATATGAACTCTGGTATGGTAATTCTCCCTCTGTGAAGCATTTTAGAGTTTTGGAAGTAAATGCTTTATCAAAAATAATGATGAAAAGCTTGGCAAGTTTGAACCTAGATTAGATGAAGGGATATTTCTTGGTTACTCATCTTCAAGAAAAGCATACACATGTTACAATAAAAGGCTTCGAAAGGTTGTTGAATGTATTGATGTTGTTATTGATGAGTCTCCTGTAGCTCCTAAAGAAGAAAAACAAACAACAAAAGAAGATGATGGTGACTTATGTCCTTCTACATCAAATAGAAATGATATAGACAGTGGATCCAATGAAGAACTTGAAGATGATCTATCTGAAAAAGCTCCATCCAGATATGTTCAAAAGAATCATCCTGAATCTCAAATTTTGGGAGACAAGGAATCAGGTGTACGAACAAGGAGAACTCTTATGGGATCTTCTAGTCATCTGGCACTTCTATCCACAATTGAACCACACAATGTCAATCAAGCTAGAAAAGATGAATGTTGGAAGCAAGCCATGAATGAAGAGCTTGATCAAATTGAAAAAAATGACACTTGGGAATTGGTACCAAGACCACATGATAAAAATGTCATTGGAACTAAATGGATTTTCAAGAACAAGTTAAATGAGAATGGGGGTGTTGTAAGAAACAAAGCTAGACTGGTTTGCAAAGGGTATACTATTATATAACAAAGAAGGTATGTTTACCAACAACTTTACCACTTTCAATGTACGTCTTATTACACTGTATATGTTGAATCAGATTTATCATTGAATCGTATCTTTTTAAAGATGAAAAATGATATATAAATTGTTGAAGAATTCTTTGAAGACAACAATATATTTGGTTTACAAAAATATATGAATATGAAAACAAACCAAACATTGATATCGTCTTGACAAATATCTTCATCAACGAGGATTTTCAAAGGGATCTGCTGATAGCAACTTATACACAAAAGTTGAAAATGATAAACTATTGATTGTGGTTGTATATGTTGATGATATCATTTTTGGGAGTAACGAAGAATCTATGAGTCAAAAATTTGCTTCTGTCATGCAGCAATAATTTGAAATGTCCTTACTTGGGGAACTAACATTCTTTCTTGGCTTGCAAGTGCATCAAACTGTAGATGGTATATTCCTATCACAAGGAAAATATCTTAAGCAAATTTTGAAGAAGTATGGCATGGAAGAATGCAAACCTGTAAGTACACCAATGATAACCGGATGTAATCTTAGTTCTCATGATGATTCTCCCTCGGTGAATCAACCAGAATACAAATCAATGATAGGAAGTCTACTTTATCTCACTGGGACTAGGCCAGACATTATGCATGCAGTTGGGATTGTTGGACGATTCCAAGCTAATCCAAAAGAGTCTCACCTTCAGTACATCCAAAGAATATTCAAATATCTATGAGGAACTCAAGACTTTAAATTATGGTATCCAAAGAATGATGATGTACTCTTCATGCTAGCGATGCGAGATTGGGCTAGAAGTGTTGATGATCGGAAAAGCACTAGTGGTGGTGCATTCTATAGGACCCGGTTGAAGTATCTTCGTTCAGCAAAACAAATTCTATTGCCTTATCTCTGACAGAGAAGCGAGAATATGTGGTAACCGCATCGTACACTCAACTCCTTTGGATGATGCAAACCTTACAAGATTTTCAAATCAAATGTACACCTCCTGTCCCCATTAAGTGTGATATCACAAATTGTCGGTATCTCAAAGAATCCTATTATGCATTCGAAGACCAAGAACATTCCCATCAAGTATCACTTCTTACGTGAACAAGTGCTTGAACAAAAGGTGAAGTTGGAGTATGTTCCTTCCAAGGAACAAGTTGCTGATATCTTTACCAAACCTCTGCCCAGGGAAGAATTCGAATATCTAAGACAGAAACTGGGAGTAGTCTCTGCCAGTCAAAAGAACAAATCTGCTTAAATTCAGAATATTAAATTGAATACGCGGTTTTGATGAAACACAATCGCGTATATACGCGAGTATATTAACATACATCTGCATATGGATATTTGCTGACAATTTTGGTTGAGGGTCAGCATTTTTTAGTACTGTTTGGTTATTCTGGTTATATGTATTGCTGACAGAGCATCTGATATGAAGAAGACAGGTATAGGAAGGACAAATTCAGGGGGAGATGAAGGAATGTGAAAATTTCTATGCTTCACTTTACATACGTGGGTTAGACGAACAAAAGTCGCGTATACAAGCGAGTTACAGTAGACACAGTCGCGTATGCATTAATGATAAGAGAATTGGGAGGACAACTGAAGATCAGGAGCAGAGGTTCAGGGGGGCATCAGTCTAACTGCTAATGATTGTACTGTTAGCATTTTTCTGGTTATACTCTTTCTAATGAAATGGTACATGGTTTCTTATGTTGAAGATTATGGATGAGTCCTGTTTGCTTTTTTTTCGTTGCTGAGATGAAAGTCTCATTATTCAGAGATAAGGACAGGTCATGCAGATATTGTTGTCGATGACTTGCTGTTGAAGGTGTTCAGGATGCACAAGCTAAGGAGGAGCCTTGGTCATATGGAAAGGATGTTTGGATGCACATTTTTAGGGGGAGCCCTAGCCTTGCTGAGTATAATGCATTGTTGGCATTATGATGGTTCTGATATATGATCTCTCTTGAGGTCTTTCTGGTATTGGTCTTGACAAGTCATATTTGTAATTTGATGAAAAGGTCATGTTGAGACCTATGGTGTAAAATTGTAATATTTAGTCATGTAAGGACGTGTTATTTTTGTAAACCCACTTTGTTGGGTAGTTGAGTCAAAATATGTAAACCCACTTGGTTGGGTACTTGAGTCTCCTATGTAAATCCACTTGGTTGGATCTTTGATGTAAGTATGAGTCTTTGGTGATAGGAAGGTCATAGAGTCATGTGCTTCATTGAAAAATATGATTGGAGATTCAGCATGAGCTCAAGGGGAGCTTGGTCACTTCAGTATACATCATATCTGCAGAACGCTTCTTCTACATGAGGAGAAAAACCTTGTGCTGGTTTTGATCTGCCCTTTGCCCTTGATGTCAAAGGGGGAGAGTGATATGGTGTTTGAATAAAGGAAAAGAATGGTGTCAAAGAATGAGGAGAGTGACATGGTGTCATTGTGTCTTATTGTATCTATCTGTTGTAGTGATCAAACACCATCGTAGTTGCCATCAAGTGCAAAGGGGGATATTTTTGGCAATATGATGCAGAGTGTTGTCCTTGATGGCAACCCACTTGATAGAGTGTTGTCCTTAAATGGCAACCCACTTGATGAAGATGATGGAAACTTACTTGATGAAATTGTTAAATGATGTAAATATGATGTATCTACAGAGAGTACAGAAGGTAATGAAGAAAGGAATTCAATATGTGCTAGATCTATGAAAAGAGTATGTCTCAAGGAATACTCAGTTTTGTCTAGGAGAAGTCGCGTATGCACGCGGGTAATAACGTTCCAAGTCGCGTATGGGCAAAAGAGCTCATAAAGTGCAAAACCAGGGGTAACCACCATGGTATCGACCCATTGTATTGGGTAATGATTCATCTAAATGACCCTGTCCAGGAATACCATCGGAAGTAATGTGGTTTTGGCTCATGGTATTGAAAAAGGGTAAACCTATATAAAGAGAAGAAATTCATTGTCTGAAATCATGAGCGTGGGGCAAGATGTCTAGCTTGAATGAATACTTCTCTACGAAGTATATCTGAATGGAAAGGATTCTGATTAATCGTCTGAATGCATGAAGCACCTATGAAGAAAATGATGAAGGAAATCTAGATCCCAAAATGTATTTGTATTTATATACGTTTATGGAATGATTAGATGCGAGAGGAGGCGAACATACGCTCGACGTAAAGGTAAAATACGTAGTGATGTCACATTCTGAAGAATTAACGATATGACCTAAATGTCCCGAACCATACGGCAGTTTTCCGCGAAGAAGCACGTATATACGTGGCTGCAACACCAGTCTGAAAACGCGTATCACCTTGAAATTTTAGCTATGTAATATGTACAAAAGTATACGCGGGTTCATATGGTAGAAGGCGCGTATATACACACAGTGAAAGGAAAGCGCGTATGAAAACTAGGGTTTGCTGAAGCATGGGGTATGAAATGTCTGATCTGTTATGTTGTGTTACTGCTATCTGTATTCTACAATTCTGAGTTGTCTGTATCAGTTTGGTTGTATGATTGAGCTTAAATGTGTGGAGTGGGTCCAGTCTGAAAATATGATGAAACGTGGCCTGCAAGTTGTGTTCTAAAGGAAGCTTTGGATCCAGTGTGAAAATTGATGAACGTGGTCCATAGAGGTGCTGAGGGTTGTAGCCTTCAGATAGGGGGTTGTAGCTCCCTTCCAGGTGAGGCTGGTAAACGAGATCAGGGGGTCGTAGCTCCCTTCCAGGAGAGGCTGGTAAACGAAGGAACGGGAGTCGTAGCTCCCTTCCGGGAAGGCTGATAAACGAGCACGGGCAAGAGTCCCTTTGTCTTGGTAGGAGTCTGCGCCAGCACATATGTTGTAAGATGTTTTCTCTATAATAAAATATTGAAGGCTGAGCAATTGCAGCGGTGGTTTTCTCCCAACTTGGGTTTCCACCTAAAATCTTGGTGTTCATGTGTGATGCTTATGTGTGATGGTTTATTCTGTTCTTACTGCACATATTTATTGTTTATTGAACATCTAATGAATGGTTGATGAAATGATATAAGTGAAGAATTAATGGCATCTCTGTGTATACGCGAGTTTTATGAAGGATATCCGCATGTATACGCTAGTTTGGTTCAGCAAAGTAGCGTATGGGTTTTAGAGAGTGAAAAAGTAAAAAGTTTGATAAAGTCCTAAATACTGATTCACCCCCCCCTCTCAGTATTTTTCCCAACATCATACCGTCAGCGACATGAGACCCTGAAGGAGCAGCAGCTATTTGACCTTGTTTGGGAAGGTCTGGGATTTTTTCATGTAATGTACCCGACTGCGTATAAACGAGGTCAAGGTACTGAGCTTGAGAAATTACTAGCTCTTCAGTAACGACACAAGCCTTAGCTACATCTTCAGTTATCTTGGGTAACATTGATTTAACAAACCATTCTGCCAAAATTTGATCCGGAATATAAACTTTCACCAAACGTCTCCTACGTCTCCATTCATGAATATGATCAGAAATGTACATAGACGTGGATTGTTAAATCTGACTGGAAACTGAAAATGAGTCAAGAAGGTAGTTTCTAACTGACTGAAGTTATGAAACGAGCCTCGTGGTAACTCAATGTACCATTTGGCTGCAAGACCAATAAGATTTCTTTGGAAAAGACGTAAGCGAATTGAATCATCAATGATTGAATTAGACGCACACCAAAGGTGATAAGTCATGACGTGATTTGATGGATCCTCTCCTGACTTACCTTCAAATTTCGATATATCACTGGGAAACTTATGCAGCATTGGCGACCAGTACTGATAATAGAAAATCGGATCATTAGTAAGGCGCGTCAAATCAGGTAAATCCAAAGTTGCGATAAATGGTAACTGACAGTTAGGGTCACGAAAACCTTGAGTAGCCAAAGCAGTTCCAGGAGGTGGATACCTAGGATAACTGGGAATCAGATTAGCATTAGGAATTGTATAACCTCATGGAAAACAAGGATTAATCGTACCGAACTGGGGTTGTTGAGGCTGTTGATAAGTATAGCCAGGGTACGGTTGATACTGATAGTTTGGATTTTGTGTATAGGGACCGAATTGCGGCTGTCCCTGGTACGGTTGATACGTGAATTGCGGTTGACTTGTGACAACTGTACTTGTACCGGCTTGTCCCGTAGGCATCTGAACCAAAGTCTGAACTAAAGATTCTGACTGGGGTATAGAGACTTGAGGGATTTGCACGGATGCAGGGATAGACGAACTCAGGGTTACAGATACTCCAGAAGTAGGTGTTACAGGTTGAACAGACGTAGCAGCTGTTGCAGTAGTTTGAGGCGGAGTCTTAGGCGAACTAGGACCAGCCTGCTGAACAAGACCAGGTGCAGGAGTTTGAATAGTAGGTTGGACAGGTTGCTGAATTGGACCAGAAATTAAAGGCTGTCTAGGTTGATAAGGCAATTGCACATTAGGCTGCATAGGCTGTTGATATTGGGATGGATCCCACACCATATTCATTCCGGGGTATTGCCCTGCAGAAGGCTGAACGTAAGGACCATAACCTGGTTGAACGTAGGTCTGATAAGTAAGTGGTACATTTCCGGCTCCTTGAATGGATGGCTGACCAGAAGGCTGTTGGAAACTTTGAATTGGGTACTGACCTTGAGGTTGATAACCCTGAGGCGCGTACTAAATCTGGGGTTGATAAGGACCCTGAGGAGCATATTGAGTTTGGGGTTGACCTTGGGGCATATACTGTCCTGAAGGTTGATACCCTTGAGGTGTGTACTGCCCTTGGGGTTGTCCCCCAAAATAATATGATTCCATAGTTTTTCTTGGGAAAAAGTTACCTTGAGGTTGCCCTCCAGGCGGTAACTGACTTCCTGAAGGTTGGCCCCCAGGCGGTAACTGACTACCTGAAGGTTTCCCCCCAGGCGGTAACTGGCTACCTGAAGGTTGCCCCCCAGGCGGTAACTGACTACCTGAAGGTTGCCCCCCAGGTGGTAACGGATTTCCCTGTGTTGCCCCCCCAGGCAGTAACTAACTGCCTTGAGGTTGAGGATTCGGAACATTACCAAACATCATATAGATTTGCGCTGCGTTCAACGTTTCAGTTTTAACACCACTATTACCAGATGAAAACACTTGTTCGATTGGTTGAGGAGCTGCTCCAGAGAAAGTACCAGACAGAGCCTGATATCCCGAAGGAACATAAGGACCACCGTGTAAAAATGATTCTGGTGTCTGGGAAAACATGGCTGACTCTCCAGCCATAATAGATGGCGGATAGTAACCTCTGGTTGTAGGATGAAATGGAACTCGAGGTGGAGAAAAAGCAAGACTTGGATTCTCTAAAAAGTTTGTTAAGGATAAATACCAAGCACTAGTTCGAATAGGGCTGTAGAAAATAGATTCACGCTCCCTAAGATTTAAAGATTGAGGGGAGTTGGGAAGAGATATATCTTCGTCTGGATTAGTAAGTTCTTCAATGGAAATAAGACCAGCTGGAAGATCGTCAGTGACAATATTTCTTACCCTAGGTGAATCAAGATCACTAGAAGTTGGTGAAATAAATCATGAGGATGTTTCTAAAACACAACGTTCAGTTTCAGGTTCAGATATTTCAGGTTCGTCAGCCAGTTCACTGGAAGCAGGAATACTACCAGTAACTTCAGAAACTGAAACCAGTTCTTGAATGTATTATGTTGTAGGTATTTGATGATCAGGATGGACAACTATAAAGGAACTTCCAACTTCTATTGATCTAATCCTACCACTACTGGATGATACCAGAGCATGAAGCCCTTCAAGCTGACTTGGCGAATATTCAGGGGGTTTCCCTTGTAGTCTGCGGGATTGTCTTGGCAATTTCGCCACGATTAAAGATTAACTAATCACACGCAAACAAAGAAAATTTCAATGAAAACACCTACAGTCTCTAAAGAAACAAACAGCTGAATCACACGCTTACAAATCTAAGAGTTCAAACCACACACAAACAGTAACTTTCCGTACTAAAAACACTAGTTGGTGATGAAATCCAACTTAGTAGAAATTTAACACAGAAAGGGCGGTTGGAACAGTTACCCCGAAAACCTGCTTAATGAAACAGACTGGCACAAGTTTCCTCACAAAACCATCTCGTGTGAAGAGAACCCCCCAGAGAGTCCAAGTGAGTATAGTCGACGTCTGCTCCAGGTACAGTGAGATATTTCCTTCACCGTCACCTTAGGAAATAATCTTAAGATAATGGACATTAAGGTTACCAACAGTAACAAATATAACTGGGGGAACAGTCTACGATCCGATTTCACGCGCAAGGGCAAAGTAGCAAGCTCAATCCCCTTGAAGGCTCCTCGACATGGTTAATCCAAGGTTTACCGACAAGTTACCCTAGGCTCCTCGACAATGGTTAATCCTAGGCTTACCGTTTGTAATACGGGAAAAATATTTTATCTTCCCCAATGAAACAGAATTGATTGTTTCAAAGGTTCGGACATGACCTCGTGATTGACTTATTTAAGAGAAGCTTCCGAGATTATACAAATTACAATTGGATTTATATCCTACCGCAAGATTTGTCTACTTGTTTGTTTTTACTACCTTGGAGAGTTAATTACTCCCTACTCCAAGATACTAGCCTAAGCTATGTTGGTGATAAGAGCCCTAGAAAATAAAAAGATTGCTAGATGAATTTTAATTAAGCGTTACTTTTAAGAGCTATTTCTTAGGTTAATGGGTGCGGAAATGAAACTCTGATGGTGTGAAGACACGATTTCCAAAAGACACTAAAAATGCACCTAAAAATGATGATCAAATTGTTTTCTTTCAATGAAATTCTAATTAAGGAAAAGTTAGAGAATGCAATTCTTTTAATAAACAATTCCTTCTTTAAACCTAAAGAACAATTGAAAGAAACTATTTTTTTTATTTTCCAAAAAATTATCAAAGCTCACAATAAAAATCCTTTCACTTTCCAAAAACTCGAAGCTACAAAACAATTTTCCTTCAAAAGAAAGCTAGAAATTTTAAAAGCACTCAAAACTACAAACTAATTTTGAGATCTACAAAGTTTAATAGCACTCAAAACTACAAACTTTAATAACTCTAATGAATAAAAGCTTTAAGATTTTTTTGAAGAATGTTTTAACTTAGTTGTTCAGCAAACTAAGGATCTATTTGTCCAGAATAACCAACAGATCAACAACACTCAATTATGTTTTATTAAAAAATGAAATTCAAAAACCAATAACAAAGTTTCTTTTCGAAGATTTGCAAAGAAACATGTAACTCTATTTCTCAATCAAGAATGATTTCACAATTAGGTCAGATTCAGCAAAAGACCAAAAAGACCAAGGTAATCTGAGGTACTTCAAAGTGTCAAATGCTTCAAATCGCTATAAAGACCAAGTGAAAAGCAATCCAAAACGCAAAACTTCTAGAAAATCATCAAAACACCAATACTGCTAAGATTTATTAACAAAAAGATTTTGACAGAAAAAATCATCAATCTGGGCAGAAAACAAAATTGACAATCAAAATCAAGATAAACTAAAGAAATAAATCTGAAGTTTTTCAAAACTTTGACAGGGTCCGCAGGCTCCAAGATATCACAGGTGAGGTCCCGCACTGTTTACACAGGAAAAGTGTGAAACTGCCCGCACTGTGAAAACAAGGCAAAGTGCGGTCCCAGGAAAAACTAGAGAAAAACTTAAAGGATTTCAAAATTTTCAAAAACAGAGAAAACCTAAGCTACCCAGGCGGATGTCAATCAATCAAAAACCAAGAAAAACGTTTCCTCAAATCAAAATAAAAGAGAACCAAAAACAACAAGTTCTTTCCCCAGCAGAGTCGCCAATTTGTTGTATGGATTAATCCGTCTTGCGGACAAGACCAATCTCCCTAGTACTAAAAGTATCTAGCAACAAACAGCCAAATAGACTAATATTTCTCTAAGCATATACGATCTATGAAAAGCTCTATAGAGGTGTTAAGGACTTACCGTCTGTCCAGTGCTTGTTTGAAGTCGTCTTTGTCCCTCGCGCGCTTGAAGGAGTTTTCCTCGTAAACCTACAGTCACAAACAAGCAAAATATTACATAGCACCTATAGAGAAATCATCATAAACCATGCTTATCATAGTGATCAAGGAATCTATGAAATAAACCATTGATTGAAAGCTTATTGAGAAAAACGAGTATATTTGTATTAATTTCAAAAGTAGAAAATCCTTACAACCTGAGCCTTGATGTTGCACAGGACTTTCCGAGGTCCGAAGCAGGAGTCTCCTTTACTTTGACAAGTTCTGCACTCCTCCAACCAAGACAAGTAGAGGTATGTAATCTTTCCTCAAAAAGTCTTAGTTAACTGAGTCTAAATCTCAACAGCACTTAACCTCAAAATATTCTTAAGCTTCCACCCCCTTTGAGGCTACCCAATGCCTCTTTTTATAGTGGAAAAGAGGAGGTTTTCTATTCCAAGTATGAAGGGATAGAATCCTCCTTCAAAGGGATAAGCTCCTCACATCAAGGGGTTAGCTCCAAAAGGTAAGGGATTCATGCACCTCACAAGAGCGGTTCTGCCACCGCAAAATCCATTCTAGAAGCTTCCAGAATTCACTTTTATTGAGCTTTTTGGGATTTACTTGTGCCTTTTTAATCTTACAGGGGTCCGCACCTATAACAAAGATAAAGTGCGTTCAGGAACGCAGGAAATCTGAACATTGGGTGCGGGACCGCAGGCAAGATAGCCAGAAAGTGTGACACCAAAGTTTAGGAGACTTTTAGGAACTTTTTCTGATTTTCAAGGCTTGACATGAGGAACTAATATGTTTATACTTGCAAAGGGAGATGTATGAGTGATAATGAGCTCATACAGTTAGCAGAATGTCAAGGTGACAATTTTCAGTGTAACACCGAGTCCCCATACTGACTCTGATTCTGGTTCATCAGGCCCTCCCTCTAATTCTGAACCTGGTTCCCCTTGATCTCGTTTTTTCACCATGTCAGGCACTAATGCAGGTGTTGGTCCTAATGCTGGTGGTAGCCCCAACCCTAATTTTGGAGATGCTACTAGTGGAACCTCTACCGGAACTATTCAGTCTACTCCTTTGCTACCTTTTATGGTAGGATTAAGCCTTCCCGATTTTAGCCAGTTAATTAATGACCCTATACACCATGAGCCAGGTTGGCATGTTATGCCAACTAAGATTCCTTCTGATATTCGTAAATTTGAAGGAAATGCTAGAGAGGACCCTACTAATCACGTCCACTCCTTTCACATGTGGTGTTCTTCCAATTCTATCATTGATGACTCTCTCTGTCTTCGATTATTCCAATTCACGCTCACTGGAGACGCTGCAAAGTGGTATGTAGACCAAGCCTCTGCATCTCATTCCACTTTTGTGAATCTTGCTAAAGTGTTCCTATCCTACTTCTAGCTGCCTCTCCGATATGATACCAATACTGATTTGTTGACCGCATTCCGTCAAACTTCTGCCACCCACCTTTCTGACCATGTTCAAGAATGGTGAAGGAGGAGCTTATGTCGAGCTCCTATTCGATGACTATGTCTATATGGATTGGTTTCTCTCGACGCTTTTTCCTTCTATTGGTAAAGATGTCGCATCTCACTTTCCTCAGAAAGAGGAAGAATCTCTCCAGATTGCCTTGAAATATGACTTGATCTATGCCCAATCTGGTTATGTTATATCATTTTATTAGATCTTCCTAGACCTAGTGGTGCCAACGCACTGAGGGCATCTCATACCACCGACGATATTGTTGGATCTCTTTCACATCCTCCCATAGGTTATGTTTTCCCTCAGGGAGGGGTGATATACTCTAACACTTATCGCCCTCCCAGCAACATGTATCCAGGACAGAGCACAATTTCCCCATTGCATCAACCGATGTCAAGGCCTGTCATGGCTCAACCTGTTTACCCCAATGTTTCTCAACCTCCTTTCTATCCATATAAACAGCCCAGTGCTCTAGCCCCTTCGACATTAGCACCCCAGCCTCCTATGCCTTCTCAATCTCCGCCGCAACAACCACCTCCTCATCCAAAGCAGGTTTATGTGCAGCAGAGTGCAATTGATCCTCCTATTTCCAAGAAAAAGAGGAAAGGCAACCAAAATCAACCCGCGCAAGGTAATCAAGGGCACCAACCTAACCAAACAAACCTTAACAACTAGAAACAGAGAAATCAGCCCAAGTAGGACATGCCTCTTCATTTGAACAAGCCGTGTTCTTGTTGTGGTGTGCATGGCCATTATACTCATGCTTTTCCCCTTTTACCCAAAATGCGCTAGATGTGGGAAGCACAAACAGAATCTAGAGGACAACAAGCCATGTTTTCGGCTCATCCAAATATTGCACCTGTCCAACCTGATGTTTTACTGATCTGTTCCCTCAACAAGGATATGTGGCTACCCAACACCCTCAAGGCCAGGCCACCCCTCAACCCTCACAGTTTGGTACCTATGATTATCAGATTATCATGATGAATTCTAATGTGGTTAATACCATGGATGTCAACCTCCAAACTGTCGCACCAATATGGCATGCCTCCTACATCGTTTGCAACCGAGCCTCAAACCACCATTTCCACAGAGTCCAGTTTGACACAAAATATCCCTTTACAGATCCCTCATCCATGGGTAGAGGTCACTCCCAAGATCCCCAAAGGGCCATTACACCGAACTGTTGCTTCCTCCAAATCTTCCCATAACTAAAACATAATATATGACTTGGCACAATCTCCTGCTGCCATGTCAACGCTAGAATTCCTCCAGTTGTGCCCTTCACAATGTAAAGCTCTATTATCTACTCTGGGCATTGTGGATCCTTTAGATGATCATTTTATCATCTTCGATGTTGAAAAATCAGAACATCCCCCCTTACCTTCCTCTGTCACCTTCCAAATACCAGTCAAGATTTGGAATGCCCATGTTTCGCGTTGTATCATTGACGAGGGTGCATCCACCTATGTGATGTTAGCCTCTGTTTGGAAGAAACTTAGATCACCTAAGTCAGTCCCATCCACCATCACTTAACGTGCTTGGGATGATCACTCTTCTCAGCCCCTTGGCATGTACCGCAATTTTCCTGTTACTCTTGCAAGAAATATTGTTTGCATTGACATTGAAGTCATTGATGCCCCCTTGTATTACAACATCCTGTTGGGTCGTAGCTATACCTATGCAATGTTTGTTGTCACATCTGTGGTTCACCGTAAGATGTGGTTTCCTCACAATGGAAAGATCATTACCATTGATTAGTTGACATATTTCGAACCAAAGTCTCAGCTCTCTCCCGAGTCTATCATCTCTTCGGTGGCTGATAAACAATCAGTCACACCTCTCACCAGTGTGTCACCTAGAGTCTATAAAGATTCCACCTTACTTGGTGCTTTCCTTCGTCCCCCCCTCTTGTTGTAGATCCCAGCTCATCGAATGTTTGCATGATGCAATCATCTTTGTAATGTTCCGAAATGGAAATCAACAACTTTTACACCACTGAAGAACTCCTTTGTCGAAAATATGAACAAGGCTATTTTAGAGATGGACTGAGAGGGTATTTACCAGATATATCACCTCTAAAGAGTGGATGAGAACCGGAGGCTATCTAGCCCTTTCTCAGGCTCTACCTATAACTATGTAAATACTTCTTCCTCAGAAGTTATTACTAAAAAGGATGAGCTACAACAATACAAAAACATGAGCTAGAAAATAGCAGTGAATGCATAAACTTCAGAAATGCAATAAAACCTCATAGCCTTCTCATTGATAATATGGTAGTAGAAATGTGCATAAGATCTTGAGGAAATGATCACTCAAGCTGAAGCAAATCCTTCACTAAAGACACAAGTACAATGAACATGAAATACACTGCTACATATATTATGCCCAACTATGACTGCGCAGTCTATGAAGGAGGACTACTACAAAATAATGATACAATGAATTTATGGCAATATGAAGCTCAAATAAAGAAGGGGGAGATGAATCTCAACCCCTAGAAACTACAATAAACAATCCCTAAAGGGATTGGCTACAATACATACAAAATGGAAAATCTACAGAAATGCCGGAGTTGCCGAAGTAGCTACAACTCTAAAATGGGAACATGAAGGAGATGGCTGAATAATGCTGCATAAAATGTATATACCTCCTCCGATGGAAATCTAGAGTGAAAGGCTGATCCTTTCACCAAATATTTCACCCTCCAAAATTCCAGTGCAACCCCTCACTGCAATTGCACTCAAGAACTATGCAGTAAAGGAGAGGAACTGCGCTGTAGGTGATGGGAAGAGATTGGCCTCCTGCCAAGATATGAGAAATGGAGCTGATATCTCCCCTATTGATCTCCCGGATGCATAAAATCTTCCTCCTCTGAAATCTGAGCTCCGGAATGATGATGTGAGAACCTCCACTGCAACCCCAGCAACACAATGGCTCTTGCTGCAAGAATCACTTCACTGAAAGGAACAGCTTTGGCCTTGAGCCAAGATATGGAGAAGATGAAGATCAAATCCTTCAAGAGCTTCTCAAGAAGGGAGGGAATCCTGAACAGGAAATCCCTTGTGCTAAACAACACAGCTATCACAGTTGTGTAACTGTAGAAAGCAAAGCGATTCAAAATATCCAAGCTAACTCAAAATGGTTTATTTCCCCTCCTTTTATGAAAATGAAGGCTCCTTAGACATGGAACCCACACATTAGGGTTTCCTCCTCCTTATGAAATTTCGTAGGCTTCCCAAGCAAGCCACACCTCCATCTATTGCACAGTTTGACTTGGTCAACATGACCTAGCCCTCTTTGAAATTAACCCTTTTCACACATTGGGTGTGCAAACAAGCTCCAATGATGCTCCTATTTCATAATGTGAGGGATTTTATTGATGTTTTTCATAACCATGGGCCTCCTTGCCCGTTTATTTAGCTGCAATATGATAAAAGAAAAATTTTAATGTTCCATTTAGCCATGTGCTAAAATGGGAACACTACAGTCCTCCCCTCCCAAATGTTGCTTGTCCTCAAGAAACTGCAAGGATAGAACTGAAGAATCTCCACCCAAGGCATGGATTCTAAAATATGTTGAGGAACATATTCCTCATGTAGATCCTCCATCCCCCAAGCAATCACCCATACAAAATGAGTTACCCTCCAACATGGCAACTCCTGACAATCATCTTCCACCTTTGGCTCCCGCAATGTAGGTGGGCTGAAAATCTGATCTTGGTAGACAAAATAGCCTACCCCATGCTTTCTTCCTCTCCACTTAGGATAAGTGTAGAGTATATGTTGATATTGGGCTGCAACAATGTTTCCCTCAAGTGGAAAAATGAAGACTAGACCTCCAATGATCTCTTCTCCAGCATTATAAAACATGTTGTCCCAAATCATCTCATATGTGATGAGTTGGTAGTCACCACCATATGGCATCCAATCAATCATATGGATCACCTCAAATGGAAACAAGTGTGTTGCTGTAGTGGCCACATGTCCTCTCATGCTCCCATTAGAACATGCAATGCAAATAATGTGGAAGATTTCTCCCCCAAGGGAAACATCCAACCAATGTGCCATTCCCCCCATCATGCTCTCAACAAACACAAAGACATCAACATTATAATGAACCATAATGAAAACCATGCTTGCTGTCATATGTAGCAAGGGAGAAATACAATGGTCCCTCAACTGTAACCAATGCAGTTTGACCCTCAACTGCATAAGAGTATGACAAAAGGTGGGGCCTCTCAACCACTTGCTTGATGTCCGACTCTCCTCAAATGTATGGAGGAAGTGAATGATATATGGTGCAAGGTGAGTAGGTCCTCCAAAATACATTTCCTCCCCAAGTCCTCCTAGGGAGTGGTCACCATTAGTGCTCATGGCCTCAAGTAGACCATGGGGTGCAGAAAGAAGAATGCCCCTCCTTGGAGCAACATCCTATACATATATGGTTAAGGGATGAATATATAAATCAGCATGAAAATAAATAATTCCCTTACCATAAGTTCTGCTCATGCAAATGGAGTGGCTCAAAATGAGTCTCCCCTCATCCTCAAAGAGAAAAGAGGTGGTTGTGCTGACTCCTCCATCTGCACATGATATATGCATCTCCTCATATGCTGATCTGTCAATATCATGCAAGCAAGATGATCCTGGGAATACTCCACCAAAAATCCAGAGCTCCCACATGGATCCATCCTCCATAGTGACAGTGCTAATGATTCCTCATGAAGGGCATTTGTCATATGGTCATCTCCTCCTTTGACATTTCTCATGCCAAAGATGCAAATTGGAAGGCTGCTACCCTTCCCCTACTGCTTCTGCCACAACACAGAATCTGAAATGAGAGTGGGTGGAAATGATATTGAGGGAATGGCCCCCTCCTCCTTGAGTCTACCCAAGACTCTCAGCGCTGTGAAGTTGTCTCCCAAGGTCTCCACTCCTCTGAAAACAATGAGTGGTGCCACAACATGTGAAGCATCTCCCATCAGCTGGTGATCTAGTGGTCTCCCTAGTAGAATGTCTCCATGCAGTGAGACATCATCCTCAAGGGGTGACTGCATAGATAGATGAACAAGTCTGTCCATGCTTGCACTGCGCAATCCAATCACCCTCTTAGGTGCATCATCATCCAACAATGAGTAGGGATGTGTAATCCTCATCTCAAGATGTTGGGTCTTCTCCCTACTTCCTCCTTGTGTCTCAATGGTGATACACCTCCTCAACAGTGGCACATGTGTGCCTTGATCTCCATGCATGAGATCCTGGGGACTTCCTTGCAAGGATGCAAGAGTCCTTCTCCTTAGAGCAAGAGCCCCTCCTTCCTCTGCATGAGGCACTAGATAGTCTCTGGATAGCACTGCGTTGTTGCCCTTAGCTCCCTCAACATAAATGGGCAACCCTCCAACAATGTTGCTGCAAATATAGAATCTCTCCCAAGGTGGAAGCAGTTCCTGATCACCAAAGCCAAGGAGTATCCCATTTGCACCATGATAGTGCCATCCCCTACTCCTGCAACATTGTACATCATGTGGGAGCACATATGCCTTTGCTCTCTCCAACACCACCCAAGAAAAAAAATCCTTTGCTGGCTCCTCTTTCTCTTAGAAAGAGAGCATGCCAACTGATGGCCAAACTCCTTCAAGAGTAACCAGCGCAACCAAGCCTCTTGCTGCTCGGTATCATAAATCTGCAAGTGGATCACTAGCCCCTTGCTCCTCCTCCACCACATCCACTCAGCCATGTATGGATTTCTCCTTCCTTTCTTCATCCTGGTACTCCTCCTTTAAGGGCTACCCTCATCCCAAATCAAACCTCTGCATTTCATGGGATTTTGAAATACAGATTTCCTAAGGATCAATTTGACCCTATGAGGATCCAAATAGTTGGTAGGAAAAAACCTCCCATCATGATATGTGTGGCACAAGGAATGTCCACCACAGTCATGAGAGAAGATATCCATCCGAAGATGTCCCCCATCTCCTATTTGTTTTTATGAGAAGGAAAAACCCTCCTCCAACTGTTGAAGAACCTTGCACTCCAAAAAGTGTGGGAGTGCACCTCCATTGAAATATCTCTGTGAGATCTCCTTTGCATCACTGCTCTTGTACAACGTAGTATTATTCTGCTTCTCTAAGTCACCTGCATGAAATGATGTAGAACCATCCAAGGTGTTTGCTGAAATGACAAGAAATGGATCTCCAATCATACCTTGGTGAAACTTGGAAGCTCCTTGCAAGGCTGCAAGTGTTGCTTCCACATGAGTATTGGCCTCCCAAACTGTTGAAGATGAAGGCTGCTCCTCCATGGTCTCAACAGTGCTGGTACATGCCTCATCAAATGGTGGTGAGGGCTCCTCCCTCTTTTTGCCAAATCTGCTGATCAATATTTGAGAAAACTCAGCAAGAGTAGAAACCCTTGTATGGCTCAGATGCCTGATCCACCAACTCCTTGCTTCACCTTAAAAGTGCAGTGCTGCAACTTCTACTGCCTCTTTTTCTACTATAGAATGTAGTAGGAAAAAGGCCTCTAGCTTCTTTGCCCAAACCTCTCCTGCACATGTGAGTGATCCATCAAATGTGGACAATAGAAATCTATTGCCTCTCATCATCCAGTGGCTGTGGGGTCTTCCTTGTTCTTTCTACTGAATAAACTGTGGAAGAGATAAAGTTTCTTGGGAGACTTTAGGGTTTGCTCAGTATTCAGCTAGATACTCACTTAGAAACTTGAATTCCAAGTGTCTTCCATGCTTTTGCTCCGCTTCTCTGTGAGAATAGGAAGAGCATGGTCCTTCCTCTCCGGACCTCCTCCTTCAATCTTCCTGACCTCCTTGGAGGGGTCTCCTCTAGATCTGAAAATAGATGAGAGAAATCTCATCTTCTTCATCCTTGGGCTCTCTGCTTCTGAAATTCGAACTTCACAGGCTGTGCCAGTTTGATGCTATGATACCACTGTAATGTTCTGAAATGGAAATCAGCAGCTTTTACACCACTGAAGAACTCCTTTGTCTGAAATATGAACGAGGCTATTTCAGAGATGGAATGAGAGGGCATTTACCGGATATATCACCTCTAAAGAGAGGATGAGAACCGGAGGCTATCTGGCCCTTTCTCAAGCTCTACCTATAGCTATGTAAATACTTCTTCCTCAGAAGATCTTGCTCAAAAGGATGAGCTACAACAATACATAAACATGGGCTGGAAAATAGCAGTGAATGCATAAACTTCAGAAATGCAATAAACCCTCATAGCCTTCTCATTGATAATATGGTAGCAGAAATGTGTACAACATCTTGAGGAAATGATCACTCAAGATGAAGAAAATCCTTCACTAAAGACACAAGTACAATGAACATGAAATACACTGCTACATATATTATGCCCAACTATGACTGCGCAGTCTATGAAGGAGGACTGCTAAAAAATAATGATACAATGAATTTATGGCAATATGAAGCTCAAATAAAGAAGGGGGAGATGAATCTCAACCCCTAGAAACTACAATAAACAATCCCTAAAGGGATTGGCTACAATACATACAAAATGGAAAATCTGCAGAAATGCCGGAGTTGTTGGAGCAGTTGAAACTCTAAAATGGGAACATGAAGGAGATGGCTGAATAATGCTACATAAAATGTATATACCTCCTCCAATGGAAATCTAGAGTGAAAGGCTGATCCTTTCACCAAAGATTTCACCCTCCAAAATTCCAGTGCAACCCCTCACTACAATTGCACTCAAGAACTACGCAGTAAAGGAGAGGAACTGTGATGTAGGTGATGGGAAGAGATTGGCCTCCTGCCAAGATATGAGAAATGAAGCTGATATCTCCCCTATTGATCTCCCGGATGCATAAAAGCTTCCTCCTCTAAAATCTGAGCTCCAAAATGATGTTGTGAGAACCTCCACTGCAACCCCAACAACACGATGGCTCTTGCTGCAAGAATCACTACACTGAAAGGAATAGCTTTGGCCTTGAGCCAAGATATGGAGAAGATGAAGATCAAATCCTTCAAGAGCTTCTCAAGAAGGGAGGGAATCCTAAATAGAAAATCCCTTGTGTTAAACAACACAGCTATCACAGTTGTGCAACTGTAGAAAGAAAAGAAATTCGAAATATCCAAGCTGACTCAAAATGGTTTCTTTCCCCTCCTTTTATGCAAATGAAGGCTCCTTAGCCATGGACCCCACACATTAGGGTTTCCTCCTCCTCATGCAATTTTCTAGGCTTCCCAAGCAAGCCACACCTCCATCTATTGCAGAGTTTGACTTGGTCAACATGACCTAGCCCTCTTTGAAATTAACCCTTTTCACACATGGGGTGTGCAAACAAGCTCCAATGATGCTCCTCTTTCATAATGTGAGGGATTTTATTGATGTTTTTCATAACCATGGGCCTCCTTACCCATTTATTTAGATGAAATATGATAAAAGAAAAATTTTAATGTTCCATTTAGCCATGTGCTAAAATGGGAACATTACAATCTCAGACTAGCCATAAGCAGTCCAGTTCAACCACCCAACAAACTATGCCTATGTAACCTGCTGGTGGTCACTCGACGAAGCCTGCATGGCCTTCCTTTCAAGGACCTTCCTCTTATGCCAGTGTCTCTTCCACTCCTTTTCAACCCAGAATGGTTCCCCCTAGCCTTAACCAGTTGTGAGCCATTCTGTCAGGCCATTACCCCTTCGATTAGATACCACTTTTAGCTCCCCCTTTTGGAGTATTTTCGGTGATGTTATTGTAACGTTGAGCCTTCCCAATTTGACCCTGGAGATCCAAGTCTGGTACATTGATCCCCAGCCGAAACCCCTCCTAGTTAGCTCAAACTTTATACTGCTTTAACCCCGGTCTAACCGGTTGCTACGACTCCTACCTTCGCTTTTGTGCCTCAGCCACCTCAATAGGAATCTACTCCTATTGCGAAAGCATCTGATTAGGGGGGAAAATGCATAAAAAAAGAACCTAAGGATAAGGCTACCCAAAAAACTCTTGCTCCCCTTAAGCATCCAAATAAGTCACCTCTATGCGCTTTGTGTTATATTTTTGGGCATGCCACCCAAAATTGTCCTAAACATCCTCTTCTCAAACTCGTGGTCAACGAAACATTTCCTGAATTCGATATCCTGGAGGTCCATCTTGCCTTACCCAATTCATATAAGAAACTCAAATCTTTGTGCACAAATCACCTGTGTGCTTTGTGTGATATTTATGGCCACTATTCTCACCTTTGTCCTTGTCTTGAATATTTTCACAACACCCTTGAAGTCGTCCGCCAAATCGAGGTCGAGCGTAGCTCACCTGTTACTCCTCTACTTGTGTGATTGGCTCAACCTGAACAAGAGAACATTTTCATAACTCCAATTGATGTCGAGATGACAGAATCTTCGGCCATTATCCTCTATCTGTCATCATCCATTAGATCCTTGGGGAAAAACCCCTCTAGGGCATCCCCTTCTGTTTCGATTGAACCTTCTTCAGCGATCACCTTGGGCTCAACATCGGTAGATGTTTCATCCACTAGGTCTTCATCTACCCTTCGTAACAATGTGTATGTGAACCATATTTCTCATGATGATGCGTCAAGTAGCCCTGTTGCGTCATGTGGTCTTTCTTCTACCAATCCCCCCTTCTTTCATTCTAATGAAATCATTATGGAAGAAATGACCACCCCTGAATTTACTTGGGATGAAATGCACCATCATGTCTACTTATTTCCACAGTAGTCCCTTGACCAATATGCTGTGGAGTCTAAAGACTTCACCTTTGATGATGTCGATCATTTTAGAAACCCCATTCTTGCACCCGATGCTTTTGACGAAGAAAACATTGCCTTGGGGGCACATACTGGCTCAGAAGAAATTGAGGCTTACACCAAGCTACTCAAAGAATTCTGTAATGTTTCCACAAGGTCATATTTAGAGATGTCCAGACTTGATCCATCCATTGTCGAACATCATATCGACACATGGCCTGATGCCTACCTTGTCCGTCAAAATTTGAGACCCATTTATCGATGAAAGGCTCTCGAAACCGAGTTTGATAAGCTCAATAAGAATGGTTGTTCCTATCCCTTTCTCAATAAAATAATCACCATTCATGCCTATATGGATTTTCGTGACCTAAAAAATATTGTCCTCAAGACAAATTCCTTACACCATGTATTGACCACATCTTTAACAAGTGTAAGGGGCATAGAAATTTTACCCATAGCATCCCCCATGCATGTTTTATTTATGCCATGCATTCAAGTTTCTTGCATTGTCCATCATCTTCTCCTTTGTTGTCTTGTGATGCCTTTTATATGGATCCTTCATCCAGACCGTACATCGGTTGTGCTGACGATGCAAGTCGCTACTCGCAAAATCTAGCCTCGGCAGCCCCGGCCATTTTTACCCCCATACATTCATTATTCCTTTCCAACGACGTATGTATTGGATCTACCACCAATAATTAGGACGAATATGACGCAGTGATAGGTTTTTTAGTTGATGCCCTTGAACATCGCGTCCTTCACCTTCATGTTCATTTATATTCCCTGCTGCTTTTCAGACAATTGAATTTCAGATATCGTGTGCATAACCAAGTCCTTTTTAGAATATATTTACGAGTGAAGCTCTTAATGCGTGAATTTGAAACCATTACATTCAGTCATGTACCAAGAGCCCTAAATCACTATGTAGATATCATTTCAAACAATATTCTAGATTGGCACTTATCACATGCATTTAACATAAGACAATAACAATAAACAAATGGCGAGCCACATGCTTGTCATATATAAAATATGCATATCCATAATATATGTCGAAAAAATCATAAATGTTTTGGAGGCCTCTACTCTAATACATTTGACATGCCCATAGCATGTTTCCAAAATCAAAATTGGGGGAACCTCATTCCCCTACATGTAATCACTATCTAGAGGTCCTGAGCCAATGGCTCGGCTCCTGCAGCCCGCAGATCCTTCATACCTACTCGGCCATCGCCATGTTCCGCATCACACTCGCCACTCTGATGGTAGACCAACACATGCCTCAATGTAGTGGTCATCAAGATCCTACCAGACATGCTCTGATACTCCTGTCATCAACAAGTCGCATCTATGGTGGAAATCCTCCAATAGTGCCTCTAAATCAGCTCTATCAACTCCTCTAGTTGTGCTAAACTCGGCAGCCCCTGGCGCTGCTGGTCATCCCATATACCCGGCCAGTTTCACCGATGCTATGTCCGCATACAAAAATTAATGAATCAGTACCTCATACATAATTCTAAAACTTTAACATGCACCATAAAACATAGCAACTTGTTACTTACCATCTGATCCCCATGCTCGACCAAGTGGAAGTGGAAAGTACGAGTCCCCATGATGTTCATACCATTGTATGGATAGTCATCTATATACATCGTAATTTGGTCTCAATGTGAAAAGAAATCAAGTTGTAGCACCCGCCTAACTCCCCCACCTCTTCCTATCCTCAGTAGCTTCCCCCAACGCTGCATCCTGGGCTCCCGTGGGCCCCCTTCTGGGATCTGTACATGAGGTCAAAGTGTCGAGATCTTCTCGAAGAATAATGAGTACAACATTGTCCCAAACACACAACCATGGTTCACTTGTCACTTGCATAGCGATAGCTGTCGTTTCAATGACAACAACAACATCTAGGCCCACCCATAGTAGGTCCCACTCAACACACTCTCCTCAAGCATTATCCACCCTTTGGTGATGTGGTGGAAGGCTTGGTTACCCAAGATCCGCAACATTGTTGTGACGAAAACCCGAGAATATAGTCTCTCTAGATCTCCTATCAGTATAGTTGTGCCCTTGAAACAGATACCTGGTCGAAAATTGCGTTCCACAAACTTAGAGATATTCTGCCCCCACAGTAATACTGGTTGAATGTTTCCCACCATCCCCAATGGTGGGAGATCGGTCAAGAAATAAATTTCATGAAATGTCAGCTCAATCTGGTGTCCCTGCACTATAAATACCTCCTGTTCAGGGTCCCAATAGTTGAATATCCTGGCTAACAAGGGCTATCCTACCCTCATCAATGGGTTCTCAACCAACTTGAGCACCCCATACCTTGCCAGTGCACCTCGAATAGCCTGATCCCCCTGAATCTCAAATGGAATTTCCTCAAGGTCTCTCTCTCTCCAGTTGATCTTTAACTCTGCCATATCTACATCAAACTAGCATTTTTTCAGTCATAGGAAGGAAAAATTTCATAACAAACATCAAGACCCGAGTTCCAAGCCAAAAACAACAAAAAATCCAACTTTTGGTAGCTTGCACTTTTTTCAACCCTAAACCGGCAAGGTCACGGTTTTTCCTCTGAAATCTGCTACCCAGGTTGCATTTTAGGCTCCAAAAGGTGCGAGATGACCATGAGGAGGGGTAGAATGTTGTTCCCGGGCTCTAGGCACCTAATCAGAAATTCTAAACTACTGAAATTGAAGAGTGTGGTTAGGCCACATAACTGAAACTGACGAATCTCGATTCCGACGGTCATTTTCTCTGCTATGAACGCCACAATATTTAGGGCCTTCTCCTCCTCTCCACATTCACCATAGCTACACTTGCAAATGAATCAAATTGGAGGTAAATTGCCTTATTAAAAGAGAAACCCTCAGTTTTCTTTCGCCAATTGCGACCAAACCATAGCTTCGTTTGATGAACCGTCAACACGGTTGGAAATCTCTCACCAAGCTCTAAAATGGGTATTTTTTCATTTTTGGTGATTTGATACTTCATCTCGAAGCCTTTTTTCCAAGAAGGGTCACTTCGCCACCTCTCAAAATCAAATTTCTGCACTTACACCACTTGTAGTCAGGGCACCACTTGGCCTTCATACTTATCGACACATGTGTCAATTTTCTTCGTGGATAACCATCTTTTACTCATGCATTTATGGTCCCCACCGGGCCTATTCTGTGTGGCAGCAGCATCAAGTCACCCTTGTTCATAGCATCTGAGTTAGTCATCATCGCATTCATGGAGCTTGTCCCAAGTCCCTTTACCTCCTGTTATAGTGTCTCATCCATTCATGCCTTGTCCCTCTCTCGTGTAGCCCATTTTTGCCTCCAGTGCTACTATCCCCCATCCCTTCAGAAGTCGAGTTAGTTGCTGCCAAGTCATCCATGCTTTTTATGCTCTAACAAGGGAAGTCGTTCGTTTGCTACTCAGTCCCCCCCATTCCATCATCATTCCTGGTGTCAGTCCATAAATCACTCTACTATTATCTCTCATGCCTTAGTTGAGGATCCTCATTGCCTCACCTGTGGTAGACCTCCTACTGTCGACACTAGCACATTAATTCCAGAAGATAGGTCTAGAGGGTGGTGTATCTTGGTTCCAACTTCCACCATTGTTCATTGCCTTGGATCAGGCAAAGGGACTCCTTATTTCCCTTTGACTTGATTGTTTCTCATCCACTCCACTTCAACATGATTGAGATTCATATAATCGATAGTTGGTTTTTATAGCAGATTGATCTAGTGATTCCCGGGTGTGTGTGAGATGTTTCAGACCTCATGAGGGGGTGGCCCTTCAGGTATCTCCCCACATGCCCGGATGACCTCATTTTTACAACTTCAGATGGAACTCCATAGAGTTGATGGGTTCGGCCCCAGTCTCTTACAACGCCTACAACATGCATGTATCACTTAGATGATCCATTCATATTTTCAGATCCCCTTTATGTTTATCAGGGCTTTTGTGATTGTTATTATATCCCACGTACTCATATATTATTGTATTCAGTCCTCGTTTTTTTCCTAGGCATAGTATGTATGTGGGATCCATTATATTTTTTACTGCCTCATTTTATGTCAGCATTGCATGTACCATTTATCATGTACTCTTTAGCTCAGTCCTATTTTACTATGCAAACCATTATTCTTTGTACTTTGTCATCTCGGCAGGCATGGGTATGCCTCCCCTACCTCACTAAGAATAGGTACCCAACCATTAAAGGAGACTTATGGTTGTCAGTCTCGCCCCCTCAGGGTTATCGTCATCTCTCACTTCACTTTGCCTACATATATCTCTCTCAATGACTCCCCTTCGGTGTCTAGTAATTGTGTTCTTACAACATACTTTAGTCATAGGCAATCTGTTACACCAATTCTTGGCCATCTAGCCATGTATAATTAGATGGATCGAAATACACCATGTAAGACCAATTTTACCATAGTAAAATTTCTTTCACTAAGAAATAATTTAATAAACTATAGTTTATTAAGTTATTTCTAGTCTAAACAGGAAACCCCATGAGGAATAATTAAATAAATCCTTATTTGTTTGATTTTCCTCTAGTAATAATTAATTAATTTTTTTTTAAATAATATTCCTGATCATATTTAACCTAATTAATGAGAAATAATTATCTTATTATTCTCTAGGGATAATTAATTAATCCTTATTTAATTAGTATTCCTTCTTAAATTTGACTAAATATTCTATTAATAATTAAATAAATCATTATTTGTTTAATTATTCCTTAACCCCATTCTTGAAATGATAAATAAATCATTTATTTGTTTATTATTTCTAAATAAAGTGATTTAACCAATTTAAATTCATTTTCCCTCCAATAAAATATAATAAAATATTCCAAGCAGTTAGATCTAGATCTTGGTTAATAATATTTTATTATGCACCATTATCAAGGATAACTCGATATTTTATTATAAATAGGAGGGTTTTCCATTCACTTCTTACATTTGATCCTTTTAACATGGTCGAACTTTGATCCTCTTATCATTGTCTATCTTTGATTATTTTTATTTTATTTTTGCTTATTGAACTCCCTTTGAGTTCTACACATCTTGGGTTTTCTACACCATTGAGAGAGAAACTCTGAAGCCGAAGCGTTGAGGACAGCCAAGAACCTATCCCATTGAGGGGAACTCTTTATGTTCCCTTCCTAGTTGTTACATAATATAAAAAATCTCTATAAATCTTGTCTCGTCTATTGGATATTTGGAGAAACTCATATTTCATTTTTTTGTTTAGCTGCTTTTATTGCATAGATCTGGGTTTATTTTTCATTTGTTTTGACTGTCTATTGCGGATCTAAAGAAGTTAGACAACCATCTTTTTTGTTAGGGTTGTTTTTCATGTGCATCTAAAGTGATCTCTTTTCATATACTTGCATTAAGATTTCATACTAATAACTGGATTTCACCAATAGGTGCAGAAGGAGAGGGAAAAGGCCTGACATGACTAGCATATTAAGCAAAAGACTTTCAAGAATGGATACTTAGTTCTTTTGTATGACAGTAAGTTCGCAAATTTCCTTGGTAAGCTGGAGATGCATTGGTTAGCCCCATACATATTCAGGAATATCAGGGATGGTGGCGTAGTTTAGCTCGGAAAGCTGAATGGCGAGTTGTTTCCTAGATGTGTCAATGACAGTAGGTTAAAGTTATATACGGATGAATCCAGCCTTGGGGCTTCACATTAAATATACGTCTGGAGAATATTCTTAGTGCTACATGCATTTGAAATAGCGCATGGGACTATAAACTAATTTTTCAAGGAAAGGCTTCGCTGAAAATGAAATACTACACGGTATGTAGGAAGATGGCGCAACTGGAGGGAACCGCGTCATAAGTGGATAGACTGCGACATACAGGGGTGTATGATGAAGTTCATCCAGAATCTGACCATTGGAGTAGGGAAAATTGATTTGATAGGAACCTTTCAGATAAAATATGTGGGAGGGATGCATTTAATGAGCATATTTGGGTGAATCTTCTGCCAAATACGCATTTATGAGGTGAATCTGAAGGGGATCATGGAGTTTGAATTTCAATTTTTTTTATAAATTTGGCACCCCTCTCCACATTCGGACACTTTGTGCTATGATAATTAGACTTATTTTTTTATTCCTAATAAATAATCGAGTGTCCCACTGCATGTCTGGAAATATTTTTTAGGATATTGAGCAGGAATTTCTTAAACATGGGCTAGGGTTCATTATGACTACTACGCCACCAGAAAATGTAATAGGGAAGATTTTGCCCAGAAAACAGACCACTGCAAGAGAAGCGCAACCTAATAAGCCAAATAATCCCGCACTCTGATAGTCACCAAGGAAGAAATTTCCCAAAGAGCAGCGGACTAAGGTGACGCAGGATTGGCAGAAGCAACTAGTCGAGGTTGAGGAATCTGAAGAAGAATAAGTTCAGCCCGATGGATTCAAAGACATCAATGCAGAGGATGTGGAACTTGTCTCCTGGTTTCCACAATATATACTACCAAGGAAGCCGACTACTACAAAGCCCATGAAGGAACTAGACACAGTCAAATTTAAGATATTTACGCCCTTGCTCCCTTAAGAAGTGCTGGTCGAGGGAGGTCTCTTAGAAAAGGTTTCAGAATTGTGAATGGAAGACTAGGATTTCAATGATCACATAAAAATCCTCAGCTCTAGTTGAGAAAGTACCTACACTCGTTTTATTATGAAGATGTTGGAGTGATAAGGGTAGAGCCACTTAAGTGGGTGACAGGACTTCAACATGCAGGGTTACTAAACATTCTCTATGTTCCACACTTTGGGTGCAACAACATCAAAAAAATATGTGTGAGCCAGTTGTTGGCCCTCATAAATGATGATTTCTTTTAGCTAGGGGAAGATTCCCCTTTGATGAGATGTTAATCCAAAGGAGAACTACACTTCCATGTCAAGGATTGGACCCCGTCGATGCATTTTTCGGAAAATATCAAGACAAGAAGTTGGCCAAAAATATGAAGCAAGACTTTGCCTAACAAAGGGATCCCAGGGGGTATGATATTAACTCCATTAAGGATGAGTCAGTGTGATTTGATGCACATATTCTAGCAGGGAAGATCATGCGGAAGTGTTGCACAGAAGAAGTATTAGCGCCCATAGTGTCTTTGGATGTGTAATTCAGCAAAGGATTCCATTTCAACTAGGTTGGGTATTTATGAAAGGAGTTTCTAGTGATTGCAGAGAATCTCAGGAGGAAGGAAAGAAATTCCACCACACGTGGCTATTGTTCCTAATTACACTAATGGCGTGGAAAGAACCCGATGAGTCATATTTCCCCACTATGGACCCAGACATATGTGAGGTTACACAGTACACCTCGCTTTGGAATTCCAAGGAACCCACACGCGCAATGGAGAATAAGTAATTTTGGGTGGGTTTTAAGAAGAGTCTGCGCATGGTGATTAGTCAAAAGCCAAGGCTATCACCAAGTATGTTTGAAGAATATAGCCATATTGTTGATTTTAAGGTAGATTTTAACCATTTACATATTTGCGCGAAGAAAGACCTAGAAGAGGTATGGTACAAGCTTGCATACTTAGTGACTGAAGATGAAATCACCTACATTGTCAGTTCGTGGCCAAGTGACTGGTTAGTTCCCTCCATAGAAGGGGCAGAGACAGAAGTGGAGGACGCCAATGGCGCAAAGGAAGGTACCTCAGGTATGCAGACTGGGAAGAAAGACACCAAGAAACACCCCAAGAATGTCACCTTTGAGATCAATAAGGCAATTGAGAAAGAGGTAGAACTAGAGACAAAGAAGGATGTTCAAGAGATAGGAGGAGGCTATGATCAGGGTGGCGCCCACACGTTTGTACATCTAGCATGCCACACCTCCCCTTACATCCTCAAGAGGTGACAGAAACTCGATACATGAGGTGCGTGGAAAAATATGAAATCAGATAAGTCTGCTGGAGCAGAGTCGATGGTCCTCAATAAGGGGGACTTCGACGATATTGGTGATATTGTCTGGCACGTCATCGAGCATATTTGGGGAAATATTGAGGACAAATACAAGGGTGTATTGGTCAAGGTCCACAAGGGCCTCAAATAATTGTAGATATAGACGAGCGCAGCTCAAGGGAGTGTAGCCCAGGTGATTATGTTTCAAGCGAGCACGACACAAGGAAGTGTGAGTATAGCAAGCCCGGAGCTAGAAATAAATAATGACATTCGAGCTCTGCAGATCCCTGTAGGAGCCCTACATTTAGACATTTTTGAGGATCAAGCGCGTGCATGGCACTCGCAGTATACTATATTGAACCTCATTGAACTCCATTTAAAAGTGTTTCATGAATTCCACAAGGGCATTACAGATGAATTGAAGATCCACAAGCAGCACACCCGGTTGGTTATACAAGATGTCAAGCAAGAGAGGAAAATAATTTGGATGTGCGGGAATGAGATGAGGAAGTTACGCACAACAATAAGTTGGAGGAACCATCACCAAGGTTTGCAATGAACTTCTTGATCTATAGATTCAAGCCACAATAGTGCTGGAAGAAAAGTTTGAAAATCTCGCAATGGTAGTCAAGGAATCCAAGGCTGAAGTTGACAAGGTCAAGCTTGACCTTCAAATGCATATTGTTGAGTTGCAGATGAGATTGCAACCCGTTACTCCACCAAAGGTTTGGGAGCAACGTGAAGAAAATATTAAGGCTGCCATTGCTAATATTGAAACCACAGTTCAAGATTGCAGAAAAATATTTGAAGATGTTATGGAAGTCTAGGACTCATTGCAAGAGGAACCTCAGGTTGAGAAGATCAAAGTAGAAATATGTGAAAATTCAGAACAATTATCACATCAAGGTTACAACACGGACCTTAGCACTAGCACAATAGTATGCTCGTCTCTGACAGGGTAAGTTTCTGCAAGGACAGATTGATGAGCTGCAAAGAAAGGAACATATTATCACTGCCAAAATGCAGTCATAGAAAGCCAAAGCTATTCAATTGTCGCAGAATTTGGATACCCAGCTAAACGTGCTATGCCAAATGCAGAAGGAAGTCACTCAGAAGATAGCAGGGCGAGCCACAAAGAAGTTTTCTATTGAAGTGTGTGAAGCTGAGAAGCAGTGCACTAAGACAATCCATCCATTGAATGATGAATTGAGCAACATCAAAGCAAAGACTCAAGGTGCATCAAGTGAGTGACTTGGGACGAGTCACATATTTGTGTTGGGGGAATATTGGACAGGGTACCCCTAGGTCAAATGTTTTGTAAAGAATCTGAATTTTGAGGAGCGATGCACTGCACACAGATGTTTTAGAGTCTTAGGGGCTTTGGGGTGGGTCAAAGTTCCTTATTTTGTAAAGGGAAGAGAATATTTTGACTTATTTGAGCTCTGACCATGGTTTTCAGACCATGGTAATGTAAAAGAGTTAGCTATATAAGTAGCCATCGTAGTGAGCCTAAAGATAGATAATGCATAAATGGATGTAATTATAGATATGAATTAGAGTTTGTATTATGTTATTTTGTACAAAAGAGAAGGTTCTTGCATTTGAGTGTGCGAATACCTTAGAAAGCCTGCAACTGAATGCGCAGACCCCTACATCTGTGTGCACAGAGCATCAAGTAGTGTATTGAGAAGATCTGAACTAATAATAGAAGACTTTGAAGATAAATCTGTGTTATTTTATTATATGTTTTCTTTATCCATGTTTTGAGCTTATCTGTGCTAGATTAAGTTTTTTATTTGTATTTGCATCATGAGGTCATGAATATGGTTTAAAATGATAATTAAGGCATAATAAATTAGAATCACGCAGTTTGCAACCTAGTTAAGTAGAATTGTTGAACATCATCTATATATTAAGCATATTGGTTTTGTGAAGCTCTAAATAAGTATTAAGTGAAGATAAGCCCTAAGGCCACAATCCATAGTCCCTCGGGATGCAGAAACCTGGTTCTAGCATTCCCTAATATGGCCTTGGGTGAGACTTTGGTCTACGCAGTACATTGTTGCTGAAAGGGCCAGTAATAGAGGGTTTTTTTGGTTCGCACAACCATCTCTGAACCTAGGTATAGGCCCCTTCAAGCCAACAAAAATTACTTCAAAACTTTATCTGGATAGATTTTTGGTAAATATGTATACAATTTGTTCTTTTGTTGGAAATTCAAATTTAATAGTTTGATCAATAACTTGTTCTTGAAGAAAATAGTTTTTGATCGGAATGTGATTTTTTTTAGAATTCATAACAGTGTTTTTAAAGATATTGATAGCATTGGTATTGTCACACATTATGGGTACATGATGATCACCATTTTCTTGAATATCCTTGAGATTCTGCTTCATCCATAATACTTGAGTATAACATGATGATATTGAAATATATTCTTCCTCAGTTGTGAATATATAAATGGAGTTTTGATTCTTGTTAATCCATGATACTAGACAACTACCTAAAAAGAAGGTCCTTCCACTTGTTTTCTTCATATCATAAACACTTCTAGCCCAATTTTCATCTATATAAGCTCTAAGAGTAATATTTTTTCCCCTTGTATACCACAAGTCATAATTTATGGTAGCTTGTAGATATTTAAATATCCTTTTGGCTGCATTCACATGAGTTTCTTTTGGCCTCAATTGAAGTCATCCCACTATATTTACCACTTGCATGATAGCCAATATTGATGTTGTTAAGTAAATAAGGCTTCCAATCATGTTCAGATTAAATTTTTGAACCAATTTTTATTTTATACCTAACTAATTAATATGTCAAGGTTAAACAATTTGACAAATTATTTTTCACTACCTATTAACAAGAAATTTAAACCTAATTCAATCATGCTTAAACTATATGATTGAATTCTATTGAACTTTTGTGGCATTTTAAACAAGTTGCACACAATTTATTTTCAGAAATAAGCTAAACTAAGAGTAGTGGCATTTGGAGGTGCAACACTTTCAGAATTTATTGTTTTTCTTCTTTTTGATGGGGTTCACATCATATATTATTTTATTTATAACATATACCCTCTTTTGATTTTTTATGTTATCTCCTCTTCTTCTTTTTTGAAGATTATTTGCAAATTGGAAATCATTTTACAAAATAAATTTGACAGATAGAATAAACTTAGTCACCTTGAGATCCTATTAAATATAAGACCCTAACACAGTGATGGAGGAAGTGGTGCATTAAATGCACACATGATGGAGGGAGTGGAGATTAACTACAGAGATCATGGATATCATGGAGAGACAGCACAGTCTTCATGGAGACTAGTGGCCACATGTGCAACGCAATTATGAGGTTGGCCAAGGCTAGGGAAGGCTCAAAACCATATAAGGAAGATGAGGGCAGCAAAGCAAATCATTCTGGAATTTGATATTGTATTGTCGTTTAACATTATTTGCACTCTTTTCCGGATGCAGATGCTTGAAGGGTCGGATGGGATGTGGATCCCTGCACTGCTCCCAAAGGAGCTTGCATGGGAAGCCCATATGGCTCCCTGTACCTGCATTTATGAATGCAATTACTCGTCAGCTTGTGCAGTAGTTAATTACCTTGATCGGCTCACTCTGCATTTGATTATGGCGGTGCTCTTAGTTATGGAGCACATTCGGGACAGTTTGAATGGTAATGTTGGCTGGGGTGGTTTGTCGTCTCCTCTGCGCGGGGATTGTTCTCCAGGTTCTGCAGATGCCAGTGTGAGGACGAATACTGGGCGAAGATGCTCTTTACGCGCCTGCTTCGAGCCTCTTCCCGGGTTTCATTTTTCCCACAGTCCCCTCTGCAGTGTCAATCCTCTTAACGGTGTCTGCACTGATCAGTGAGGAGGTCTCAATTGTCCTCTTCAAGCTCAATTTTCTAACTTCAGCGAAGCCCCGTCCTTTTCCTCTCCCCCTGCTTTCCCTGTCCACCCTATCTACCCTAGTCCTCTTCGCCTGGTCCCTGTCACCATGCCTCGTCTCCGCGAGAGAATGCGGTGCCGACGAGGTCTCAGTTGAGGTCTTATCAATCACCGCCGCCCTACTCTCAGTCATGGCTCGGGCTCCTCCTCTGCGGACGAGGAACACGTTCAAACTCAAGCTTCACGTGGAGACAGAGGAAGAGGACGTGGCCGGATCCGAGAATCTGCTAATGCTGTTCCCACTTCCCCTCCCTTAGCTCTTGTTCCTCCAGCCTCTCACAACCTTGCTCGTCCCTCCATTCAGCAAACATCCCAGCGAGCTAAACTCAGGTTCGACTGCACCTCGAACAGTTCCATTCTCACTGCTTATATTACTGTGACTCTCCATGAAGAGATCCCTAATCTTGCTTCGCCCCGTTCTATCACTCCCCTTTCCCCTCCGGTCTCAGGCTTCCCCTGCGAAGTGGTGGCTCCAGCTACTTCCACCCCCCTTCCACAGAACGAGCAAAGCAAGGAGGTGGAGCACACTGGCATGGAGGACGCTCTCAATGTAGGGAAGGTTGCCAGCAGCAATGATTTTGGTTGCAAGATTATCGAGGAACCTCCTTCTCCGACTCATGAATAGCCTCTGCAAAGCACTCCAGGTTTTTCTTCTCAATTATTGTAGGAATTTTATGCTATCTCGCCTCACAGCTCAGCTGAAAAGGCGGCTTTTGAATTTCGGTACTTATTTCTATGTTTGTTTGGCATGTATAAACTCAAGACCAGTTTCCCTCTCAAGGGCAGTCCAGACTTTGTGGTTAAAAGGACTGGTTTCCCATTCAGGGCAGTCCAGACTCTCTGTGAATAGCTTGTTCATCAAGCCCAGTGATCAGGCTCACACAACTGACACTGTGGCAGTTTTGTACCAGTAACTTTTATACATAATAGAATTAGTCATACTTAGAAAAAAAAAACATTATTTGCACTCTTCAGTTGTTTAGCTAAGTCTGATGGGTTGCTTAGAACACGGGTGTTTCCGAGCAGGAATCCCACCCTTACCCACAGGGGACTTCGAGTGTCTACTCTGGGAATTTTATTTTGAGCAATTATTCATCATCTGACATTGGTGCCACATTCATCCCCTCTCTTCTACATATACAGGTTCAAGAATTATGCATTCCTGTCTCAGGGTTTGAGAGGAGGAAGGTAGTTTCTAGCATTTCAGCTAGGAAACCGGTGGAGGATTTATCCTTTCACCTTGTGCTTCCATTTCAGTCTTCCTGGAGCAGAATTATGATATCCGACATCAGGCTATCATATTACACCTCCATGCAGTAGCAGTTCCTTCACGAATTTCGCAGTCCAGTCAGGCAAATATAAGGGAGGAAGGAAGTTCCAAGTATTTCCGCTTCGAATCCTGTGAGGAGTCTTTCCCTCACTTTGGAGAGATAATTTCCATCAGTTGTAATATATATTCCATCACCTAGCAGCAAGATACAGCTTCAGCCCTCTTGACAATGCATTTCATTCTAGCAGTTGTGCAGTGTGCAGCTACAACTTGAGCAAAGGAAGGAGGAGCTAGATCCCAAGCTTCTAGCTTGGAGATCAAGAGAAGGGACCAGCCCTTCATGTGTTGAGTTGATTAGGTGCTATTGTAGCTGATAGATCATTCTTTCAGCCCCATATCAGCAGTTGTCTCCAAGGAGTGCGTAAATCAGCCAACAGGGGTGTAGTGTGCAACCCAAAAAGGGCCAAAATCCCAAAGTTAAAATATGGAAAAACCATTTCTGGGTTTTTCTGGGTTTGTCGAGTAGAATCTGTGATTAAAATATTGAATATTTCTAAGCATGCAAGTAGCCTCTCGCACATATATCTTCGTCACAGCAGCAGTAGCAGTTATACTTTCTAGTGCAAGGTTTCTTTAGTGTATTTCAGCCATCTTGTGGCTTGAGTGCATTCATTTTGGAGCATTGTGTACTTACCTTGTTGTTGATCCTTAATGATATGGTTCAGTGGTTTTCTGCCATATGTATGATGTTTTGATTCATTCTGACATTTTTCCAATTCTACATGTTAATTCTTATTTTACCGTAGTTGGAATTGTGCATATGTTCTATATTCTTGTCTTTTCCATTTTGGAATATTACAAGTTTGAGACATGGTTCTCTACTTCATTAGTAGCCCCAAGATGGAAACCCTCAGGTGCTATAGTCAAAGTGGGCGAGCGCCCATCTCTTCCCTTGGTGGATCCATTCGGGATTCACAGGTTGTAATGATTATTTTCTTGTTTTCGGTTTGGATGTTTCCTTTAGCATTGTAGCTATCTTGGAGGGTTTCTTCCAGTTATTGTATTGGCATACCTATTTCTATATAATAAATTTGGGTTTTTTTGTGTTGCTACATATCGCATTGTTTTCCATATTGTAATATTTCTATGAGATTGCCGCATTATTTTTGGTTTTATTATTTTTATCGTATTTCTAGTATTTTGATTATGTTTCTAGGTGAAATTTTACAAAGTTAAAACCCTCGTGATATTTTATATAAAATTCCTGAGTCTGGAATTTGATATTGTATTTTCGTTTGACAATATTTTCACGCTTCAGCTGTTAGCTAAGTCTGTTGTGTTGTTTAGCACACGAGTGTTCCCGAGCAGGAATCCCACCCTTACCCACGAGGGACTTCGAGTGCCTACTCTGGGAAGGTTATTTTGAGCAGCTATTCATCATACGACATTGGTGCCACATTCAGACCCTCTCTTCTGCATATACAGCTTCAAGAATTACGCATTCATGTCTTATGGTTTGAGAGGAGAAATGTAGTTTCTATCATTTCAGCTAGGAAACTGGTGGAGGATTCATATTCTAGGAGCAGCATTGTGATATCCGGCATCAGGCCATCATATTACACCTCCATGCAGCAGCAGTTCCTTCAGGAATTTCGCAGTCCAGCCAAGAAGATCTAAGGGAGGAAGGAAGTTTAATCAATTCTCAGCCTTTGTCTGACCAGCCTTTCTCGTGCATTTTTGGAGGAACTGTCGCCATATTAAATAGGAAATTCATGAGAATTGATTGTGCAATGCATATAAGTCTTCCTAATGACTCTATACATGACCTATACAAGTTTCTAAATATATAACTGACAATTATCTTCCCTTTAACCTCAGTCTCAATTGTGTTGAAATTGGCAACAAGAAACATTGAAAATGGAATCCAGAAAATGGCACCCATAAATGGTATCATATGAGGCTTCAGATTTAATTTTTCCCTTAATTAAATTGGAAGATAAATTGTAATTTCATCTCATGACAGCTTGTATTGGTTAACTAAGTCATAATTACTAAGTTAGCTTAGAAAATTCGAGTTAGAGGTCAAAGAGGAGGCATGTAAAGGAATTTCCATGATTTTAGGGGGTCTAGTTACAGTTATTTGTGATTTGTAATTAGTTAACTCAATTAATTGAATTAAAATCAATTTAACTAGTTCTAACTAAGAGATGAGCTAGTGAGAGGTCCAATGAATTAAATTTGATTTAATTCGCAAGTAGTGATTAATCAGTTAGCTGATAATTCGTTATAAATAGTTGTTGCATGTCAGTTCTAAGGAAGGCCCAAATGAAACTGAGGTTAAAGGGAAGAGATATATCAGTTGTACTTTAGAAAATTGTACAAGTCATGCATGAGGTCATCGACAAGGCCTTAAAGGATTGCACAATCATTAATTGGTATTTTCCAAATTAATATGGGCTAAATTAGCCCAAGAATACATAAGGAAGTCAAGCTAGGAAGTGGCAAGCAACAGGTTAAATATTGGACCAAAATTTCTTTGATTGAAAGCTATATCAGAGTGAGACAGCCAGCAAAGTGTAGGAAGTTTCTCAATGGAGAAAGAGCATTGTATTGCTTCATGATCTTGACCATATTCCATATATAGATAGAGGGGTTTTGAGCAGTTTCTTTCCCTAGATACATCTTGTGTTTTGCGATTGATTGACTCTTTCTCTTACTTGTTATACGATTGTGCGAATGAATTTTATTTCCACAAATTGTAGAAGGATTTAGTGTCTTATTTTAGTACATTATAAGATCATTTTGAATCTTGTTGATAAATTTTATAAAAACTAGGCTTTCCTTAGAACTGACATGCAACAACTATTTATAGTGAATTATCAATTAATTAATTGATCTCTACTTGTGAATTAAATAAAATTTAAGTCATTGGACCTCTCACTAGCTCATCTCTCAGTTAGAACTAGTTAAAATGACTTTAACTCAATTAATTGAGTTAACTAATCAAAACTCACAAATAATTGTAACTAGACCCCCTAAAATCATGGGAGAACTCCACATGCCTCCTCTATGACCCTCAACTCGAATTTACTAAGCTAACTGAGTCTTCCTGACTCAGTTAACTAATGTAATTTGTCATGAGATGAAATTACAATTTCTTTTCCAATTTAATTAAGCGAAAATTAAATCAGAAGCCCCATTGGGTGCCATTTCTTGGTTCCATTTCCACACTCCCTCTCAACAAGAAATGGATTATCTGCTACCCCGATCTTGTCTCCGTGGGATTCGAATTTGATTATTTTCAGTGCCTTCATCAATATGTGTGCATCCTACTCCTCCGTGGAAATTACTCTTATGACATAATCCCCCTCTGCACACAATCTTTGAGATGGTGATATCGAATATCAATATGCTTTGACCTGTCATGAAAAACTAGATTAACCAAGAGTTTGATGCAACTCAGGTTATCACAATGTATCACCGTCGGATCCATATGTCAAACAAACAAAACAACAAGTAACTTCCTCATCCAAATGGCCTCACATGATTCTTGACTGGCCGCCATGTACTCTACCTCTGTTGAACTGAATGCAACTGATATTTGTTTCCTGTTGTACCAGGAAATTGTTTTTGATCCTATGTTGAAGATTCCCCATAATGTGATCTTCCTGTCAAATGGACTCCCTACCCAATCTGCATTTATTAAGCCTTGAAGCTTCACTCCCTCTGTCCCTTTGTACCATAATCCATACTCTGTAGTGCCTCTCAGGTATCTCAACACATGATTTCTTGCCCAAAAGATAATGTTAGGCTTAACTATATCTTGACTAAGCTGGTTAACTGTTTAGCATATGTCTGGTCATGTGTTCACCAAATAAATGAGTGAACCCACAAGCTTTCTATAAATAGTAGCACCCACTACTTCATCTGAAGTAGCATCATCCTTCCTCCAGTTTCCTACTAGAGGAGTCTCCATGGGTTTGTTTCCCTCCTTGTGGAACTTCCTGCATATCTCGTTTGCATACTTACCCTGAGATATAAATATCTCCTCGTATATTTTCCATATTTCCAATCCCAAGAAATATTCCAAGATCCCCATGTCCTTCATCTCCAATTCCATTGCAATATCCTCTTTGCAATACTTTATGAGTTGCTCATCACCTGTAAGTACCATATCATCGACATAAAGTACAATAATAAAAAGCTTACCTTCTACCACAATATGAGAAAGGTTAGTATCCGCTTCACTCTTGGTGAAGACCAACTCGGTGAAACAGCTGTCGATCTTGGTGTACCAAGCATGAGGTGCTTGCTTCAGCCCATATAGTGCTCTCTTGAGTATACACACATGTGACTCCCTATCTAAGGTCTCAAACCCTTCTAGATACTCAATGTACACCTCTTCATCAATAAATCCATTGAGAAAGGTTGTCTTTACATCCATCTAATGTATTTTTTATCCCATCTACACAGAGAGTGCAAGGATGGATCAGATAGATGAGTACCTTGCAACTATTGCAAAAGTCTCATCATAGTCAATCCCCTCCACCTTAGAGAACCCTCTAGCCATAAATTTGGCCTTTTTCTTCTCCACACTCCCATCTATTGCTTGCTTCACTTTGTAAACCCACTTGGATCCTACAACTAACTTCCCCACTGGTCTTAGGACAACTTCCCATGCACTGTTTCTAATAATGGAGTCATACTCCTCAACCATGGAATCAAACCACACTAATTGTTGCACTTATTCCTCAAAAGAGAATGGTTCTATCTCAATACCTTCACTCATAAGAGCCATGTATCCAGTGTACTGCTCTAGGGACCTTCTATGTCTGCACTATGATGTGGGTGCTCCAACATTCTCTCTCACATCTGGAAACAATCTGTCAGCCTCTCTGGTGCGCTTCCTTCCATCTCTGGAGTATGGCTCTGCATGAGTGGTTTATACCACTCTTGTTTCCTCTACTTTTGGATTCTCCACATCTTTAGGTTCTTCTTTTGGAGCCAAGAGCTCCTCAAACACATGCAACTCAAGCTCCCTCGTAAGGGACAATTGCATGGCTTTCTATTCATTAAATTTCACATCTCTTCTAACCATTGTCATCATGTGTGTTGGCAAGTACACCCAATAGTTGTGATGTGTATCAATTCTCTCCACAAATATCCCCAATGGTGTTGTTGGATCTAACTTCTTCCTGGCATCTTTGGTCACATGGAAATAAAAAGGTGAACCAAAAATTTTAAAATACAACACATCTGGTATCTTACCTGAAAAATCCTCCTATGTTGTACTCATCCCAAGTATCCATTGAGGACTTTTGTTATTCACAAATATTGTTGTATTGTATTCTTCCACCTACAGATGCAACGGTAGGCCCTGATCATGCAACATAGCTCATTTTTCTCCCAAAATAGTTCTTTTTTTTTCTTTTTGCAACCCCATTCTATTGTGGGTTATGAGGTGTTATCAATTCCCTTTGAATTCCTTATGAGGCACAAAGTTCTTTAAATTGTTAGAGATATATTCTCCACCATTTCCACTCCTGAGAGCCTTCACCTTCTTCCTTGCATCTTTCTCAACAAGTGCCTTCAACTCACAAAACTTGGATAAAGTCTAATCTTTCTTCTGCATGAAGAAAATCCAACACTTTCTTGAAAAATCATCAACAAAAATCATATAATACCTGTGTTTTGTTGTGGAAATTGTCGAGAATGGCCCACACACATCTGAGTGAAATTTCTCAAGGATCACCTTTGCTCATATTTCCTTATCTTGAAAGGTGGGTTTGTTATAATTCCCTAATGTACACCCTTTGCATGTATCTCTCTACACAAGTGCACTCTTTGGAATTCTTGTAGAGATTTGTTGCATGATCTTCAAAGCGCTTTGGTGTAGATAGCCCAATATACTATTCCATAACTCATTGATGTCTCGACTCTCCAACTTCTCTTATTTCGTGCTCAAGGCAGCAAAATCTTCTACATCCAATTTGTAAAGGTTCTTTACTTGAACCCCAATATTTTTCACCTGTCCCATGGCTTTGTGACGAAGGAATTCATTTCCTACACTGAAGATCACATCATATCCACAATCTTCCAACATAGCAACATAAACCAAATTATTCTTTAAACCAGGAAAATACATGACATATTTTAATGCGAGTGGATTACTTGACTCCCTCTAAAAGGTAATTGTACCTACACTGGTAGCGTTATACCTCTCATCATCACCCATCTCGATGTGCATCTAGAGATCCTTCTCCTCCATCATACTAAAGAATTATTTGTTTTTGGTCAGATGGAATGAAGCTCCACTATCCAAGTAACACACAAAACACATCATCGATGACACCATGCATGTGATGAGAGTGAAATCCAACTCAAACTGTGAAGCAAGTGCTTCACCTGATGCTCCTTCTGAGACCTTCTTGTTGGTCTTCTTTTGTGGACAATTTTTGGCATATTGTCAATGCTCATGACAATGAAAACATTTCACCTTTGACAAGTCTTTCTTCTTTCCTACCTTGATGATCTCCAATTTGGAATGGAACGCCTTCCCTTTCCCTTTCTTCACCTTTACAGCCAAGGCACAGTTCTTCTCATCATCACTCTTTAATGAGGATCTGTTATCACTCAGGTTTTCCTTGAAGTTGTGGAAAAGGAAATTATACCTGAGGTAACCACAAACCAACCTTCAGATGCAGAATCTAGCCAATCTGCATCCAGAGAGGGCTCTCTCTTTATAATTTATCTTTGTTCTTAGAAGGTTTTAGGCTAGTTATAAGTCCAAGAGTTTTGATTTTGTTTGAATGGTGGAATCCGCTAACTAAGGGCAAGGTTGAAGATTTTCAGTCCATTGGGCTATGGAGTCAAAGGATGGCTTTACTGGATTTCTATTCTACACACAAGATGGCTTTGCAGGGCAAGATAGCCAGACATAGAACAATCCTTAAAATTTAAAGTGGATGGGATGATTTTGAAGGGATGAAAGGCAGCTAAGAATCTTTCACCATGTTCAAAAGAAAGAAATGAAATGATTACAAATAAAGAGCAGTGAAGAATTCTTTACTATAGTAACCAAAATGTTTAAATTAGTGAAGCAAGAGCAATTAAGAATTCGTTGCTTATAACTAATTTAGAGGAAAACATTTAGAATAATCACAACTGAACTCAGAGTACAATTAAGTAAATTCTGAGTTATTATTTTATGTCAATTATTCAGAAATGGACACCATGATATTATAAACAAATATAAAACTTAAGACATAGGATAGAAAGACTTATTGAACTGCAGTCAGACACATGAATCCTGCAAAAAGTCCTGAGCTTCAAATTGTCATCCAGCAGGCCACAAATAAATTTCTCCAAAACACTTTTATTCCAAAAACATCAATGTCACAGAAAAGTAATAGAATCCACCCAAAATACTTCCAAGAGTGAAGTATTTATACAAATTCTAAACTAAAATATCTTGAAAAAATATCAAGATTAGTTCACAAATCTCTCCAACTATTTTACATAAATAAAACTTAAGTAAAGGACACTCAAACTAATTCATCTATTTGGCACTATTTTGTATGTATAGGTGATGACAAAGAGGAGAATTCCAATTTGATCCAACTCTTAGTTGATGATGAGGCATCCAAGTCACTAACTGCTTCCTTTCTTTGTGCAATTCTGCTCCAACAATTCTGCAAATTTGGGATCCAATGATACCTTTATATTTCTCAATCCATAATAGATATGTAAAAAGTGAAAGCGGTTATTGTAGATAAATATGTTGGTGAGATAAACCTCTTTCACTTTCCTAAAATTCCTCTCCAGCTGTGCATAATAGGCTCTGCAAAACGATGTGTAAAACATAGTTTTACAGAGTCTGAAAAATAGCCTCTAAAGATGTGCATTTATCTCTCAGTCTGAAATCAATGTCCAAAAAATGAAATGGTTTTTGTAGATGGGTCTCTTAGGAACAAAAACCTCCTTCAGTTTTGTAAGATTTATTTCTGATTGGCCACAATATTCTCTGCAAAATGATGACTTAACAGGAATTTTCTGCAAAAAGTGCTTTCCAACATTGTTTAATATTTCCAAAACCATAATGGTTGTTAGAAAAGTGAGAGAGGTTTTTGTAGATGGCCCTCTTAAGAACATAAAACTCCTTCAATTTTGTAAAATTCATCTTGGATTGATCACAATAGTTTCTGCAAAACTATGACTAAAATATGCAATTTCTGCAAAAATGTTCCTTCTTGTTATGTTTTTTCATCTTTTTACTTTCTTGCTCTTTTGACTGTTTTACTTTCACTTTAGAAAAAAATCACTATTGGTGAAAGTATTCTCATCTCTTTTTACCATTTTACTGCCTTCTGTATTTACTTTTACTGTTTACCTTTGACTGCTCTGTAACTTCATTTTAACTTTCACTGACTTTTACCTGATACACTTTCACCACTGATACTTTTTAGCTGTTATGCTTTCTAACCTCTGTTTGAATAGATTTGATAACAATCTTGGAGTAAACAAATCTTATAACTAGTATTAAGACTGTTTATCCAAGGATTTGATCTTCTGATCACCTCTTCAGGGGACAACCGAGTAGATTTTTCAAGAAATTCCCCAATGGACAACGGAGTGAGGTTTTGACCAGGTTCAAAATGGAGCATCATTCAAGGCTATAGGAACTCCCATTTTGGTTCTTGTGGAAAAATTAAAATTTGGCTAATGGTGAGGAATTGAGTAAATTCACAGGAAAAACAGGTCCATTTGCAGATTTAGTAATTCAATTACAGTTCTCAGGGTCACGGAATGAACTAGTAATTAATTCTAACTCTGTTTCAGTGAAGGAAAAAACGAAATCCGAGATTTCAACAGAGTTCAGTTTTAATTTAGGGTAAATACCTGTTTTTGGAGAAAACAACGTTTGGATAGGTGCCGGCTAAGGTAGATAATCTTCTGAGAGGCTTGTCTGCAATCTTCTTCGAAAGGATAAGGTAAGTGGATTTTACAAATTCGAATTTTAAATTTTTCTGCGTGGAAGGCGTTTTCCTTCACTGGCGTACAAAATGATGAAAAAGACGTGAATGTTTTGTTTTATCGGCAAAGTCAAACGGGGAGGAATTTTTATTATTTTTATGGGATGACGTCACTAATGTACGATGGATGCGTCACCGGGGTCGGGCAATAAGCGGTAAATTCCGCACCGCTTTCGGGAGCAAGCGGTTTTCCGTGGGGAGGCAGCGATTCCATTCGGAGATCAACACGTGGCGGGTGCACTGTTTCGAAACCACCGTGATCCCGCGCGTTAACGATCGGACGATGGATGGCTGGCGGAATTACAGCGGGTCGTTGATCCGGGAATGGGCGATCGGACGGGTGATATGACGTGAAGAAGGTAGGGGATTTAACACGCGAGCCCAAAGTAATTAATGTTAATTTAACTATTCCAGGCGGCGTCTTATTGACTGAGGGATTGGTTATTAATTAATCCGGGTGATTAATTAATCCTGTGGTTTAATGAGAGTTGGGGTTGCGGCGGGGCTTTGGTTTTATTTGTTTTTTCCGTTTAAAACATAAAACATATGTTTAAAACCTTTTCAACATTGTTATTATATGGTAATAAATCAATGTAATTTATTATCCATAGGGGCGGGGATAGATTATAAAGATATATTTCTAACCAAAGGGCACATAATGTGGGTCTTTTATGAATAATTGGAAAATAAATACTTTGGTTGAAATTTTATAATAAGATGGGCTTTTGGGATATTTATGTAGAAGGAGTTAAATATAATAGGAAGAGGTGATTTTCATAGGGATTTAATATATAAGTTAGAGTTAATATGATAAGGGACAATGTAAACTCAAAATACTTAAATATAACCAAGAAAGTGAAGTTTTTAGAAGCAAATTGCACTATAATCACTTCATCACTTAAACTTAAGATAAAAAGTAATTTTGAGGGTTTTATGGAATTTTGCATGATTTTCCTAAGTAAAATGGGATTTTACTTAGGAAAATATTAAAAGTGAATGAGTGCAATGATGGATAACTTCAAGTACTTAGGTCTTTTTGATCATCAGGCCGAGGGTCCGGTCCCTCCAAAAGTCAAGGAAATGCCTTGAGCCCCTTTAATATTCAAATACCTTAGCACTTTGGGGAAATTAGTAAAACTCTTAGGGAGAAAGTGATGTGGGAAGTTAATGATTTTGACTTTGCTTTTTGTGAATTTTCCAATGTATTTTCTGCTTCAGTACTTGTGATGAAAGTAAAGGATTAAACACATTTAGCAGCATCATTCATCCCATGAAACTTTGCAACACCATCTACCTATCCTATCTACTTTACACTACCATTTTCTCTTCTTTATTAAGGTGCACTTAGACTGGCAAACCCTTATCAATTTTCTTTTCTTTTACATGGAAATTCTATCTAATTCTCAACTTATTACATCCAAGGGCTCAGATTAAACTGTTGAGCACCTTTTATTAACTCTACCTATCTACTTATCTGCCAAGATTAAACTGTTTGGTCAGATATTTATTCTCTATTCTACAACATGAAATTAAAACATGAATGAGTCAAGTTTAAACAGTTTGACTCTTCATAAATTGTGGCAAAAGTTTGACAAGCTGCACACAATTGCTTTATTACAAAAATGAAATAGTAGTGGCATTTGGATTTGCACACTTTCTTTGGTCTATTTTTTGTTTGGGGTTCATTTCTTTCACTTTTTTGACCATTTTATTTTTCTTACCCTTTGATTTTTCTTTTAGGGTATACCCTCTTTACATTTTTTTAAATTTTTTGATTTTTTGGTTTTTCAAGAATATGGAACACCTTTGCTCAAGAAAAGGTTTGAACATATTCCATAGTTCAATCAAGACAATCATGAAAAATGACACCTATTGGTATAGGAGTCTAACACTGGCTCCACTTGGGGATGGCTTTTCCTTGTGAAAAGTCAAGAACAGCAGGTCAGTTGCCTCAAAATGTCTTCAAACTAAACCATGTAATCTCCTTCTTCTGGTAGCTTTATTGTATATATGATAGTAAAAATTTTGAAGCTTAGGGCCTTCACTTCGGGCTTCAACTCCAGTAAGTTACTATCCACTCAAAACTTAAAACTTTGTTGCCCAGTTAGGAATTTTCTGCCTTGTTCCAATCCCAAACATGAATTTTTTGTGGTTGAAAATCTTGAATTGAATATAGTCCTTTTTCTGCAACCTGAAATCTGATCTAAAACTAAAACAATACACAAAAATTTTCAAACCAACTTAATGAAAAACTAGCTGAAAATTGAAAAACTAAAAAAAATGCTCAAAATTCTGAGCTTATTAGCACTCATCTACCTACTCAATCTACCGTTCAACTGCTAGTTAGGTAAAATGAAATAGCCAATGCAACCATTCAAGCATTATGTACTTTGATAGATTTTGTTGCATTTTCTTGTTGATTATCAAAATTGTACTTCTGCAACCTATTAGAAACTTGTCAACAAATGAGAGGATAAGGAAACACTTGATTTCCTTTGTTGACTCTAGAAACTGTACAAAATGATCTTCCAAAATATATACACTGATGTTTAACTGATCTGAACAACTGTACATCTGTTCTGGATGGCCTCCATACCATGAATATGAAATGCTATTTTCATCTTTATCTCCTTGTAAACTTTCAGATAAGATTTGTGATGATATTCCTACTGACTGTAACGTTTGAGTGTTGAATCTTTTATCATCTTGATTCTGAAAATCATAGTTAGTTAATAGAGGAATGCTTTGAATGCCTTCAATATTCAACATATCTGCTATTGGATCCTGAAAATCTTGGGAAAATTGCTGGAACCTATGACATATAAAATTTCATGGGACTTCATAAACTTCAACAAGTTTCCCATTCTTTTCTTTAAATATGTTATACCACATTTCCTTTAAAAGCTGAAATGGTTCAAAAAATAGTGGTATGGAACTTTCTTGTGTCATTTGATCATTTATTTCAATGGGAACTAATAACTGCAATTGTGAAACTGAAAAATCTTGCTCAATAGTTTCATTATCTTCTTTGTTGTCAATCACAATTCCTAAAGATTGTTGATTATTGATGGCATGATAGTTTTCTCTAATGAACTGAAATGAAGCAAAACAAAGAGGTAAAGAATCTTCACTTATTTCCACATTTTCTTCTCTTCCTTCCTCACTCTCATGGCTGATCTGTATTGGTTGATCACTGTCTTCAATCTGCTGAAACTGCATTTCTTCATCCTCCAAACTAGCTTCTGATATCTCTGTAAAGTTAGCTTGACTTTGGAGAACATAACTATCATCATAATGATCATACTTAGGCAAATCATCAAAACAAGGAATGTCATCAAACATACACATTAGAACAACAGATTCCTCTTCCTCATATTGATTTGTAAATTCATTTTCTGATTTATGATAATTTGAATTAAGAGGAATTTGTTCATGGCTATCAACCTCTTCTATTTCTTCATGGTGATTTTGAATAAAAAAATCTTCTTTCATAGTGATCTCTTGTGTTATTTCATCTAGTTTTCTTACCAAAAGGCTGAGTTTTACCTCTGCAATGTTTTTCCTTTCCTCTTCTTCTACTTTCAACTTTTCCTGTTTGATTTGGAGATTAACTTCCACATCAACTGCAATATTTTGCATCTGTACAAGTGTTTTTGGATCTCTTTCTCTTAATCGAAATTCTATTTCTGGATCAAAAGCACTTGGATAATGCAAGAGAGCTGAATCATGAGGAGGTCTAATATTTTTTGGCAATGAATAATAAACTTGATTAAATCTGTCAGAAAATTGTTGTATTGTTTCATTTGGATGTCTTTTTAATTGATTATATTCTTCCATGATCACAAAATGATTAACTTTTATTATCCATCTATCAAGGAAAAGTTTGATAAACTGTTGGAAATTTGAGATGCTAGCATTAGGCAGATTTTTTAACCAACTCTTTATTCTATTTTGCAAAGAAAGAGAAAAAAGTCTGATTTTAACATCATCTTCATCAATCTCAAATAAATCCAAATAATTCTCAAAACCTTGAATATGTTTTTGGGCAGTGATACCATTCTCTCCATCAAATCTAGAAAGATACTTGTAGTATTTTCTAAGAAAATCATGGAGTATATGAGGTAAAATAAGGGGCTTATATCTATCTGGAACTTTATATGGCACAGGGATATGTACAGGGATTGCAAGATCAGTCTTGATTATTTGAGGGTTCTTAATTGGAAAATGATCATCATTAGATTCATAAGAAAGCTGCTCAAAGAGATTAGGAGAATTATTACTTACAAAATTCAAAGGAAAATAACTAAAAACTAATCTAAGATCTTCTATAAAATACAATATACATTGAAAAAAAATTTTAATGAGAAAGAACATAATGTCTTAGATTAAGATCCAAGTTGAAAGCCTGATCTTTCCATATTGTCCTTTGAGGTTCATTCCTCCAGTGGAGTCTTGATTCTAAAATTGATTTGGAGTCGCCAGGTGGATGATTTTAACCTTTGTGTGTCTGATCCCTGTCCACCATCATAGATCAGATCTAAACCTGTAAAACAATTCTGAAGAAAAAGTTAGTTCTTCAGGAAACCAAATTTTTGAATATTTTATGATTATTTTATTTTTTATGAATTTTCAAAACAACTTCTATGATTTCTTTAAGAAATTTAAGATTTTTAATTAAAATTTTCTCAAAGATTTATTGAACTAGAGAGTCTGATTGAATGTTTTGAAACCAAAGTTCATTTTATAAGCTAAACCAGAGATAGACTGAAGCAGCATTTGTTTACTATGCAGTTGCAGAGCAAAAGCATTTCAAAGGCTACCTGGCTGATCTTCAGACTCTGTCTATAGCTTATAAATCAAACAATAGTATCAATAAAATGATTCAGATCCCCAGTATGGTCGCCACTATGTTATCACTTAGGTTTTCCTTGAAGTTGTGGAAAAGGAAATTATACCCGAGGTAACCACAAACCAACCTTCAGATGCAGAATCTAGCCAATCTGCATCCAGAGAGGGCTCTCTCTTTATAATTTATCTTTGTTCTTAGAAAGTTTTAGGCTAGTTATAAATCCAAGAGTTTGTTTGAAAATGGTGGAATTCGCCAACTAAGGGCAAGGTTGAATATTTTCAGGCCATTGGGCTATGGAGTCAAAAGGATGGCTTTACTGGATTTCTATTCTACACACAAGATGGCTTTGCAGGGCAAGATAGCCAAACAGAGAACAATCCTTAAAATTTAAAGTGGATGGAATGGGTTTGAAGGGATGAAAGGCAGTTAAGAATCTTTTACCATGTTCAAAAGAAAGAAATGAAATGATTACAAATAAAGAGCAGTGAATAATTCTTTACTATAGTAACCAAAAGGTTTAAATTAGCGAAGCAAGAGCAATTAAGAATTTGTTGCTTATAACTAATTTAGAGGAAAACATTTAGAATAATCACAACTGAACTCAGAGTACAATTAAGTAAATTCTGAGTTATTCTTTTATGTCAATTATTCATAAATGGACACAATGATATTATAAACTGATATAAAACTTAAGACATAGGATAGAAAGACTTAATGAACTGCAGTCCGACACATGAATCCTGCAAAAAGTCCTGAGCTTCAAATTGTCATCCAGCAAGCCACAAATAAATTTCTCCAAAACACTTTTTATTCCAAAAACATCAATGTCACAGCGAAGTAGTAGAATCCACCTCCAATACTTCCAAGAGTGAAGTATTTATACAAATTCTAAACTAAAATATCTTGAAAAAATATCAAGATTAGTTCACAAATCTCTCCAACTATTTTACATAAATAGAACTTAAGTAAAGGACACTCAAACTAATTCATCTATTTGGAACTATTTTGTATGGATAGGTGATGAAAAATAGGAGAATTAGAATTTTATCCAACTCTTAGTTGATGATGAGGCATCCAAGTCACTAACTGCTTCCTTTCTTTGTGCAATTCTGCTTCAACAATTCTGCAAATTTTGGGTCCAATGATACCTTTTATATTTCTCAATCCGTAACAGATATGTAAAAAGTGAAAGTGGTTATTGTAGATAAATATTTTGGTGAGATAAAACTCTTTCACTTTCCGAAAATTCCTCTCCAACTGTGCACAATAGGCTCTGCAAAAATATGTGTAAAACATAGTTTTATAGAGTCTGAACAATAGCCTCTAAAGATGTGCACGTATCTCTCAGTCTGAAATCAATGTCCAAAAAATGAGATAGGTTTTTTTAGATGGGTCTCTTAGGAACAAAAACCTCCTTCATTTTGGTAAGATGTATTTCTGATTGGCCACAATATTCTCTGTAAAATGATGACTTAACAGAAATTTTCTGCAAAAAGTGCTTTCCAACATTGTTTAATATTTCCAAAACCATAATGGATGTTAGAAAAGTGAGGGAGGTTTTTGTATATGGCCATCTTAAGAACCTAAACCTCATTCATTTTTGTAAAATTCATCTTGGATTGATCACAATAGTTTCTACAAAACTATGACTAAAATATGCAATTTCTGCAAAAATGTTCCTTTTTGTTATGTTTTTTCATCCTTTTACTTTCTTGCTCTTTTGACTATTTTACTTTCACTTTAGACAAACCTCACTATTGGTGAAAGTATTCTCATCTATTTTTACCATTTTACTGCCTTCTATATTTACTTTTACTGTTTACCTTTGACTGCTCTGTAACTTCATTTTAACTTTCACTAACTTTTACCTGATACACTTTAACCACTGATACTCTTTAGCTGTTATGCTTTCTAACTTCCGTTTGAATAGATTTGATAACAATCTTGGAGTAAACAAATATTATGACTAGTATTAATACTGTTTATCCAAGGATGTGATCTTCTGATCACCTCTTCAGGGGACAACTGAGTAGATTTTTCAAGCAATTCCCCAATGGACAAGGGAGTGAGGTTTTGACCAGGTTCAAAATGGAGCATCATTCAAGGCTACAGGAACTCCCATTTTGGTTCTTGTGGAAAAATGGAAATTTGGCTAATGGTAAGGAATTGAGTAAATTCACGGGAAAAACAGGTCCATTTGCAGATTTAATAATTCAATTACAGTTTTCGGGGTCACTGAATGAACTAGTAATTAATTCTAACTCTGTTTCAGTGAAGGAAAAAAGGAAAGCCGAGATTTCAACAGAGTTCAGTTTGAATTTAGGGTAAATACCTGTTTTTGGAGAAAACAACGTTTGGATTGGTGCCGGCTAAGGTAGATAATCTTCTGAGAGGCTTGTCTGCAATCTTCTTCGAAAGGATAAGGTAAGTGGACTTCACAAATTCGAATTTTGAATTTTTCTGCGTGGAAGGCGTTTTCTTTCATTGGCGTACAAAATGATGAAAAAGACGTGAATGTTCTGTTTTATCGGCAAATTCAAATGGGGGGAATTTTTATTATTTTTATGGGATGACGTCACTGGTGTACGATGGACGCGTCATGAGGAAATGGACGGTAAGTGGTATTTTCCGCACCACCTTTGCATAAAAGCAGTTTCGGGCGGATGGGCAGCGAAGCGATTCAGAGATTGACACGTAGCATACACTATTTGAAAACCAGTTTTCATTTCGCGAGTTAATTCTCGGATGGGAGATGGGCAGCGGAATGTTTGCGAAAGGTAGATCTCCAGGCGAATGATCCAACGGTTGACATGACGCGAAGTTGGCAGGGGAGTAAATGAGCAGGGGTCCGAAGTAATCAACGTTAATTAATTATTTCGGGCGGGATTTCATTGGCGGAGGGATGTGATTATTAATTAATCCAAGTGATTAATTAATCTCAATGGTTTATGAAGGGTCGGGGTTACGGATGGGTTTCGGGTTTTATTTTTTCCGTTTAAAACATATAAAACGTATGTTTTAAACTCTTTTTCAATATTTTTATTATATGGTAATAAATTAATGAAATTTATTAACCATAGGGGGTAGGAATAGTTTGTAAGGATATGTTCTTAGCCAAAGGGATTTTATAATGTGGGTATTTGATTTCATCATATGGGTTTAATTAACTTTGACTAAAAACTTATAATACAAAGGATTTTTGGGATATTACATAGGAGGAGTTATATATATAGGAAAAGTTAATTTGTCTGAGGATTTAATAATTAAAGTTAAATGTTAATATGACAAAGGGACATGGAAAACTCAAAATTCTTTACACAACTAAGAAAGTGAAGATTTCTGAATCAAATTGCATTATATCAACTTCAACACTTAGATTTAGCATAGCAAGTAATTTTGAGGGACTTTATGAAATATGGCATGATTTTCCTAAGTAAAAATGGGATTTTACTTAGGAAATGATTAAGAGTGAATAAGTATAATAATGGATAACTTCAAGTACTTAGGGCTTTTCAATTATTGGGCCGAGGGTCCGGTCCCTCCAAAAGTCAAGGAAATGCCTTGAGCGCCTTTAATCTTCAAATTCCTTAGCACTTTGGGTGAAATTAGTAAAATTGTTAGGGAACAAGTGAGAGGGGAAGTTAATTATTTTGACTTTGCTTTACTCTGAAATTCTGCCAATTTAGTGTTCTCTGCACTTGGTGATGAAAGTAAAGGATTAAACACATTTAGCACCATCATTCATCACATGAAACTTTGCAACACCATCTACCTACCCTATCTACTTTATTCTATCATTTTCTCTTCTTTATTAGGGTGCACTTAGGCTGGCAAACCCTTATCAATATTCTTTTCTTTTACATGGAAAATATATCTAATTCTACACTTATTGCATCCAAGGGCTCATATTACACTGTTGAGCACCTTTTATTAACTCTACCTATCTACTTATCCGCGAAGATTAAACTGTTTGGTCAGATATTTATTCACTATTCTACAACATGAAATTGAAAAATGAATGAGTCAAGTTTATACAGTTTGACTCTTCATAAATTGTGGCAAAGTTTAACAAGCTGCACACAATTACTTATTTACAAAAAATGAAATAGTAGTGGCATTTGGATTTGCACACTTTCCTTGGTCTATTTTTGTTTGGGGTTCATTTCTTTCATTTTCTTGACCAATTTATTTTTCTTACCCTTTGATTTTTCTTTTAGGGTATACCCTCTTTACATTTTTTAAATTTTTTGAATTTTTTGTTTTTCAAGAATATGGAACACCTTTGCTCAAAAAAAAGGTTTGAACATATTCCATAGTTCAATCAAGACAATCATGAAAAATGACACCTATTGGTATAGGAGTCTAACACTGGCTCCACTTGGGGATGGTTTTTCCTTGTGAAAAGTCAAGAACAGCAGGTCAGTTGCCTCAAAATGTCTTCAACTTAACCATGTGATCTCCTTATTCTAGTAGCTTTATTGTATATATGATAGTAAAACTTCTTAAGCTTAGGGCCTTCACTTCGGGCTTCAACTCCAGTAAGTTACTATCCACTCAAAACTTAAAACTTTGTTGCCCAGTTAGGAATTTTCTGCCTTGTTCCAATCCCAAACATGAATTTGTTGTGGTTGAAAATCTCGAATTGAATATAGTCCTTTTTCTGCAACCTGAAATCTGATCTAAAACTAAAACAACACACAAAAATTTTCAAACCAACTTAATGAAAAACTAGCTGAAAATTGAAAAACTAAAAAAAATGCTCAAAATTCTGAGCTTATTAGCACTCATCTACCTACTCAATCTACTGTTCAACTGCTAGTTAGGTAAAATGAAATAGCCAATGCAACCATTCAAGCATTATGTACTTTGATAGATTTTGTTGCATTTTCTTGTTGATTATCAAAATTGTACTTCCGCAACCTATTAGAAACTTGTCAACAAATGAGAGGATAAGGAAACACTTGATTTCCTTTGTTGACTCTAGAAACTGTACAAAAGGATCTTCCAAAATATATACATTGATGTTTAACTGATCTGAACAACTGTACATCTGTTCTGGATGGCCTCCATACCATGAATATGAAATGTTATTTTCATCTTTATCTCCCTGTAAACTTTCAGATAAGATTTGTGATGATATTCCTACTGATTGTAATGTTTGAGTGTTGAATCCTTTATCATATTGATTCTGAAAATCATAGTTAGTTAACAGAGGAATGCTTTGAATGCCTTCAATATTCAACATATCTGCTATTGGATCCTGAAAATCTTGGGAAAATTGCTGGAACCTATGACATATAAAATTCCATGGGACTTCATAAACTTCAACAAGTTTCCCATTCTTTTCTTTAAATATGTTATGCCACATTTCCTTTAAAAGATGAAATGGTTCAAAAAATAGTGGTATGGAACTTTCTTGTGTCATTTGATCATTTATTTCAATGGGAACTGATAACTGCAATTGTGAAACTGAAAAATCTTGATCAATAGTTTCATTATCTTCTTTGTTGTCAATCACAATTCCTAAAGATTGCTGATTATTGATGGCATGATAGTTTTCTCTACTGAACTGAAATGAAGCAAAACAAAGAGGTAAAGAATCTTCACTTATTTCCACATTTTCTGCTCTTCCTTCCTCACTCTCATGGCTGATCTGTATTGGCTGATCACTGTCTTCAATCTGCTGAAACTGCATTTCTTCATCCTCCAAACTAGCTTCCGATATCTCTGTAAAGTTAGCTTGACTTTGGAGAACATAATTATCATCATAATGATCATACTTAGGCAAATCATCAAAATAAGGAATGTCATCAAACATACACATTAGAACAACAGATTCCTCTTCCTCATATTGATTTGTAAATTCATTTTCTAATTTATGATAATTTGAATTAAGAGGAATTTGTTCATGGCTATCAACCTCTTCTATTTCTTCATGGTGATTTTGAATAAAAAATTCTTCTTTCATAGTGATCTCCTGTGTTATTTCATCTAGTTTTCTTACCAAAAGGTTGAGTTTTACCTCTGCAATGTTTTTCCTTTCATCTTCTTCTACTTTCAACTTTCCCTGTTTGATTTGGAGATTAACTTCCGCATCAACTGCAATATTTTGCATCTGTGCAAGTGTTTTTGGATCTCTTTCTCTTAACCAAAATTCTATTTCTGAATCAAAGGCACTTGGATAATGCAAGAGAGCTGAATCATGAGGAGGTCTAATATTTTCTGGCATTGAATAATAAACTTGATTAAATCTGTCAGAAAATTGTTGTATCGTTTCATTTGAATTATTTTTTAATTGATTATATTCTTCCATGATCACAAAATGATTAACTTTTATTATCAATCTATCAAGGAAAAGTTTGATAAACTGTTGGAAATTTGAGATGCTAGCATTAGGCAGATTTTTGAACCAACTCTTTATTCTATTTTGCAAAGAAAGAGAAAAAAATCTGATTTTAACATCATCTTCATCAATCTCAAATAAATCCAAATAATTCTCAAAACCTTGAATATGTTTTTGGGCAGTGATACCATTCTCTCCATCAAATCTAGGAAGATACTTGTAGTATTTTCTAGGAAAATCATGGAGTATAGGAGGTAAAATAAGGGGCTTATATCTATCTGGAACTTTATATGGCACAGGGATATGTACAGGGATTGCAAGATCAGTCTTGATTATTTGAGGCTTTTTAATTGGAAAATGATCATCATTAGATTCATAAGAAAGCTTCTCAAAGAGATTAGGAGAATTATTACTTACAAACTTCAAAGGAAAATAACTAAAAACTAATCTAAGATCTTCTATAAAATACAATATACATTGAAAAAATTTCTTAATGAGAAAGAACATAATGTCTTGGATTAAAATCCAAGTTGAAAGCCTGATCTTTCCATATTGTCCTTTGAGGTTCATTCCTCCAATGGAGTCTTGATTCTGAAATTGATTTGGAGTCGCCAGGTGGATGATTTTAACCTTTGTGTGTCTGATCCCTGTCCACCATCATAGATCAGATCTAAACCTGTAAAACAATTCTGAAGAAAAAGTTAGTTCTTCAAGAAACCAAATTTTGAATATTTTATGATTATTTTATTTTTTTATGAATTTTCAAAACAACTTCTATGATTTCTTTAAGAAATTTAAGATTTTTAATTAAAATTTTCTCAAAGATTTATTGAACTAGAGAGTCTGATTGAATGTTTTGAATCCAAAGTTCAGTTTATAAGCTAAACCAGAGATATACTGAAGCAGCATTTGTTTACTATGCAGTTGCAGATCAAAAGCATTTCAAAGGCTACCTGGCTGATCTTCAGACTCTGTCTATAGCTTATAAATCAAACAATAGTATCAATAAAATGATTCAGATCCCCAGTATGGTCGCCACTATGTTATCACTCAGGTTTTCCTTGAAGTTGTGGAAAAGGAAAGTATACCCAAGGTAACCACAAACCAACCTTCAGATGCAGAATCTAGCCAATCTGCATCCAGAGAGGGCTCTCTCTTTATAATTTATCTTTGTTCTTAGAAAGTTTTAGGCTAGTTATAAGTCCAAGAGTTTTGATTTTGTTTGAATGGTGGAATCCGCCAACTAAGGGCAAGGTTGAAAATTTTCACTCCATTGGGCTATGGAGTCAAAGGATGGCTTTACTGGATTTCTATTCTACACACAAGATGGCTTTGCAGGGCAAGATAGCCAAACAGAGAACAATCCTTAAAATTTAAAGTGGATGGAATTGGATTGAAAGGATGAAAGGCAGTTAAGAATCTTTCACCATGTTCAAAAGAAAGAAATGAAATGATTACAAATAAAGAGCAGTGAAGAATTCTTTACTATAGTAATCAAAATGTTTAAATTAGCGAAGCAAGAGAAATTAAGAATTCGTTGCTTATAACTAATTTAGAGGAAAACATTTAGAATAATCACAGCTGAACTCAGAGTACAATTAAGTAAATTCTGAGTTATTCTTTTATGTCAAGTATTCAGAAATGGACACAATGATATTATAAACAAATATAAAACTTAAGACATAGGATAGAAAGACTTATTGAACTGCAGTCCGACACATGAATCCTGCAAAAAGTCCCGAGCTTCAAATTTTCATCCAGAAAGCCACAAATAAATTTCTCCAAAACACTTTTATTCCAAAAACATCAATGTCACTGCGAAGTAGTAGAATCCACCCAAAATACTTCCAAGAGTGAAGTATTTATACAAATTCTAAACTAAAATATCTTGAAAAAATATCAAGATTAGTTCACAAATCTCTCCAACTATTTTACATAAATAGAACTTAAGTAAAGGACACTCAAAATAATTCCTCTATTTGGCACTATTTTGTATGGATAGGTGATGACAAAGAGGAGAATTTGAATTTGATCCAACTCTTAGTTGATGATGAGGCATCCAAGTCACTAACTGCTTCCTTTCTTTGTGCAATTCTGCTCCAACAATTCTGCAAATTGGGGGTCCAATGATACCTTTATATTTCTCAATCCGTAATAGATATGTAAAAAGTGAAAGCGGTTATTGTAGCTAAATATGTTGGTGAGATAAACCTCTTTCACTTTCCTAAAATTCCTCTCCAGCTGTGCACAATAAGCTCTACAACACGATGTGTAAAACAGAGTTTTACAGAGTCTGAAAAATAGCCTCTAAAGATGTGCATGTATCTCTCAGTCTGAAATCAATGTCCAAAAAATGAGATGGGTTTTTGTAGATGGGTCTCTTAGGAACAAAAACCTCCTTCAGTTTTGTAAGATTTATTTCTGATTGGCCACAATATTCTCTGCAAAATTATGACTTAACAGGAATTTTCTGCAAAAAGTGCTTTCCAACATTGTTTAATATTTCCAAAACCATAATGGCTGTTAGAAAAGTGAGAGAGGTTTTTGTATATGGACCTCTTAAGAACATAAAACTCCTTCAGTTTTGTAAAATTCATCTTGGATTGATCACAATAGTTTCTGCAAAACTATGACTAAAATATGCAATTTCTGCAAAAATGTTCCTTCTTGTTATGTTTTTTCATCTTTTTACTTTCTTGCTCTTTTGACTGTTTTACTTTCACCTTAGACAAACCTCACTATTGGTGAAAGTATTCTCATCTCTTTTTACCATTTTACTGCCTTCTGTATTTACTTTTACTGTTTACCTTTGACTGCTCTGTAACTTCATTTTAACTTTCACTGACTTTTACCTGATACACTTTAACCACTGATACTATTTACCTGTTATGCTTTCTAACCTCTGTTTGAATAGATTTGATAACAATCTTCGAGTAAACAAATCTTATGACTAGTATTAAGACTGTTTATCCAAGGATGTGATCTTCTGATCACCTCTTCAGGGGACAACCGAGTAGATTTTTCAAGCAATTCCCCAATGGACAAGGGAGTGAGGTTTTGACCAGGTTCAAAATGAAGCATCATTCAAGGCTACAGGAACTCCCATTTTGGTTCTTGTGGAAAAATGGAAATTTGGCTAATGGTGAGGAATTGAGTAAATTTACGGGAAAAACATGTCCATTTGCAGATTTAGTAATTCAATTACAGTTCTCGGGGTCACGGAATGAACTAGTAATTAATTCTAACTCTGTTTCAGTGAAGGAAAAAAGGAAAGCCGAGATTTCAACAGAGTTCAGTTTGAATTTAGGGTAAATACCTGTTTTTGGAGAAAACAACGTTTGGATAGGTGCCGGCTAAGGTAGATAATCTTCTGAGAGGCTTGTCTGCAATCTTCTTCGACAGGATAAGGTAAGTGGATTTCACAAATTAGAATTTTGAATTTTTCTGCGTGGAAGGCGTTTTCTTTCACTGGCATACAAAATGATGAAAAAGACGTGACTGTTTTGTTTTATCGACAAAGTCAAACGGGGGGGAATTTTTATTATTTTTATGGGATGACGTCACTGATGTACGATGGATGCGTCACCGGGGTCGGACGGTAAGCGGTAAATTCCGCACCGCTTTCGGGAGCAGGCAGTTTTCCGCGGGGAGGTAGCGATTCCATTCGGAGATCAACACGTGGCAGGTGCACTGTTTTGAAACCACCGTGATCCCGTGCGTTAACGATCGGACGATGGATGGCTGGCGGAATTACAGCGGGCCGTTGATCCGGGAATGGGCGATCGGACGGGTGATATGACGTGAAGAAGGTAGGTGATTTAACACGCGGGCCCAAAGTAATTAATGTTAATTTAACTATTCCGGGCGACGTCTTATTGGCTGAGGGATTGGTTATTAATTAATCCAAGTGATTAATTAATCCCGTGGTTTAATGAGAGTTGGGGTTGCGGCGGGCTTTGGTTTTATTTGTTTTTTCCGTTTAAAACATAAAACATATGTTTAAAACCTTTTCAATATTGTTATTATATGGTAATAAATTAATGTAATTTATTATCCATAGGGGAGAGGATAGATTATAAAGATATATTTCTAACCAAAGGGCATTATAATGAGGGTTTTTATTTCAAATATATGGAATTAAATACTTTGGCTAGAAATCTATAATAAGAGGGTTTTGGGGATATTGTATAGGAGGAGTTATACATATAAGGAAAGGTGATTTGTATAAGGATTTAATATGTAAAGTTAAATGTTAATATGACAAAGGGACAATGGAAACTCAAAATACTTTACACAACTAGGAAAGTGGAGATTTTTGAAGTAAATTGTATCCTTTCAATTTCAACACTTAGATTCAGAACAGTAAGTAATTTTGAGGGGATTTTATGAAATATTACATGATTTTCCTAAGTAAAATGGGATTTTAATTAGGAAAAGATTAAACGTGAATGAGTGAAATGATGGATAACTTCAAGTACTAGGGGCTTTTCAATTATTAGGCCGAGGGTCTGGTCCCTCCAAATGTCAAGGAAATGCCTTGAGCCCCTTTAATCTTCAAACTCCTTAGCACTTTGGGGAAATTAGTAAAACTCTTAGGGAGAAAGTGATGTGGGAAGTTAATGATTTTGACTTTGCTTTTTGTGAATTTTCCAATGTATTTTCTGCTTCAATACTTGTGATGAAAGTAAAGGATTAAACACATTTAGCAGCATCATTCATCACATGAAACTTTGCAACACCATCTACCTACCCTATCTACTTTACACTACCATTTTCTCTTCTTTATTAGGGTGCACTTAGACTGGCAAACCCTTATCAATTTTCTTTTCTTTTACATGGAAATTCTATCTAATTCTCAACTTATTACATCCAAGGGCTCAGATTAAACTGTTGAGCACCTTTTATTAACTCTACCTATCTACTTATCTGCCAAGATTAAACTGTTTGGTCAGATATTTATTCTCTATTCTACAACATGAAATTGAAACATGAATGAGTCAAGTTTAAGCAGTTTGACTCTTCATAAATTGTGGCAAAAGTTTGACAAGCTGCACACAATTGCTTTATTACAAAAATGAAATAGTAGTGGCATTTGGATTTGCACACTTTCCTTGGTCTATTTTTTGCTTGGGGTTCATTTCTTTCATTTTCTTGACCAATTTATTTTTCTTACCCTTTGATTTTTCTTTTAGGGTATACCATCTTTACATTTTTTAAATTTTTTGAATTTTTTGTTTTTCAAGAATATGGAACACCTTTGCTCAAGAAAAAGGTTTGAACATATTCCATAGTTCAATCAAGAAAATCATGAAAAATGACACCTATTGGTATAGGAGTCTAACAGGATCCATCTCTGGTGATCTACAAAATCTCATCTTGTACCAAGTCGGACCATAATCGCTCCCAATTTGGTAGCTTCTCCCTCCCATTCACAAAGTCTTGGTAGTTATACCAGATCTTGGGAAGGCCTAAAAGAGCTATGCTCACCAAATCATCCTAGGAAAATATTTTCCCAACACTTCTAATCTCATCTCAACATTGAGTGAACTTCGTCAAGTATTTTTGGATCGTGTATCCCTTCTCCAACTTGATCTTTCTGAGCTTGTCTTTCAGCGCCAGCTTCCTATGGTCGCTACTATTCTAAAACATATTTGTTAAGGTCTTCCACATAGAATATGGAGTTTCCTTTCCATGGAGACTCGAGACAATATGATCTCGAACTCCTTCTAACAAGATCCTTCTCGCCTTTGCAACATTCTTCTTCCATGCATCAAGATGTTGAGCATATGCTGCTATGGGATAGGGAATATCACTGTCTATGAATGTCTTTAGTCCATTTTCCTCGAGCATTTCCTCTGTCTTTCCTTCCATGTTATGTAATTATAATTTCCCTCAAGGGGATATTTGAGTCTCAAGCCATTGAAATACTTCTTGATATGTTGTTGGGCCCTGAAGAATAAATCTGCAAATTCGATTTGCCTGTTCAAATAAAACTCTGGTTCTTATCTTCTATAGTGATTCTTGGTGCTCTGGTACCATGTAGAAAATATATCAACGAGATTCAATATGATCTTGTGATGCACTAAAACAAAATTCTGAATCCTTCTACAATTTGTGGAAACCAAATACGATCGCACAATCACATAAAGTAATAGAAAGAAATTATCAATCTTACAACACAATATTTATCTGGGGAAAGCAACTGCTCAAAACCTCACTATTGTATATTGCATAAATTCAAGGCCATGAAACAATACAATGTTTTTCTCTCACTGAAAAAATTTTGCACTATGTTGATTGTCTCACTCTAATCTAGGAAAAATCAGTTAAATACTTAACCAATTCTCATCCTTTGTTTGACCAGCCTTGCTCGTGCATTCCTAGAGGAATTTTTGCCCTATTAAATAGGAAATTCCCAAGAATTGATTGCGCAATGCATTGAAGTCTTCTTGATGACTCTATACATGACCTGTACAAGTTTCTAAATATACAATTGATAGTTATCTTCCCTTTAACCTCATTCTATACTGGGTCTTCCTTAGAAGTGACATGCAAAATATATTTATAGAAAATTATCAGTTAACTAGTTGATATCTACTTGTGAATTAAATCAAATTTAATTCACTAAACCTCTCACAAGCTCATCTCTCAGTTAGAACTAGTTAAACTGATTTTAACTCAACTAATTGAGTTAACTAACTACAACTCACAAAAAACTATAACTAGACCCCCTAAAATCATGGGATAAATATACATGCCTCCTCTTTGACCCTCAACTCGAATTTCCTAATCTAACTAATTCTTTGTGACTCAGTTAACTAATACAAGTTGTCATGAGAAAAAATTACAATTTCTCTTGCAATTTAATTAAGGGAAAATTAAATCAGAAGCCCCCTTCGATGCCATTTTAACAAAATAAGTCAAGTGTGGATCACCTCTGAATCTTTGGAAGCCCTGACTACATCCATGTTCCAAAGTACAAGCGAAAGAAGTTGGATTATACAAGAATCAAAGGAATATTCATTGGATATACGCTCCTCAAAAGAATATAGAATCTACATCAAGGAAGTAAGGCATATTGAAGTAAGTAGGGATGTCATATTTGATGAAATTCAAGCCTACAAGAAATCTAAATATATCCCCATATATTCTGATGATGAAGAATCTCCAATATTCTAAGAAGAATAAATACACCATGCAAACCCTACTACAAATCAAGAAGAAGAAGCAGGACCAAGTGAGCCTATTCAACCTGTGACCATCTCGACCACAAGGAAGAAGAAAAATTGGTTGAAAACTACTTTACAAGATGTTGAAGGACATGAAGCTCTGATAGGAACCTTTGGAGAAAGTAAAATATCGAAGCGATATTTTGGGTATGTTGCATATATGAATAAACTAATTGAAGATAAACCATCTACATTCGAAGAATTTGTTCATTAAGAAGTTTGGAAGAAGGTGATGTAGGAATAATACCAATCTATTTTGAAGAATGGGGTTTTTGAAATCATTCCTAGACCTAGTGACAAATTGGTTGTCACATCCAAATGGATCTACAAGATCAAGCACGTTGTTTACGAAAGAATAGAGAAATACAAATCAAGGTTCATCGCAAGCGGCTTATCTAAAAAGGAATGAATAGATTATGAAGACACCTTTGCACCTACAACAAGGTATACTACCAGTAGATCTTTTGCTTCATTGGCTGTTATATTGAGTTGGAATATCTATCAAATGGAGGTGAAAATCGCATTTCTAAATGGGACCATTGATGAGGAAGTATACATCGAACAACCCAAAGGTTTTGAAGTAAATAGCAGGGACGCTCACGTTTGCAGACTCAAGAAAGCCCTATATGGCTTGAAGTGAGCTCCTAGGGCATGGTACGTGAGAATGGATGAATATATCATAAGAAATGGGTTCGTGAAGGGTATTGTTGATCCAAATATCTATATCAAGGTTTTGAATAATGAGCCCGTCATTATTCTACTATATGTGGATGGTCTATTCGTCACTGGTGTGGAGCATAGAATTCAAGAATGCAACAAGATGTTGGCAGTGGAATTTGAGATGAAGGATTTAGGACTAATGCACTACTACCTGGGTCTCGAAGTATGGAAGAAACCTAGGGAAATGTATTTGGGGCAAGGAAATTACATCATAAAAAGGTTGCATAAATTCAGAATGATGGACTCCAAGCCCATGACTACTCCTATGATCACCAATCTCAAGAAGTTAAGGGGTTCTGAATCAAGTCTAGTGGATCCTACCTCCTATCGACAGTTGGTAGGCTCCCTAATGTATCTGGTAAACATGCCATATATATGCTTTGTAGTAAACATTCTTATTAAGTTTCAATTGGAACCTCGTCAAGATCACTAGATAGCTGTCAAAAACATAATAAGGTATCTTCGTGGTACTATGCATCACTACCTAAAGTATGATAGTAAGGAATTCAACCTAATTGGCTTCACATACTCTGATTGGGGTGGTAGTGAGACCGATGGAAGGAGTACTACCGATGGATGTTTCAGCTTGGGGTCTGCTATGATTTCATGGATGATTAGGAAGCAATATTTTGTTGCTTTAAGTAGTGTTAAAGCATAATATGTGGTTGCATGTGAAGTAGGAAAGGAGGTTGTATGGTTAAGGAAGCTTCTAACAGACTTGTTCAATAATTATCTAAGTCCTACTATAATCAATTGTGACAATCAAAATTATATCAAGTTGTCTGGATATCCCATGTTTCATACTAGGATGAAGCACATCAACAACAAGTTCCACTTTGTTAAGAACTTGGTATAGGGTGGGATCGTGAATTTGGAGTATGTCTCGAAAGATGAATAAGTAGTAGACATAATGACGAAGTATCTTACTAACAAGAAGTTTGAATATTTAAGAGACAAGCTTGGTCTGGTAAATATTTTTGATTGTATTGATGATAATAGATTGGAAGAGATATGTTGAAGCTTTGCGAGTGAAGCATTTCCTCAGAGGACATCGAGTAGGCACTTTATATTGATGTCTAGTAGTGAGTTTGGCATTGGGTGGATGCGCATATAGATCATTGGGTTGGTGGTTAGTAATTAATTCTGATGGTACCTAGACAAGTTGAAAGATTTAGTCCACCTTAGTCCTACTTGGATAGATTTCCTTGGTCAGGAATCTAGTCCATGGCATTGTGGTGCCTAAACAGATGAGAGACCAATGGATACATTTCTTTGGTTAGGAATCTAGTCCATGGCATTTCAGTGCTTAAAGCTCTTCATAGTTAATATATTTTGAGATCTTCCATTTGTATATTATGAATACCTACCTAGTTAAGATGGAGTGTGGAAGATTGTAACTAGGTTCAGTCTTCATAAATTATATTTAATGTACTTATAAAAAAATTAAAGAAAATATTTTTTATTATTATTAAATGACTTATTAAAGCATGGGTTTCATCCTTGGGATCATTATGTTTTAGATCGAATTCCCCATTGTGGACTTCTAGGATTTATTTTGAGTTCATAGAGTCATTATATATTTAAAGAGACCCTTATTGGGCTTTTGAATCATGAAAAAATATTTATTATCGACTCAAAAATTATTTATAGTACCTCCACATTAATTTGGCCTAAAAGGAACCTATTTGACCTTACTTGGAGCCAATAAAAGGAAGGTGATTGAATTCATTTGTACCATCACCTCTCAAGCAAGTTTGATATCTATAGTTGCATAGGAAAAAGTGTGAAGTTGGTCAAAGAAGTTGAAAGGAGTGTGAGCTGAGTCAAGAAGATAGAGAAAGAGAAAACTGAAACTTTGGTGGTGGTATATCTCCATTTCGTTCCCTAACTTGGGATATTGAAGTATTTATGTGTCTGTTGTTGTTTCTACTGTCAGAACTACTACCTAGTCGAAGTTGTTGCTACTGCTAGGTCGAAGATTTGGAAGGCTGACTTGGTGTAGATGGAAGATTTGGTCTATGTCTAAGGTGAAGAGTCTCAAAGAATACTATTTAAGGAAGAGAATTTCGACTAGGTTTTCCCCTAAGAGAGGGGTTTTTCCTTGGCATAATGTTTACATCTTGTCTCTTGTGTTCTTGTTATCTTTGTACATACATACTTCGATAATTGCTTGATGAAAGATAATCTAATAAAGAAGTAAAAGAAGCCAACATAATTCGCAAATAATTATCAAGAAAGAAAAATCCAACCCTAATCTACTTGCTTTGATTTCTCAACATATTTAGCTATAGCCTCAAGATTCAAGAAGGTTTTGGATGGCTACCTTCATTTGTCTGGAGGTCTGATTAACAAAAATAAATGTCAAATGATTGGCTAGAATTGTCCTGGGACTACTTTGCTTGAAATCTCTTGATTATTGTGTTTTCCTGTTGATATTTATTGGAATTCCTTTTCCTATCTTGGAATTCCAATCTCCTTTAAGCAGACCCTTGGGAAGTACTGGGATTCAATCATGCAGAAAGTTAAAAGAAGAATCCAATCATGGGGAGCAAGGTGGCTAAATCTTGTTGGGAGAGTTACTCTCATCAAGTCGGTTATCTCCTCTATACCAGTGTATCTGGGATTGATCTAAGTGGATATTGGTGGCCACCTTCCTATTCCACTTGGACCCCCACCATTGTTTCTTTCATCTTTTTCAATTTCCTTAATTGTAGCACAATATAATATTTTTTGTAGTTTTTCAGGTCCTGAACTTCCGGAGCCGTTTTGAGGCCCTAAACGACTTTTTTTTGGAAATTGCCTCTAGATAAAAATAATTCTTTGACTCAATATTCATTGTCAGCATTTGTAGTCCTTGTATATATATTTATAACGAGGTATCATGTGCATCAAACGGATATCGTATACCAAATTTACGACCCCGGGAAATTGATGTACCAATTTACCCCAACGGGGCCCATATTTTGGCATTTCATCTCCTAGGGTCAGGATTTTGGATGTTTAGGTTTTTTCATTGTTTCTCAATAATAAATAGGCCTTCGAGCCTCATTATAACACAATTTAGAGGCCTGTAGCTGCCACATCTCTTCTCAGAGATAAGTTACTAGCACCATAGCTATTTTATTTCCATTTTATCTGTAAGCATGTGTCAGTTATGTGATATTAATGAAATTAAGTCTTATTTCTGTTTCAACTCTACGTTTATATGCACTTATGTATTTTATTGTGTTCTTGCGTAAGTCTAGATCAGTGGTATCACAGCGGTCTACTCTTTCTCAATCCTTCTTTGCATGTCCCCAATGAGTTCGAGGTATAAGGAGTTAGGGCTCGATCTGGTTGAATCTTTGCAAGATCGGTCTCACAAACCCCGAAGACCACCCATGGGGGATGAAAATAAATATGAGGGAGTAGGAGATCCTATCAAAATATTGATTGAGGAGGTCATCGAGAAAAAAAGGAACTCAATGATGCACAACTTTGCCCAGATTCTTCAACGACTTCCCACTGGCGGCGCATATGCATCCAACAGCCATTGTAGAGGTGTGACTCTTTTTAAGGTACAAGTAAACTTTGAAATTCCCATATTTTAGGGTCAAATAGATGCAGTCCTCCTAGATAGGTGGTTGATTCAATTAGAAGGGTATTTCTCGGTTCATGACTTTTCCAACTGAGAAAATATTACTTTTGCACTCCTCAAAGCCACCCCCCATGTCAATGATTGGTGGGAAACCTGTTGTGAACAAAAGGATGAGAGGGAACCCTCTCTGTTTTTGGCCGCACCCACTTCAAATTCTTTCCAAGATGCCATCAAGGAATAATATTATCTCATCGGAAGCTATGAGGATTGTATAAATTTGTTAATACTTATAGTATTACTATATTCTCCTGATCTAACAAATTAATCTTATGTTAAATACAGAATCCTTCCACTTAATTCTTTGTGGAAATTAAATCACCAATTACAAACACATGAAGAAAAATCTATCTCACATAAACACAATTGTTTAACGGGAAAGATTAAAGCTAAAAACCCCAACTATCATATATTATGTATATCAATGGAATCATGTAATAATATCATACAAAGCTTAGTACATCAAGCTCTCAGTACAATAAAAAATCATTACACACTGTCATGCAGAAATTTGCATATCTATGCACCAATTTCTTACCTCCTGACAACCTGCCTCCACTGCACAATCCCTGCTGAAGAAGACCTCTAAATGAATTCAAATTGGCCTTGCCTTGACTGCGCAATCCTCATTGGCATCTCGAATGTGTGTCATATGCATTGAATGCATCACTATAGTCACAACAGATATTCCATCTCACCCTTTCACCTATCTCTCCACTGGGTCTCTACTGGAACTGTCATGCAAGTAGTTAATTGTTGTATTTGTTCAACTGCAAGTGAGTCTCTAGTTATGAATTAATTAAATAATTAATTCACTAAAATCTCACTAGTGTATCTTCAGTTAGAACTAGATACAACTAGCACAACTGAGTTTAACTCACTTAACTAAGTTAAACTGAATAACAACTCCCATAACTACTCTTCCAACTCTGTCACAACTCTGCCACTTCAGTGCTAACTGATTCCTCCATGCATGAGTCACCAACCACCCTAGGAATTGCATAATTCCTTCAGCCCACTAATTTTCCAAATCTGTTCACTGAAATAAAGTGCTCCAAGAGAATAAGTTGATATTTATTGCCAGATTATTATTAAGGGCTAATAATAATCGACATGCATATATTTTTAGATTGACGATCTATAAATAGACTTCACCCAATATTTAAAAATATAATCTCATCTATTTTTCAAATTTGACCAACCATCTTCTAATAGCATCTTGCAACTTATAGAATATGCTCACCATGTCTAAAAATACACATACACCTAAAAATAGCATGTGGGCCCCACTTAATGAAGGTGCTTAATTTTCACTAAACTCATCATCTTGTTGAATCTTAACACTCCCTCTCAACAAGATAGGGATTATCCTTCACCCCGATCATGCCTTTATGGTATTCGAATTTTCTCCTGCTGAGCGCCTTCGTCAGAATATTTGCATCCTGATCTTCCGTAGGAATGTACTGAAGCAACATGATCCTCTGCTACACACAATAACTGATATGATGATACCGGATATCTATATGTTTAGATCTATCATGAAACACAGGAATAATTGAGAGTTTAATGCAACTCTGATTATCACAAGGTATCACTGTAGGATCTAAATGCCAACCAAACAAACCAATCAAGATCTTCCTCATCCAGATAGTCTCACATGCAGCTTGACTTTCTGCCATGTATTATGCTTCCGCTAAACTGAGTGCCACGAATCCGATACTGTTTCCTACTGTACCAAGAAACTGTTGTATATCCGTTACTAAAAACCCCTCCTAATGTGCTCTTTCTTTCCGTTGGGCTGCCTGCCTGATCTGCATCTGTGAAGCCATGCAACTTCACTTCATCTGTCTGTCTGTACCATAAGCCATACTCAGATGTGCCCCTGAGATACCTCAGGACATGCTTTCCTGCCTTCCAAAAGAGCTTGGTAGGCTTAACCATCGCTTGACTAAGCTAGTTCACCGCATAGCATATGTCTGATCTTGTATTAACTAAACATGAGCGAACCCACCAACTGTCGATAAATAGTGGCATCCACTACCTCTACCAATGTAGCATCCTCTTTCCTCCAATTTCCTAGAAGAGGAGTATCCACGGGCTTGCATTCCTCCATGTGAAACTTACCAAGTATCTCCCGAGCATACTTGCCTTGAGACATAAACAGTTCACCTTCTCACTGCCATATTTCCAATCCAAGGAAATAATGAAGGAGGCCCAAATCCTTCATCTCAAACTCATTTGCAAGATCTGCCTTGCATGAGTGTATGAACTGCTCATCACCCATTAGTATTAAATCATCAACATAAAGAACAATTATTAAAAGCTTACCCTCCACCACAATTTGGTATAGGTTTGCATCCGCCTCACTCTTGGTGAAGCCAAGCCCAATGAAATAGCTGTTGATCCGTGTGTACCAAGCATGGGGTGCTTGCTTCAGCCCATACAACGCTCTTTTGAGTCTGCACACATGTGACTCGCTACTGAAGATCTCAAATACTTCAGGCTGCTCAATGTACACTTCTTCCTCAATGATCCCATTAAGGAACGTAGTCTTCACATTCATCTGATGAATGTGCCAACCCATCTACGCTGAGAGAGAAAGGATGGTCCTTATGTAAGAATATCGTGTGACAGGTGCAAAGGTTTCTTTATAATAAATCCCCTTGATCTGTGAGAAGCCCCAGGCAACAATCTTGCCTTATACTTCTCAATGCTCTCATCAGCAGCTTTCTTTACCTTGTAGATCCATCTTGAACCTACCACTGATTTACCCACCAGCCTTGGAACAATATCCCAAGCATTGTTTCTGACAATGGAGTCATACTCCTCCACCATGGCATCTACCCATGTGGGCTCCTGCACTGCTTCTTCAAAAGAATATGGCTCTGTCACGATACACATGCTCATGAGAACCATTTATCCAGTAAATCGGTTAGGTGACTATCTCTATCTGCGCTGTGATGTAGGGACTCCTACATTCTGTGCTGCATCGAGCTTCAGTCTCTTAGATTTTGTGGTACACCTTCTTCCTGTTCTGATGTTTGGTTCTGCATGAGTGGACTCCTCCACTCCATGATCCTCCTCCTGTGGTTGATCCACAACTAGAGGCTCATATTTTGGAACAATAAATTCCTCCTCTGCATGCAAGTGTAGCTCCCTCTCAAGCGACAACTTCATGGCTTTCAGCTCATTGAATTTTATATCCCGTCGCACCATAGTCATTCGAATATTTGGAAAATACACACGATAATTATGGGGTATTTCTGTGTACCCCACTAATATCCCAACTTCTGCAGTCGGCTTCTTCCTGACATCCTTTGTCACATGAATGTAAATAGATGAGCCAAAAATATTCAAATGAGAAATATCAGGCTTCTTACCAGTAAAATATTCTTCAAGTGTACTCATCCTAGGTACTCTATGAGGACAACGATTTTGCACATAAACTGCAGTGTTGCATGATTCCACCCACAAGTGCATCGGTAGGCCCTGGTCATGCAGCATAGCTCGTGCAGCACCCACGATCGTTTTTTTCTTCCTCTCTGTGAACCCATTCTGCTGTGGGTTATGAGGTGCTATGAGTTCTCTAGAAATTCCTTCTTTGATACAAAATTATTTGAATTCGTTCGAGATATATTCACCACCATTATTGCTCCGTAGAGCCTTCACTTGCTTCCCCAACTCCTTCTCCACCAATGCTTTAAACTCACAGAACTTTGAGAATGTTTCTCTCTTCTTCTGCATGAAGAAGATCCAACATCTATGAGAATAGTCATCAAAAAATATAACATAATACATGTGTTTTTCTATTGAAGCAACCGAGAAAGGTCCACACACGTCTATGTGAATTCTCTCCAAGATCATCAAAGCACGGTTCTCCTTCTCATGAAAGGTGGTCTTCACAAAATTATGCGTAGTACATCCCTTGCACTGATTTGAATACGCAAGAGTACCCTTAGGAATTCTAGTATAAATCTGTTGCGAAATATTCAAGGTGCCATGGTGAAGATGGCCCGATCTCCTGTGCCATAATTTTCCCTCATCCTGGCTCACCACTTCTTCTACTTTTCCCATCATTGCAACACAACCATCTAACTCCAGCTTGTAGAGATTCTTAACTCGAATCCCTATCCTCTTGGTTTGACCCATTGTTTTATTTCGTAGGAAAGCTTTTCCCTCGCTGAAAACAACGTCATAACCTCTATCCTCCAACATAGCGACCGAGACCAATTTCTTCTTCAGACTAGGAACATGCATAACATCTTTCAACAAAAATGGTTTTCCTGACTCCCTCTCGAAGGTAATGGTTCCAATTCCGGTCGCACTGTATCTACCATCGTCGCCCATCTCTATATGCATTTGGAGATCCTTCTCCTCCAAGTCACTAAACAACCCCGTGTCTCCCATCATATGGAAGGAAGTAGCACTATCAAGATACCACACCGATCCCATTGTGCTTGAAACCAAGCATGTGATCAAGGATAAATCCAGTTCAAATTGTGAGGCTAAGGCCTCACCCGCTGCAGCTCCAGCAGCCTTCTTGTTCTTCTTTTTCTATGGGCAGTTAGTGGCGAGATGCCCAAGTTCGTGACACTGAAAACACTTCACCTTAGACAAATCTAGCTTCTTGCCTTTAGCCTCGGATTTTGGATGGGATTTATTCCCCTTCCCTTTCCTTGCCTTGGCAGCCAAAGCGTAATTCTCTTCATCATCATTCTTCGATGAAGAGCCATCCCTGGTATTCCGCCTTATCTCCTCCTGCACAAGATCCGACCAAAGTCGCTCCCAATCCGGCAATTTCTCCTGTCCATTGATAGAGCCTTCGTAGTTGTGCCAACTCTTCGAAAGCCCAAGGAGAGCCAATCTCACCAAGTCATCATCCGCAACTATAACTCACACACTCCCCAGCTCATCCCTACATTGGACAAACTTCGTGAGATATTTTGGAATACTGTCGCCCTTCTCCATTTTTATTTTTCTGAACTTATCTTTCAGCGCCAACTTCCTATTATCATTGCTACTTTGGAAAATATCTGTCAAAGCCTTCCACATTGCAAATGGAGTGGCTTTCCCATGAAGGCTTGACACAATATGGTCTTTCACACCTTCCAACAGAATTCTTCTTGTCTTCGCTACCTTCTTTTTCCATGCGTCAAGTAATGCAACATTGCTAGAAGTAGGCTTAGGAATATCGCTATCGATGAACTCCTTTGGTCCATTATCTTCAAGCACCGCATCCATCCTGTCCTTCCAGACTACGTATTTTGAGCTACCCTCAAGGGCATACTCCAACCACAACCCATTGAAAGCCATTTCAATGAATACTCAACTGTCGCACCAAGAAATTTCTGCAGCAAATTCATATTGTCTGCCAGCACAAAACTCAGCACCGCTTCACTATTGCAATATCTAGTGATTAACACTGCTCTGATACCATGTAGAAATTTATTAATACTGATAGTATTACTAGATTCTCCTGATCTAACAAATTAATCTTATGTTAAATATAGAATCCTTCCACTTAATTCTTTGCGGAAATTAAATCGCCAATTGCAAACACATGAAGAAAAATCAATCACACATAAAGACAGTTGTTTAAAGGGAAATATTAAAGCTAAAAACCCCAACTATCATATATTATGTATATCAATGGAATCATGTAATAATCTCATACAAAGATCATTACATCAATCTCTCAGTACAATCAACAGTCATTATACACTGTCATGCAGAAATTTGCATATCTATGCACCAATTTCTTGCCTCCTGACAGCCTGCCTCCACTACGCAATCCTTGTTGAAGAAGACCTCTAAATGAATTCAAATTGGCCTTGCCTTGACTGCGCAATCCTCATTGGCATCTCCAATGTGTTTCAGATGCATTGAATGCATCACTATTGTCACAACAGATAGTCCATCTCAGCCTTTCACCTATCTCTCCACTAGGTCTCCACTAGAACTGACATGCAAGTAGTTAACTATTGTATTTGTTCAATTGAAAGTGAGTCCCTAGTTATGAATTAATTAAATAATTAATTCACTAAACTATCACTAGTGTATCTTCAATTAGAACTAGATACAACTAGCACAACTGATTTTAACTCACTTAACTAAATTAAACTGAATAACAACTCCCATAACTACTCTTCCAACTCTGTCACAACTCTGCCACTTTAGTTCTAACTGAGTCCTCCATGCATGAGTCACCAACCACCCTAGGAATTGCGTAATTCCTTCATCCCACTGATTTTCCAAATCTGTTCACTGAAATAAAGTGCTCCAAGAGAATAAGTTGATATTTATTGTTGGATTATTATTAAGGGCTAATAATAATAGACATGCATCTATTTTTAGATTCACGATCTATAAATAAACTTCGCCAAATATTATAAAAATATAATCTCATATATTTTTCACATTTGACCAACCATCTACAAATAGCATCCTGCAACTTATATAATATGCTCACCATGTCTAAAAATAAACATACACCTAAAAATAGCCTGCAGGCCCCACTTAGTGAAGGTGCTTAATTTTCACTAAGCTCATCATCTTGTTGAATCTCAACACTCCCTCTCAACAAGATAGGGATTATCCTTCACCCCAATCCTGCCTCTAAGGTATTCGAATTTTCTCCTACTGAGTGCCTTCGTCAAAATATCTGCATCCTGATGTTCCATAGGAATGTACTTAAGCACATGATCTTTCGCTGCACACAATCTCTGATATGATGATACCGGATATCTATATTTTTAGATCTATCATGAAACACAGTATTAATCAAGATTTTAAAGCGGCTCTGATTATCAAGATGTATCACTGTAGGATCTAAATTAGAACCGAACAAACTGACCAGGATCTTCCTCATCCAGATAGCCTCACATGCAGCTTGACTTGCTGCCATGTATTATGCTTCCGCTGAATTGAGTGCCATGGATCTTTGTTTCCTACTATACCAAGAAAATATTGTATATCTAATACTGAAAACCCTTCCTGATGTGCTCTTTTTGTCCGCTGGGCTGCTCCCCAATCTGCATCTGTGAAGCCATGCAACTTCACTTCATTTGTCTGTCTGTACCATAATCCATACTTAGATGTGCCCCTAAGATACCTCAGGACATGCTTTCCTACCTTCCAAAAGAAGCTTGGTAGGCTTAACCATCACTTGACAAAGCTAGTTCACCGCATAGCATATGTTCAATCTTGTATTAACTAAATACATGAGCGAACCCACCAACTGTCGATAAACAGTGGCATCCACTACCTCTGCCGATGTAGCATCCTCTTTCCTCCAATTTCCTGGAAGAGGAGTATACATGGGCTTGCAGTCTTCCATGTGAAACTTACCAAGTATCTACCGAGCATACTTGCTTTGAGACACAAACAGTTCACCTTCTCGCTACCATATTTCCAATCCAAGGAAATAATGAAGGAGGCCCAAATCCTTCATCTTAAACTCCTTTGCAAGATCTACCTTGCATGAGTGTATCAACTGCTCATCACCTGTTAGTATTAAATCATCAACATAAAGAACAATGATTAAAAGCGTACCCTCCACCACAATTTGGTATAGGTTTGCATCTACCTCACTCTTGGTGAAGCCAAGTCCAGTGAAATAGATGTCGATCTGTGTGTACCAAGAACGGGGTGCTTACTTCAGCCCATACATCGCTCTTTTGAGTCTGCACACATGTGACTCGCTGCTAAAGATCTCAAATCCTTCAGGTTGCTCAATGTACACTTCTTCCTTAATGATCCCATTAAGGAACGCAGCCTTCACATTCATCTGATGAATGTGCCAACACATCTGCATTGAGATAGCAAGGATTGTCCTTATGGAAGAATATCGTGCGACAGGTGAAAAGGTTTCTTCATAATCAATCCCCTCGATCTGTGATAAGCCCTGGGCAACAAATCTTGCCTTATACTTCTCGGCGCTCCCATCAGCAGCTTGCTTTACCTTGTAGATCCATCTTGAACCTACCACTGATTTAGTCATACTCCTCCACCATGGCATCTACCCATGTGGGCTCCTTTGCTGCTTCTTCAAAAGAAGATGGCTCTGTCACGATACACTTTCTCATGAGAGCCATGTATCTAGTAAATCGTTCAAGTGACTGTCTCTGTCTGCGCTATCATGTAGGGACTCCTACATTCTGTGTTGCATCAAGCTTCAGTCTCTCAGCTTATGTGGTATGCCTTCTGCCTATTCTGATGTTTGGTTCTGCATGAGTGGACTCCTCCACTCCATGATCCTCCTCCCGTGGCTGATCCACATCTAGAGGCTCATCTTTGGGAACAATAATTTCCTCCTCTGCATGCAAGTGTAGCTCCCTCTCAAGCGACAACTTCATGGCTTTCACCTCATTGAATTTTATATCCCGTTACACCACAATCATCCGACTGATTGAAAAATACACACGATAATTATGGGGTGTTTCTGTGAACCCCACAAATATCCCAACTTCTACAGTCGGCTCAGCTTCTTCCTGGCATCCTTTGTCACATGAATGTAAACAGATGAGCCAAAAATATTCAAATGAGAAATATCAGGCTTCTTACCAGTAAAAGCTTCTTCAGATGTACTCATGCCAAGTAATCTATGAGGACAACGGTTTTGCACATAAACTGCAGTGTTGCATGCTTTCGCCCACAAGTGCATCGGTAGGCCCTGGTCATGCAGCATAGCGACCGAGACCAAGTTCTTCTTCAGACCCGGAACATGCACAACATATTTCAACAGAAATGGTTTACCTGACTCCCTCTCAAAGGTAATGGTTCTGTTAGCCACCTATAAAATTTTGTTATAGCAAAAGGTGGCTAAAACTTTTTGGAGCCTTCAAGGAACAAATTTTATTGCTAAAAAGTGTTATCTCTTGAAGACTCTTGAAGACCTCATGCCTTTGTCCAAATCTTCACTGCTGTTCTCTTTTTATACTCAGAAATTTTGTTGATTTCATGAGAAAAGACTGCTACAAAATCATCATTTTTCCCCTTCCTCCACTTCCAAAACTAACCTCATTTTTTACCCCTTTATTCCCCATAAAAATCCTTCATTTTCATATTTTTCCCCTTTCCCCTCCATCAAAACTCCTTTGATAAGGTTTAAGACTTTTTCTTTGCCTTATCGAAGCCCTCAAAACCCTTTGAAAACCAGAGAAAATCATAAAAAATACATATTTTGTATATTGGTTTAAGCCCCCTCAGGCTAAGCCTTAAACCACTTCCCCTCCATGTGCCCCAGTGCTAGAACCAAGCGCTAGCCATCCAGGCGCTTATCGCATCAGAAAAACATAGCAAGCACAAGTCTTTTGTTATAAACAAACTCTGATGCCGATTAGCCCTGTACGTTATATCCCCCGATCATATCATCTCTCCATACAACCTATGGGCCCGCAATCGGGTGCTAAGTCGTTATGAAAATCCATTCCCGATCCATTTTTTCCTTTATAAATACATAAAACCCTCTTACCCAAAGTTTTGGTCTAACGCGCCGAAGTTATGTTTTTTAATGTAAAAATGGGTTGATTGAAATAGACCCGCATCATTTCTCCGATGCGATTAAGTCCCATATATATAAACCCCGCCCCCTCCACTTTTTATTCCATATAACCTGCACCCAGGACCAAGAGTCAAAGTCTCGAGCACCAATCACATCGCAACAAACAAATGGTTAGATCAAAAAGACCAAGGCCCGACCACCGATTGCGATTGGCCCTCTTATATAAGCCCCGGGCCCTTTTTGTTTTCCACAAATTCCGAAGGCCCCGCAGTCGGGCGCCTATCCATATCATAAATATAAGCCCTTCCCAATACTTTTTCCTTTGTATTTCACGAAAAATCCATTTTTTATATGTTACAAAGGGTTCCGCCCATTCATCGTTTTAAACCATTTTCCACCGTTGATCCTTTAAAAACACATCAACAGTCAGCGTGTTTTCCCCGCCCATTGCATCGGAAACTTCTTCAAGGTTTTTTCTGATTTCACCCCTTTGAAACCTACGATTGCGATTACCCGATCGCACCATCGCATCAGCGAAATACAAAGGTTTAGGCCCGCGCCTGGTGCCCACCGATTGCGATCTCCCGATACATCTCCCACCGTCGATCTGATCTGCAGATCAACGGTCCACATTTGATTGCATCGGATCTTTTCATCGGGTGTGTTTTTAACATTTGTTTTTCCCCCCGCCGATTGCGATCCTCCGATTGAATCTAGACCATCCACGTGTCCAGATCGGACGGCCCTAGATCATTCCCGTATTATTTCATCGCCCTCTGCCTTCCACCAAAAGGTTTTCAAAACCAATCACCACCGTTGATCATTGCACAATCGACGGTTCCATCTTATTCTTCCCTCTGCTCTCCTTTTAACCTTCTCTTGGTTGATCTCCACTGTTGGATGATGCCATCCAACGGCCACGCTCCTCCACATGCCTTCTAAAGAAATTTTACCCAATAATTGTAGGATTTCTTAATTAATTTGTGTTTTGCAGGTTTAAATGGTTTGTTCCGTCATATTAAAGAGAAAGCCGAAGGCTTTGAATGACGATTCTCACACCTTCGAATTATTAAAGGGAAACCATCCAGAGGTTCAATTTCCACGTCTTGTCAATGCTTCATGAGGCATTGATGCCATACGAGCCATGTGTGTCCTACACATCAACAAGACACAGTGTTATTAAATCACAATTAAAAGAGTATCAGTGTTTAAGACAGAACACAGCAGAACAGAAGATTGAAGACTGATTTGCGGGGATCACGGCTAAGATTGATTATCAAAAGCCTAATCCCCCAAATTAAAACACAGTTAAAGGAAAATCATAAGTGTTTAACAGACAAAAAGGCCTCCACCGCCACATCTGAGGCAAATTGATTCCTCTCAGCTACCACAGTGCCACCTGTAGCCACAAGCATTCAAACAGAGGCCGAAGTTATTGATCAAAATCAGATATTTGCCTCAACGCAGCCAAAGAGTTAATTCTGCCAAAGGAATTCAATGCACCAAATATCAGTAGAGTTACTATTACATGACACAGAATCTTAAAAGTCAACAAAAGCTACCACCGAGTTTAATCTTAAATGTAAATAAATTAATACAAGTGAGAATATCTGTACACTTCTCCATTGAGCCCCTCAAAGGCCGAGAAGTCATTAGTTGTATTAATTGCCTTGGGAGATCTTTTATTAGATCTCACCTCCTCATTCTTCTATAAATACTTCTGTAGAAGATGAGGAATTGTTGGTTGAGTTGGTTTCGGAACTTTGAAATGTAATTGAGCTTGAGACTTCTACCTGTAAATAGTGTTCACTAGCTCTTGGAGCTCTGCTTGTGATAGATAAGTTAGTCTGGGAAGTATAGATGATTGCTAAACTAAAGCACTGGACTTAAAGTTGTAACTAGTTTGGAGCATCAATACAAGCTGATTTATGGGATCCTGGTCTATGTTGACGGTGATGTTATTTCTTATTGTGAACTATTGTTTTATTTATGTTTTCACTGTGTTCATTTTCTCTTATAAGGAACAGCATACATAGAGTTAGGACCTACTGTATATCAGTACCCTTCTCTGACTGAAAATATTTATCTGAATGTTTTCTTCCAAATCTGTTTTATTTAGGAATGATTTAATTCAGTTTAAGCAAAGGAATGTTGGCATTCCCTCGTCTTATTGTCTTAGTTGAATATTGTTCTTGGATGTTATTTTCAGTGTATGTTAAGTAGAGATGAACTAAGGAAGATATGGTGTGCCCTGGTCCTAGTTTTATGCCAAAAGACTGTTTGAAAGTTTCCCTTGGAATGTGTTAAAAGCTGGCTAGTTTCGAAGTACTTACCAGATCTTAGGCCATTCTTTGTTATCTTTGTGTTTGTCTTGAAAGTAACCAAGTAAAGCAAAGCTAGGAGAGGATTTGTGGTGAGCCCGGCCCGCCAGTTTCTACTCCAAAAGTTTCCTTCAAGTTTCCCTCTGTTTTTAAATGTTTTCTATTGAAAGTGTATCAAAGGCTAGCTAGTTTCAAAGTACTTACCAGATCCTGGATTTCTTTTATGTTTTTCTTAAGTGTTTGTCAGAGGCTGGCTAGTTTCAAAGTACTTACCAGATCCTAGGCTACTCTTTGTTCTTCATATGTTTAATTCCCCTTCTTTTTGTCTCATTTCATTCCATAAATCAAACTTTAAGGAGATCCTTAGACATAGATGACTTGCCCCATGGACCACTCTTGAACCTGATTGTTTCAATTAAACCCTATTATGACTCCATAGCCCAATGGACTAAAACCTACAATTATCTATCTTCTTGGCCAAAGCTTATTCTATTTGCTTGCAACTTCTCACCTTTAAAACTCTTTGCACTTAGAACTTTCACCTCAAACAGTAATCATGCTCAACCATCCAAAAACAAAACAAACCCTCGGCCTTCATAACTAGCCTAATATCATTACCCAAAACTTCAAAGACAAATCCATCTTTGCACTTATTGGAGAGATCCCTCTCCGGATTCAGGAGGGCTAGATCCTAGAATCCCAAAGTGGTTTAAATAATGTTCTCCCTGCAGTTGGACTTTTGCCAATATTGCTAATCACAGGGTGCTAACAGGTTCCAATGCCAGTTGTACTGTATTGACCATCGTCGCCCATCTCTATATGCATTTGGAGATCCTTCTCCTCCAAGTCACTAAATAACTCCTTGTCTCCCGTCATATGGAGGAAGCACCACTATCAAGGTACCACACCGATCACATTGCACTTGAAACCAAGCATGCAATCAAGGAGAAATCAAGTTAAAATTGCGAGGCTAAGGCCTCACCCGTTGCAGCGCCAGCAACCTTCTTGTTCTTCTTTTTTTATGGGCAGTTAGTGGCGAGATGCCCATGTTCGTGACAATGAAAACACTTCACCTTGGAAAAATCCAGCTTCTTGCCTTTAGCCTCAGATTTTGGATGGTATTTCTTCCCCTTCCCTTTCCTTGATTTGGCAGCCAAAATGCAATTCTCTTCATCATCATTCTTCGATGAAGAGCCATCCCTGGTATTCCGCCTTATCTCCTGGTATTCCGCCTTTCCTAATGATCAGTCCTCAGGGCAAGAAGAATATTATGGCCATGACCTCCACATAGTGCTCCTCTACACGACAACAAAAAATGGACAAGGTCGTGGAGGAGTATGAGGATATCTTCACCTCACCTGCAGGGGTGCCTCTGCACTGTTAGGTCAAGCACCCAATCGATCTGACCCCAGGTGCATCACTGCCCAATGGACCAATCTATCAGTTCTCTATTCTAGAAAAGGATGAAATCAAGAGGTAGATTCAGGAGTTTTTGTGGAAAGGTCACATTTGACCGAGTTCATCCCCCTGTGGGAGTCTGATCGTGTTGGTGCATAAGAATGATGGGACTTAGAGATTCTGTATTAACTATCAGGTGTTGAACAAGATCATTGTCTGGAATAAGTACCTGATCCCATGGATTGATGAACTTTTGGACCAACTCAAGGGGGAAAAATATTTCAGCAAGATCGACTTGAAGTCAAGGTATCACCAGGTACCAATCTAACCCTCTGATGTGTGGAAGACTACCTTCAATGTCAAGGAGAGCCTCTTAGAATGGTTGGTCATGCCTTCAACTTGGTGAATGCTCCTACAACCTTCATGAGGCTAATGGATGACATCTTGCGGCCATTCACCAACACATTTGTAGTAGTGTACTTGGATGACATCTTGATCTTTAGCCACACTTGGGAAGAGCACCTCCACCACATCCAACAAGTCCTCCAAACATTGTGGCAACACAAGTTGTGTGCCAATTTAGAGAAGTGAACTTTTGGCATGACCCAGGTTCAGTATCTGGGATACATTATTGATGAGCGAGGGGTGCATGTGGGTCTAGAAAATATCATATTCATTTGGGATTATCCAACCCCAACCACTCTAACAGAGCTCCATAGCTTTCTAGGTCTTGCTAATTTCTACTACAGGTTCGTGTTGGGATTCTCTCATATCACTTGGCCCTTGAGTCAAGTCATCAAGGGAGGAGAGAAAGAAAAATTCTATTGGTCTGAATCTCAACATAAGGCGTTCATAGAGTTGAAAAATCGCCTCTGCTATGCCCCAGTGCTCACATTACTAGACTTGCAACAACCATTTGAGATCGAGACAGATGCCCTTGACTATGCTATTGGGGCAGTTCTTACTCAATAGGGGCACCCAGTGGCATATCACAGTGAGCCATTGTCTGACTCAATCTGGAAGTATCCCACTTATGTAAAAGTGGCGTATTCCATTGTGCAGGATTGTCGAAAATGGAAGCATTACATTTTGGCAAAGGAAATGGTCATCCACACAAACCATCGACCCCTGCAATTCATACAGACACAAGGGAAGTTGCAGAAATATTTCCATCATAAGTGGTCCAAATATCTACAATAGTTTCATTTTAACATCAAGTACAAGAAGGGAAGCACCAATAATGTTGCAGACTTCCTCAGTCAACCACTGATCATGGCGCTAACCATCATGCTAAACTCTTGTGGGCACGAGAATTCTAATTGGCCGCTTCTCTACAAGAGCGATCCATAATTTGGGAAGCACACTATAGTCAATTCACTGGGCATTTTGGGGTCAAGAAAATAGTGGTAGTATTGCATAAGTATTTCTATTGTCTGAACCTTTGACAATATGTCAAGAAGTACATCATATCCTACATTTCTTGCGCCATTTCCAAACCGGCCATCAAGAAGGAAGGCCTCTATACTCTATCGCCTACCCTTAGTCGACCTTGGGAATCCATGTCCATGGATTACATGACGGGCCTTCCTTCTACTATGCATGGCAATGCCTATGTTTTCGTGGTCCTCAACATATTCTGGAAGATCGCCATTATGGCGGCCTACAAGAAGAATATCACAACAAAAGCCATTGCTAAACTCTTCTTTGAATGAGTGTGGGTACTCTATGGGATCCCAGAGTCTATCATCTTAGATCAGGACAGCATTTTCCTCAGCACATTTTGGTCCATCCTCTGGCAAATTTTGGACACCAAGCTCACCATTTCCACAACTTCCATCCCCAAACTGATGGCCAGACAGAGGTCGTCAACAGGATGATCATACAAATTTTGCACATGTACAACTCAAAACATCCACGCACATGGGATTAGAGCCTCCCCTATATACAACACAGCTATAACTGGGCACTCCACAGCTCAACCAACCACAGCCCCTTTCAGGTGGGCTTGTGATTCCAGCCACTATGTCCCATTGATGTAGTCGTGCCATTTGCAGCTACTCGGGGGTATTTGGCTCATGTCTATTCTGAAGCTGACAAGGCGAACAGCTTCATTCAGCGCATTCAGCACATCCGTCAACAATTTCATGACATATTGTACAAAGCCAATGTTAAATACAAGTAGCAACATGATCAACACCAGGTACCACACAACTTCCAGGTGGGCGACAAAGTGTGGCTACATTTGTAGAAGTAGTGCCTTGTTGGACCCCACTGCAAGCTTCGCACACTCCAATATGGGCCATACACCATCACCAAGGTTATAGGGGACAATTCCTTCGAGCTCAGTATTCCACCATTCCTTGGTCTGCACCTAGTGTTTAATGTGGACCGCCTTTGGCCCTACTTTCCACCTCTATTGGACATATCCGACATGGCTCAACAACTCACACAAATAAATTTAAACCCAGACTACATGGAAAAATCCACAACTGATCAGATCATGGACATATAGATCAATAACACCCGCCAGTAGTAAGATCCATCTATATCGATTTGTCAAAGCAGGCCAACTCCTTCATGAGGGAAAGTGGCTCACGAGGGACCAAGTTCAGTAGAAGTTTCCTCATCTCATGGAGGGACTCAACGCAATGGGGATCATTGCTTCCTAAGGGGGAAGAAATGATCCAAGTGGATATTGGTGGCCACCCACCTATTCTACCTGGACCCCCACCATTTTTTCTTTCAGTTTTTTCAGTTTCCTTAATTGTAGCACAATCTACTATTTTTGGCAGTTTTTTGGGTCATGAACTTCCAGAGCTATTTTGAGGCCCTAAACAATGTTTTTTGGGAAACCTATCTTCAATTTGATAATCTATGTTAGAAGTTGTGGTCCTCATATATATATTTCTAACGAGTTATCATGTGCATCAAACGAAGATCGTATAGCAAAGTTACGACCCCGGTAATCCAAGTGGATATCGGTGACCACCCACCTATTCCATTTAGACTCGCACCATCAACTCTTTCAGTTCTTCACTTCCAGCAGCTTACTCTTTTAGGAGGTTTTCGGGTCCTGCACTCCCGGAGCCATTTTGGGGCTTTAATGATCTAGGTGGATATTGGTGGCCACCCACCTACTCCATTTGAACCCCCACCATCAGTTCTTTCCATTTTTAAGTTGCAGCACAACTTACTATTTTTAGAATTTTTTTGGGTCCTGAACTTCCGGAACCGTTTTGAGGCCCTAAACAACGTTTTTTGGGAAAACCGGGAGCAACATGGGTTCATGGACTAATATTGCTCACACCAAAAGTTGTAGTCCTTGGACATATCTTTCTAATGAACTATTGAGCGCATCAAACGGATATCGGATGCCAAAGTTACGTTCCCAGGAAGTTGAAACACCAATTTACACAAATGGGACCCACAGTTTTAGCGCTTCATCTCCTAGGGTTAGGTATTTGGAAGTTTCAGGTTTTACATTGTTTCTCAACAATAAATAGGCCTTCGAGTCTCATTGTAACATAGTGAAGAGGCCTGTATTCATCACATCTCTTCTCAGGGATACGCTACTAGTGCCCTCACCCGCTCATTCCATTATTCCTATAAGCTTGTTTCAGTCATTTGTTTTGTAACACAGTTCAGAGGCCTGTAGCCGCCACATCTCTTCTCAAAGATAAGCCTACTAGCACCCTGTTGGGTCAATTTACTGGGTAAATTAACACGAGCATTTAATTATCAATATGGGTAACTAGAACTTAGAAGCATCTCCAAAATATGTGGATTTCAACCACAATCAAGTTTAGAAGATGAATTATTGATTATTAGGAAATGCATATTAAAAATATAAATCTAACTTAATTAATTTCCAAATTCTAAACAATAGATCAAGCTACATGAAGTAATAATTGAAGAGGCTCTTCACTAAAAGAGGTCCTAGTTGTCCTTCATCATTGATTTCATTTATCATTAATGCTATTGTGAAAACAGGAATTCAGAAAAGCAGGAAAAGATGAATCTTAGTTTTGAACTCTTGATCAGATAGAAGAAGTATTTAACTTAAATATTGGTTTATCTCTTCGTATGCAGATAGAAACAAGATTAAGATCCATCAGCAATCAAAGCATTAAATGCATGTAAAGATGAATTCTAACTGAAAATCTTGAGTCGATAGAAAGAGTGCTTAAATTAAACACTCGTTTGTCCTTTCATATGAAGTTTAAGAATGATCATTAGATTCATCAATACTTAAAAAATAAATAAATCAAACATAAGCAAACTAGTTCAGAAATTGCAGCTACGATGAATTCTAACTGAAAATCTTGAGTCGATAGAAAGAGTGCTTAACTTAAGAACTTTTTTTTCCTTTCATATGCATTTTAAGAATGATCATTAGATTCATCAATAAATAAATCAAACATAAGAAAACTAATTCAGAAATTGCAGCTATGATGAATTCTAACTAAAAATCTTGAGTCGATAGAAAGAGTGCTTAACTTAAACACTTGTTTGTCCTTTCATATGTATTTTAAGAATGATCATTAGATTCATCAATAAATAAATCAAACATAAGCAAACTAATTCAGAAATTGCAGCCATGAAATAAACTAAGAAGTGTACATAGCTTGGTGTGGGGCGCCCTCCACCGTTGCCTCGTACATTGAGAGTACTTTCAACTACTGAAACTTATTCAATGCACGAGAAACTGATAAATTATGTCTTCAATTAACTTTAGAAAATAAGAATCTCCTTCCTTCTACTCCTCTCCTTGGAATCTCCATGATATTCTCCTTAGAATAAGCTTGAACAATTATCCTTTGAATTATTGAAATGGTGGAGGAAATATTCAAGAGGATTTTGAATAATTCTTCCAAATAACCCTACACATTACAAAGCTCATCCATATTTCAGATATTAGTGAAATATGTCAATTTTCTAATAATTAATCATACATTCTCTTATAATATTAAAAATAAATAAATTGGACAATAATGAGGTGAACCCATGGAAATGGTATGATGAATGATTAAATGAGATGATGGAATGTGAGGAATGGTGAGGATAAACATGATGAAAATGTGACAATTACGAGACCCAACATACCCCCAAACTGAACTTGTTGCATGTCCTCATGCAACCTTGCATGGATAAAAACTTTTGGCTTTGCATGATTATGGTTTCTAACTATGTATCATTCCAAGATGTGAAATACATGTATTGTAACTGATATTTTCTATGGTTGGTTCTTTTGTTAACAACCATGAATATAATAAATGTTGGTTCTTGTGTTAACAACATTCATTTCTTTTCTTTCTTTCTTTTTTGACACATGTACTGAAAATAATAAGTCATGTACTGGAAATGATAAGTCATTAATATGCATAAGAAAAAATTTTCTCATATTTTTTATTGAATCATGCCAAAATAGATATCAATACATTTGAATCAATTGCAATGAAGTGTAGTTTGGAAGAGTCATGTTGGTCGACAATATGTGAGATGATGAATGGAATGAAATGGTTATGAATATTCCCCCCCAAACTGAAGATGTGTTATGTTTACAAAATGGTGAAAGATGATGTAATATGGCAAGGGAATTTTCCAAGTTCATTTATTTTCAACATGTAGAAAATTGTTTGATTAAAAATTAGAAAATAACATACCTTCACTTACCCAAATAGTTGATGAAATATGCAATATAAATGTAGTTGATGTTGCTTCTGGATCTGGAAAATGTCATGTTGATTTTTATGAGAGAAAATGTCAAATGCTAGATCAGAAAAATATCGCGGTGTTGGATCATGTGAATATCATGCTGCTGGATGAAGTGAAGGAATCTAAAGTGTTGCTGCTAGATGAAGTGAAGGAATCTATACTGCTGCTTGGTTGTATGAATCTGAAGATGATGTCTGAAATTGGAACTGTCGTATTCTCATATGGCTGAAGGAATGTTGTCACAACTATTGATGGAGTCATGAAAAATATATAGTCTTCACCCAGTCATGCGAATGAATGTGTCGGTTTCGAGCATGAAAATAATTCATTGGATTACCAACCATTAATGGATGTCATTAACCAATGCGAGGCAAACTCACCATTCATGTCAATGAGTGCCAAGGTACTTTAGTACATCTTGCGAAGAGCGAATAAATGATCTAATGTCGAGCCACTTGCAAGATCCAACGATCAAGGGATATTGGTGTATTCCCATGACTGTTGGCGAGAGAACCTTTCATTAGGGAATACAAGCCTCAAGGTACTAATGATGACTCTAGTCTCTATCCCAAATAAGGTTCTAAAGTCGATGGGTCGAAGACTTGTTGAAATGTGGGCCTTAAGGAATCCCACATCAGTCAACGCGAGCGTATACAAAAATTATTGGTAGTACTATAGATGAAAATGATTGTAGTAGAAATAGGTTTTAGGAAAATGATAGCAAGGCAAAGGAGTTATGGAAAAATGAGATGTTTGGGATTTTATTGACAAGGAAAAATGAACTGAAAAATAAGAAGGAAATGATGTATGTTTTTCAGAAAAATAGGCATGTATGAAGTCATGAAGGATAAGGAAATGGTAGATGGTTGCAACATAGGGATGATTAAGGCGCTTGGAAGGAAAAATGTGAGTAATCATGACACAAAAGGATTTTTGTGTAGCGGAAAATGTCATGATATGTGTAGTGAAGAATTAGTTCCTTCAAGCGTCCAATGATGCATGTTTCATTGTGATTTTGAAAAAGCACTTTTGCATTAGATCGTCTTCAACTCTAAAAAACTTAGCACCATTCCTGCATAAAAATTGTCGCCTTTGTGTTCCATCTCCGTCGATCATTCTTGTATGAAGTGACTCAAAAAAAAATTAGTTCATTTTCAAGAATTTATGAAATGTCCATTTATTATTATTTTTCGAAGTTACACCAATCGTGGACGAAAAGGGTGTCGCATCGTAATGTTGAAGCTTTTTGCATAAGCTTCTCTTTGACCTACACATAACACCAATCTCATTTCACTTGTTAGATATTAGTATATGCATCCAATCAACATACTATTATTACGCACCACCAACATACTTTTATTACCCCCCAACTAAAAGTATTGCATGTCCTCGTGCAAATGAAATTGGGGCAATTTTTATCATGTTCATTTTTTTTAATAACAAAATTAAAAAGAAAAACTTATTTTGTCATTTATGATTGGTGTTGATTATTTTTTTTAACAATAAAATGAATTTTTTTTTTTTACCATGAAATTTAGTATTTTTGTGTTAATATATATATATATATATTTATTTATTTATTTATTTATTTATTTATTTTAATTGTTTTGATTTTGTTTTTATGAAAATGTAAAACTAGCATGCTCCAAATAAACTAACCCTTATCATGCCATAGTAGCACAATTGTAAACACTAGATTAACATTTCAAAGTCACCCCGGACCTGAAGGTTCGATTGCTTTCAAAACCAATGAGGAATATTCGTCGATAAAGTTAGAATATGTTTTGGAGATTATTTCGATTCCGTTGTATATAGGCGTTTCAACTGTTTGTGAAGCTTCCCATACCATTGCAAAAATAGGACCAGAACTAGGAATTCTCAAAGGCCATTGAAAATTGAAAATTCATTTGCACTTATGCTTCATAAGTTACCTCTATACCTCAACAAAAACTAATGGGAAGAAGATAGGTTAGGTGTGGTAATAAGAATTCCGGTCATCCTTTTTCACCTTGTTAAACTTGGATTCATAAGGTTGTTTCTGCTTAACTGCACACTTCCAAATGTTTGTATCTGGCTTACTGTTGTATCATTTTCACATAATTCAAACTAGATCGGCAATTAATAGGTACAAATATTCATTCTTTGAAAAAAAAAACCAGCCTATAAATAACCAACTGCTCATATTCATCCTTGAAGATCAACAACCCCGTAAACATCTCTGCCAGTAGCATTTCCTGTGTTATTGCTCAATTCACGGCCACCTTTGCCAAGATCATCAGGATACGCATGGACAACTACAGCTCTTCCTACTATCGAATGTGTCCCAGAAAGAAGAATCTGGCTGTCAATGATTGAAAATTCGACAGTCACATCCGCTCCTACAGTTATGTTGCCTAGATCCCCAGCATGTTGATTATCATCTGTGGGTGCACCATGCTCCTTGCCTAATGGGTTAAAATGTGGTTCAGTTGACATGCACCCATTTGTTGTGTCACCTAGTGCATGAACATGGAAACCATGGAGATCAAGGCTCAGACCACTAATCTTCCCAGTTATAGTTGTTGGCCCATCTCCTTTCTGTGTGAATTGAACAACCCCTTTGACATCAGCAGCACCATTCAAGACAACAACAGCCTTAAGAAGACTCATAGTTTATCAATAAAAGAAGTGATCACAGGAAACCCCTTGAGCTCTGTAAAATCTAGATCAGTGAACCCTTTTCTAACAGTGGTCGATGTCTCAATGCCTTGAAAAGGAAGAAACTGCCTCCAACGTCAACATAGATTGCGACAGAACCAAGGGTCTTGGAACCGATTCTTTCCAGCTCCTGATCGAGTTACAGTTCCAGGTGCATCTTCGTTCACTTCACTCACAAGGTTGTGCTATTCTTATTATGAGATTTCGCGGGGCCGAACTGGCTTTTACTAGATTTGCGTCTCACCGAGAGCTCTAGGAGATGAGCAGTTATTGTTGTTGGGAGAGATATCTGGAGTAACTTCCTCCTCCAGCGAAATTGGGATTTGTGTTATCTCCTCTTGAAAAATTGGGATTAGCCCGATTTTTCATGGATTTTGGAGGATTTTGTGGGCCTTTCTGAGGGAGTTGTATCAAAACCATAATCTTGTGCTATCACTTCTATTTTCTGTTGCCTGTAACCAAAATGTGCTATCCTCTGACGGTCTTTGATATGGTTGCCTTGGTCATTAAAGCTAGCGTTGCGATGAGATAGCTCCCATCTCAACAAGCGTGTTGTATGGAAACATCTCAGAACCAGTGACTTCACGTGATCATGAAGTATTTCGAAAAAATAATCCATACAGAGAGTTTGCACAAATAAAGATGACCTACTGGATTTTACCATGACTGGAAAAGAGGCAGCATACTCCAAATGCAATTTTTCCAAATGGCTTGTTTTTGGAGAATGTGTGCATAGATTTCCATCGTACGTGCTTAGTTGAAGCAAAGAAATGCAGAACGTGTTTCTCGTCCTATCAGTTGGACTGTCACTTGGCATCAGTTTTTTTTTTTTTCGCCTATTCATCCAACGCACAACAGAGTTCCCCTTTGAAATGAAAACCAGTTCTGAGAAGCTTAAAATATCTTTCGTTTCCAAGCATGAATTCTTCTTTCCTTCCTTCGACGACCGAGTGACAATTTGCTGTATAGTTAAGTAGTTTTGGCTTTTGTGATATTTTTTTTTTTTTAAATGAGTATGTTAGTTGGCTCTTGGGTCTCATTGTTTTTTTTTTAATTGATTTTGTTTTGTTTATATATATATATATATATATATATATATATATATATTTGTTATTTGAATGAGTTTGAGTTTGGTTTTTTCTTTTTTTTTTAAATCTAAAAAAAAAAAATTAAATCCTATTTCTAAAAAAAATTGTTAGTTTTCAATTTTTTTTATTTTTTTATTTTTTTTTTACATATATATAATGTGATATTTTGTTGAATTTTTTTTTTAATTAATTAAAAACTAAAATTTAGAAGGAAAATAAATTTTATCTAAACTTAGAAAATTTTATTGAATTTTTCTTTTTCTTTTTTTTAAAGAAATGGACACAAAGTGATTTGCAGGTTCAAAGATGTCTTTGATCAAGCATATTGCAAACCCTTAGTTTATTCATTCTTGGAAATGTCTATAGATATTCTATTTTCTGATCCTCGAGATCGTGTGAAAACACAGGAGGAGAGCATACTTATTCAAAACTGAAGAAAATAATATCCTACCTACTCTATTGCAAAAAAAAAAAAAAAAATCTTTCAAGTATAGGAAAATTTCTAGTGCATCCATATGTGTAACAAGATGAGAATTAAACTCACATCCAAGTTTGAAAAATGCACTTTAATAAATTCTTGGACATGAAAATTTATCTGCTCATAAGGATTTGATGAGAAAGAAAATTGAAAAATGGAGTCGTAGTGTGACCAAGTTTTAAGATGAATTTTGTTTGCTTGGCGCTCATTAGTTGTCATGTCACAAAATTCTTCGAGTGTCACTTGTTTAAAATGTGGAGTGCAAGGGGGATCTTGTGATGCTAGAAGCTCTTCAATTTCAGGTTCTAGTGTTTGATCATCATCGCATTTGATCCATGACTCATTCATCTCCTTGCTAGAAGAAGATTCTAAGTCTTCCTCTTGTGGATCCTCTTCATCGACGCTTTGTTCCTCTTCCAACTTCTGAATTGAAGATTCATCCCTAGTGATCACTCTAGATTGTGGACAAGGATTTAAGAAGATCCTTGTTGTGGCATACCCTCTAAATGGCTTCTTTAACATCATGTCTTTTTAAATCTTGTTGGGCAATTGGATTTTCATTGTTTTTTTTTTTTTTTTTTTTTTTTTAATGGGGATTTTGTTTAATGACTCTATCCTTCTAATCTCTATCCCAGGCATGAGAAAACTTAACTAAAAGAAATACTAGGTTTTGTTGTTTTTTTTAATGTTTTTTTCTAAACAATCATCCTAATTGACTATGTTGAAGTATGCTTCCCCGACAACAGCGCCAAAATGTTGGGTCAATTTACTAGGTAAATTAACACGAGCATTTAATTATCGATCCAGGTTTGTAGAACTTAGAAGCATCTCCAAAATATATGGATTTCAACCACAGTCAAGTTTAGAAGATGAATGGTTGATGATTAGGGAAATGCATATTACAAATATAAAAATAACTTAATTAATTTCTAAATTCTAAACAATAGATCAAGATAAATGAAGTAATAATTGAAGAGGCTCTTCACTAAAAGAGGTCTTGGTTGTCCTTCATCATTGATTTCATTTATCATTAATGCTATTATGAAAATAGGAATTCAGAAAAGCAGGAAAAGATGAATCTTAGTTTTGAACTCTTGATCAGATAGAAGAAGTATTTAACTTAAATATTGGTTTGTCTCTTCGTATGCAGAAAGAAACAAGATTAAGATCCATTAGCAATCAAAGCATGTAAAGGCATGTAAAGATGAATTCTAACTAAAAATATTGAGTGGATAGAAAGAGTTCTTAACTTAAACACTTGTTTGTCCTTTCATATGCAGTTTAAGAATGATAATTAGATTCATCAATACTTAAAAATAAATAAATCAAACATAAGAAAACTAGTTCAGAAATTATAGCTACAATGAATTCTAACTGAAAATCTTGAGTTGATAGAAAGAGTGCTTAACTTAAAATCTTGTTTGTCCTTTCATATGCAATTTAAGAATGATCATTAGATTCATCAATAAATAAATCAAACATAAGAAAACTAATTCAGAAATTGCAGCTATGATGAATTCTAACTAAAAATCTTGAGTCGATAGAAAGAGTGCTTAACTTAAACACTTGTTTGTCTTTTCATATGCAGTTTAAGAATGATCATTAGATTCATCAATAAACAAATCAAACATAAGCAAACTAATTCAGAAATTACAGCTATGAAATAATCTAAGAAGTGTACTTAGCTTGGTGTGGGGGCGCCCTCCACCATTGCCTCGTACACTGAGAGTACTTTCAGCTACTGAAACTTATTCAATGCACAAGGAACTAATAAATTATGTCTTCAATTAACTTCAGAAAATAAGAATCTCCTTCCTTCTACTCTACTACCTATTCCCTTACATACCTACTTGGAGAAAGAGCACTCCTATTTATACATGAGTGCTTTGAAAACAAGATAAGCAACTCATAATTACAAATCCACTTTTCTCTCAACCAATATCCCTATAATTACAAGATATGATCCCTTCAAATCCTCACTCATATCTCACAAATCTTGGATAGATACGTTATCCAAATCTCCATGATCCTCTCTTTGGAATCTCCATGATCTTCTCCTTAGAATAAGCTTGAACAATTATCCTTTGAATTATTGAAATGGTGGAGGAAATATTCAAAAGGATTTTGCATAATTCTTCCAAATAATCCTACACATTACAAAGCTCATCCATATTTGAGATATTAGTGAAATATGTCAATTTTCCAATAATTAATCATACATTCTCTTATAATATTAAAAATAAATAAATTGGAAAATAATGAGGTGAACCCATGGAAATGGTATGATGAATGGTTAAATGAGGTGATGGAATGTGAGGAATGGTGAGGATAAACATGATGAAAAAGTGACAATTACGAGACCCAACACGCCCTAGTTGTTTATTTACATTATTTCTATAATCATATTTCAATCATTTCTTATTAATAAAAAGAAGCATTATTTCTATTGCATCTCTATGTTTATGGTTATATGTGTATTCTTTTGCGTTCCTACATAAATCTGGATCAATGGTATCAGAGCGAGGTCTGATATTTCTCCTTTTTTCTTTGCATTTCCCCAATTCGGTTAGGGTATAAGGAGTTCGGGTTCGATCTAGTTTCACCCTTCCAAGATCAGCCTCGAAAATCCCGACAACCCCCCATGGCGGAAGGAAAGAAAGACGAGGGAGAAGGAGATCCTATCAAAATCTTGCTCAGGGGGGCCCTAGAGAAACAGAGGAACACGATGATGGATAACTTTTCCCATATCCTTCAACGGTTTCCCACCGGCGGCGCATCTACATCCAACACGTCTGCCAACAGGTTCGCGACATCCTGGACAAATCTAATGCCAAGTTCAGCAAATCCCCCCCCCCCCCCCCCCTCCCGCCCCCCATGGAGGAACTTAACGCAATGGGGACCATTGCTTGCTAAGGAAGGAGGAATGATCCAAGTGAATATCGGTGGCCACCCACCTATTCCATTTGGACCCGCACCATCAACTCTTTCAGTTCTTCACTTCCAGTAGCTTACTATTTTTAGCAGGTTTTCGGGTGTTGCACTCCTGGAGCCATTTTGGGGCACTAATGATCCAGGTGGATATTGGTGGCCACCCACCTATTCCATTTGAACCCCCACCATCACATCTTTCTATTTTTAAGTTGCAGCAAAGGTTACTATTTTTAGCAGTTTTTCAGGTCCTAAACTTCCAGAGCCGTTTTGAGGCCCTAAACGACGTTTTTTGGGAAAATTGGGAGAAACATGGGTCCATGGACTAATGTTTCTCATGAAAAAAGTTGTAGTCCTCTAACATATCTTTCTAACGAGCTATTGAGCGCGTAAAATGGAGATTGGATGACAAAGTTACGTTCCCGAGAAGTTGAAACACCTATTTACCCAAACAGGACCCACAATTTTGGCGCTTCATCTCCTAGGGTTATTTCTTTGGACATTTCGAGTTTTACATTGTTTCTCAACAATAAATAGGCCTTCAAGCCTCATTGTAACACAGTGGAGAGGCCTGTAGCCGTCACATCTCTTCTCAGGGATACGTTACTAGTGCCCTCGCTCGCTCATTCCATTATTCCTATAGGCATGTTTCAGTCATTTGTTCTGTACCATAGTTCAGAGGCTTGTAGCCACCACATATCTTCTCAAAGATAAGCCTACCAACGCCCTAGCTATTTATTTACATTATGTCTGTAAGCATATTTTAGTCATCTTTTATTAATAAAAAGAAGCATTATTTCTGCTACGTCTCTGTGTTTATGGTTATATGTGTATAATGTTGTGTTCCTACATTAATTCGGATCACTCGGGAAATTGATGTACCAATTTACCCCAATGAGGCCCATAGTTTGTCGTTTCATCTCCTAGGGTTAGGTTTTTGCATGTTTATGGTTTTCCATTATTTCTCAATAATAAATATGCCTTCAAGCCTCATTGTAACACATTTCGGAGGCTTGTAGCCACCACATCTCTTCTCAGAGATAAGCTACCAACGCCTTAGCTAGTTTATTTCCATTATGTCTGTAAGCATATGTAAGTTATGTGATATTAATGAAATGAAGTATCATTTATGTTGCATCTCTGCGTTTATGTGTATTTCTATATTTTATTTCATTCTTGCATAAGTCTGGATCAGGGATCATGTCTATTAGCTCCAAAGAATATAATTCACAGATTAAGAAGTTTAATCTGGAAATTCCTTTGGAAAGGAGATAAAAAAAATGAAAACAAGTTCCATCTTGTCAATTGGAAAGTGGTAAGACAACCAAAGAATATAGGAGTATTAGCAATCAAAGACCCTGAATACATCAATCTGGCTCTTGGCAGAAAACTAGTTTGGAGGCTTCTTTCGGACTCTAATGAATGGTGGAAAAAGGCCTTTACAAGGAAGTATTTTCACAAAAATTGACTTCTTAGACCTTAAGGAGAATTATGGGAAGGAAAAGGAACCAAAATTTGGAAGCTATGTAAAGCAGTGGCCTCGTTTCTGCTAGAATAGTTGGGATGGAAACCGGGCAATGGGAAGTGTATCCATCTGTGGAAAGATCGTTCTCCGCTAACATAACTATTGGTTTTTTATCAAGGGTTTATGGAATTCTCTAAATGGATGGAAGAGCATGGTCTTACCTATATTGTTGACATATCCAGGTGGGATGATCAAGGAATGTGGAGTGGGTGGAGATCAGTGGATCTACCCAATCATATGTTGCATCACCGACAATCCCTGATAATTCATCTAAAAGGGTTTGTGTGAATTTCTACCAGTAAATTTGAAAAACGTATTTTGGCTGGGAGGGAAGCTTAAAAACTATTCATTAAAGGAGGGATATGCTCCTCTCATTAAGAAACTATCATCTCCTACTCCATCAAGAATTTGTGAAAATATTTGGAATCGGGATAGGCTCCCAAAGGTCAACATTTTCTGTTGGGAAATGGTCCATGAGAAAATCCTAACAGCAGAAAATATTATAAAAATGAATATTCAAGGTCCCTCTTGACGTGTGAAATATGGTAGGGAGGAGGAAACTATCAAGCATCTCTTTTGCCATTACCTATTTTCAATGAAAACCTGGAAAATTGATCTTATGCCAATTTTCCAATTTATTTCTATTCTTGAGGAGTGGAATGAGATGTTTATCCTCTGGATTTTTCAATATCATATCCCTAAGAAATAAAGCTCCTTATTTATTTGTTGCTAGATGGTTGTGCTAAATATATTTGCTGGACAATTTGGCTTTGCCGAAATCAAGCAATATTCCAAGGAAAACGGTGCTCTCCAGAAACTGTTGCAATCAAAGGAATTCAGTTACTTCTTAAGGTGATTCCTCCAAGGGATATGATGATTCGAAATTGAATTTTTTAAATATCATTGAAAAATATTGGCTCAGAATATCCAACAATAAAAAGAATTTTTCCAGTACAAAAATTCACAAGGTATCTTCATATTGTCACTTAGACTGGTTGGGGAATGTTTTGAAGAATGGAAAAGAAATATATGACAAGTACAACTCTTTTTCAATGGTGCTTCAAAAGGTAACCCTATGGAGGCATGAGCGGGAGGGTTTCTTTATAGCCTTGAAGAAAAAATTGAAACAAATTTTGCTTGGGACTGGGAAAAGCCTCGAACAACCAAGCTGAAGCACTCTCGTTGTGGTAAGGATTGAAAATTAGTATCTCCAAAGGCATTAAAATTTTGATTCTTGTCAGTGACTCAATAGTATTAATTTAAAAATGCATAAGGCTCTCCAAAAACAAGCATCTTATATACTTCGATCCCTCTCCTTTGATTATAAGGATTATGAATCTACTTAGTAAATTAAATGATTCCAAATTTTTTCATGTTAAAAGGGATAACAACCATACGACAGACTTTTAAGCCAACACGGGCGCAACATTAGAATAACACTAGTAGAAAATGATGAAATTAGTGACTAGGTGACTAAAAAAGTTAGTCACCGCAATTATCTCAAGTGAATTACTACTAAATTTGAGCAATTTTAAGTGGTCAAACTAAAAATGACTAATTTAGTCTAGGGATAAAATATAAGACTAGATAATAAGTGACCAAACTAAAAGAGACTAACTTAAATGACTAATTTAGTCAAGGACTAAAATATATGGCTAGATAATAAGTGATAAAATTAATAATGATTAACATAAATGGCTACAATAGTCCACGAATAAAAATATGACCAGATAACAAGTACAATAAGTATATGAATTACTCATTTATGTTAGTAATTTTTAATTATGTCACTCCGGAAATGGAAAATTACAATTTTGATATTGAAGTTTTACATTTCACTACAGGGGTCTCTAAATCCATTTGCAGTGTTAAAATTAGTGACAAAGGGGTCTTTGAATCCATCTATAGTGTTAAAATTATAAATACTATTTGCAGTGTTAATTTAGAGACAAAGAGTTCTCTAAGACGATTTGCAGTGTTAAAATTTATAGAAGGGGTCTCTAACTCCATCTGCAATGTTAAAATTTAGATAGATGGATTCAACGACCCCCTTAAAGGGGTCCATGAATCCATCTATAATGCTAAAATTATAACAATTTTATACAATATAGAGTATAAGTGTACAATATATAATAGTTTTATACTCTCTTTGGAAGAAAGGACAAGAAAGAGAGTTGTTTATGTAGCCACATTCTTGAAGTCTATCTAAAATAATAGACTTTTAAGAAAATAACCCATCTCCATAACTATATGTGTATATGACTAAAAAACATTAATCCCTAATTATTATAAATTGTGTTCAAAATTAACATATTAATTTAATCATGGAGTTGTCCATAGGAAATTAATTGTTTAAATATTGAATTTATTGTTTGCACCAATGACGTGCATGGATAGTTAAATCAAATATTGACATTTATATTTATTTGGGTAAAGTTTAATTTTTTGCTTGCACTAATTCCTTCATTATAATGTTAGTAAAAGTAATATTTAGATAGTCAAATATTTATATTTATATTTATTTGGCCATAAATTTTAATTTTTAAACTTCATTGATTTATGTTAAAAGTGTGAGTTCGTTTAAATCTAGGGTTAAATCTTCATATTTACATTTAATAAATAGATAAACATAACATTGCTTCATGTTAAAAGTGTGAGTTCATTTAAATCTAGAATTAAATCTTCATATTTACATTTAATAAATAAATAAACCTAACATATAAATTTATATACCTATTTAGGTGCACTTCCCTATTTAGTTAAAACCTATAAACCCTGCCCCAAAATGTGCACTAATGCACACATTTAATTTTTTTTTTTGTGCAAAATAAAGGCATATACTAGAACTTGCTTTAAGGAGATTAGTATGTATACACACTTTGCTTTATTAAGAGTCTTGTGCATATGTGTTATGTTGGATCAAAAGGGTGTACGTGAACTCACATTTTGTTTTTAAGAGAGTTATTATGAGGTAAAAACTCTGCAATGGGGAAGGATGATATAGTTAGGCCAACATGGGCACCTTCAAACAATTGTGAGAAAATATGCTACAATTATTACAAGTTCATCTCTCTTTACACATTTCAATAGAGTGATGCATCACTCCATTTCAAGCTAACTGGAGTGGTGAAGCTTCAATTGTTTTCTCATCCTATTAACTGAGGTAAGATAGGGCACGATTTCTCTTGTAAAAATATGGTGTCAAGTAAGGCTATAACACAATTCAACATATGAAGTATATTCTATATAAAAAAAAACTTCATAAAATTAAATAAGAATCACATTACATATGGATTCAACTTTCTTTCTCAACATTTAAGGGAATATATTTAAAAATATCTAAACTTCCTTTTATTTCATACCCAATTGATTACTGAGGTTGCATACCATGGGTGCAAACAGGAGTAAATGTGTAAGGATCAATGGGAATATGCCTCTTTGGCATGGTGCTATCCTTTAAATGTTCACTAATGGGTTTTGGGAAGACACCACCTAACATTTTGTGATTTTCACATAACCCATCTTTCTCGTATTCTTTTTAATCATCAATAAAGGTTTAGGTTGTTCACTAGTGGGTTTTGGGAAGACACCACTTAACATTTTATGTTTTTCACATAACTCATCTTTCTCTTATTCCTTTTTCAATCATCAATGGAGGTTTAGGTTGTTTGGTGGTCATTTTCGCATTACACTAGAGAAGAAAACTCTTGTCAAAATCATGTTGTGTCGAAATTCTATCAACACACTCGAGAACCTCATCCACATTGAATTTCATATGCAGCCATTAAAAACAATCTTAAATATCAGCGGGAAATAGTGGTCACCAAAATTAAAGAGCATATACAAATTTCGTATGCAAGCCATTAAAAACAATCTAAAATCTTAGCAGGAAATAGAGGGAAAAAAAAGATCTTGCAATTTTGATTCCAAATGCAGGGAGGTCTTCCAATAGTTCTTGATCTAAATCAAATGTTGTTTCCTTCCAATAGGTATTTATCTAAATCAAATTTTGTTTCTTTTCTCGCTGTTAATTATCACATATTTCTAGTAGGTCTTCATCTAAAAAAATGTTGTTTCATTCCTCGCTATCAATTATCACATATTTTATATGTGAGTTCCTCTAAATGTGTATGGTCAACCCCAATGTACGTGTGGCTTGGGGTTTGATCTGAGTTTACCAGGTTTTCATTTTTTGGGTTATTAGCAATTGTGTATTTCCTCTATGGTTTAATACAACAACCCACTATTTACATGCTCGTGGCACGTTCTGATTTGGTCAGTTCTCGATTACTACTTTGTTTTACCATTTGTATTGTAGGTTTCCTCACATGGGTCCCTATAAACCCTAGAATAAACCTGTTTGGGTTCTTGGTTATTTCATATTCCCTCACATGGTTCCTAGATATTAGGTCACATAAATTTTACTATACTAATTGTCTATTGTTTGATATGTAATGGCTTGTGTACTGGAGGCAGTGGGTATATCTCCCCCATAAAATATAATTTAAAATTAAATTAATAAAATATGTTTTATTAATACAATGAAATTTCATTATAATAATCTTAATGTAATATTAAAATTTAAAATTATACTAACAAAAATTTAAATTATATAAATTTTGTATATTTTTTTTTAATCAAAAGGGTTGAGTGTACATGCATATTACTATTCTGTGAAAAAAATACAAAATTTGGTATTTAGATTTCTTAATGAAAACTTTAGAATGGATGGATGTATAATGATTTTACGAAAATGAAGTGGTATACAATGGTTTTAAAAAAAGAAAGGTAAGTAAACATTAATAGTGATAAATAAAAGTTAGTTAAAAAATATTTAACTTAAATTTTGTACAATTTTAATAATGACATTTATTATTAAATATATTTTTTCATATAAATTGAACTCAAATTTCTATATATAAAATTAAATAAATTTGGAATATATTAGTTTATTAGATAGAATTACGTTAGTGTAAAAATATATTTCTAAGAAAAATGTCTAAAGAGTGGTGAAAATATATTTGGATGATTTGACAAGTGATGCTATGAAAAGAAAAATCTGCATAAAGAAAATGTAATCTTACATATTATTTTACATCCAAGATGTTCCTATGATGGATTTGGTTGGGTAGATCCATCCAATCAAAGAAATTTGTTTTCGTGTTTCTTCCTCCAACAATTTTTTACCATGTGGGCTGAAATCGGTGGGTGAAGGATCTATCGCTTTGCTGGTAATGAATGTTCATCCCCGAGAGCCAGGTGTCTATCATATTCTTGAAGATCTCCCACATAACACTGTCATTACCGCTCTGAAAAACCGGTTCACAACCTTTGCTTCTCCCTTAAAGAGATTTATCAACATCTTCATGTCATCCATGGTTTGCACCTGTGTCAGACTCAAATGATGTGGGGAAACGTAATGGACCTACTAGGATCCATCCCATTACTCTATCCTCCAGGCGAGACAAGAATTGTTCACCATCATATAAACCCCTCCAATTTTCTTACCAACAAGAGAAGAGAAGTCAAGTTTATCGATTTCGATTTAGCATTGTGTTAGCTCATACTTTAGCCCAGTGTAATTCCTTCGTAGGCACTTGTGCTTATACGAGTCCTTAAAGGTTCAATCCATATGTGTATGGTGGAAATTATGGTGAATTCTCTGCAGATATATGGAGTTTGGGATTATCTTTTCTAGAATGTGTGCTTGGAAGGATCCCTTGTTTGTGTCTCGGGTAGAGGCCTAGTTGGCCTACTTTAATGTTAGACATCTATTTGGGTGACTCTCAATCCCCACTACCTAATGCATCGCCAGAGCTTCAAAGTTTTATTTTTTGTTTCCTATAAAAGGATGTGTTACTTTGACATACTACACATGAGTTTCTTTCACATCCCTTTTTAAAGAAGTATGAATAAAAATCTTGTGACCCGTTTCCCCTCCTGTAGTCTTTACACCTGTAGAATTTTGAAATCCTTTGTATTTATAATATTGTACTTGAGATCATTCATTGATTTGTAAGGAATATACACTCTTTTGATCTCTGGAACTCTATTTTGTAAATCATTTTGCAATGCAACTACAGTCGTCCTTACAACGCTTTGCCATCATGTTTCATTTTTTTTTTCCAATGGTAAATTCAAACATATTACTTGGAAACCCAATCATTTTCCCTTTCAAGCATCCTAGTTATTATTTCAACTAGGTAATTTCAAAGCTATTCTTAATTCTAATTTATGGAGTTTAATCTTCCCGTTTTTCCAAAATTTCATAAATTTAATCTTCTTGTTCTTCACGTATTTCTACTTCCATCCCTCTCTCCTCCTCTCTCTCCCTTTCTCTCCTACCTCCCTCTCTCTTCCCCCATCACTCTCTCTCTCTCTCTCTCTCTCTCTCTCTCTCTCTCTCTCTCTCTCTCTCTCTCTCACCAATCCTCTCTCTTCCCCCATCACTCTCCTCCTCTATCTCATCCTTCCTCTCTCTCCCTTTATCTCCTACCTCCCTTTCTCTTCCCCCATCACTCTCTTTCTCTCTTTGCCCTCCAATCCTCTTTCTCTCTCTCTCTTTATTTTCCATCCAATCCTCTCTCTCTCTCTCTCTCTCTCTCTCTCTCTCTCTCTCTCTCTCTCTCTCTCTCCAATCCTCTCTCTACCTATCTCTCTCTCTCTCTCTCCAAATATGTTACTATATCACTCCTTTCTCCTTCTCTCTCCTTATCTCCCCCCTATCTCCATCTCTCCTTCTTTTTCTCTTTGTCTCAAACCTAAACATAGACATTCTCTCTACATATCTCACTTGTCACTCCCTCTTTCTCTCCACTTCTCACTCTCTATCTCTTTCTTCTTCCCTCCATCTTTCCCCCTTAAAATTCATCTCTTTATCCCTCCCTCTCTCCTCCTCTCTCTCAAGTCCTCTCCCTCTACCTTCATCTCCCTCCCTTTCTCTCCTACCTCCCTCTCTCTTCCCCCATCTCTCTCTCTCTCTCTCTCTCTCTCTCTCTCTCTCCCCTCCAATCCCCTCTCCTTCTCTCTCTCCCCCTTCCATATTTTTTTCTCCCTCTCCCTCTCTTACCCTTCTCTACCTCTCTCACTCCTCTCCCTCTCTTCATTACTTCTCTCCCCTCTCCTTCAGTTTATCTCCATCTCTCCCTTGTGACTTCTCCACCTATATCACTCTATGTCTTTGTTCTTCCCTCATATTTTTAGATAGTTAATATATAACATGATATAATAATATATATTATAATATAACAAATTTAATATTACATTAATCCAAATTTATTAAATTTTAACAATAATATTATAATATTAATATGAATATTAGATTTAATAATAATAACAATATTTTTTTAATATTAATATTAGGGTTAATAATGTTTTTTTGCATGTTATTAATAATAATTTGGCCCATGGTATTTGGCTCATAGGCTTCACCTAAATAAAACCTATTTTTTTAGTGTTCATAAATTTATATACGATGTAGAGTTTCAGGGCCCGAGGCAAAATTGTTTTTTATCTTTCTAAAAAATTAAATCATAAAATGTGATTTTATATACGATGTAGGGTTTCAAGGCCAGTGAAAAAAAATCTTATAAAATTTTTAAAATATTATATCATAAAATGGGTTGGTATATAGGATGTAGGGTTTCAAGGTCCTCAGATATCCTTTTCATGTACGAACATTTGTTAATGCTTGCATCATGCTAATTTTTTTATCGAGGGGAGGATTGACTTGATTGGTGTTGGAGCTAAGATGCATGTGGATCCACTCGAAGAAGATTAAAACTATGTTCTAAATTGAATTCCCAGATTCCATAATGCATCCTGAAAACCAGATGGGGCTAGTTCATATCCTCATATGAAATTGGATAGAGATAAGTCTAAGCCTTGATTTATTTTGTTTCTCGACTCATATTCTCTTACCATGATGTCTTTTTTTTTGTTTTTTATTTTTTATTCACATTTTCCACAAGAGGTTGCTTATATTTTCTTTCACATACTCATAGTAGGCATATTTTTTCAATCTGTGTTTTTTTTATGCATTTATTGGCTTTCGATTGATATTGATATTTTTTTCCTCTTATTTTTTAATTTTTTATTTCATATGAGTATAAAGAAAAATTCATTTTGTAAATGGTTTAAACTTCCATAAATATCATAATGAAAATATACATTCTTTGTTAAGCCTGCAGAAAGAATTGATCTGGATTGAAGGGTCTTGTATTTTGTCTAAAATTCAGAAATATTCTTTTGAGATACTCGGATCATCTTCAAAAAAATGATTGTGATTAGAGTCCTCCTTCCATGATGGAGAGATATGGTCCTGTAATATATGACAATCCTCAATTTCCCTCCATAACCTTGAACCCTCAGCAAGGTGTAGTCCTTCGTTCCACAAGGTGTCTGCTTCACCATTTAATTCTTTGTAGACATGTTCAAAGCACTCTGAAATAAAATCAGAAATAACATTTGATTTCATCTTCTGCTACTAACATTCATCCAATTAATTACTAACAACTGATGAAATTTAGTAACACTTGGTAAAAAGATTCTTTTCCAACAGGAAAATATCATAGTCTAAATTTAAAGGTTAATCAAAATTGTAATATGAATCTCGTTTGAGCCTGTTTGAGCATACATAGAACATGTAGATCATTTTCAAGGACCCCACAATCTGAATTTAAAGGCTAATCAAAATTGTAATATGAATCTAGTTTGAGCATGTTTGAGCATACACAGAACATGTAGATCATTGTAAAGAACCATTGTTAATGTTATTCCATTACTATTGAATAAAAAGTTACTAGGAAATTTGATGTGCAGAATTTTCCATAACATAAATAAAACTAAAACTCTCTAATTTCGATACAATTATGTACCCTAATATTTTCTCTTATAGATTTTAGTGGGTGCCTAGGTTCATAAAAATTCCTGCTGATCTTTCTAGGAAATTTGTGTGGATATTTCTGACACTCTAGAATTCACAGTGTTGTGGAAAAATGTTGTTGCACAATAGAACTGAATTTTTGAGGAAATCTCCCATTTCACACGAGTGAAAAAAAAAGAACACTAGATACGGGCTACAACAATAAATACGTCTGTTACTGGGCTAAATAATAATTATGTTGAAAGAGAATAACTGTGTTGAAAAAGAAATTGGTTTTCTGTTAACCAACCTTCAGAGAATGACAAAATTTGGTAATGACAACAGTAAATTTATGAAGAAGAGAGAAACTGTGTTGAATTCTAAAAGAATTATCACTACTGACATGGAAGAAAAATACAATAAAAATAATTAAGGGCAATGGAATTTTAAAGAGAACCTAAACTAAGAAATATATAATAACAATATTTCATCAAAATAAACACTTTATAAAGAAAGATAAGATAAGCCATTTTTATTAATGTCTAAATAACTACCACAAAAGTAGATCAATGGGATACTCGAGTGTTGAAATGAGAGATAACATAGTTGTGCACCATTTCCATTCAACTATCCTATATTTCTCTATGAGTTGCTTTCAAAAATAGGAATTATTATTTAATAATAAACACTAACCTGTATGCTCTCATTTAATGGTGAGATAACATAGTTTTGCACCATTTTCATTCAATGGTCCTGTCTTTTCTTTGTAGGTTGTTTTATTAATATAATTTAAAGGAAAGTATAAGATCTAGGTGTATAATAAAAAACTGATATTCATGACCTTGGGTTTAATACAATATTCAGTTGGTAAAATTAAGTGATATGAAGGTTATGAAATACATACGTAAAGTTATTAATCTTTTTAAATTAGGTGGAGTTCAGATATTAAAAGGTGTGTTTTCAAGGAAAAGAAGTGCTTAGGTGAAAAAAGTAAAAAGGGATATTATAATATTCAAGGATATATTAATCTCGAAAATGGAGTTATTTGGGAGGCAATAAAGGGATTTCATGTTTTTCTGGAGGAAGTGAAAATAAAATGGATGTTTGACATGGTTTAGGGCTAAGGGGAGACAGGTAAGAGAGTGGTGGAGGACTGGAGCCATTATGGCTCATTGTCCATGTATGAAACTTGATGTTGCGTACCTCCTTCAAGGAAATTTTTTAAGAAGGACTATTATGGTAGGAGTGGTAGGAGTGGGAATTGATACGATCCATTTGGTGATGGCTTAAGGCAAGAGAATTGTCACTAAAGAGAAGAATCGGGCCTAGTCAACTTTGTAAGGATTTCAATATATGTTCCAAAGGAAGTGGGTTTATATGCTAGGAATTCTTGTTCGTGATCTTGTTCACTATCAATTTGAATTTGGCTCTCATCCTACTAGCCTTGGGTAGCCACTTTTGGCTCATCACTTGGTCTATCTCATTGATGTTAAGGGTGGTTCTCTCTTTGGAAAGGATGGAAAGGAAGTGGAAATTTGATTAAGGGGATATCCGTTAGGGCCTACACATAGGGAGGCTAAAGAAATGCATGGAGTAATCTACCCATCCTCAATCACTTGAATAAATTTATATCCTTGCGATGAAAACAAAAAAGAGATAACAATAGTCATTTTTTTGTTGAGGTAAAGAGAGAATTAGTAGACGAAATTGAAAACCAGGGTGAGGGAAAAGTGGGCCATGACTTCTAGTGTTAAAGTAGATGAGGAGATATTTCCTTGGGCGAGTTGAAAGGATTGTATTAGTTTGTTGTGCTAAGTGTCTTTTCAGTTATAAAACATGTACAATTTGTCTCCATTTGTTTGCTTAAGGAATGAGTGATTTAACCATGAAACATAGATGAATTTGTGAGTTTTAAGCATGTAAATAAGCCTAAATAACACTGAATAGTAGTGTATAATAGAGAAATAACATCACAAATAATTTTTACACAGCATGCATGATGAAGCAGTTCACCCCTCTTGGGCTACATCTGTTGGTCCAACTCCCAATGGCATGTCCCTCTTTGTCATTATGCTCAAAATTGAAAATACATGTGTTTACAAGCCTCTAATGGTTGTTTTCTCTGCACCAGTGGCTCCAGAATGCTCAAATTAGTCTAGATAGACTCTTATTTTTCCCAAATTGGTCGAAAATTGACCTCCCTAGTCATTTTCCTAATCACAGCTACAAAAGCTCCACTAAATGTGGAGAACTGCAGTTTAACTACAGTTAAAATAGTAATGTCTACCTAATTTGAAGGGCGTGCTAAAAACCGCCAGCGACTATCCATTTGAATTAAGTTTTATGGTTAAGATCGGGGGTGGCCACATGCCGACCCCCCCCCCCAAACTTCGCGGTTAAGTTTAAACTCTGCAACAACTGAATTATGGTGTGGAACCATGTAATGGAGAGGTTCCATTAACCTGTCGGCCTAACCCGACGGAACCGCACATGTGATATAGTTAATAATACTCGCGAAGATTAACGGTTTGGAACTGTCGGAAGTCATGTTTTATGTTGCGGTTAACGTGGTATAATATGAACACTGTTGGGGCCGTCGGCGAGTTGGGACCACCGGCAATTCCCCACATCCCCCCCATAGAACAACATTAAAAATGATAAATTAAACCGGCCAACATATATGGTAAGAATCACATGACAGCGGAATTGGTGGAGGCTTGTGCAGGTGTACCGGAGGTCACGGGGCCGAACCCCCTGGACCCCAAAAAAAAATTTACATAACTGTCCAGGGGACACGTGGCAGCCTCTAGGCTAGCTATGTGTCACCCATCCAACGAGCCACATAAACTTGTACAAACCCAAATCAACGATCTAGCAGATGCCACATGGAAAAAACTGGTTGGCTTAGGAAAACAGAATATTCCCATAATATTCCATTTTTGTTGACTGTACCTGCATGCTGACTGGGCATCCCAGTCACTCCTGTCACAAAATTTTAGTTTTTTAGGAAAATGATCAGAACTTGATATCTCCCTCATACGACATCGGTTTTTCGAACTGTTCACGGCATTAGAATAAGAACGACGAGATCTACCCGGTCGCTTAGGTTCGGTACAGTTTCGAGCACTTTCAATTTTGATCAAAATAAATTATCTATTGATAACACCTCCCCATTGGGAAGATTTTGGACCCCAAAATACTTTAATTATATGTTGAGTAGATGAGGGTACATCTCCCTCACCTTTCCAACTTCCATCCACTTTGCCTTGCTTGGCTTACTGCCTTTGAGCCCAACTCGAAGGTAGTCAACACTTCCCCTCTTAGATGTTCTTATCCTCCTGTCAAGGATGGTATCCTCCTTGAGCTCATCCAAAAATTCTGGCAAGAAATCTTCTATAGACGGCAGCTGAACATCACTCCCTTGATCATCAATCAAAGGGGGCTCATACAAACATAAATTTTCAACATTGACAACTGAATACATTTGCATATATGAAGGAAAGTCAAGTTGAAATGCATTATTACCAACTTGCTTAATGATCTTGAATGGACCATAATGAATGGGCTTGAGATTTTTAGCTTCTCCTTGCATCCTTTCTTTGCTTATGTGCAACCATACCTCATCTCCTTCTTGAAACTTGTGATCAACTCTATGTTTGTAATGTCTCTCATTGTATTTGCTTTGACTCTTCTCAAGTTGTTCTTGAACTTGTTGATGAATAATCTGAATTTTCTCAATGAACTTTCGAGCATTAAATAATATCCTGTACCCATCAGTGCAACATCCTTCTCAAGGCCAAGTCTAATGGTGATTTGAAAAACCCCCGAAGGTTAAAAGGTGGTGTTTGCATGAAAGGTGCTTTTGATTATAGCGTGTTTAATGTAATCTGGATTTTCATCCCCAACTTGGAATGTTGTTAGCTCATCCTCTAAACTGGAAGTGCAACGGTACATAATTACAGCCATCGATTTGCGGATGAAAAGCGGTACTCTTTTCAACTTTGTGTCCATCATCTTCAAATATTGGACCAAAAATTCCCAATGAACTTGGAATCCCTGTCACTAACAATAGAAGTTGGAAATCCATAATGAACCCATACATGTTGAAAATAAATTTTAGCGGTTTGTTGGTAATAGTTTTCTTGCCAGATAAATGTACATTTCTGAATCTATCCACCATGCTCACATAAAGATAATCATGTTGTTTCTTCACCCCATAGGTAGACCTCCAAAAATTCAACAGTGCTCTCCCATGGCAAGTAATCAAGAACAGAGTGGTGTATGCAACCCAAGCTTCCTATTGCTAAGCTTGCTTGTTGCACACATAGAACAATCTCTTATAAAACATGACACACTTTCTATCATCTTTTAAGTAATAGCATTACTTCTCAACATTACCCAACTGTTTTTTCTTACCCTGATCATACATCTTTGTAGCCAAAGGCAATTGAGCCTCTCTCATGACACTAAGCCTCTCTCCTTTTGGTATACATAGCTTGCCCAAATGAAACAGAAAATTTTTATGCATGTGATAATCACTTTTGTCAACTTGATTCCCTTCACTCAAACTAGCATACACATCTTGAAAATCAGCATCATGTGCATATTGTTCTATGTAGCTCTCATGTACAATAGAATCATTTTTAAGTAAAGTAGAAGCTCTTATAATTGGCCTTGAAAGCATATCAGCAACTTTATTTAAAATACCTTTCTTGTACCTTATAACCAAGTGAAACTATTGAATAAATCCCATCCACATGAAATGTCGTGATTGCTGCAATTTTGTTTGCGACTGCAAGTACTATAATGGTTGGTACTCGGTATGTATAATCCTCTCTTTACCTATAAAGTAGTGCTTCCACTTCTTGATGCTTTGTACCAATGCATACAACTCTTTGTCATATGTAGGATACTTAGTTACAGCACCATTGAATGTTTCAGAATGAAAAGTGATAGGCTTACCATGCTGCAAAAGTACTGCGCCCATGGCATAATCACTAGCATCGGTTTGCATCTCGAATGGTTGTCTAAAATTCGATAATGCAAGGATTGGAGCTGAACTAATCTTGTCTTTTAAAGCTTCAAAAGCTTGCTTTTTTTTTCCTCCCCATTGGAAGCCTTTCTTCACACTTGTCACTGCATGCATAAGATCTATTATGGCAGAAAAGTTAGCAATAAACTTTCTCCAATACTGAGTGACGCCTAAGAAAATTCTTACCTCGGTTACTATTTTGGGAGTGGACAAATTCACAATGGCTTCCACCTTAGAAAGATCAATTCTCAACTCTCCTCCTCCTACAATGTGTCCCAAATAAACCAGAGAATTCTTTCCAAACTGACACTTTGACATATTAAGAAATAATTTCTCTTTCTTCAAAACATCAAGCACCCTTTTCACATGAAAGACATGTTCTTCTCTTGTTTTGCTGAAAATTAGTATATCATCTAAATACAAAATCACAAATTCATCAATAAATGGACGCAAAACATTATCCATAACACGCATGAAAGTTGTCGGTGCATTACATAAACCAAATGGCATAACCAACCACTCAAAGAGTCCTTGTTTGGTTTTGAATGCAGTCTTCCATATATCACTTTTTACAATTCTTACTTGATGATATCCACTTCATAAATATATTTTAGTGAAAAACTTTGCTTCTTTCAATTGATCAATAAAATCATATATCCTTGGGAGCGGGTATCGATTCTTTACCGTTATCTTGTTCAAAGCTCTGAATTCTACACACATGCGCCAAGTCCCATATTTCTTCGGAATCAAGACTATGGGTGAACCACATGGAGAAGTTCTTGGCCTTATGAGTCCCTTGTCCAACATGTCCTTGATTTTCCTCTTTATTTCAGCATTATGCATTATCGACATGCGATACATGCCGATGTTTGGAAGAGGACAATCATGTTGCAACTGAATCTCATGTTGAATCTCCCTTTTTGGAGGCAATCCTATTGGCTCCTGAAAAATATCATGATGTGCATCAACTACATCATATAAATCTGATGTCAACTTAGGATCACAATCCTCAAATGACTCGTGATTAACATTAGCTTTAGGCTTAATCATTAGAAGAACAAAATTCTTACATGAATTCACGAGCCTCTTTACCTGTCCATCATTTACCATTGCAATATTTGTCTTCTTACGATGTGCTCTAACAATGTACTACTTGCCATCTTTAAATAAATGGTATTTGTTCTCATGGTGATGGAAGATTGCTTTCCTGTCATACAAGTAAGGACTACCCAACACAATACATGTAATATTAAGCGGAACCACATCTAATTCAACTATGTCAACAAAATGTCCAGTTATTGCAAACCACAATATGCACTTTTTTGAAACCTGTAAATTTTCATCCTTACAAATCCACCCAAGTGGATATGGTTTTGGATGTGGAATGGTCTCAAGGTTAAGTTTCTTAACCAAGTCTTCAGAGATTAAGTTTTCTTGTGACCCATTGTCAAACAATGTGTCAATCTTGGTATGTTTGGATATGACCCTCACATGAAACAGTTCAATTCTCTCTTCTTCATTTGGAGCTTGTATGTGACAGTTTGATTTACTAGTACTAGGTTTTGTTTCAATTTCTTTCCCCTTCATGTTCTTCAATCCCATGGCTGTAATTTTAGATTCATCACCTGAATCCTCTCCTAAATCATGTTGAGTTGTAACTACAATTTTCTATTTCCCTTTGTTGTTATTACACTTAGGTCTCTTTTCAGGATGTAATTTCCAACAATTTTTCTCTTCATGGATTTCTCTAGAAGAATGTTTACAGACCACTTTTTCTCCCTCTTTTTTTGATAGATGCATTCTTTTTTCCCTTACCTTCTGAGGTCTTTTCTTTTTTTTCCCCTTAAAAGGTTTCTTCCTACCCTCATCAGTAATTTTTTTCCCTCTAGCTTCTAGATGTGTGGCCTGAACACAAACTTCATCTAGACTTGTAAGGTTAAACATGAGAATAGTATGTCTTAGGTAGCTATGTAAGCCTCCTATGTACTTGAGCAAAGTATCTTGGCTTTACAAATCTACCCCTAATAAGAGATCTCTTCTCCTAAATTCTTGGGTGTATTCTTGCACATTCTGTCCTTTCAATTGTCTAAAAAAAATTTAGTTCATTATGGCTTTCTGCATATGAGTTAATGGATAAAACTGTTGTTTTATTGCAGTATGAAATAAATCCATGATAGGATAATCTTAGCATGCTTCTTGATCTCCTGTTTTGTCTTGGCTTCCCACCAAACAAGTGTTGCACCTTCCATTCTCAATGAAGCTAGTTGGATTTTGGTATCATCATCATCAAGGTTATGAATTCTCAAATATACCTCCAATTTCCTAATCCAATTATCAAGCTTTTCTGCATTGACTTCACCATTAAACATTGGAAATTCAAACTTAATATCAAGTTTTAGAAAATTACTTTTACTAGTGTTCTTTGACTTTTGTGGCTGATGTATTGAATATGAAATAGAGGATGATGATGATGAGGGTGAGGATGGTGACTTTCCACTACCTCCATTTCCTCCATTGCCCTTCTTTGATTTATCTTCATCATTTTTACCTCCTGATGATCATTTTCCTTCCTTGTGAAGTTTGGATCCTTCTCCTTCTAGTCTCTCATTCCTTTCTTGATAAAGGACTCTCACCATTTCAGTCATGTCAAGGAATGCTTTCCTGAACACTCTTTCTTCTTCTTTGGGATCCATCTCTTCATGGATTTCTTCTTCCTCTGGAGACATGCTTAATACTACTTTTGCTTCTTTTGGAGGTCAACTAGGTGGTGGAGAATGTGGCAATCTTGCCCTCCTTTGTTGTGGCTCACTTTGAGACCCTCTTGCTTCCACCAATTTGTCTTCTCATCTCTTAAGCTTGAGCCTGGTAAGCATTGAACACTTGCAAATAGTTAAAAAAATCTTTGCACACAACAACACCAGAGAATAAACTATAGCTCTGATACCAACTTGATCTGAAAGGACTATATTAGTTTTTTGTGCTAAGTGTCTTTTCAGTTATAAAACATGTACACATTTTCTCCATTTGTTTGCTTAAGGAATGAGTAATTTAACCATGAAACATAGATGAATTTATGAGTTTTAAGCATGTAAATAAGCCTAAATAACACTAAATCGTGGTGTATAACAAATAAATAACATCACACATAAGTTTTACATAGCAGGCATGATGAAGAATTTCACCCCTCCTGGGCTACATCTACTGGTCGAGCTCCCAATGGCATGTCCCTCTTTGTCATTATGCTCAAAATTTAAAATACATGTGTTTACAAGCCTTTAATGGTTGTTTTATCTACACCAATGGCTCGAGAATGCTCAAATTAGTCTAGATAGACTCTCTTTTTTCCCAAATTGGTTGAAAATTGACCTCCCTAGCCATTTTCCCAATCACAGCTACAAAAGCTCCACTAAATGTGGGGAACTACAGTTTGACTACAGCTAAAATAGTAATGTCCACCTAATTTGAAGGGCGCGCTAAAAACCTGCCAGCGACTAACTGTTTGAATTAATTTTTACGATTAAGGGCGGGGGTGGCCACATGCCGACCCGCCCCCAAACTTCGTGGTTAATTTTAAACTCTACAACAACTGAATTATGGTGCGGAACCATGTAATGGAGAGGTTCCAATAACCTGTCATCCTAACCCGACGGAACCACGCATGTGATATAGTTAATAATACGCGCAGATCTTAACATTTTGCAACCGTCTAAAGTCATGTTTTATGCTGCGGTTAACGTGGTATCACATGAGCACTGTTGGGGCCGCCAGTGGGTTGGGACCACCGGTGGTCCCCCCCCACCCCCATAGCACAACATTACAAATGATAAATTAAACCAGCCAACATATATGGTAAGAATCACATGACGGTGGAGTTGGTGGAGGCTTGTGCAGGTGCGCTGGAGGTCATGGGGTCGAACCCCCCAAACCCCAAACAAAATTTTACATAACTGTCCAGGGGACACGTGGAAGCCTTCGGGCTAGCCACGTGTCACCCATCCAACAAGCAACATAAATTTGTACAAACCCAAATCAACGATCCAGCAGATGCCACGTGGAAAAACCTGGTTGGCTTAGGAAAACAGAATATTCCCATAATATTCCATTTTTGCTGACTGTACATGCATGCTGACTGGGCATCCTAGTCACTCCTATCACAAAATTTTAGATGTTTAGGAAAATGATCAAAACGTAATATCTCCCTCATACGACATTGGTTTTTCGAACCATTCACGGCGTCGGAATCAGAACAACGAGATCTACCCAGTTGCTCAGGTTCGGTACAGTTTCGAGCACTTTAAATTTTTGAGCAAAATACATGATCTCCTGGTCATTGGGTTCCATAATCCAGTTTTTCTCATAGCAGAGAGACCAAATAACTAAATCTTTGGATATGTATTGGCATTTGAAGACATCCATTACCATGTGTTCGAGAGGTAAATCCCCTCTGCGGATAGAGGCGATCCCTACTAGCCCAAATCGGGTCTAGCAATAACCGAGTCATGCTAAGATGCAGGTTCCTAATTGCAAAACACCAAGATGCAACAAGAGGCCTAACTTAAGTCCTACGCTACTGTCGTTTGTGGAGAAGATGGTGCTTCCGTCCCTTGCTTTGGTAGATCACAATTCTCCCGCTCGATGTGATCGAACACCTGCACGTACAAGAAGAGACAACAAACACACAAGCATAAAACCTAATACACGCAATTATGTATCAGTCAGAGAAGATACAACTCATAGCATAAAACATAAACATCTGAGTGGAACCATAATCGAAGTCGTTTGTTATTAGTCAAAACAAATAAAGATACAACCTGAGCTCTAAAGTTGGATCTTCCTTCGGTAGGTCGACAGAGGAGTACGTCTCGATAAAGCTCGTCGGGAATAGGACAAGTCTCTCTCTCCTCAGCTGTCTGACGATAATCTCCTTACTATTGATTCAGCTCTATTCAGGCTACTAAGACTACAAAGTCTCAACCATTCAGCCCCTTCATCAATGGAAGATGGATATATTTATAGAGGATAGGAGGAGGTTGGGATCCCTACAATAGTGGAAGGGAGGCCTTATCCCTTGGGAGGTTCCCCATAAGGTGGAAACAAGAGGCCAAGGGAGGAAGGTCGTGGTTATTCAGTCGAAACCACTCCTCATGACTCATCCACGAAGTTGTTGTAATTGAAACTTCACCTCTTTTGTTAAAAAACTTTCCATAAGCAGAATGGCGCGGGTGCTTAACTGGGACAGAGTGCCAACTGGCATGGGCTCAGTGTTAATTTTCCTCATTGGCGCGAGGACATAACGGGCTACCAGCGCCAAGGCAAAAAACAGATGTTTTTAGGGGTCTGCTCAGGAAATGATCAACAAAAGGAATGTTGTCCTCATGGCAAGGGATGCAATGATGATATTTCCAAGGCATGACACTACTTATTGATCACATAAACGACCCTCCAATGGGCGAGATGGGGATTGCAGGGACGGTGAAAAATTACTGTGTAACACCATGATTTTCAGCTATCACAATTTTCATGTTGATATTTCTAATAAATATGCTTCTAAACCTTATTAACATGTTTTTGAGAACTAACTATTACATTTAATATAAGAGAGCTACACAACTTGGTTAAGTGCAACATCCATACTGTTGTTGGAGATTCTTGAGATTCAGTTGGTGTCCACACCTCGAGAAACTATACTAAAACTTATTCAAAGCGAATATTAAGTTTTTGTTTGAGATTTTCCAGGGAATATTTCAGTGTTTTCTTCCTCGTCAAAATTTTCAAGATTCAATTATAAAATTCAAATCTCCATTTCAGATTTCAAACATTTTGGAAAATTCAATTGTTGTGTTTGGCCTTGTATATATTTTTTGAATTTTGTAAAATATCTCTGAGCTTCTTTTAGTAGTTTAAGCCAATGTATTTCAGCATAATAACAGATTTTATGTTGTTCCCATTAGCATTTATCTGACCAAGAACATCGTGTTTGGAAAAAATTATGAGGAAATAGGGGAGCACCTACTCATACAAAAAATTAGAGTTTGGAAGAAATAATAAAAAAAAGTTCTTTTCCAGATCGAAAAAAATAGGTTATCCTCGATGGGGTTCTAGTTGATTAATTTTCTTCCATTATTCATCTTGTCGTATTTGCCCATTTTTCAATCTATTGTAATCAGATGTCCTCAAAATTTTCTATCATGTGCTTTTTTTTGCATCTCATTGCTATATGTACTATCTAGATTGCATCACATGTTTTTCATTACATCAAAAAAAACACATAGGCTGTTAATCTTTGTAGTATGTGCTATGTAGATTCTTACATGAGCTAGTTAAATATTTTTTCCTAATTACTGGATACTCATTATCCATAATGAAATTGTCCAAGCATGCAGTGCACATGGTGTTGTAGCCTTGAATTCTCTTTTTGGACTTGATTTTGGGTCATTGGACCATCAAATTGAAGAAAAGTTGAAGTATGTGTTTACCATGATGGACCTTCTTCAAAGAAAATAAATTGCCATAGTGCAAATGTTTCCTTGCACACAAGGACTTCCTTAGAGAAGGTAACAAATATTGAAGCTAATGTGTTTCTTTAAGCATGTTTCATTTTGATATTGTTCTTTCTTGTCTTTATTTCTTTCTACTAAATAATGGTTTATGATGGAAAAATAGGACAACTATTAGAGCAATGGTTCATTTTTTAAATAAACATTCAAGTATGATTCAACTATCAGAGATAGTGCCAAAAAAAGAGCTTCCGTCTTCTGCAACTGAGCTCACAATTTCATCTTGGGAGTTACCACCTCATCGATCTATTAATCCTAATGAATATTTCAAAAGATTCAACACCCTCATATGAAAAAACAGTTGATGATTCTTATTTTGTAGGGTGTATTGCAGACAAATTTATGTGGGAGTGCCCAGATTCATCTCGAGATAGGCCTACATTGCATGTGTCTTCATTAAAGAGAAAATTGACTTATGTGGATGGCCCAAGTAGGCATCAGAGAGTAGATGGAATTGGCTCAGGAGTTGTGGCGGAAGCCAAAGCCACTAGCTTGTTGTTCATACAGGAGGTGCAATTTTTTTCTCATTTGGTCCAACCAGAGAGACACATTTTGGCAGAAAAAAACTAATACTAGTAGACCACTTTCTTTGCATGTTGATTATTATGTTGCAAGAGAGAGAAAAAATGATGGTGCAAGTAGAAACTTCAATGTTGTTAATGTTTAGTGTGGACGGTCTACTAGTGGTATGCCACCATCTATTCATGTGGATGAATTTATGGATAGACAACAGGAATGCCAACATCCAATAGATTTATCCGGTGGAGATCTATAGAAACCTCTACCAAAATTTCCACCTGAGACAGATTAGTGTTGTTAAAAATACTAAATCTAGAGAATTGAATCCCCACCTTGAAGATTATTTACATGAAAGCAATATCAAGTTGGAATTTATTTCTGAATCAGAATACTTGTTGCAGTTCCCACAGTCTGATGACTTTATGCCATATGCACTAGTGAACTTACCTGGAGATAATTTACCTAAATCTCTGGTTGATGATGCAAAACATAACACTAGTAGTTCTCCACATTTTATTCTAGTGGGAAAGGACACAACAATGGACACATTTGAAGGTGTTAATTTTATAGTCCCAATTTCTAGGGACCCTGTTACACAACCCAAGGGTGGTATTGTCAGACATGAAAGCCTTGCTAGAGACAAAGGAAAAGGAAAGCAAAGTCCAAGAGGAAAAACAACATTCCCTTTAGAGAAATTTGATAATAGAATACCAAATTTTATGTCCATAACATCTAATTTCTATGAGACATCTATTATGTAATATTCCAAATTAGGAAAAACAAGAATATTGAACATAAAACTTGAAAATGCAGTAAAATATAAATACATCAAAACATGAGCAGATCATAGAGCCATTTTATTAGATATCATAGCAGAAAATTAGTACAATATCTTGAGGAAAAAGACACTCAAGCTAGGCAAAACAAACCTCAAATGACCCAGTACACTAAAGCATGAAATACAGCTGCTACACAAAATGTCAGAAGGCCATGACTACGAAGTCCTATTGAGAATAATTGTAGGTGGAAACTAAGAATACATGGATCTGCTGATATAGTGCTCAGAAAATGTCAGGATCAGAGATCTAGGCTCTCTAGCACAATTCCAAGACAACCCAGAAGGGTTTCCAGAAATACACAATATGAAAAATGCAGCCCTAGGGGTGAATTACGCTCTGCAAATGGATAATTTTTGGTAGGTGGCTGATCTAATAATAAAATAGATGATACTCCTCCCCACTAACTTTCTGGATGAAGGGTTGCTCCCCTCACTAGAAAACAAGCTCAATAACTTGGGTTCTCAACCCTCCACTACAACTGCCCTCCTGAATTGCGCAATTCCTGAAGGAGATTGCATAGTTGAAGATGGTTGAAGATTAGCCTTATGTCAGATGATGGAATGAAGCTCAAAGGAACCTCTCCTAAGTGGGCACTCGAAGTCCCCAGAGGATGAGGGTAGGACCTCCGCCTTGAAACACCCTTGTGCTAAACAGCACAACAGACTCTACTAAACAGCTGAAGTGTGCAGAAAGTCATAAAAGACAAAACATAAACAATATTAATAATTCTTTCTATGGCTTCCATCCCCTTCCTTATATGCATTGTGAGCCTCTTTCCCCTTGGTCCCACTCAATAATGATGCTACTCTCATGGATACTTCCTCCCATTATGACTGTGATGTCCTCCACTATCTCCACTCCCTCCATGTTACGTTATTGATTTTGTCAACCTTGACCCCATTCACACCAAGGGTTTCTTTATTCAACTAGCTACATTGATCCACTTTCACACTAGAAGTGGTTTTATTCCTACTAAAGAGATTTAAGGGTCCCTCTACCCACTTACTCATATATTTTATTAGCAAAAGGAAAATTTTGTATTCCAACTAGCTAAAAGCTAATTAGGAATGTCCTCCCCTCCCAAATTTTTCTTGTCCTCAAGCAACTGCAAATATGGATGTTGTAAAATCTTCTCTCCTTCCCAAGTGGCATCCTCAATCATTAGATTCCTCCATCGAATCAGATATTCTCTAATCACCCTGTTCCTTAGCTGCCTCTCCCGAGTATCCATGATAGCTTCTGGTTGTAAAAATAGATGGCCCTCATCATCAATAGGTGGGAGATCCATAGTGGAAAATACATGTTTTCCAATGGCCTTCTTGAGGAATGAGACATGAAAAATGTTGTGGATCTTACTCCCAATGGGGAGCTCCAACTCATATGCTACTTCCCCAACACGATGGATCACCCTGTATGGCCTATAGAAATGGAGCTTAAGCTTCTCAACCCCCTTCTCTTTTAGCGTAGATTGTTTTTAAGGCTGAAGACGGAGATAGACCAAATCATCCACCTCACACTACCTCTCTACCTGACCACGATCTGCATACAACTTCTATTAATTCTAGTTTGTAGCAATGTTGTCCTTGAGAGCACAGAGTATATCCTGACTCTCTTGGATCCACTCTTTGGCTCTAGGAGCCTTGCTTCCCAAAACATCACATCAAAAAATGATAAAGCATCATATCCATATAGAGCCCGAAATGGATATATACCGATCGAAATACGAAATGTTGTGTTGTAGCAATACTCTCCCAAGTGCAGCCAGCGTGGCCATGCTTTTTGCTGCCCTAAAACATAGTTTCACAAGTAGCCTTCCAGCCACTTTTTTACTATCTCTGTTTTCCCATCTGTCTAGGGGTGATAATTGGTACTCGATGTCAACTCGGTACCCACCAAACAGAAAAGATCCTGCCAAAATCCACCCATGAAGTGGCTATCTCTATCGCTGACTATGGTCTTAGGAAGACCATGAAGTCTGAAAACATCTCTAAAGAAGGGCTCGGCCACTTGTGAAGCAGTGTAATATGAAGAAATAGAAAATAAATGGGAATACTTTGTTAGTCGATCAACAACTACAAAGATACAATCCTTGCCTTGTACTATTGGAAAACTAGTAATGAAATCCATAGAAATTATCTCCCATTTTCCTTCCAGAATAGGGAGTGGTTGTAACAACCCTGAAGGATGGTCGTTCTCTCCTTTATTATTATGGAAAAATACACACTCCTTGATGTGCTGGAGCACATCCTCCTTGAGACCCTTCCATGAGAATCTCTCCCGAAAGGCTCGATATGTCTTGGTGAATCCTTGGTGGCCTAAAAGTGGTGAATCACGTGCTGAATGCAAAATATTCTCCTTGAACTTAGAATACCTAGTCAAGAAGATCTGATCCTGGTAATAGATGATCTCATCCATCACTCTATACCTCTCATCGGTCACTTATCCATCTAGGATCTCACATGCAAAGTTGTCTTTGGAATACTCTACCAACAGATGGGCCTTCTAATCTGTATCCACACTCATCAATGATAGCGTTGCTAGTCTTTGTGATAAGGCATTTGCTACCACATTACTCTTCCCCTTGACATATTTAATGTCAAAGTCATATGCCTGGATTTTTCTAACTCATTTTTTTTGCCTCTCTTGCAGTTGCTTCTGCTCAAGGAAATATTGAATACTATTGTGATCAGTCTTCACTCGGAATTTTTTTCCCACCAAATACTACTAGAATTTGGCCAATGCATACATAATAACTAAAATTTCCTTATCATATATAGGATACAACATCTTATGAGGCAACAACTTCCGACTCTCAAAATCTATGGGGTGGCCCCCTTGCATCAATATTTCTCCAATGCCCTCCCCTAAAGCATCACATTCCAGCACAAAAGGCTAGGTCAAATCCAGCAATACCAACACCGAGAAACTGCTCATCACCACCTTGACTCTATCAAAGGCCCTCTCTGCAGTATATTTCCAAAAAAAGGCTCCCTTCTTGTTCAGATCTGTGAGTGGTGCTGCTAGTTGGGAGAACCCTTTGAAAAAATTATGGTAGTAGGTGCAGATGCCTACAAACCCCTGAAGCTCTATTACATTCTTTGGATTTGGCCAATCCCGAATAGCACGGATCTTCTCCTCATGGACCGTCACTCCATCCACTCTAATGATGTGGCCCAAATAAAGCATCTCTGTAAGCCCAAATTCACACTTGGAGAGCTTAGTATAGAATTTTTTCTCCTCAAGAATGTGTAATATTGTCTCAATATGCTACAGATGCTCCTCCCATGTGCGGCTATAAGAAAGAATGTCATCAAAGAAAACTAGCACAAATTTCCTCAATTGACCACGAAAGATATGGCACATGCAAGACTAAAAAGTAGCTGGAGCATTGGTTAACCCAAAGGACATCACCAAGAACTCAAAGTGGCCATAATGACATCTAAATGCAGTCTTGGGGATATCTTGATTCCTCAACCTGATCTGATGGTACCCCGACCTCAGATCAATCTTTGAGAAGAACTTTGATCCCCTTAGCTCATCCTTCATCTCATCCATCCTGGGAATCAGATACATATTCTTCATTGTATTCTTATTAAAGGCTCTATAGTCAATGCACATCCTCAATGTACCATCCTTCTTCTTCACCAAGACCATAGAAGAAGCAAAAGTACTGGTGCTGGGTCGCATATGTCCTAAATCCAAGTGCTCTTGAATGGATTTTTCAATCTCATCCCTGTAGGATTTGGAATGCCTATAGGGTGTGGTGATCACTTCTTGGATCCCCTGCTCCAACTCAATAGTATGCTCAAACACCTAGTCCAGTGGCTTTCCTAGTGGTATGTCCCCAAATATTGTAGAATTGGGGTCTAGAATAGACTGCACGTCCGGGTGTACTGGTGCACCCTTTCTTTCTTCCTCTGACATACATAGTTCCACTGCCCATTCTATGTCTCCTCTGCACAAATCAGCCTCCATCCTATGCCTTGAGACTCTCTGAGGTGGATATGTGTGCCTGCCCTTGATCTTTTGGTGCTCATTTCTCTTCTTATCTGTCCATTCCATCTCCAAAGTCTCTCAGTCCATGGTGACCTTCCCCAATGTGATCAACCATTGGACACCCAATATGACATTGGTGTCTATAATATCTACCACAAAGAAGTGGCATGTCAATGTGTAAGTCCCCAAAGTGATGGTCAATTCTGAAATATACTTTACACACTGCATGGTTCTAGCTCCTGGAACCAAAACTGAGAATCCCTCAAAATCGTCTGTCAGAATGCCTCTCCTCTGCACTAATTGAGTATCAATAAAATTGTGGGTAGCCCCACTGTCTATCAATACTGATACCTGATGCCCTAAACAGTGCCTTGAACTCTCAATGTGAGATACTTGGGAACTCCCTACAAAGCTGCAAGGGCTCCTCCAGTTGGAGAAAATGATCCATTCCCTCCTCCTGGTGGTGGTGGATCTCCCCCTGATGTTGCAGTGCCAGTATCCCCTCTAAGTCTTTTGCTCCCTCCTCTTCATCATCAGAGAATACATCAATATAATTTTCCTTCCCGCCATCACACCGATACCCTTGTTCCCATGGTTCTTGGCAAGTGAAACAAAGTTTTCTCCTCCTTAGATATATTTTCACATCATCACTAAGAGATCCTTTATCTTGGTTCTCCTTTGAGGGAGGAACATTCATATCTTTCCCCTTTGACTGAGAGGAGAAATTTTGCTGAAATGGGGCTCTTGCCCTTGGAAAATAATTCTGCAAGTCTCTAGCCCTCTCCATAGCATCCTGGAGCGTATTTGGTCTAGTGGACTATACCAACCCATGCAAAGGCTCTCCTATCCCATCAATAAACATATATACTCTTCTAGTTGCAGATAGATCTGGCACCATGACTGAAAGTTTCAGAAATTCAGAGATATAAGTCTTTGGATCTCCTAACTACTTGAGCTTAGCTAGCTCAACAAAATGTTCTTCTGGATCTCTTCGGTCAAATATTTCCACCGACCTTCGAGTAAATTCTACACAAGCAGTTACACTAGCATGCCCCAATGTAGATATACCATGAAACCACCACTCATGTGCTTCACCTTCAAGGTGCATCAATGTTATCTTAATGGCCTCAATCTCCGAAACTCAGTTCAGATCAAAATAGATATCTAATTTCTCTACCCAAGCCTTGGTTGTGCACTTGGGTGACCCATAAAAAGTTGGCAAAAATAATCTACCCATAGTACGATGCAGATCATTGTTTTGTATGTACCCTCCACCTCTACTGCTATTACTGGGTCTTCTATTATCCTTGATCCGATAGAACTCTTGGAAGTTTAGATGCTCCTTAAACCTCTAAGATTGAGATTCATATTCTAGGAAATAATCACCGAGGATCTCCTCCTCTTGGGGTCTTCCCCCCTCATTTCCTACTGCTAGGAATGTAGGCATGGTGGAGCGTTGTGAAACTGGTTGTAATGTTGGTTGCTCACACCAATAATGTGAAGTGTCAGAACTCTCTCCATGTTGAAACCCTCTAGGGGATTCCTTATGTCTTTCTACCCTCATCTCCTTGATTTATTTGGAAATATATTGCATAGTTTGGAGAATAAGTTTTGGAAACTCCTTTCATCCATTGCTCCAGAGGTTATAGATGCAGTGCTCCATAGGCTGAGCCAAGATTATGCTATGATACCACTATAATATTGCAAATTAGAAAAAACAAGAATATTGAACATAAAACTGGAAAATACAGTAAAATATCAATACATCAAAACATGAGAAGATCATAGAGCCATTTTATTAGATATCATGGCAGAAAATGAGTACAAGATCTTGAGGAAAAAGAGATTCAAGTTAGGCAAAACAAGCCTCAAATGACCCAGTACACCAAAACATGAAATATTGTTGCTACACAAAATGCCAGAAGGCCATTACTGCACAGTCCTATTGAGAATAATTGTAGCTAGAAACTAAGAATACATGGATCTATTGATATAATTCTTATAGAATGTCGGTATCAAAGATCTAGGATCTCTATCACAATTCCAAGGCAACCCAGAAAGGGTTTCGGGAAATACACAATATGAAAAATGCAGCCCTAGGGCTGAATTACACTCTGCAACTAAATAACTATTGGGAGGTGGCTGATATGATAAGAAAATAGATGATACTCCTCCCCACTAACTTTTCGGATGAAGGGTTGCTCCCCTCACTGGAAAACAAGCTCAAGAACTTGGGTTCTCAACCCTCCACTGCAACTGCCCTCCTGAATTGCGCAATTCCTGAAGGAGGCTACATTGTTGAAGATCGTTCAATATTGGCCTGATTCTAGATGATGGAATGAAGCTAAAAGGAACCTCTTCTGAGTGGGCACTTGAAGTCCCCCGAGGATGAGGGTGGGATTTCCACCCGGAAACACCCTTGTGCTAAACAGCACAGCAGACTCTGCTAAACAGCTGAAGCGTGAAAAATTCATAAAAGACCAAACTTAAAAAATATTCAAAATGCCTTCTATGGCTGCCATCCCCTTCCTTATATGCATTGTGAGTCTCTTCCCCCTTGGTCCCACTCAAGAATGATGCTACTCTCATGGAGACTTCCTCCCATTATAACTGCGTTGTCCTCCACTATCGCCACTCCCTCCATGACTGCATTGTTGATTTGGTCAAACTTGACCCCATCCACATGCATTGACCCCATTCGCACCAAGGGTTGCTTTATTCAACTAGCTACACTAATCCACTTTCACACTAGAAGTTTTTTTATTCCTACTAAAGATATTTAAGGGTCCCTCTACCCACTTATTCATCTATTTTATTAGAAAAAGAAAATTTTCATATTCCAACTAGCTAAAAGCTAATTAGGAATATTACATATTACATCTAAACCACCAAAGATGACAATACCATTTTATGATCAAAGATCTGTATCAGGAGTTATGCAAGCAGGAGAATAGCGGACTATTGTGTTCCCTATTCTTCATCACAGATCCACTCAACCACAGGTTGGTACTGGCTTGATACTAACTATTACCCAATCCCATTTTGAATAGAAAGGTCATTTACATGCACCACCACTACCACCTTTGTGACCACCTCCAATAGTTCCTTCTTGTGTAATTCCTCAAGCGGTAGAAGCCAGCCCTATCCATGCATCTTCTTACATACATTCCACAAGATATTTCCAACCTCCTCTTCCTTCAAGTTCACCTTTCTAGACATTTGACTCTGTTAAAAATAGTGCATTTCCACCATTGACTGGAAGAGATCAAAAACCAACTTCTCCAAAAATTACTATATGGAAGGGACATGAAGCAACATGAATATCAATGTGGTACCACCATTACCTCCATCCACTATTCATTCTCTCTCAGAGGTTCCTCTTCGTCCACTTCCAGCAGTACAGTTCCATCCAGAACAACAACGAACAACTAGTTATGGTTTCGCTGCCCCAACCACCCCTCCTCGCCCTCCTTTTGATACTTCAATGAGTCCATTGTTTAGTGCCTCAAATACTACTAGAATTTCCAATAAGACCATTGTTTTAGCAAGACCTCCTCTACTTATTCCTCCCATGGCTACACCATTTTCAGCCCCATGAACCCTAATTTGTGCAGACATCTCCATAAACATCAATTTTCCATATTGTATCTGGTATGTATTCTCAGCCTACTCTAGCTATCTCACTACCTCCACCAACATCCTCTGGTGATAAGGTATTTGGAATCTTTTCTACATCCAACGTCTGCCAAAGTTTTGTCTCTCAGTATCATCCTTTACCTCTTGCTTTTGTACCTCCTTTTCCTTCTGGTAGGCCAACAACATTTCCAGGAAACCTTCATGGAAGTGTATCGGCTCAACAATAAGGACTTAACCAACAAACTCATCCCCAACATGTTTAACCAGTGAAACCACCTCTGCAACCATGATATCCTCCTTAACCACCACAACAACCCCATCCACCTCCCCCTCATCCTCCTCAGCAGCCACACCTCCCCTTCCAGCCACAAAAACCACTAGAACAAAGAGCACAAACTCATATTTAGTCATAAATAAATTAACAACATGTACAATTTCAGCCACAACCACCGCATGTGCAACAAAATTCTCCAGCACAAAGAGTGCATCAACACCCACACTTGCTTCAGCAGCAAGCCCAAAAAAATTATTATCAACATCAACATTAGGAAGATAAGTAACAACACCATGATCAAGGTGAACATGTTCCTCCACAATATTATCGCCAACACGTTGAAAATGTTTAGAAACAATAATTGGGGTTGACACAATAACAATGTTTTAGTTCTCTTGAAGCCATTCAGGTATGCATACATGTTTGGATATTTTCTTTATTTGAAAATTGAATGTAGAAGGGCCATATTTTTCACCTCCAGTAAATTGGAATCCTTGCTACTGTCACTCGTCCTCTATTGAGAGATCAAGAAAGACTTCACCATCTTTTGGAACAACACCCAAAATTGATGCAAATGCTTCAAGTATATTTTATAACTTCAACAATTTTTTGATAGTCACCTTGAATGTTAGAGTAATTTTAGTTACATTTTGTTCCATCCAATCAAGCCCTTGAAATTTGGGCTTAGAAAGAAGGAATTGTTTGCAAGGATTTTGCTGACATGTATTGGAAGAGTGAAATAATGAAACAAGTTCAAAACTCAATGTAGAAATTATATACAAGATGCATGCATATATCCAGATTCTCCTGATCTAACAATATTTAAATTCTTTCTAAATACAGAATCCTGCCACTGTTAATCTTTTGCAGAAATTAAAATCAATTGCAAACACATGAAGCAATAAAAACAATCGCACATAACAAGTTGTTTAACTGGAAATCCTGAAGCTAAAAACCCCAACTATCATATAGTATGTATCATGGAGATCATGTAACAATCTCATACAAAGCTTAGTACATCAAGCTCTCAGTACAATACAATCGTCACACACTAATCAAAAGAAATCTACAAATCCATGCACCGATTTCTTGCCACCTACTAGCCTGCCTCCACTGCACAATCCCTGCAAAAGAATAGCTCTGAATGAATTTTAATTACCCTTTCCTTGACTTCGCAATCCTCATTGGAAAATCCAATGTGTGCGTGGTGCAATCAATGCATCACTATAGTCACAACAGATAGGCCATCTTGCCCTTTCACCTATCTCTCCACTGGTTCTCCACTAGCACTGACATGCACTGTAGTTAACTACTGTATTTTTTCAGTTGATTAATGAGTTATTATTTGTGAATTAATTAACTAATTAATTCACTCCACTCTCACTAGTGTATCATTCAGTTAGACTAGATACAACTAGCTCAACTGAGTTTAACTCCAATCACTGAGTTAAACTGAATATCAACTCCATGAACTACTCTTCCAACTCTGTCATAACTTTTCCACTTCAGTTATAACTGAGTCCTCCATGCATGAACCACCAGTAAACCCTAGGAATTGCGTAGTTCCTTCATCCCACTGATTTTCCAAATCTGTGCACTAAAATTAAGTGCTCCAAGAGAATAAGTTGTTTATTGTCGGATTATTATTAAGAGCTAATGATAATCGACACTTCTATTTTTAGATCAATGATCTATAAATAGACTTCGCCCAATATTCTAAAAATAGAATTTCATCTATTTTTCAAACTTGACCAACCATCCACAAATAGCATCCTGCAAATTCTGAAATATGATCACCATGTCTAAAAATAGACTTGCGCCAAAAATAGCCTGCGGGCCCACTTAGTGAAGGTGACTCTTTTCACTAAGCTCATCATCTTGTTGAATCTCAACACTCCCTCTCAACAAGATAGGGATTATCCTTCACCCTGATTCTGCCTCTATGGTATTTGAATTTGATCCTGGTGAGCGCCTTCGTCAGAATATCTACATCCTGATCTTCCGTAGGAATGCACTTAAGCAACATGATCTTCCGCTGCACACAATCTCTGATATGATGATACCAGATATCAATATGTTTAGATATATCATGAAACATAGGATTAATATAGAGTTTAAAGCAACTTTTATTATCACAATGTATCACTATAGGATCTAAATGTGAACCGAACAAACCGACCAGGATCTTCCTCATCCAGATAACCTCACATGTAGCTGGACTTGCTGCCATGTATTTTGCTTCCGCTGAACTGAGTGCCATGGATCTTTGTTTCCTTATGTACCAAGAAACTGTCGTAGATCCGATACTGAAAATCCCTCCTGATGTGCTCTTTATGTCTGTTGGGCTGCCTGACCAATCTACATCCGTGATTCCATGCAACTTCACCTCATCCGTCTATCTGTACCATAAGCCATACTCAGATGTTCCCCTGAGATACCTCAGGACATGCTTGTATTCCTTCCAAAAGATCTTGGTAGGCTTAACCGTCACTTGTGAAAGCTGGTTCACTGCATAGCATATGTCTAGTCTTGTATTAACTAAATACATGAACGAACCCACCAACTGTCGATAAACAGTGGCATCCACTACCTCTGCCAATGTAGCATCCGCTTTCCTCCAATTTCCTGGAAGAGGAGTATCAATAGGCTTGCAGCCTTTCATGTGAAACTTCTCCAATATCTCCGAGCATACTTGCCTTGAGACACAAACAGTTCACCTTCTCGTTGCCATATTTCCAATCTAAGGAAATAATGAAGGAGGCCCAAATCCTTCATCTCAAACTCCTTTGCAAGATCTGCCTTGCATGAGTGTATCAACTGCACATCACACATTAGTATTAAATCATCAACATAAAGAACAATGATTAAAATCTTACCCTCCACCACAATTTGGAACAGGTTTGCATCCGCCTCACTCTTGGTGAAGCCAAGTCCAGTGAAATAGTTGTCGATCCATGTGTACCAAGCACGAGGTGCTTGCTTCAGCCCATACAATGCTCTTTTGAGCCTACACACATGTGACTCGCTGCTATAGATCTCAAATCCTTCAGGCTGCTCAATGTACACCTCTTCCTCAATGATCCCATTAAGGAACACAATCTTCACATCCATCTGATGAATGTGCCAACCCATCTGCGCTGAGAGAGAAAGGATGGTCCTTATGGAAGAATATTGTGCGACAGGTGCAAAGGTTTCTTCATAATCAATCCCCTCAATCTGTGAGAAGCCTCGGGCAACAAATCTTTCCTTATACTTCTCAATGCTCCCATCAGTAGCTTGCTTTACCTTGTAGATCCATCTTGATATTACAATTGATTTACCCACCGGCCTTGGAACAATCTCCCAAGCACTGTTTCTGACAATGGAGTCATACTCCTCCACCATGGCATCTACCCATGTGGGCTCCTGCACTGCTTCTTCAAAAGAATATGGCTCTATTAGTTTAGGCATAAAATAATATCTTAGTATTCTTAGTATTTATAGTATGTGAGGAATCTTATTAGTGTTAGGAATATAATACTATATTATTTATTTGTTGATACACTTGCTCATAAGAGCCATGTATCCAGTAAATCGGTCAGGTGATTGTCTCTGTCTTTGCTGTGATGTAGGGACTCCTAAATTCTGTGCCACATCCAGCTTCAGCCTCTCAGCTTCTGTGGTACACTTTCTTCCTTTTCTGATGTTTGGTTCTGCATGAGTGAACTCCTCCACTCCATGAATCTCCTCCTGTGGTTGATCCACATATGGAGGTTCATCTTTTGGAACAGGCAGTTCCTCCTCTGCATGCAAGTCTAGCTCCCTCTCAAGCATAGCTCGTGCAGCACCCATGATCGTTATGTTCTTCCTCTCCACAACCCCATTCTGTTGTGGGTTATGAGGCGCTATTAGTTCTCTTCAAATTCCTTCTTTGCTACAGAAGTCTTTGAATTTTCTCGAGATATATTCACCACCATTATCACTCCGTAGAGCTTTCACTTGCTTCCTCGAATCCTTCTCCACCAATGCTTTAAACTCACAGAACTTTGAGAATGTTCCACTCTTCTTTTGCATGAAGAAGATCTAGCATCTATGAGAATATTCATCAAAAAATATAACATAATATCTATGTTTTGTTGTTGAAGCAACCAAGAAAGGTCCACACACGTCTGTGTGAATTCTCTCCAGGATCACCGAAGCACTGTTTTCCTTCTCATGAAAGGTGGTCTTCACAAAATTACCCATAGTACATCCCTTTCACTGATCTGACTATGCAAGAGTACCCTTGGGAATTCCAATAGAAATCTACTGCAAAATCTTCAAAGTGCCATGGTGAAGATGGACCAATCTCCTGTGCCATAATTCTCCCTCATCTCGGCTCACGACTTCTTTTGCTTTTCCCACCATTGCAGTGCATCCATCTACCTCCAGCTTGTAGAGATTCTTAACTCGAATCCATATCTTCTTGGTTTGACCCATTGTTTTATGTCGAAGGAAGGCTTTTCCCTCACTGAAAACAACGTCATAACCTTTGTCTCCCAACATTGCGACCAAGACCAAGTTCTTCTTGAGACCTGGAACATGCATAACATCTTTCAAAAAGAATGGATTACCGAACTCCCTCTCAAAAGTAATGGTCCCAATGCGAGTCTCACTGTATCAACCATCGTCGCCCATCTCTATATGCATTTGAAGGTCCTTCTCCTCCAAGTCACTAAACAACTCTTTGTCTCCCGTCATATGGAAAGACGCACCATTATCAAAATACCACACCGATCCCATATAGCTTGAAACCAAGCATGCGATCAAAGAGAAATAAAGTTCAAATTGCAAGGCTAAGGCCTCTCCAGCTGCAGCTCCAACAACCTTCTTGTTCTTCTTCTTCTGTGGGCAGTTAGTGGTGAAATGCCCATGTTCGTGATAGTGAAAACACTTCACCTTGGACAAATCCTGCTTCTTGCCTTTAGCTTCGGATTTTGAAGGAAATTTCTTCCCCTTCCCTTTCCTTGCTTTGGCAGCCAAAGTGAAATTCTCTTCATCTTCATTCTTCGATGAAGAGCCATCCCTGGTACCTCGCCTTACCTCCTCCTGCACAAGATCCGACCAAAGTCACTCCCATCCCGGCAGTTTCTCCCGTCCATTGACAGAGTCTTCGTATCTATGCCAACTCTTCGGAAGCCCAAGGAAAGCCAATCTCACTAAGTCTTCATCATCAACAGTAATCCCCACACTTCCCAGTTCATCCCTACAGTGGAAAAACTTCATGAGATATTTTGGAATACTGTCGCCCTTCTCCATTTTTATTTTTCTAAGCTTATCTTTCAGCGCCAACTTCCTCTGGTCGCTGCTGCTTTGGAAAAAATCTGTCAAATCCTTCCACACTAAAAATGGAGTGGATTTCCTGTGAAGGTTGGACACAATATGGTCCTTCACACCTTCCAACAGAATTTTTCTTTTCTTTTCTATCTTCTTTTGCCATGCGTCAAGTAATGCAGCATCGCTAGATCCCGTCTTAGGAACATCGCTATCGATGAACTCCTTTAGTCCATTATCCTCTAGGACCGCCTCCATCCTATCCTTCCAGGCTATTTCATTCGAGCTCCCATCAAGGGCATACTCCAATCGCAACCCATTGAAAGACATTTCAATGTATACTCAACTTCTGCACCAAGAATTTTCTGAAGCAAATTCGAATTGTCCACTAGCACAAACTCAGCAATTCTTCACAATTGTAATCTTCAAGAATTAACACTGCTCTGATACCATGTAGAAATTATATACAAGATGCATGTATATATTCATATTCTCCTGATCTAACAATATTTAACTTCTTTCTAAATACATAATCCTTCCACTGTTAACCTTTTGCTGAAATTAAAATCAATTGCAAACACGTGAAGGAATAAAAATAGTCGCACATAACACAGTTGTTTAACGGGAAAGCCTAAAGCTGAAAACCCTAACTATCATATATTATGTATCATGGAGATCATGTAACAATCTCATACAAAGCTTAGTACATCAAGCTATCAGTATAATACAATCGTCACACACTAATCAGAAGAAATATGCAAATCCATGCACCGATTTCTTTCCACCTGCTAGCCTTCCTCCACTGCACAATCCCTGTTAAAGAATATCTCTGAATGAATTCAAATTACCCTTGCCTTGACTACGCAATCCTCATTGGAAACTCCAATGTGTGTGTTGTGCAATCAATGCATCACTATAGTCACAAAAGATAGTCCATCTTGCCCTTTCACCTATCTCTCCACAGGTTCTCCACTGGAACTGACATGCACTGTAGTTAACTGTTGTATTTTTTCAATTGATTAATGAGTTATTATTTGTGAATTAATTAACTAATTAATTTACTCCACTCTCACTAGTGTATCATTCAGTTATACTAGATACAACTAGCTCAACTGAGTTTAACTCCAATGGTACTATTCGTGAATATCCAACTCCATGAACTACTCTTCCAACTCTTTGTCATAACCTTTTCCACTTCAGTTCTAACTGAGTCCTCCATACATGAACACTAAAGCAATACCCAGGAATTGTGTTCTTCATCCTTTGATTTTCAAATCTATGTACTTCGAAATTAAGTGCTCAAGAGATATTGATGTTTATTGTCGGTTCATTATTAAGAGCTAATAATAAATGGCCTTCTCTTCAATTCGACGATATGTAAATGAACTTTCCTTAATATTCTAAAAATAGAATTTCATCTATTTTTCCAACTTGACCAACCATCCACAAATAGCATCCTACAACTTCTGAAATATGATCACCATGTCTAAAAATAGACTTGCGCCAAAAATAGCATGCGGGCCCACTTAGTGAAGGCGACTCTTTTCACTAAGTTCATCATCTTGTTGAATCGCAACACTCAATTTTACAAGTATGTTATGGTGTCCACCACTTTTGCTTCATTATACATTTGTAGTAATATTAACTCTAGTTTTTTCTATAGTACTCATAATATCTTGTAATTTATATTTTATATGACACATGAAACATGTTTTTTAATATAATAATGCAAGATTTGTTTTGTCAAGGCAAGCAATGAAAGGTTGTATGGACACATTTCATGAAAAATGATTGAATTTTCAATCCTAATGGAAACTTTTTGACCAACTAATAGAATATCACTTTATGTGCATCGAGAATGGAGAGAAGAAAAATATATATTATAACCCCAAGTTTTCGAACCTTGTGGTTGATGGTGATATTGACCCATTAAATTCCAAAGATGGAGAAGAAGTTTCTTAAATTAAAAAAAAATGCATAAACTTATAAAAGAGTATAGCCTGAATGGTTAGTTCAGATGGATATGTGCACAAAAGAACAGATTACAAAATGGTGATTTGTACTGCTGCATTTGTGACACAGGAGGTGCCTTTACATAGGTTAGAATTTACCCTTGTCAGATGCTAGTTATGTCTAATGAAGGATCTATAATTTCACCTAGAGTCGCCAGGTCATCTTTACAACTCAATATCTATGAAAGATGTAACTAGGTGAGGGTTCTATAACTGAATTTAAAGAGGCTAGGTACATTCTATGGTCAATATAGTTGAGATATGTCACTGGGTAGAGCTTATAAATGAAAAAAAAAATGTTGAAGCCAACAGTCCCACAAAAAATAAACAATATATATATATATATAGATACTATTAAAAGATTTGTATTTTGGTTTTTTTGTCTCTCTCCAAGTTTAATAAATCTAAGGTTAAGATTCATTTATGTTGTTCAATCATTCATCTAGAAATGAATTGAATTGATTTTATCACTAACACTAGCATTTATTGTCTTGGTTATTTTTTTCCTATAAGAAGCATCTTTTTATCACTCATATTCTTTACAAAAAGAGCTACCACAACCAGACAACCATTTTAATTATGCTTTGGAGCATTGGGAGTCGGATTTATTGCATCTTCAGAAAGAGAATAATTATGGGAAGTACGAAGAAGGTTATGGGAAATGATTTCTTTGGTAAATTTCTTCTCAAAATGGTGTTGTTCATGTCCCTTAGGCAAAATTCATGGATTTTCAAGGTTTTGTTTTTTCCATGTCATTAGAGTTAGTTTATCTGTGTGGTTTAGATAATGTTCCAACCAAAATGCTTTTACTTTAGGAGTGTTGTAGTTAGAACATCGTACAATAGTGTTAAGTATAATAAATAGTGCCATCCTTTAGTGGTATGTAAAATAGTGTTGATGGTACACTAGTATTTGTGGATGAGAGAGATATGGTGCTCTAGGGTACACTAATGCTCTCTTTTCCATATACTATCAAAGGTGCACAAATACATATTCACTCTTTTTTTTACCTAGATAAGAAAATGATGACAACTTTGCATTTTGCAGTGACAAGGATAACTATGTATTGGAGCTAGCCCTTGAGCCCTTCAATGCATCCTTTCCTTGTCCAATGCAACCATCTTCCATTGGTAATGGAGTTAAAATTTTGAACCAAAATTTGCCTTCAAGACTATTTCATGATAAATAAAGCATGCAACCATTGTTGGATTTCCATCGAGCACACAAATACCACAACCATGTCATTTTTCTTTCCTTGGTTAATATATTGCACCATTGTGTTTTATATTTAATCCATTATTCTTCTATGCACAATAAATCTCTATCAAATAGCAAAGAATAATGGCCTGGATGTTTTAGAGATATATAATATGAATTGATTAAAAATTCATAGGGATATTTCGATTCTCATTGTTCTATTCACTTCTTTATAGAAAACTATATATTCAAATACGAACTCAACTCAAATCAAACTAAAATAGAGAAGCCTAATTATGAATATGTTTCTCTCTCAACTACCTTGCAATGACGTTATATTTTTGAATTATACTTTAATTTCACTGATAATAACCTGGATTTATATTTTTCTTTTAGCACCAAATTGACATCATGGTAAACATACGAATATCCCATTAAATTTGACTTAAATATGATTCAAATAATCTCACCTTTAGCCTAAGCATGTGGTAGAGTAATTTCTAAGGTGTGAAGTTTTAATAGAGGCATTGTTTGCTTGTTTTATTTGGTTAGAAAATGGTTTTCTCTTGGTTTTATGTGACTTTCAATTTATCATATGTAGCATGTTGATAAATGGGAAATAATAATATGTGACATTTATCTTGCAGAAATTGATGTTGAATGAAAGGATACAAAGTTTAACCAAGATACAATCTGCTTTGGTAAAGGCAGAGGAACATCTTAAAATGTTGCCTAAGAATACACCATATACAGAGTTTGAACATAAGTAATATATATGGCTTTTTATTTTGAAAATGTGTCAATTTTTCTACCCAAGATATCACAACAAGAAAAATATTGATCTTGTAAAAATTGTTTGAGTACCTCATTGAGGTTGATTTTTCTAATGTCCTACTTGATTAATACATTATCATAACAAGAAGGCTTTAAATATGAATTAATAAGTTCCTAAAACAAATTAGATTCAAAGTTTATATATATAATATATAAATCCAAATGCCAATGTATTCGTTTGATTGTTACTTGACTCTAGTGTGGGCAGGTTACATAAAATGTGATTGGAAAAAGGATGAGGAGAAAATGCAAAGCATCTCTTGGATATGATTCATTTAATGTTGGAGATCCTTCAAGCACCTGAGTCATCGACTTTGGAAATGTTTCTATTTGGGATTCAGATGGTTTCTAATGTTGTGATTCTTTCACCTCATGGTTATTTTGGGCAAGAAAATATTTTAGGAATGCAAGACAAGACATCAGTGGACAGGTAAATAGCTTTTTTATAATTGCAATGTCCATTCCATGATATCTTCTCTTTATTGTTTAATTGTATTTTCAATGTTTCTTTTGATTTTGTTTTGTATTTTAACTATGAAATTGAAAATACTAGGTATCATGTCCATTTAAACAACAACCAAAGCTTGAAGATGAAATTAGTATTACATGATACCGATTGAAATCCTTTTAGTTATTTTGTGTTAAAATATTTTCATGACTATTATAAAAGTTTAATTTCATGTTGTTATAATTCGAGCACATGTTGTTTATATACTTGACCAAGTTCATGCGTTAGAGAATGAAATGATGTTGGGAATAAAACAAGGATTAGACATAACACCCCAGATTATTTGTTTTCACAAGTTATTTACAACTTGAAATTTTTAGCATGTAACTTAGTTGGCATGATTATTCCTAAGCATTCCCTGAAGATTGAATAATAAGTTACTAAGGTGTTATTTTGTATGGTGATGTTTTATTTTCTTTGTTTATATAGGTCATCTGGCTACATAGTGGCCACTATCGCCCAACTGAAGAAAACTGGTTAGAGTTTCTTGCTTTTATGGGGGAAATGGCTTTGACATTGCTGATGTTGAGGTATATGTCGTATAAATACTTTATAGTCTACTTTATTTTATATTCTAGTGTTCATTGTCTTTCATGTCTTACACTCAACATTGTAACTTCTTTTGTTTTCATAAAAGGAACTCAGTATTGATGGTAAAAAGCAGAAATTGAAGAAAGAGGAGAACAATAATATTGGAGCGACAAATGAAAAAAGAAAGAGATAAGAGAACCAGTCTAGTGATACCCTTAGAGCCAATATCCCGCATAAGACACACACATAGAGACTGACAGTAAGTCTTCAGAGTTGGTGAATTCACCTACAATTCCTTGGCAACACAATGATAATGTTTTGAAGTGATGAAACAACATTTCATGTGTAAATTGTAGTCCAACAAATATTAAGTTGGAAACTCATTGTAATACTTGAAATTTCATATAATATAATTTATGTGGTTGAAATTATTTATAGTTGCAATTGATATTGTTTAGTATTGTAATTAATATATGTAACTCTGCATTTTCATATTAGATGAACATGCACATTGTATGACATTTTTTTTAATTTAGTCGCAAAATCATACCATTTAATTTATGTTGATTAATAATGAAAACATAAAATCAATCTAAAACTACTAAATTAGTAGTTTATATTGATTAATGATGAGCATAAATAAAATGAATATATGACTAAATTATTCGTTTATAATAATTATCAATGAAAGTAAATGAAATGAATATAAACTATTAAATTAGTCATTTACAATGATTATTAACGAAAGTAAATGAAATGAATATTAACTACTAAATTAGTCGTTTATATAATGAATATGAAACTACCCAAAAAAGATAAATGACTACTGCAAATGATAAATGTGTGATTACAAATTACGACGAAATTTTGCATATATACAACTATTAGTAGTTAATTTACAATATATTATAACACAACCAAAATTTATTCATATTTCTTTGGTCATTACTTGGTTTCAAAATATGACTAAAATTTTCATATATATGACTATTAGTAGCTAATTTACAATATCTTATAACATGACCAACATTTTGGTCATATTCCCTTGGTCATTAATTGGTTTTCTTGGATGATCATATAGTAATATATTTTTTTGTATATTTGGTCTTTAATTGTGACAATTTGACTAAATTAATTACCAAATTTATCACTAAATATACTACTAGAAGATAAAATTGAGAAAACCAATTAATGACTAAGCTAAAAATGACTAAAATTTGGTTGCGTTATAAGGTACTGTAAATTAGCTACTACTGGTCACCGACTGAAAAATAGTTGTTTATATGCAGATTTTAGTCATTTATTTAGTAACTAATTAGTCATTTTGTACTAGTGTAAGCAATATTACATATCGATCAAACCATTATCCTATGTCACGTACCATAATGGAGGGATTAAATAATACCTTAATGGATTATAGGAGGATCGTTGGAATTACTAAGGATCAACATATTATTATTCTCATTAATACCTTGGGGATGGCAAGGAGATCATCAGGAGTCAACGAGGGCAGTTGTGTATTAATTAACAGATGGGCGCGTAGGAGAATTGCATTCATGTTGCAGGACAAGTGGTCTCATTCCCATTGGTTATTAAATGGGAAGGAAAAGGAAAACATTCTCAATACCACTGTGTATCATTCCAAAGACATTTCAGCGGTGATTCAAATGGAGGATTGTGCCATGGATGAGTTGCAGGCAGGGAGGTCATTAAATTTCGATAAGACGGGAGTCTCATTTGAAAAGGAAAATGATGTTATATATAGGAGTTGGTTAATGCAGCTCAAGCACAGAATTGTTCTTGTGCGGGGAAGGATATCGAAGAAAATGGCCTCAACTAGCAACAATGGCAATGGAAATGGAGCTTAGGAGCTCGAGAGCGGTGGCAATGTGACAGATATGATTGAAATTTCAAGCAATAAAATTGTGAAGTGGATTCAGGAACAAATTATTGTTGTGATGTCTCACTTGTCTGGAATAGGGAAATATATGGAGCTGCTTTAGAAAGCCATGGAACATATGAATACTGGAATGATCAAATTGGAATTCAAAGTGGATAATATTGAAGTTAAAGTAGAAACGGTCACTTTCAGGGTGTTGAAAGAGGTCTTTGGGTTGTGTGATGACCAACCCCAATGGCGAAGGAATATGCAAATGCAACGAAGCATGTTCCAGACCTTCATGCTGAGAGGAATGTGGATCCGTACCAGCCTTTCGAAGTGGTTCAAGAGGAAAAATAATTTGGTAGCCACATGTAGTCTATCGTCTTAATTTTCATGTTTTGTCAGATAGTAAAGCTTTGTGGTGTTTTCTGGAGAATATATAGTTTAAATGATGTAAGGATAGTATATAAAAATAAAAATGGTAACAATAGGGTCTCTATGAATATCTATCTACAAATCTATGAGACAGAGCTTCTCATAAATGTAAGGGACCTGGCCCATTTCTAGTTTTAGTTATAAAAATTGCTACGTGTTTTAAAAAAAACATGTTTCAAATAGTCTATTAATTAATGTTCTATAGGGATAAGCAACGAAGGAAAAGATAAATCTCGTTCTAAGAAAATAAAAATTATATAGCATGTAAATGATGATGAATTGGTCCTTAGCTCATGATCTGGGGTGGTGTTGGAGGTTATTAAAAGGGAAAAATATTTTTAAAAAACTATGAAGAATATAGTGGAACGAATGTATAGACGTACTTTCTACTTACAATAAAAAAAAATCAATCCAATGATTCTAAAAAAAACAAATTATATATAAACCATAGGAAGTGTTTCTAGTGCAATGATCAATGAGAAATGTCAAACTTGCAATAGAAAAAACATACATCGACAAAAAATAATCATTCAAAAGGTAATATTCCTAATTAAAATGATTTTCTAGAATCATATGTATATATTACTACAAACCATTCATTTATTAATATCCATTTTGTTATATTTAATTTTCATATATCAATATAAAAATAGCTTATTACTTTTTTCAGGAATATTATGAAAATCTCAAATGATCAACGAGCTGATATGCAAAACATACCATTAGGAATGTCCAAAAAAATGTACATGGAGATAGGAAAATAAATGGACATAATTGCATCACAAGAGGAGTCATCTCAACAACAACGTGCTTCCAATTTATGTAATCAAGATTGAATTTGTACATACAAAAACATAAGTTAGCATTAAATATTAATTTTCAAGTATTTTCTTGTAAAAAAAAAACAAAATGGAACTCATTCAACACATAAAATAGGATGACAAGGAAGAAAAGTGTTGATTTCAAATTTTGTGAGTAATTGTTAATATTTCCTTATAACAACTCAAGGTTTGATTTTTGCAAATTTTAATTTATTTTATAGCAACCATCCTTGAATGTCTCCAAATAGGTGCTAACATACAAACAAGAGCCATCAGAATAATTGATTGACATTGGGTTTAATATGGGTTGTGATTATATGTTGGCATATCAAAAATTAATTGTGGAATTCGTAAGTATCTATGTTGTTTTACTTCTCTGAGTTTATAATTAATAAAACAAAAAAACCCTTTATATTAAATCTATGATTTATAATGGGGTTTAAAACATGCATGAAACAAAGTATTGAACTACGCCAGTAGAAGACTTTTTGCAACAAGGCATGAGAATTGGTTTTGAAATCGTGTGCACAATTTATGAGTCACTTCTTGCTATGGTACATTGCTATTCAATTTGCATTGATGTATATTATTTATTTCAATTTTCACTATTCACACCAATGTACATACACTCATTACACTTTATTTTTATGATTACAAATAGAACAAGATCAAGAAGATGAAAACAATCAATGCAATCAACAAAACATTCCTCTAAATATCCCAACAATTCCAGCGAAGAATGATTTTCTATTCGGATATCAATGCAACCTGTTTTATTTTTTGAAATAATTGTCTTTGAAAATCAGACATTTTGTTTAATATAATGGACATATTGTCCCAATTGAAAGATAAAGGGTTACAAATAACAATCCCATTTTGTATGACAAAAAACTTCTTATTGATATATAATAAAATACATTTTAATTTATTTTATTGTGTTATCCAATGTCACGTTGAAGTGTTACACCACTAATTAAATATATGGATGATTAAATATTATATCGAAGAGATGCAAAATCTGATAAATTAAAAAATTAATCCAAACACCATATACAAATGCACTAATCAAATTTTAATTTATATGAATATTGTTATAAGATATATGTCTATTTTTCGATGAATAACGGATTTAAAAAATTACAATAATTGCATTGTCACAGGTCGATGTTTTCACAAAAGAGAAAATATCATACAAAAAACTGGTGTGTCCTTAACATAAAAGTGAATTGGGGTGTTATATTATATAAAAGCACCGTGATGACATCTTTTTTCATGATCGGTTCTTTTTCGGAAAACAACAACATTGGGGTGTTTATTTATTCAAGCACTGGTATTGTTTTCAATTAACGCCCCAGTGCATTGTAATTCTTAACGCACCAGTGCTTTCATAGAACAAACACCTTGATCCTACAAAATATTATTTCCATCCCTGATGCATTATGAAAACTAATAGCATCAAACCTTTTATATAACTAATGCATTGGTGCATTTTTAAAAACAATACTCATCGGCGCTGCAAGTTTAAACAAAAGCACCAGGGCTGCAATTATTTTTTGCGTGCCCCAGTGTCATTCCTTACAAGAACGCCCTAGGGCCTTTTTATGTATTAACTGCCGAACATTATGTACAGCTTACCACCAAGCCTATTTCATTCAGGCTAGTGTTTTTAGTTATGTATGCAGTCTGGTGTGTTTATATATGTAGCGCTGGTCATACTTGTTCCCGTGGCTTTACACTGAAAAAAAAAAAAAAAAAAAAACATCTGCTAAAACCTTCGTCCACCCAAATTTTTTCAGTTGTGATGAATTTTGTTATAATATCTGCTAAAACATTCGCTATCAGAAACAGATGTTTAAGCGGTTGTTTTTTTTAACATTTTTTGTTAATTTTATAACACTAAAAACCTTTCAATGTTATAACCTCCGCTAGAAGGTATTTTCCTTGTAGTGATATTTTCATAGTTAATAAATAAAATTAGGGCAAGTCCCTTAAAAATAATTCCACACACTATAAATCCAACAACTATTATTAATTAACATAAAAAATAAAAATAAAATAAATTAAAAATAAAAATAAATTAAAAAAAATCAATACCATGTCAAGATGTACATTAAAAAAATAATGTTTATTAAAATTAATGAAGAATCAAAACGTCTCAGTGCAAGGAGATGTTGCAACAGGTTATAATGAGTGTGGACATTGAAAATTTGGTTAAAGGAAATGTCTAATTATTATACGTTTTAGAGTTTTTGGTTGGAATTCGAAGAAAAAAATTTGGTCAAATCCTGATATGTTGTTATTTAAAATGTGTTTTTGACTACATATATGGATTCAACACCTTGAAAAACCCTTTGAGAACTCTAATTATGGAGAGTTCACAACTCAAAATTATGATTCCAACAAATCCGTATGGGATTTGGGAAAAATCGACTAGAAAATATGCCTTGAAAACCTCCAAAACGTATAACAAGTATACTACTACATTGGTTAAACATGGGAGAGACATTGTAGTGTCCATAAAATTTACATTGCAATTTTATATTATTTTTATTGGAAGGAGTATTTATATTATATAATTATGTGCCTAGATCACAACAAATACATGAGGCATTGTAGAGTTATTCATAAAAAAATTGCAATTGTTTTCTCCTTTCTAATAGGAATACATGATTTTCCTAAGGAGAATATATCTAAGCAACAAAAAGAGGGGCTTTATAGGTGAATACCTTACAAAACTGCACCAAAAAAACACAAAATTTACTACACATAATGCCAGTAATTTATTATGATCTTTCATAACTATGAACTTGTTGTTGTCCTGGAGAGGTTCATTTAAGTCTCAGTAATTAACAATTGTTGAAGTGCTAGAATTCATCAACCATTAGGGAATTATAGTAGGCCTGATTTAGCCATCAATCTTTATTTTACCTATCTTCAATTTACACCCCTCGTTAATATGCTTTTCTGCTTCTTAGTTGAAGCCTATTAGGACATGGAAATAAGATTTGGATGGGATATATTCCACAATTTTCCTGATTATTTTCATAATTTTATCCATAGATTTCCCCCTTGGGAGGGAGCCTTTGACCAGACGATGCAAGATTACGAGAGAATCTCCCATAACTATATGTGTGTCCACCTGATGTTCTTTGATAACAAAAGTCCCTAGTAGAGACCATATATCTTTGCTTTATTATTTGTCATGTGACCATGACCCTATAAGTACTTGAACACTTTGTCCTCTTTGGAGCTATAGAGTAACTCTCCCCTTCCTACCACCCCTATATTGTAATTTTGTTTTTATAAATAAAATTACAAACAATTTTTTGGATTAAAAAAATCATAATATGCATATCACATTAAAATAAATTAAATAATAATTATTCATATCGGTAACCATGATATTTTAAAGAATTTAATTAATAAATATATAAAAAGTTAATGAATTTAATTAATAATATATAATTAAAATAAAAATATTTCTAAAAATAGAAATGTGAAACATATAATACACAAATAGCAATTATAAATGAAGATCCATTTTACCCTATAAATTAAAATAATGATTCATATTTGTAATCATTATTTTTTAGAGCTTCATATTTTAATTTAATTAATAAAAGTTAAAAATAAGGATATTTTTGTATATAGAGATGTGAAATTTATATAACTGTAAATAATATTATTAAGTACCAACATAAATCCATCTTAACTTTGGATCTACCTACTTCTAAGAGGAACCAATATTTTTATGGTGCAAACTTTACCTCAAGCTTTACACTCAAGAAGTTGTTTGCATTGTGAGAGATTTGATCCTTCTCGAAGTTTAATAGATCCATAAATAGGATAGATTTATACTAGTATAATTCTTCAATTCTTTAAATTGTCTAGTAAAATAAGTATATATTTCACTATTAATGTGTTTTAAAATATTTTATATATTCTTACATATTTAAATATACTTTACTGTAATAATTGTTGACCCTCATTTTTTATCTAATTTTGTTTAAGAAAATACACTTTATTTACCATGCTAACCATCCATACACCATCCTATTCACTCTATTTTGTCCAATTAATGCATATCCAGGTATTTAAATTTTGTTTTGCAATTTTAGAAGTTTTTATAAAAACTGAATTTTAAGTGCATTTTTGGTCCAAACCAGAAATTCCCGTAATAGTTTCATGGATGTCATATTTGCAGGACACTTGGACTAAAGCTGGATAAATTTCTAGAAATATTGGGAACTAATATTAGATGTACACCTGTTGGTTCAGTCAAACCGAGCTTTTAACAGGCCCGGTCAAAGGCGGTCAAACAAGACCTGTTTTTATGGAGATCCCTAGAAAATAGGTCAAAATTATTATTTTATGGGATTTTCCAGATTTTGAGGGATTAGATGGATGAGCTCGACCTGATTAGATAGGATAAGGATAGCCATGGCTATATGAGACATTTTAGATGAGTTTTTTTCATATCTTATCTATTTAAGCCTAAGACATTGAAGGCATTCATATGTAGAATTTATGTAACATAACTTTGATATTTCTGAAACTTTGGAGAGTTAATTGAAAGACGTGTTATATTTAATTTTCTATTGTTATATGGTGAATTTTTTATTGAATTTTTAGTAGCTGAAAGAACTTACAATGTGTGAGGCAAGGGTGGAGGGCCCCCACAGCGAGCTAAGTGCACTTTCCAGTTATTTTAGTTGTAATTTTTGAACTAGTTTTGTTGTATGCTTAATCTGTCAATTAGATATATGATGATGTTTTATGATTGCTTATGAACCTAATTCTAATTTCTATTCTGCATATGAAGGAAAATCCAATGTTTAAGTTAAACATTCCTTCTATCTGATTAAGAGCTAGAGCTAGAATTCATCTTTCCTATTTTTTAATGATTTTCTGAATTTTGTGTTTTCTAACAATAGTAATAATGAATGAATCTGTAATGAAGGAAAACCAGGATATATTTAGTTAAGAGCCTCTTCAATTATTCTTTCATACATATTTATCTATTTCTCATTAGTGGTTTTGGTTTCTAATTCATGAAGTAATTTTGTAAGAGAAGGACAAACAAGTTCTCCTAAGTTAGGAGCCTCTTCTAATGTTGATTACATAAATGAATTAAGAAATTCATTAGTTTAAATTTATATTTGTAATATGCATTTTCCTTATTAATAATTCATCTTCTAACTTGACCATAGCTTAAACCCATATATCTTGGAGATGCTTCTAAGTCCTACAAGCCCGGATTGATAATAAATACTTGTGTTAGTTTACCCAGTAAACAACCCAACAATAACCCATAACATACTCTTTTTAATAAAGTGTTTTATAACTCTTTAATATGCAACTTCAACTCTCTCTCTCTCTCTCTCTCTCTCTCTCTCTCTCTCTCTCTCTCTCTCTATATATATATATATATATATATATATATATATATATATATATATATCTTCTTATTCATTATGAATCAAAGATACATTACATAAGCCATTGTAGGTGTTCATACTATAAACATCTACTGAAAACATAGAAAAACTATTGAGCTTGGTCTAAGAAAATCGTTTGAAAAATATTTACAGTCTCTTACAAAAAACGAACTGTATCCTATTTTGTTCTGAGAAGACATGTTTTTCCATTAACATTTGTGAAGTTTGCATAACAAAAAAATTCGGCCAATGTTTAATCATAGGGACGACAAGCACAAAAACAGTTGTAATTCACAGATAATCAAGATAAATTTTGCATTGAAGACACAAGATATGTCTTCAAAATAACTAGTAGAAGCTTGAGAATCTGTGTTCCCCATCCCTCCATTCCTCAAGATGGATTGCACCTACACTTTCTTTGAAATATCATCTTCCATCATATTGTGAATCCTGTATACATGAATAAAAGATATTTGTTGAAATTGTTGTACAATATTCATTAATTTTGACTTCCAATAAGAGAGATTTAAATTTTACTTCCTTCTTAGCCCATATATTATGCATTTGGAGTCTCCTCAAACTAGAAGCCTTGGTAGATTCACTAAATTCACAATGTCAAGAAGGGACAATGATGCAATGAGTTCCACTTTGGTTTTGGTCCCCTGCCTAATCCCTGGACAAGCTTTCAAGAAATGTTTATAGGAAAGTTTAATGACAAGCCCACCACCACATTGACCTCTTTAAGAGGCATCATAAAAAAGGCTACAGGAAGGTCATTGTTCAGAAAAGGGGGGACTACCACTCTTGGTTGCTTAGTCTTGTATCTAACTAAAAACTCCCTTAAGAATGCAACCACTTTAGTTGTCATTTGTAACAGGTTGAGGGAATTGCCTTCAAATATTACCCTATTAAGCATGTTCCAAATGACCCAAGCAATAAATATTGGAAGGGTTTGAGACTTGTTTTTTCTTAAAGACCAAAATTGCAAGCATTCCTCATAAGAATTAAAGCTTCTAGAAATTGTAATTATGGTCGCAAATATCACCTTATCCCATAACCCTTTGGCCATCCTAAATTTAATGAATAGGTTATATATACTCTCCTCTCTAGAAAAGCATAGACAACATGTATTTGGCCCACTATACCCCTTTTCTGCAAGTTTTCCCAAATCAATATTTTATTTTCAAGAACCAACTACACAAAAATTTTAATCTTGAGAGGAAGGTTCCACTTCCAAATATTGGATATCCACCATTTTTTGTTAGGATACAGAGAGAAGTTGATATAGCCTCATAATAAAAATTGGCCTCCACGTTTTCTGAGTATTTTTTCTAGGACCAAACTAACTCGTCCTCTACCTCCATAAGAAAAATCCAAATTTTGGAAAGGATCTCCACAAAATTATCCCATTCATTAGCAAGAGCCCCTTGTAATTCCAATTTCCTTGAGTTAAGCCACTATCCCTGAGAGAATTTGAATGGGAAGGAGTTGTTTGCTTAGGCTAGAAGATATAATCCTTTGGAATTAAGCAGTGCTATGAGGGTATGAGGGAGAATAGAAGGATGAATTCCCCCCTTAAAAGGAACTCTGCCTAGTCTAACTTGACATTCATTTCATACCTTACATACAATCCACCTTAAAATCCAATTAAAGAATGACATCATTCCTATCCATACCAGGGATATTGTATGTATCAATTTAGAAATAGAGACTTAGATCTATTCCACCAACGATGATTTTTTGTAATACTTATCTTTTATCAGCTGCTTTCATAGCCCATTGTCGAACAAAGCCCCCATGGATTATTTAATGTTAAATATTTTTCAAAACAAAATATATTAAGTTAGGCCCCATCCCTCCCATGATTTTTGGCCTCTATAGGGAGTCCCAACTAGCAAGATGGAATTTTTCATTTTCCTTCCTACTCGACCACAAAAAAATAAACATTCGTTTTCTATTTTTGTTTAGGATGAATGGAGTTACTTTTACTATGCTAAACCAATAAGCTAGTGCTTTCAAGTACTGAATTGAAAATAAACAGAAGTCCTCCTAAGGATAACAACTTGTAGCACCAACACCCAATTTTTTGTTCCACTTTCCTAACCAACCATAGCCAATCCTCTTTCCTGTAACTATTAGATTTTAACTAGAAACCTACATATTTGAGGCGTGAATCCAAAACCTCCACTTTACAAGGGAATAAATTTGTTATCTAAGCCAAGAAAAGGGATTCAATGTTATGCTAGAGAAACATAAATTTCCTTATACTGGCTTCCATTAATTTTGCATGACAAAAGCTAGTAATTATCCTTTCATAGGCATGTCTTTCTTCCACCAATCCTTCCCTCATCATAAGCACATCATCAACAAAAATCAAGTGAATAATTATCTAGGAGGAAGATACTTTAACTCCTTTTATCCTTCCTTCCCTTTTTAATTTGAGAACCAATCTGCTAAGGCCTTCAATGACCAACAAAAATAATAATGGGGGACAAGGGGCATCTCTGTTTGAGGCCCCTTGAGCTATGAAAGAAATATGGAGTATCATTGATTAGCACAACAAAATTCTCTGGAAAACATAGGCAATTATCTCACTAGTGACTAAATACCCCAGTCCTATTTGAATTAGTAGAAGCCTGAGAAAATCCCAGTATATTGTATCATAGGTTTTGACCATATATATTTTAAAAATTAAGGCTTTTAATTATTTAAGCTTAATAGAATGCAAGGATTCCTGAGCGATTCCAATTACCTCGTGGATCTATCTACCAAGGAGAAATCCAAATTGTTATAACGAGATGACTTTAGCCAGTTTCTCCTTCAGTTTTTAAGAAATATATTGTGAAATGATTTTGTATACAATATTTCAAATAGAGATTGACCTGAAAAGATAAAATGATAAAGCTTTGGAGGATTCCTAAATAAGATCTAAATAGGTGGTATTGATCAGGCTACTGACCCTGTCCTTAATTAAAGTTTCCTTCACTACTTTAATCATATCTACTCCGACTAAGTCAAATAAATGGGAGTTATTAAGTCAAATAAATGGGAGAAGAATTTAGACATCCATCCATCGGGGCTAGTGCTTTTATCCCTAGCTTAACTCTTTAGAGTTTCTTCTAACTCCTCCAAATATACCTATCTTCCAATGTGTTTTTCTTCCTCCATATAAAATAATCGGGGGGATTTTGAATGACTTTCATTTGGTCTAATAAATTATGTGTAGCAAGTTGCTTGAAATGGGAGGAGAAATGGGCCACAAAAACCCTTTTAAGGCCTACTTGAGAAGACACAGCATTTCCATCCTCATCCTGAATCTGCTATATGGCATTGTTAACTCTTCTAAATCTTTCATATCTATGGAAAACTTAGTATTTCCATCTTCACTTGAAATCTAATTGGCCCCACTTTTAATCCTTTAGAATTCGTACTTTATCGTTAAAAACTGAAGTTTTCTTGACTACAGATTATAGAGATGGTTTTTTATCTTGGTTGGAAAGGAATTTTTAAAGAGAGAGTGAATAAAGTGTTGTACTCTTATTCAATGGCTTCTAGCTCTACATTCAAATCTCTTTTCTTCTCCTTTTCCCATCTAATTACTTTATTCTTTAACTCATTCAGTTTTATAGAGAGATTTCCCATTTCAGATAGGAAATTAGGCTTTCTAAGATTGTGCCATCTACTTCTATCTAGCACATTGAAGGATTTATCCTATAGCGATACATGATTGAATTTGAAGGGATAATGTGGTATCTGCTCATGAAAATCCATCTAGAGGAAGATAGCCATGTGATCAAAAATTATTTCTGGGTATATGCAAGACCCAACTCTTCCTATTACTGAGGACATATTTTCTTCCATGAGGAAAAAATATGGCCTCTTCACTAGGCCTGCAAGGCCCATTTGACCATTCCTCCAAGTAGGAGCTAAAGGAGTAAGGAAAATTTCAATCAGGTTCTCTTCCTAAAATAGAATAGAGAAATATTGAGCTAACGAATCAATCCTAGCCCTTTTATCCCATATTTCATTTTCTATATCTTTTTAATACATCCATTTTCCTGAATATTTTTATATTCCAGAAAAAAGAAAAAAAAAATGGATGTTTTAAAAGATATAGAAAATGAAAAGCAAGGTTGGCATAAGGATTCCCAGTGTTGGATCGACCAATGGGGGATAAAGGAGGAGATCGTCTTGGAGAATAAGGATAATATTAAACATGTTATTACTTCCAAATTTAAGGATAATTTGTGGAATGATAAGGAGTTAGAGGGGAAAATGAAGTTAAGGTATTATAAGGAGGTGATCAACCCCGATCTTGCTAACCATAATTATCTTTCTTTATTCACCAATGCTAAGAAGAAAATGAACATTGCAAAGATAAGAACTAATTCTCAAGAGCTTCGGAGTGAAACTGGGCATTGGTCAATTCCAAAAACACCTTGGGATGAAAGAGTCATGTTAGTTTTTGTAGTTTGAATAGGTGTTCTCGTCTCACATTGTATCTACGAGGCTAAGGAACACATTTTCTCCAATACCCAGAAAATTTTTCGTAAGAAAAGGCCTTGATTATATTTAATTAAGCAATTAATAAATCTTCCTAAGTATAACTTAGGGAAATAAGCTTATTTAATCAATATCAATTGGGGTAAATCGATTTTCCTTTAGAGAATTCCAGAAAATTCACTTGATGGAGTCAAGATGATCTTAGCCATCGATTGATATTAAATCATGGTTGTTGATTTATCAACAGAAGATTATGAGAGGAAATCAATGGGTATTTGGAGAGAAATGAAGGAGACACAAAATTATAGTGAGAGCAAGGGCGTAGAGGCAACGTAGGGACACTAGCAGCATGGTTTCACCAGAGAATTTGGGATAATTTTTTTGGAGAAAAACTTTACAAATTTTTCCAGTATTCTAAAATTCATAGAAAGGCTGAATTTATCTACAGAATTAGGCCTCAGCAAGTGGTGCAAATAGCCAGTTTACCCAGTGCAGATTGCTGGAGCAATAGTTCCATTTCCATTTTTCAGAATAATTACTATAGGAGGTGCAATTAGCTTTAATGAACATAGCCAGGTAATATATTTGTCAGATCAAATTTTCAAGGGAACTTTCAGTTGCAAGCAGAGGATTTGAGTTTGTTGGAGGAGGCCGAGTTTTTTTTTGTAGAGGAAACTTTGTGTTTTTGGATCGATTTTCCAATTGGAGTAGTGGATAAATTTACCATATATTTTCCAGTATCAGGAGAGCAGTTGATGTACTCTCAAATTACTGAAGATCAATAATAATAAAACCCTAATCTGCTCAATTGGTTTTCCCTTCAGGTCTTTTCAAGGGACATTTGTCCAACAATATTGGTGTTCAACATTTGTGTGTGTGTGCATAATTTTCTCAGTTCGTGTGGTTATTTCTTTTTCTATGATGTTGCAGTTTTGTTTTATTCGGTATTTGTTGCAAGTGTTTTGCACTTGACAAATAATTTAAAAAAAAGGAGAATAATAACTAGTAACTACAATAGTATTTAAAATTTCACATGGTATCAGAGTGGATCTGAGGGTAGAAGGAGGATTTGCATAGAGAACAAAAAGAGAAAATTTTAGGGTTAAAACTTAGCTTTAATTCTTCATATATTTCTCCAATTTATTTGAGTTTGTTGAATTTCTAGATTTTGCAGATATGGTCGCAGCAGGGTTGAGAGACCAAGATAGGTTGAATGGAGCCTCCAACTTTGGCATTTAGAAGGCCATGATGTTGTTCTTATTGAATGAGTATGGTTTGAAGGAGTTTGCAGAGAATGTTGTTTCCATATTTGACAAATCCACGACAATTGGCCGCCTACAAGAAGGATAATTACAAATTGAAGAGAATGATTCTTGATGGATTCAAGTGTCATATAGTTCCACATATCGCAGAAAAATGGACATTGAAGGAAATATGGGATGTCATCATAAAACCATACCAGGATCCTACAGAAAAGAGGAATTTGATTCTCAGATAAAGGAAGAGGAATATCAAGAATAATAAGGGAGAAGGCGTGGTTTCCTACCCCACCAAAGTTCGACTTGCTAGAGATGAGATAATTGTAGTGGGGGTGATAAGCCCAATGATGAGGAGGTGGTGCAAATAATACTCAATAGATTTTCCAAGGAGTGGAGTGATTTTGTCCAAGTGATTAAGGGGTGGGAAAATTTTCTATATTGGGAATGCCTTTGGCGTGACTTCACTCTAGAAAATCTTAGGTTCAGCTTGGTCAATGGGAGTATCAACAACGACAAGACTCTAAAGGTTGAGATGGAGAAGGAAAACGTTGCCCTAGTCGGAAAATGGAAAGCGAAAAAGGGTTCCAATAAGGGGGCTAGATCAAAATGGGACAAGAAGAAGAAGGACCTATCAAAGGTAAAGTTTTATGGTTGTCACGAGTCTAGAATTCCATGATGTTGTTCTTAATGGATGAGTATGGCCTGAAGGATTTTTTAGAGAAAATTGTTTTTGTATTGATAGATCCACAAAATTTAGCTACCTACAAGAAGGAGAATTCCAAAGCAAAGAGAATTATTCTTGATGGATTCAAGGATCATATAGTTCCACATATTGCAGAAAAAGGGACATTGAAGGAAATGTGGGAAGCCATCATAAAACTATACCAAGATCCTACAAAAAATGGGAAGTTGATTCTCGGAGAAAGGTTGAGTAGCATCAAGCAAAATAAGGGATAAGATGTGGTTTCCTACCCCACAAGATTTCGACTTGCTAAAGATGATCTAGTTTCAATGGGTGATAATCTCAACGATGAGGAGGTGGTGCAAATAACACTCAATGGGTTTTCCAAGGAGTGGAGTGTTTTCGTCCAAGTGATCAATGGGCGAGATAAACTTCTAGATTGGAAACACCTTTCAAGTGACTTCACTCTAGAAGATATTAGGTTCATATTGGTCAGCGTGAGTAGTAGCAGCGACAAGACTCTAAAGGTTGAGAAGGAGAAAGAAAGTGTTTCCCTACTAGGAAAAAGGAAAGCAAAGAATGGTTCTAATAAGGGACCTAACTCAAAAGAGGAAAAGAAGAAGAAGGACCTATTAAAGGTCAAGTTTTATGGTTGTCATGAGTCTGTTCATTATGTCAGGGATTGTCCTCTTAGGAAGAAGAAGGGCAAGAAATAAGCAGTAGCTTCAAAAGATGCAAATGAGCTCTCCAGTAGGATGGATCAGGGGTTCGCATTAATCACTTTCCTGTCTAACTCAACTTCATAGGGTGTATGGTACATAGATGGTGGAGTATCATTTCATATGAAAGGAGTTAGAGAGTACTTCTCCAGTTATAGGGAGGAGGATATCATATTCCAAATTCAAATGAGGAACAATTCCAAGTGTAACCTAGTTGCTAGAGCGATTTTTCTATTTCAGAGGGAGGATGACAAGCAGATACTTATCCATGACGTGTTGCATGTGTTAGGCTTGGGGATGATTTTTATCTTCCTATCATTCCTCCAGGAAAAAGGTTACGATGTTATTTTTAGAGCGGCTAGAGTGTTGTTACAACACAAGGATTAGAGGTCACCTATATCAATTGAGGTGAGGAGAATCCGGTTATATAGGTTGCAGATGGAAACACCTAAGGCACTAGTTAGTAGCAGTAGTCTAATAGACCATGGAGAACTGAGATTGCTTCATGATACAATGATAGGTGTTCTAGAGGTGAGCACAGAACACAATGATATATGTAGATGATGTGTGTTGGTAAGGTTTGTGAAAGCATATTTTCCAAAGAGTGACAATAGATCGCAATGGATTTTAGACCTTATGAATTCAAACATACGTGGGCCAATGTCTACGAAGTCTTGAAGACCAAGGATGAGGCCTTTGGTCGCTTTCAGGAGTTTAAGGCTCTAATGGAGAATGTGATAGGGAGAAATATTTGGACTCTTAAGTCAGATAATGAAGATGAGTACACCATCAAGGAGTTCTAGGATATCTATACCAGGGCAACAATCAGGAGAGAGTGGCTGATTCCTTACAACCTAAACAAATTTACTGATCAAACGAGAACTATTACCTCAAAATGAGAACTCTAACCAAAAAAACATGAAAAAATAGCCCGAAAACAAAAAGTGTTATTCTCGAATAACCTTTTTTTTCGGGGTAAATTTTCAACATTTTCTAAAAATGGAAGTCAAATTTTTTACAAGTCAATTTTTTTTGTGCAAAAAACAACCCGAAAAAGAAAAGTGTTTAAAAAAAAAATTTAGGATAGTAAAAAATTATATTAAAAAAATAAATAAATAAAAATGAAAAAAACATTTTTAAATAATTGAAAAAAAACAAAATTCATTATTTTTTTTAAATTAAAAAATTTTAAAAATTTAAAATATATATATATATATATGAAAAAATAAAAATAAAAATAAAAACATTTTTAAAATTAAATTAAAAATTAAAAATTAAAAAATAAATAAATATTAAATTTAACAAAAAAATAAATAAAAAATATACAAATTAAATTTAAAAATAAAAAGAAATAATTTTATTAAATTAAAAAAATTAAAATAAAAAATTTAATTTTAAAAAATATATATATTGAATTTTGATAAATTAAAAAATTAAAAATTAAAAATAATTAAAAAAAAAACATTATTTAAATTAAAATTAAAAATTAAAAATTAAAAGAAAAAATTATATATATATATATATATATATATTAAAAGAACAAATAGATGAGATTGTTTTTTGTGGGCAGAGAATGAAACAGCCTTTGGCTTCTGGAGAGCTAGACTTTGTTTCGGCGAGCGATTTGTGGGCTCTGGAACACTTGCTCCTACCTGGGTTTGAAGATCTATTTTCACGGACGCAAAAATCCCCTTGTGGTATCTCTCTGAGCTGCGTGCCACTGGCCAATCGAAGAGGCATTGGCGAAATCGGATTGGTGGAACAGGGCTCCCTGCCCTCGGCACACGATTTCTCAGCCATCCACAGGATGGCTATGTTGTTTTTCTGTCTTGGGTGAGGACGGGGCTGGCTGGCCCATGTGCACAAATATGGCCTATAGGTTTCGGCCCTTCACTATTCTGAATATGCCTCTGACACCCTGGATTGGGAGTGAGCTTGGGCCCCTCGTATTCCCTTTGGAGGCCGCTCTACTCTGTTTCAAGTTCCAAGGGCAAGACTCCATACCCCGTCGAAGCAGTCTTCACCTCTGTATCCAGACCTGGAAAAGCGAGAAGGTACTTTAACAGATGCATATCTCCGGCAACAGGTAACCCCCTGTAGTTTCCAGATTTTTATCAAACCCCCTATGGGCAATCTCTTTGAATTTGGGTACAAGAAGACAACACTGTTTTGCAGCTAAAACAAAAAATATGGGGTTTGATGGGTTACCATGTTCCACTACAATATCTGGTTAGTGGCAGCCGGTCTCTTCAGGACTGTTGGTCTCTGAAAGACCACATTATTGTCGCATAAGTGTTTATCTCCCTTAACCTTCATCTGAGAGGGGGTGCAGTGAACCTAGGAAATTCTAGATCTCCAGGGGGGTAGGGGCAAAAAACCCACAAACCAACAACAATCAAACGGAGGCCCATCCTATAAAAACATTCTACAAGGGAAAAAAGCCGCAGTAATACCTCCAGAACAAGCTGGAAATGCCCCAAGGCCATACATAGTAGAACAGTTGGGTCAAACACAAACACTAAAGATAGATAGCCCAGAAACAGAGGATTACTACACGACATATGAAGCCTAGGCATTAATATGTCGTTTTAACTATTTCTGGCCTAAACCAATGGAGCTCTTCCATTGGATTTTCATACAATGGACCACAGAATGTGAAATCCACCTCTATTCCAAGGGGTTTTTTATTATTAAATTTAAATCCTCAGAGGACAAAGATTTTATCATCAGAGAGGGACCTTGGTTTTGGGGAACCACCAGTCTTTTTATCACCCCTTGGTTCCCAGATTTTGACGCAAACATTATGACAGTCACCAGAATGTCAGTATGGGTCAGATTATACAATCTCCCCCTTCACTTCTATAATGATCAAGTTTTCTAAGATATCGGGAATAGTATTGGGCGATACATCAAAACAAACATTGAGAGAATAGAGGAGAGGATCTACACATTCACACGGATCTGCGTGGAAGTAGATCTAAGCAAAGGTTTACCGGAGAATATCATGATGATCTACAAACAACAAAACTGGCTGCAGTCACTGGACTATGAAAACACTGCATTCAGATGTAGAATTTGTAGGCTGACAGGACATTTACAAAACACATGTCCTGATGCCAAAAAAGAAAATAGAAAAAAGAAAAATAATGGGAAACAAAAAAAGGTTGGCAATATCCCCCACCCAAGTCAGAGGAGAATGAGGCAAAAGAAGAGGATGATACAGTTCCTACAGGAAACAATCAGCCTAAAAAGGAACCGGAGGTACAAAGGAATGATACAACAGTACACATTGATCCACAAACTCATCTGAACCAATCAGATAGGAGTCCAGAGGACACAGGAAATGGAGGGATGAAACGACAACATTCATCAGACAATTCAGATTCAGACAAGGGGGCATCAAAACTCAGGTGGTAGATAATCAGATTGTCCTTGCCACATGCGTGCCATCTCAGGGCGAATGGCACAAGGTCGAGAAGGAGAAAGGGAGAAAACCTAATTTGTGGGGTTTTTACTCCCACTCTAGTGGCTCAGGATATTTCGGGGCCGTCAGTATTTTCCTTCTTTCCCTTTTTCTTATGGCACTTCTTTTTTATTTATTATTTTTTCTTCTTATGGAATGCTTCGGTAGCCTTGCTACGATGTGTTGTGTGCATGAGCACACGAGCCCTATGGGCATTTTCCTAAATTCTTAATTGCATATACTAAATGTAACTTTTCATTTATTTAATAAAAAATTGCACATATTTTCTTTGGAAAAAAAAAAAAAAAAGAACAAATAAATTTAAAAAAATAAATCTAGAATGATAGAATCTGTCAATTTTACGATTCTAAGCAGGGGAAAGATGAAAATCACTTCCTTTTAGACTGTCCGACTATTACTCACATTCGCTCTCAATTCCCTACCATTTTCCATACTTCCAATCTTCTTGACTTGTTAAGCCAACCCACCTATAGCAATATTGGAGTACTTATTTCCCTTCTCTTTGACCATAGAAACAAGATTTCGAAGAATCAAACTTAGATTTTTTCTCCTCTTTTAAGGTCTGATAGACACTATGTGTCAAACTTCGAATCCATGTGTCTGTCTAACACCTCTAAGTATGGGAACATGTCTTTCCTATTATTAGGAATTCATTGATTGAGAAACTACCTTCAACTGTTCTATAAATTGAGCACAGATCCTAGTGCTTGAGAAGGAAGAAATTTAGTAAAGAAATGATGTTGAATTCTCAATTGAGTATTTGATTTGAGTGATATGTTGTTGGAGATATGTTTATTGTGATGAGGCTGGGATGATGCTGGAGTTGGTGACATCAAATTAATCGCTAGTTGTAACCTCCCCCTTCTATCCATTAATAAAGATTGTTGCTCATTTTCCCACATATGTATCTGTATATGTTTCTATTTTTCATATCATGGATTCTTAGTTGATGTATATGTTTCATGTTTCATGTTTCATTGATTTAACTGATTAAGGTAAATAGCCATCTGTATATTGAAATCTCTTTGTTGTTTAGTGTTCATACTTTCAGGAACTAGTCTGGCGATCAAAGCTGGATTGGAAGCTACAACAAGAGCGACATAAGGAGAATAGGAAGCGCTTGGACTCCAAGTAAGTTTCTCCATATTTCTATATGTCTATTTACTCTTAGGAAAAGTGTCTGCAAATTCTTTGATCTGTTGTTCTAAATGCATAGCACCACATTTAGGGAATGTGCTTTATCCATAATTCATAATTCAGCATAACAAATTGGCGACTCCACTGGGGATTTTACCTTTATCCTTGGTGTGTTTTGCCTTTGATTATCCACCTAGTAGCATCTACTGTCAACTATTAGGCTTTTGAAACAAAGAATTGCATTAGAAGTGTGTCATTAGCTTGAGTTTTTGAATCTATGTTGCACCCAACGCATTATTCGTCAAGACGCAATGCTTTGCATAGCATTGTCTCCCACTCAGGGGTGCTTTGCAACGCACTGTTTCCCCTTAAAGACTGTGTTGCCCCCTAAGCCAACCAAATTCCCTTTGAATTTTTCATTTCCATCACTTTCAGCCTTTTTTTTGTTGTGATTTCAATTGTCTGATACCTCATAGAGACCAGTGAATTTGCCTGAATCTTCCTCCTTTGGAAAGTAAGTTTGTTCAATGTCTCTTTAAGTGTTTTTCTTTATCATTGACAAATCAACTTCAAAGTATTTTTATTTCTGCATTAGATCCATTTTCTTTTGTAAAGGAAGTTGTCGTTAAATTCTTTGTTTCCTATAGGAGAAATTGTAGTTCTATTCTTCGTTTTTCCTAAAAGAGATTTTTTTGTTAAATTCATCGTTTCTCAAAGAAGAAAGCATTTGTTTTTTGTTGATTTGATGAATATAGTTTCCTTTTTGCATTCACATTAAGGGGACTAAAAAGAAAAACCTACATTTTCATCTAGTGGATTGTGTGTTTTACATAGGAACAAATTAGGAAAGTTGCATATTAGTTTGTGCTCTTTGTTGTTTGCTCTCAAAACTGATTGCTCTTTCCCTTTAGTAGCTAGGATTTTCATTGGAGAAACTAAAATTGAAAATTTTGCTTATCATTCTATTTTTCATTTTAGGAATTTCCATCACATCATCGCGGTGAACCTTGAAAGGCAAATTGATAAACAAGATCAACTTAAAATTTACATCAATTTCCCTAAAAAAGCATTGGAACCATAACGATAAAATTTAGAAGGTCTAGGCCAAAGACGTGTTCTGGCGTCGTTAAACATAGCAGTTGTCTTTAATTGTTTGCGATACATTCCGAGTGTGATACCTCACTCCACATACGTAATTATATCGTAGCTCATCCACGTACCTTTGGGTATATCGAGCGGTGTTATAGTACAAAAAATATAAAGGGGTGCTCTCATTGTGCGGTTTCACATTAGACAGCGCTAATATGGACTTGGGCCTCCACATATCTTCGGGTATATTTGGGATGACAAATTTAGGTTGTTATCCATCCATAGTGAATCGAGTTGGTCGCCTTGTAAATTTTGATACCACCGAACACAGCATTCGGGGAGATTTCCTACCCGTACATCTTGGTTCACCAGGAGGTATTCTGCAGTTCACAGTTTCTTGGTAAACCTTTTGCCTAGCATTACCCTTTTATTTTGTTTATTTGTTTTTGGTCATAAAATAAATCAGTCATCGTGGAATAAGAAAATCCCTTTCCCCGTCGTTCGCATAGAATTGCATTGAAACCACTTTTACCACCATAAATCATTTATGGTCGACGAAGGCAACATCGCTCTATCGAAACCAGTACCATCAGTACCTCTGGTGAAGCATCATCTTCACATATACCAGAGTCGGCACAAGTTGTTTCTACAAATCCTGGTTCGTCTACTGTTGTCGAGACGGAGTCCTCACAGCTACTAGTGGTCACGATCCATCCAATCAGTGAGACCATACCTCCCGAACCTGAAGTTGTTCAACTGGAACTTGATCCAGATCCTGTCTCTTTTTTGCCAGAACATCTGCATCCCTAAGTCGAACGACCGAAATTTGTTCCTGTATCGGTTGCCCCACAATCTATTATAGCCATTAAGTCTCCCATATCGTGCAGTCAACCTCCTGAAATATACTTTGGGCCTGACAGTGAAATCCTTCCACCTAGTTTAATTTCGATTGAAAAAATACCACAAGACGAAACACCTTTAACTCCAACCCATTTTGGGGAGGATCTTTACCTATACGAGTATTTTCCTCAATCACCTGCCTCTGCTTTTTTTGATCCTATGCCTATTCAAATTCCCGTTGATTCAAAAGGGTATACATTTGGTCAAGTAACCATGCTTGAACCAACATCTTCGGTTGGACCATATGTTCCAATTGCGTCAACCACTGCTCTCGCAACCCCGTCGATGTTCACAACTTCACCAGAGTCATATTTACATGGTGTCCCTATGGTCCCATCAAATTATAAATCTTTATCTTGAATTTTCTCTTGTGCATCTTCAAATCCATGGACTTCACCAATGTCATCGTCTTGTATTATAACTAGTAAACCTATAGTGAGTACTGAACGGCTTGATCCTTTATATCCATCATCAGGGCAATATCAAGTTGTTCCATCTGGGTCTATTCCATCCAGTACCATCTCAACTAGACTCCATACATTTGGAGAACAATATTTTATGTCTTATTACACTTCTCATACTAGGGGGAAACCTATGGTCTCCCACTGTGACAGTACTATGTCGTTTTTTGGTCATCCTAATGTCAAAATGAATATTTTTCAATGGCAGCCCACTCTGCTTATCCAACCATAAACGGTTGTACACTCGTATCAATTGGTTAAACCTATTGCACCCACATCAACTCCACTCGTTAATACATCTTTACCCCTGTTACAGGCTCATACTGTTGTACAACAACCGTTTTAGTTGGGTCCTTCAACCCAATACCCTCAAGTATTGGGCCCTCAAACCCCAACTCCTTCGGCTGGTTTACAACAACCACCTGTACTCAGAAACTTTTATTCACAAGATGGATTACCATATTATGGATTGTCGCATCCACAACCAGATTATACCTATCCTCAACTGAATCCAAGTTATCCTAATTTGGGTTATAATATTGGTGGACAAACCCCTTGGCAGCTTCGAGCGTAAATGCCACAACCTCCATTTCAATAAGTATCGTACCCAGGTTTTGGTCAACAGAATCCTCAAGTGTTTGCCTATTAAAATAACCCCTATCTGGGTTACCAGCAACAAATTCCTTATGTTGGTGCTCAAAGGCATGTTGCCCGAGTAATTCCATCATACCCTGGCTATGCTCAACCTCACCTCAATCGACAGTTACCCTTTGTCGTAACTTTAGAGTTACCAAATTTAAACCGGCTCGTCAATGACCCAATAAATTATGCTCCTTGGTGGTCGGTGATACCTCATAAATTATCCTTAGATATTCCTAAGTTCAATGGAAACCCTAGGGAAGACTCGTCGACTCATGTTATGACTTATCATTTGTGGTGTTCATCTAACTCCCTGAATGATGACTATGTTCGACTACGTCTTTTCCAACGTACGCTCACTGGTTCGGCCGCAAAATGGTACATTAAGTTACCTAGAGATTCTTTTGATAGTTTCACTGCCCTAGCTACTGTCTTTTTTACTCACTTCTAGTTACCCATACGATATGAAACTCGAACGGAACTCTTGACTAATTTTAAACAGACTAATTCTACTCACATTTCTGATCATATTCATGAGTGGCGTCGTCGTCGTAGAATGGTTAAGACATTTTTTCATGGTCAACTCCTTGCTGAGTGGTTCATTAAGTCCCTTTTACCATCTATAACTTAGGATGTGGCTAAGGGTGGCGTCATCACTGAAGAGCAGGTCATTGCTCGTGCCCAATATTTAGACTTGATTTATACTCAATCTGGCATGCTCTATGAGAAAATTCCTAACGCGTCGCGATCTAACTTTATTGTTCCTCCTCCATCAAAGGACTCTCATGTCAGAGACGGTATGATAAATACTGCAAGCACACATCATAATACTGCATCTGATCCTGCGCTTTCTTCCGAAATCAATGCCATGTCATTTTACAAGGGAAAAAGTGACAAGCAACCCGGAAGCAAGAAAAAAGGAAATGTAAGAAAAAGAAAACTTCTACCCCGCAGGAAAGATCATTTGATCAATCGTCTAAAAATTGGAAACCTCGTTATCCATGTATAATCTGTAATGAGGAGCACCTTGTTCGAGATTTTCCTCACCGCGCTGAAGTCTCAAAAATGGTTAAGACCTCACATGCGTCAATTGTGTTGACAAATCCGTTTCCAAATCTAGACACAAATTTGGTTGCTACGGATCCAGTTTCTAGTTCCCAAGTGCTTATGTTGTCTATCACAAAGCCATCGAATGATGTTTTGATATCAACATGTAATAAATATTACGGTGGTCAGGCTACTGATCAACCTACTACCTCGACCACGAATCCGTCTATGGAATCGGTACTGCCTCTTGCTATTCCTGAATTGACAATTGATCCAGGGTAAAATCTTGATACCCTTAACCAAGACCTTTTAATTCGGCTGATAAATAGAATTTCATTTAATTAAAGACGTTAAAGAACTTAAATGAACAACTGCAGCTGTAAATAAGAGGAACATAAATGAACAAGATCAGCAATCATAAGAACACGTCGTTTGATGACGGAGTTCGTCCAGGAGGGACTACATCTCCGAGCCTCGGTGTCAAGATGGTGTAGGCCGCTGCATTATGTGTTGTAAGAAGAGATGTACATGGATGTGTTTCCCTATGACATACAAGGAAAAATTTCCCTCACGCAGGAGTGGCTTGACTTCTTTAAGAGATGTTCCACTGCGGAACTCTCATACATAAAGAAAGACTCCTATCAGTATGACCATAGCTGACATGTAGCAAACAAGAGTATCCCGCCAATCCTGGAAAACAACGGATCTCAAAATACACATAGCAAATAAGAGCATCCCGCCAATGTGGAATAAAAGGGGCTCACACATGACACAAATCCATAGCTGAAAGTACATCAAAAACAACACAAAGCAAGATCCCACGACTCATGTATCAACCGGGATCTGCAAGACATAATGCATCTCAAAGAGAAATAAATGAAGAAGTACATGGAAATCACATCATATACCTCACGCTGCCATTTTCTGAAGGCTGAGCTTCTCTGCGGCTGAATCTGAAAGCACCATCAATCTTGTGGCGTCGAGAAAGTGGAAAACGACTGCTCACATGCAAAAATCTGACACCGACATAGTCCACTTCCAAAAGTGGTTGGAAAATCAAAAACTCAGATGCAGAAACTGAGCACGCCATCAGACTCGTGGCGCTGAGTAGTGCTGAAACGACATAAAATTTGTCCCATTTGGACAAAGTCAAAATTTCACCCTCCTGAAAGTTGAGCTCAATCAAGGTTCCGCTTGCCTCTTTTCTGGCTCATGGTTCCACTGCCCCTGCAATAATAAATCTCGATCTGCGTGCGCGCTCTCTGCTCCTCCATGGCCTGGGCGCACTGTAAAATGTTGGGTTTATATAAAAAACCTGGGCGGAATTACCCAAGTAACACCGTTGGCACGTTGGTTAAGGATCCACTTTGTTGGGAGGAGGTCGGGTGGTCAAATCCCGACCTCTCCATTAAAAGGTCAAACTGTTGAACTGTTTTTTTATATTAAAAAAAAGTTGTTTGATTTGATGGGGGGCCGGACCCATGTTGGGCGGCCCGCCCATTTGGAACTGTGCCATGTGTATGCGTGAGCGGTGGGGTTAACAACCCCCGCCCCATTTTAAATGTATGACCATGGTTTTGTTTGATATGTTGGTGGTTGTTTTAAGTTGGGCCGCCCGTGGAGCGGGCCGGCCCACGTGGCCGGGCGGGTTTGATTCCCGCCGACCCATTTATATATGGTGCCACATATGGGTGCCGACGGGGGTGGCGGGGGTCACGGCCCCCACCCCCCTTTTTTTTTTTAATAAATTTTTGTTATTAAAAAACAACCTGGCCATTTTGAAAAATCCGATTTTGGACCGTAGGGGTCATTTTAAGCAGGCTACAATTTTTCCTAGAATCTGGCCTGAGCTTGCCGAATCCGGTGGCCGGAAAAAGTCCAATTTGTGTCCTCTTTAAGGCTGCCCAATCACCAAGTCAACCTGGAACTTTGACCGCTTATAACTTCTTCATACAGACTCGGAATTGAGTGCCGTCTGCGTCGTTGGAATCAGAAAGACGAGATCTACAACATGAAGTTGGTTCGATAACAATCCAAACACTTTGATTTTTGAGCCTTGCACTCAAGCCTCTTGTACCTGTCCCTGATTATTCCACCTGGATCAAACCTCCCCACTGAGGAGCTTTTGGTCCTCCAAAAGCATCAAGCTTTACGTATCATCAACTGTCTGCAACTATCGTTGAAAGGTGCATCCCCACATGACTCCTACACCTGGCATACTTCGGAATCAAGATGCAAAGCCATCATGTACAACTGCTACAATGTGATGTTTGAAAAGGCACATCCCTTGAAGACTCCTTCACCTTACGTACTTCAAAATCAAGATGCAAAGCCAACACCTGCAACTGCTGAAATTCAAATGTCTGAAAAGGCACATCCCATGAAGACTCCTTCACCTCACATACTTCGGAATCAAGATGCAAAGCCAACACCTGCAACTGCTGAAATGCAAATGTCTGAAAAGACACATCCCTTGAAGACTCCTTCACTTCTGTCTTTCGGAATCGGAATGCCAACACCTGCCTAAAGCTGCAACGAACATTACATTCTCAATGTGACCAATAATGACCCAGATGTTTCCATACTTGCCACGAGTTTATAACATGTACTTGGTGGTCAAGCTTACAGCAAAATGGAAATCATACATCAACAAAATTACAAGACCAGACCTCATCGTCGCATTTCAAAGTGATGGCAAAACTCCTCATCACTTTTACATGAAAGAAATGCATCAGACGACTCATACAACATGACCAAAACATAATCGTCGCATCTCTAAGTGATGGCAACACCTCATCACTTTTACATGAAAGAGATCTAACACATGACATATAAAACAAGGCCAAAAAAATGTCATGTCGCTTAAATGAGTGATGGAAACACATCATCACTTTCATAATAAAAATGCGACAAAAGACTTACAAGCATGGCCATGACAAGCTTAACATCTCTAGAAAAAAAACAATCTAGAAGAACCACTTCTCATTTATTAAAACGAGCGGATCATCTCCTTGTGGCGAACTTGCTTGTCGATAAGCTCTTTCGACTTGTGTATGCACGGGTGCTTTGTCTTTACGGCGCTGCTCTGGATGAAGTTTCCAGCATGTGGCTCTTTGGTGGCCACTTTGGTCGCAATGGGTGCAAAAGTTCTTTTTCCTCCAAACCTGCTTAACTGATTTCTTTTCCTGTTGGGGAGAAGCCTTTTCATGCCTCTTCCGCCTTTGTGCTGTCATCCTCTTCCAGCACTTAGAAATCACATGGTTATTCAAACCACAAAATAAACAAGTTTTACGATGCCATATTTTATGACCGTGGTTATCAATATTCTTATAGTCAAAATGCACTCTAGAATAATGAGACTTAGTATACCTTCTAGGGTGGTCTCCGGTGCCATCATGATGATGGGAGCTTGCATCGGTTCCTTCACTGCAACGTTCAATGCCGTGGAATGATGGCGAATTGTCCCTATCATTCCTCTTCCTTGGAGAGTTCATCATTATCTGTTTGTCCTTGATGTCTTTCGAACATCCTTCGTCAATGTACCCCAAACCTGCATAACGAGGTCGTTGCACAACCTCCAAAGGTTCGGTTATGCCTTGGCCACGAATGCCAAGTTCTCCTCCTCTATACCCCATTTTGGTGAGGAGCCTCATGCCGGTACTTGTGATGGGTATCTCCACACTTCCAACTGAAATTACATCATGTGAATAAACTGAAGAAAAATCAACACTATTTACCTTAGGTGTTGATTGCGAAATAGATGAAGAAATCTGTTGTAAGCCTTCGTCGCGCTTCACTTCTGTCACTGCCTCTGACACAGCTTGTAGCTGAAGCTGCATCTGCTGCATCTCCTCCTTCTCTTTCTGTAGGAATGCTTTTAAGGCATCATGATATCTCTGAATAGTTTCGTTGTTGCGTTTCAAATCTTCCGACGCCTCTGTTGTGGCTTGCAACTGAAGCTGCAACTGTTGCTTCTCCTCCTTCTCTTCATGTAGGAATGCCTTCAAGGCATCATGATCTGCTTGCAAAATTTCATTGTTGCGCTTCCAATCTTCCCACGCTTTTGTTGTGGCTTGCAACTGAAGCTGCAACTGTTGCTTGTCCTCCTTCTCTTTGTGTAGGAGGGTCTTCAATTCTTCGTTCTCTGCTGCTTGTTTTTCGTACGCCTCGTACAATATGTTCGCTTTCTCGGACACCTTGAGCATGGTTTCATACATGTCCTTGACACTCTCCATGGCTCAACTTAGCAAACGTTCAATGTTCACGCCCTGCAACCCAATCAGCAATAATACCTGCTCCGATACCACTTGATCCAGGGTAAAATCTTGATACCCTTAACCAAGACCTTTTAATTCGGCTGATAAATAGAATTGCATTTAATTAAAGACGTTAAAGAACTTAAATGAACAACTGCAGTTGTAAATAAGAGGAACATAAATGAACAATATCAGCAATCATAAGAACACGTCGTTTGATGACGGAGTTCGTCCAGGAGGGACTACATCTCCGGGCCTCGGTGTCAAGATGGTGTAGGCCGTTGCATTATGTGTTGTAAGAAGAGATGTACATGGATGTGTTTCCCTATGACATACAAGGAAAAATTGCCCTCACGCAGGAGTGGCTTGACTTCTTTAAGAGATGTTCCGCTGCGGAACTCTCATACATAAAGAAAGACTCCTATCAGTATGACCATAGCTGACATGTAGCAAACAAGAGTATCCCGCCAATCCTGGAAAACAAGGGATCTCAAAATACACATAGAAAATAAGAGCATCCCGCCAATGTGGCATAAAAGGGGCTCATACATGACACAAATCCATAGCTGAAAGTACATCAAAAACAACACAAAGCAAGATCCCACGACTCATGTATCAACCGGGATCTGCAAGACATAATGCATCTCAAAGAGAAATAAATGAAGAAGTACATGGAAATCACATCATATACCTCACGCTGCCATTTTCTGAAGGCTGAGCTTCTCTGCGGCTGAATCTGAAAGCATCATCAATCTTGTGGCGTCGGGAAAGTGGAAAACGACTGCTCACATGCAAAAATCTGACACCGGCATAGTCCACTTCCAAAAGTGGCTGGAAAATCAAAAACTCATATGCGGAAACTGAGCACGCCATCAGACTCGTGGCGCTGAGTAGTGATGAAACGGCATAAAATTTGTCCCATTTGGACAAAGTCAAAATTTCACCCTCCTGAAAGTTGAGCTCAATCAAGGTTCCGCCTGCCTCTTTTCTGGCTCATGGTTCCACTGCACTTGCAATAATAAATCTCAATCTGCGTGCGTGCTCTCCACTCCTCCATGGCCTGGGTGCACTGTAAAATGTTGGGTTTATATAAAAAACTTGGGCGGAATTACCCAAGTAACACCGTTGGCACGTTGGTTAAGGATCCACTTTGTTGGGAGGAGGTCAGGTGGTCAAATCCCAACCTCTCCATTAAAAGGTCGAACTGTTGAACTGTTTTTTTATATTAAAAAAAATTTGTTTGATTTGATGGGGGGCCGGACCCATGTTGGGCGGCCCGCCCATTTGGAACTGTGCCATGTGTATGCGTGAGCGGTGGGGTTAACAACCCCCGCCCCATTTTAAATGTATGACCATGGTTTTGTTTGATATGTTGGTGGTTGTTTTAAGTTGGGCCGCCCGTGGAGCGGGCCGGCCCACGTGGCCGGGCGGGTTCGATTCCCGCCAGCCCATTTATATATGGTGCCACATATGGGTGCCGACGGGGGTGGCGGGGGTCACGGCCCCCACCCCCTTTTTTTTTTAATAAATTTTTGTTATTAAAAAACAACCTGGCCATTTTGAAAAATCCGGTTTTGGACCGTAGGGGTCATTTTAAGCAGGCCACAATTTTGCCCGGAATCTGGCCTGAGATTGCTGGAATCCGGTGGCCGGAAAAAGTCCAATTTGTGTCCTCTTTAAGGCTGCCCAGTCACCAAGTCAACCTGGAACTTTGACCGCTTATAACTTCTTCATACGGACTCGGAATTGAGTGTCGTCTGCGTCGTTGGAATCAGAAAGACAAGATATACAACATGAATTTGGTTCGATAACAATCCAAACACTTTGATTTTTGAGCCTTGCACTCAAGCCTCTTGTACCTGTACCTGATTATTCCACCTGGATCAACAATCAAGCCACCAAAGGGAGTCGTTCATAAATCGACATATAACCCTCGAGCTCGAGCTACTCAAAATTATAATATAGTTGAATATTTGGCTCAATCCCCTTCAGTTATGTCAGCGCTTGAGGTATTACAAAATTGTCCCTCCCAAAAACAGGCTTTATTGTCGGTAATTGGTGGAATTGATCCGACAGATTTGAATCTCGTAGTATTTAATCATACGGGCTATGTGCCACAATTACCAACAGAATTGGAATTCCCTATACAAGTAAATGTTCTCAATCACCATGTTCATCATACTATTATTGATGAGGGAGCATCTACCTACATTATGTCTCTAAACTATTGGAAATTGTTTGGCTCGCCACGTTTGTCTCAATCATCAACGACATTGAAAGCTTTCGATGGATGAACATATAAGCCTTGCGATATTATTAATAACCTGCATGTTGAGCTAGGGGGGGGATATTTAATGTTGAAGTCGAGGGCGTTGAAGGACCCCTTAACTACAATATTCTACTTGGAAGGCCATGGGTATATGCTATGGCTGCCATTGTTTCTACATATTTTAGAATGATCGCCTTTCCACATAAAGGTGTTATCACAGTCATCAATCAACTGTCCTTCTTTGCCTCCACCTCCTAGGTAACTAGAAGCGTTCCAATTTTTCACACACCCCAACTCGTACTTCAAAACATTGGTGTAGGACTCTTAAAGAATTCCACTCTCATGAGAACCTTTGCATTACTGCCGCCTACAACGTCAGCAGAAATTGCAAGTATAGATACCTGCTACATGATCTCTTCCACTCCATCTGGCTTAAGGAAGAGTACGGGTGATTCTGAAGTTGTGACGTTGGATGAGTTTTTGTCGCCCAGCCCTGTTGAGCTAGCATAGCAATCAATCTATCTGGCTTGGGCGGTGAATCTGAAATCATCGTCGCCGGTTGTTTGGGTTGATCGTTCACTATATTTTGGTACTCAATTTGATCCTTTTTCCTCAACTTTCTTGATAGATGAGAATATTTTGGAAACCATGATTTCAGAAGGAGAGCCATGGGAATATTATCATCATCGTTCCCATATTCCTAATTATGAAGAAAATAATCTTAGTGAACTATATCACCCATCGATCAAAAATTTCTTTTCGAATTCTTTTTCTATTAATGCAATCAATTCCGAGCGAAATTTGTCAAATGTTGAAGAAACCATTTATATCAATATTTTAACCAAACCTGGCGTGGTAGAAAATATTCATTTCGGCATATCTTGTTCTCCATCAAAACTTGAAACATATCGCTCTCTCTTTCGTGAATTCCGAGATATATTTGCCTAGTCTTACGAGGAAATGCCAGGTATTGACACTAGTATCATTGAACACACTATTAATATGTACCCTGATGTCAAGGCGGCACATCAACGCCTTCGTCCTGTTCATCCAAAAAATGTTGCTTCCATTAAAGCAAAATTTGAAAAGCTTTTGCGTGTTGGTTTCATTTACCCTGTTCTACTAACTAAGTGGGTTTCCAACATTGTTCCTGTTATGAAAAAACAAGGAACCATCAGAGTGTGCGTCGATTATCTAGATGTCAATCTTGCTTGTCCAAAAGACAACTATCCTACTCCCTTTATCGACCAGATTATTGAAAATTGTGCTAGATGTGAAATATTTTCGTTCATCAATGGATTTTCCGGCTACAATAAAATCAATATATGCCCAGAGGATCAATATAAGACAGCATTCATCTATCCCTGGGGCACATTCTCTTATAGGAAACTACTGTTTGTTTTAAATAACGCTGGGGAAAATTTTCGAAGAGCAATGGATTATGATTTCAGTGACATCGAGCACATTGTTCAACCCTATATAGATGATTTATCTGCACATTCACGACAAAGGACTTATCGCTTGATGCTTTTGAGAGCCATCCTCTTACGCTAACAACACTACAAAATATGCCTCAATCCATATAAATGTGTGTTTTGTGTTGGTTCTAGTCGTTTTCTTGGATTCGTCGTCTTAAAAGAAGGAATTCGAATAGACCCATTGAAGGCTCAGGCCATTCTTGATTTTCCTGCGCCATCAAATTTAATTTAGATACAGAAAATTCGAGGAAAGGCTAACTTCCTAAGGAGGTTCATATCCAACTACGCTGAAATGGCTAAAGGATTTACTCGAATCTTGAAAAAGGGGATTCCCTTCCACTGGGACCAAGTTGCGCAAGCTTATTTTGATGTTGTCAAGGATACTCCTGTCCAGGCATCATTAATGTATCCCCCCAATTATCAAAGTGATTATTTATTATATATCGTCGCGGCTGATTCGACCATTGCTATGGTATTGGTCCAAGTAGAAAATGGGATAGAATATCCGATCTATTATTTGAGTCGTAATCTCAATGATACAGAAGTGAAGTATTCGTACGTAGAAAATCTTGCCTTGGCAGTTGTTCAAGCTGTCCAAAGATTTCACCACTATATCTTGTTCTGGAAGACCGCTATCATTTCGGATTGCAACCCCATGACTTATATCTTATCACGTCAATTGCTGGGGGGCAAGTATTCAAAATGGATTGTCATTTTGCAGGAATTTGATTTGGAATTCATTAAATCCAAGTCAAATAAGTCTTTAGTTTTGGTTGAGCTTCTCTGTGACCTTCCCTCTAATAGTACTTCTACTATGTTGGAACCATCTATTCCCAACGAGTATTTGTTTCTAATTGGATCATCTGATCCTTGGTATGGGGATTTTATCATTTATCTCTAGACCCATACTTTTCGGCCTGATACCTCTCACTCTGACCAGCGACGTATTCAATACCAAGCCAAATATTATCTTATCGTCGGCAATACACTTTATCGTCGTGGTGTCGATACAATTTTAAGAAGGTGCCTCACTCATGAGGAGACCGAAAATGTTTTAAATGATTGTCATGTTGAGGCTTGTGGTGGACACTTGTCTGGATACACTACCACGCAGAAGATACTTCGTACTGGTTACTTTTGGCCTAACATATTTCATGATTGCATCCTCGCGGTTAGAAGTTGTCATGCGTGCGAGATATTTAATCGTAAAATCCGCAAACCGCCAATGCCAATGCATCATGTTATCTCTGTGGGACCATTTTCGAAATAGGGTATTGACTTCATGACCTGTAACCCTTGTTTGTCTGGGGGGCATGGTTATATTATTTTCGCAGTAGACTACTTTACCAAGTGGGCCGAAGCAATGCCTACATTCAACAACACAGGACAAACAGCTACATTTTTTTTCTTTAATCATGTCATTGCACGATTTGGGGTCCCATGGGCTATAGTCACAAATCATGGGAAGCATTTTCACAACCATATGATGATTGAATTGACTGTAAAGTTAGGGTTTTCACATGATAATTCTACTCCTTATTATCCGCAATCAAATGGACAAGTTGAAGCTATCAACAAGATTCTTAAACGTATGCTTCAATGAATGATAGGAGTTCGTAAAATAAACTGGAATTTGATCCTGTACTCGACCTTGTGGGCGTACCGAACCTTGGTGAGAAATGCAACCGGATTTACTCCCTTTCAATTGGTGTATGGTATGGAAGCTATCTTTCCAATCCAATGTGAAATACCGTCATTGAAACTCGCAATCGACTTGTTACCTAACACCTCAGATGAAGAAGCGTGTCTTTTTTACCTCATCCATCTTGATGAAATGCGTCATGAAGCCCAATTGGCCAACGAAGCGCATAAGAAATGTATAAAGGCGCAATAAGACAAAAATGTCCAGCCTCGCATTTTCTCAAAGGGCGCCTTGGTCCTTTTTTATGATCAAGAAGATGACGTAATATGTATAGGGAAATTTGAGTCGTTATGGCATGGCCCCTATATTTTCAAAACAGTTCTTGCTAAAGGTGCCTACGAGTTGGTAGATTACGATGGAATTCTGTTGGTGCAGCCCTGAAATGGGTTGTATCTAAAACATTACTATGCTTAATCATGAACGTGGTAATTTTTTGTATTATATTCCATATATATACTATTGATTTGCATTCACTATCTTAATTTGTTTTTTAGAGTTTTCTTGATGTTAGTAATCCACTTTACATTTCATCGCAGATGTATAAATCTTTGGAACCATTTGTTGGATATGCTGATGTTGCTAGTCATAGTACGCAGAATCTATCCTCTACAACGTGGGCCATTTTCGCTCCGAGCGGTGAGTTAGTGAGTTTTCAAGGGATTTGTATCAGTAGATCAACAAACAAAATCGTTGAGTATAGCGCATTGATCGAACTTCTCTCTGATTCCATTTCATTTGGTATTAACCGCATCATTATAAGGTTAGACTCACAACTTGTGGTATTACAACTTACTAATTTTTATACTGTTAGAAATCCAACACTGCATCGTTTGTTTCTAAGAGTTTGACTTTTGGAAAGACACTTTGATTTTATTCAATATCAACACATTTCCAAAAATTTGAACACATTGACTGATTCTTTAGCTAATCATGTTATAGACAGACATTTGCAACACATGTAAAGATACATTCATATAATTGAATAGGATTGTGAAATAAACATAGGAAAAACACTAAAATCAAATAGATAGATAGTCATAGCTTTTTAAAAAAAATTGTGCCCAAGACACATTGGTCATCTAACCTAAAAATGTATGCAACATGTCAAAAGTAAACAAGTGATGCTCATGGTAACATGCTATATATCTAGCTATCCTACACAGTAACCGCATCCAGCAGTAGGAACGCCTATAGTGTGGCACTGCAGTCGCATGGGAAACTCTTCAATCCGGCAATCCAGAATCCCGAAGGTCAATCCCTCTAAGTGTTGCCGAAGCTCAGACAGAGTCTCAGCCATGTCTAAATCTTGAAGGACTGCTCTCCCGACAGCCCTCTTTGTTGGCTCATCCGCTTCATGCTCTAGTTCCTCTACTGGTTGAACTCAGCCAACAAACTTTATTTTAGTCTTGGGAAAACATCAAAATACAAAAACATTGTATAAACCTTAGGAAAATAAAAAAACATGGTCAAAACATTCTCACCTATTGCACCCCACTGAGCACCTTCTGGTAAAGCTAAGTCTGGATCTCCTCGGAAATCAACGCATGCATATGCATACTCATCGATGGCAATAACCTGTCGCCTGAACTAGGCAAAGAAGCAATTGAGAACACAATGGACGATTGGCCTGCATGCCTAGCCATTAGTTCTACCCATCTCTGCATCCTCGGATCTCTAGGGTTAGACACACCTAGTGTCACATGTTGAGGCTGCATCAGTGGAATCTGCTCTAAGGCGAATGAAATGAGGATCGAACCATAACTGAAGTTTTTCTTCCTTCCTCCCTTTTCCTTGTTCAGTTGTTATTTTATTTGAGAAAGTACAGCTTCAAACCAGTTGAATATTGTTGGCTCCATGCACTCTAGTGCATACTGCATATATGATCTATTCGCTACATATAGTGTAACGGCGCCAGCAAGATTTACGATCATGAAAAGAATGGTTCTCAAAGGCAAATCGTGAATGTCACGGATGTTTATTTTCCCATCCTTGCTTGGCTCTACCCCTGGATACCAATATTGCAAAACATAGTCTCTCACTGTCTCTCCTTTGAGAGAAGACCCTAAGAGGGAAATAGGCAAGCCTCTCCTCGACAATCCTGTGAGAAAGTATACATCCTCAATTGTAACAGGAACCATTTTGTTCCTAATGTGAAATGCCTTAATAGACGGATCCCATGCAAGAACTAAGAAATCCAATAGTTCTATTTGTTGCCTCATCCCTGACAAGTGGAAGTACTTCAATAACCAACAATCTCTTAGGGCTCTTACAGTACCCGGATCATTAAGGGAAATAATATTTTGTTCTTCATGCTCTCTTTCTCTCCAAGTAATCGTCATTCTAGTCCAATTAATCCCTGAAACATAACCATAAGACTCATTAGACTCCTTTTCATGCAAAAAATTAAGCAAATTTTGGATACAATGCACGAATCAAAAATGTAAATTGCGCCCAACGTAGTCTTGAACAAGAGACAGTCTGTTTCATATGCACCTAGGCTTCAATTTAGGTGCTCCACAATGCAGTTTTCGATGCTTAAGGGTGCGTTTCCCTCTTTGGAAAAATAATTTACCCTAAGGGGCCCAAATACCTAAAAATTTGCAGCGAAATGAAATGAATTTACTACTGAAAGAAAGAGAGGGTTTATGGAACCAACTTGGATCAAACAGCGATGAAAACCGTCCACAGAATCGATTGCAATCAACGGTTGAAGTTCGAGGGCAAAAACAGGTTTTATTCAATTTTTATCATGAAACGGGTATTTTTAATCCATTTGATGTTGTTCTGAACAGGTTTTGCAACTGATGAGCAAATTAGTCGTGCAGGTTTATTTCAAGAATGATTTGACCACAAAGCATACTTTTATCCTTCTTTTTTGAGCTTTGATAAAAACGAAAAAGGACTTGAAGCGCACTTTTATCTCTTTTTCGAGCTTTGGTAACAACGAAAAAGGAACCCCTGGAGTCTTCTTTTAGCTCTTTTTAGACTTCGATAATGTGAAAAGACTGTCGAGCACTTATCTTTTTGAGCTCGTAAAAGTAAATGAATTGATATATACTCAGTATAAGTTTAACCCTTTTCCAAACTGAGATAGATTATTTACGAAAAAGGAATACCTTAGTCGAACATGGCTAGGAGGTTCTCTCAGATATTATTTTACACTTTTTCGGACCTGAGCGACAACTTTATGAAAAATTACTTATGTATTTTTCTTTCGTCCTCTTTTTCAAACTCTCTAAATATGAAAAAGGACCGGGCTATCACTGTCGTTAGGCTCATTAAAACATAAAATAGCAACAGGATTGTCGATCATGGAAAGAATCGAGTTTAATTCATTATTGGACTCATTAAATTATTAAATATCATTATATTATTCGCCTGAAGGGTTGAATTATAGATCAAGTAGATGTTATGTTCCTCAATCTTGTTAAAAAATAAAGAGGTACTGGTCGAAAAATGACCAGGGAAAATTTGGGAAAGTGAATAGAACTTTTTACGATAGCAGGTCGCTCTTCAACATGACACTTCACTCCATCACTATGACTATTTGGGTTGGGTAATCTTCTTGATGGTTCATTCATACCTATCGCTCATCATACCTTCACTTCGGTTTTGGGTCAATGCTACCAACTCATCTCAGTGTCGTTGATATGTTCAAGAGAAGTCATCCTTCTACAATACTCATAAACCTTCATTCTCATGACAATCATCCCTGAACATTGCTATATCAAGTCCCATTTTGTCTTCGAAATCAGTAACTCCCATTTTGGAATAAATTATTTTCATGTCGACGTCAAATCATCATCCAAGAAGTTTACTTAGAAACATAATCTTCCAGTACAATGAGCCTTGTTACAGCATCAACAAGATCCTCTCTTCCGGACTTTTGACCAAAATATTTTGTTTGGCATTCAACATCAAATCATCTATTCACGCCTTAAAAAATGTACTGCAGTACCTTGAGAGCCATTAACATCAATTTTGGTTCTCTTGTGTTTGTTAACAACTCACATCATTTCCTGGTAATCAAATGGTGCCTTACCATGTTCGACTACAAATCATATATTCGCATGGCTAGACTTGTACCCGAATGATCGAGTGAACGAGATAAGAAGACCCCAGATCTAGTTTTAACCATTCGAGCTGAGATTTCAAGATTGTTGTACACATCATATGTACGGTGACCTTACATACAAATCGTTATCCAAACATGGGCCTATATTTGTAGTTATGTCTGTATTGGGAAACATTCCAATGTAGACAACTTTCTGCACTATGTACATGTTATTAGATAGTTTATGTGCTAAGCATGGGAATGCCTTCCCTCAGCAATTCGTGATCAAGAGGATATATCATGATGTAATGTATTGTAGGATTGATGTAGGTCGCCACTCCGCTTCAAGTTCCAGCCCATCACAGTGTAAAGCATCTCATCCAAAAAATATTGTTATTATTATTCTAACTTCATGCTTTAGGGGGCAGCTGTTATAGGTCAAATTGGGCATCATTCCCAATGACTTGGTTAAACTGGACATCATCCCTAGAAAAAATGAAATAGGGACTATCATCCCCTATCATTTCAGTTGCTACATACCCTAAGACAAAGAACAAGAACAAATCATCCATGACTTCCATTGCAAGGTTTCCAAGATTTGAAGTACATGTTATATCACCTATGAGCTCACCAACGCAGTCTCTCAAGGGAATAAATGCTTTGCATATGCAGTTACCTCCATTCAAGGGTGCTATGCAAAGCACTTCCCGGCATTCAAGGGTGCATTGGTCAATTGGGAGCGAAATTCTCATTGTTCCGGAATCTCCACATGGCCAGTGCCTTCTAGAAGAGTCCATATGTGTCAAAATTTGAATCCATGTGTCCATATAACACCTATGAGTATGGGAACATGTCTTGCCTATTATTAGAAATTCATTGATTGAGAAACTACCTTCAACTGTTCTATAAATTGAGCACATATCGTAGTGCTTGAGAAGGAATAAATTTGGTAAATAAATGTTGTTGAATTCTCAATTGAGTATTTGATTTGAGAGATATGTTGTTGGAGAGATGTTTATTGTGATGAGGCTGGGATGATGCTGGAGCTGGTGACATAAAATCAATCGTTGGTTGTAACCTCCCCCTTCTATCCATTAATAAATATTGTTGCTCATTTTCCCACATATGTATCTATATATGTTTCTATTTTTCATATCATGGATTCTTAGCTGATGTATATGTTTCATGTTTCATTTATTTAACTGATTAAGGTAAATAACCATCTGTATATTGCAATCTCTTTGATGTTTAGTATTCATACTTGCAGGAACTAGTCTGGCAATCAAAGTTGGATTGGAAGCTACAGCAAGAGCGACAGAAGGAGAATAGGAAGCGCTTGGACTCCAAGTAAGTTACTCCATTTTTCTATGTGTAAATTTACTCTTAAGAACGTGTCTGAAAAGTCTTTGATCTGTTGTTCTAAATGCATAGCACCACATTTATGGAATGTGTTTTATCCGTAATTCATAATTCCACATAACCATGGTTAATGCTGCATCAACGCTTTTCAAAATTAGCATGAATATCACTAAGATTTTAAAACAAATAACACATATTTCATTAAATTTGGAAATTTGTTATTACAAGGATAACACTAAAATTGAGCTTTTTCGTTATTTTTAAATTCTAGATCAACTATTTAATTCCAAATTTAATGAAATATGTGTTAAATGTTCATACTTCATAAATAAATAAAAATTAAAGTGTCAAAAATATGCTCCAAAAAAAAGGGTGATTCTGCATCATCACTTTTCAAAATCCGGTGTTTTTTTTTCTACCTCAAAAAAACAGGTATTGGGTAATTTTCTCGTTTGATCGGTAACTATGTTCCTAAAACAAAATGGAGTTGATGAGAGAAAGAGTTGGTCTATTCCAGAGGCGGCATTAGTAATGTTGTATGACCAAGATATCTCACACTATCTATGGGCAGAGGCATTCATTACAACGACTTATATTAAGAATAGGACCTCACATAGAGCGCTTGGAAAGATGACTCCCAATGAGGCATTCACCGGGAAGAGGCCATATGTATGTCACTTTAGGATAATTTGTTGCCTAGCATATTGTCACATTCCAAGGGAGACATGTTCGAAGTTGGATCATATTGCATAGAAAGGTTACTTCATTGGCTACAACAAAACCTTGAAGGCATACAATATCTTCATCCCAGGGGCTAGGAGGATTATTGTCAGGTGGGATGTCAGGTTTATGGAGGAAAATGCGTATAGGAGATCCAAATATTTTGCAGTCCCTGAAGATCAGAGTGAGAAACTAGCAGAAGCTCCTAGAGTTGAGCAACAAAATCAGGCGTAACAACAAAGCACAAGTACAGTGACCAGTACAAAAACGATTTCAAGTGTGAATGCTCTTGAAGCTTCAATAAGCATGGAGCAAAAATCCAACAAATTAGGGAGATGCATTAGGAGGATATGGAGGTGGAAATTTCTAACTCCACTGTTGTCAGGAGGAACCGAGATGTTCAGGACACACTTAGGGACGCTTACTATTTTGTGGGGACTCCTAAGATGAGCAGGAGAGATCAAAAACAACTAGAGCAGTACATTGGCTACATGGCATTGGTCAATCAATTGGTGGATAGTGGGCCTTCCAACTATCAGGAGGTTGAACAACGACATGTGTGGCGGGATGCAATGGTTGAGGAGTATTCTTCAATCGTGCAAAATAATGTGTGCGAGGTTGTACCCATACTGATAGATAGGGAAGTGGTTGGATCGCATTGGATCTACCAAGATCAAGCATAGTGCAAATGGCAGCATTAAGAAATACAAAGTTAGGTTTATGGCCAAGGGATTCTCTCAAAAGGAGGGAATATATTATGAGGAGACATTTTATCATGTGCCCAGATACACTTCCATATGAGTTGTGATCTCATTAGTAGCATATATGGAATGGCAAATATATCACATGGGTGTTAAGACAGTGTTCTTGAATGGTGAACTAGAAGAGGAAGTGTACGTTGAACAATTGGAGGGATTTGTGCCACACGTCAGATACCCACGTGTGCATATTGAAGAGAGCTTTGTAAAAACTCAAGTAGGCTCCCAAGGTGTGGTAAGAGAAAATCAACAGATACTTGTAGGGCATGGGCTTTGTGAAGAGTGAGGCAGATGCAAGCCTCTACTACTTAGTGGTCGGGGGATATGTTCTCATACTTGACCTATATGTGGAGGACTTGTTCCTGACAGGTTCACTGGGACTCATATAAGAGTGCACAAGGGACCTTGAAGTAGAGTTTTAGATGAATTATTTTGGGCTTATGCACTATTTTCTAGTCATGGAGGCGTGGAAAATAAATGACAAGATTTTCCTTGGTCAAGGGAAATACTGCATAGAGATCCTGGGAATATTTAGGATGAAGGATTTCAAGACCATGTTTACTCCCATGATCACCAACTGGAGGAAGATAGATCAATCCAAAGAGAAGGAGGTTGACTTGTACGGGCATTTAAAAGGCTCTCTCGGGTATCTGGTCAACACAAGGCTAAACATATCCTATACAGGAAACTCTCTGATTCAGTTCATGGTGGAGCCAAAGAGAGTGCATTAGATAGCGTGAAAACATGTGTTGAGTTATTTTCCTAGCATAATTGAGTATGGGATAAATTATTCTCAAAGTTATGGTGTCATATTGGTGGGCTATACTGAGGCATACGGGGTAGGGAACACAATAGATTGGAAATTCACTTCAGGGTGTTGCTTCAACATTGGATAAATACTTGTTTCTTAGTACAACAAAAAGAAGAATTGAGTTCAGTCGAGGCAAAGTAAATAGTAGTGAGCATGGCTACATGCAAGGCCATTTGGATTCAGAAGCTATTGGTAGCCTTGTTTAGTCAAAGGATAGAGATGACAACGATACATTGTGACAACTAGAGTTGCATCAGGTTGTCGGAGAAGTTGGTGTTTCACAATAGTTCCAAGCATATAGACATTAGGTACCACTACATCAAGGATTGTGTGTAGTGCAATATTTTCCAACTATAATATATACCTATAGATTAGCAGGTAGCAGATATTCTTATGAAGGCTTTGGGGAAAGTGGGGTTTATCTACTTCAGAGATAAGTTGGGTGTTATGCATAACACCTTCCTCGCTAAGAGGGAGTGTTATTTTGTGTAGCTCGGACATGTGTTCTAGACTTAGATTGTGTCTATGAGGCTAAGGAAAACATTTTATCCAATACTTAGAAAAGGTTTCACAAGAAAATGCCTTGATTAGATTTAATTAAGTAGTTGATTAATTTTCCTAAGTCTAACTTAGGGAAATAAGATTAATTAATCAGTATTGATTGGGGTAAATCTATTTTCCTATAGAGAATTCCGGAAAAGTCACTTGATGGAGTCAAGATGATCTTAGCCATTGATTGAGATTAGAATATGGCCATTGATTTTTCAACGAGAGATTATAAGAGGAAATTGATGGGCATTTGGAGAGAACTGAAGGAGACGCAAAATTGTAGTGAGACCAGGGGCGTAGGGACACTAGTAGCAGGGTTTCAGTAAGGAATTTTGGAGAATGTTTCTAGAGGATTTTTTCACAAACATTTCTAGTATTCTCAGATTCAAAGAAAGGCCAAATTTATCTGTAGAAAGAGGGTCGAGCAAGTAATGTGATTAAACAGTTTACCCAATGCGAATCGCTGGACCAATCATCCTCTTTCCAGTTATTGGCATAATTACCGAAGGAGGTGCAAGTAGCTTTAATGGACAGAGAGAGGCAGTATATTTTCCAGATCAAATTTCTGAAAGCATTTTCAGTTGTCAGCGTGAGTTGCAAGAAAAGGGTGTGAGTTTGTTGGAGGAGGTCGAGTTTGATTTGAAAAGGAAACTTTTTGTTTCTATATCGATTTACTAGTTGGAGTAGTGGAGAAAATTAGCGGAGCTTTTCCAATTTCAAGCAAGCAATTAATGTACTCTCAAATTGTTGAATATCAATAATAATAAAACCCTAATTTGTTGAATGGGTTTTCCCTTCAGGGTTTTTCTAGAGACATTTATCCAAAAATATTGGTGTCCATTATTTGTGTGTGTGTGCATAATTTTCTCAACTCCTGTGGTTATTTATTTTTCTGTGAAGTAGAAGTTGTGATTTATTTAGTATTTGCCACAATTATTTTGTAGTTGACAAATAATCTAAACAAATAGGAGAATAATAACCAGTAACTACAACAATATTTAAAATTTCACAAGTCAACCACCTTTGCGATACTAAGAGGATTGGAGATGAAAAACATTTTCTTTTAAATTGCCTGAATCTCACTCAAATCTGTTCTCATTTCCAAAACCTTTGCCACACTACTAACCTTCTTGACTTGTTAAGTTAGCAAAACTATAGTGATATAGGAACGCTCATATCCCTTAATTTTAATCATAGAAATACAATATTAAAGAGTCTCAATTAATCTCTTACTTTCTTAAGGTCTGATAGACCATATTGGTCTCAATGGACATTAATCGTCATCGTCGTCATTATTCACTTCTTATATATAAGTCACTAATTTTTTTGGGGGGAGTCTAACTAATACACGAAATGGTTTTTCTACCATAATCCAAAGATACAATTTCAAGCTAGATAGTGATTTCTTGTTGTTTAAAATGTGTTTTTGAATGCACAAATGGATTCAACACCTTGAAAATCTAGTGAGCACTTGAAATTTCCAAATTCTTAAATAGCTTAAACTTATGCTTCTTAAATCTCTGTCATATTTTGGCAAAATTGTTTTATTTACTAATTAAACTACTCTATATTATTCATTTTTTTATTTCAAAATTTTTGGATTATTCAAGTTATCAATATTTTCAAATTACACCTTTTAATATCAACCCAAAATGGTGAAAGCGCAATCTGCGAAAAAAAGAGGGCAAGGATAAAGGAAAGTCAAAAGTGGGGCCAAGCAAGAGGGGAAGGAAATAATGCAGAACCTTTTCCACGCCTATGGAGTAGGAACACCTGGTCACATGAAATCTTTGATTTCAGGATGGGAGCAAGATAAAAAAACAAAAGTGGAAGAAGACATCTTTGACGAAGAGATGGAGATGCTGACAAATCCGGGGAACATTAGGGGCAGACTGCCATTATTTAAAGAGACCATCCATATATACTGGACAATGAAGTGCTTACTAGCCAAGGCCATTTTTAATGTTCAAGAAATAGGTGGAGATCCGAAAGCAGCCTCTATTTTAGCAAAAATGCGCAACGACATCCAGGAAATCCATCTTCTGCAACACCATTAGAATGTTTACCTTGGCCGAATGGAACGACAACTTCAGAACATGAACCAAGTCGACATGCCCGGGTCAAGTGTTAAGGACCCGGCACCCATCGAATCATCAGATGACTAAGTTTTGTGGTTCCTTGTTTTTGTTTTGGAATGCAAAGTACAAATAACATTTACTTTCTAGTTAAGTCTTTATATATGGTAGATAATAGACCTGTTAAGGTAGCTAGAGACATATTTAAACTTTATCAATTTTGGTTGGCCAATAGACTTGGTTTTCTACAGGCAAGTTGAGGCCATCAAGTAAATATTCGGATTGTAACTTGCTATTTTAATCTAACGAATGAATAAGAAAATACTTTATATATATATATATATATATATATATATATATATATATATATATATATATATATGTGTGTGTGTGTGTGTGTGTGTTTCCATTTATAAAATGAAATATTTATATTTGCTTTGTTATCCCCACCACACATTCAGGCATATGAATATGTATACCATAAAGTTATACATATTATCAATTGCCCATATTTAGCGTTGTAGATTTAGCGTTTTGATTTTTTTTATTTTTTAAGTTATCAATTGCCCATATTTACCTAAACATGCGTCGAACTTAATTGATTTTAACGCAATTTATTTTTTGTGTTCGAGTTCGGCTCGAGATCGGGTTCGTGTTCGACTTGATGTTCGGTGAAATTCGGGAGGTATTAAAGTTCGATGAAATTTTGTTACTTGAACACACTGACTTAGGCTTCAAGTACACTTTGAAAGCAATTAGAACTTAGTTTATTTTATTTTTTATTAAAAGTTTTAAGTCACTAACGTGCAAATTTTTTATATTTTTTTAATTGTGCAGTTGTTATGTCATGTGATGTTATTGTTATTTTTTATATTTTTTTAATTGTGCATTTGTTGTTATGTCATGTTATGTTATCGTTATGTTAGAAAAAATTATATTAAAATAAATTAAATTTTATATATATATATATATATATATATATATATATATATATATAAATATTTTAATTTTAAATAAATGTTTTTTGGATTAATCATACTATTAAGATTTGGTAGACATTTCGAACCAAGTAATGTGGTTCATCCTCAAGACAAAATGAAAAAGCTAATCGATCTTAACTTTGTCAAATTACATAAAATTAAAATTAAAATTAAATAAATTAAATTAGTAATTAGAATTATTAATTTATAATAATAAAAATTAGCCTAGATCCATCTTAACTTTGGATCTATCAAGCCTAAAGAGGGATCAAAATTCTTTAGGTGCATTGAAAAATTACACATTCTATATGTAGAAAGAGAGAGAACCACTACAGATTTATTGGGATTTATCAAGGAATGAAGGGCATGCAATTTTTTTTTCCAATTTTTGCACTCTAAAAGAGAGTTGCACCTAGGGATATTTGACCTAGAGATATTTGATCCCTCTCCCTCTCGACACGTGCTAGATTTGTGCTTAAGATGGATCCATACTGGTTGATATTGATATTACATATAAATTAAAATTATGGTTCATATTTGTAACCATTATATTTCATAATTAAGCCCCAGGAGATAGCTTAGTTGGTCGAGCCCCTTGTTGCTAAGTACCTTGTCAATTGGAAAGTCACGGGGTCAAATCTCCTCGACGCCCTTAGGGTTAGGCCCGACATATTATGCCGGCAGGTAGATCCCTTCGAGTGGATATGCCTGAATTATTACTCGTGGATGTAGCGGTCACTCAATGACCATGAACCACAGTTGAAAATATATATATATTTTAGAATTTCATATTTAAATTTAATTAATAAATATATAAAAACTTAATATTGATTTTTTAAGAGAAAAAAAAATAAAAAATAAAAAAGTTTGGCATTTTCTTTGAGATGGTTTGTAGTTTGTTAAATTTAATTCTTTAATGTAATATACCATATATACAACTTGAGTGAGCTTAATGGTTAAGAACATGTGTTTCCTCTTAAGAGGTCACATGATTGAAACTAATGGAGGGTAGAGTATCTAGGCCTTCGTAGACGAAGGTGGGTCCCTTGTCCCATAAACAAGGGGTCTATTATTGCCTGTGGATGTAGCGGCCACTCAATGGCAGTGAACCACAGTTGAAAAATATATATATTTCAGAATTTTGTATTTAAAATTATTAATAAATATATAAAAACTTAATATTGATTTTCTAGAGAAAAATAAATAATAAAATAAGTTTGGCATTTTCTTTGACATGGTTTGTATTTTTTTAAATTTAATTCTTTAATGTAATATGCCATATATACAACTTGGGTGGGCCTAATGGTTAAGAACATGTGTTTCCTCTTAAGAGGTCACATGATTGAAACCAATGGGGGGTAGAGTATGTAGGCCTTCGTATACTTTAGCACTCAAATAGTTACACGAAGGTCGGTCCCTTGTCCCATAAACAAGGGGGTCTCATACACCAATTTGGTGTCTGGCTTGGTCGTGACCTTAAATTGAATAATAATAATAATAATAAATATGACATATTACATTAAATAATTAAATTTTAAAAATTACAAAATATGTCAAAGAAAATGCCAAACATATTCTCTTTCTCTCTCACACACATATATATAATCAAGGTTTTAATACGATTAAAAATCAAAATACTTTATATGTGTGTGTGTGTGTGTGTGTGTGTATTATTTTTATTTTGGCCATTAAAACCCTTTAGAGATCAAGATAAAGATAGAGCTACTAGCGCTATATACGACATATATATATATATATATATATATGTATACATAAATAATATATATATATATATTATTTATTTTATTTATTTATTTGTATTTTTATTTTTTTAAACTCATACATCAACCAGATTTTCATAATTTAACCAGGGCATCTGTAAGCGATATGAATCTACCACAAGGGAAACCAAATTTGTTGACCTCTTACAAGCAATAATGTTGGAGAAAAATACTTCAAATGCTAAAAGAAAACAAGTTTATCTACTGCACAACTTCATATATAAAGGCTACAAGAATACATCATAAAGACGATGAATTCAACAATGTGGTGCGGGAAGGATCTTTAGCACTAGAACCTGGAGGAGCTAATGGTTTTTCCTCACACTGAAGGTGGCTTTCTAGGCGAGCTATTCTGACATCTAGACTCTCCAAGCATGAACGTTGATCATCTCAAGGCATGCTTGATATCCTTCAGGGAAGCAAAGATGTTGTATTTCTCCTCTTGCTTAGCTTTCAGAACTCTGCCCAAAAGTGTTTTGAGCTTCTAATGGAGAGTGATAGAGTGGAGGTGTTTTTTCCATCTTTCCATGGTATGACCAAGGTCAGGAACCCATTGGGAAACCTCCTCAATAATATCAGAATCAGAAAATTCTTGACGTCCAGTGGTGGTTGAAGACTCAAGGTGGTGCATTTTAGCATGAATTTAAGAGGGGGTAGCTAAATTATATGTGGATGCAACTTCCTTTGCTTTAGCCTATGCATAATTTCATCCTTAAGGACCACGACCTCCCCTACATCAGTGGTTGTGCATGCGTTGTCGAGGCATGCTACCCTGGAGAGGTATAAAATAAGTACTAGGGTAGATAAACAAAGGTCAAAGAAAGAGAATTAGAGGTAAAGGAGGTTATGCAATAAATTCACCCAAGGATTAGACTAAAGCCTAAACAAATAATACCAAGGTGGGAAGGAGGGAGCAGGAAATAGTGGAGCCACTAGTGTCTTTCATGAACAATGGAGATGAAGCTAATGGTTTTGATGCCACTAGACTTGTAACTCAATCCCAGAGAGAACTAAAAAATAATTGAGACAAAAAAAATGATATTGACATATGAATTCTCAAAATTCAAACCATAAGTCTTAGAGTTTACCCCAAAGTTCTCGAACTTTGTAGTCTAGTGTCTTGAGCATTACCGATAAGACGACTAAGTGGTAACCTCCATCAACTCGTTGTCTAGGTCCAGAGGTGATCCGAATTTATGCAAGAACGCAACAGAATACACATATAACCACAAATACAAATATGCAGCCGAAATAACACTTCATTTCATTAATATCAAAGAACTGAAATTTGCTTACAGACAGAATGGAAATAAACTAGCTAGGGTGTTGGCAGTGAATCTCTGAGAAGAGATGTGGCAGCTACAGACCTCTGAACGGTGTTACAATGAGGCTCGAGGGCCTATTTATTATTGAGAAACAATGGAGAACTCTAAACGTCCAAAAAACTAACCCTAGGAGATGAAGCGCCAAAACTATGGGCCCCGTTTGGATAAATTGGTATTTCAACTTTCCGAGGATGTAACTTCGGCATACGATCTTCGTTTGACGCATATGATACATCGTTAGAAAGATCTATCCAAGGAATACAACTATTACCACGAATTTCAATTCTGCAACGAGATCATATTCTTCGGACAAACGATGCCCAAAAAACGTTGTTTAGGGCCTCAAAACGGCTCTGGAAGTTCAGGACCCGAAAAACTACTATAAATAGTAAGTTGTGCCAAAACTGAAAAACTGAAAGAGACAATGGTGGGTCCCCAAGTGGAATAGGCGAGTGGCCACCAATATCCATCTGGATCATTCCTCCCCCCTTAGGAAGCAATGGGCCCCATTGCATTGAGTTCCTCCATGAGATGAGGAAACTTCTGCTGAACTTGGTCCCTGGTGAACCACTTGCCTTGGTGCAGGAGCTGGCCAGATTTGATAACCCAATACAGTTGGTCTTCTGTTGGCGAGTGTTCTTGATTTTCATGTCCATGATACAATCTGTGGTGGCCTATTCCATGCACTCTAGGTATAACTCTTTTGGTGTGAGTTCTTCTGCAATGTCAGAGGTGTCCAGTAGAGCTGGGAAGTAGGGACGAAGACGGTCTACATTGAATACTGGGTGCAGACCAAGGAATGGGGGAATACTGAGCTTAAAGGCATTGTTCCCTACAACCTTAGTGATGGTGTACGGCCCATATCAGAGTGGGTGAAGCTTGCGGTGGGGTCCAATGAGGTGCTCCTTCTGCAAATGTAGCCACACTTTGTCGCCCACCTGGAAGTTGTGTGGCACCCAATGGTGATCATGTCATTGCTTGTACTTAGAATTGGCTCTATCCAATATGTCATGAACCTGTTGGAGGATGTGCTAAATGCGCTCGATGAAGTTGTTCGCTTTGTCAGCTTCAGACTGGACATGAGCCGAATCGGCCGGAGTAGCCGCAAATGGCATGGCTACGTCAATGGGACATAGTGGCTGGAATCCCAAGCCCACCTGAAAGGGGTTGTGGCCGGTTGAGCTATGGAGAGCCCGGTTATAACTGTGTTGTATATAGGGGATGCTTTCATCCCATGTGTGTGGATGCTTTGAATTTTACATGCGCAGAATGTGTACAATCATCCTGTTGACGACCTCTATCTGGCCATTAGTTTTGAGATGGAATGTTGTGGAATTGGTGAGCTTGGTGTCCAACATTGACCAGAGGCTCGACCAAAATGTGCTGAGGAACCTGTTTTCGTGATCTGATATGATAGACTGTGGGATCACAAAGTGAACCCACACTCGTTCAAAGAAGAGTTTAGCAGTGGCTTCTGCTGTGATATTATTCTTGTAAGCCGCCATAATGGCCATCTTCGAGAATCTATCGACGACCATGAAAACATAGCCGTTTCCATGCTTAGTAGAAGGAAGGCCTGACATGTAATCCATGGAGATGGATTCCCAAGGTCAACTAGGGGTAGGTAGCGGAGTAGAGCCCTTGCTTCTTGATGGTCGATTTGGAAATGGCGCAAGCAGTGCAGGATCTGATGTACTTCCTGACATCTTGTCGAAGGTTCGGCCAATAGAAATACTTCTGTAGTACTACCACTGTTTTCTCGACCCCAAAATGCCTAGCGACTCGACTATAGTGTGCTTCCCATATCATCTTGGCACGCTCGCTTGAAGGAACACAAATGTGTCCCAGGTGACATAACAATGCATCTTGGAGGTGAAAATTTGGAACTTGCATACCCCCCAAGAGTGCCATGTATCCATGGCTGAATTCTGGATGTAGAGAAGCGACCAATCAGAAGTCTCGTGCCCACAAGAGTTGAGAACTGTCGTTATGGCCACGATCGGTGATCGGCTGAGACAGTCGGCAACATTATTGGTGCTACCCTTCTTGTACTTGATGTTCAAATGAAATTGTTGCAGATATCTGGACCACTTCTGATGGAAATCATCCTACAACTTCCCTTGTGTCTATATGAACTGCAGGGGTCGATGGTCTCTGTGGATGATTGTTTCCTTCCCCAAAATGTAATGCTTCCATTGTCGAAAATCCTGCACAATGGAATACATTTCTTTGTCATAAGTGAGATACTTGCGAACTGTGTCAAATAATGTCTCACTGTGATATGCCACTCGATGCCCCTGTTGAGTAAGAACTGCCCCAATAGCATAGTCAGAGGCATCTACCTTGATCTCAAATTGTTGTTGCAAGTCTGGTAATGTGAGCACTGGGGCAGAACAGAGGCGATGTTTCAATTCTACGAATGCCTTCTGTTGAGATTCCGACTAAAAGAATTTTTCTTTCGCTCCTCCCTTGGTGACTTGACTTAAGGGCCAAGTGATATGAGAGAATCCCAACACGAACCTGTGGTAGAAATTAGCAAGACCCAGAAAGCTGCGAAGCTCTGTTAGAGTGGTTGGGGCTGGCCAATCCTGAATGACTTGGATCTTGGCTGGATCCACATGCACCCTCGTTTCATCAATAATGTATCCCAGATATTGAACCTGGGTCATGCCAAAAGTGCACTTCTCAAAATTGGCACACAACTTGTGTTGCCATAGTGTTTGGAGGACTTCTCAGATGTGGTGGAGGTGCTCTTCCCAAGTATGGCTGAAGATCAAAATTTCATCCAAGTACACCACTACAAATGAGTTGGTGAATGGACGCAAGATGTCATCCATCAACTTCATGAAGGTTGTGGGAGCATTCGTCAACCCAAAAGGCATGACGAGCCATTCGAAAAGGCCCTCCTTGGCTTTGAAGGCAGTCTTCCACACATCAGAGGGTTCAATCGGTCCCTGGTGATACCCTTACTTCAAGTCGATCTTGCTAAAATATTTTGCCCCTTTGAGTTGGTCCAAAAGTTCATCAATCTGTGGGATCAAGTGCCTATTCCGGACAGTGATCTTGTTAAGTGCCCGATAGTCAATACAGAGTCTCCAAGTCCCATCCTTCTTCTGTACCAACACGATCAGGCTCCCACAGGGTGATGAACTTGGCCGGATGTGACCTTTCTACAGCAGCTCCTGAATCTGCCTCTTGATTTCATCATTCTCTAGAACAGAGCGCCTATAGATCGGTCCATTGGGTAGCGGTGCACCTAGGGTCAGGTCAATGGGGTGTTTGACCTGACAGTGTAGAGGCACCCCTGTGGGTGAGATTAAGATGTCCCTGTACTCCTCCACAACCTTGTCCATTTGTTTTTGTCGTGCAGAGGAGCCATGTCTGGAGGTCGTGGCCACAATCTTCTTCTTGCCCTGGGGGCAGATCATCAAAAAAATAAATTTCCTGGTTTGGGAAATGAGTTTACTGCATTGTTTTGCAGTAACCAAAGAGATAGTGGGAGGCGGTGGTATCTTGTACAACTTATTTCCAAAAGTAATAATAACAGCGCGAGGCTAGGACTCATACACAGCATGTCACTTCCACAAGTATGGTTGGCCTAATAATACATCAGAAACATCAATAGGAGCAATGTCACACAATACCTCATCCGTGAAGGGCTTGATGCTATGGGGAAGGTGGCACTACTGGCTGACGCGGAGATCCCGTCCTTGGTGAAGCCACCCAATGGTGTATGGTTGTGGGTGCGTTGTGGTCGGCAAGCCCAACCGCTTCACGACATCTACTGAAATTAGGTTCTTTTGGCTCCCATTGTCGAAAATGAACTGTAGCGGGGAACCCTTTACCCACATCTGGGAGTGGAAGAGATGATCTGCCTCCTCTGGATCTTCTGGTTCCTCCTTCTGGATATTCGTAATGGAAACAGTGGCATTGGGCTCTACATAAATAATATACTTCCCTTTTTCATTCCCCTTGTCAAGTTCTGATTCAGAGTTGGAGCATGCATCTGATTCAGAAGCCCTCATCTCGGCCACCAGCGACTGCTTGGCCCGACACTCACTTGTGTTGTGAGTGGAGCTCTTATGGAACTCACACCACTTTCCCATGTCCTTCTTTGGCTTCACGGTGTTGTTCTTTGCTTGTGGCTTTGGAAGGTTGTCTTGGGCCTCTATGCCTTGGCTTTGTCCTTTGGTTTGCAGTTTGGGGGCACCTTTCCCTTGATTTTGATTCGCAGATCCAAAGTCTCGCTTCTTCTGTTTGAATTTCTGCTTAATATTGGCAGCATATCGATATGTCGTACCAAGTGAGGAGATGTCGAGGAAATCCATTTCCACCTGAATGTATATGTGTAGACAACCGCGATACTTTAGCACCAAATGTTTCTCTGAACCTTTGATACACAACTTTGTGTGCAGGGTATGGAACAGATTCGTCAGCTTATGCACATCTTGATCCCTTTGTTGCCGCAGCGTGGTCCATTGTATGTACTTGTCCTCATAGCTCCCCACGGGATAGTATTGTTCCTTGATGGCATCTCAGAAAGAATTCCAAGTGGGTATGGTTGAGAACAGAGAGGTTTTTGTCTCGTCCTTTTTCTCATAGTAGGTTTCCCACCAGTCCTTGACATGGGGGGTAGCTTTGAGGAGTTAAAAAATAATCTTCTCCCGGTCGGAAAAGTCATGAACTGAGAAATATCCTTCTAATATATTCAACCATATATCTACAGCATCTGCATCTATTTGACCCTCAAATATGGGAATTTCAAAGTTTACTTGTACCTTAAAGGGATTCGTGCCTCCAGAGTGGCTGCTAGATGCAGATGCGCCATCGGTGGGAAGTCATTGAAGGATCTAGGCAAAGTTATCCATCATCACGTTCCTTTGTTTTTCGAGGGCCTCCTCAAGCAATATTTTGATAGGATCTCCTACTCCCTCATCTTTCTTTTCGTCCCCCATGGGCATCTGTCGGGGTTTTCAAGGCTGATCTTGCAAAGGTTCCACCAAATCGAGCCCTAACTCCTTATACCCCGACCTTGTTGGGGACATGCAAAGAAGAATCAAGAAAAAGCAGACCGCTCTGATACCACTGATCCGGATTTATGCAGGAACGCAACAGAATCCACATATAACCACAAATACAAATATGAAGCGGAAATAACACTTCATTTCATTAATATCAAAGAACTGAAATTTGCTTACAGACAGAATGGAAATAAACTAGCTAGGGTACTGGTAGCGAATCTTTGAGAAGAGATGTGGCGGCTACAGACCTCTGACCTGTGTTACAATGAGGCTCGAGGGCCTATTTATTATTGAGAAACAATGGATAACTCTAAACATCCAAAAACCTAACCCTAGGAGATGAAGTGCCAAAATTATAGGCCCCATTTGGGTAAATTGGTGTTTCAACTTCCCGGGGACGTAACTTTGACATATGATCTCCGTTTGACACGTATGATACATCATTAGAAATATCTATCCGAGGACTACAATTATTGCTGTGAATATCAATTTTGGAACTTAATCATATTCATCGGAAAAACGATGCCCAAAAAACGTCATTTAGGGCCTCAAAATGGCTCTGAAAGTTCAGGACCCGAAAAACTACTAAAAATAGTAAGTTGTGCCAAAACTGAAAAATTGAAAGAGATAATGGTGGGGCCTCAAGTGGAATAGGCGGGTGGCCACCAATATCCATCTAGATCAAGAGGGTGACACAACAACCATCGTGCAGCATCACTTGCCTACGCTCACGAGGTTGAAGGAAATTTTTCCCACTCGAGACTTGAATCTCCCACCAACCTAACACAACACACCTTCGCAAGCCAACCTTGGAGCCGAACTTCCTCACCTCTATGGTCAAGGAAAAATAGGAGCCATACCAAAAGTTTCACACATCAGTTCCGTAGAAAAAATAGAATGGATTCCATGCACTGGCTTCTCAACACGATAATGCCCTAGATATCCTACCTGCAGTGGGGAATGGGCAGAATACCATCGTAAAAAACTCAGTTTCTCCACTTCAAACATAAGAAATAATCTAGAGAGGGGGGAATCCATATAGATAATTATGCAATTGAAGGGTCGGCATGATTTTGTATGTGAGGGGTTGGCCACGCCACCTCCCTCTTAAATCCATTTTGAGGTGGTGGGGTGGAGGGCATGCCCTAAACACCTGCTCGTTGTCGTTTCCCACACCCATGGAGGAAAATAAAAAATATTATTAAAACCATCATATATCCATCTTAACTCTAGATCTACCAAGAGCTAAAAGGAATCAAATCTCTAGAGGTACAAACATTTTCTCAAGTTTTGCACTCAAAATGATGTTTGCGTATTGAGAGATTTGATCTCTTTCATTGCTTGGTAAATATAGAGTTAAGATGGAATTTGTTGGTTTATCAACATGTACAAACTCTTCCCCTCCTTAGTTTTGAATATGTGACCTCTTAAGAGAAAATAGGAAGAAACACATGATATTATGTGTTGGGCCCACTCAAACTATACTTAGAAAAAAAAAAACTTCATTGCATTGTATTTTTCATGGTTGATAAATATATATAAAGTTCATTAAAATAATAAGAATGAATGCATCCCAATGTCTGGAGATGTTGTAGTGGTTGTAATGAGTGCAGACATTTAAATTTTGGTTAAATGCATTGTCTAACTATTATATGTTTTAGAGTTTTTAGTCAGAATTCAAAGAAACCATTTTTGGTCAAATGTTGATTTTTTGTTATTTATAATGTGTTTTTTATTGCATGTATGGATTCAACACCCTAAAAAACGCCTGGATCATTCTCGTTGTGGAGAGTTCACTAGTCAGAATTGTGGTTCCAACAAATCCTTGTGGGATTTTGGGCAAATTATTCTAGAAAATATACCCCGAAAACCTCCAAAACATATAACAAGTATACTACTACATTGGTTAAATATGGGAAAGACGTTGTAGTGTCCATAAAATGTACATTGTAATTTTTTTTTTTTACCTGAAAGAGTATTTATATTATATAATTATGATCTTGGTTCACAACAAATACATCAAGAGAGCTATTCATCAAAATTTTCCAATTGTTTTCTCCTTTCCAATAGGAATACTGCATGATTTTCCTGAGGAGAATATATCTAAGGAACAAAAACAAGGTTTTGTAGGTGAATACTTTACAAAACTGCTCCAAAAAAATACAAAATTTACAACACATAATGCTACTACTTGATTATGAAATATTTCATAACTATGAACATGTTGTTGTCTTGAGAGGTTCATTTAATTCTGGGTAATTAACATTTGTCGAAGTGATAGACTTCATCTGCCATTACGGAATTATAGTAAGCTTGTTTTGGTCATTAATATTTATTTCACCTATCTTCAATTTACACCCCTCGTCAGCATATTTGTTTTCTTCCGAATTGAAGTCTCTTAGGACATGTAAATGTGCTTCGGATGGGATATCTTTCGCAATTATCCTGATTATTTTTCATAATGTTTTCCATAAATTTCTCCTTTGGGAGGGAGCCATTTACCAGATGATGCACAATTAAGAGAGAATCTCCCATAATCGTAAGTGTGTCCACTTGATGTTCTTTGCTAACAAAATTCTCTGGTAGAGACCATATATCGTTGCTTCATTATTTGTCATATGACCAAGACCTCATAAGTACTTGAGCACTTTGTCCTAGGGGCAATAGAGTAACCACCCTTATATTGTGATTTTGTTTTTATTAATAAAAGTACGAATAAATTTTTCAATTAAAAAAATTATAATATGCATATCACATTAAAATAAATTTACATACTGTCAAACACTCAAGAAATTATAATACTCAACATATTTTATTAATAAATATATAATTAAAAATGAAAATATTTATGTCAAATATATAAAACACATAAATAATAATTATATAAATAAAGATAGGTTTTACCTTATGAATTAAAATAATAATTCATATTTGTAACATTTATGGCATAGTCTAATTTATAAACGAAAGTGACTTTTTCAGAGGAATCTCGTGATACAATTTCAAGAAATATTGTGATTTTTGTTGTTTAAAATGCAATTTTTAATGCATAAATGGATTCAACACCCTTAAAAACCCATGTGGCATTCATGTTCTACAAATTAAATAACTTAAACTCGATTTTCTTAAAATTTATGTAGGATTTTGGTTAAAATTAACAAAAAAATTATCATAAAAAAAGTCATTTCATCTATAAGTTTTTTTTTGGTAAGTTGGGCTATTCTATTAATTCAAAAACATAAAGTTACATATGCTACAGGCTGGGTAGGAAAGTTGCGCTTAGCTTATCCCAGCCTTTGTTACATGGTTTTTGTGCTGCCTCGGGGGAGGAGACCTACCCAGACAAAACTTATAACAGAAAAAAACATTATGCGCAGAAGCGCTGACATATCTAAGTAACACAAAGTAAACGGTAGCATATCGGCACTAATGGTGATCATGAAAAAAACCGTAGGAGAACTGTGCGGTCGCGTAGACATCACTTTCCATCTTCATCATCACTGTAGGGGTCCTCCTCCACAATGGGGCAAGCAGGGCCTGCACAGCAGTTGCCTTCGCGTCAACCACTGTCCACCTGGGAGTGCTAACCGGTGCGCAGAGAATGGGGGAGTCCGGATCCACACCATCGGGGACCCATGTCTAGATGCCCTCTGAGTCCATTACCCAGATGTCTGTATCCTCATCAACCTTCTCCAGGACTGGCGTCGGGTCGGTTTTGTTGTATTGTGGGTGCGTTTTTAGAGGAGTGGTGGTCTCCCTTTGACCAAATCTGCCTCTCTGCGCAGAGTGCCCAGAGGCTTGTGCATGTTGCTCGGGTTCAGGACTATGACGCACAAAGGTGCTAAAAGAGGAGCCATCTATCGACTTGAGATTATTATCCTTGCCATGGTGATAATGGCCTGGGAGATCCCTTCTCTGTCCTTCACAGATAGTTCATTGGCGAAGTCTGGGAGCCATTGTGCACCAGGCAAGAGGGGAGCACTTCAGAAAAAAAAAAAAAAAAAGGAGGCACAAAAGGGCGAGCCGTTCAGGGGCTCAAGGGAAAGGAGTTGCTGGGGGGTGAATGTGCAAGAAGGGGTGCAGCAGCCCAATGGGGACTGCGCAGAGCTACATAGAGAGTAGAGCTCCGCAGCCTATGGAAGTCAGGGAGAGGCTCAAGCAGAGAAAGAGAGGCGAAAAACCAAGATGACAGACAAATTATGGAAGGGGCCTGAGAGCTCATCTCTTTAAAGGGGCGGGGATGAGTACGATGAGGATAATAATGATTAGGCTTCATATGCATCTGTGTGCGATGATTCAGAACCTGTGCAAGCTCGAGGGAAGGAGTATGGCTCCAACGGAGGTTAATCATAGAGGTCATTAATGGTGGTGGATGCAAGGTGATGCTCAGGTAAAGATGATGCAGTTCCCCTCCTTTTGTCATCATTGGTGGTTCCGTGAGTTTCGTGCGAGTAAATAATAGAATGAGGTTCTGCAGCAGGTGAAGCTCTACATGGAGTATCTCCATTACCTCATTAGAGGAATTTCGAGGTCTAAAATGAACCTCCTAAGGAAATAATAAAATAATAACTAAACCAATAAAATAATATTTATGAATTTTCAATTCACTTTTTGCATCGCAATCCATGTAACCATAGTCAAATTAAATTCAAAAGTTGTACCAAAATAAAATTAATAAAAAAATTGTATTGATGTGACTATAAATAAGAATGAGATTTTCAAGAAAAAGTCATTATCATTGAACAACTAATGCATTTGTCCTTTGTACTTAAATAACTTAAAATAAAATATAAATATAAATTTATAAATTCTTAATTATATTATATGCTATTAATTAAAATGTATATTATTTAAATTGTATAATAACATGTAATAAATATACTATATAAAAATAATATAATATAATATAATAAATGTATAGGGATATGCATTGTTTCTTTCAAAAAATATGAAATGACAATAATATATTTTTATTCAAAAAGTGTGAAATGAAATTTATTATGAGTATTTTACTTTGACTTTAAAAGTACGTAGAGCACTACCATGGTTAACCATGAATTTTTATCCACCATTGAGAATATAACAAGTAAGTACATTTAACTCAAGCAATGCCACCTCAACCATTAGGGATGATGTCATCCCCTAAAATGTGATTGGTTCTCATAAAGTGAATTTTTTTTGTATATTTTCCTTAGGAGGCCCATTTTAGACCTCAAAATTCCCCTAATGCGTGGAGTGTGGGATGTGATTGGCCGTCGTATCAATTTTGTCACCCACATCCGGGGCATTTCATCTATAAGTTAGACTACCCCTAATAATTATATTTTAGAACTTCATATTTTAATTTAATTAGTAAACATATAAAAATTCAATATTTACGTTCTTTTTATGTAATATATATAGTAACTAATGGCAGAAGTGTCCTCAGACACATAATTTTATTAATCAGGGAAAGAAATCATATCAAAAAAATTGCAAGAGTTTACACCCCTACACTCCTAAACACTTGCAATCAAGAGAATGAGCTATATATAAGCTAAATTTCCTAACCTATTTTACTTATGGATCACTTATTAAAATAACAAGTGCCCATTTACAATAAGTGTCATCCTAACAAATCTACTAACCTTTTTCCTATATTAGAGCCTAAGATACGACATTTTTCTAGATGTCATATCTTTTGCAACTAATTTTATTTCTAAAGTTTCTCTAATATTTTATTAAATATTCTAAATATTTAAATATTATATTCTAACCTTTATACTATGATATTTGTATTTTGGACCATCTAACATCCCCCCCTATGATCCAAATATACATTACAACAGATACCAAGTTCATCCTTGAACTTAGTAAATTTTATCCTGCCAAGTGGTTTTGTGAAGATATCAGAGACCTGATCTTCTAATGGAAAATAAATTGGCTTGATGACATTCTTTGCAATGAGTGATCTGATATGATGATACTTGGTGTCCACATGCTTTGTCTTTGAATGAAAAAATAGGTTCTTAGCAAGCTTTATGGCTGACTGGTTGTCGATTAATAACGATGTAGCTTCTGCTTGAGGAATTCCCAAGTCCTATAAAAATTTGCACAACCAAACAATCTCACATGTTGCTTCCCAAGACTATATGTATTCGGATTCTACTGAAGAAGTGGTCATTGTAACTTGCTTCTTGCAACTCCAAGACACTGCAACTGACACCATGTTCATTAAATAACCTGAGGTTGATGCCCGATCATCAATACTTCCAGCAAAGTCGACATCTGAAAATCCACCAAGTACAAAGTTTTTAGTCTTTTTGTAAAGAAGACCAAACTCTTTTATTCCTTGGATATAATGAAAAAATCTTTTGGCTGCATTCCATTGGTTGTCTCGTGGTTCTTGCATAAAGCGTGAAAGAATTTTGATGGCATAAGAAAGATCAGGTCGAGTGGTTGTCAAATAAATTAGGTTGTCAATCAACTGCCTATAAGTAATGTTATCCACCATTTCCCCCCCTTCAATTTTGAAAGTTTCAAGTTTTGTTCCATGGGGGTAAGAACAGGCTTGCAATCCTGCATTCCAAGTCATTTAAGAACCTCTGCTGCATACTTACTCTAAGAAATGAAAATGTGATGTGGATGTTGGAATACTTCAACTCCAAGATAGTAGTGAAGTAGTCCCAAATTTGTCATCTTAAATCCTGCATGTAACTCCTTTTTCACCTATGAAATATGATCATCATTGTTGCCAATGATGATCAAATCATAAATACATAACAAGAATCACCATATTTTTACCTTGTTGTCAGACATACAGGGTATCATCAGATTCATTTCGTTGAAAGCCAACTTTCTGAAGGTATTCGTCCATTTTGGCATACCAAGCTCATGGAGATTTTTTTAACCCATATAAACTATTTATCATTTTGCAAACTTTATGTTCTTGTCCTTCAATTTCAAAACCTATTGGTTGTGTCATATACACTTCTTCCTGTAAATATTCATTGAGGAAAACACTTTTTACATCCATCTGATTAACTTTCCATCTTTTCTGGGCTGCTAATGCAAGTGTTAATCGGATGGTGTTCCATTTAGTTGTGGGAAAAAATGTTTCCTCATAATCAATCCCTTCATGTTGTGAAAAACCCTTAGCAAAAAGTCTTGCTTTATACTTGTCGATATCTCCATTTTCCTTGTACTTAATTCGGTAAACCCATTTTCATCTGATGGGTTTAACATTTTGAGGACAATCAACAAGTTTCCAAGTGTTGTTTTCGAGAACTGCCTGATATTCATCAACCATAGCTTATTTCCATTCTTTATGTTTTACCGCCTCTTTATATGTAGAGGGTTCAATAAAATCATTTGCTATCAAGGCAAAATTTCCTTCACTTGTATGTGACCCCCTTATTCCTGTTTTATTCTGCTCATAAGGCCTTACATATTTCAAAAGTTGAACTGCCCATTTTAGAAACTAATGTTCACTTGTTTGAGATTCTGAAAATCACCATTATTGTAAAGAGGGTTGATGTAGACAAATGACCATTTATCAACTGCAGATTTTGGGGGCAGAGAGTCACTGTCACAGATTCTGGGGGCGGAGAGTCACTGTCAGAAGCACTGTTGCTGCTAGGAGATTCAGATGAACTTCCAGAAGACCTAGACGATGCTGGTGAAGTAAATGGACCGGATGAACTATCTTCAAATGAAGGAAAATCAAGTTCATACAAATTTTGTGAATTTGGTTGACTTTGTATATTTAATTTTCTTGTATCACCTTTTGTTTATAACTTTTGAAGAAGACTTTCTATTTCTTCAGCACTCTTACTCTCAGTTTCATCAAAAATCACATCCTTGCTCACAATAAATTTTCCATTGGACAAAAGTCGGTATCCTTTCTTCTCTTCAAAATACCCAATCATGGTGCACTTCAAGCTTCATGAGTCAATATTAGTTCATTTTTCTTTCGGAACTAAGGCATAACATACTGATCTAAAAACTCTGAGGTGTTTAATTCTAGGTTTGAAACCAAACCATGCTTCATAAGGTGTGATTTCGTCTAAATAATTAGTTGGAGATATGTTCCTTAGGTAGATAGACGTATGAATTGCCTCTATCCAATATATAGGACTTAACTTTTTGAAATTTAGCATCGACCTTGCCATTCCTAGCAAGGTGTGGTTCATTCTTTCTACTACTCCATTTTGTTGTGGAGTGTAGACATTTGTAAGATGTTGTTTTATGCCACTATCCATGCAATACATTTTGAATTCATTAGAAGTGGATTCCCCTCCCTAAGAGTGCCAATCTTCTCCTTGACTTCACTTTCAATAAGTTGGCAAAAAAATTTAAACTTTTTAAATGCTTCTCACTTTTGCTTCAAAAAATATGCCCAAGTCATCCTACTAAAATCATCAATAAAGAGTAAGAAATATTTTCATCCTCCTAGAGAAGTTTGTAAGGGTCCACAAATATCACTGTGAACCAATTCCAAACGCTTGTTTGTTCACCATGAATATGTCGGAAAATTCTCTCAATTTTGTTTTCCATAAATACAAGCTTCACATTTTGCATTTTCCTTTTTAAAGGTTGGAAGTCCCTTAACCATTCCTTGTTTTTTCAATTGAGCGAGACTTTCAAAGTTTATATGTCCATATCTGACATGCCAAAATCTTATAGGTGAAATGTCTGTACTTGTTGCTCTTGCAAAGTTAGAATTCCTTGGAATAATTGTCCCTTTCATCCTTAACAGTTTTCCATCTTCATAACTGGTCATCATTGTTTTCATGTTCTATTTGACTGATTTAATTTTAACTAATCCATCCTCCATAATCACCAAATGTCCTGCTTTTCGAATTGTGACTAAAGATAGCAAATTTTGCTTAAATTTTGGTACATACCATACATTTGAAATCATTTTTTCTCCAATTCCAGGTAGAAAAACTTTAACTAAACCTTTTCCATAAGAAGTATGCTTTGTTTTATCCGCAAGATAGATTGAATTGAGATGGCATTGTTGGAATTTCCAAAAGAAGTCATATCGAAAAGTCATGTGTTGAGTTGATCCTGTATCCAAAATCCATGCATCTTCATAATCACTTCTAAGAAAGGTTGAAACCTGGAAAGTTGTTGATTCTGAGTTTGTGAAGACATATTCTGAGCCATCATGGTCATCTTGATCATTTGCAAATTGTGCAGTGTTTTGATGAAACTTTGGAATTTTGTCAATGGAATTTCTACAATCCTCAGCAAAATAGCCAACTTTTTTACATATTCAGCAAACAATTTGACTTAAATCTCTGCCTCTGCCTTGATATCATCCTATGCCTCTACTTTGACCTCTGTTCTGAGTTAGTCCTCTTCCTTGATTATAGCCTTTGCCTTGATTGTTTCCTTTGCCTTGAAAATTTCTCCTACTTGAACTGTAGCCTCTATTGAAATTGTTCCCTCTACTTTGGTTGTGACCACGACCTTGTACATTGTGTGCTGCTTGGCTTTGACTGAAATGTCCCCTTCCTCTGCTTCAAGAACTGTCAGTTGAGGATTTACTTATGCTAGCCTCTACGAAGAAGACATCTTCCCCAATTTGTTTCTTCTTCCAAAAGTTTTTGTTATGTTGGGCTAACATATCACTTAAATCATCAAACTTTATCTTCTCTAATTTTCCAATTACTTGTAGAGTTTCCAGAAAATGTGTACATACGAGGTACATTTCAGCAGTATGCACGAGTCAGCATATGGATCTGGAGATCAAAGCTACAGTTCTGGGAATTTTCCTTGACACTTCTAAGCATTCTAAGTGCAAAGGCTAGGCATGGAAATAAATAAACCTATGTCAAATGGTAGAGCATCTTAGAAAGAGAAATACCATTCATGGGCTTTGAAGAAGCTGGTCCATTCACAAGCGTTGTTGTATCGTCAATGCTTGAAATATCTATGTTAAAGAATGCCACGTATTGGTAACAGTTCTTCCAAAATGCAGTTAATTTGCGAGGCCAGCAAAACAATTTGGATGTTGGTGGAAGCAATCATTCTCAAGTGACCAGGTGTTTCTACTGCAATTGTGATGGGCAGATCTTCAACGAAATCGTGTTGCATAATCAGGAAAATGTGTGTGATCTATTGAACTGGGAGGCGTAAAGTGGAGAAGGTGCACAGTGGAGAAGGCGTAGAATCTATTGCTACGAGTGTGGTGATTCCATCAATCACAGCATATCACTCTATGATCTATGTGGTGCAATTTTGTTTGTCAAAGCTCAGAGTTTATTGATAAATTACCTTCACCAATCTGAATATTTAAATTGTTTGAAAGGGCGCTTCATATATCAAAACATACAACAACAAAAAATTATTTTCAACCCGCTATCTCTATCTAGCACTGTCTCTTTTGAAAAGCTTGTATAAATGAGCAGGCGGCTGCTTTTTTTTTAAATCAAATATTACATATTTAAAAAAATAAAAAAATAAAAAATAAAAAATAAAAAATAAAAATAAATAAATAAATTACTTTTCATAAAAAAAATTACATAGCAATGAATAGTATGCATACCAATCACTTTTTTATCAATATGCTATTTTTATTAGTCCCTGCCAGTAGGCAAGGGACTATAGTAATCGTTTATGAGTCCCTGCATTATTCCGTACACAAAAACCAAAGTAATTCAATTCAATTTAACCTAAAGTTTTGCATTTATAATTTATTAGTCCACCAATGAAGCTTTACCTAATTATTTTCTTGACCAATAGGCAACTTGGAGGTCTTATTTGGCCTCATATCGAGGAAAGACCTATTGAAACATAGGCTAAATGTCCATTGATACAAATTTTCTCACAGAATTTTCAATTTGTATTATCTAATGCTAACATTAGTTAGCAAACATTTTATGTTTGTAAATTAATAGTATATCAAAGATTGCAGAAAACACCATACTCCAAACTCTGTTATTTTCATGTTCCACTTGTAATATTATATAATATTTTCGGTATCAAGGAGGCTGCATGCAACTAGGCTGGTGGTACAGTATAGTGTAGCCACTTGTACTTGGGTTTGCAGGTCAATTGTGGACAAGGTATCTGTTAGCCAACCATAAAATTTGTTATACCAAATGCTAGCTAAAAACTTTTTTGAGCCTTCAAGGAACAAATTGTATTACTAAAAAGTGTTGGCTCTTGAAGACTCTTGAAGGCCTCCTGCCTCTGTCCTCAAATCTTCACTACTGTGCCTATTCCCCTTTCAGAATCCTGCTGATTCCCAAGAAAGAATATTGTTGCAAGACCCTTTTCCCCCTTTTCCCCTTTTCAAAAGCTAACCTCATTTTCTATCCCTCTATTTCCCATGAAAATCCCTCATTTTCATATTTTTCCCTTTTCCCCTTCTTCAGAATCCCCTTGACAAGGTTGAAAACTCCTTTTTTGCCTTATCGGAACCACTCTAACCCTTTGAAAATCATTCAAAAACCATAAAAATCACATTTTTTATGGTGTGGACTTAAGCCCCTTGGGCTAAGTCTTAGCCCCTTCTTGCATAAAACCCTGGTCGTATGATCCTCCATGTAACCCGCGGCCCCGCAGACGGGCGCCTAGCCACATAATACATATCCCACCCCGAAAATATTAAAAACCTTATGTTATTTTCAAAACTTTGGGTTTGTAATTATTTTCTAAATTTTCGCCGGTTCAAAGCCTCAGTCGATCTCCGCCGTCAATCTGATCTGCAGATCAACGGTGCGGAGCCTGTCACCCCAGTGGTCCCCGCCATCCACTAACACATTCCAAAAACTGCGTAGTATTCATCGCACCACCTTTGGGCGAGGGCGGTTTTTTTCCGATTGGCAGCGATTCCATTCAACGGTTGACGTGCGTCCTGGGAATTGTTCATAAAACCACCATCCATTACGCGTTAACGTTCGAATGTGGACCCCACGCAATATTGGCATCCACCGTCCGATCTGGGGCGGGCCATCCAACGGCTATCGCTCACCGAAGATGCCTGACAGTTAACCGAGCTACGGCGTGGCATTCAATAGATCTCCGATGTCGATCTGATCTACAGATCGACGGCCCATATTCCATCGCCCTGATTCGATCGCCTAGTCAACATTTTCTGCTTTGACTTCTCGTTTCCGCTCCCAACCGTCGATTTCTACGCGATCGACGGCTCTGATTTAAACATTTCTTCCGCCTTCTCTATGACTTCTCCCGATCAATCCTGACCGTTGGATGATGCCATCCAACGGCCACGCTTCCCCCACACGTCCTACGCAGCAATAAACCTATATATGCAGGATTTTTTAATATTTGTTTGTATTTTGCAGGGTTTAAATGGTTTTCTCGCCATTTTTGAATAAAATGCGAAGGCAGAGGATGACGATCTTCTTGCCTTCGATTCACCAAATAAAATCATCACAGGGCGTTTTCATCAATATTTCATGAAGAATTGATGCCACATAACCCTGCGCAGCCCTGTATATCAGAAAAACCATGAATCGGGCGCAGTCAGAGAGTATCAGTGACGAAAATCAAAATGAACCAGGACAGAGGATGGAAGACATATTTCCAGGGATCGCGGCTAAGAATGTTTATCAAAAGCCTAATCCCTAATTTAAAACACAGTTTAAAGAAGATCTTAAGGGTTTTATCAATAGGAGCGCTTCCACCGCCACATCTGAGGCAAATTGATTCCTCCCAGCTACTAAAATGCCACCTGTACCTCAAAGTATTCAATCAGAGGTTGAATTTATTGATCAGGACCAGATATTTGTCTCAAAACACAGCCAAAGAGGAAACCCAACCAAGGAAATTAATGACAAACATCTGCAGAGTTACTTCGACGCCACACAGAGCCTCAAAGGTCAACAAAAGCTCCCACCGAGCTTAAACTTTATGTAAAACATTTAATACAAAGTGCACCCATGTAAGTTTCTTCATTGAGCCCCTCAAAGGCCAAGAAACCATTAAGTCTGTATTAATTGTAATTGAGATCTTTTATCATATCCCACCTCCTCATCCTTCTATATATACTACTGCAGAAGATGAGAGAGGGGTTGGTTGTAGAACTTTGAAATACATTTGAGCTTAAACTTTTGATTGTAAATAGTGTTCACTGGCCCTTGGAGCTCTGCTTGTGATAGATTAGTTAGGCTAAATAGTGAAGATGATTGTTGAACTGAAACATTGGACCTGAGTACTGTAACTGGTTTGACATCAATAACAAGTTGTTTCTTAGGATCCTGGTCTATATCACTAGTGAAGTGCCCCTTTCTTTGTTATTGTTTTCCTTTTATGTATGTCATATTGTTCCATATTCTCTGATAAAGAACAGCATTTATAGAGTTAGGACCTGCTGTATATCAGTAACCTTCTCTGACCGAAAAGCTTTATCTCAATGTTTTCCTCCAATTTGTTTATTTAAGAATGATTTAATATAGTTTAAGCAGTTAGGAATGCTGGAGTTCCCTCGTCCTACTGTTTTCTTTAAACATTTTTCTTGAAAGTTATTTTCCTTATTTGCTTATTAAATTTAGACTAGAAAAGTGATGGTTTGCCTTGTTTCTAGCTTCTTTTCTCCAAAGGCAGATTCTGAAAGTTTCCCTTGGTGTTGACTGAAAGCAAACTAGGTTTAAAAGTACTTTATCTGATCTTAAGTTTACACTTTGTCTTCTCTTATATGTTTTCATACTTTCTAAAGGTAATTATGTGGATTACTGGATTGTTTTTCAATTAAGTTGTTTTAATACAAACTTGCCCAAGAAGTCAATGGTTAGCCCTGCACTTGTTTGGTTTTAAACAGTTACTTAAGAGGCTTTTCTTGTCTGGACTGATTATAAATCCTTTGAGAAATTATTATCAGTTTCCACCTCTCCAACACTTTATTGTTCCCATTCCATCATTATAACCTCAATAATCTTGTGATATAGATGACTTGCCCCTTGGATCACTCTTGATGTTGTTGCTCAATTAAAGCCCTGTTATGACTCCATAGCCCAATGGACTAAAAACCAGCGTTATATCTATCTTTTTAGCCTAATTGTTACATTCACTTGCAACTTCTCACCTTTGAAACTTCTTGCACTTAGAAATTTTTCCTCAAAATAGCATTCATGCTCAACCATCCAAAAAACAAACAAACCCTTGGCCTTCATAACTAGCCTAATATTATTACCCCAAAACTTCAAATACAAATCCATCTTTGTACTTATTGGAGAGATCCCTCTCCGGATTCAGGAGGGCTAGATCCTAGAATCCCAAAGTGGTTGAAACGATGTTGCTTCTGCAGTTTCAGTCTCACCAATCTGCTAAAATTACATATTCCTAACATTTCTGGCGACTCCGCTGGGGACTTCAGTTGAATTTTTCACCTTAGGTTCCCTTAAAACTTCATAAAACTTGTGAGTAAAAAGCAGTCTTTTCAAGCACTACCAAAGAATGGTAATCATGATAAAACGTGTTTGAATCAGTGACAAACTAGGTAAACCCTAAGATTCTCTTAAGACTTTATCTAACCTTGAAAGATCAGCTGGCTTAGCCATAAGAGTAGACTATCTTTGTCTCGTAACCATAGCTAAGTTTTGAAACAGAGTTAGGATATTCTTAAAAACCACACAACTGAAAAAGAACTCAGAAAACGCAAAAATATTTCAGATTGGTATCCAATAAACATGGTGGTGGACCATAAAACCTTTTACCTCTGAAAAGAGCTAAAAGCTTCCACTTGGCGACTCCACAATCCTTAACAGACCTTAAGACTCCACTGGGAAGAACCCTTATTATTATAATATCATTCAAACTCAGTTAGAGGACTGTAGGATTGAATTTCAAACAGACTAGTTAACCTTTTAAAGATTGTCATATCTGGTTGAACTTTTATTGTTTTGGGTCTGAAAAACACAGCATAGTGGCTCCTAGAAAGATTGACACTAGAGCCCATCCTGACCCTAACCCACCTGACATAGTTGATAACCCAGAAAATATCCTTAGGAAGTCTCCTAGGAATAAATTATCAATTGTTTTCAAATCTCCCTTGAGAGCTAATTCAGTCCCTGAAAATCTTTCAGCTCTACAACAATCACAAGTTGACTTAGTAAATCCTTTTAGAACTAGGTCTCTTGGTGATTTAGATCAGCTAGATTATGAGTCTTCACTTTCATCTCCTGAAACAAGTGAACATCTTGGCAGCAGAGAAACAACACCTCCTGATTTTCATTTCCTTCACAATTTAGGTGTCTCTCATCCAAGATCAGCTCAGCAGTCTATTCCTGGTCCATCCACTTCTGCTCACCCTACATCCACTGTTCAAACCACTTCACTTCAGCCCACTCTCCCTCTTGTTAATCCACCTCTTGTAAATCCACCCCCACCACATATCATGGCAACATGGTATGCCCCCTTATTCCTTCTTGCACCATTAGTCAATCTTCCACATGACTATCAGTCCAAAATTCCATTATATGATGCTAGCAATGCTACAACTGCATCACAACATGTGGATAAGATGAATGACTATTTTGACAGAAATAAAATTAATGATGATTCTGTTAAGCTTAGATTATTTTCTCAGAGCTTAGGGGGAGAAGTAAGAAAATGGTTTAAAGGTTTAACCCCCCATAGTATTAATGATCTCCAAGCCTTCCATCAAACATTCTTAAACAAATGGGAAGTAAAGAAGAATCCTCTCCAAGTCCTTTCTGATTACAAGAACCTCCATAGAAACACTAGGGAAAGTGTGCAAGCTTATTGCACTAGATTCAATAGTGTGTATAATGCACTTTCCCCAGAACTAAAACCTCCATAGGGCTCAGCTTTAAACAAGTTTCCTGAAGGGTTTGACCCTGAGATGGCCTATCAGCTGAGAGAGAGAGACTTTGCAACTCTTGAAGATATGCAAAGAGGTGCTCTTTCTGTGGAAGTCAACTTAATGGAAAAGAGAGGAAGAATGAAAAATGAAAAGAGAGTTTCTTTTAGATAGGAATCCACACCTTCTACTTCCAACTCAAAGATGGAGAAAATGATGGAATAAATGATGAAAGAGATGAGCATAATTAAGAGAGCACAAGCAAGCCAAAACCAAACTGCTCCTCAAAGTAGAAATCAGAACCAGAATCAGAATTTTAGAAGGAACCAACCTCCAAACAGACCTAGGGAAGATGACCAACAGATCACTCCTCCCTTTCATCAAAACTATGTAAGTGAGGTTGAGGAAACATATGAAATAGTAGAGGAGGATGATATCAACATGATGGGGATAGACAATGACGACTTTGAGATTCATTATGATAGAAAACAAGGTCTATACACACCTTATGATGAAAGAAGAGATGATGATGAAAATTATTATCAAGACATGGAAAATGTCATCATAGAATCTCAAAAAGAATGTGACTTTAGAAGCAAAACCAGTCAACAAACCCCCAACAACAAAACCTCTGAAAAATATTCACAAAACAGCACTGCAACCAAACCTAAATTTGTCAAACAAAAGGACAAAACAGTGGTTGTAAATTCTGGTAATGGAAAAGAGAAAGGCACTCAAAACAATGAAAAATAGAGTGCAGACCTTAGTAGTACTAACACTTCAGCTAGTACTCCTGTGAAAACAATTTTGTCAAGTGTAAATAAAACAAATCAGCAAGCTGATATTGTTGATAGAATGACAGCTAATAAGGCTAAAACCAGCACTTTAAAGAGTCAAATTCCTTTCAGCCTGGAGCAGGAAATTTCAAAGATCAAAATCTCTGTTCCCTTGACTGAGTTAGCTGCCCAACATGTATATAGAACCCAAATTTTGAAGGCTTTAAAAATAGAATAAAATGAGGACACAGTCAATCTTAATGATGACCAACCCGAGCTGATTTTTGGTCCTAAGATTGAAGGTAGATATCAAGAGGGACCTGTTCCTCCCTTTTATGTGAGTTTAAACGTTCATGAAAAAAATTTGCACAACGCTATGCATGATTCCGGGGCTTCTCATAATTTAATGCCAAAAGCTGTAATGGAGAGCCTGGGTTTAGAAATCACTATAACTTACAAAGGCCTTTACTCCTTTGATTCCAGCAGAGTAAAATGTTTAGGATTAATCAAAGACCTCTGTGTTAACTTAGCCCAAATCCCAACCAAATGTTTAGTCATGGATATTGTTGTGGCTAATGTGCTCCAAAAGTATGGAATGTTACTATCAAGATCTTGGGGGGCTAAGTTACAAGGGACTATGCAAATGGACATGACTTATGCGACTATCCCTGTTTTCAATCAGAATAGAAGACTTTACAGGGATTCCCATATGAAATTCACAGTTACAAGTCAAGACAAACCACAAAACTCTCCCCTGTATTATGTAAATACAGGCCTTGATTCTTTTATCATGTTTAATGAGGAAACACTTGGTGAACAAGTCACTTTAACAGGATTAATGGACGATAGGGAGGAAGAGGCGAACACCACAGAACTCTCAAAACATTTTGCCGAACCGTTAAGCATTAGCAAACTAAACAAAGGTCTTAAACTACAAGTCATGTATCCTTTGCTTTTAAACATTGAGAGTCAAGAAAGCGGTCCTCAACCCAATAACATATCTGAGGAAATGAAACAAATTCAACTGAGTGTTGATACTCAAGAACAATCGGAAAGCATAGTAGTTGAAGAGGACGTTCACCAAATAGATGAAATTGAAACTAGTCCTCTGTGGAGTATGTATTTTGATGGATCCTGCACTAGAACCAACGCTGGTGCAGGTGTCTGGATTTCCAATACTGAAAATAACCACACAGAAAGCATTTCCTGTAGATTAAATTTTCAGTATTCCAATAACATAGCGGAATATGAATCCCTTCTCTTAGGCTTACATTTATTGAAAAAGTTAGGAGCCAAAAGAATTAATGTGTATGGGGAATCAAAGTTAGTCATTAGGCAAGTCAATGGGGAGTATAACGCAAATCATCCCAGACTTAGAGCCTACCGAAACGATGTCATGGACCTTTTGAAAACCTTCGAGGACTCCAAATTGTTTTTTGTCCCAAGAAAAGGAAATATTGCGGCCCACAATTTAGCCTTTGCAGCTAGAACATGCTTAACGCCATATAACAACAAAGACTGCACAACTCAGATAAAATTTAGACCAGTTGTTCCTAATAATGAGAAATATTGACAGGTGTTTGACAATGACAAACAAATAGAAGACTTCATGCAATTCAGAAATGAATTCGAACTAAACAGTTCGAACTCAGACTATGAAATAGACTGCAGGGAAGAAAATTTTCTTGATGAAGAAGAATCGTCTCCTGAACTTACTAATATAAACCTGTTAACAAGAAAACTTATAAACAAAACATAATTGAATGCAGAGTTAGAAACAGAGGAGTTAGAAACTCTGCGCTCTAAAGATGAAAGTTTTCCTAAGGGTCTGGCCCCTTTAGAAGATTTGTTCGATTTTAACGATGTGGCAAATAAACCAAAACTGGAACCTGTGGAGGCTGAAGTAGAAGAGTGCAATATAGGCAGTGAACTTAAACCTATGATGATTAAACTGTCTAAAACTTTACCAGCTCACATTAAACTTAAATACATAGAGTTGTTTAAAGAGTTTTCTGATGTTTTTGCATGGAGTTACGAAGATCTTAAATCCTATGACACTGAAATAATACAGCACAAAATTCCCCTTAAAGAAAACCAAAAACCATTCAAACAGAAACTGCGCAAAATAAACCCTGTCCAATTGCCTTTGGTTCAGAAGGAGATCATGAAAATGTATGATGCTGGTATTATTGTCCCTATTAGATACTCTGAGTGGGTGCCTAATTTTGTGTCTGTTAGGAAGAAAACTGGAGAGATCAGGCTTTGTATAGACTTTAGAGACTTGAACAAAACTTCATTGAAAGACAACTACCCTTTACCCAAGATGGATCACATTTTACAAAGGGTGGTAGGGTCTAGAATAATTTCTTTGTTGGATGGCTATTCAGGGTACAATCAGATCTTAGTTCACCCTGCTAATCAATTAAAGACAGCATTTACTACACCATGGGGCACTTTCATGTATGTGAAAATGCCCTTTGGTCTAATGAATGCTGGAGCAACTTTTCAAAGAGCCATGGACATAGCTTTCTTGGAGGAACCGGGCTTCTTCATCATTATATACCTTGATGATGTCACTGTTTTTTCAAAAACAGATGAAGAGCACTTAGAACATTTAAGAAAGGTTTTCGAGAAGTGCAGAAAGTTTGGGATATCTTTAAACCCTAAGAAGACACTATTTGGTCTCCAAGAAGGTAAACTTCTTGGACACATTATTTCAGAAGAGGGTATAAAGATAGATCCAAAGAGGATTAAGGCCATATTACAAATCTCTCATCCACGAAACATCAAAGAGTTACGGTCTTTCATCGGAAAGATTAACTTTTTGAGAAGGTTCATCCCCAACTTGGCTGAGCTCCTTAGGAATATCACCAACATGTTAAAGAAGGAGCAAGGGGTAAAATGGACCTTGGAAGCAAAGAAATCCTTTGAACTGGTGAAACAAGCGTTAACCAAAACACCGGTTCTTATAAGTCCTGATTTTTCAAAAGATTTTTATATTTTTTCATTTGCATCAGAGCATACCATAGCTGCTGTCCTCTTGCAGAAAAATCCACAAGGACAAGAGCAGCCTATTGCATTGAGGGATGCCCCTTTGAAGTATAACATTATGGAAAAGCAAGCTTTTTCTTTGGTTAAATCTTTGAAAGAATTCAGAGTGTACATCCTTCACTCACACATCATTGCCTTTGTCCCAAACTCATTTTTTAAAGACATTATAACACAGGACCCAGATGGTAAGAGAGGTAAGTGGATTGTTGTTATCCTTGAATATGATTTAGAGATAAAACCCACTAAACTCATCAAAGGCCAAGGTCTAGCTAGATTAATGGCTGAAACAAATTTTTAAGTTCTTGATATCAATATGATTGATGCTTTGGATGACCAAGAAGGATTCTCAACTCCTATTGTTGAAGATCATTTTATGACTTCTCCTTGGTATGCTGATATTATTTATGTTTTGCTTAAATTGAATACACCTCCTGGTTTGACAAAAACAAAGGAAGGATTCCTCAAATTGAAAGCTGTAAACTATTGCATTATTTATAGATGTCTTTACTGGAAAAATGCAAGTGGTGTATTGCTTAAATGTTTGCCTGAGTTTGATGCAGAGAAGATTAAATACCAGTTCCATGAAGGAGAGTGTGGAGGTCATTTGTACTGGAAGACAACAGCCAACAAAATTTTGAGGGCTGGTTTCTATTTTCCTACTCTTTTTCATGATGTGCACAAGATGATCCTAGCCTGTCATAAATGTCAACTTTTTGAAGGCAAAAGAAAACTGCTACCCCTACCTCTGCATCCAATCACTGTTGAAGCCCCATTTCAACAGTGGGGACTTGACTTCATAGGAGAAATCCATCCCCCATCTTCTGCCCAGCATAGATGGATTCTCACTGTTACAGACTATTCACTAAGTGGATAAAAGCCATACCTTGTAGACAGGCCAATGATTCAGTTATCATAAAATTTATGGAGACTAATATTCTCTCCAGATTTGGTTGTCCTACCAATATTATCACTGATAATGCAGCAGCATTTGGATCAAACAAGATGGTTGAGTTCTGTCACAGATATCACATAACATTAGGGCATTCCACGGCTTATTACCCCCAGGGTAATGGACTTGCGGAATCCTCAAACAAAAGTTTAGTGAACATAATCAAGAAACTGTTGGAAAACAACAAAAAGTCTTGGCACACAAAGCTAGTTCATGCACTGTGGGCTGACATATTGACTTTGAAGAAATCCATTGGCATGTCACCTTTCCAGCTTGTGTATGGTACTGATTCAATTTTTCCAAACAGCCTTGGTGTACCAGTAATGAAGTTGATTCAAGAGTTACAAACTGAAGATAATGACATGATCAGAAGAATAAATCAGACCATCCATCTTCAGCAAACTAGAGAGGAAGTTTATAACAAAGCATTGCAGAAACAGATCAGCATTAAAAAGCTTTTTGACAGAAGAAAAAAGGCCAGCAATTTTAAAATTGGGGACCAAGTTTTAAAGTGGGACTCAAGGAGGGAAGAGAAGGGCCAGCATGGAAAATTTGACAACTTATGGCTTGGCCCTTACTCTATTCATTCAGCTGCTGGTAACAATGCATTTTTCTTGCAGGAGTTGAATGGAGCAGAATTGTTTGGGGATCCTGTCAATGGCAGGATGCTTAAGCATTACTTCTCTTGATCCATGTTATGTTCCAAAATCCTTTTTATCTTTTTCATTATAAATATCTCATCCACCATTGCATTCAAAGTTAGAAAAATCAAAATACAAAAACAAAGAAAAGAGGGAAAAGAGGGCAGATTATGAAAACAAGAAAGGTATAACCCCATACCAAAAAAGAGAAACAAATTCTGAAAGTGTGCAATCTCAAATGCCACTCCTAAATAACACACTTCTAGTTAGTCAAACTATCTAATCTTGACTAATTAGCTTTAAATTTTATGTTGATAGGATAGTGAATTCGATTTTCCAAACTGTTTAACCTTGGCTTATCAGTAGATAGTTTAGGATAGAAATTAAAGGTTCAAACATGATCAAAATCTGAACCTAAGTTTCCAAAGAGAAAATGACTCAAATACGTTCTATTTTCTTGAGTCAAAAAATATGTAAATCTGGTTCAAATCAACCCAAAATCTGAACCAGAGAACAAAGAAAAATAGCTCAAACAAATTCAAAACAGAGCTGTGAAAAGAGAAGGCCATGATGAGAAACTTTCAGATCTTAAGCCTTCCATTTTGATTTAATTTTCTGCAAAATAAATGTCTATGTGCAGTTTGTTTTTATGCCATAGATCACAACAAGTCAAACAGCTTAATCTTGACTTGACTGTTTTTAAATTTATGTTTTAGAATTTAGAAATAAAAATCTGTTAGACTATTTAATCCTGACAGATTGGTAGAATAGGTAGAGAATCATATGGGCTCAACTGTTTAATCTGAGTCCATGGAGAAATAAGGAGTAGAATTAGATTATTTTTATGCTTTTAAAAGAATAAAATGTTTTAAAATAGTTTTCCAATCCAAGTGCACTCTAATGAAGAAAAAATGTTAGATCAGTAGGATTGGGTAGGTAGAAAGCTTGTTGATAAAAGAACCATTGTTTTTATGGCTACTAATATGTTTTCAAAAGAAGATCGTTCAGTCAAAAAAAAGTATCCCAATGGATCAGGCACAGGTTAGCCTCCCAGATAACATAATGGATGTGGCACAGGTCAGCCTCCCAGAGAATACAAGTCTGAAGTTCTTGATGCCTTCAAGAAGGCATCATCCCCAAGTGGAGCCACTGTTAGCCAGCTATAAAATTTGTTATACCAAATGCTAGCTAAAAACTTTTTTGAGCCTTCAAGGAACAAATTTTATTACTAAAAAGTGTTGGCTCTTGAAGACTCTTGAAGGCCTCTTGCCTCTGTCCTCAAATCTTTACTATTGTGCCTATTCCCCTTTCAGAATCCTGCTGATTCCCAAGAAAGAATACTGTTACAAGACCCTTTTCCCCCTTTTCCCCTTTTCAAAAGCTAACCTCATTTTCTATCCCTCTATTTCCCATGAAAATCCCTCATTTTCAATTTTTTCTTTTTTTCCTCTTCTTCAGAATCCCCTTGACAAGGTTGAAACCTCCTTTTTTGCCTTATCGGAACCCCTCTAACCCTTTCAAAATCATTCAAAAACCATAAAAATCACATTTTTATGGTGTGGACCTAAGCCCCCTCAGGCTAAGTCTTAGCCCCTTCCTGCATAAAACCTCGGTCGTATGATCCTCCATGTAACCCGCGGCCCCGCAGACGGGCGCCTAGCCACATAATACATATCCCGCCCCGAAAATATTAAAAACCTTATGTTATTTTCGAAACTTTGGGTTTGTAATTATTTTCTAAATTTTCGCCAGTTCAAAGCCTCAGCCAATCTCCGCCATCGATCTGATCTGCAGATTGATGGTGCGGAGCCTGTCACCCCGGTGGTCCCCGCCATCCACTAACCCATTCCAAAAACTACGCGGTATTCATCGCACCGCCTTTGGGCGAGGGCAGTTTTTTTCCGATTGGCCGCGATTCCATTAAACGGTTGACACGCGTCCTGGGAACTATTCATAAAACTGTCGTCCATCGCGAGTTAACGTTCGAACGTGGACCCCGCGCGATATTGGCATCTACCGTCCGATCTCGGGCAGGCCATCCAACGGCTATCGCTCACCGAAGATGCCCGACAGTTAACCGGGCTACGGCGCGGCATTGAATAGATCTCTGTCTTCAATCTGATCTACAGATCGACGGCCCATATTCCATCGCCTTGATTCGATCGCCCAGTCAACGTTTTCCGCTTTGACTTCTCGTTTTCGCTCCCGACCGTCGATTTCTGCGCGATCGACGGCTCTGATTTAAAATTTTCTTCTGCCTTCTCTATGACTTCTCCCGATCAATTCTGACTGTTGGATGATGCCATCCAACGGCCACGCTTCCCCCACACATCCTCCACAGCAATAAACCTATATATGCAGGATATTTTAATATTTGTTTGTATTTTGCAAGGTTTAAATGGTTTTCTCGCCATTTTTGAAGAAAATGCGAAGGCAGAGGATGACGATCTTCCTGCCTTCGATTCACCAAAGAAAATCATCACAGGGTGTTTTCATCAATCGTTCATGAAGCATTGATGCCACATAACCCTGCGCAGCCCTGTATATCAGAAAAACCATGAATCGGGCGCAGTCAGAGCGTATCAGTGACGAAGATAAAAATGAACCAGGACAGAGGATGGAAGACATATTTCCAGGGATCACGGCTAAGAATGTTTATCAAAAGCCTAATCCTTGATTTAAAACACAATTTAAAGAAGATCTTAAGGTTTTTATCAACAGGAGCGCTTCCACCGCCACATCTGAGGAAAATTGATTCCTCCCAGCTACTAAAATGCCACCTGTACCTCAAAGTATTCAATTAGAGGCTGAATTTATTGATCAGGACCAGATATTTGTCTCAAAACGCAGCCAAAGTGGAAACCCTGCCAAGGAAATTAATGACAAACATCTGCAGAGTTACTTCGATGCCACACAGAGCCTCAAAGGTCAAAAAAAGCTCCCACTAAGCTTAAACTTTATGTAAAACATTTAATAAAAAGTGCACCCATGTAAGTTTCTTCATTGAGCCCCTTAAAGGCAAAGAAACCATTAAGTCTGTATTAATTGTAATTGAGATCTTTTATCAGATCTCACCTCCTCATCCTTCTATATATACTACTGCAGAAGATGAGAGAGGGGTTGGTTGCAGAACTTTGAAATACATTTGAGCTTAAACTTCTGATTGTAAATAGCGTTCACTGGCCCTTGGAGCTTTGCTTGTGATAGATTAGTTAGGCTGAATAGTGAAGATGATTGTTGAACTGAAACATTGGACCTGAGTACTGTAACTGGTTTGACATCAATAACAAGTTGTTTCTTGGGATCCTGGTCTATATCACTGGTGAAGTGCCCCTTTCTTTGTTATTGTTTTCCTTCTATGTATGTCATATTTTTCACTATTCTCTGATAAAGAATAGCATTTATAGAGTTAGGACCTATTGTATATCAGTAACCTTCTCTGACTGAAAAGCTTTATCTCATTTTTTTCCTCCAATTTGTTTATTTAAGAATGATTTAATACAGTTTAAGCAGTTAGGAATGTTGGAGTTCCCTCGTCCTATTGTTTGCTTTAAACATTGTTCTTGAAAGTTATTTTCCTTATTTGCTTATTAAAGTTAGACTAGAAAAGTGATGGTTTGCCCTGTTTCTAGCTTCTTTTCTCCAAAGGCAGATTCTGAAAGTTTCCCTTGGTGTTGACTGAAAGCAGACTAGGTTTAAAATTACTTTATCTAATCTTAAGTTTACACTTTGTCTTCTCTTATATGTTTTCATACTTTCTAAAGGTAATTATGTGGATTACTGGATTGTTTGTCAATTAAGCTGCTTTAATACAAACTTGCCCAAGAATTCAATGGTTAGCCCTGCACTTGGTTGGTTTTAAACAGTTACTTAAGAGGCTTTTCTTGTCTGGACTGACTATAAATCCTTTGAGAAATTATTATCAGTTTCCACCTCTCCAACACTTTATTGTTCCCATTCCATAATTATAACCTCAATAATCTTGTGATATAGATGACTTTCCCCTTGGATCACTCTTGATGTTGTTGCTCAATTAAAGCCATGTTATGACTCCATAGCCCAATGGACTAAAAACTAGCGTTATATCTATCTTTTTAGCCTAATTGTTCCATTCACTTGCAACTTCTCACCTTTGAAACTTTTTGCACTTAGAAATTTTTCCTCAAAAAAATACTCATGCTCAACCATCCAAAAAACAAACAAACCCTTGGCCTTCATAACTAGCCTAATATTATTACCCCAAAACTTCAAAGACAAATCCATCTTTTTACTTATTGGAGATCCCTCTCCGAATTCATGAGGGCTAGATCCTAGAATCCCAAAGTGGTTGAAATGATGTTGCTTCTGTAGTTTTAGTCTCACCAATCTGCTAAAATTACAGATTCCTAACAGTATCGGCCAGATCACAAGAAGCAGAGGAAGCGAAGCATGGGATGGAGCAGATCAAAACGAGTAGAAACATTTGCAAGAGAATGATCATGAAAATTTGCAAGAGGGTTCACCATGACAGTGCTCAGTCTAAAATGCAGATTAGGGTTTCTCCGAACGAAAAATTCACGATTTTGAGAAACAGAGTCTAGGCCTCACGGTCGAAACACTGGTCAAAGACAAGAAAACTTGCAGTGCTTATTCTGAAATGTAGGTTAGGGTTTCTCCGAACAGAAAATTCGCTATCCTGAGAAACAGATTCTAGGCCTCATGGTCGAAACACTAGTCAAAGACAAGAAAAATCATACCATTTACTTGAAAGAAGGGAGAAATGGGGATGATCAGCGTATCAATACTATGGCTCTCGGTCATAATCATGATTTTCTTCAAGCTTGTTCAAGTTCTTTCCAAGTCTACCATAGAGCTCTGTGATGGTTCAGACACCTGCAACTCAATGGTGGGCTAAATACTTCCTACAGAGAAAACTTTCTTTGGCTTGGATGCCAGAGGTTTAGATATTCTGCTAAAGTATTCCAAGACTTGTGGTTGGCCTCGCTCCTTTGAAACTCATAGCATGTGGTTGAATCTGACACAACAAGGATGGAATCCGAGTGGACGGATTATTACTCCAGAATGCGACGGGCACGGGTGTAACTGGGTCTATGGGAGGTAGAACATTTGCAATTGCTTTTGCCCTTTACATTGGCTACAAAGGTCTGTTTTTAACCCTCTGCTTGCATTCTTCCTTCTGGAATGAAAGTGCGAATGAAAGGGTAGATGTGAGTCAAAAGTAGATAACATTGCTCCTATTCCTCACGTTCTATATATACATGTACGAGGTTTTGCACTTTGTAATTGCCTTAGTGCCCTTAATGAATGCATTCCTAGGTCACAATACCTAGCTTGGCCGCAAGCTCCTCTCTTATGGACGTCCCAGTGCACTATAGATGCAAATTGACGGGCGGGGTTAAGATCCCTTTCTTCCATTGCATGCAGGGTCAATCGAAGACCAAGCGGCGATCACTACCAATGAGGTTCCCAACCTCGCTTGTATGGAATAGTCATTCATGTTCGACCCTCTACTTCTTCATTCCTTAGCTTCCAGTTCCTCGTCCCCTTTGCAGTCGAGTGTTAATTCAAAGAAAGACCCTCTCGGATGGAAGAATCATTCGTGTTCGACCCTCTACTTCTTCGTTCCTCAACTTCTAGCTGCCCACCCCCTTTGCAGTCGAGTAATATGATGTATGATGGCCTTTTTATTCCTGCTATTTTATTAAATTAATATGTATATGTGCCAAGGGCCAGGGAGACAAGGTAATTGTCTGTATCGCGGTCTGTTCTTTCTATGAGTGAGTTAGTGAAACCAGGGCTTGGATGTGTTATAGCTAAGAATATTATAGATAGGAATAGATTAGACATGTGTCTAAAACATATGACATATGTTGGGCTAGCTGAGATACATAAGAGCTGGTGAAGGTTATTTGACATAGGTAAACACAAATCACATCATATATAACCATTTTTAAGTACGTGTTAGATGCTAATGTTTTTTTTAACACATTTCACTTGGTTAGATTACATACGTGGCTATTATTATATAGTATATTGGAATGGTAAAAGTCCTTATTATATAATATAGTGGGATGATCAGGTTCCATATCGTGAATGTTTTAATATTGTGTTTATGTTTCATGTCTTCATGAGTTTTCAGAAGAATACTGTGTTTGCAATTTGTGAAAACAATCTTGAAAGTTAGGAGGCAGTCTGTTGATGAGAAGAATTGTACATCGAGTAATTGAATCAGGTTAATATGTTATCTCTGTGTTTCTTATTTAACTAGTACTTTGGTCTTGGTACCTGAATTCATAGCAGTTATTGCTTGCATTTGCTTTCTGCAGTTATGCATAGACGTAATTATGCTAAATATTAGAAAGGAAAACACCAGTTCCTATTTGGTTGCATGTTGTCTGAGTACTTTCGTTATCTAGTTAGTTTTTTGTCCTGGAACAGTTCCGCTGAGAGAGCTTTAGTGCTATAATGTCCATGCGATAGGTGCCACTGTAATGATAGTTAACGCCCTCATCAATAGCTCCCAGAGTTTTCCTACTACCCACGATGTCAAATAAATAGAAATATTCCCTGGCAAGCAATAACTAATTGCAGATACCAATTGCAAAGACGGGCATGGATAGAATGGATATGCTATACGAAAGTATGCTGCCTAAAATTGCAATCGTATAAGATCATCGTTTTAAAACACATTGAAAAAGTTGAGTTCAATTTGTGGAGTTTAACTCTTATTTTAATGGAGTTCAACTGACTGTCCTGTTCCTTCTGTTGTCCTAGAACAGTTAAACCTACTACCCACGGTGTCAAATAAATAGAAATATTCCCTAGCAAGCAATAACTGATTGCAGATACCAACTGCAAAGACGTGCATGGATATAATGGAAATGCTATATAGGATGGATTTGCTATATGAAAGTATGCTGCCTAAAATTGCAATCGTATAAGATCATCGTTTTAAAACACATTGAAAAAGCTTAGTTCAATTCATGGAGTTTAACTCTTATTCTAATGGAGTTCAACTGACTGTCCTGTTCCATATGGCGGAAGTTCCAAAATTAGCCCAGAAACTATGGCATGGACGTTACTTCTAGTTTTATTACTGCATCTAAATAGGAGCATGAGCGTTAGGTGATGAGGATGAAGGCACAGTGGAAGCAGCTAGGGGCAGTGTAATTTATGGCAGCATAATATGGACAGCGTAATTTTTTTATATTTCTAGTAAAAAAATTTATCCTAAAAAAAAAATTGCTTTTTAGATTTAAAAATCTAAAATCAATCATAATAAACAATTTTTTTCCTGTAGTGCCCCACTATATATTTCTGACCTTGATATGACATTAACAATGATTTAGCCTTAAGGCTCACACATTATTATTTGAGGACCTCAGGTGGAGGATACTGACACTTCACTCTACTATTAGTGGATGTGTTTATTTCCTAGTCGGTGTTAGGATGATGGTGGCTTTGATGGATATGTATTTTCTATTGACGTTATGATGACGATAGTTGTGATGAATGTGTCTACTTACATTACATTTTGTTCACGATAAACAATGATGTGGATGACTATTTCATGTTGATGATTTTGTTAAGAAGATGGCTAACACTAAGAAACTTGGTGACTGATGATTATTGAGTATTACAGGAAACCGCCAGAGGCACTCGCATATGATGAGCTGACAACATCTGGTTTGATAGGAATTAATATTTTGTCTTGAAATTATAAGTTCAGTTGGAACTTGATATATATATATACACTCTGATGATATGCCAATGGTTGCAGGAACATGTTAGTTGCTTGGCCGAATGACTCACATATGGGTGATGGGGTTGTACAATTGGATGGAAATTCATTGGAGAGGTGGGACAGTGTCCCTGATCTCACCTACTAGCACTCCCGCCATGACTTAGGCTGGAAAGGTCGAAACACCTTCGCCTTGAAGATCATGATGTCGTGGGGGCAGGTCCCAGATTGGGTTCGCTCACGAGGATTTTCTGGGGGGCGCGCATCAAGGCGGATTCCTTGATCCCCAGCACCATTAGTCTCACTATAGCAGGCAACATACGAGATGATAAGGGTCTCTGTAGTTGCACATATATTTTCCCCTCATAACCACTGGATGCTTGAAGGGCAAGTGGTGTGGCACCCTTGGAATTTCAGGAGAAATTCTTGAAGGGCACGACCGACTTGGCACCCTTGGCATCAAAAATAATTCTTAGGCATGGCACCCTTGGAACTTCGAATGGAAGTTCTTGAAGGGCATGACTAAACTCGATCCTCGACATCATTAAAGAAATTAATAAATATAATAAATATATGAAATCCTACTAATTCATAACAAATGATATATGAGGTCAGAACCAAAAGAATTAAATCAAGAATAAAACTTAGGGTAAGGGAGGAATAGGAAGAGATAAATTAATTAACATGATAACTCTACCCTTTCCATGATAAAACAAAATATTAAATGGATAATGTATATAAGTATCTTAATTAGGCAAAAAGGGTAAAAGAGGGACATAGAGTTAAGTATAAAGATTTATTAAAAACTTCATGAAGAGAAGAGGGTGGTGAAGTATAATAAGATTAATAAATTAAATTTGAGAAATTAGAGAACTTCCATGTGGCAAGAGCCAACATAAGAATATTCATCATAAATGCAAATTGAGGTAGTTTAGGGGACCAAATCTGAGACTTATCAATTAATTGCAGTAATAAACACAAATTAAGGAGAAGAAAAGGGGAATCAGGAGACAACTAGGAGAAGAAATAGGAAGTCTTGTTGGGTTGAGGAAAATTTCTATTTTAAATGAATAATTAAGAAAATTATTTTGGAGAGTCTTGATGAGAGGATGACACATGGGTGGGTGAATAATCAAATTTTGGGTTAATAAAAAATAATTATTTATGCATGAAGTTCCAAGTGTCACCTATGAAACATTCTATAAAAGAAAGGGAAAGGGAAGGGAAAAAGGACTTTTGGTTTTACCCTATTGTTGGATGGAGGAGACTATGTCAAAATTGAGTGGTTATGAGCTACAGTTGATTTTGGTGAGTCAGAGTGTTATAGAGAGGGGACTCTTGAGCCAAGAGAGGCTCACCTCTGTCAGCTAGCATTTTCCTTTGTTTGTACAACCCCATTGCAGCTCGGGGGTCCGTGGGGAAGGAGAGTACCCAAGGAGTAGGCTGGGAGGTTAACCGGTGAGTCACTGCATTCGGCTTGAGCACGACACATTCAGGCATGGAGGTAGACGACATCAAAGGAGCTCGCCAAGCAGCAAGTCCAGTTTGGCTCTCGTTTCAGGGTGTACGGTACACGTTTATTTATATCGCTTTTATTTATGATGTTTCCATATGTGTATGAAGTCTAATTTTATGAACTTGGATATAACTGATTCTTGTGTTCAGCTTTGTATGCTTATGGTATGAATAGTTAATTTTTACTAAGTTTTCAGAAACTTGTATGACTATGGTTTAAATTGGCAGTTAGCCACACCCCTTCTTGGACAGCCTCGGTGTCATTTGTCGTGTTCTATTGTACTCTTAGACAGAGCCTGGACAGGGCCAGGTAGCCTCCAGATCTCATCCTCTTTAGGAGGTGACATATCTGGTAAATGCCCTCCCAGTCAATCTCTGGTCAGAGTTCGTTGTGTTTAAGCCTAGCGTTCTAGTAAAATATAGATTTGAGTCTCTACACTTGGTATCAGTGCTAAGGTTCATCCTCTAGGACCTATAGGCCCATAAAGTATTAAGGTTTCCTTAAAAAAAGACTAATGATAAGAGATAATAGCCTTCTACACTCTCTGCATTCCAACAGCCTCAAGGTCTCAAGTTAAGAAGCCAAGAAATCTGAAAACGAGTAATCAGCTGCTATTTTTCAGCACCATGATCTCTTGTCACCTGTGAAAGCCCATTATAAACTTCACATGTGAAGGAATGGCGGGTGTCAAAAAAAATAAAAAAATTAAAAAAAAAATATATATATATATATATATATATATATATATTCATTCATTTTTGTAATATGTGGCATGCATGTTTGCTTAAATGATTCACTTTCATAGGCTTTTAGAAGTCATTTGTCTTTCGTTTATTTTCTGCTCTCAATTTGGATGACAACCGAAACTGCCAGAATTTTGTGTTTAAGGTCCTAGTTTCAAGTGAATACTTGCTACTGGCTTCTCCAAGAAATTCATGTATCATTGTATCTTGAAAAAATGAAGTTTTCTTTAATAATAAAAAGGGAAAACCATTCTCACATTTATATTAGAAATCTTAGTGATAAAGCGTTCACGATGCACATATACTGTATTTCCTGCTCTTGCTTAGAAAACATAGCCTTCTCCCCCTTCTTTCCTAAGACTAAACAAATTCAAGTACCAAAATACTTTGTGAGCTTTGGTTGTCTGATTCCAGTCACCATCATACAATATTCTAACATATTGGGAAGGACAACAATCAAAACCTACAATGTGAAAAATGCTTTTAATGGGAAAATGCTGCTTATAGTTGTCCTTTGATTGAGCAGCCACACTATGAGGGGCGTTTTATACCATCAAAATCACCCAAGAAACGCTCTCCAAACTCCGTTCTTCACATTTCGGCTCTTTGTTGCTCCAAGTGACAAACCGATCCTTAACTCTCGCAAATTTCAGAGTTTATCCTCCACATACGCAGTCAACCGCACATGCACACCTCTCCACCTTTGACGCTCACCAAAAGAAGAATCGGACAAATTCCACAGAGCTCATACAATTTTTAAGGCCTGACTTCAAATCCATGTGATTGCCGCAAGGTCAAACTTTCTCTGTTGGAGAGGGGTCTTCTCGTACAGACCGACAATGGTTCTCCACGCACAGATCGACTCCCTAGGAGACAAATCGATCCTCCAAACTCAGTTCTTGTTCCTTGTGACAGATTGGCAAATCGGCTACCTCATATTTAGTTGAGCTCTCAGCGAGTAGCATGGTGGACAAGCTCTCTCCAAGCTTGATGTACTGATCGTCCCTTCCACCATCGGATCCAGACTCGATGGGCTTGTAGACTTATGTCACCTGTCAAAGGATCAATGCTGAGATGTGAATCCTCTTCTGATGGCTCCCCCGCGCTATTAAAAACTTGAATACTGAAATCAAAAATCTGTTTAGCTGCCACGTAGTGACTTGAATCCAAAGAAAATCACAGAGAGAATATTGGTAGGACGCAAAGCTGACTTGAATAAATGAATTAATTTGGACTAAATGCACGAGATGCATTCAATACTCAGTGAGATTTTTCATTACGATGATGTTCAAATTTTCTATTTTTAGTTATGCTTTTATGATCACACAGTGAACTGAACTCAGCCTCTCAACCATTTATTATTTAATAGACCTTGTCCATTTGGTGGTGACTCTTTTGGATCTGTCCAGAGTGATGAGAGGACCCGCGTATTCACCAAATATGATATGAAACCATTTTTTTTTTTCTTCTTTCACAAATCAAATAATAGAAAAAAAAATCTCTTCAGCGGTGTGAGAAAGTACGCCGAGCACCTAGTACAAGCAACCAATTACAGAAAATCACTTGAACTATTAGAAAACACCGGATAAATTTACATTAAACCATGGTGCAAAACTGTTGTAACACTGACATCTTTCAATTATTTTAGTCTTTTACGGGATGCATTCTGTAAAGAACAGCTCCACATTATGCGCTTAAACGTTATCAACGCACTCAATAATGACGATGAATGACATCCGATGTAGAGTCTACGGAAGGCAAGACAATGGATACTTCGAAAATAGTGCAATCTTTGTTAGTTTCATTGTTTGGAGATGTGAAGGAATTGGATGGAAATTTGAGTGTATCTGCGGATGGTGTCGTGGCCAATGTGGAACACACAATCAATATTGTTGATTGTGAAAATGAAAACTTGAGGGAACGCATAAAAGTTGCACTACGCAGAATAGAACTGCTATAAATCCAGTACTCGCGTGCTTAACCATGCACAGATAACGGATCTTCTATTCATCCCCTCAAAATAAATCTGTATGCATCGTATTTGTGATTATTTAACTTCGGTATGGAACCGAAAATCAATTCAAAAGAAACCATATAAATCAAAAACAAAAAAAAAACAAGTTGAAATTATATTTTTAAGAGATAATAAAATATATTTTAAAATTTGGAATTGGGCTTATGGAGAATATGTTTTTAAATATTGATGAATTAAGTTAAAATATATTTTAAAATGATATCTAATATAATTAAATTAGTTAGAATTATTTTAATTCTATTTCAAGGAAAGTGATTTTATTTTGAATGATGAGGCTCCCCGAAATTAGCTTAATTAACGGTTAAGGTATATGTATCCCTTTCACGACAGAAGATCATGGTTCTAATAAGCTACAAGAAAAACAGGAAGAAACTCAATTGAATCTTTCGAATTATGAAAAATCACCGAAGTTTTAAGAAAAAAAAAATACAACATATATGTTGTTGCGAGATGTCCTTCAGTTTTTCACGAGTTCTAGACTTTCTAAATACGCATTTTTTTTAATACTAACCACTTTTTGAACTTCAATTTCCATGTCTGCCATTTTTCTGGTTATTATGAATTTATGATGGAGTTACTGCACGATATGTTTAACTTTGAACAACTTCAACAAAGTAAGTTTGACCTGATGGAAAAGTACAATTTATGATGGATTGGTTTTGTATTTGTTTTCTCTGACACTGAGTTAAAATTTTGTTTTGATGTTGTTTTTCTTCCCGTTATTCCTATTCTTGTTGATTGGACTGTACTTGCTGTGTAGCACTGCTTAAATTGCTGAGGAAGTTTGTTTGTTTCTTTTGTTTGTTTCCCCATTTTGTAAACAGTTTATATGCAGTTTCATTCCATTCTGGTATTCTAGGTAACTATTACTGCTGGCTATCCTTGCGCTAGTGTAGCTTGTATGCAGGCCTGAGATTTAATGTTTTATATGATGGGCCATTAAAGTGTGCATTTTAGTGTTTTCCCTTTGATTAATTTGAGATCTCTTTACTAATAAACTTGGGATTCAACTTTTCTGTACAAGCCTGTCTCTGCAAATGCCAACAACTTAAACTTAATACAAACTGCCATGTACATGGAGGCAGGATTATGTTTTGTTGTTGGACTCATTATTTATCACCCATTTGAAAATTAAGGTAGTCGTTGGACTCATTTTTGTCAGATCAAAATTGATCAAAATCCTTTTTACAGTAACAAGAAAAGCGAGGATCTATAATATTTTCTTTCCAAGAACAGGGTGACTTTGTTTCTGTCCTTGTTACCGTACAGGTTTTGAAATTCACAGCTGCCTTGTCCCTTATTTATGTGTTTGTCACCCAGCTGTGTAAGAAATTTTTGGTTAATGCCAGAATTGTGGTTTGAAACAAAGGGTTTTACCTCATTCATTTCCAATCTACCAGTTTCAAATTAATTAATGAAGCCAGAATCACCTTCATGGCATGTCAAGGCATCTTGCTCTAATGTTGTGTCTTCTACATCTTTGCTATCTTCATTGTTGATGCGACAAAGATGTCCTTTTGGAACAGTAGAAACATCATCATACTTTGGAAAGAGCCACAATCCCTCGATCAAGATTGGAATTATCTTCAAGGGATTTAGATGCGCTTTTGATTATATCACAAGACCACAGTGAGAGCAATGGAAGATTATTGCCATGGTTATTGAATTACATAACAAATGTTCAGCGTTGCTCCTTCAACTTTATGCTTTAAACCAAACATTTTCCCTTTTTAGAGAATATTATAAGAGTAAATTGTAGGAGTTGAACGATGTCCAGAAAATTTGTGTGCATGACTGCCTTGATAGCTTTAGGATCCGTTATTCAGCTTGATAATTATTTTGGACATTGTTACCTAGCCTGGCTCATTGCTCTTTGGCCCTTAATTGTTGAATTTTCGGTTTACGTATATCATGATTTATGACCTGATATATACGGCATTCCAAAGAACGAGATGTAACAAATTAAGGGCTTCGAAACCTTTCAAATCTGTCGTATGTTATTTCTGGAACTTTCAAATTAAGGGCATTTTAAAACCTTTCAAATCTTTCCTAGTACTCGACATCTACTGCAGGCACATTGTTCATTCACTCCATCTCATTTTGTTTACTTAAGATCTTCTCCCCAGGATGATTTTGACATATCTCTTGAAATGCAGACTAATCCCCTGCCTAATTGTCGTTTTTGTTTTTCTTCAATGCATATTTGAGCCTCTCAGCTATAAACTGTAGTTTAACTTTGTCATCATCTTTTGGATCTGGAAAAGAACCGTTGTTATACCTCGCAGCATCTTGTTATTCATTTCATGTGCGTTTGTTCTGATTCGCTATTTTTGAAATGGTCTGTATGATCCTGAAATGACAAACGATTTTATTCTAAAATTTCTCAGACAAGATCTGATGGTAAGAAGTATTTTATGAATTACCATCGATTTGCTTTAAATTATAAAATAGTCCAGACAGAGCTTCCGAGTGCCATTATAATCGAATTTTTCAATGTCATTGCAACACAGAAGATTAATATCTCTTCTATTTCTTAGCTAAGACCCAACAGTGCTATTGGTGAGCAGTCTTGTTATTAGAACAGCTAGTTTTTATTTTGTTTTCAGGATGAAAAAAAAAAAAAAACACAGAGCCTCTTCATTAGAATAGCTACAATGAGTTGTACATATTCTGGGAAATAACAAATTATAACAACTCTACCATTGCTGCGTGGGTTCATTATTATTATTAGCGGTAAAACATTCCATCCAAATACTAGGCGATGCACATATGGTTAAGCCCTCCTCTCTCTCTTAAAGGAAAACTAATGTAAATTGTAGTGGCCCGCTGTAGTTGATTGGCAGTAATATGACATTAACATTTATTTAGGCCTAAGGCCAACACTTTATTCCTTGAGGAGTTACTTCCTTTCATTTTTATGCTTTTTCCCAATACCCATTATTTGTGTTTTCCCAATACTCAGATAGGAGTAAACCTGATTTTAAACAAGAACTCTTGAGGGTTAGAGTTTCATTTCTTACCTGGGACAAAATGATGACGAGAACAGTAACAAGCGGGTTTCATCCTTTCATCTTGAGAAATCCGTGATGACAGTCTATCGCTTTCCTTATATTAGGTTTTAGTATTTTTATAGTTTTATCAAATACCTTGCCAAAGGAAGGCCATAAGTATGTGTTCATGTGCGTGGTTCTTCACCTAGTAGTCAATCTCATATGACCATACCCCTTTTACTGTAACACAATACGGTTCTTGACCTAGTGGTTTTTGGAATGCTTAGTCATCACAAGTGATTTGAAACACCTAGGGACATGTTGGTGGATCCAATATTGGCTCAGAGATCATTTACATTAAAATTATACTATATATATATATATATATATATGGCTTGGTACATTTTACATCGGGGAAATCAACATATTGATTAAAATTCTCATGTCGATTCCTTTATGAGAGAAGAAGAGGGAACATGCAAATTGCTTATTATTAGAGACGTGCCATGCATATGATACATGAGGGAGTTCAGCTTAGGTGATTATTGCACAATGATGATTAGACACATTGAAATTGATAATTACAATACTCTTAGGTTCAAATATGTGACAGCTAAGAAATTCAAAAAGGATTATTACTAATTTGATATAGGTTGATATTGAGTGCTAGTTTTTGGAGCCTATCATATACTTGTATGGTTTTATTTATTTTGTTAGAGCTTTATCATATAACGATATTAACGATATCATGTTAAAGGATATCTACTATGTGACGATCTCTAGCCTAAAAGCCATTCTATTAATTAAACCTAAGTGGTGTAAGTGATGTAGTGGAGATTAATTCACAAGAAGAATTGATGCACCTTGACGTAGGTTCATTACACATGTGGTTTGAGATAATGGTCACTCACTAATTGTACATCCTCTTGTGAGATATTTCATGGTGATAGATGTTAAACATATATAACTATGATCATTTTAATTTCAGAAGAAATCAATTGTGTTAATATATGAGAAACAAACATATGTAAGTTGTAGAGCTTTTGTTAACTTACTTGGGGATGGTGTTTATACGAACTAAAGGTTCCCAAGTAGTCCACTTTTGTTACAAAATAAATATTGACGTAATGTATTAGGCATATCCATACACATTTTATACATTATTGAATGACGTTGTGTGCCCTAAAAGCATTGGCATCAAGAATGATAAAATATAATTGTGGGGCTTGATTGTCAAAGAATGCGACACAAAATCACCCAAGCCCATTTAAACACTATATAGAGAGGTAATCAAAGTTAAAAAGTAAATATGATATTTATATTTCCTACATAAAGGGAACCATAAAGAAGATGGAAGATACCCTCAAATATTTCGATATTCCTTAATGGACAAAAATCAGGGAGAAATTGATTGATTTAAAAATTGAGGATACTTGGCACAATGAGGATATCAAGATTTTAATAGAGGATATGAAGGATATGCATCCTTGACTTCATTTCCTTTCATAATCTAAGGACTTCGGGGCGAAGTCCATTATTAAGAGGGGGTGAATGTAGTGCCCCACTTTGGTTGATGAACACTAATCCTTCATACTTTATTCTTTGAGGACCTCAGGTTGAGGATCCAGACACATGACTCTAATATTAGTAGATTTGATGGTTATATACGTTCTTTATTGATACTGTGATGATGACATCATTAATGGATATGCATGTTTTCTATTTATATCATGATGATGATAGATTTTATGGATAGATATGTTTTCTATTTATGTTACGATGATGATGCCTTTGATGGATATGTCACCACTTCCATGGTTTGAAACTTCGGGACGAAGTTTAGTTTAAGGGGGGGTGTATGTAGTGCCCCACTATAGATTTCTGACCTTGATATGACATTAACAATGATTTAGCCTTAAGGCTCACACATTATTATTTGAGGACCTCAGGTGGAGGATACTGACACTTCACTCTACTATTAGTGGGTGTGTTTATTTCCTAGTCGGTGTTAGGATGATGGTGGCTTTGATGGATATGTATTTTTCTATTGAAGTTATGATGATGATAGTTGTGATGGATGTGTCTACTTACATTACTTCTGTTTCACGATAAACAATGATGTGGATGACTATGTCATGTTGATGATTTTGTTATGAAAATGACTAACACTAAGAAACTTGGTTACTGATGATTATTGAGTATTACAGGAAACCACCAGAGGCACTCGCATATGATGAGTTGACAACATCTGGTTTGATAGAAATTAATATTTTTGTATTTGAACTTCTAAGTTCAGTTGGAACTTGGTGTGTATATATATATATACACTCTGATGATATGTCAGTGGTTGTAGGAACATGTTAGTTGTTTGGCCAAATGACTCACATATGGGTGATGGGGTTGTACAATTGGATGGAACAACATGGGAGGGGTAGAACAGTGTTCCTGATCTCACCCGCTAGCCTCCTGCCGTGACTTAGGCTGGAAAGGTCAAAGTACCTTCGCCTTGAACATCACGATGTCGTGAGGGTGGGTTCCAAATTTGGTTCGCTCACGAGGATTTCTGGGGGGCGCGCATCAAGACGGATTCCTTGATCCCCAGCACCATTAATCTCACTATAGCATGCAACATATGAGATGATAGGGGTATTTGTCGTTGCACATATAATTTTCCCTCATAACCACTGGATACTTGAAGGGCAAGTGGTGTGGCACCCTTGGAATTTCAAGAGAAATTCTTGAAGGGCACGACCGACTTGGCACTCTTGGTATGAGAATTAAATTCGTAGGCATGGCACCCTTGGAACTTCGAATGGAAGTTCTTGAAGGGCATGACCAACTTGACACCCTCGACATCATTAAAGAAACTAATAAATATAATCAATATATGAAAATCCAACTAATTCATATCAAGTGACAAATGATGTTAGAACCAAATGAATTAAATCAAGAATAAAACTTAGGGTAAGGGAGGAATAGGAAGAGATAAAATATTTACTATGATAACTCTACCCTTTCCATGTTAAAACAAAATATTAAGTACATAAAACTTAATTAGGCAAAAATGGAAAAGAGGGATATAGAGTTAAGTAGAAAGATTTATTAAAAACTTCATTAAGAGAAGAGGGTGCTGAATGAAAATAAGATTAATAAATTAAAAATTGAAAATTTTAGAGAACTTCCATGTGGCAAGAGCCAACATAAGAATATTCATCATAAAGGCAAATTGAGGTAGGATAGGGGACAAATCTGAGACTTATTAATTAACTTCAGTAATAAACACAAATTAAGGTGTAGAAAAGGGGGAATCAAGAGACAACTAGGAGAAGAAATAGGAAGTCTTGTTGGGTTGAGGGAAAATACTATTTTAAATGAATAATTAAGAAATTATTTTTGGAGAGTCTTGATGAGAGGGTGACACATGGGTGGGTGAATAATCAATTTTTGAGTTAATAAAAATTTATTTATTTATGCATGAAGTCCTCTGGCATACCTATGAAACATTCTATAAAAAAGAAAGGGGAAGGAAGGAAAAAGGACTTTAGTTTTACCTCATTGTTGATGGAGGGGACTATGTCAAAATTTGGTGGTTATGAGCTATGGCGAGCTGGATACAGTGTTATAGAGAGGGGACCTTGAGTCAAGCAGAGGCTCACCGTCACCGGCATTTTCCTTTGTTTGTACAACCCCATTGCAGCACTTCTGGGTCCGCGGGAAGGAGGTGAGAGTACCCAAGGAGTAGGGTCGGGAGGTTAATCCTGAGTCACTCGTATTCGGCTTGAGCACCACACAGTACTTAGTCGGAGGTAGACGACCAAAGGAGTCGGCGTTAGGTCTGGCTTTGCTCTCATTTCACGGTGTACGGTACACGTTTATTTATATCGCTTTTATTTAGAATTCACCAGTTAAATGGATGTATGTGTATGAAATCTAATTTTATGAACTTGGATATAACTGATGCAAATTCTTGTGTTCAGCTTTTTATGCTTATGGTATGAATAGTTAAATTTTTACTAAGTTTTTTTTTATTAAAACTTGTATGACTATGGTTTAAATTGGCAGTTAGTCACACCCCTTCTTGGATAGCCTCGATATCATTTGTCGTGTTCTATTGTACTCTTAGACAGAGCCTGGACAGGGCCAGGTAGCCTCCAGACCTCATCCTCCTTAGGAGGTGACATATCTGGTAAATGCCCTCCCAGTCAATCTCTGGTTAGAGTTCGTTGTGTTTAAGCCTAGCGGTCATCTAGTAAAGTATAGGGTTGGTCTCTACATTTCCTTTATAAAAAAATGAACAAAATGCATACCAATTTACTATCTAGTAAGATTTTCCAAAATTCTGGATAGCTGAAATATCCACCTTCACATTATCTGCATTATTGGTGCTCTGATACCACAATAATGGCAAAAGTGTCGTCAAACACATAATTTTATTAATAAAAAAAAAAAATTATATAAAAAAAATTGCAAGAGTTTACACCCATACACTTCAACACACTTGCAATCAGGAGAATAAGCTATATATAAGCTAAATGTCCTAACCTATTTTAGTTACAGATCACTTATTAAAATAACAAGTATCCACTTACAATAAATATCATCCTAACAAATCTACTAATTTTTTTCCTATATTAGAACTTAAGATACAACAATCTTCTAGATATCATATCTTTTACAGCTAATTTTATTTCTAAACTTTCTATAATATTTTGTTAAATATTCTAAATATTTAAATATTATATTCTAACCTTATAATAACTTTATATTAACAATAACTTTATATTAACAATAATAATTGCACCATATATATATATATATATATATATATGATTTTATATTATAAGCAAAACAAACTACATATAGTAAATGCACGATGCACCATTGTGCATTCATATTTGTTTTCAAAACAAAAGACCATATATTAAAATCTAGGCACAATTAGATAGCCCATGTGTCCACTAGTATCTACGGATACATCATAAATATATATTGGTCCAGATGCATGTCATTGTATAGTTGCTATCTCCTAAAAAAAGTGTAATATGTTGAAATTTCACATGAGTTGTTAATCTCAAAACTGTGGCTAAATATAACAAGATAGTCGAAACTGCTCTAATATCATGTGGAAAATAACTAAGCCTCCAAAAATATACTCATGAACAATACCATATAGATGCTTGCTTCAAGGCCTGCCAAGTCCTTGTATCCTGAATGCCATTTTTAGAAGAAATAAAAAAAGAGTTACGTAACAATCTTCTTTTCTTAGTATATGTTACAGCAAGAGATAGAATTAAAAGCTTTAACCCTTGAAGCTCCTCCACATGTAGTTAAAAGAAAGTGATATTAGAAAATAACTAAGCCTCCAAAAATATACTCATGAACAATACCATATAGATGCTTGCTTCAAGGCCTGCCAAGTCCTTGTATCCTGAATGCCATTTCTAGAAGAAATAAAAAAAGAGTTACGTAACAATCTTCTTTTCTTACTATATGTTACAGCAAGAGATAGAATTAAAAGCTTTAACCCTTGAAGCTCCTTCACATGTAGTTAAAAGAAAGTCTTAAATGTTGAGTTCAATATTATTTATTTATTTGTTTTTATATATATTGAACATGTAGTCAAATTTAAATACCATGTTTGTATTGAGGATTTAGTCAAATCTAAAGACCATGTTTGTATTGAGGATTTCTGGATCATCGCAAGGGTAAATCACTTTCATCATAAAAAGCTAAGAGAAGTCATTGAGATTGAAGAGCATGCCATTAATCTTAACAGAAACGATGGTTGGAAATTAAGTAGGAGCTTGATTCTCACTCTCTCTTCTTGATTTATTTATTTATTATTATTATTATTATTATTATTATTATTATTTTAAAGTCTCCAATCCTTTTTTACTTTCTTATTAAATTATTATATGATATTTTAATATAATAACATTTATAACTATTTGTTTAATAATATTAAACATATTTTTAAAAACTAATTATTGAACAATATTAGACTTAATTTTAATTATTAATATTCATATATACTTATATATTTCTTATTCTATAATTATATATTAATTTAATTTAATATTAAATGAAAAACAAAATAAAATTAATTATTTAATTTAATAACTAATTTCTGACGGCTAATTCCTAATCGCTAATTCCCAATGGCTAACTCTGGAACTGGATGCATCTTTACTATTTAAATTTTTGGATTGATTGATTTTTTTACGTTTGTCCCAAAGATGAACCATATTAGATGGTTTGATACATCAGCCAAATCTTAATGATGTGATTAATTCGAAATACAATCTCATTACCATTTTGGATCACAAAAGTCTAAGATCTAGCATATATAAATGTTATGCATATCATATTGTAAAAATAATTTAAAAACTAAATAATAAAACCTGTTAAAGAAAGATGTCACACATATATAACTATATATACTATTGGTATATATAACTATATATACTATTGGATTTTAATAAAATTAAAAATGGGATATTTTTATATATAGAAATGTGGAATATATATATGTGTGTGTGAGAATAAAATATTTTAAAAATATTAAATATTAAAATCATAATTATTTCAATGATTAATTAAGTAATTATTAATCATTATTATGTATGAAGAGGTAAATAGTCAAAAGACATGACTATTCGCCCTTCGTGGCCAACCTATATAAGCAAACCGCCACAAAGGTATTTTACCACCATCCAGTTTATCAATAATAAAAATATACCTTATTACACCTATAATACACAATGACTTACTTTTATATTTTCTACGTTCAAGTTTTCTCTCTAACAATGGTATCAGAGCAGACGTCCTCTCGCCTGTGCTTCACTGTGTCACCTATCACTATTTCTCTGTGTCATTCACTTTCCCCCGCGCTGTATTTTCTGCGTCCAAATGTGTTTTTTCACGATTATCCGTTGTGTTTTCTCACAACCATCCGTTGTGTGTTTTTTCACGACCATCCGTTGTGTTTTTTGTCACCCTTTCACTTGTGTCGTTTACCATGTCACCATGTATGTCAGACGTGTTGTGTGTCTCAACACCCTCATCCATGTCTCGAAGTCATTTGTTCCTTGCTTCTTTGTTGATCGCTTCCCTTATCTCTGTGACTGTTACCACACTGTCCACTTCCTGCTCCATTTTTTTGTTGTCGCGTCAACACCGTTCCAGTCTCCTAACCAATCCACGCCAATACCTATCCGACGACTCGAAGAACAATTCTCGGGGAATGGTCATCGAGTCCTACTATTTTGCCTGTCGATTCGTGGTGATATATATATATATAATAAATAAATAAATAATAAATAATAAATAAAATAATAAATAAAAAAATAAAAAATCCACCTAGAAAAAAAAGGAACAAAATGGGGAATAATAAATATGATGTAAAAAAAATTCAAGAAGAACTTGATAAAATGCGACGACGCCTCAATAATGTCAAAAGGAAGCAGACAAAGTTAGGCAAGCGAGGGTCAAGACAGGATAATTGTAACTCAAGATAAAATGGCAAACGATATTAGTAAAATAGATAAGGTTGAGAGAATGTTGAGCCAGTTAATGGGAGGAATCGATTTAGTTTTTAATCCCTTGATCGCTCAAGAACCAACACAAAGTCCCAAGACTCTAGAAGGAAAAGATTTTTTTAACCATGAAACTCTGCAAATACCGTAAATACACTTCCAAGGAAGTCAATACTATACAAAATTTCCAGAAACGGAATACCAATGAATTAAAATAGAATTACCTAAGTACGACTGAGGTGTTACTGTGTGGGTTAATAAAATGTAGGTCATTTTTTAGTCAAACCCACCAATAGGTGAGCAAGAGAAGATCATGACCGCATCAGCAACAACTTGGAATCTTAAGCATATGATTGGTTCCTATGGTGGTCCAACAAATGTAAAGCTCGTTCATTTACTTAGAAGAATTTTGTACATGCCTTACTAAAGAGATTTCATGATGAAGAATAGGATGATTTTTACGAAAATTTTGTTCATCTTAAGCAAAAAGGGTCTGTAAGTGAATACACCCATGAGTGGGAAGTATTAGTTGTAGGACAAAGAGGATTCTTTGATGAAGAACTGCTAAAAATGTATAGATGTGGACTTAAGCAGTATATTCGAGCATAATTGAAGTTGCACAAGCCCAAAACTATTGAATAAGTCAGATATGCAGCAATAATTATTGAGAAAAAACATAATTTCAGAATGTCATCATTCAAGGAAGATGAAGGCCAACAACAATACTCAGGGAAAAAATAAACAAACAAAATTAGGTATTGTGGACACAAATGGATTTCAAGATACAAATGCCTTAACAAGAAGTTATATACTTATGAAGTCGAGAGGGAATCAAACACTTCAAGTAATGAGTTGGAAAAAAAGACCAAAAAAAATTAAAAAATTGTTGCAAATGTGGAGAAAACTAGACGCGAGGACATAAATGTGAAGACGCATCCTTGCGCTACTATAAAATAGTAGATGGGAAGTAAGTTGAAGTACGGGAACGTGATGAAGTAATTGTTATCACACACAATGAAGTTTTAAATTCTGAGGAACTGTCATTAGCTGCAATTTCATGTGACTAGAAAATCCATGATGAAAATAGCAACTCTCCTAAAGATAAAGAACAACAAGAAACTGCAAAATAAATTCCACGGCATCTGTGAATGAAGTGAAACCAGACTCCAAGAAGGAGCATTAAGCTTACTACACCATCAACAAACATGATGAGGAGATTACGCCCTAAAACACTAAATCTTAAAGGACTCATAAGAAGCAGAAATGTCAATATAATTATAGACTCTCGCAGTACTCACAAATATATAAACATTGATCTTGCTAAGCAATTTGATCTTTGTATTGCACAATCAAGGACCTAACCATGTTTGTCACTACTAGACAAAAGTTCAAAGAAATAGGAGAATTACATAAGGTTTCAATCCAGGGACAAGAACTAGAGCTACAAACAGATCTATCTGCCCTACCACTTGAGGAAATTGATGTAGTTCTAGGTGCAGAATGGTTAATACAACTAGGAAGCTATACTACAAACCTTGAAGAACAATTCATGGAGTTTAATTGGCAATGACGACATTATAAATTATACGGTGTTAGCACTCCCAACTTCAAGGAAGATGTGAATACTCATGAGGACTGCACCAATCAACTTAAATATGTCACTCCATAGCAACATGTTCAACTAGAGGAATCCTTTATGATTATGCTTTGAGGATAAAGCATCTCTAAAGGGGGTGGAAATGTTATGAATAAAGTATTCATAAAAATATTAAATATATAAGTAATATTAAAATAACAATTAAGTAATTATTAAGCATTATTATGACTATTCGCCCTTCGTGGCCTGTCACTGCCTATATAGGCAAACCACCATGAAGGTATTGTACCACCATCATGTTTATCAATAATAAAAATATAACTTATTGCACATACAATACACAACGACTTACTTTTATATTTTCTACGTTCAATTTTTCTCTCTAGCAATATATATATTTTTAAGAATCAATGTAAATCTGTCTTAATTCTGAATCTATCTAGCTCCAAGAGGAATCAATCTTTTAGAGGTGCAAACTTTCACTAAAGTTTAACACTCAAGAAGTCGTTTGTATTGTGAGAGACTTGATCCTCCTCGAAGTTTAATAAATCCAAAGTTAAGTTAATTTTATACTAGTATAATTATTCAATTCTCTGAACTATTTAGCAATAATAAATATATATTTCACAATTAATGTGCTTTAATAAATCTTATATATTCTTCTTCTTATATGATTCCATTACATTTAATAATTATTTGTTTGAATAGAGTGTTATATATATATATATATATATATATATATATATATATATATCTTCTTTTAATATTCGTATATTTTCACTTCTTTAATATATATATATATATATATATCATCTTCTTTTAATATTCATATATTTTCACTTTTTTTTTTAAGCTATTAATATTTTGGGGAAGTCTAATTAATAAATAAAATGGTTTTTTTAGCTAGATATTTAAAGATACAATTTTGGGCTAGATTATGATTTCTTGTTATTTAAAATGTATTTTTGAATGCATAAATAAATTACACTTCAATTTTGGAAATTAAATAACTTATGATTCTTAAAATCTCTATTAAATTTTGACAAAATTCATTAGAAAATGATAATATAAAAATGGTTATTTTATTTATTAGTTAAACTACTCTATATTTCTATATTATTCATTTTTATTTCAAAACTTTTAAATTATTTAAATTATCAATATTTTCTAATTATTCACTTTTTAATATAATTATTTTATTTATTATTATTATAACTTTTTAATATAACTATTTACGCCGGAGGCGTTTTCTTTGCTGGCTTGGGGTGGGAAAACACTGTTCACCCCAACCAATAGTAGAGCTTGAATTTCGCCCTTCTCACTAATGAGATTTTTCCATGTGTTTGTCCTTCTAACCAAAAAAATTTTGTCATATGTCAGGTTGCTTTCTGCCCACGTTTTCCGTACCGGCCTATTTCTTCAACTATTCTCCCATTCCCGTTATCTGCCTTGTTGCGTGGTCATTTTTTTTTAGAGATTTCGTTCACAATTCTGTAATCAAACTTAAACCTTGGGATTCGTCTTCAGATATTGAGCTTATACGTATTTTCATAGGTGTCCTGCAAAAAAAATCAACAAAAAATTCTAAAATTTAAAGAAACCTCAAGGAGTTAGTCATAGAAAATTTGTAAACTTAAATTTTTAGCCTTTTTCTTGTCCTGGTCATCAGCTTCTGAGGGTCAGTTTTCTCTTATCCTTTTCATTCTCTATCGCCTTGAGCATGCATGTTTAGCAACTCCACTAAGATTTTCTTCTAACGAAAGCATATTAATTTCAGGTTCGGCTTCAAGGAGAAATTTGTTTGATGCTAGAGATATTTCAAATTTAAAATTTTGGTGAGACACCTCCAATCAATACTCACAGATATTGTTGAGGAGCACCACCAGGGCTTCATTAGCGTGACAGTGAGGCATAGAAGAGCACCACTTGGATGCAAGGAAAATGTTGATATGTTGCACATCACATTTGGCTTTATCCAGAGTGACTGGAGAAAGTTGAAATAAATATTGCACCCCCTGTTTCTCTTAACATGGTTTTTGTTCCATAATTGGTTTAATTACGACACTATCAACAAAAATGTGTTTTATCTTGAAGCATGGATTATTAAATATTTATTCTCATATGTGTATTGTAAAAATTATTGGAAGTGGTAATGTTTTTTTATTAGTCCACACATCATACGGTTATAATATAGAGACTATTTCTTATTCGGAGCAAAGCTAAATTTTATACCATAGTTTGGGTAATTATCTATTAAAGGTATTTACTTATATAATCATTTAATGCCAATTTCCATGAGGCTTGTGCTCAGCTCGGATATACATATCTTCTCATTAGAATGACCTATAATCATCTTGTATATGGAATGACACGAAATGAAGTCATGGCAAATCCTTCATTGTTTGTAAGAAGGAGGCCACTTCTAAATGCGCAGGCTTTTGGTCAACAAGTTGTAGATCAACCAACAAGCAGATCTAGCAAGACAAGTTCAACTTCCCAAAATTAAATAAAATATAAATATTTGAAATTCATGTTTCAATGGCGCAAAAGGTTACTCGAAGCACATTGGGCGATTCGTGATTCCATAATTGCTCGCAACATAGGACGTTGCCCCTGTCTGGAAGTTGTAGGTTCTGTCATTGAGTGTGATACTAGTCTTGCAATTGAAATTCAATCTGGCCATCAAAGGGAGTATTAACAAGATGAAAAAACTAATATTCAAGGAATGGAATCCAAATATAACAATGGGATACCTGATCATGATGCCAATTACGTTGAAGTATCTGAGCGGAAAACTAATTCACTTCCACTGAAAGGAAGTTGATAGTCAAAAAATTTCCACATCCATAAACTGAAATGTGGAGCTTTCCGTCTTTCATAAACTTAACAAATATGTGGATTTTATTGTCACGATTTTTCCCACATTAATGAATTGAAAAAACCCCAATTCCATGTTGTTTTCATTTGAAAACACGATTCAAATTATGGGAAATGGTATTTTGATTGATAAATGAAGCAAATGGTTTGGTACTCTTTAATCATTATGAGACATTTTTGGCCAAATATGATGTGCAAAATCTCAACCTTTTCCCATGGAGGCATAATAGAGCATAGGAGAGCACCACTTTTCCCATGGATTTTTTTTTTTCCATTTTGATTTACTATTTGGAAAGAGTATTATAGGTCATTATAATGAGAAGATATTTATATCTGAGCTAAGCAAAAGCCTCGTGGAAATTGGCATTAAATGATTATAAAAGTAAATACCTTTAATAGAGAATTACCCAAACGATGACTATAAGCTAAATCAAGTCTGTAGGCAAATTTTGAACATGATTTTTTCTAGTTAGAAGGCTTTGCCAAAGAAGACACAGCAGTTAAGTGTTTTGAATTGAGGTCGAGGTGGCTAATTCCTCGCAACAATTCCCCGCTATATTTCCCGTTGCTTGGTCGTTCGGCTACTTTTCTTTCTCCTCAATAGGGATATCGAATAAATCCTTCCCCATTGCCTAAATTCTCTCTATCATAATATCAAATATGTCATGGTTTAGAAACTACATCACTCCTCACTCTTTGCTCGCCTTTTCCACCTAACTGAGGACAAAGAACTGAATCTGTATCCGAGCGAAGAAATTTCACCTTCAACCACTTCTTATTAAACCAAGCGGTAAACAAATGGAACTGTTGTTAGCTTTGGAATAGGTTCTCAAGCTTTAAATGTAAGAACCATGGATATGTCTTTGGAGGATCTAAAACTAGCGCTTTAACTAGCATTGGCTTCTTATCTGATAGTATGCTACTGATGACGGTGGATCCACTAGGACTGGAACCACGGGAAAGGAAGCTAATACAATCAAATTGAATGCCTGATCGAAGCATGACGAGATCTTATGAAGATCTAACCCCTTTAGATCGAAGCACGTTAAGTGGTTTACCGGTTTGTCCAATTCTCGTAGATTCCCATTTTCGGTCTATTTTCACTCCTTATTCTTTGTCAGATGAAGTGGTTGCCACTCGAGATGCTTGTTGCAAGGTTGTTCCTCGCAAGGTCTATGTTGGTGACAGGGACATGTTGGACCGGGGACAGATTGGATGGGATTTTGACGAAGTATTATCTCTATGCAACCTTGTATTCCATGCAAAATGGAAAGTCCCCCCAGCTATTTGGTGAATTCTACAAGTCTTTATGGGACACCATTGGCGATGAGTTATGTTCTATGGCCTCAGAAGTATTTGTCTCTAGTTGCCTTTCCTTAGGTTTATTAATAAGAGGTTGATCAAGCTTATTCACAAGAATGCAGCTAGAGATTCTACTAGGGGTTGTATGTGAAAACCTAATCTAGGACTTCCAACTAAACCAATATATCATTTAAATTAAACACATATGAAGGAGAATAATATATTTCTATCTCAACATTTATTTGATGATAATATACAAGTAAATTTTATTTACAAAATAATAAACAAATCCAGTTTCTTTTTTGTTTCCGCAATTTCTATAAGTAATTAGAAATCGAAGAATACATGTATCACTAGCTTGGTTGAGATGCTCCTGATTTTGTTAAGCTGCTCCTGCTGGGCTACCTGACTAAATTTACCTCCCAGCCAACTAGGATTGATTTCCTAGCCCAGGGAACCTCCACAGGCTCCTTAGCCCTCCGAGCCCAAGTCCAACCAACTGTAGTGTGTCAAAGTGGGAATCAACACCCTCCAACTCCCAACAAGACCAATAATCCTCCTCAATTCCAAACAAGACCAAAAATCCCCCTCAATGCCACCACAAGACCAAAAACCCCCCTAAATACCACCACAAGACCAAAAATCCCCCCTTTCCTCTCATCCTCCTTCACTTTTATATCTTTTCCTCTCATCCTCCTTCACTTTTAGATCTTTTCCTCTCATCCACTTCAACTACTTTCCATTAATTTCATTACTACCCCCCCATCCTTCTCATTTATTAACATTGAATTTCCTACCATATATAGATATTTTATTCAAAAATAAATTGGAGAAGACCAAAATGTAAATTGAGATGACATATTGGATGTACAAAATCGAGATATTTTATTTTAGAATTAAATGAGGGAAGGCCATGCCTTGTCTACAAGTTAAATTGAGATGACATATTGGATGTACAAAATCTAGATATTTGATTTTAGAATTAAATGAGGAAAGACCATACCTCATCTAAGATTTGATTTGAGAAGACATATTAGAAATAAAATAAATAATAAAGGTCATACTAGTAAAAATAAAATAAAATTACAATTTCACAAGTGTATATATTACTCAAAAATTATAAGCCATTATTTACAGATTAATTAAAAGCTAATCAAAATTTTCCCTATGGGATCAAGTGGGGCATTACATACACCCCTCCTTCAGAAAACTTCGTCCCGAAGTTAGAGTGAAAATGACACAATGATTTTGAAAATAAGGCATAACAAAATAGAGATAGATATAGTAGTCAAATTAATTCAAGCAATGATACCACCTCCCATCAAGAGTCCCCAATCTAACTTATAACCTCCTATCTTTCCTAACCTACTTTCGCTCCCATCCTATTTGTCCTCTGCTACAATATACTATGGCATCGGCTATACCGATCTAACCACTGATAAAACCAATATGGCGAAAGCATCGACTATATCGACCTAACTTCCCTAGCAGGAAACTGGCAACCGTCATCACACGTCTAGGGGAACGTGTCCATCACTGTCCTCCCACGATTCCAAGTTTGGAGGTTACACAATGGGAAATTACTCCACCCCTCCTTAAAACTAAGGTCAACACCCTAATATGGACCACACTACAATGCTGGTTGGATACTTGTCATCAAATAATCCAAACAGGTAGTCTTGTCACCTATATCATTTACACTTTACCCGTGTCATAATAGTGCATATCAAGTAGATACAAAATGTCATAGAATAATGTACATCATACCATTCCTCATCGAATATGTCAACATTTCCCATCGGAAGTGTAGATCTTGGTTATCATATAGTTCTTTCCAATCTGCAGGTTAGTGCTCATTCATGCATATACATAACAACAAAACATATATATCGATAAGTGATCTTAATCCTCGTGTTATTAATTCCAACATCCATGTCTCAATTTTGCACCCATAAAAACATACTGGAAATAAATCTTTAGATAAATCACAATTTTGATAAGTCATTCATTAGATAAATCATATCTCTTAATTCATACATCAAACAACAATGACTCTAAGAAGTTATGCACTAGGTAAATCATAACCCAGCAAGTCGTATATAAGGTAAATCATACATCAAATAAGTCATACATCAAATATTTTAATCCACAATACCTAATATATCTAATGATTTATATAATTAGTTTCATCTGTCCAACTAAAATGCAACAATATTACATAGTGTTCATAAAATAACATGGAACTGCAAATAGAGTCTTAGCATAGGTAGCTATCTAAGTCAAAATGGGCATGAAAGATGCTCGAAAAGTGAGGGGTAGTCACGACGTATAGTCTCTGCATCTTCCCAGGTAGCAGATCTTGGGCTATACTTGTCCCACTAGACCTTAACCTGGTCCACTATGCAACGTCTAAGATGTCGAACCCTATGGTCCAATATTCATAATGGTTCGACCATTATGATTCCCACGTCTAAGACCTGCAATTCCCTCCAATCTAGTTTGTGAGATTCATCAGACACATAATGTCGTAAAATAGATACATGAAAAACATCATGAGTTTTATGCAAATGGGGTGGTAGTACAAGACGATAAGAAACTGGCCCAATCTTCTCCTTGACTCTAAAAGGTTCTGTAAACCGAGGTGACAACTTTTTCCCTTTCCCAAACCATATGGTGCTTTTGTTGGGTTGAATACGAATAAAAACTTGGTCCCCTACCTCATAACTACGATCAGTTCTATGTGCATCGACATAACTCTTCTGTCTATCTTGTGCTTCCTTTAACCTTTCTCGAATCTTTCTTACCTGTTCCTCCATTTCTTGTACCAACTCCAACCCAACTATTACTCGGTCCTCTAACTTTTCCCAACTCAATGGTGTCTTGCATGGCCTCCCATACAGAGCTTGATAGGGAGGCATCCCAATGGAACTATGGTAACTATTATTATAGGAAAACTCTACCAATGGTAAGTACCTTTCCCACTGGGTCTAATTATCCATGATGTACATTCTGAGCATGTCTTCCATAACTTGATTTACTCTTTCAGTCTGTCTTTCTGTTTCTGGATTATATGTAGTGCTCAGGTTCAAGTGAGTCCCTAATGCTGACTGCAGACTTGTCCAAAACGTAGATGTAAAGCGAGAGTCTCTATCAGAAATGATCTTTGTGGGTAAACCGTGTAGTCAAATAACTTCACTTATAAAAACTCGTGCTACATCAGTAACATCATAAGTATCTCTCACCGGGATGAAATGGGCACTTTTGGTTAATTTATCAACTACAACCAATATAGCATTGTGCCTCTATGAAGTGAGTGGAAAACCTACAAAAAATCCATAGAAATGACCTCCCATTTAGACATAGGGATGTCATGCGGTTGTAGGAGTCCTGCTGGATGGTGATGATTAACCTTCACTCATTGACATTCAAGACATTTGGCAACAAACTGGACTATGTCGTGATTCATGCAAGCCCAAAAGAAGAGTTTCTTCATGTCAACATACATCTTCTTCACTCCGGGACGTGCACAATAGAGTGCTCTATGTGACTCTTCAAGGATGGTTCTTCTTATACTCCCTTCCTTAGGGATGTACATTATTACTTGAAGTCTCAATAGTCCATCTGGTTCAAGGACATAACCCTCAAACTTTGTTTCTATCTGCTTCCCACTCTGGAGTGCTAATATAACTTTCAGATACCAACTATCTTCAAAGAGTTTTTCTAGCACACGTTCCCTTAAATTAACCCTCAAGGGTACTAAAGAGAAAGTTTGTGGCCTCTTTCTTAGTGCATTTGCCACCACATTCTCCTTTCCCTTAATAAATGAGATCCCAAAATCATATTCACTCCACCATCTTTGTCTAGCGTTCAAATCTCTCTGAGTGAAGAGGTACTTCAAGCTTTGATGATCAGTTCTTAACTCAAAGCTTCTCCAAACGAGGTAGTGTCTCTAGAGTTTTAAAGCTAACATCGCCGCTGCTAATTCTAAATCATGGGTTGCATACAATTCTTCATGTTTCTTCAACTTTCTAGATGCGTAAGCTACTACTCCGCCTTCTTGAATCAACACTGCTCCCAATCCTTGCTTTGAAGCATCTGTGCAGATAATGAAGTCATTTTCCATGTTAGGTACTCGAAGTATTGGTGCACTTCTTAGTAACCTCTTTAGTTCAATGAATGCATTGTCACATTCATCTGTCCATTCATACCTAACCCATTTTCGTTATAATGTGGTGATGGTTTTTGCAATCTTTGAAAATCCTTCCACAAATCTACGGTAATAACCTGCTAGCCCCATGAAGCTACGCACCTCATGAGAATTTTTCGACACTGGCCAATCCATTATGGCCTTTACTTTTTCTAGGTCAACTGAAATCCCTTCTCCTGAAATGATGTGTCCAAGATAATGAATTTTCTTTTGAAAGAAGGAAAATTTCGACAATTTTCCATACAATTGATTTTCCCTTAAGCAAGTTAGCACAACCCTTAGGTGCTCTTCATGCTCCTTTTCATTCTTGGAATAGACCAGGATATCATCTAGAAATACTTGCACAAATTGGTCCAAATATTTCCTGAACACACCATCAATGAGACTCATGAATACTGTTGGTTTATTGGTCAAACCAAATGGTACAACTATGAACTCGTGGTGCCCAAACCGAGTCTGAAATGCATTTTTTTGGATGTCACCTTCCTTGATCCTCAATTGGTGGTATCCATATCGTAGATCGATCTTTGAGAAAAAAAAATCTCCCTTAATTTGGTCAAATAGGTCATCAATTCTAGGTATCGGGTACATATTCTTTATTGTGGCTCGATTCAAGTCCCTATAATCTATGCATAGCCTTAAGGACCCATCCTTCTTCTTGATGAAAATTACTGGTGCACCCCAAGGTGAAATGTTGGGTCTAATAAATCTCAAGTCTAAAAATTCTTTTAACTGCATCTGCAACTCACAAAGTTCTGGGGCTGTCATCCTGTAGGGTGTCTTGGAGATTGGTTCCGCACCAGGTTTCAAGTCGATTGTGAAATCAATCTCCCTCACATGTGGTAATCCAGGCAATTCCTTAAGGAAAACATCCTTGAATTCTGAAAAAACTGGGTACTGACCTAGGGAGGGTCCTTTCTGGTCACTTACAGCCTCAACCACATATAGTTTACAACCTTTTCGAAGACAACGTTTTCTCCTTCATTGTGGAGATGAATCGTAGGGACACTCCTCTCTTGATACCATAAATCTCAATTGTCCTACCTTCATCATCTAGACAAATCAACTTCTTTTTTAAACAGTCTACCAAAGCTCGATGAGCTTCTAGCCAGTCCATTCCAATGATTACATCGTACGTCCCCAACTTTGTGACGTACGCCTTCAACTTAGTTGTACACACCCTGAGGTTCACTTGACATTGGTTAACACTAGGTCCTACTGCTTGTTTTTATCCCAGAAGCCAATTCGACTTGTTTAAAGTCATCATGCTAATAGGCTTCCAACCCACATTTTTCTAATGCAACTAGTGAAATGAAACTATCTGTAGCACCAGAATCAAACAAAATTTTAACTTTTACATTGTTTATCATACCTGTAGTTTCTACCACAGCTCAACTTGGTGGTTATCAACTGTTGCATAGATTCGATGGTGGTTGCTTGCTTCCCCCATTAGTGTTTTTCCTTCTCTATGGTTTTTACCTATTTGTAACTCAGGACAATCACTTTGGTAATGAGGTCCCCCACATCCCCAATAAGTGATGTGAGGTTGAATCCGAACAGAATGTTGTGGAGTTCTTTGGAAAGATCTCCTTCCCCTGAGACCCCTACCCCTACTCGTGGCTCCTCGTGTCTAACTGTGATTTGTATGAGCCCTTGAAGCTGTTGGTGAAGCTGTACTGGAAACCATTGAAATCCCCACTGTCGGCATTCTGGGTACAACCCTATTTCCATATGGCGGTGGCCTGAGACTTCCTCCCCTGGAGAAGGTATGAGGGGCCTTCCCCATAAACCTTGGTTGGTGTGGAAAAGTGGTTTTGTTTCCCCCTTTTAAGTCTAAGTGCTCTTCGACATAATGAGCATGTTCAACAGCTTCTGCAACTGATGATGGTTTCTACATCCGTACCATTTCCCTAATCTTAGGGTTCATTCCATAAATGAAACGATCTGCTTGGCACTGATCAGTGTCCATGTAGGAGACATACTTAACCAATTCCATGAATCTAATCTCGTATTCCTCTACTATGCGGTTTCCTTGTACTAAAGCATGGAAGGCCCCTGCTTGTTGTTCTTCATAAAATGCTGGTAGGTACTTCTTCTTGAATCTCTCCTCAAATAGTTTCCAGGTAACAGTGTCAGGAGTGAGGTGTAGTTGACGCTCTAAGTTACCCCACTAGTTTAGGGCACTATCTCTGAGTTGGAATATTGCTATTTTAGCTTTTGAATTGGAATTATAATCTCTTAGTGCAAAGCACCATCTCATTCCCTCTAACCAGGCTTCTGCTCGTTCACTAGCACGACCTCCAGCGAACTCTGGGAGCTTAATCTTTTGGATCTCTCTCGTAATGTCCTCGATTGGAGTTCCTCTATCAGAGTCTCTTGACCCCTCGATATTTCCTAACCCTAATGGAGGGTGCTCCACTTCCACCTCAGTGGTTTGGCGCCCTCTTAAAGTCTCATTAATTGCTTCTAGGGATCGCAATATGAGAGCCAACTCCGGCGATGGTAATGGGTTATTTGTAGGAGGTCCTTGTGATGATCATCCTCGACCTTGATTTCCTCGTGTCTTCACCATTTTGAAATGTTCATTTATCTGTATCATACAAGACTTATTATTGCAACTTAGGATTTTTCCATCCTTAGTCGACTTACACATGTATATAAATGATATGCATAAGTTTCTTAATAATCCCTACTAATATTGATCAGATCTCGAAGGATCTCCTCTCATGTGTGAGCTCCTACAAATTTTCTCTTAGTGCTAGTTAGGTTACTAGTGCAAAGCCCATGCCAGTCATGCTCTAATGATTTATTAACACCAAATTAATTTCTTCAATTACCATAATTAATGAATTGGCTTAATATACTCAAGCATTAGTTCGCTCTAGTTGGTTTTTAAAATGCTCATCTAGAATGAAATTTGGAACCATTCTTGTGTAATCCCTAATAAACCATTTCAAGTAGTAGTTTAAATATAAAGAAGTGATTTTTATTTTTTATTTTTATTTATTTTTAACTAACTATGAGACACATATTTCTTTCTTAGACATAGAAATATCAAAACCATTCAAGGCACAATCAACACAATATTTAACTTGGAAACTAAAATGAGAAACCAACTCCAATGGTTGTTACGCTTTTACTAGGACAATCCTTTGACTATAGTTCTTTGGCTCTTTGAGCATACTCTCCACCCAAAATGTCCTTTGAGGATGAAGGTATGAAATATAATGGATAAAACAATAACTTAAAATTCCACTTAGATTATATATATATATATAATCTAGTTTACTTGTCATTTATCAAAATTTTAAATATCAAAATTTTAAATGTGAACATATATTGATACCATGATTAAAAATTTTGATACCATGCCTAAAATGTTTGAGATGAAAATAAAATAGATATATTCCTTTACTAAATATATATTATTTTATATAACTTTAATTATATTATCTATTACATAACATGATGCTCTACTTTATTTATTAAAACATTTATTAATTATAAATTCTCAATTAATAAATTAAATTATTAATTGGCTTATGACAAGGTTAACATTATAAAGTTTGATATAGTTCTTGTCCATTCGTTATTTTCTCTTTCACTTATTATCACATAACACTTTATATATGTTACGAATAAACAACCTTTCTATTGCAAGTGTGTGCCAATGAGGATTCCACGCCCACATTATCAAAATGTATTTCAGCAACATGCATTCATGGGAAGTAAATGGTTTTTGGAGGCACGTCTGGTTTTCGATAGATTGACGGAAGAAGATGTGTTCTTATGGAATTGGATGATCCAAGGACATGCCAAGAATGGGCACTATGAGGAAACCCTTGCGATTTTCTCCCACATGCGAAGGAAATATATACAGCTCAACAATTTCACTATTCCTTTTGTTCTCAATGTCTGTGCCCATCTCAGATCCCTCAAGCGGGGCAAGGAGGCTCATAATCACATAATCATGAGTGGGTTCGAGTCAAATGTTTTTGCGTGCTGTGTTGTATGTAAATTGTTGGATTATGGTTTTTGCACACAATGCATTTGACAAAATTTCGCAAATCATTGCAAGCTATGTCCAGAATGGAAATTTTTTACGAGGCGCTTAAAATTTTCCACAAAATGCAAATGGAATTCAAGAAGCCTAACACGATCACAAAGAATGCAATGATGGCAGTTTATGTCCAGAATGGGCGTGTTGATGAAGCCCTGTGCAACTGCTTAGACAAATGTGGGGGGGTATAGCTTTAAGGGCCTTCATTCGAGGGCTTTCCCAGTCCCATGAACATGTGTAGTAAAGGTTATATTAACAATTTACTTTATTATACATAAACTATGCATAATTTCCATTGTATGGATAAAACTGATTACAGAGGGGATTAGCGTTTGTATTTTCTTCGGGGCGTCTGGAGGCTCCTGTTGCTGCATTTGAGGGTTTTGAGGGAGATTTTGTGTACGCAGTTGAGGATGGTAATCTGGAAGAGGGCCAAGCCAAAAGGGTTCCAGGAAAGTCGAATCTATGTAATGATTTGCAGCAGCAAGGACCGAAGGTTCTGATACAATTGCATTGGAACCAGGCGCCATTATTCATAGGACAAAACAGAAAAGGAGGGCGGAAATGGAGATGGTACATGTAGCCTTGGTCTCATGGCAAGTCAGTTAAAGTGATGTGACAGACACAGCTAGAAACGCTAAGTGGGTTTGTGAATGCCATTGAAACACTTCCTCCCCACAACGTGGAAATTAATTTTAAATCTCTGTAACTTTGCGGTTTTCTCTGCCCTTGTGATTCATTGTTTCTTGATTCCTTCAAAGAGAAGGACCATCTGTTGTCTACTGTGGGAATATCAGGCAATGAAGGCAGAATGTAGGCAGTAAGAGATGTACTCTTGCATACGGATCAATCTATCTGACTGTATGATTATTGCCGGAAGGACAGGTTTGTCCCTTTTCTGTTACATTGCTATATTAGTTCTCATAGAGGAATCACTGTTAGTTAGGGGAAAAAGGGGAAGTCTAATGGGGAAGCCAAAATATATGTGGATGAATTGTTTGGTACAATATTAGATGACATGGAGAGAAGATTGAGGATTAGGATTCTAACGATGAACTGTGTGTTACCACCACTCCAAATGGAATACTAAACCCCAGTGGAAAGGCTCATTGACGCCGTATCAAAGTAAGGAACTCATTTGAGGTCTCAGAGGTTTGAGGGGAGTTGAACCCGAATTCGTTGATCAGTTGGGTTCAAGATTTGGAGATGAAGTACCATGCATCTCTATGGTAGGGCTACTTGCAAAAGAATTGTGAAGGTCAAAGAAAAGGGAAGAGTCGATTGTGGAGGAAGGTATTAAAGTATTTGTGGCTGAAGTTCTTATTTGCGACATGTCATCGCATTATTCATATGCCTTTAAAATGGATTTCCAAAGGTAATTTTAGTGCATGTGAAATTATCATTTTAGCAACACAATTCATAGTGAATGCTGCAGGAAGTTTAGAAATCTTATGAGCAAGGCGGCACTGAACAGGTGGGCAGGCGCGCAGAACTATAGAGTGGTTCTATTCTCCAGTGAACAAGGGAAGGCAATCACGATATTCACATAAACAAGGTGGAGCTAGTGCATCTTAGCAGAACAACCAAACGAGGGAAGATGCTTGGTATAGATACAATCAACGAATGCATGAAGAGTTTGATGAAGAAATGGAGAGAGTGGAGCACATCAGGCGAATGCAAAGTGTGTTCAATATAGAGAGAAGAAATTACAAGAGGAGTTATGAAAAGTGGTATGAAAATGACTCTGATGCATACCAACAGAATAATTTCCAGCGGGAAGACTAGTATTGGAAGACAGCTAAATCTTACAGGGATAAAACTGCAAATAAACGGAAGCAAGAATGTGAACTTATGAAAACTATGCATTAGCACATCACTATGAAGCACTGGGCCTTGACATGTCAAGGGCAGAACCATATTCAGAAGCTGAGATTAAGGTTGCCTGAGAGAAATGATGAAGATTATTCCATTTCTTTAAAAAGAAATAAATTCACATTCACATTTTCTTTTTATAAATATATACATATATTTCTATATTTTTTTATATATATTATTTGCATTGTTTTTATAAGTTTGTTTGTGTTGGGTGTGGAGCCTGATTTTCATCCTGATTCAGAGATCCTTGTTTTAGCTGGATGTATACCCCAGGAAAACTGTACACCCCTGCAGCGGGGGGGTGCGGGGGGGACTTGTCCCCCCCGCAGGGTCCGGGGGCCAGCAGTCCCCCAACGAGGGTTTCGGGGGCAGCGCCCCTAAAGCTAAAAACAGATGTAAAATTTTCCTGTAAAAGTATAGTAATTTCTATTCAATCTGGGTCGTTCATTAGGCGGATGATCTAACGGTAGAAGTTATGTTTAGTTTAGGGTTTTTTGCCCTAGAAGGCAACCCCTCGCTTGTATGAGGGTATTGTATTGCGGCTGTGTATTGTATGAGTATTCTTAAAGCGAGAAACAGATAGGGAGACTGTGAGAGAGAACAGAGGATATTACAGTGGATCTGTTGTAGGTTGTGTCTCTTCATTTTGCTAGATAATAGAAAGGAAGGATTGGACGTTCGGGGTGGACGTAGCCCAAACTGGGTGAACCACGTATATCTATGTCTCTATAGTTTTATGTGTTTTGTGTGCTTGTGTTTTTCTGCATATTTTATGTGTTGCATTGCTCTGTAATATATAATTTTCTAACAATTTTTTTGTTTTTTTTTAATATAATTTCGCAACGGTTGATGGGTTTTAGGCCTCAAATTTTGAATCTGGGCTCTGAAACCATATGTGAAGACCTAATCTAGGACTTCTAACTAAACCAATATATCATTTAAATTAAACACATATGAAGGAGAATAATATATATCTCTCTCAACATTTATTTGATGATAATATACAAGTAAAATTTATTTACAACATATTAAACAAATTCAGTTTCTTTTTTAATTAAACAATTTCTATAAGTAATTAGCAATCGAAGAATACCTGTATCACTAGCTTGGTTGAGATGCTCCCGATTTTTTTGAGCCGCTCCTGCTAGGCTACCCAACTAGATTTACCTCCCAGCCAATTAGGATTGATTACCTAGCCCAGGGAACCTCCACAGGCTCCCTAGCCCTCTGAGCCCAAGTCCAACCAGTTGTTTTGTGTCCAAGTGGGAATCAACACCCTCCAACTCCCAACAAGACCAATAATCCTCCTCAATGCCAAAACAAGACCAAAATCCTCTTCAATGCCACCACGAGACCAAAAATCCCCCTCAATGCCACCACAAGACCAAAAATCCCCCCCTTTCCTCTCATCCTCCTTCCCTTTCGTATCTTTTCCTCTCATCCACTTCAACTACTTGCCATTAATTTCATGACTACCCCCCCATATTGCTCATTTATTAACATTGACTTTCCTACCATATATACATATTTTATTCAAAAATAAATGGGAGAAGACCAAAATGTAAATTGAGATGACATATTGGATGTACAAAATCTAGATATGTGATTTTAGAATTAAATGAGGGAAGGCCATACCTTATCTACAAGTTAAATTGAGATGACATATTGGAAGTACAAAATCTAGATATTTGATTTTAGAATTAAATGAGGAAAGGCCATACCTCATCTAAGATTTGATTTGAGAAGACATATTAGAAATGAAATAAATAATAAAGGTCATACCAGTAAAAATAAAATAAAATTACAATTTCACAGTTGTAGATATTACTCAAAAATTATAAGTCATTATTTACAGATTAATTAAAAGCTAATCAAAATTTTCCTTATGGGATCAAGTGGGGCATTACATTGGAGGCCTATCACTTTTCTCACATTTTCATATCAAATTATGGCTAAATCCTTGGCTTTGAGGATCCAATCAGTTGCTAGATATGTTGTGCGACAGGAGTAGACAGGGTTCATGCAAGGGAGGTTCATTCTGGATACTATGGTTTCTGCCTGGGAGGCAATGGAGTTGGCCACAGAGTCTGGCCAACAATGCCTCATGTTGAAATTTATTTCGACAAGGCTTATGATTATGTTGATTGGTCCTTCATTTCTGATATGCTAACATCAAAAGGGCATGGAAAGCACACTCTGTCAACAACGGGTGGGAAATTTGTGGAAAATGCAAGTCCAACTACCCCCGCTACAAGTAAGGATGCACAAAGGAATGGGAAGGTGATAGATTTGTTCGATGCAACTTCTGTAGTTTTGAATCTTTTGTATAAAGCTCTGAAAACCATCTAAGTTTTGGTAGCATTAGATTTGAGGAAGCGGAACTACTATAGACGCATAATGGTTTCTTTCCAGGTGGTTTCTGATACCTTCAACGGACATTGAGTCGATTAGATCTGGTCGCGAGGTTGCTCTGTGGCTGATTAAAGGTCTCCAATTAGGAATTTAGTTTAAGCGATATTTGAGAAGACCAAGGGAATACCTAAAGGAGGTGTTGTTTTATGCCCTCTAGTACAGAGGAATAATTAAAGGAGGTGTTGTTCCTATGCCCTCTACTATAGGAGAATAATTAAAGGAGGCATTGCTACTATGGATGGATTGATGTTCAGCGTAGTTGAAAATTATAGGTCTCGGGTCAAAAAATTATATGCATTTGGTACAGAATTTGAGAAAGTATTTTTTTTGGTGGTTTATTGGCATTATGATGTCTCATATGGGACAAAATAATGGGTCGAAGTAGAGGAGTGGAGGCATCATTCTGGTTATATGGTAACCACACCTTTGTCTGCAACAACTCACGGCTATGCATAATAGAAAAGACTATACTATGGGACCCTTTGGGCTTTTGTATTATTTTTTACTTTGTCCCAATTTTTATTTATGAATATCAATATTGTTTCCAAGTTTGTTTGGGGCACTAAAACACCTTATCGTCGAGGTAATAGCTAGAGGGGAAAAAGGGCCTTAACGTCGAACCTCTACACTCTAAGAGCCAAATATTTGTACTCCGAACTAAACCCCTTTATTTTAACCCTTTTTGCGGGGTAGGGGCCCTAAAATGGAGGTGGATGAAAATCACTAGTAATTTTTACAGTTCAACACACTTATAAAAGTGGGGAAATTCAGTAAGCAAAGGGGGAGGGACGACCCACTCACTTGTTTCGGGGTGGGGCCCTTAAACAAGTGAGGTGGTTGTTAAGGAAGGCTACCCCGTCCATTCCCCAGTTTTGCACCCTTATAAAGGGGATATTCAATGCTAAAAGGTGGCGGGGTCACTGAAAGGTAGCAGCCTAATAGATGGTAAATTCGTTAGTGAAAGTTCGTCCTCAACTTTTTTCCCATAACCCAAAAAAGTTGAGCAATAAATCCGTTACAAGAATGCTTAATTAATCATTGAACTTAGCAAACAACTCGCAAATTCTGTCTAATCAGTCAATCTGGTGGTCGATATCTATCTGCAGTCTATGTGATCTGAAATGATTGTATTAGTTTTGTTGTGCTAAGGGTCTTTCAGTTTTTAAAACATGTGCATAATGGGTTCATTAGTTTGCATAAGGATTAAGGAGTTTTTCCATGATTTATAGATGAACTTTAGTGAATTATAAGCATAAAATAAGCATAAATAACACTGAACAGTAGTGTAAAACAGAGAAATAAGTCACCACATGAAATTTACACAGCAGGCATGATGAAGCAGTTCACCCCTCCTAAGCTACATCTGCTGGTCCAGCTCCCAATGGTTTGTCCATCTTCCATTATGCTCAAAATTTTGCTATTACATGTAGTTACAATTCTCTAATGGTTGTTTCTCTACACCAATGGATTCAAAATGCTCCAATTAGTCAAGAATAACTCTTCATTCACTCAAAATGGTCGAAAATTGAGCCTCCTACACTTTTCCCCAATATCTCCTAGGAAAACTCCACTAAAAAAGTGGAGAACTCCAATTAACTGGAGTTAAATTAGGGATGACCGCCAATGGCGTGCCCCTATCCACTCTGCCAATTAATCCATGCATTTAAACGTTACGGTTAGGGTGGTGGCCACATGCGCATCCCCAACTGTTAAGTAGCTTGACTAGAACACAGCGGATACAATTGCGAAGTTTATTTACATACATACGCGAAGCAACCAACAACGCTTTTTATAACAAAACGCACATAACCTTAAATAGCTTTACGTACACATGGAACAAGGTTCTCAGGTCCCACAACATGCAAATCAATCACAGAATATCAAAATCGCTCCCCCGCAAGTTTACCACTATACCGATATCGATAAACCATAACTCTTGCGAAGTGCGCTTGTGCGCAATGCCAACACGTGGCATTCCCTCGTCGCATCGCAAATTTCAAATCTTACCACGTCGCAACCAATTTACCTTGCGAACTCTTAACAATATCTATTAATATTTGCGAAATGCGACATCGCGAATCATTGTCTGTTGTTGATCTGCGTTCGATCTAACGGTCCTCACCTACTCGCACTTCTTCGCATCGCAAGATATATATCTTAACTTGCGATGAATGAATGGTAAACATATCAATCTTCGATGCGATGTACGCTCGTCAATCCGTCCTCATTGTTGCTTTGTTTGCTTCATTCTGTAATTTGAACTTATTGTATGTTCCACCTTCAACATTTCCACGGCTGTACAATCCCCAATTCTATATGCATAGTTCAAGACTCCATGACAGCCACCAATTCGGATCCCACTCTACTGGTCAATCCAGTTCTGAACCCATTTTCCATTTCGAACCCAATCCTGTAACTTGAATTTTGAGCAAAATTTATGAACTCTTGATCATTCCTCCCCATTTGGAATCTTTTGGACCCCAAAAGACTTGATTACCTGTTTAGTAGATGAGGGTACAACTCCCTCATCTTTCCAATATCCATCCATTTTACCTTGCTTGGTTTAGTTCCTTTGAGCCCAACTCGAAGGTAGTCAACACTTTCCCTCTTTGATGCACTTGTCCTCCTGTCAAGAATTGTATCTTCTTTGAGCTCATCCAGAAATTCTGGCGAGAAATATTTAATAAAAGGTATTTGAACATCACTTCCTTGATCATCGATCAAAGGAGGCTCATACAAGGGTAATTTTTCAACATTAACAACTGAATACATTTGCATGTAAGAAGGCAAATCAAGTTGGAATGCATTATTACCAACTTTTTTTATGATCTTGAAAGGACCATAGCAAATGGGTTTGAGTTTTTTACCTTCCCCTTGCATCCTTTCTTTGCTAATGTGCAACCGTACCTCATCTCCCTCTTGAAACTTGTGATCAACCCAGTGTTTGTCATGCCTCTATTTATTTTCGCTTTGACTTTTCTCAAGATGTTCTTGAACTTGTTGATGTGTCATCTGAATTTGCTCAATGAAATTTCGAGCCTTATCAATATCACTATGGCCGTCAATTGCAACATCCTTTCCAAAGATGAAGTCTAATGGCGATTTTGGCAAATACCCAAAGCATGCTTAAAAAGGTGAGGTATGAGTTGAAGAGTGCTTTGCCCAGTTGTGAATGTAATGCAGTTGTTCATCCCACAACTTAGGATGTTTGTTGCAATATATTCTCAATAGATGCACAACTGTTATGTTCACCACTTCGGTTTGTCCATCTGTTTATGGATGAAAAGCAGTACTCTTTTTCAATTTTGTGTCCATCATTCTCCATATATTTAACCAAAAATTCCCAATGAACCTGGAATCCCTGTCACTAACAATAGAAGTGGGAAATCCAAAATGAACCCAAACATTTTGAAAATAAAGTTCGGTAGTATGTTTAGCAGTAATGGACTTCTTACATGGCATAAGTATACACATTTTACTGAATCTATCCACAACTACAAAAAGATAATCATGTTGCTTTCTTGACATAGGTAGACCTCCAACAAAGTCCATGGAGACACTCTCCCATGGCCTTGATGGTACCGGTAGTGGCGTGTACAATCCAATCTTCCTATTACTAGGCTTACTTGTTGCACACATACAATAACCTCTTATAAAACGTGACACACTATCTATCATGCAAGGCCAATAACCATACCTCTGTAGATGCGCCACTGTTTTTCTTACCATAAAGTGTCCAGCAATAAGAGAAGAATGAGCTTCTCTCATGACACTTAGCCTCTCTCCTTGTGGAATACATAGCTTTCCAAAATGAAACAGCAAATTGTTATGCATGTGATAATCTATTTCTTTAACTTGATTCCCTTCCCTCAAACTAGCATACACATCTTTGAAATCAACGTCATGTGCATATTGTTCTATGTAACTCTCATGTACAACAGAATCATTTTTGAGTAAAGTAGAAGCACTAATGTTTGGTCTCGAAAGCATATCTGCAACTTTATTGAATATACCTTTTTTGTACCTTAAAACCAAGTGAAATTGTTGAAGAAATCCCATCCACCTGAAATGTCTTGATTGCTGCAATTTTGATTGCGACTGCAAGTACTATAATGGTTGGTGATTGGTGTACAATAGTCTATTTACCCATCAAGTAGTGTTTCCACTTCTTGACACTTTATACCAACGCATATAGTTCTTTGTCATATGTAGGATAATTAGTCACAGCACCATTAAAAGTTTCTGAATGAAAGGTGGTAGGCTTACCATGCTGCAAAAGGACTGCACCCATGGCATAGTCACTAGCATCGGTTTGTATCTCGAATGGTTGTCTCAAATTTGGTAGTGCAAGGACTGGAGCTGAACTGATCTTGTCTTTTAAAGATTAGAAATCTTGTTGTTGTTTGCCTCCCCATTAGAAGCCTTTCTTCACACTTGTCACTGCATGCATGGGAATTGTGATGGAAGAAAAGTTAGCAATAAATTTCCTCCAATATTGAGCTGCACCTAGGAAACTTCTTACCTCGGTAACTGTTTTTGGTGTCGGCCAATTCAAAATGCCCTCCACTTTAGAAGGATCAATCCTCAATTCTCCTCCTCCTACAATATGTCCCAAATAGACCAAAGAAGTCTTTCCAAACTCACATTTTGACATCTTAAGAAACAATTTCTCTTTCTTCAAAATATCAAGCACTCTATTTACATGCAAGACATGATCTTCTCTTGTTTTGTTGATAATCAAAATGTCATCTAAGTACACATAACAAATTCATCAAGGAATGGTCGCAAAACAGTATCCATAACCCGCATAAAATTTGCTAGTGCATTACATAAACCAAAAGGCATAACTAGCCACTCAAAGAGTCCTTGTTTGGTTTTGAATGCAGTTTTCCACGTATCACTTTCTGCAATTCTTACTTGATGATATCCACTTCGTAAATGTAACTTAGTGAAAAAAATTTCTTCTTTCAGCTGATCAAGAAAATCATATATTCTTGGGAGTAGGTAATGATTTTTTACCGTAATTTTTTTCAAAGCTCGAAAATCTACACACATGCACCAAGTCTCATATTTCTTTGGTATCAATACTATGAGTGAACTGCATGGCAAGGTGCTTGGCCTTATGATACCTTCATCCAACATATCTTTGATTTGCCTCTTTATTTCAGCATTCTCCATTATCGACACGTGATACATACCGATGTTTGGAAGAGGACAATTCTGTTGCAACTAAATGTCATGTTGAATTTCCCTTTTTGGAGGCAATCCTGTTGTCTCCCGAAACATCTCATGATATCCATTAACCACATCATATAATTCTGATTTCAACTTAGGATCACATCCCTCAAAATATTCATGATTAATATTAGCTTTGGGCTTAATCATAAGAAGAACAAAATTATTACTTGAATTTACCAGCCTCTTTACCTATCCATCATTTACCAAGGCAATATTTGTCTTCTTGCGGTGTGCTCTAACAATGAACTCCTTGCCATCTTTGAATAAATGATACTTGTTCTCATGGAGATAGATGATCGCTTTCCTGTCATACAAGTAAGGACTCCCTAATACAATGCCAGTTATGTCAAGCGAAACCACATCTAATTCAACTGTGTCAACAAAGCTTGCAATGATTGCTAACCTCAATATACATTTCCTTGTAACCTATAGATTTTCATCCTTGCAAATCCAACCCCATGGATATGGTTTTAGATGTGGTATGGTCTCAAGGTTAAGTTTTTTTACCAAGTCTTTAGAGATTAAGTTTTCTTGTGACCCACTGTCAAACAATGTGTCAATCTTGGTATGCTTGGATATGACCCTCACGTGAAACAGTTCTATTCTTTATTCTTCATTTGGAGTGTTTATGTGATAGTTTGATGTACTAGTAATAGGTTTAGTTTTAATTTATTTCCCTTCATGTTCTTCAATCCCATGGCTGTAATTTTAGTCTCATCACCTGAATCAGACCCTAAGTCATGTTGAGTTGTAGCAGCAAATTTCTGTTTCCCTTTGTTATTGGGTTTCTTTGGCCTCAATTCTGGATATAATTTCCAACAATGAGTTTCATCATGGCCTTATTTTGAACAATGTTTACAAGTCACTTTTTCTCCCTCTTTCTTAACAAATGCATTCTTTTTGTTTTTACCTTTTGGGGTTTTCTCCTTGTCTTTACCCTTAAAAGGTTTCTTCCTACCCTCTTCAGGAATGTTCTTCTCTCTAGCTTCTAGATGTGTGGCCTGAACACAAACTTCATCTATACCGGTGGGGTTAAACATGAGAATAGTATGTTTTAGGTAGCTATGTAAGCCTCCTATGTACTTTAGCAAAGTGTCTTAGCTTTACAAATCCATCCCTAATAAAAGAGCTCTTCTCCTAAATTCCTCAGTGTATTCTTGCACATTTTTTCCCTTTAACTGCCTAAAGTTCTGCCAGTTCATGATGGCTTTTTACATATGAGCTAATAGATAAAACCGTTGTTTACTAGCAGCAATAAAATCTGACCATGATAGAATAATCTACCATGTTTCTTTATTTCCTCATGTGTCTTGGCTTCCCACCAAACAAGTGTTGCATCTTCCATTCTCAAAGAAGCTATTTGAATTTTGGTATCATCATCTTGAAGGTTATGTATTCTTAAATAGACCTCCAATTGTCAAATCCAATTATCTAGCTAGTTTTCATTTACTTCACCATTAAACATTGGCAATTCGAACTTAACATCAAGTTTTAATAAAGGATATTTACCAATGCTCTTGGACTTGTGTGGCTGATGTATTGAAGAAGAGGTAGAAGATGGTGGTGATGATGATGATGATGAGGGTGAAGATGGTGGCTCTCCATTGCCTCCATTTCCTCCATTTCCTCCATTTCCCTTCTTTGACTTTTATTCATCATGTTGACCTCCTGAAGATCCTTGTCCTTCCTTTTGGAGTTTAGATCCTTCTCCTTCCAGCCTATCATTCCTTTCTTGATAAATAATTCTAACCATCTCAGTCATGTCAAGAAATGCTTTCCTAAACACTCTTTCTTCTTCCTTAGGGCCAACTTCTTCATTAATTTCTCCTTCCTCATGAGGCATGCTTAATGGAGCTTCTGCTTCTTTAGGAGGTGAACTAGGTGGTGGAGATTGTGGAAATCTTTCTCTCCTTTGCTTTGGCTCCTTTTGAGACCCTCCTGCTTCCACCAGTTTGTCTTCCCCCATTTTGAGCTCGACCCTTGTAAGCATCTAAAACTTGCAAACAGTTAAACAATTCTTTGCACTAAACAACACCAGATAAAAACTCTAGCTCTAATACCATTTGATCTGTAATGACTGTATTATTTTTGTTGTGCTAAGGGTCTTTCAGTTTTAGAAACATGTGCATAATTGGTTCCTTAGTTTCCATAAGGATTAAGGAGTTTTTCCATGATTTATAGATGAACTTTAGTGAATTAGAAGCATAAAATAAGCATAAATAACACTGAACAATAATGTAAAACATAGAAATAAGTCACCGCATGAAATTTACATAGCAAGCATGATGAAGCAGTTCACCCCTCCTAGGCTACATCTGCTGGTCCAACTCCCAATGGCTTGTATATCTTTCATTATGCTCAAAATTTTGTTATTACATGTAGTTACAGTGCTCTAATGGTTGTTTTCTCTGCACCAATGGATTTAGAATGCCCCAATTAGTCAATAATGACTCTTAATTCACTCAGAATGGTCGAAAATTGAGCCTCCTACACTTTTCTCCAATATCTCCTAGGAAAACTCCGCTAAAAATGTGGAGAACTCCAGTTAACTGGAGTTAAATTAGGGCTGACAGCCAAATTTGGCGCGCCCCTATCCGCTCCACCTATTAATCCACGCATTTAAATGTTACGGTTAGGGTGGTGGCCACATGCGCACCCCCAACCGTTAAGTGGCTTGACCAGAAAACAGCGGAATACAATTGCGAAGTTTATTTACATACATATGCAAAGCAAGCAACAATGATCTTTATAACATAATGCACATACCCTTAAATAGCTTTACATATACGCGAAACAGAGTTCTAGGGTCCCACAACATGCCAACCAATCACAGCACATCGTAATTGCTCCCTCGCAAGTTTACCACTCTATCGATATCAATAAACCATAACTCTTGCGAAGTGCGCTCATGCACAATGGCAACACATGGCATTCCCTCGTCACATTGAAGATTTCAAATCTTATTGCGTCACAACCAATTTACCTTGCGAACTCTTAACGATATCCGTTAATATTTGTGAAATGCGACATCGCGACTCGTCGTCCTCCGTTGATCTGCATTCGATCTAAAGATCCTCACCTACTTACCCTTATTTGCATTACAAGATATATATCTTGACTTGTGATGAATGAATGGTAAATATAACAATCTCCGATGCGATGTACACTCGTCCATCCGTCCTCATTGTCAGTTCGTTCGCTTCGTTCTGCAATTTAAAATTATTGTCTGTTCCACCTTCAACATTTCCACGACTGTGCAACCCCCGATTCTATATGCAGAGTTCAAGACTCCATGACAGCCACCAATTCGGATCCCACTTTGCTAGTCAATCCAGTTCTAACTCTGTTTTCCATTTCGAACCCAATCTTGTAACTTGAATTTTGAGCAAAATTTATGAGGTCCTGATCACTATGAGACCCAACTTTGAACTGTCCCAAAGGGATCCGAAGGGCATGCATCCAATGGTGAAGTGTGTAATGGGTCCAAACAAAGAATCCCCCATAACCATGAATTCCACAGCATAAAATTCCATCTTCAGACGTAACCCACTCTGAGGGTTTATCCCAGTAACCCATACATATTTCTTATAGAAATCATCTCAAATGATTATATTCATCTCATGTTTTGTTGGTAATAGGTGATTAGGTGCACATAAGGAATATCTAAACAAAGGACTTTTGCCCAACGTAATACCAACCGATGCAAGGAGATCTGAGACTCCGACATACAAGCACCGAGACCAGGTCAAAGGACTAGCTGTTGCAACAAACTATGATGAGCAGTAGGCCAAGTATGGATAATGGTCATGACCACTCATTGTATCAGAATAACTTCGAATACAAAGTAGAAATGTGATGAGACCAAACACTATCTCCAATCGGAAGGGGCGAGCTTAAAACTCTCGAGAATTATGGACTGAGGAACTGTCTACTCGCACCTAATGATGTGGCGAAGGAGGATGATATGTACTCTCTATGTTGAAGTCCCAAAACCTTATAACCATATATAAATATGGGTTGGAACTACTTGCACCATATATAACTCTTTATGTTTTTCTTTAAAGTTATGATGGAAAAAAAGAAAAAAAAGAAAATATATATATATATATATTAAAAAATGAAAATTATTATTATGAATAAGATAATGTTGTTAAGGTTTTATTAAAAAAAAGTGAAAGAAAAATTGAGATCTCAATTGTTCTAATAATAGGCATATTTTAACAACCATAAAAAAATGTGATCACCATTATTAGTTGTTTGGGTTGAGTGTTTGTTACAGTAATTGTTATAGGTGTATTAAAGGAGTATTACTTTTATGAGCTTCTTATTTTACTTTAACTTATGAAATGACTTGAGCATTGCTTGATAAATTGTCTTTACACAATGAAAAAAAATACCTTAATTTCTGTTGAGATTCAACAAGATGATGAGCTTAGTGAAAAGAGTCGCCTTCACTAAGTGGGCTCGTAGGCTATTTTTGGTGCAAGTCTATTTTTAGACATGATGATCATATTTCAGAAGTTGCAGGATGCTATTTGTGGATGGTTGATCAAGTTGGAAAAATAGATGAAGTTCTATTTTTATAACACTGGGCGAAGTCTATTTATAGATTGTCAATCTAAAAATAGATGAATTTCGATTATTATTAGCTCTTAATAATAATCAGACTCTAAACAACAACTTATTCTCTTGGAGCACTTCAGTTCAGTGCACAGATGTGTCACAGCAGCTGACAGAAGTAATTACGCTATTCCTAAGGGTTTACTAGAGCTAATGCATGAAGGACTCAGTTAGAACTCAAGTGGCAGAGTTATGACACAGTTGGAAGAAGTAGTTATGGAGTTGTATTTAGTTTAACTAAATTAGACTCAGTTGAGCTAGTTGTATCTAGTCTAACTGAATGATACACTAGTGAGAGTGGAGTGAATTAATTAGTTAATTAATTCAAAAATAATAACTCATTAATCAACTGAAGAATACATTAGTTAATTGTAGTGCATGGCAGTTTCAGTGGAGACCAGTGGAGAGATAGGTGAAAGGGCAAGATAGACTATCTGTTGTGACTATAGTGATACATTGATTGCATCCAACACTTAGTGGAGATGCCAATGAGGATTGCACAATCAATCCAAGGGTAATTCAAATTCATTCAGAGCTATTCTTTAGCATAGATTGTGCAGTGGAGGCAGGCTAGCAGGTGGCAAAGATCGGTGCATGGATTTGCAAGATTAGGCTTGATTAGTGTATGACAATTGTACTGTACTGAGGGCTTGTGATAAGCTTTGTATGTTTGTATGAGTTTGTCATATGATCTCCATGTTACATAATATATAGTTGGGGTTTTTAGCTTCAGGCTTTCTCGGTTAAAAACTGTGTTATGTGCGATTGAATATTTTTGTTTATGCTTCACATGTGTTTGCAATTGATTGTTTCCGCAAAAGATTAACAAGTGGAATAGATTCAGTATCTTGCATAAAGTTAAATAGTGTGAGATCAGGTGGATCTTGGACATATGCATGCTTAGTGCATATAATTTCTACATGGTATCAGAGCATTGTTGATTGAAGATTGCAATTGTGAAGTGAGTTTGTGTTGGTGGACAATTCGAATTTGCTACAGAAGATTCTTGGTGCAGAAATCGAGTATACATTGAAATGTATTTCAATGGGTTGAGATTGGAGTATGCCCTTGATGGGAGCTCGAATTACATAGCCTGGAAGGACAGGATGGAGGCGGTGCTGGAGGATAATGGGCTGAAGGAGTTCATCGATAGCGATGTTCCTAAGCTGGGATCTAGCGATGCTACATTACTTGATGCATGGCAAAAGAAGATTGCAAAGACAAGAAGAATTTTGTTGGAAGGTGTGAAGGACCATATTATCTGCACTTTCTGACAGAAATCCAATCCATTATTAATGCAAGGCTTTAATGTGACTTGTTCAAAGGTAAGGGACTGTGAGTAAAGGCGTTTAAAGACAAGCTCAGAAAAATAAAAATGGAGAAAGGCGACAGTATTCCAAAATACCTCACGAAGTTTGTCCACTGCAAGGATGAGCTGGGAAGTGTGGGGGTTACTGTTGATGAAGAAGACTTGGTGAGCTTGGCTCTCCTTGGGATTTCGAAGAGTTGGCATAGCTACGAAGACTCTGTCAATGGACGGGAGAAACTGCCAGGATGGGAGCGACTTTGGTCAGATCTTGTGCAGGAGGAGATAAGGCAGGGTACCAGGGATGGATCTTCATCGAAGAATGAAGATGAAGAGAATTTTTCTTTGGCTGCCAAAGCAAGGAAATGGAAGGGGAAGAAAAATCCTTCTAAATCCGGTGTGAAAGGCAAGAAGTAGGACTTTTCCAAAGTGAAGTGTTTTCACTGTCACGAGCATGGACATTTCGCCACTAACTGTCCACAGAAGAAGAAGAATAAGCAGGCTGCTGGATTTGCAGCTAGAGAGGCCTTAGCCTCGTAATTTGAGCTGGATTTTTCCTTGATCGCATGCTTGGTTTCAAGCTGCATGGGATCAGTGTGGTATCTTGACAGTGGTGCGTCTTTCCATATGATGGGAGACAAAGAGTTGTTCAGTGACTTGGAGGAGAAGGACCTCTAGATGCATATAGAGATGGGCGATGATGGTTGGTACAGTGCGACTGGCATTAGGACCATTACCTTTGAGAGGGAGTCTGGTAATCCATTCTTGTTGAAGAATGTCATGCATGTTCTGGGTCTGAAGAAGAACTTGGTCTCAGTCGCAATGCTAGAAGACAAGGGTTATGATGTTGTTTTCAGTGAGGGAAAAGCCTTCCTTCGACATAAAACAATGGGTCAAACCAAGACTATAGGGGTTTGAATTAAGAATCTCTACAAGCTAGAGGTAGATAGTTGCACTGCAATGGTGGGCAAAGCAGAAGAAGTGGTGAACCGAGATGAGGGAAAATTATGGCACAGGAGATTGGGCCATCTTCACCATGGCGCTTTGAAGTTTTTGCAGCAAATTTCTACTGGACTTCCCAAGGGTACTCTTGCGCAGTCAAATCAGTGCAAAACATGTACAATGGGTAAGTTTGTGAAGACCACCTTTCATGAGAAGGAGAACCATGCTTCGGTGATCCTGGAGAGAATTCACACAGACGTGTGTGGACCATTCTTGGTTGCTTCAACAGCGAAACACAGGTATTATGTGATATTTATTGATGACTTTTCTCGTAGATGCTAGATCTTTTTCATGCAGAAGAAGAGTGAAACGTTCTCAAAGTTCTGTGAGTTCAAGGCATTGTTGGAGAAGGAGTCGGGGAAGCAGGTGAAATCTCTAAGGAGCGATAATGGTGGTGAATACATCTTTGGTGAATTCAAAGACTTCTGTAGCAAAGAAGGAATTCGAAGAGAACTCATTGCGCCTCATAACCCACAACAGAATGGGGTCGCAGAGAGAAAGAACAGAACGATCGTGGGTGCTGCACGAGCGATGCTGCATGACCAGGGCCTACCGATGAACTTGTGGGCGGAAGCATGAAACACTGCGTTTTATGTGCAAAAACATTATCCTCATAGAGTACTTGGCATGAGTAAACCCGAGGAAGCTTTTACTGGTAAGAAGCCTGATATTTCTCATTTGAATATTTTAGGCTCACCTGTTTACATTCATGTGACGAAGGATGCCAGGAAGAAGTTGGAGCTGAATGCAGAAGTTGGGATATTTTTGGGGTACACAGAAACACCCCATAACTATCATGTGTATTTGCCAAACATTCGGATGACTGTTATGCGACGGGATATAAAATTCAATGAGGTGAAAGCCATGAATTTGTCGCTTGAGAGGGAGCTACACTTGCATGCGGAGGAGGAAATTCTTGTTCCCAAAGATGAGTCTCTGGATGTGGATCAGCCACAGGAGGAGATTCATGGAGTGGAGGAGTCCACTCATGCAGAACCAAACATCATACAAGGCAGGAAGCGTACCACAGAAGCTGAGAGACTGAAGGTGGATGCGGCACGAATGTGGGGTTCTGCATCACGGCGGGCAGGAGATAGTCACTTGACGATATCTTGGATCTGGATACATGGCTCTTATGAGCAAGTGTATTGTGACAGAGCCATCTTCTTTTGAAGAAGCAGCGCAAGAGCCCACATGGGTAGATGCCATGGTGGAGGAGTATGACTCCATTGTCAGAAACAGTGCTTGGGAGATTGTTCCAAGGCCGATGGGAAAATCAATTGTAGGATCAAGATGGATCTACAAGGTAAAGAAAGCTGCTGATGGGAGCGTCGAGAAGTATAAGGCAAGATTTTTTGCCCGGGGCTTCACACAGATTGAGGGGATTGACTATGAAGAAACCTTTGCATATGTTTCGCGGTATTCTTCCATACGAACCATCCTTGCTCTCTCAGCGCAGATGGGTTGGCACATTCATCAGATGGATGTGAAGACTGTGTTCCTTAATGGGATCATTGAGGAAGAGGTGTACATTGAGTAGCCTGAAGGATTTGAGATATTCAGCAGTGAGTCGCATGTGTGCAGGCTCAAAAGAGCATTGTATGGGCTGAAACAAGCACCCTGTGCTTGGTACACTCAGATCGACAGCTATTTCACTGGACTTGGCTTCACCAAGAGTGAGGCAGATGCAAACCTATACCAGATTGTGGTTGAGGGTAAGCTTTTGATCATTGTACTTTATGTTGATGATTTGATACTAACATGTGATGATCAGTTGATACACTCATGCAAGGCTGATATTGCAAAGGAGTTTGAGATGAAGGATTTAGGCCTCCTTCATTATTTCCTTGGATTGGAAATATGGCAATGGGAAGGTGAACTATTTGTGTCTCAAGGCAAGTATGCCTGGGAGATACTGGAGAAGTTTCACATGCAAGGCTGCAAGCCTATCGACACTCCTCTTCCAGGAAATTGGAAGAAAGATGATGCTACATCGACAGAGGTAGTGGATGCCACTGTTTATTGACGGTTGGTGGGTTTGCTCATGTATTTAGTCAATACAAGACCGGACATATGCTATGCGGTGAACTAGCTTTCACAAGCGATGGTTAAGCCTACCAAGCTCTTTTGGAAGGCAGGCAAGCATGTTTTGAGATATATCAGGGGCACATCTGAGTATGGTTTATGGTACAGACAAACGGATGAGGTGAAGTTGCATGGCTTCACGAATGCAGATTGGGCAGGAAGCCCAATAGACAGAAAGAGCACATTAGGATGGATTTTCAGTATCGGATCTACGGCAGTTTCTTGGTACAGCAGGAAACAAAGATCTGTGTCACTCAGTTCAGCGGAAGCAAAATACATGGCAGCAAGTTTAGATGCATGTGAGGCTATCTGGATGAGGAAGATCCTGGTTGGTTTGTTCGGTTCACATTTAGATCCCACGATGATTCATTGTGATAATCATAGTTACATTAAACTCTCGGTTAATCCTGTGTTTCATGATAGATCTAAACATATTGATATCTGGTATCATCATATCAGATATTATGTGCAGCGGAAGATCATGTTGCTTCAGTACATTCCCATGGAGGATCAGGATGCAGATATTCTGACGAAGGCGCTCACTAGGAGAAAATTAGAATACCATAAAGGCAGGATCGGGGTGAAGGATAATCCCTATCTTGTTGAGAGGGAGTGTTGAGATTCAACAAGATGATGAGCTTATTGAAAAAAGTCGCCTTCACTAAGTGGGCCTACAGGCTATTTTTGGCGCAAGTCTATTTTTAGACTATGTCTATTTTTAGACATGATGATCATATTTCAGAAGTTGCAGGATGCTATTTGTGGATGGTTGATCAAGTTGGAAAAATAGATGAAATTATATTTTTAGAACATTTGGTGAAGTCTATTTATAGATCGTCAATCTAAAAATAGATGCATGTCGATTATTATTAGCTCTTAATAATAATCAGACTCTAAATAGCAACTTATTCTCTTGGAGCACTTTAGTTCAGTGCACAGATGTGGCACAACAGCTGACAGAAGGAATTACGCTATTCCTAAGGGATTACTGGAGCTAATGCATGAATGAATCAGTTAGAACTCAAGTGGCAGAGTTATGACACAGTTGGAAGAAGTAGTTATGGAGTTGTATTTAGTTTAACTCAATTAGACTCAATTGAGCTAGTTGTATCTAGTCTAACTGAATGAATTAGTCAATTAATCAAAAATAATAACTCATTAATCAACTAAATAATACATCATTTAACTACAGTGCATTGCAGTTTCAGTGGAGACCAGTGGAGAGATAGGTGAAAGGGCAAGATAGACTATCTGTTGTGACTATAGTGATGCATTGATTGCATCCAACACTCAGTGGAGATGCCAATGAGGATTGCGCATTCAATCCAAGGGTAATTTGAATTCATTCAGAGCTATTCTTCAGCAGAGATTGCATAGTGGAGGCAGGCTAGTTGGTGGCAAAGATCGGTGCATGGATTTGCAAGATTAGGCATGATTAGTGTATGACAATTGTACTGTACTGAGGGATTGTGATAAGCTTTGCATGTTTGTATGAGATTGTCATATGATCTCCATGTTACATAATATATATTTGGGGTTTTCAGCTTCAGGCTTTCCCGGTTAAAAACTGTGTTATGTGCAATTGAATATTTTTGTTTATGCTTCACATGTGTTTGCAATTGATTGTTTCCGCAAAAGATTAACAAGTGGAATAGATTCAATATCTTGCATAAAGTTAAATAGTGTGAGATCAGGTGGATCTTGGACATATGCATGCTTAGTGCATATAATTTCTACAATTTCAATGGAATTTCACATAGAGTAGAAAAATTTGGCAAGAGATGCTTGTGAGCCCACTTTTATATTCAAATGAGCATCTCTTTCTCAAGTTTTTTTTTTTCCAAATTTCTTTTCTTTCTCATTATTGGCAATGAGCTCCATGATTTTCTTATTTGATCTAACATATGAGGGAATTCATGAATCCATTTTGTATGCTTCTTGAGTGCAAAGGGTTTCCTTTCCTTCATTTTCTCTCTTCATATTTGTCATTTGTTGATTCTTACTCCACCTTGGTACTTTCTCCACTTCTCAAATGTCATATAGTAAAGGTTAGGGTGAAAATTGAGCAAGAAGAGTAAGGATACCATCATTAGTATGGCATTGTTTTGGGACAATTTTGTTAATATTACTTTATGTTAGTGTATCTTTATTTTTAAATTTAATTTCCTATTACATTCTTTAAAAGATATATAAAAACTCAAATTTCGATTATATTTCATTGTCCATATATTTCGCTTAATTATTATTTTCTATATTTCATAAAATTACTTTGCACATCTTGATAAAAATGCTAGTTATAAAACATATTTATATTTGCTTTATTAACCCACACATACAATTTCTTCACATTTAAAAAAAAAAAAAAAAAATAAAAAAAAAAAAAAAATAAAAAAATAAAAAAATATGTGTATGAGAAATGATTAAAAACTTTCCATTTTTAGTTTCCTTTTCTTATAATGTACGTACTTTCTTAAGTACACTTTGAAAGCCGTTGTTCTTTATATCATTATAATTTAAAAAAACTTTTATTTTTAAATGTTGTAATATTTGGTTTTGTTGTTGTTATATTATATTTTCTAAAATTGATGGGATAAAATTACTTAAAAATAAAATTAAATTAAAAATTCAATAATTGTAATTATTAATCAAAATATTTTGACTAGGTAAAATTATATAAATAAATAATTATATAAATTATTAATAATTGAATCAATTTAGATCCATTTTGATTTTGGATTTATCAAGCTTCAAATATTTTGAAATGCAAATATCTTTTAAAGTGAAATGAGATTTGATCTCTCTTAGGGCTTGGTAAATCTAGAGTTAAAATGGATCTAGGCTAATTTTTAAACTAGAAAAACCTCTACATATAGTGATGATAAATCATATCATTAGCAAAAACCTACACATAAGGCTATTTAATGATAAGTTATGTTCTTGGGAGTGCTTTATTATTTAATACACATTGATAAATACACTACATAACAATTATTTTACTGCATTATTGTGCAGATAGGAGTTCTACAACGAGTACGAGGGAGATGTTGCAACAATTGTAAAATAGGGAATTAAATAAAATAATAATAATAATACAACATAATATCAACTCAATTAAAAAATTAATAAAAATAATAAATCAATATAATTCTTATTATCATTTTGTATTTAAATAATTTTTGTGAGTATTAAAATTATTATATACATATCACATTAAAATAAATTTAAATAATAATGATTCATATTACTAATTATGACATTTTAGGGTGTTTGTTATGAAACCAGCTACAAAAATAGAAGAAAAGAGAGTGAACGCCTTAGAAATCTACCACTTCGAGGGGGCAACCTCCTTTACATTACATAAATGAACAATTATTGGATGATTCAAATGACAAAACCTCCTTTCTATATATAGGAGTCCATGGGGTCACAATATGATCCTAGCCAGCCTAACAATAATAATGTAAGGGCACAACAATAACAATAGTGGGGTTTTGTGGGGCACAATAATAACAATATGGGGACTACAAGGGTACAACAATAACAATAAAGGGGATACATTAACAACAATAAGGGACTACACTAGTAATATGAGGACCTAACATGCCCCTCTCCTTCAAAAAAGTGTTGTCCTCAACGCTTGAGTAGCTCTGGATTCTTTTGTATAAAACTCATCCTCCCATGTGGAATCTTCAGTGGGTAAGTTCTTCCACTTGATGGGATACTCTGAAATTGATCAATTTCGTAGTTGTTGAGTTCTTGTTTCCGTGACTACTTCAGGTTCCAATATGATTTTTCCTTCCTCATCAAGTTCTGGCAATATTGTTTGAACTGGAAGTTTGTCACCAATAACCTTCTTTAAGCATGAAACATGGAAAATTGGGTGCACTCGAGAAGAAGCACGAAGCTCCAATTTGTATGCCATAGTACCAATCTTTTGCAACACCTTGTACGGACCATAGTAATTTGGCGATAATTTATTATCCTTCTTAGCTTGCTTGAGGGACATTTGTTTGTATGGTTGTAGCCATAAAAATACACAGTCTCCTACATCAAAAATTCTCTCGATGTGATGTTGATCTGCTTGTTGTTTCATTCGATTTTGTGCCAAATTTAGGTTATCCTTTAAGATTTGGAGAACTTATTGTTGATGTTGGATGTGATCTTCCACTGCTTGAACCTTAGAATTTTCTCTTAAAGATGATGTGATGGACGGTGGGTGATATCCATAAAGTTCCATAAATGGGGTCATTTTTGCTGCAGTATGGAAGGAAGTGTTATACCACCATTCAGCTAGAGGTAACCACTTGACTCATTGTGTTTGTTTTTCAAATACAAAACAATGAAGATATCCTTCCAAACATTTGATCACTATCTTAGTTTGCCCATTAGATTGAGGATGATAAGATGAGCTATGGGCTAGTTGAGTACCCAAACAAGAAAATAATTCCGTCCAAAAGATTCTAGTGAAAATGGGATCTCTGTCTCTTACAATAATATTTGGGCTTCCATGTAGCCTTTAAACTGTTTCCATAAATGCAGTAGAAAATGTACTTGCTTTAAATGGATGAGATAATGCACAAAAGTGTGCATACTTGGTAAGTTTATCAACTACCACCATCATGACACTTTTTCCTTGGAATTAGGTAAGCTTGTGATAAAATCCATTGAAACATCCTCCCAACGTTGACTTGGAATGGGTAAAGTTGAAGCAAACCCGGGGTCTTAATTGTCTCAACTTTATTTTCCTAGCAAACCAAACATTCTACCACAAACTTTTGAATACCAGATTTAAGGTCATCGCAAAAAAAAACTTTCTTCGCCCTGTGGTAAGTTTTTAAAATCCTGAGTGTCCTCCTATAGTAGAGGTGTGGAATTCCAAAATAATCTTTTGTTTTAGTTGAGAATTCCTACAAATATATAAGTGATCTTTGTACCATAAGGAATCATTTTTCTAACTAAATGTATCAAATGTACTGGGATCTTGCTGCAAATTTTGAATGAGTGTCCATACTTCTTCATCATTATTTCATTCCTCCCTTGCTTCGATTATCCAATCTGGTTGGATAATACAAATGGCACAAAGCAATTCTTCCACCTCCTCATCCTTTCTTGAGAGTGCATCTGGAACAACATTTAGCTTCCCTTTTTTGTAGATGATTTCAAAGTCATAACCCAACATCTTTGTGACCCATTTTTGTTGCTCTTCTAAAGATAGTCTTTGTTCCAAAAAGTGTTTAAGACTATCGTGATCAATTTTTACCTTGAAGTGTCTTCCCATTAGGTAAGGTCATCACTTTTTTAGTGCATGTAGTATTGCCAACATTTCCTTCTCATAAATAGCTTTATGTAAATATTTTCCTATGATTGGACGACTTTCAACATAAATGGGTCTTCCTTCTTGCATTAAAACAACACAATTCCATTTCCTGAGACCTCACATTCCACAATAAAGGTTTTTGTGAAGTCTAGCGTAGCTAAGACTGGTGCTGGGAACATTGTCTCTTTAAGATGTTCAAAGGCCTTAGTTGCTTCAGGAATCCATGAAAATGCATATATCTTCAATAATGTTGTTCAAGGTGATGCTATTCTCCCATACTTCGTAACAAAGATGCGATAATACCCTGTTAACCCGAGAAATCCTCGCAACTGCTTTATGGTTGTGGGGACTTTCCATTCCTTAATGGCTTTAATTTTGTTGGGGTATACCTTAACACCCTCCTGATATACAATATGACCCAGATATTCCACCTCTTGTACTTCAAAGAAACATTTGGAGGTTTTCTCATATAATTGTTTCTCCTCCAATAGTATGAGCACCCTGTCAACATCTTGAACATGATCCTTCCTGTAGAAATTATATACAATATGCATGTATATATCCGGACTCTCCTAATCTCACAATATTTAACTTCTTGCAAAATACAGAATCCTTCCACTATAATTCTTGCGGAAATTTAATCAACAATTGCAAAACACATGAAGCAATAAAAACACACATAACACAGTTGTTTAACGGGAAAGCCTGAAGCTAAAAACCCCAACTATCATATTATGTATCATGGAGATCATATGACAATCTCATACACACATACAAAGCTTATCACAAGCTCTCAGTACAGTACAATCAGCATACACTAATCAGGCCCAATCTTGCAAATCCATGCACCGATCTTTGCCACCTTCTAGCCTGCCTCCACTGCGCAATCCAAGCTGATTACAAAGACCAATTCGATGTAATACCACTCTCATTGACTACATTATTATCATTGGCAACTCCAATGTATATATAGATGCAATTCATGCATCACTATAGTCACAACAGATAGTCTATCTTGCCCTTTCACCTATCTCTCCACTGAAACTGCCATGCACTGTAGTTAACTGATGTATTGTTCAGTTGATTAATGAGTTATTATTCGTGAATTAATTATTAATTAATTCACACCACTCTCACTAGTGTATCAATCAGTTAGACTAGATACAACTAGCTCAATTGTGTCTAACTGAGTTAAACTGAACACAACTCCACCAACTACTTCTACAACTCCACCAAACTCTGTCACATGAGTTATAACTGAAGTCCTTCATGCAATAGCTCTAGTTAACCCTTAGGAATAGTGTAATTCCTTCTGTCAGTTGTTGTGCCACATCTGTGCACTGAACTGAAGTGCTCTAAGAGAATAAGATAATGTTTAGAGTCCAAATATTATTAAGAGCTAATAATATTCGACATATCTATTTTTAGACTGGTAGTCTAAAAATAGACTCCGCCTAAAAATAGAAGTCCATCTATTTTTCCAACTTGACCAACCATCCACAAATAGAATTTTGCAACTCATATAATATGATCGACATGTCTAAAAATAGACTTTGCGACAAAAATCACCTGAGTGGTCCCTACCTAGTTTAGGTGATCACTTTCCAACTAGGATCAGGAATGATGTTTCAGGATGCCTCCTTCACTATTTCTTGTTGCAATCTTCAACACTCCCTCTCAACAAGAAAGGACTTTCTTTTCATGTGACATGCAACTCCATGCATTCGCCCTGCAACCTTTGCAAGCGCCATGCAACTCCATGCATCTGCTCTGCAACTCTTCTGAAAATGAATAGACTCCAAACAACTCAATCAATATGATGCATCTATCATCAAATTCTTCGACTTCTGCTTAACTACTGCACATGTCTTCAGGAACCACTGCGTTGTTGAACTCTACACCCATGCACTCTGCACTTGCTATCAACTCTGAACCACGCTCCAGTATCTGACATTGTCACTTTGATCTACCTGCATCAATCCAACTAATCATGCTACTACTGTTCTATGGGCTCTTCGTAGCTAGGTTCAATTCATGATATCCACACCATCTCAATGAAACCTGCCCATAAATATCCTCTTGGGATTACTCATGCATGTCGCCCCACCTCTCACCTGGTGGTATAGCTGCATGCGCTCCCTTTGCCCATCTGGAACGAAATTTCTCTGCATGAGTGGTTGCTCCCACTCCATGATCCCCATCTTGTGGCTGCTCCACATCCCGAGGTTCACTCTTACTTGCATGCAAATCCTTCTCCCTCTCAAGCTTCAATTGCATGTCTTTCTTGCACTTCCCAATAGTAGGAAGCTTCGTAGAAATCCCATCTACATCAAATCTATAAATATTCTTCTGCATCTCTAGTTGTGGCTGCTCCACAACCTTTTGAGACTGCTTCTCACGCTGCATGTTGAGAGGCTCCCTCTCAACCACCAAGTCACTAACATTTTCTTTGCTCCTCAAAGCTTTGCATGCATCTTGTACCTCAATGCATGTAGATTCTTGGCTCGCGCACATTGCAATTGTCCCGCCATCGCAAAATTTTCTAACAAAAGAGCTGATTTTAAATCGATGATATCTCCCTCATCCGAGCTTCGATTCGATCGATTTCTTTTCTTTTCAATTTGGGTATTTTTTCACAAGGAATCGAAATATGATATTTTTTTCTGAAAATATTATACCAAATATTTCAGATATTCTCTGTAAACTTGCGCACCCAAAAATTCATGCTCTCATTCCACGTAGAAAATCTATAACACAACTCCGATACCATGTAGAAATTATATACAATATGCATGTACATATCCAGACTTTCCTGATCTCACAATATTTAACTTCTTGTAAAATACAAAATCCTTCCACTATAATTCTTACGGAAATTTAATCAACAATTGCAAAACACATGAAGCAATAAAAACACACATAACACAGTTGTTTAACGGGAAAGCCTGAAGCTGAAAACCCCAACTATCATATTATGTATCATGGAGATCATATGAAAATCTCATACAAGCATACAAAGCTTATCACAAGCTCTCAGTACAGTACAATCGTCATACACTAATCAGGCCTAATCTTGCAAATCCATGCACCAATCTTTGCCACCTGCTAGCCTGCCTCCACTGCGCAATCCAAGCTGATTACAAAGACCAATTCGATGTAATCCCACTCTCATTGACTGCGTTATTATCATTGGCAACTCCAATGTATATGTAGATGCAATTCATGCATCACTATAGTCACAACAGATAGTCTATCTTGCCCTTTCACCTATCTCTCCATTGGTCTCCACTGAAACTGCCATGCACTGTAGTTAACTGATGTATTCTTCAGTTGATTAATGAGTTATTATTTAGTGAATTAATTAACTAATTAATTCACACCACTCTCACTAGTGTATCAATCATTTAGACTAGATACAACTAGCTCAACTATGTTTAGATTAGTTAAACTGAACACAACTCCATTAACTTCCTCAATCAACTCCACCAAACTCTCTCACATGAGTTCTAACTGAAGTATCCATGCAATAGCTCCATTTAACCCTTAGGAATAGCGTAATTCCTTCTGTCAGCTCCTGTGCCACATCTGTGCACTTAACTGAAGTGCTCCAAGAGAATAAGATAATGTTTAGAGTCCAAATATTATTAAGAGCTAATAATATTCGACATATCTATTTTTAGACTGGCAGTCTAAAAATAGACTCTGCCCAATATGTCTAAAAATAGAAGTCCATCTATTTTTCCAACTTGACCAACCATCCACAAATAGCATTCTGCAGCTCGTATAATATGATCGACATGTCTAAAAATAGACATAGTCTAAAAATAGACATAGTCTAAAAATAGACTTTGCGACAAAAATCACCTGTGTGTGCCCCACCTAGTTTAGGTGATCACTTTCCAACTAGGATCAGGAATGATGTTTCAGGATGCCTCCTTCACTGTTTATTGTTGCGATCTTCAACACTTCCAAGACTTGTTCTAGATTAGTATATCATCAAAAAATACTAACACAAATTTTCTAAGGAAGGATTTAAAAATGGAATTCATCAACCCATGAAATGTAGAAGGTGCATTAGTAAGACCAAAAGGCATGACCAAAAATTCATAATGACCCTCATGAGTTCGAGATGTTGCTTTTGAAATATCTTCAGTCTTCATTTTAATTTGATGATACCCTAAACGAAGATCCAACTTGGTAAAATAAATTGCTCCATGTAATTCATCCAATAATTCATCAATCACAGCAATTGGAAATTTATCTTTAATAGAGCTTATTGAACTCCCTATAATCCGGACACATGCGCCATGATCCATTCTTCTTGTGCACCAATACTACTGGAGTAGAGAAAGAACTTTGACTAGGTTGAATTATACCAGCCTCTAACATTTCTGCAATCATACGCTCAATTTCGCTCTTTTGGACATAAGGATATCTGTAAGGCCTGAAGTTTGGAGGAACACTTCCTACAATCAAATGAATAGCATGATCATGATCACGAATAGGTGAGAGTCCCTTGGGAGTTTCAAACACCTTGGAATGATTGTCCAAAACTTTTTGGAGATCTGGAGAATAGATGATTTTGATGTTGGAACTTCTAGTGAGCATAATTGTGCAATTACGCCTTGTCGTTATTTTTTAAAAAGATTTGTCATGACATTAAAATTTATTATCTGTCTCGGCTTCCCTCCGATACCCCTTAATTCAACTTCCTTTCCTTTCGAAAAAAATTTCAAGAAAAGTTCTTGAAATTTAAAAGCTACCATCCCCAAAAATTGTAACCATTGTACTCCTAGTACAACATCAGCACCTCCCATTTGAATGCAGGGCATTGGACTATTCAATACATATTCCCCCATGGTTATCTTGATATTATGGAATTTTACAGATAAATTTATAGTCCCTCCATTTGCAACCATCACTTGACACTCTAGTGTTGGGTATAGGAAGCAATTCAATTCCATGGCTACCTTACAATGAATAAAATTATGGGTACTACCTAAATCAATCAACACTATTACTTTTTTCTTCTTGATATGTCCTTCTATCTTGAGAGTTCGAGGAGTGGTAATTCCTACCAATGCATTATAGGATATGGTTAGACTAATTTCTTCTTTCTCTAGGGTTGGTTCTTGGTGTATATACTCTTCTTTTGAAGTTTCTTGTTCATTTTCTTCCTCCTCTTCACAATCTATGTAAAATAATTTCTTCTCAGAACACTTATGACCTTCAGTGTAATTGCTATCACAACTTTAGTAAATCCCTTTTGCTTTTTTTTCTTCCAATTTTTGGGGTGTCAACCTTGTAGGTTGTGGAAGTCTAGGAGTAGCAACACTTCCATCTTTATAAATGTGAGTGGTAGGCTTCCTTGTCGCCATAATTTTACTTTCAATTTTTCTTTCCAACCTCATTGCCTTCTCCAGTGAATCAGGTTCGCAAAGGCGAACATCATGTTGGATGTTATCCTTTAAAGTCCCTATGAAGACATCAATCCTGTGTTACTTTGGAATATCAGTTACCCTTATATTTGGAAGCCTCAATGTGCTCCACCATTGAACACTTTTGTTTGAGATTTATCAAATGGCTAAAGAAGGTGTTTCTCTTTGTGTCCTCATAATGTGCTATCATTTCCTTCGTAAAAATTGACCAAGTGACAACTTTTTTACAAGAGTAAAGCCATCGATACCATGCAAATGTATTTTGTTCTAAATGTAAAGATGCAATGCGTACCTTTTGTGTGTTTTGCACATTATGGAGATCAAAATATTGCTCCATCTGTAGTATCCATGTTACGAGATCCTTGCCATCAAACTTCCTCATATCCATCTTTGGAATCTGGTGGGTCTTCCATCCAACATTAGAGTTTATGAAATCACGATTAACATTTATTTTGTTCTCATCATGAGTTTCCTGTACTACCTTTTCACCATTATGAATCATTTCTTGTATCAACTTTGTCAAACTTCCTTCAAACCTTCCATTTATGCTTTTAGATCATTCTTCATGTCTTCCATTTTAGCTTCCATGTCATCCATCTTATCTTCCATGCCATCCATCTTAGCTTCCATGCCATTCTTCAAACCATACATCTTAGCTTCCATGCATTTCTTCAAACCATCCATCTTAGCTTTCACACCTTTCTTCAAAACTCCCATTTCATTTTTTGTTGCTCTTTGCGAGAGCGAAAGTTGTTTCACTTTCTCTTGTAATTTTGATATATCATGTTCCACTTCTTCCTCTTCATGAGTCATAGTAGAGACTTCTGAGGGCATAATGGGTGTTTAATTCTTTTTAGGGGGCATTTTAGAACCCATTAATGATATATATGCTTCAATATGCCCTTGGAATCACTTCAAACTGATTTTTCGAACAAGACTTATGCAATTTGAAAAAAAATACACACATTTTTCTTACTTTTGAGGAGCTTGATATTGAAACTGATGTATCTCTGTAATTTCGGATCCCTAAGATTTTATCTTCAGTCCTTTAGTAGCCCTATGTATATTCTTTTCAATGCCATAGGTCTGACCTGATTTGGATTCTTCAAGACAAAGCTATGTTCAATCTCCCACAATGACCTAATTATGGACTTGTTCAGTAGAGAGAACTTGTACGGCGTGCCACGTACCATTGTTTCCTCCTTTGGCTCTGAAATTGATACACAGGAAACTAAATTTTGTTTACTTTCGTCCACTTTTTGCATAATTCCAATCCGATGCTCAGAGAGAGTGTTATGATGATTTTCCCAAGGTCACCTCTTTGAGATGAAATTCGGGAGCCTGCAAAAAGCTTAAATTCTATAGATCATATCTCTGAAAAATATTGCGAACCAAGATCTGAAATTTTTATAGCACATTCCTCAGGATTTCTTTGCAAATGTTTTTTTTTTTTAGCTTCTGAACCTTCGTAGAAAACAAAAAAGAAGTTATAGTGAAAATTTCACAATGACTTGTTTGAAGCAGCAAAACCCTAGAATCCAAATCTCTAATACAAAATGTTATGAAACCAGCTCCAAAAATAGAATAAAAGAGATTAAACGCCTTAGAAATCAGCCACTTCGAGGGGGAAACCTCATTTACATTACATAAATGAGAAATTATTAGATGATTCAAATGAAAAAACTTCCTTTCTATATATAGGAGTCCATGGGGTCACAAAATAATCCTAGCCGACCTAACAATAATAATGTAAGGGAACAACAATAACAATAGTGGGGTTTTATGGGGCACAATAATAATAATATGGGGACTACAGGGGTACAACAATAACAATGAGGGGGATACACTAACAACAATAAGGGACTACACTATTAATATAGGGACCTAACAGTGTTGTTTAAATATTATTATAAGTTTTGGAGTTTTCGGTTGGAATCATTCTTTTTTTTGTTAAATTCTTTGTTGTTTAAACTAAGTTTTTGACTGAATATATGTACTCAACAACCTCAAAAACCCCCCAAGAGGCTAATATTTTAGAGAGTTCACAACTCAAACTTGTAATTCCAACAAATCCGTACCATATTTTAAGCAAAGTAAACTCAAAAATGGGTTGGAGAAAATTCCAAAATGTAGCAAATATAATTAAGGTGTAGTCTAACTTATAAACGAAATGACCTTTTTCATGACATTTTTTCTGGTTAGTTTGAAACAAAATCTGATAGAGATTTTTAAAAACTTGAGTTTAGGTAAATAACAAAAAATCACAATTTTTTCTTGAAATTGTCTTGTCTATTTTGGTGGAAAAGTCTATTAGATTAAGCCACCTAGTCTAACTAATAGATGAAATGGCTTTGGTCGGAATCACACAATACAATTTCTAATGAGATTGTGATTTCTTGTTGTTTAAAATACACTTTTGAATGCATATAAGGATTCAATACCTTGAAAATCTCAGAGGCACTTGATATTTGCAAATTAAACAAATTAAACTTATGATTTTTAAAAATATGTACCTGATTTTGAACAAAATTGACTAAAAAATACTCAGAAAAGGGTAATGTACTATGCAAGGACGGGTTTTGCCTAGATCTATAACCTATCTTTAACTAAAGATTTTTCTCATCCGCCCTTCATCACAAGAGAAGCATTGCTCAATTCGGGGAGTTCGTATGTGACTACAGTCGAGGATTATTCCCCTGTAGAGGACCCAACAAAATAACCATGGCTAAAAATTTTGGATCGGGTGCCTATCCTCTCACACAGGACCCTATTCAGTCGATATTGCGGATTGGGGTCGGAACTGAGCCGCTTATTCAATTTACCAACGGATCAGTTCTTTTATCCAACAGATCATAGGGTAAACAAGGCTCACCTCCTGCCTATGATGTCGTAGCCCTCGTTATGCCTCATAGAACAGTCCTACGGCATAAATCTGGTTCCTGACATACAAATCTATTCACGAAGGAGACTGAATCTGAAAGCAAGGACATGCTTTCAAGTTTTTATTAAATCCCGAGATGGAAAATCACATCTCATATGGGTTTGAGCTTCTAGAAGGGTTTCAAAGTTGAAGCAAAACATCCTTCATAACTTGGGTTTCCCAACGTGCCTACAAAATATGATCTACGAAGGCAAAACAATGCAGGATGATCAGAGCATACAAGAATACAATGTCTCCCTGTCATCTACCATCATTTTAAATCTGATATTGTGGGGAGGATCTGTTGGATCGAGCAAAACAAAGGGAGAAGGGGGTATGTCTAGATTGATTCTTCCCAAGGGAACAAAATTATATCAAGGCCAGAACAATGGAGACCCTTCATTCAAAGACATCCTTAAAGAAAATTTGTTAGCCCCTGCAAATCATGTTACGACACACAACATTCCTAGCCCCTATATTGTGGAGCAGTTCAATCAAGTTCCAGCGTTGACTATAGATCTAACAAAAACAAACAATTTGCGCTCAACATATGAAGCCCAAGTCATTATGCAGATTCAATAGTTTCTAGCCAAAGTCGATGCATCTCTTTCACTGGATTCTCACAACTTGGACAATAAACTGTGAGATCCACCTCTGCTCCAAAGCTTTTTTTATAGTTATGTTTGCATCATCAGAAGAATGATAATATATTTTGCGAGAAGGCCCTTGGTTTTGGGGATCTACAGGAATTTTTGTTACCCCGTGGTTCCCATATTTTGATGCAAATATAATGGTAGTCTCATGAATGTCAGTATGGGTCAAGTTGCATAATATTCCCCTACACTTCTGGAATCATAAAGTACTGGAAGGAATTAGGAACCTCTTAGGGCGATACATCAAGAAAAATACACAAAGAGTTTAAGAAAGGATCTACACTTTCACCAGAATCTGTGTGGAAGTGGATCTCAACAAAGGATTTCCATATTGCATCCTCTTGAATCACAATAACCAGTGCTAGACACAGTTCCTTGATTTTGAGAATACGACATTCAAATGTCGAATATGCAAATAGACATGACATCTTCAATCTAGATGTCTTGAGGTCAAGAAAGAGCCATGAAGGAAGAAGAAATAAGGAAAGCAATCCAAAGGATGGAAATTTTCTCTACATTTGCCCAATGATGAAGATGATGTAGATGAAATGGAACCCTTTACCAATGAAGAAGTCCAACATCCACATGAAAATGCAAGAAAGGAGGAATCAAATCATGAAGTATCACAACTCCCAGAACCATCAATGCAAACAAAGAGGATTCCAAAAGTAAAGGAGCTAGGGGGTAAAAAACATCACCAAACATCTGAAAGCTCAGACTCAGATACGAAAAATCCAATAAAAGATTATGAGAATTAGCTAGCACTTGTTGCAACCACTCCATCTCAAGAAGAATGGAAGAAAGTAGAAAGGAAGAAATGGATAAAATGGTAACATGTTTCTCTTCATGTTAAAGTATTTTATTTATTGGCTCTGTGATCACCAGCCTTGACTAGTTTGATGGAATGCTTTGTAAGCATCTACGACATGTAATTTTGTTTTCATTAATAAAATTACGATTTTTCCTAGGGAAAAAATACATCATTTTTTACCATCAAATTAAAATAATGGTTCTTATTCAAAACCATTATAATTAGGAATTTTATATGTAAATTTAATTAATAAGAATATAAAAACTTAATATTTATAATATTTTTTTCCTAAATGCATTCTCAAATACTATGCATTTCACATTAAAAATAAACCATCCTAGATACATGTTAACCCTGGATATATCAAGCGTCGAGAGGGATCAAATCTCTCGAGGTGCATGTTGAGATTGCAACAAGATGATGAGCTTAGTGGAAAGAAGTCGCCTTCACTAAGTGGGCCCGCATGCTATTTTTGGCACAAAGTCTATTTTTAGACTATGTCTATTTTTAGACATATGGATCATGTTCTATGAGTTGCAGGATACTATTTGTAGATGGTTGGTCAAGTTGGAAAAAATAGATGGACTTCCATTTTTAGACATATTGGGCGGAATCTATTTTTAGATTGCTAATCTAAAAATAGATATGTCGAATATTATTAGCTATTAGTAATATTTGGACTATAAACGTTATCTTATTCTCTTGGAGCACTTCAGTTAAGGGCGCAGATGTGGCACAGGAGCTGACAGAAGGAATTACGCTATTCCTGAGGGTTATGTGGAGCTATTTCATGGATACTTCAGTTAGAACTCATGTGAGAGAGTTTGGTGGAGTTGATTGAGGAGTTAATGGAGTTGTGTTCAATTTAACTAATCTAAACATAGTTGAGCTAGTTGTATATAGTCTAACTGATTGATACACTAGTGAGAGTGGTGTGAATTAATTATTAATTAATTCACTAATTATAAACTCATTAATCAACTAAAGAATACATCAGTTAACTTCAGTGCATGGACAGTTTCAGTGGAGACCAATGAAGAGATAGGTGAAAGAGCAGTGTAACTATCAGTTGTGACTATATTGTTGCATATTTGCAACAACCAGTGATTGGAGAAGCCAATGAGGATTGCGCAGTACAAGCCAGGTGGTTCAAAGTTATTTATGAGCCATTCTACAACATTGATTACGCAATAGAGGCAGGTTATCAGGTGGCAGAGATTGGAGCATGTGTTTTGCTAGATCTAGCTTGATTAGTGTGTAGCAATTCGAGATTGTATTGAGAGCTTGTGAGGAGCTTTGTATGATGATTGTTACATGATCTCTATGACATATATAATATACAGATAGTTGGGGGTTTTCAGCTTTAAGCTTTCCCATTACATACCGTGTTCATATGTGTGAATTTTTATGGTTTTAATGTGTGCATGCAATTGATTTTATTTCTGCATGTAATGATCAATGGTAGAAGAGATTGATGAGATTCTGCATTGTGCATGAAGCTAAAATAAGTATGATCAAGATAATACCTGAATAATATATCGCCTATTCAAATTTCTACATGGTATCGTAGCCATATTGATCATTTGGAGAAATTGCAAAACATCAAGTGAGTTTTGTGCTATGAATTCGAATTTGGGGGCAGTTGTTTTCGTGTCGAAGTTGATATCCTTCAATCCGATCGCGTATTGGAGTATGCCCTCGAGGAAGTCGAATTATATTGCATGGAAGGATAGGATGGAGGCGGTGCTGGATGACAATGGGTTGAAGGAGTTCATAGATGTAAAAGTTCCAAAACATACTTCTAGCGATGCTGCCGTACTTGACGCATGGAAAAAGAAGACAAAAAAGTGTCGAAGGATTCAGTTGGAAGGTGTGAAGGATCACATAGTGTCCAACCTTCATGGTAAGGCTTCTCCATTCTCGATGTGGAAAGCTTTGACAGATTTATTTCAAAGCAAGAGCGACCAGAGGAAGTTGGCACTCAAGGATAAACTCAGGAACATAAAAATGGAGAAAGGTGACAGTATGCCCAAGTACCTCACAAAGTTCATCCAATGTAGGGATGAGCTGGGAAGTGTGGGGGTTATTTTTGATGACGAGGACTTGGTGAGCTTGGCTCTCCTTGGGCTTCCGAAGAGTTGGCATTCCTAATGTGACTCTATCAACGGTCGGGAGAAATCGCCAGGATGGGAGCGACTTTGGTCGTATCTTTGTGCAAGAGGAGATAAGGCGGGCATTAGTGGACTCGCATCTTCATCAAAGAACTCCGATGAAGAAAATTGTGCTTTGGCCGCCAAATAAAAGAAGGGGAAGAGCAAGAAAGCTTCTCAATCCGGGTGTGAAAGGCAAGAAGCAGGACATGTCCAAGGTGAAGTGCTTTCACTATCACCAACACGTACATTACGCCACTAATTGTCCACAGAAGAAGAAAAATAAGCAGACTGTTGAATCTGCAGCTAGAGAGGCCTTAGCCTCGCAGTTTGAGCTGGATTTTTCATCGATCGCATGCTTGGTCTCAAGTGTGATGAGATCAGTGTGGTTTCTTGACAGTGGTGCGTCTTTTCACATGACAGGAGATCGAGATTTGTTTACTGATCTGGATGAGAAAGATCTTGGAGTGCACATCAAGATGGGAAATGATGGTAGATACAGTGCGACCGGTATCGGTACCATTTCCTTTGAGAGGGAGTCTGGTAAACCCTTCGTATTGAAGGAAGTGATGCATGTTCCAGGATTGAAGAATAATCTGATCTCTGTGGCGATGTTAGAAGACAAGGGGTATGATGTTGTCTTCAGCGAGGGAAAGGCTTTCTTGCGCAGTAAGACAATTGGAGAAACCCAGAAGATAGGGGTTCGAGTCAAGAACCTTTATCAGTTGCAAGTAGATGGATGCGCAGCAATGGCATGCAAGGCGGAAGGAGTGGTGAGCCGGGATGATGGCGAGCTGTGGCACCGGAGATTGGGCCACCTTCAACATGGAGCTTTGAAGATACCGCAATAAATTTCTACTAGGATTCCTATGGGTACTACAAGTACGTGGGAGGAGGTGTACTGGGAAAATTTGTGAAAGCCACCTTTCACGAGAAGGATAGTCGCGCCACGATGATCCTTGGAGAGAAGTCGACAGACGTGTGTGGACCTTTCGCAGCTCGGCTGTTGTGCCACGTAATGTGTGATATTTGTCACGATTTATCTCAGGCCGGATCTTCATGCGTAAGAAGAGCGAGACATACTCAAAGTTCTATGAGTTCAAGGCACTGGTTGAGAAAGAATCAGGGAAGCAGGTGAAGGCTCTTAGAAGTGACAATGGTGGTGAATTCATCTCTCGCGAATTCAAGGACTTTTGCAACGCAGAAGGAATTTGAAGAGAGCTTATATCACCTCATAACCCACAGCAGAATGGGGTTTTTGAGCGGAAGAACAGAACGATCGTGGGCGATGCACGAGCGATGTTGCATGATCAAGGCCTTCCCATACACTTGTGGGCTGAGCCATGCAATACTGTAACCGTTATCCCTACGTGATTTTGGCATGAGTACACCCAAGGAGACGTTTTCTGGTAAGAAGCCTGATATTTCCCATTTGAGGATTTTTTGGTTCACCTGTTTACATTCATGTGATGAAGGATTCCAGGAAGAAGCTGGAGCTGACCACAAAGGTTGGGATATTTTTGGGGTACACTGATACGCCCCACAACTATCGTGTGTATTTTCCAGATAGTCGCAAGACTGTTGTGCGACGGGATATCAAATTTCATGAGGAGAAAGCCATGAAGTGTTCACTTGAGAGGGAGCCACACTTGCATGCAGATGAGGAGCTATTAGTTCCTAAGGATGAGCCTCAGGATTTGGATCAGCCACAAGAAGAGGTTCATGGAGTGGAAGAGACCACTCCATGAGGCCAACCATCAAAGAGGGCGAAAGCGCACTACAAGCCGAGTGACTGCTCAAGATGCAGAAGGCTGCTGTGAGCACCTACATCGTCGCTGCGTATAAGAGACAATACCGATAGGTATATAGGATACATGGCTCTGATGAGAAAGTGTATCTTGACGGAGCCATCCTATTTCGAGGAAGCTGTGGAGGATCCTGCATGGGTAGATGCCATGGTGGAAGAGTATGATTCGATTGTCAAAAACAGTGCATGGGAGATTGTCCCAAGCCCGGAAGGGAAATCGCTGGTGGGTTCGCGATGGATCTACAAAGTGAAGCAGGCGGCTGACGGGAGTGTGGAGAAGTACAAGGTGAGATTTGTCGCCCGTGGCTTCTCACAGATCGAGGGGATCGATTATGAGGAGACCTTTGCACTTGTCGCAAGGTACTCTTCCATACAGACGATCCTTGCTCTCTCAGCGCAGATGGGATGGCACATCCATCAGATGGATGTGAAGACTGCATTCCTCAATGGAGTTATTGAGGAGGAGGTGTACATAGAGCAGCCTGAAGGTTTTGAGATCTTCAGCAGTGAGTCGCATGTGTGCCAACTCAAGAGAGCACTGTATGAGCTGAAGCAAGCACCTCGTGCTTGGTACACTCGGATAGACAACTACTTCATCGGGCTTGGATCTCCAAGAGTGAGGCGAATCCTAACCTGTACCAGATTGTGGTGGAGGGGAAGCTGTTGATCATCGTACTGTATGTAGATGATTTGATTTGACAAGTGATGAGCCGTTGATACACTCATGCAAGGCTGATCTTAAAAGGAGTTTGAGATGAAGGACTTGGGCCTCCTTCATTATTTCCTAGGATTGGAAATTTGGCAGTGGAAGGGTGGACTATTTGTGTCTCAAGGAAAGTATGCCCCGGAGATACTGGAGAATATCAACATGCAAGGCTGCAAGCCTATCGACACTCCTCTTCCTGGTGGTTGGAGAAAAGAGGATGCTACATTGGCAGAGGTAGTGGATGCCACCGTTTATCGACAGTTGGTGGGGTCACTTATGTATCTAGTCAATACACGACCTGAAATATGCTACGTTGTTAACCAGCTTTCACAAGCTATGGTTAAGCCTACCAAGCTCTTTTGGAAGGTAGGAAAGCATGTATTGAGATATCTCAGAGGCACATCAGGATATGGATTATGGTACAAGTAATCGGATGAGGTGAAGCTGCATGGCTTCACGGCCGGCATCATCATATCGTAGATCATGGTGGCAAAGTGGAAGATCATGTTACTTTCATATATTCCCACTGGAGAAGGATCAGGATGCTGATATCTTGATGAAGGTGCTCACCAGGAGCAAATTCGAATACCACAGAGGCAGGATAGGGGTGGAAGATAATCCTTATCTTGTTGAGAGGGAGTGTTTAGATTGCAACAAGATGATGAGCTTAGTGGAAATAAGTCGCCTTCACTAAGTGGACCCGCAAGCTATTTTTGGCGAAAAGTCTATTTTTAGACTATGTGTATTTTTAGACATATGGATCATGTTCTGTGAGTTGCAGGATGCTATTTGTGGATGGTTGGTCAAGTTGGAAAAAATAGATGGACTTCTATTTTTAGACATATTGGGAGTAATCTTTTTTTAGATTTCCAGTCTAAAAATAGATATGTCGAATATTATTAGCTCTTAATAATATTTGGACTATAAACATTATCTTATTCTCTTGGAGCACTTTAGTTAAGTGCACAGATGTGGCACAGGAGCTGACAGAAGGAATTAAGCTATTCCTGAGGGTTATGTGGAGCTATTTCATGGATACTTCAGTTAGAACTCATGTGAGAGAGTTTGGTGGAGTTGATTGAGGAGTTAATGGAATTGTGTTCAGTTTAACTAATCTAAACATAGTTGAGCTAATTGTATCTAGTCTAATTGATTGATACACTAGTGAGAGTGGTGTGAATTAATTATTAATTAATTCACTAATTATAAACTCATTAATCAACTAAAGAATACATCAGTTAACTTCAGTGCATGGACAGTTTCAGTGGAGACCAGTGAAGAGATAGGTGAAAGAGAAGTGTAACTATCAGTTGTGACTATACTGTTGCATATTTGCAACAACCAGTGATTGGAGAAGCCAATGAGTACTGCGCAGTACAAGCCAAGTGGTTAGAAGTTATTTATGAGCCATTCTACAACATTGATTACGCAATAGAGGCAGGCTATCAGGTGGCAGAGATTGGAGCATGTGTTTTGCTAGATCTAGCTTGATTAGTGTGTAGCAATTCGAGATTGTACTGAGAGCTTGTGAGGAGCTTTGTATAATGATTGTTACATGATCTCTACGACATATAATATACAGATAGTTGGGGTTTTCAGCTTTAAGCTTTCCCATGAAATACTATGTTCATATGTGTGAATGTTTATGGTTTTAATGTGCGCATGCAATTGATTTTATTTCCGCATGTAATGATCAATGGTAGAAGAGATTCTATATTGTGCATGAAGCTAAAATAGTGTGTGATCAGGAGAATCTCGGTGAATAATATATCAATTATTCAAATTTCTACAGTGCAAACATATTTTTTAAGTGCAAAACTTGACGAAATGTTTGTGCCTCGAGAGATTTGATCCCTCTCGACGCTTGATAGATCCGGGGTTAAGATGGATCCCTCTCAGTGCTTGATAGATTTGGGTTTAAGATGGATCTAGGTTGGTTTCAGTCATGTGTGATCATACAAAATTTGTTGAACATATTATTATTTTGATCATTTTAAATATGTTAAATATGTCTAAGATTAATTTGGTCAATTTAACATTAAATTTTCTTATTTACCTCAGTTTGTTGAGATGAGAGACTTTTAGTAACTTGAATAATGAAATAAAAAATTTAAGTGCAAAGTAGCAATGTAACAATGTTGAATGATAGAAAATGTGAATAATAAGAATATAGTGAATTACAGACAATGTTCGTTGCGATCAATCTAAAACTATTTTATTCTATTATTCTTATTGTCATACCTATTAGTTATTTCTATTACCATGTTTGAATGCAAATTGACTAACAATGTGTAATGATGGAAAATGGGAATCATAAGAATGTAGAAAATTACAAATAGTTTGCAATTTTAAGAAGAAGACATTTCGGGCAAGTGAACATTTTATTTAGGATGAAAATCAAAGTATTGTATTTATGGTTGAATCATTGTAACAAAGAAGTCAATTCACATCATGAATAATGTTTATGTGCATGCACTGAGAGAGAGTTTGTATGTTTTGGGGTTGAGATAGAGATATAGATGTAGGGGGGAGAGAGGGAAGAAGAGAGAAGCAACGAGGGAGGGGGGGAGAGAGGTAAAGACAGGGAGGGAGGAAGAGATATAGATATGGAGAGAGAAGTGTTAGAGAGAGAGGAAGTGGAAAAGGGAGGGAGGGAGAAAGAGAGAGAGATAGATAGATATGGGGGAGAGGAAGTGTTAGTGAGAGAGAAGAGGGGAGAGAGAGAGGGAGTGGAAAAGGGAGGTTGAGAGAGAGATGGATAGATATGGAAAGAGTGTGTGTATTTCTAGGGGGTGAGATAGAGAGATAAAGAAGGAGAGACAATGGGAGATAAAGATGTAGATGGAGGGGGAAACGATGAGCTTACATTGAAATCAATGCACCTTATTAATCTAATTACTTTGAAATTAATGTACATCGTACATCTAATTACATCAAATCAGAAATAAACATCTACACTGGAATAAATGCATCTAGTGCAAACAATTAAATAGGATTAGAAATCAACATCTACACTAAAATCAATGCATATAATGCAAACAATCAAATAGGATTAGAAATCAACATCTACACTAAAATCAATGCATCTAGTGCAAGCAATCAAATAGGATTAGAAATCAATATCTATACTAAAACCAATGCATCGAGTGCAAGCAATCAAATAGGAGTAGAAATCAACATATACGTTGAAATCAATGCATCTAGTGTAAGGTATTAAATAGGATTAGAAATTGACATCTACACTCAAATCAATGCATCTAGTGCAAGCGATCATATAGGATTATGAATCAATATCTACACTAAAACCAATGCATCAAATGCAAACAATCAAATAAGAGTAGAAATCAACATCTACACTGAAATCAATGCATCTAGTATAAGATATTAAATAGGATTAGAAATCGACATCTACACTAAAATCAATGCATCTAGTGCAAGCAATCAAATACGATTAGAAATCAATATCTACATTGAAATCAATGCATCAATGCATCTAGTGCAAGCAATCAAATAGGAGTAGAAATCAACATCTACACTGAAATCAATGCATCTAGTGTAAGATATTAAATAGGATTAGAAATCGACATCTACACTGAAATCAATGCATCTAGTGCAAGCGATCAAATAGGATTAGAAATAAAGAAATATACTAAAATAAATATATCTATTTTAGCGAAAAACCAAAATATTCATAACTTTCTAGATCTAACTTCTTTGTTTGTATTTATCTTTGTGTGTCTCTTTCTTCTTCCATCTCTCTCCACCTTCTATTCTGTATTTATCTCCCTCCCTCTCTCATTATCTCTCTCCCCTCCCTCTCTCCCTCGTCTCTCTCTCTCATCCTCTCCCTCCCTTTCTATACATTTCTCTTCTTCCCTCTCCCCCTTTCCATCTATATCTATACCTCCCTCCATCTCTCCTTGTTTGTCTCTCTATTTCAGCCCCCTAAACACATCTCTCTCTCTCTCTCTCTCCATATCTATCTCTCTTCCTCCCTCCCTTTCTTTGTATCTCTCTCCTTCCCTCTTTCCCCTTACATCTATATCTCTATCTCCCTCTGTCCATCCTTATTTATCTCTCTATATCAACCCGCATACACACTCTCTCTCCATATATATCAGCTATCTATCTCTCTCTCTCTCTCTCTAAACCCCCAAACATACACACACTCTCTCCATGTATATTTAGCTCTCTCTCTCTCTCTCTCTCTCTATATATATATATATATATATATATATATCTTCATCCCTCCCTTTATTTGCCTCTCTCTTATGCCCTCTCCCCCCCCTCCATCTATATCTCTATCTCCCCTTGTCTCTCCTTCTTTCCCACAAAACATACACACTCTCTCTCCATATCTATTTATCTCTCCCTCCCTCCCTCTTTCTCTCCCTATCCCTCTTCCCCGCCTCTCTCTTCCCCTTCTCTCTCTCTCTCTCTCCCCTCTCCCTAATCATCTCTCCATCTCTCCCTTTTCACTCCCTCTCCCTATCCAACTTTCTCTATTGATGTCTTTCTTCCCCTTCCAACTCCATCTCTCTATCATATATCTCAAGTCCTCTCTCTCTTCCTTCCTCTCTCACCCACCTTCCCTAGTCTCTTCCTCCCATAACACAAACTCTCTCTCTCCACCCTCCAACTTTATCACCATATCCCTCTCTCTCTCCATCTCGCTCTCCCCCCTCCATATCTACGTCTCTCAGTCTCTCTCTTCCCCTTCTTTCCCAATCTCTATCCTCTCCTTTTCTCTCCCTTCCCTCATCTCCTTTCTCCCTCATTCCATCTTCGTCTCTCCCTTATCACTCCCTCTCTCTCTCCACATTTATCTCTCAATGTATTTTTTCTTCCCTCCCTCTCTTTCCTCCTTCCAACTCCATCTCTCTCCCCTTGTCTCCCTCCTCTCTCTCAAGTCCTCTCTCTCTCCCTTCCTCTCTCTCCCTTCCTCTCTCTCCCTTTCTCTCCCACCTCCCTTTGTCTCTCCACCCCATCACACACACACACACACTCTCTCTCTCAACCCTCCAACTCTGTCACTATCTCCCTCTCTAGATGCTTCTCGCTCTCCCCCTCTCTACCCCCACCATATCTATGTCTCCCTATCTCTACCTTCTCCTTCTTCCCCTATCTATATCCTCTCATTTTCTCTCCCTTCCCTCATCTCCTCTCTCTTCCAACTCCATCTCTCCCTCCTATCTCTCTCCTCTCTCTCAAGTCCCCTCTCTCTTCCTTCCTCTATCTCCCTTTCTCTCCCACCTCCCTTTGTCTCTCCAACCCATCACACACACACTCTCTCTCTCCACCCTCCAACTCTGCCACTATCTCCCTCTCTCTATGCTTCTCACTCTCCCCCTCTCTACCCCCTCCATATCTATGTCTCCCTATCTCTCTCTTCCCCTTCTTTCCCTATCTATATCCTCTCATTTTCTCTCCCTTCGCTCGTCTCCTCTCTCCCTATTTCCATATTCATCTCTCCCTTATCACTCCCTCTCTCTCCACCTCTATCTATCAATGTCTTTGTTCTTCCCTCCCTCTCTTTCCCCCTCCAAATTCATCTCTCTCTCCTCTCTCCCTCCCTCTCTCCTCCTCTCTTCCCCCTCCTTTCTCTCTTCCTTTCTCTCTCTCCATGTCTGTCTCTCTCCCCCACTCTATTCCCCCTCCATCTCACTCTCTCTCTTAAATACGATCTCATTGCATTGTATTTAAGAAAGTATCTAAATTTTAAAAATAAAAATAAAAATAAAAAAATAAAAATAAATGGTTGTAAAATATTAAACCCATATTTTGGATCAATCATGTAAAAGAAAATACAATAATAAAAAACTTAAAAGAATCATGCACTATATTTCCTCTATCATTGTTAATCACTTTGTTTTCTCTCTTTGCTTGGATTCTTGGTTAAAATGCATCTATCTTGGTTCTATATAATATTATTTATATTATATAAATTTTGCATATGTATATATAACAATATTCTCATTTTTAATTTATTAAAACCTCGATTTAATCTCTATGGGAATATTGTTTGTAGTCGTGAGGATGGAGGGTTTAGATATACCTCAAAAGTAATTATAACCTTTTTGCTTTTAGATTTAATTAAAAAATGTTATAAAATAAAATTAAAATAAAGTATTTGTAAATTTTTTTTTTAAATAAGTTATGGTTCTTGGGCATGTGGTATTGATAAGCCATGGTATTGGGCGATGGTATTGTAACAAAATAAAAGCTTAGATCCATAACATAATAATCAAAAGCATAGATGGCCCATGGTATTGATAAACCATGGAATTAGCCCATTGTATTATTGTTAGGTCCCTATTTTACTAGTTTAGTCCCTTATTGTTATTAGTGTAGCCCCCTTATTATTATTGTTGTACCCCTGTAACTCCAATATTGTTATTATTGTGCCCTTACATTATTATTGTTAGGTCGGCTAAGATTATATTGTGGCCCCATGGACTCCTATATATAGAAGGAGGTTTTGGTCATTTGTATCTTCCAAGTATTGTTCATTTATGTAATGTATTGGAGGTTGCCTCCTCAAAGTGGGTGATTTATAAGGCATTGATCTCTCTTTTCTTCTATTGTTGGAGTTGGTTTCATAACATTTGGTATCAGAGCTTTGGATTCTAGGGTTTCGCCGCTCCAAACAGGTCATCGTGGAATTTTTACTATAATTTTTTTTCTACGAAGTTTCAGAAGCTGGAATTTTTATAAAGCGAAGCTAAAATCCTGAGGAACGTCGTGGAAATATTTCAGATCTTGGTCCACAATATTTTCGAAGATATGATCTGTGCAAGTTAGGGATTTTTGCAGGCTCCTGAATTTAACCTAAACAGGTCATCGTGGAATTTTCCCTATAAATTTTTTTCTATGAGGGTTCAAAAGATGAATTTTTTACAGAGCAAAGCCACAATCTTGAGGAATGTCATGGAAAAATTTTAGAGCTTGATTCGCAAAATTTTCAGAGATAGGGTCTGTGGAAGTTAGGGATTTGTCAGGCTCCCGAATTTCATCTCAAAGAGGTGACCGTGGGAAAATCGTCATAACTCTCTCTCTAAGAATTTCATTGGAATTTTGTAAAAAGTGTCCGCAAGCACACGGACTGTAGTTTCCTCTGTATCAATTTCAGGGCCGAAGGAGGAAACAATGACACATGGCACGCCGTACAAGGTCGTTATACTGAACTAGTCCATAATTAGGTCATTGTGGGAGATTGGGCATAACTTTGTTTTGAAGAATCCAAATTAGGTGAGACCTGTGGAAATTTAAAGAAGCTTTAAAGGGCTGCTACAGGGTCAAATTTCAGATATTGAAGATCTGAAATAACAGAGATAATTCATTTTCAATATCGAGCTCCTCAAAATAAAAATAAAAAAAGGTGTGTATTTTTTTTCAAATTGCATAAGTCTTGTGTGAAAAATCAATTTGAATTGATTCCAAAGGCATATTGTAGAATAGATATCAGTATTTGGTTATAAAATTCCCCCTAAAAAGAATTCAACACCCATTAAGCCTTTATAAGGCTCTACTATGACTCATGAAGACGAAGAATTGCAACATGACATATCAAAATTACAAGAGAAAGTGCACCAAATTTCGCTCTCGCAAAGAGCAACAAAAAATTAAATCGAAGTTTTGAAGAAAGGCGTGGAAGCTAATATGGATAGTTTGAAGAAAGGCGTAGAAGCTAAGATGGATGGTTTGAATAAAGGCGTGGAAACTAAGGTGGATGGCATGGAAGCTAAGATGAATGACATGAAAGACAATATGGAAAACATGAAAGACAACATGGAAAACATGAAGAATGATCTAAATGCACACATGGAAGGTTTGACAAAGTTGATACAAGAAATGTTTCCTAATGCCAAAAAGATAGTAGAGGAAATTAATGATGATAACACAATAAATGTTAATTGTGATTTCATAAACTCTAATGTTGGATAGAAGAACCACCATATTCCAAAGATGGATATGAGGAAGTTTGATGGCAAGGATCCCGTAACATGGATACTATAGATGGAGCAATATTTTGATCTCAATAATGTGCAAAACACACAAAAGGTACGCATTGCAACTTTACATTTAGACCAAAATACATTTATATGGTATCGATGGCTTTGCTCCTGTAAAAAAATTGTTACGTGGTCAATTTTTATGAACTAAATGATAGCACATTATGAGGATACAAAAAGCAACACCTTCTTTAGCCAATTGATAAATCTCAAACAAAAGGTTTTAGTGGTGGAGCACATTGAGGACTTCCAAAAATTGAATATAAGGGTAATTAATATTCCATAGGAACACATGATTGATGTCTTCATAGGGACTTTAAAGGATAACATCCAACATGAAGTTCGTGTTTGGGAACTTGATTCATTGGAAAAGGCATTCAGGTTGGCATGAAAAATTGAACAAGGAAGCCTACCACTCACATATATAAAGATGGAAGTGTTGCTACTCCTAGACTTCCACAACCTACAAGGTTGACATCACAACAATTGGAAGCAAAAAGAGCAAAAGGGCTTTGCTACAGTTGTGATAGCAAATACACTAAAGGTCATAAGTGTGTTGAGAAGAAATTATTTTACATAGATTGTGAAGAGAAAGAAGAAAATGAACAATAACCTTCAAAAGAAGAGGATATACACCAGGAACCAACCCTAGAAGAGGAAGAAATGAGTCCGACCATATCGTGTAATGCATTGGTAGGAATTTCCACTTCTCAAACTCTCAAGATAGAAGGACATACCAAGAAAAAAAAGGTAATAGTGTTGATTGATTCAGGTAGTACCCATAATTTTATTCATTGTAAGGTAGCCAAGGAATTGAATTGTTTCCTCTACCCAACACCAGAATGTCAAGTGATGGTTGCAAATGGAAGAACTATAAATTGCTCTGGAAAATGCCATAATATCAAGCTAACCACGGGGGAATATGTATTGAATAGTCCAATTATTTCCATTCCAATGGGAGGTGTTGATGTTGTACTAGGAGTACAATGGTTACAATCTTTAGGGACGGTAGCTTTTAATTTTCAAGAAATTTTCTTGAAAATTTTTTCAGAAGGAAAGGAAGTCGAATTACGGGGTATCGCACGGAAGCCGGGAAAGATAATAATCTCTAATGTCATGACAAAGCTTATGAAGAAAGAACAACGAGGCATAATTTCACAATTATGCTCACTAGAAGTTCCAACATCAAAATCATCTATTTATGCAGATCTCCAAAAATTCTTGGACAATCATTTCAAGGTGTTTGAAACTCCCAAAGGACTCCCACCTATTTGTGATCATGATCATGCTATTCATTTGATTCCAGGAAGTGTTCCTCCAAACATTAGGCCTTATAGATATCCTTATGTCCAAAAGAGAAAAATTGAACGTATGGTTGCAGAAATGTTAGAGGTGGAATATCTGGGTCATATTATATCTCACGAGTGTGTCAAGGTAGACCCTAACAAAATCAAATCCATTAAGGAATGGAAAGTCCCCACAACCATAAAGCAGTTGCGAGGATTTCTTGGGTTAACAAGGTATTATCGCAAGTTTGTTAAGAATTATGGGAGAATAGCAACACCTCTAACAACATTATTGAAGAAAGATGCATTTTCATGGACTCCTGAAGCAACTAAGGCCTTTGAACATCTTAAAGAGGTAATGTGCCTAGCATCGGTCTTAGCTACGCTAGACTTCACAAAAACCTTTATTGTGGAATGTGATGCCTCAGGAAATGGTATTGGTGTTGTTTTAATGCAAGAAGGAAGACCCATTTCTTTTGAAAGTCATCCAATCAAAGGAAAGTATTTACAGAAAGCTATTTATGAGAAGGAAATGTTATCAATACTACATGCATTAAAGAAATGGTGACCTTACCTAATGGGAAGACACTTCAAGGTAAAAACTGATCATGATAGTCTTAAACACTTTTTGGAACAAAGATTATCTTCAGAAGAGCAGCAAAAATGGGTCACAAAGATGTTGGGTTATGACTTTGAAATAATCTACAAAAAAGGGAAGCTAAATGTTGTTGCATATGCACTCTCAAGAAAGAATGAAGAGGTAGAAGCATTGCTTTGTGCCATTTCTATTATCCAACTAGATTGGATAATCGAAGCAATGGATGAATGGAAGAAGGACGAAGAAGTGTGGACACTCATTCAAAATTTGCGGCAAGATCCTAGTACATCTGATACATTTAGTTGGAAAAATGATTCCTTATGGTACAAAGATCGCTTATATATTTGTAAGAATTCCCAACTAAAACAAAAGATTCTTCTGGAATTGCACACTTCTCCTTTAGGAGGACACTCAGGATTTTTAAAAACTTACCACAGGGTGAAGAAAGAATTTTTTTGGGATGGCCTTTAATCTGATATTCAAAAGTTTGTGGCGGAATGTTTGGTTTGCCAGCAGAATAAAGTGGAAACAATTAAGACCCCGGGACTTCTACAACCTTTATCCATTCCAAGTCAACGTTGGGAGGAGATTTCAATGGATTTTATCACAGGTTTACCTAAGTCCGAAGGAAAGAGTGTCATCATGGTGGTAGTTGATAGATTTACCAAGTATGCACACTTTTGTGCATTATATCATCCATTTAAAGCAAGTACAATTGCTACTACATTTATGGACACAATTCAAAAGCTACATGGAAACCCAAGGGTTATTGTGAGCGACAGAGATTCCATTTTTACTGGAAATTTTTGGACGGAGTTATTTTCTTGTTTGGGTACTCAATTAGCTCATAGCTCATCTTATCATCCTCAATCTGATGGTCAAACTGAGATAGTAAATAAATGTTTGGAAGGATATCTTCGTTGTTTTGTATCTGATAAACAAACACAATGGGTCAAGTGGTTACCTCTTGCCGAATGGTGGTATAACACTTCCTTCCATACTGCAGCAAAAATGACCCCATTTATGGCACTTTATGGATATCATCCACCATCCATCACATCATCTTTAAGAGAAAATTCAAAGGTTCAAGCAGTGGAAGATCACATCGAGCATTAACAAGAAGTTCTCCAACTCTTAAAGGATAACCTGAATTTGGCACAAAATCGAATGAAAAAACAGGCAGATCAACATCACAGCGAGAGAAGTTTTGATGTAGGAGATTGGGTATTTTTACGGCTACAACCATACAAACAAATGTCCCTCAAGCAAGCTAAGAAGGATAATAAATTATCGCCAAAGTACTATGGTCCTTACAAGGTGTTGCAAAATATTTGTACTATGGCATACAAATTGGAGCTTCCTGCTTCTTCGCGAGTGCATCCAGTTTTCCATGTTTCATGCTTAAAGAAGGTTATAGGTGAAAATCTTCCAGTTCAAACAATATTGCCAGAACTTAATGAGGAAGGAAAAATCATATTGGAACCTGAAGCGGTTATGGAAAGAAGAACTCGACAACTACGAAATAGATCAATTTCAGAGTATCTCATCAAGTGGAAAAACTTACCCACTGAAGATTCTACATGGGAGGATGAGAATTTTATACGGAAGCACCCAGAGCTACTCAAGCGTTGAGGACAACACTTTTTTGAAGGAGAGGGGCATGTTAGGTCCCTATATTACTAGTTTAGTTCCTTATTGTTATTAGTGTAGCCCCCTTATTATTATTGTTGTACCCCTGTAACCCCAATATTGTTATTATTGTGCCCTTACATTATTATTGTTAGGTCGACTAGGATTATATTGTGGCCTCATGGACTCCTATATATAGAAGGAGGTTTTGGTCATTTGTATCATCCAAGAATTGTTCATTTATATAATGTATTGGAGGTTGCCCCCTTGAAGTGGCTGATTTCTAAGGCGTTGATCTCCCTTTTCTTCTATATTTGGAGTTTGTTTCATAACAATTATGATTTACTTCCCTCCTCTCCCTCCCTCTCTTTATCTTTCTCTTCTGGGTATTGGCCCATTGTATTGTAGAAAAAACTATTTAGAAGTTAATAATATCCATGGTAAATATTCATGATTGAAAATCTTCTTATATTTTAAATATTAAATTTTTATCCGCTTATTTATAAAATTTAGAGATGTTTATGCAATCATAATTAACATCCATTTTACCATATAAATTAAAATAATGATTCAATAACCATCATTAAAATTAATTAATAAGCGGATACAAATTTAATATTTACAATATAGAGAGAGGGAGGGAGGGAGGGAGAAGAGGGAAGAAAATCACAATACCATGAGCTAATACCATGGTTTATCAATACCATGGGCCATCTATGCTTTTGATTATTATGTTATGGATCTATGCTTTTAATTATTATGTTACAATACCATGGGCCAATACCATGGCTTATCAATACCACATGCCCAATAACCATAACTTATTTCAAAATAAAAATATTTACAAATACTTTATTGTAATTTAATTTTATAACATTTTTTAATTAAGTCTAAAAGAAAAAAGTGCTTAATTACTTTTGAGGTATATCTAAACCCTCCATCCTCACGACTACTAAAAATATTCCCATAGAGATTAAATCGAGATTTTAATAAAAAATCGAGGTTTTAGTAAATTAAAAATGAGAATATTTTTATATATACATATGTGAAATTTATATAATATAAATAATATTATAAAGAACCATGATAGATGCATTTTAACCAAGGATCCAAGGAAAGAGAGAAAACAAAGTGACTAACAAGGAAATATAGTGCATGATTCTTTCAAGTTTATTATTATTGTATTTTCTTTGACACAATTGATCCAAAATATAGGTTTAATATTTTACAACCAAATTTTCTTTTTTTTTTAATACAATACAATGGGCTCATATTTAAGAGAGAGAGTGAGATGGATGGGGGAATAGAGTGGGGGAGAGAGACATAGAGGTGGGAGAGACAGCGAGAGGGGAAGGACAAGACAAAGAGAGGGGAAGGAAGAAAGAGGGGAGGGGAGAGAGAGGAAGAGAGAGGGAGGAGAGAGAGATGGATTTGGAGTGGGAAAGAGAGGGAGGGAAGAACAAAGACATTGAGAGATAGAGGTGGAGAGAGAGAGGGAGTGATAAGGGAGATGTGAAGATGGAATGAGGGAGAGAGGAGACGAGGGAAGGGAGAGAAAATGAGAGGATAGAGACAGGGAAAGAAGGGGAGGAGAGAGATAGGGAGACATAGATATGGAGGGGGGAGAGAGGGGGAGAGCGAGAAGGGGAGAGGGAGGGAGATAGTGACAGAGTTGGAGGGTGGAGAGAGAGAGTGTGCGTGTGATGAGGGGGATAGACATAGGGAGGTGGGAGAGAAAGGGAGAGAGAGGAAGGAAGAGAGAGGGGACTTAAAAGAGAGGAGATGCATGGAGTTGGAAGGGGGAAAGAGAGGGGGGGAAGAAAAAATACATTGAGAGAGAGAGGGGGAGTGTTAAGGGAGAGATGAAGATGGAAAGAGGGAGAGAGGAGACTAGGGAATGGAGAGAAAAGGAGATGATAAAGATAGGGAAGGAAGGGGAAGAGAGACACTGTGAGACATAGAAATGGAGGAGGGAGAGAGAGAAGGAGAGAGAGAGGGATATAGTGACAAAGTTGGAGGGTGGAGAGAGAGAGAGTTTGTGCGATGGGGCGTGTTATGAGGAATTCTTATCTATGGATAAACTAGTCTTCCCTGAGTGTGGTGTTCCTTCACTTAGAACAACAGAGGAAAGGTAAATGTTTTTCTCTCTATAATAAATAGATAAACAGAAGATGAAGAGACTTACTTGTGATCCTTTGCTCTCATTCTTCTTCTTTCGTCGCTTTTGTCGCTTTCGATCCAAGTGAACTTGCCATATCAATATCTGCAATTAAAACTAGAAGACAACACACAACGATACAAATATACAATATCTATTTATCATAACCAAATTGAACTGACTAAATATGAGAATACATTCACAAAAGATAATTGCATATATGAGAGAAAGAACAAATATATTTATTGCAGTATTAAGAGGGACAGATTAAAACCAGTCAATCAGTTCGTTGTCAACCTGCTCCAACTTCATCTCATCCTCATCACACCAAGCATCAATTCAACAACATCACATTACTTCAGCTCTCCAAGAATTGAGAATATGTTAAACACACACATGGTGTATGAAGAAACTAAACACACACATAGAAAGATAAACATGAGATACTCATATTATTCACCATAGATGTACATTTCTAATACAATGGTGTGACTCTTGGATTCATCTTCCAAGGTCACTTGGACTCCTTTGTGACTCTTCGCCTTCCACACCTACCCATAGAGGATTAGGTGTTCAACATTCCCCCCCTTAATCTGAAGGGGTATGTGTGAGTCCAAGAAGAGAGTTGTAATACAAATCTGCAAAGTATGCATGGCAGCACTTAGGCTGAATCAGCTCTCTGAAATGTTGTCATAAAGAGGTGGTTTAAGGATGACCACCAACACTGGAACGCAACGCTTATTGCAGTTCCCGGAACTCTTCCAAAACTGGCAAGAAGCTAAGGGCTTCTGCTAGAGGAATTGTCCCTCATATTTAAAGGGAGACCTTCAACCTAAAAGAAGGGAAGTCTACAACCTGTGATGGTTTAAGGATGACCACCAACACTGGAATGCTTGATGCAATTCCTGGAACTCAACCAAAACTGGCAAGAAGCTGAAATCTTCTACTAGAGGAAGTGTTATGAAAGAGGAAGAATATCAACCTCACATGGATGGTTTAAGGTTGTCCATCAACCAAAGGCATTCCCATGGGCATCTTTGTCTCCGCCTACAACTCTGAATCTGGAATGACGAATTGTGGCTCAGGCTCGCTTGAACTGTTGTGTCTCTGGCTACAACTCTGAATATGCAATGACAGGTTGTGGCTCAGGCTCGCTTGATCTGACTTCGAAGCTTGTAGATGACCACCATTTTCCCCCTGTCAGGTACAAGGTGAGATGATGGCGAAAACTCAACTGCAAGTTTGTTCAATATTCTAGAACAAGTTCTGACATGCGACTTAAACATCTTCTTGGTTGTTGATGCCCATTGCCAAGAAGCGATCCATCCAAGATGAATCTTTGTTCTTGCAGGAGGCTTGTTTCTGAAGCATTTGTGTGAAGAGTGGGTGTGCCGACCACAATGCTTGCATGGATGAAGATCAAAACAGTGATCTTTCATATGGCCAACGCGATCACAATGTTGGCATTTTACAATTTGTTGTTGTTGTTGCTGTGGAAGAGGAGCAAAATCTGGAACAACTGAAGTTGAATTGTCATAAAGAAATCCGACACTCTAAAATTTGTTGGGCTTGGAGTAGTCAAGAATATGAAAGGAAAACTCCTTGTCATATCCAATACCAGTTATGTGCTTGCTGTGGACAAGCTCTTCCCAAGGTCTGATGATGGGCTTGGGAAGTGCAGGCTGAGCTGCTACATCTGCATGTAAATCTGCTCTTGTACAAGGAACTGAATGTGAATCAACTGCAACTTTATATTCTTGTTGTTGATGGGATTGTCTCTCAATTTTCTGAACAGAAACAGGTTCTTTATGGTGACTCTTTTGTTGAATCTTATCTTGCTAAAGCTGAGACTCCAACTGCAAAAACTCAATCTTGTCTTGTGCATCTTGCAAGCAAGTTTGAATATTAAAAAGAGCATTCTTGCTCATTTTTACCATATCATGAACAGTGGAATGAATAAGGTTATTCAACAACTCTAATGCATCATTGATTTTAGCCATTTTCTCAACAACTCAAAGTTACACTTCAAACATTGATTACAACTATGAACGAAGAAGCAATATCCACTCACAATGTTAATACAATACAATGTCACTGCAAATATTTTGTAAATGTGCAGCAAAAACCACTGTGCAATAACCCTTTAAGGTAGATGATTTCTCTCTTCTTCAAAGAACTGTTTTACACCAACAACTCTAATTCAACAAAAAGATATTCACAAGCTTGTGCTTCAGTATCGATGAGAAGATGGTCTTGAGCTTGCTATATTACCTCACAATAAAGATGAAGGCAAAACTATGAGAGAATTTATGATGCCACTGCTATTTTGAAAATGATGACCAATTTTCAACATTTGCCTTACACTGTTAATATCTTCAAAGAGTCATCCTTCTATCCATGACACAAATCTTGTTCACGTTTTCATAATAGAGAAAACATACAACACAAACTTCACTTTTTACTATATAGAAAATCCATATATCCATTTACTCATATACCATCTCCCTTCTCTCTTCTTCTGCCTCTTTTTTTTTAAGGAAAATTTTTTTTGGGGAAAAGCAGAGGTATTATCGAGGGGAGGTGAAATCTGGGGTAGGTGATTATTGGGGGAGGCGACTATTGGGGGAGGTGAAATCTGAGGGAGGCCAAACTGTAAAAAAAATTTAAAAATAAATCATTTTTGAAAAAAAAGGAACGCAGAATGCGTGGGAAGGGAGGGAGGGCCAAGCGACCGCGAGGGATGGGGAGCAAGTGGGGTGGGAGAGTGGCTATGAGGGGGCAGGGACCATGAGGGTGGAGGGGACTGTATAGCGGTGAGAGAGGAGTGAGAAAGGGAGGGGGCGGTATTGCCGTGAGGGGCGAGGGAGCCTGCGGGAAGGTGCAGGCCGGAGGGGGAGCTGTGTGGTGGGGAGAGCAGAGGGAAGAGGTAGGCAGGCCAAGGGAGGAGAGCGATGTGAGGGGGCGGAGGCTGTGAGGTGGAGAAGGGGTTTGGGGTTGGTAGCGCGGGTGGGGTGGGATGCGAGGGCCGTAAGGGGGAGGGGTGGGGGCTGAGAGGTGAGGGGGCGGGTTGAGGGCCGTGAGGAAGGCCAAGGAGTTTGGGAAGGGGAGCAGGTGGGGTGGCATAGGAGGGTGGCTGTGAGGGCCGTGAGGGGAGGGGAGGTGAGAGGGCCAAGGGACGAGTTGTGGGATGGGAGAGGTGAGCTGTGGGATGGGAGAGGGAAGGCCGAGTGGAAAGAGTGTTGCAGTGAAGAGTGGAGATGCGTGAGAGGGGCAGGGTTTGGGGATGGGGTATGGGATGGGTTTCAAAAAATGCACAGTAGCAGGAATGATGAATTATCTCCGGACAATATTTTTCTAGCAGTGCTCCAATTCAATCTTTTCCAAAATTCAGAGACACAACAGTTCAACATAACACATAAGATTATGGCTTTGATTGCAGATAATTTCTGAACAATAAATTTAACTGTAGAATTTCATAATTGCAGTATATAGAGAGTGTAGGAATATGGAAGAGATTGCATGTTAATGTGCGTAAATAAAAGCAGGCATGAATTATGTTGAAAATTTGCAAAATTTGTAGTAACAAAAACTTAGAATTTTCCCGTAATGTCAATGGTAGAGCAAGTAAAACAAATGCCAAGAGCAAAGAAAACTGAGCAGGAGCAAAGGAGAAAACCCGGCAGAGTTTAAAATGCACAACGCCGTTTCCTCCACAAAAATAATTAATACGAAAAATGACCTTCCGAATGGTGAATGCCGCAAAGGATTTCTGAATGCTGCAAAAATGCACAGAATTTTTGTAGGTTTACACAGGACAAAAAAACAAGTGGCTCACACAAGGTTGAGCTGGTTATGAACGTATTAGCTCCAATACCATGTTAAACACACACATGGTGTATGAAGAAACTAAACACACACATAAAAAGATAAGCATGAGATACTCATATTATTCACCATAGATGTACATTTATAATACAATGGTGTGACTCTTGAATTGATCTTCTAAGGTCACTTGGACTCCTTTGTGACTCTTCACCTTCCACACCTACCCATAGAGGATTAGGTGTTCAACAATATCCAGCAACATAACACTACACAAATTTCTTCCTCCCTTGCACTTAGATGAGTGCTCAGTTTACAGGGAAATTGTAGATAGTTTCTCAATAAATGATATTGAATGGCTTTCTAATAATATATGAGACATGTTTCCAGGTTCAATGGTGATGGATGAGCACATGTATTCGAATTATGACACCTATGAGCTCTTTTAGAAGGAATTGGACATGTGGAGATTCCCAGAACAATGATGATTTCACTCCCATGATACCAACGCACCATTAAGTGTCGGGAAGTGTTTTTCAGAGCACCCTTGCATGGGGGTAAGTGCTTTGCAACACACTTAGGCTCATTCAAAGGAGTGATGATGAGTCAATGGGTCATTTTAACTATACTTCAAACATTGAAACTTTCATGAATTAAAACCATTAGTGGAATGACTTCTATAGGGCATGTAGCAACTGAATTAGGGGATGATATACCCTTTTTGTATTGAATTAGGGGATGATAGGCCCTGTTCATACTGGTCTTAAGGATGATGCCCCATTTGACCTATAACAGGGGGAGATAAAGAGGGAGGTGAGAGAGAAAGGGAGAGAGATGAAGGAAGAAAGAGAGGATTTGAGATAGAGGAGAGAGAGATGGAGTTGGAAGGGGAAGAAAGACATCAAGGGAGAAAGGTGGATATGTAGAGCGAGTGACAAGAGAGAGATGAAGAGATGATGAGGGAGAGAGGAGAGCAATAGAGAGAGAGAGAGGGGGGGGGGGGAGAGAGAGAGAAGGGGGGGGGGAGAGAGAGAGAGGGGGGAAGGAGGGAGAGAGAGAGGGAAGGAGGGAGAGAGAGAGGGAGGGAGAGAGAGAGGGGGGGAGGGGAGAGAGAGAGAGGGGGAGGGAGAGAGAGAGAGGGGGGGGCAGAGAGGGCATAAGGGAGAGGCAAATAGAGGGAGTGAGGATGCAGGATAGATATGGAGAGAGAGGGAGAGGAAGAGAAATAGCTAGATATACATGGAGAGTGTGTGTGTGTGTGTATGTTTGGGGGTTGAGATAGATATATAGATGGAGGGGGTAGAGAGAGAGAGAGAGAGGGTGGAAGGGGAAGAGATAGAGAGAGAGAGGAATAGGGAGATATATATATGTGTGTGTGTGTGTGTGTGTGTGTGTGTGTGTGTGTGTGTGTGTGTGTGTGGAGAGAGAGTGTGTATGCATACTAATATATAGAGATAAAGAAGGAGAGACGGAGGGAGATAGAGATATAAATGGAGGGGGCAAGAGAGAGAGAGAGAGAGTGTGTGTGTGACACGTGTTTAGGGGGCTGAGATAGAGAGACAAATAAGGAGAGATGGAGGGAGGTATAGATATAGATGGCAGGGGTGGAGAGGGAAGAAGAGAAATATAGAGAAAGGGAGGGAGAGGTGGAGAGAGAAGGGAGAAGAAAGAGACACACAGAGACAAATACAAACATAGAATTTAGATCTAGAAAGTCATGAATATTTTGGTATTTCACTAAAATAGATGTATTGATTTTAGTGTAGTTCTTTATTTCTAATCCTATTTGATCGCTTGCACTAGATGCATTGATTCCAGTGTAGATGTTGATTTATACTCCTATTTGTTTGCTTGCACTAGATGCATCAGTTTCAATGTAGATATTGATTTCTAATGGTATTTGATTGTTTGCACTAGATGCATTGATTTTAGTGTAGATGTCGATTTCTAATCCTATTTAATACCTTGTATTAGATGCATTGATTTCCGTGCAGATGTTGATTTCTACTCCTATTTGATTACTTGCACTAGATGCATTGGTTTTAGTGTATATATTGATTTATAATCTGATATGATCGCTTGCACTAGATGCATTGATTTCAATGTAGATGTCGATTTCTTATCCTATTTAATACCTTACACTAGATGCACTGATTTCAGTGTAGATGCTGATTTCTACTCCTATTTGATTGCTTGCAGTTGATGCATTGGTTTCAGTGTAGATATTGATTTCTAATCCTATTTGATTGCTTGCACTAGATGCGTTGATTTTAGTGTAGATGTTTATTTCTAATCCTATTTGATTGTTTGCATTAGATGCGTCGATTTGAGTGTAGATGTTGATTTCTAATCATATTTGATTGTTTGCATTAGATGCATTTATTTCAGTGTAGATGTTGATTTCTGATTTGATCAACTAGATGTATGATGTACATTAATTTCAAAGTAATTAGATTAATAGTGTGCATTGATTTCAGTGTAAGCACATCTCTTCCCCCTCTATCTATATCTCTATCTCCCATTGTCTCTCATTCTTGATCTCTCTACCTCAGCCCCCAAACATACACACTCTCTCTCCATCTCTCTCTCTCTCTCTCTCTCTCTCTCCCCCTTTTCCACTCCCTCTCTCTCTCTTCCCCTTCTCTCTCTCTAACACTTATCTCTCCATATATATATCTCTCTCCCTCTCTCTCCCTCTCTTTTCCACTCTCTATCTCTCTCTTGTCCTCCTCTCTCTCTAACACTAATCTCTCCATATCTATATCTCTTCCTCCCTCCTTCTCTTTTCCTCTCTCTTCTTCCCTCTCTCCCCTCCTTGATCTATATCTCTATCTCCCCCCAAAAAATACAAACTCTCTCTCAGTGTACACACATAGACGTGAATTGACTTATTTGTTACAATAATTCAACCATAAATACAAAACTTGAATTTTCATCCTAAATAAAATGTTCACTTACCCGAAATGTCTTCTTCTTAAAACTATAAACTTTTTTTAATTGGCTACATTCTTATTATTCCCATTTTCCATCATTCAACATTGTTAATCAATTTGCATTCAAACAAGGTAATATAAAATAACTAATAGGTGAGATAATAAGAATAATAGAATAAAATAATTTGAGATTGATCGCAATGAACATTGTTTGTAATTCACTATATTCTTATTATTCACATTTTATATCATTCAACGTTGTTACATTGCCACTTTGCACTTAAAATTTGTATTTCATCATTTTTCATTATTCAAGTTACTAAAAGTCTCTCTCATCTCAACAAACAGAGGTAAATAAGCAAAGTTAAAGTTAAATTAACCAAATTAATCTTAAACATATTTAGCATGTTTAAAATGAACAAAATAATTATATGCTCAAAAAATTTTGTATGACCGCACACGACTGAAACCAACCTAGATCCATCTTAACCCCGAATCTATCAAGCACCGAGAGGTATCCATCTTAACCCTGGATCTATCTGTAGCATCCTCTTACCACATCTACCCAAGTAACCGGACAACCGGGGTAAACATGTGACGAGATGCTACTATTACGAGATTCAACCTCCTAGATGACTTTGAGGAATTGGAACTGACGAAAACATGACAAACAAACCTTACACTGCATCATTGACATCCCCATAAGGTATCCCAACCTTCGAGGGCTCTATTCCCTGAGAGGGAACTGATTTTTAACCCATTTGAGGCTTAGCCATGGGCATGTAAGGGCAAGGAAGCGGCTATAAAACCTTATCCATAGGCATGTAAGGGTAAGGGAACGACTATAGACCCTTAGCCGCGAGCTTTCCTTATCAAGGTAGCGGCTAAGGCCCCAAAAGGTCAATTTTGTGCCTACAGCTTTGGGATTTGTGCCACTTTTTTAGCCCCTAAGCCCAGGTCACTGCCCAGAACTTCCTGTAACTTTAGGAGAGGGTAAATAACATTAAAAAAAAAATCATGGAAGCAATCACATCATTAGGAACTCATTTGGACCTCGCCCAACCATGACAAGCATTTCGCCAAACTTGTCACAAACATTGCATGTACAGGTGTAAACAACATATTTAAACATGGGGGTCTCAAACTTATATGAGAGTCACTAAGAAGCATTGCTCCCTCACATCATAAACTGCAATGCAATCTATTTTACCATAGATACATTGTATATTCATTTCGAGGCAAAAACATGGATATAGCCATACATCATCACTAATATAATACATGCTTATAACTAACATAATAACAACATAAATACCATGGATATAACATCAATGAAATCCACATAATGACTAATACATTTGCTTACCAAATACCAAAGGAATGAGATTTTCATTTCTGAATGTAAAAACCAACCAGAGATGGGACTTCCACATTCCACCCAACCAGAGATTGGCTGAGCCAAGTCTCACTTCAACCAATCACCCCCGTGCAATATTCCAAGCATGAATGTGGGACTTTACCAAACTCATCAATCAGCACCAAACCAGGGCTCCAGAGACCAAACCGTATCAACCTCAAACCAATGATTCCACCTCATGGTCAGACATCACTAACCATCACGGATTTGTCTCTACCCAAGCTGCTCCTGGGCTCTAGAGTGTTTGTTCCAACCAAGGCTCCAAGACTAGTAACTCAACCCCAGCTGTTTCCGGCCTCCAGAGAGTTTGTCCAAATAAGACTTTAGGGCTAGTAACTCAACCCAAAAACTGTCCACTGGGCTCTAGAGCATTTGTACAACCAAGTGATCTAGGTGGATATTTGTGGCCACCTACCTATTCCATTTGGACCCCCACCATCGATTCTTTCAGTTTTTCACTTTCAGCACAACTTACTATTTTTAGCAGGTTTTCGGGTCCTGAACTTCCGGAGCCGTTTTGAGGCCCTAAACAACGTTTTTTGGGAAAATCGAGAGAAACATGGATTTATTAATCGATGTTGCTCACTCAAAAGTTGTAGTCATCAGATAAATATTTTTAACGAGGTATTGAGCGCATCAAAAAAAGATCGTATGCCAAAGTTACGTCCCCCGGAAGGTTGATGTACCAATTTACCCAAACGGGGCCCACAATTTTGGCGCTTCATCTCCTAGGGTTAGGTTTTTTGATGTTTAGGGGTTTTCATTGTTTCTCAACAATAAATAGGCCTTCAAGCCTCATTGTAACACAGTTCGGAGGCATGTAGCCGCCACATCTCTTCTCAGAGATACACTACCAGCACCCTAGCTAGTTTATTTCCATTATGTCTGTAAGCATATTTCTATTATTTGATATTAATGAAATGAAATATTATCTCCGTTGCATCTCTGTGTTTATGTTTATTTATGTGTATTATTGTGCTCCTGCATAAATACAGATCAGTGGTATCAGCGCGATCTGCTCTTTCTCTGTTTTTCTTTGCATGTCCCCAACAAGGTCAGGGTATAAGGAGTTAGGGCTCGATCTGGTTGAACCCTTGCATGATCAACCTCGCAATCTCTGACAACCTCCCATGGCAGAAGAAAAGAGAGATGAGGGAGCAGGAGATCCTATCAACATATTTCTCAAGGAGGCCCTCGAGAAACATAGGAACACGGTGATGGATAACTTTGCCTAGATCCTTGAATGACTACCCACCGACGATACATCTACATCCAACAACCACTCTGGAGGCGCTTCTCCTTTCAAGGTACAAGTCAACTTTGAAATTCCTGTATTTGAAGGCCAAATAGATGCAGATGTTGTAGATAGATGGTTGAATTTGCTGGAAGGGTATTCTCGGTCTATGATTTCTCCAAATGAGAAAAAGATTATTTTTGCACTCCTCAAAGCTGCCTCCATGTCAAAGACTGGTGGGAAACCTACTGTGAGCAAAAGGATGAGAGTGAACCCTATCTGTTCTTGAACGCAACCACTTGGAATTCATTTTGAGACAACATCAAGGAACAATATTACCCTGTGGGGAGCTATGAGGACAAGTACATCCAATGGACCACATTGCGGCAACAAAGGGATCAATATGTGCATGAACTGACAAATCTGTTCCATACATTACGCATGTTGTATATATTCCCTTCTCCATCTAAATTTTGACCACCAGCCCCTCTAAAATCCATTTCCAATGTTTTCGTGGTCAAAAACCCCCCATATCATGCTCGTCGCCCCCTTCTCAGCCTCAAAATATATTGCTCAAATGATTAAAAACCCGCAATTTAAATTTGTTTGGCCGTAAGCCCCCCAAGTCCTTAGCCCACTTGCTGTTGTCGACACATGACCAGAGGCCGGAGATCACAAGCTAAAGGGAAAAAGGGCTTATTAATTTATTTTTCGGGTGCCATGGTGGCCGTCCGATTAAGCTAATCAACGGAGCGGCAGTCGTATTGAGTGGTGGCCCCCGCGCGCGGAAAAACCAGCAGTATATCCCTCGCACCACTCTCGTCGGCCAGGTGGTATTTCCCGCGGGGGCGGCGATCCCATACGGGTGGTGCCACGTGTCCTCAGTACGAGCGGAAAACCGCTTCTTCCCCGCGCGTTAAAGATCGTCCCATCGCCGGGCAGCGGAATTCTTTGGAGCCGTTGGATCTGGCGATGTCGATCTGAGGATTTCTCCACATCGCACGTATATATATATATGTGTTTGTATGTTTTCATTCGCATTTGTCATTATCTCTTCCTCGCGTTTAGACTGTGTTATGTAGAAAGCCAACGTTTCATCTGTTTGCCAAAGCATTCCACTGTTCTTCTTCCGCCACCCAATGTATTTATCCCAGTCAACCATGTATCTGTCGTCCTCCCCTCCATCTGAGTCAGTTTTCTCTGATATTTTGTGGATTTTGCAGGTTTCAAAGTAACTGGAAGATATTTTAATCCGCTGCCGCCATTACAAAGGTTCAGAGCCCATGAAAGGCGTTTTCCTGGGGTGAAATTTAATGAAGAAGATGAGGGTAGGTAGAAGAGATGACCGCCATTAAAGAAAGCACAGATATGGATCCTCAGAACCCTCCAGATAAATTCACCCCGCATTTAAGATCCAGAATTCAAATTCAGAGTTAAAGGGCCGAGAGTACAGTACAGGAATGCAGAATATCTCAGGCCTCTCACGACAGTAGATTTTCCCTCGGCTGAAAGTAACACATTGTATATATTTTATCATTTGTATTGTGTACATAAGGAGATTTTTATCTCCCAGCATTTATTTCTTTAGACAGATTGTTAGGTGTATTCATTTATAGCTAGTCATTCATAGAGAATGCGTGAATGTTTTCCGCCATGTTATTCAAATTGAGTCATTAATTATGCCTCGTCTCCCTCCTCCTCTAGAAGTTTCTGTCTTCTCTATAAATACTAAAAAATAAGACATTGTAAGGGTTCCAGATTTCTGTCAGCAAACTGTGCAACGAGAAGACTACTGTATTCATCTTGTAATATTTCTGTATGAAGTTTCAGAGCCCGTAGGGTCTCAGTGAGGAGGGGTTATAACTGTATTGAGGATTCTGGTCTTTGGTATCTCACAGTATGTAACTTTTCTTATGTGTTAATACATTATCTCTTTGCATGCAAATTATCTTCTTGTATCATGTTCTAGAATGTGAGTGGCTCACTAGTTTGCAGCAAGGATTCATCTTAAGTGGTGCCCTTTCTGGAATTAGTCAAGCGCTTTAAATAGGCCTAGAAGTGATATGCTGTTCCATGTTCACTCTTTCATATTTTCTGCTATATTAGTGGCTTAAGGATTCGTAAATTGGTGCGCCCTTCTGCCAGTAATATCTTCTTATGTTTCCTCATTGCACTCACTTCCTGATATTTGATTTCTCTGATATATTATTTGAATTGGCCCTCTTTACAGTAAGCGGTCTCTTAACTGTCTGATGCTTTCATGCTGAAGTTTTACATGATGTTCCTACATTATTCTTATCTGTGTGTCAGCTTCTGAAAGAGATTGGTCCCATTCAAATTTAGTTTCCTTGTTTCAAACAAGAGATAGTAGGTGAGCCCCTTGGACTGACAACCCAAACTATAAAGGGCTTCTTGCTATATTAAGATGTCCTAGGCACTGGTCTATGGCAACTCTAGGCTGTCTCTAGGGGGGTGACAAAATCATCCACAACAACGCACAAAGCTGGATATTAAAGATTCAAAGAGACATTTGGTGATCAAGTACCGCAGTTGTTTGCACATATACATTCAGGAGGTAATGGAGTTCCTCGACATTAAATCGCTTGGCACGACATATCGCTATGCCACCAAGATCAAGCAGAAATTTAAGCAAAAGTGAGACTTTGGATCCGCGAATACAAAGCCAGGGAAAGGTGCCCTTGAACCACAGAACAAGGGGCAAGGCCAAAGTGGGGAGACTCAAAAAAACACCACAAATCCAAAGAAGGACATGAGGAAATGGTGTGAATTTCATAGCAACCCCACTCACAACACAAATGAGTGTCGGGCCAAACAGTGGTTGGTGGCCGAACTAAAGGCACCTGAATTAGAAGCATGTTCTGATCCTTAGTCAGAACCAGAGAAGGGAAATGAAAAAGGAAAGAAGATCATTGATGTGGATCCTAGTGCCATTGTTGCCACCACCAAGATCAAAGGGGAGGATCTAGAGGATCCATAGGAGGGGGAACGCCTCTTCCATTCACAGACGTGGGTGAAGGGTTCTCCACTGCAATTCTTTGTCGATAGCGGAAGCCAAAAGAACCTCATTTCAGCAGAGGTCATGAAGTGGTTTGGCCTACCGACCATAGCACACCTGCAGCTGTATACCATTGGGTGGCTTCACGAAGGAAGAGATCTCCGCGTCCACTAGCAGTGCTGCCTTTCGTACAACATCAAGCCATTCACGGATGATGTAATATGTGATGTTGCTCCTCTTGATGTGTCTGATGTATTATTGGGCCAACCATACTTGTGGAGGCGACATGATGTATATGAGTCTATGCCTCATGTTGTTATCATTACTTTGGGAAATAACTTTTACAGGATACCAGAGGTAGTACCACCTCCTGCCATCTCTTTGACTATTGCAAAACAATGTAGTAAGATTGTTTCCCAAACCAGGAAATTTATTTGCATTACCATTCGCCCACAAGGAAAGAAGAAGATTGTGGTCACAACCTTGAAACAAGGCTCCCTTGCACGGCAACAACAGATGGACGAAGGCATGGAGGAATATGAGGACATTTTCTCCTCACACACAGAGGTTCCTGTAGACTGTTAGCTCAAGCACTCCATTGATTTGACCCCAGGTGTACCGTTGCTTGATATTTCCATACCTCATGCGACCACACAGACAAAAACACATGTATTGTCTGAGGCTAATAAAGAAAACAAATTTACTGAACGCATTCAACATGTTTGCTCGCGGGTCCATGACATCTTCAACAAATCCACTGCTTAGTTCGACAGAATTTGCCTCATATCATGGAGGATCTCAACACAATGGGGAACATTACTTCCTAAGGGGAGAGGAATGATCCAGGTGGATATTGGTGGCCACCCACCTATTCCATTTGGACCCCTACCATCGGTTCTTTTAGTTTTTCACTTTCAGCACAACTTACTATTTTTAGCAGGTTTTCGGGTCCTGAACTTTCGGAGCCGTTTTGAGGCCCTAAATGACGTTTTTTGGGAAAACCAAGAGCAACATGTGGGTATGAATTGATGTTTCTCACTAAAAAGTTGTAGTCATTAGATAGATATTTCTAACGAGGTATTGAGTGTGTCAAATGGAGATTGTATGCCAAAGTTACTTCCCTGGGAAGATTGATGTACCAATTTACCCAAACGGGGCCCACAATTTTGGCACTCCATCTCCTAGGGTTAGACTTTTGGATGTTTAAGTTTTTTCATTGTTTCTCAACAATAAATAGGCCTTCGAGCCTCATTGTAACACAGTTAAGAGGCCTGTAGCCGCCACATCTCTTCTCAGAAGATACACTACCAGCACCCTTGCTAGTTTATTTCCATTACGTCTGTAAGCATATTTCTGTTATTTGATATTAATGAAATGAAATATTATTTCTACTGCATCTCTGTGTTTATGCTTATTTCTGTGTATTATTACGTTCCTGCATAAATTCGAATCACCAAGGCTCTAGGAACTAATAACTCAACCCATAACTATAGGAACACAAGAACTAACCAGAAAACAATCAATGGAAATAAACCCACAATCACCGTGGTTATCGAGGGAATGGCAAGGCTAGGCAAATCCATTGTCAATCTTGACCATCCTCCATGCCAATGATAGATCACGATTAATAAACCACATGCAATACCATGCATGACAAAACTAGTGAGGAAATCATACATACAACTCGATATCTGCACTCAGAACCTGTTGTAGATGCTGATCCCGATGTCCTCCTGTGATTTCCTGCTCTTCCTTTGCTTTCTCGATCCAAATCTCCAAGTATGCCACACTCTCCAAGAGTGCTCCAAGAATACTCGAAGTGCTCAAGAGTATGAGTGAGAGAGAATAGAAGAGAGCTCCAAAACTAAACTGAGCAAGCCTGCCCACTGATCCTTAGAAACACTTTTATTAATGAGGCCTCTATTTTCTTCATTTTATATTATTTTCCTTCATTTCCCTCCTCACATGCAACCTGTGACCTTTCACCTTCCTTTTCTCTTAATTTCCATTATTTTCATAAATAAAATGCCAATTAATGCCTCACGCCTTTCAAAATCCTTTACCATTGCCTTTGCCAATTTCCTTTAGCCATAATAACCAAAATGGACACCCACTAGGATGTTCTGCTCACCATTCAGCTTGGAATACGTGTCCCATCGACCGCGATCTTACATATTTTTACATGGATTTTTATCAGGGCTGTTACACTATCAAGTGCCGAGAGGGATCAAATCTCTCGAGGTGCAAACTTTTCCTCAAGTTTTGCACTAAAAAAAGAGGTTTGCACCTTGAGAGATTTAATCCCTCTCGGCGCTTGATAGATCCAAGGTTAAGATGGATCCCTCTTGGCGCTTGATAGATCTGGGGTTAAGATGGATCTAGGTTGGCAAGTACTATTTATATGTTATATATTTTAATGTGATATGTATATTATACTTTCTTTTATCTAAAAAATTGTTCGTAATTTTATTAATAAAAAACAAAGTTACAACATTAAAAAAATTGAACTTAAAATATATCCCACATCTCACATATCATATATCACATCTAATACTCACCCCTCATGATCACACTCACACTCACCAATAATATATCTCACGTATAACATATCACATATCACGCTCACCCATCTAACGGCCACGCTCATGCTCACACTCACCCATCTAACGCTCACCCATCCACCCTAAAATGGCTGTAAAGCGCCTCTCCACACAATAACATTTTAATAGAATTAAAAATAAGAATATTTCTATATATAGAAGTCCTAAATTTATATAAATATAAATAATATTATTAAGAACTAGCATAGATGTAAGTATTAAGAGGAATCAAATTTCTAAAAGTCCAAACCTTTATTTAAGTTTTGCACTCAAAATGATGTTTGCATGTTAAGAAATTTGATCCCTCTCAACACTTGTAGATTCATAGTTAAAATAAATTTAACCTAATTGTATTAAGGTTGTTAGTTCAATGATCTTCAAAATTAAGTGAGAGTAAATTAAATTAAAAAATTGAGTGATTCTAAAATATTGACATATTATAATAAATTTATTTTAAAATTATCTCTAAGTTGGATATTAAATTGGTGTATGATACTTTTTTTTTGAAATAAATGTTTTTTTACACACTAATTTTCATCCTTCTCTGAGGATGAACCACATTAGATGGTTTGAAACATGGACTAAATCCTAATGATGTGATTGATCCAAAAGTCATTTATCTACATTATGGATCACAAAAGTCTTAGATCTAACAATTTTATATTTAAAGTCTATAAAAGTCCCATTTGAATTCAAATCTATAATTCTAAGAACTATCTATTTTCTTAGCCATTAAATCTATTCAAATAGTTAAATAAAATTAACACTAGATAAGTATTTTTAAATTATATATATAGATATATATGAATAATTTAAGTTAGATAAGAAATAATTTTTTTACATAAATCCAATAATACAATTTTTTGTTTAAAATATATTTTTGAATACATAAATGGATTTAACACCCTAAAAAATCTCTAAATTACTAAATTTTAATAAATTAAACAGCTTAAATCAAATTTCTCTACCAGATTTTGGTTAAAATTAACTAGAAAAAAAAACTAAAAAAACCATTTTATCTCCCTATTAAATTAATTAAACCCATTTGTATTTTAAAATTATATATAAATATATATAAACATTAAATCTACTCAACTTAATATATAAAATAAAAGTAAATATAAAACTACCTCTATAAATAACAATGAAATAAAATAGAAAAAACATATACCGCCAACCTTAATCCTTGTGTCCTACCAGCCCAAATATGTATATAATTTGGTCAAGAACGGTCAAGGATGAAACTTATGGACGGTCCCGCGGGAGAAAACTAGACACAAAATTGATATGAGCGTTGGCTCAGGATTTATAATTCGTCGAGGAAGAAGCGTCAGAGGGAAGGTAGGAATCGTTGGACGGATATATAAAGTTGATATGGTTGAGGTTTTTGTGAATAATCGTTTTTCAGTGGGAGCGGCGCGAAGAAGTTGAAGGGCAAAATCCCTTTGTTTCCTTCTGGTTTTGAACTCATAATTTATTCAATCGCCGGACGATAATCCGTTTCAAATTTATTTAATCTCCTTCTCTCAATCGTTTTTGCTTGGCCAAGGATGGCGAATTTGGATATAGATACAGCGTCCCTCCAATACATAGAATTGGCAGCAGCCCAAGCAGCCAGCAGTGACCTCGATTATGCCTTCGAGCTACAGTTGCAGGAGGCCCTCGCAGCCTCCACGGAAACAACCCAATACCACCACCAGGAAACCGCTCAGAGCGCCTCCAATTCTGGTGACAATTCAGGCTGCACTGAGATGGGTGGCGGCGACGAAGGGGAGATGACATTGTTATTGAGAATGCAGGCCCTCGAGTTCGAAAAATTCCAGCAGGAGGTCGCCGACCACAAGCAGGCCGAAGAAGAAACGCGGCGTTTGTCTGAAGACATTTGCAGAAAAAGCCATGACGCTAAATTTGCCCGCAGCATTCAAGCAATGCCGGAGGATGAGTGGGAAGCCGTTGGGGACGAGTATGAGAAACCCTTCGATGCCGAGCGGATTAGTAAGGATGACAGGCAGTTTAAATTGTATTACAAAGGTATGATCAGCGCTGAGAACTTGGACGGGACCTTTGATCACTGGGACACTCTTGGGGGAGCGGGCATTGCTATCTACGATTCGGATGATAATTTGATTCTGAAGCTGCGGAAGCAGCTTGGGCTGGATATGAGTAGGGCTGTTGCAGAGTATTCGGCTTTGAAGGAGGGTCTCATGGCTGCATTAGATTTGGGTATCCGGAATGTTACTGCTCATGGGGATTGTTTCCAAGTACACAATCAGGCAAGTTTTTGTCGTATTCCCCTTGTGTTTGTTGGTGGTCTTTTTCTTAATTTATGAAACCTTTTAAGCGAAACCCTATAGGGCTAAAACCACTTGCTCTATATGATGCGTTTTTATTCGGCTGAAATCGCCCCGGACTGCAACTGGCCTTGAACATAACACCTAGGTTAAGATAATAATGAAATATGACAAGGCATCACAACTTAGCCGCATTAACTTCATGTGTTTTTAGGAGTTGAACTTCTGAGTCTTGCGAATAAAAGTGCATGAACATTGTTTTGTTTGGGGGTTGAACCTCCGTTTCTTGGCAATAAATGTGCATTAACATTATGTTCTTTGGGGTTGAACATGTGTCTTTGCATTAAAAGTGAGTTTGATTATCACTTGACCACGACCCACTCACATGTTGCCCTCTTTTTGTCTCTCACTAATATACAGAGGAAATCACAAATTGGCTACATCAATGTGGCAACATGTTCGACCCCCTCTTTGTCTCTCTTTCTTTTGCATTTTCACATTGTATTCACACCGATATATCCTTTTGGTTCAGTGGACTTACTTTTGTGGTCATTTAACTTATATATGATAAATTATATTATTTATCTTATTTATCTGGGAAGGTGCTTGGAGTGGACTTTATTCAACTTAGGTCTTAGGTGCCAACTTTGAGGGATAATTGTCCTGTGAAAATCATGGATACCATGTTCTTTGGGAGATGAACCACTTTAAAGTAAATTTGGTTTATTACTTGTTAATGAATGAATGATTTACTTACCGCAATTGAATCTTAAAATATGATATCTAATGATCCCGTTCCTCTCTCCATTTCGTACTCCCACTTTCTACTTACATAAGATGTTCCGTCCAGTCTCATTGACCTATTTCTGTTGTTATTCATTGAACATTAGTAAAATATCTATCTTATCTTATTTCTTTGAGAAGCTGTTTAGAGCAAGCTCCCTTCAGCTTAAGTGCCAATTTGGGGGAATAATTGCTTTGCAAGGTCATGGGAGAGCTGCACTTCCTTTTAACACTTTTAAACCTTGTAGAATCTCATTAGTCCCGTTAAACCCATTGGTGAACCAACACCTTGTTAGCTTCATTCTTATCTTTTTAGAACCCATGTTTTAATCATTGTTATTTTTATTTTTTTAAATCTCCATTTGGAACTCTGAGGGTCTAACTATTTGGGTTGTTTTGTTATTTGCTGTTAAATCCTTTGAGGGAAATTTTGTGGAGAAACCCAAGGGATGCTTCTTTACATTTATGGATGACATTCCAAGTAAACTTATCAGCATAGACTAGTGCAACTCACTGAGTGGAATTTGAACTGGACACTTGCCTGCATGGAACTAGCCAGATGCCTAGTATCATTGGTGACAACCGACAACCAATTGAATTAAACACTTGGGACTATTATTTTCCTTTTTACTAGTCTAGATTTTTGAATTTTGTTTTTTCCCTTTTTAGATGGTGCATTCGGGCCTTCTGTGTTGCCATTGTCACTTGCTAACCATATACAAATTCGGATGTGATACCATTTAGAAATTTTTCTTGTTAGAAAATCCAATTTGATTTCTTTTGGAAAGTATGCATGCCATTGATATGAAAAGACATGCCAATAATAGTTACAATTTCTGTGAGTGCGTTCCTCAACGTGGGCCCGACATGGGAGATCTCATAATCGAACTTATTTACCAAATCTGTCTAGGTTTCAATTTCATAATGTCAAGTGTAATTTTGCTTTAATATTATTAAATTTAAATTTTGCATGTAAAGGTTATTGTATGTGGTTTTTGTATGGATCAAATTGAATGAGGTATGATTCAGCTGAATCGGATTCTTGACTGAATTCCCGTACAGAAGGGGGATCAAATATGATGAGGGAGGGTTCAGCTGAATCAAATTCTTAACTGAATTCACTTATAGAAGGGCCTAATTCGGCTGAATTTTGATACCATGCTTCTAAGTCAGTTTGGCCGAATCTTTCAACCTCCCTAGTGCTGGACACAACATAACTACTTCAGAAATTTTGGCCTGGAAAAAGAAAAGGATGGTTTAGGGTCAGGATATGTAGATAAGTAATAAATATTCATTTTTGGTTGGTGATGGTTGTTAGCTGTTAGGAACTCTAATATATTAAAATTTGAAAAAGAAGGCATAATAGAAAATAGTGAAGGATATGATTTGTTGGGTGCTACATCTGATGCACTTTGTAATTAGGTATAGAGTTTGAAACCCCGCCTGTATCTGTAATCATGTGTTCCCAAGAATAGGAAATGAGAAATTAAATGCAGCAGAAAAGGGATTTCTGAAAATGGAAATTGTTGTTCTCATTATAGTTGGAAAAGCTAGGGTAGAATCTAGACATGTATAGAATAGTAATGCAATTATTATTCTTGTTATTTGGTAAGAAAATTGAGGTTTATATTATGAAAAAAGATTATTTGCTGGAAGGGGGCTAACAACACAGCACTACCACTTCAGACCCAGGTGGAGATCAAGCATCTCTGATTTCCTCTTCATGTCAGTGGACAAAAATATGTTTCCCAGGTAACATGATCTTAGCACAAGCTTGTTGTCAACTCATCCAAGAATATGCAAAAGCCTATATTTTCAAAATGAAAGTCATGTTGCACTTCACTCTCCATGGATAAAGGACAGATGAGTTGGAGAACATACTATATGGCAGAACTGCCTTTTTGATTTCCTACAAAACCAGGGGTCATGAAAGATTACTGCCATCCAACAAAAGAGGCCTCTAGAAAACATTGTGGAAGCATTGCGATATGTGAGACCATAATTGGCTAGAAAACTTGAGGCAAGCATTGAGACATGTGAGACTATAATTATATTTCATGTTCTTTATTTCTATACTGCACAATAAAGCCAATGGGGAGTCTAGCTTTGGTCAGTTTGTTTTCTAGCTGCCCCTTGACTATGTATCAATGTGGTGTTCAATGGTGGTAAGATTGAGTCCAGGCATCTCTGAGTGTGACCATGAAAAAACATCATAGAATTCTTGAAAGAGGGCTTTGTAGGCAGAACACTCTTCAAGGGAATAGTTTGTGCCAATAAGGCTGTTTTCAGTGACACCAAACATATCAAAGATATCCACTTTAATGGTAGGTGAAATGTTGGCTGTATTCCCTTCCTTAAATGCATTAGATTCATGGATGAGATTCTTAAACCAATCGACTCTTCCATGGGGCATAAAGTCTTTTGCTTCTATGGAGCCACCATTTTGTTGGTGTAGATTTGTCACAAGGGTGAGTATATCTCACTAGTTGAATGTTTATGTTTTAAGCATTGATAATAATGGATTTCAGATCCAGAAACAAAAACCTTAACCTAATCTTACCATTCTCAAATATATGTCATTCATGAATTAAATAACTCAAAGCATGAATGAACATGAATTAAAAAAGAATGTAAATAATTTCATTACCAAATGAATGAGACCAACATAACACCTATGAAGTGAGATTGATGAAGACAGTTGGCTCTAAAGTCTTTCCTATGATGGGTCCTTGGCTTCCTAATTGTGTTGAAGCCTCTTTTGTTGATGGATATGTAAGGTATCTAGACATGATACTCTCTCAAAAGGAAGAGGCCTTCAAGAATCCAATGGAATTTCATGAAGAGGCACTCAGGAATTTTGGTGGAATTTTAGTAGCATAACCTTACTCGTGATTTGGTATCCTGGATGGAGTGATATCAATGCTTTATTTATAGGGAAAATTTCAAAATAGTGGTTAAACCCTATTGACACGCTCTTCAAATAATGGTTAAAGTTGAAATAATTAAGGCTAACAATAGCACTTTTTGGGGTCAATATTTGAGTTGCAGTTTTGTTAAATTTAGGGTTTAAATTCATATGGTGGTGGAAAGGGGCTAAATTGGAGATGAAGCATGCCAATATTGATATATTTTAGTAAAACCATTGGAATTATTGCAAGTGAGCAATTTTTAGGTGATAACAATTGTGGCACTCCAATTGAAATTTCTTCCATTTAGTAGTTGGTTTTCCTAGTTGTAAGCCCAAAGTGGTTTCTAGCAACACAACCTATAATTCATAGACAAATTTCCAAATTTGAAACGTAATTACATTGCATGCCTAGAACCTATCAATTGAATTCTCATGATTATATTCATTCCATTATAAATGAATTTCACATATGAAATATAATTCAAGGAACCAATTTATTGGACTATCAAACAAAAATAAACACATCTTTTCTAAAAAGTTAAAAATCAAATTGGCTGCAAAAATGGTAGTTCCATCTCCAAGCCATAAACATTCATTGTAGATGCCACCTCCAAGCCATGACATTCACTATAGATTCCTCCTCGAAGTTGGGCTAAGAGACCACATGAGAGATGCGGATTGGCCCTATCTTCTCTCAACCCAACTCACAATACCCTTGACTTGGTCAATTTCCATATTACAGGGTATCCATGCATCTAAACCAAACATTAACGAGCTATGGGCATTTTTTGCTAAGCCAATCACAACACAAGTCCAAGATATCCTCTGTCTACTACATAGATCTATAAGAATTCTCAACAAGTGCTCTAGTGGAGGGAAACAAAGACCATTTGGAGATTGCCCTTGGGTAACTTCCAACATGATAGTTTGACTCATATATTTTCAACTACCAGTAACTGCATGTGTGTAAATGTGTCCTATATTGCCCAACCTCGATGCTTTCTTGACAACCATGCATTTATTCTAAATAACAGTCAATTCCCATCCTTGATTAGCCACCAATCATTTGGATCACTACATGTTCACTCAAGCTTTCATTCCCATGGTCTTGACTCTTTAGGTAGTTGCAGTAATGGGGTTGGGTTGTCTTTAGACATGAGAGATCCTCTTTTTTGTTAGCATGAACGATAATAGGAGAAGAGACTTCTCATATCATAATTGACATTATATATATATATATATATATTTGTATATGTGCATTCTTGAAAGGGCATTATGGATGTTGTTTGGAACACTTAGGGGTCAAAGGTTGGTTAACTTATTAAAAATGCATGGCAAAAGCGGTGGTGAGTTCTTCAAAGGGCATGTGGCGAGGAATCTTTTACTTATAGACACCTTTCCTCTTTCCATCTTGTGGGATCTGTAGAATTTCCTTGAAATTATGTAGCTGCTTCAGTGAACAATTTGAAAACTAGTTACTTTTCAAAAAGACACAAAATTTCTCTACTTATTTGCAGCGGAACAGGAACAAAAAAAACTGGTCATACAATAGCAAAACACGATATTTTTCTAGGGAACCCAAATGGGAAAACCCCCTGCTTGTTTGAGAATTTTATTGGTAAAAATTTGCACAATAGATCTCTTACAATACAACTGTTTCAATCAGAAAACAATCTTGTTCTTCCTCTACTTGTCCTAAGCTTGAAACACCTTGCAAGAACCCTGATCTGCTACTTGATTTCCTTGCGCACTTATGAAGCCCCTATTTCCTAGAGCATTCCTCCTAATTCCTTGTGCATAGGGAACTCCTATTATTTAGGAATTAATTCTTAAATCTTAGGGAAAATCCCAAGGAAAATCCCTTCTACCAATTTGTGCACAAGCTTCTCCTTGGCATGCTCTTCCTCTCATAAGCTCCTTCACACAAACTTGTGCTCAATAATAATGTACAAAGATGTGCCTTTGTCCTCTTTATAAGAAATTTGAATTAGCTAAATGCGGTAAGTTTTATTTTTGGAAGTCGAACTTGTGATTGATGAGTTAACCAAGTCTAACTGACTCATGTAACTTGTATAGTCTTAATTTAGAACTTGAGACCCTTTACTTGTCTTTTTCCCAATTATAAATCACACTAGGAGACAACAAATTGAGCCCTTCATTTCTTCCCATAAGTCAAACTGCTTCATGAACTCGTCCTAATTTATAGGGACTCGTGCATGCTAAAGAAGAACAATTCATGGTCTTTCTTGATTAAGGCACAAGTCAAGAAGACCTTAACTCGCTACTTTTCAACACTCCCTCTTATCAAGGAAGGTATTTTGTGCAATTCCCAATTTATCTTTAAAATGAACAAAATTGCTTCTTACTAATGCCTTGGTCAAGATATCTGCTCCTTGCTCCTATGTCGGAATGTACAATAGCTTCACTATCCCATTTTGCGCGCAACCTTTCAGATGATGATACCTGATCTTGATATGCTTTTAGCGATAACGAAACACTGGGCTCTCAGAGAGCTTGATGCAACTATGATTATCATAGTGTATCATAGTAGGCTCCATCCTCTGTCTGTAGCCTTGCATGCTGCCAAATTGGAAACCATGTATGCGGCCTCTGCTGAATTGAGTGCAACTATCTCTGCTTCCTATTGTAACAGGAAATGATTGTTGACCCAATGCTGAAGACACCACCTTAAGTACTCTTCCTGTATGTGCATCTCCTTGCCCAATTTGCATCTGTGAAGCCTTCAAGCCTCACATCATCAACTTGCATGTTCCATAATCCATAAACCGTTGTGCCTTTGAGATACCTCAACACATGCTTTGCAACAACCCAATGAACTATGGTCAGTTCCATCATGAACTGACTTAGCTGGTTGATTGCAAAACAAATATCAAGTTGTGTGTTGACCAAGTACATCAACAACCCCATGAGCTGCCTGTGACTAGAGGCATGGCCACAGGTTTGCAATGTTGCATAGGAAATCTCCAGAGAATCTTTGTAGTGTACTTCCCTTGTCTCACCAAGATCTCTCCATCACCCTGTCAAATCTCCAAGCCAAGGAAATAATGCATAAGCCCCATAACCCTCATCTCAAACTTCCTTCCAAGGTCCTCCTTGCAATCCTAGATCAAGTTGTTTGCTCCAGTCAATATAAGATCGTCAATATAGAGCACTAGAATGAGTGGAAGTCCTCCAACCATGATGTAGTATAGATTGGCCTCCGCCTCACTCTTAGTGAAGCCCAATCCTCGAAGATAGTTGTCAATATGAGTGCACCATGCTTTCGGAGCCTGCTTGAGTTCGTAAAGAGCTCTCTTTAGGCTGCACACATGTGTGTCTCTTTTGAATTTCTGAATCCCTTTGGCTGCTCCATTTAAATCTCCTCAACCACTTCGTTGAAGAATGCTGTCTTCACGTCCATCTAGTGGATCTTCCACACCAACATGTGTGTCTCTGTTGAATTGCTCAATCCCTTTTGCTGCTCCATTTAAATCTCCTTAACCACTCCGTTGAAGAATGTTGTCTTCATGTACATCTAGTGGATCTTTCACACCATTTGTGCTACAAGTGCCAAATTAGTCTCGATGGATGAATATCGTGCTATTGGGACAAAGGTCTCATCATAGTCTATGCACTCAATCTGTGAGAAGCCCTTGTCCACAGACTTGGCCTTGTACTTCTCCACACTCCCATTTGCTCCATGCTTCGCCTTGTATACCTATCTCGATCCTACTACTGATTTTCCCTCAAGTCGTGGCACAATCTCCTAGACATCGTTCTTCACGATGGAGGAATATTTATTCACCATGTTATCTTGCCAAACCCACTGGGAAGTTGCCTTCTTGTAAGAAGAAGGCTTAGTGTCCATCAATTTCGTCATCAGTGCCATATAACCTATGTACCTCTGTGGCTACTTGCTTTGCCTGAACTTGGTGCTAGGAGCTTCAACATGCTCTTGGGTTGCTTGAATCAACTTGTCAGCCCCACTTGGCTCTCTTCCTCCTTGTGCTAGGATTCTTCATATGCGTAGCTACCTGCTCTTGTCCTGATCTCTTCTCCTCCTCATCCTCTTCAACATCTTGCTGTGCGGTCCTCTTGCTACCTGTTTGAGACTTTGTTTATGATCCTTCCTGAGGCTCTCCCTTAGGAGCAAGTAGCTCCTCCATTTGAGGTATTGCCATCTTCTCTCGTTTTAGGGACTCCCTCAGTGCGTAGTCCTCCTTGAACCTCACATCCTGCTTGAGAATTGTCTTCTCGAGTATAGATACACCTTGTATGCTTGAGTTGTCTCACTATATCCCATGAAAATACGCTTTGTTGCTGTGTGCTCCAACTTTTTCCTGTTATCTTTGGACACATGGTAATAAAATTTTGTGCCAAAGATATGCAAGTGTGAAACATCTGGCATCTTGCCTTTGAAATCCTCCTCTGGTGTAACTCATCCAAGAACCATGTGTGGACTCTTGTTCTGCAGAAATACTGTAGTGTTGCATGCCTTTGCCAACAAGAACATAGGCAACCCCCGATCATGCAACATAGCCTTGGTCGCTCCAACAATACTGTGGTTCTTCCTCTCTTCCACCCCATTCTGTTGAGGGTTATGGAGTGCAATCAACTCTCTCTTAATGCCCTCTTTCGCACACAGCTCCTTGAAGGCATCAAAGACATTCTCCCCCATGGTCACTTCTTATTGACTTGATCTTCTTCCCTGTTTAGTTTTCTACCAAGGCCTTAAACTCCATGAACTTGGTTAAGACCTCATCTTTCTTCTTCATAAAGAATATCCAAGTTTTACGAGAATAATCAGCAATTAAAGTAACATAATACCTATGTCTCATAAGAGAAGGAGATGAGAAGGGTCCACATACATCTGAATGCGTTAGCTCCAAAATACCTTTGGCACTGCTATCTCGTCCCTGAAAAGAAATCTTGGCATACTTGCCAAGCGTGCACCCCTTACGCATTCCATTCTTGTCAAAGTTGCATGTTGGTAATCCTGTGGATATCTGCTGAAAAATCTTTAGCCCCCCATGATGCAAATGTACCATCTGTGCCAAAGTTCTCCAATATCTCTACTCTGCTCACCACTTGTTTTGCTGCTCAAGATTGCGCAAGTCTCTACCTCCAACTTGTACACGTTCCTAATCTTTAAGATTACACCTATCTGCTTCATTGATCCAGAAGCTAGGTGCTCGAGGTACAACTTACCTCTGTTGAAGATGACATCATATTCCTTGTCCTCAAAGGTTGCTACTGAAACTAGGTTCTTCTTCAGCCTTGGAATATAGAGAACATCTTTGAGATGGAGAGAGCTCCCATACTCCCTCTCAAAGCTGATAGTACCAACTCCCTTTGGTTGCATACTTGGCATTATCTTCTAGCTCAATGTAAACCTCCAAGTCCTTCTCCTCCAACTGGTTGAATACTCCCTGTTCCCAGTCATATGGAAGGATGTACCAGAATCAATATACCACGTGTTGTTGCCTATTGAGCTTGCCATGCAAGCTATCAATGAGAAGTCTTTCTCAAACTGAGAAGCAAACCCATCTACCTCAGCTGATGCAACAACATGATCTTGACCAGATCCTTTCTTTTGATTTGGATACTTAGTAGCATAGTGCCCAAACTCATGGCAATGGAAGCACTTGATCTCGCTCAGATACTTCTTATCGTGCTTTTAACTAGACTCACCCTTCCATTTGCCTTTCTTTCCCTCGGTTTTGCCTGCAAGAGCAAAATTCTCATCTTCATCTGTCTTTACTGATCTCCCTTCTCTAGTCCCTCTTTGAATCTCTTCCTGTATGCAGTCAATCGATAACCTTTCCCAATTGGGAAAGTTCTCTCTCCCTTTGACAACATCCTGGAAGCCATGTCAAGAATTGTGAAGTCCAAGTAAGGAAAAACTCACAAGGGCATGAACTTGAGTGAACCTCGTAAGATATGTGGGGATGGGCTCCTTAGATTCTCCTTAAGAGCTAGCTTCCTGGTATCACTGGTACTCTGATATAATTGTAAGATGAATTTATAGTTATACATCTCATATGCTGTCTTCTTCTCATGAATGTGAGAAACTATATGATCTTTGACCCCTTCTAGAATAATTCTCCTTGCCTTGATACCATTCTTATTATGTTGGGCCAATTGTTGGGGATCTTGTGGTGGTGTTATTGCCTGCTTGATAAACTCTCCCACCCCATTATCTTCTAACACTACTGTGATCCTCCCTTTCCAAGAGATGAAGTTCGATGCTCTCTTTAAACAATGATCAATTGTCAGTCCTTGGTACACCATTCTCCTTGTCCAAGGAACTGCTCTTCACAATTCGAATCTTCGTTCTCCAACAAAAATTGATCTCCTTAGCGTCGATATTTATTTCGTTCACAACTTTGATACCATGTAGAATTTACTTGAAATTTTGCAACTGCTTTAATGAATAATCTGGAAACTAGATTCTTTTCATTAAGACATAATTTCTCCACTTCTTTGTAGCAGAATAGGAACATAAATAAACATAGTCACACAATAGAAAAACATGACATTTTTCTAGGGAACCTAACTGGGAAAACCATCTGCTTGTTTGAGAATTTTATTGATAGAAATTTGAGCAATAGATCTCTTATAATACAATTGTTTCAATCAGAAAACAATCTTCTTCTCCCTTTTGCTTATCTTAAGCTTGAAACACCTTGCAAGAACTTTGATCTGCTTCCCTATTTCCTTGTGCACCTTTGAATCCCCTATTGCCTACCACATTCCTCATAAATCCTTGTGCATAGGGAGCTCCTATTATTTAGGAATTAATTCCTAAATCCCAGGGCAAATCCCAAGGAAATTCCCTTCTACCAATTTGTGCACAAGCTTCTCCTTGGCACGCTCTTCGTCTCAGAAGCTCCTTCACACAAACTCGTGCTTAATAATAATGTACAAAGATGTGCCTTCGTCCTTCTTATAAGAAATTTGAATTAGCTAAATGTGGCAAGTTTTATTTTTGGAAGTCAAGCTTGTGATTGATGAGTTAACCAAGTCTAACTGACTCATGTAACTCATGTAGTCTCAATTTAGAACTTGAGACTCTTCACTTGTCTTTTTCCCAATTATAACTCTTACTAGGAGACAACAAACTGAGCCTTCCACTTCTTTGCATAAGTCAAACTGCTTCATGAACTTGTCCTAATTTATAGGGACTAGTGCATGCTAAAGAAGAACAATTTGTGGTCTTTCTTGACTAGGGCACAAGTCAAGAAGACCTTAACTCGCTACTTTTCAACACTCCCTCTTAGCAAGGAAGGTATTTTGTACAATCTCAACTTATCTTTGAAATGACCAAAATTGCTTCTTGCTAATGCCTTGGTTAAGATATCTGTTGTCTGCTCCTTTGTCGGAATGTACAATAGCTACACTATCCCATTTTGCACGCAATCTTTGAGATGATGATACTTGATCTCGATATGCTTTCAAGTTTCAACGATAATCAAAGTAGCTTGATGCAACTTTGATTATCACAGTGTATCATAGTAGGCTCCATCCTTTGTTTGAAGCCTTGCATGTTGCATGTCAGATTATGGATTACCTTGGTTATCAACCTTGAATGTGGTAGGGCTTGTAGGTGAGTAGTGTTGGCTCACTTGGTCGGTTTGGATGAATCTGGTCGAGGGAAACCCCAGTCAAATTTTAAGGGGGGATTGTTAGGCAAAACTTGACTAGGTGAAAGAGTCAAAGTTGCTCAGCTACGTAGTGATGATTTTGGTCACATGGTTTTGGTTTCCTCTGGTTTTTTGGTTGTGGATTGCATGTAATGAAGCCTTTAAAAGGCTTGAGTACTTCATTGTAATGTGCTAGGGATGTGAGCCTTAGTAAGGCTCACCTGGCTAGCTTGGCCATGTTTTGGCCAAGGGACTAATAGAATATTTTGTTAGCTAGTTTTTTCTCCGGCTTGGGGTATTTCTAGGATAAAAATTGTGTTTATGATTTGTGATTTGTTGTTGGTCATTTTTAATCTTCTCTTAGTAAATTTATATTTCTCTTTGGTAATTTTGACACTAAGAGCTTGTTAATTAGACACCTTGGATACGTATTCAATAAAGTAGGGCGCTAGGTGAAAATAAGGTAACGAGTTCAAAGTAGCCATGGATAGGTCTAGAGTGTTGAAAATGCAGTGAGTAAATGTCTTTTGGCTTGTGCCAAAGCCAGTGAAGACCTCGATTTGTCTTTATCTTAGTATGAGTGCAAGCTCATGAGATAGACTGCAGTTAGGATGAGTTTATTTCCAGTTTACTAGAATAATCATCAAGATAGCATGCATAGAGTTGGAGCTTCAGTTAAGTGGAGTCTTCATCAGTTTGACTACAAAATGAGGTTGCAATTATAAGTTCAGTTAGAGCAAGTTAGTCTTTGGTCTTGATTGAAGAAAGAATGAGTTAAGAAGTGTTGATTGGAGAGAGAAAGAGTATCACTCTTAGTTAGCTCGCTATCAGAAATCAACTTCTAAAATTGTACTGAGCCTTCCTTGCATGCTCGAATTGGGTCTATAAAGAGGAGGATGAAGGTACATAATTCACGCAAGTTTGTGAAATCATGTTTGATTGTGGAGAGAGCATAATTGAGAGCTTGTGTCCTAAGAAATAGGAGATCACAAACGCACAAGGATTAGGAGATTGTTGTTGAAATTTGATGATTAAAAAATTTTCTGCACTCCCATTCCAGTGTTAATTTCACCTTTATCACTCCCATTCAATTAAATGCCCTTTCCCATAAACATACATTCAACATATAGAATTTTGGAAATGAAATTTTCAGATTAAAACACATGGGACTATCAACACATGCTGAAAATAAATATGGACATAAATAGACCAACAACACATAAAAATACGTAGATTTTGGTCAACTTAGACCCAGGCAAAACCCCTTCAATCTTCTCCGGGGAAAACCTGTTAGAAAGCTCTTCAAATTTGTTTACCTTTCAAGTTCAGGAAAAATATATTTCCAAACAAAACAAAACAACAAAATACAACTTATCTCTTCAGCTTGAAACCCCTTGAAAATTGTGCCCACTTTGCGTCAATTTCCATGCTTATTTGAAGCTGAAAATATGTATTGTACGAATTTGTACGGATTTTCGTATCGTTGAGCGGAATGTATGAATTTTTAAATAATTTTTTTTCAATAGCTTCTCTTGAATTGCGTGCAGCTCATAGCATTAAATGATGTTTGTACTGTACTTTCTGCTGTCTTCTATGCCTTGATTTCTGTGCCTAACTTTGCCCAAAAATCACTCCTTCAGCTTGCTACAACAAATTTCTCCTTCACAACTTTTCTCCAACCTTCAGCCTCCTTTCTCCAATCTGCTCATGAAGAATGAATGCAATCTCTCTTTTTCCCCCCTTTTGTTTCCCTAAATGACTTTTGGGAAACCCTAAGATTTAATGGCTGAGATTCATTTAGATCAAAGGATGAGAATAAATGTGCATTTAATTCTCACTTTCTATTTTTTAACGCACCCATTAAATAAAGTACCCACATTGACACTGACTTATAAAGTCACTTTCACTTTTTAAAGTCACACTTAAGAAAATAATTATTTTGGACACTTTTCCCTAGGTAGAGACTAACCCATGTGAAACCACTTGTTTAAGGTACATTAAAAATCAACACTCCCTCTTACCGAGGAAAATGTTTCTCACCACACCCATCTTGTCCCTGAAATGGGCATGCTTGCCTCTTGGCAAGGACTTTGTGAGAACATCGGCCACCTGCGCATCTATCGATATATACTCCAGGTTCACTGCCCCCTTTTGAACATAGTCCTAGATGAAATGATATCTGATGTCAATGTGTTTTGAATTGTCATGAAACCTTGGATTCTCCGTGAGTTTAATGCAACTCTGATTATCACAGTGAATAACCGTTAGTCTCAACTCCTGATCAAATAGGCCATACAACAACTTGCGAAGCCAAATGGCCTCACAACTAACCTGGCTAGCAGCCATATACTTAGCCTCAGAAGAGCTCGAAGCAACTGACTTTTTCTTTTGATTGAACCACGACACAATTGTCGAACCCAATCTGAAGCAACACCTTGAAGTGCTTTTCCTGTTAGAAGCACACCTTGCCCATTCTGAATCTGTGTAACTTGCTAACCTCACTCAATCTCCCTGCCGATAGTCCAGAGCATAATCAACGGTGCCCTGCACGTAGTGAAAAATGTGTGTATATCTGGCCTAGTGTTGGCTAGATACATCAAGTACCCAATAAGCTGCTTATACAATGTGGGATCCACCAAACTAGAATCTGAAGCACAAAGCTTCTTCCAGTTGGTGATCATAGGTGTAGACATGGGTCTACAGTTTGCCATGTGAAATATGCTCAACACATCCACAACATTCTACCCCTGCCCCAGAAAGATATGGCCCTCCTCCTGCCACACCTCAAGCCCCAAAAAGTAATGCATCGTCCCAATGTCCTTCATCTGGAACTTCATAGGAAGATCCTCCTTGCAACCACTAATCAGTGTTTCCGCCCCAGTAATGAACAAGTCTAAGGTTCTGTGATCCATCATATAAATTAGTAAAATTCTTTTGGTGATAATCACATGCAATGGAACATGGTCGACGCGTTTCGAACCAACCAGTGTGGTTCATCATGAACACGTCATCAACATATAGCACAAGAATGAGTGGATCACCCCCTACAACAATGTAGTATAGGTTTGGATCTACATCACTCTTTGTGAAACACATCTGCTGCAAGTAAGTATCAATCCTCGAATACCAAGCTCTCGGAGCTTGCTTAAGTTCGTAGAGAGCTTGCCTCAACCGACATACATGGATCTCCCGCCTAAGTACCTCAAAGCCTTGTGGCTGCTCAACATACACCTCCTCCTTGATAACTCCATTCAGAAATGCAGTCTTCACATCCATTTGATGGATTTGCCAATCCATTTCTGCAGCAGTAGAAATAAGGGACCGAATAGAAGTGTACCGAGCTACCGAAGCGAGGGTCTCATCATAGTCAATTCCTTGAATCTGTGAGAACCCTCTAGCCACAAACCTCGCCTTGAACTTCTCAATGCTGCCATTCGTAACATGCTTGATCTTGTAGAGCCACCTGGAAATCACAACTGACTTGCCCTTAGGCCTAGGCACCACCTCCCAGACATTGTTCTTAATGATAGAGGCATACTCTTCCACCATAGCCTCTCTTCATACCTCCTGGTTGGCAACCTCCTCATAGCTAGTAGGCTCAGAGTCAACAATGCTAGTAGCCTTGGCTACATAACTGCAAAACCGCTTAAGTGACACACTCTCCTTGTTCACCCTCTTTGGAGGAATTCAACAAGTTCATCTGCAACAGTAGGAGGTACAACCTCTTGTCGCACTATGTCCCAAACTGCTGCCTCCTCAAACACTATCTGAATTTTGTCCTTCCAAACGACATACTTGGATATCCCATCCAGTCTGTCCTCTATCCTTAAGAACATGGCCATGATTGCTGTCCAAAATTTACAAAACCAAGAAAATGGAGAAATGAACTTTCCAACACACCTTGCTGTCCCAAAAGTTTAGTCTGTGTGAAATTTCACCATGCTGTCCCAAAATATTAGTTTGCTGTCCAAAAATTTAGTCTATTGTCCAAACCATTGTTTGCTGTACCAAACTACTGTCTGCTGTTCAAACTACAATTATCAGCCTGTAGCTCTGATACCATGTTGAAATTTGTTGACCAAAAAGTTTCCTGCAATCCCAACCTGAATTTAATTTCACCTTATCACTCCCATTTAGTTAAATTCCCTTTCCCATAAACATACATTCAACATTTAGAAATCTGGAAATGAAATTTTCAGATTAAAACATATGGGACTGTCAACACATGCTGAAAATAAATATGGACATAAACAAACCATCAACACATAAAAATACACACAGATTTTGGTCAACTTAGAGAGCTCTTCAAATTTATTTATCTTTCAAGTTCAGGAAAAATGCATTTGCAGACAAAACAAAACAACAAATTACAACTTATATCTTTAGCTTGAAACTCCTTAAACCGTGCCCTCTTTGCCTTGATTTCCATGCCCACTTGAAGCCTAAAATATGTACTGTATGGATTTTTTTTTTTCAAAAACTTTTCTCGAATTGTGTGCAACTCACAACGTTAAATGATGTTCGTACTGTACTTTTTGCTGTCTTCTATGCCTTGATTTTTGTGCCCAGCTTTGCCCAGAAATGACTCCTTCAACTTGTTGCAACAAATTTCTCCTTCAGAACTTTTCTCCAGCCCTTAGCCTCCTTTCTCCAATCTGCTCATGAAGAATAAATGAATGCAGTTTCTTTTTCCAATTATCCCAATTTCGATTAGGCTAGAGACAAAAATGATAGGAAATCAATTTCAGGATGTGTTTCATCTTGTATTTGGACCCATAGTGTTGTCTTGTAAGAAACAAAACCCTATTTTGCTATCAACCACAAAAGTTGAATATAGAGGTGTAGTTAATGTTGGCACAGAGGGAATGTTGATTCACAACCTATCGAGGGAGCTTGGATTTCCTTTTTAAGGAGTTGACTGTATTGAATTGTGTCACGTGACAATCAAAGTGCAATACAAGTAGTTGAAAACCCTATTGTTTACAATATGATGAAACATGTGGAGCTTAATGTTCATTATTTGAGACAATTGGTACAAGAGAAAGTTGTGTCGCATGTTTGTTTTAGGACATATGATTATATTGTTGACATATTTATGAAGCCATTGACAGAAGCTTAGTATGTGAAACTTTGGGCTATGCTTATACCTTAGGATGTTGTCGTTATAGTGGGTCTGCAGAGATAATTCCACATTCTAAATCTCCAAAGAATTATGCTGATTGTGGAGTGTGGGGGGTGGGGAGGGTTTTTTTGGAATAGTAGGGTCATCCCATCTCTGGATCCTTCGGAGATAGTCAGTAAATCCCGTTGAAAGTCAAACATCGACTAGATAGGTAACTAGTGGGGAAAGGTCAATAATGGTTTTGACTATGTCCATTGGCTAGGTCAACCAGTGGCGGTCTTGATTAGGTCAGCTGGCGGGTAGGTTGAGGTAGACAAGTTGAAGATCTAGGTGTTTTCCTAACGTAATCAAAATTGACGATGTCTTGTTATTCTGCGGGATTTAGTAATGCTTTGAGTTATAGACAGATGATCCTATGGATCAGTTTATCATGACATAATGCATGTTGTGTGGAGCTATGCTCAATTGTGCTTTAGTGCTATAACAATGTCTATCGTCTTGGAATTCTTTGTTATTCACTTCTGCAGTTCTCTGGTTTTCCAACAAAATGGTTTCAAGGGGTTGTCAGGCTTGTGATAGTTGTAATTATTGGACAATCAGCTGACGTAGTATACTGACTAGTTTCTAGGACCTAAGAAATCACATCGATATTCTTGGACAATGAGATGTCTCTATTATACCATTGTAGAATTGCAATATAGCAGTAATGCAAAACTTCATCTTGTGCTCATTGACCTTTGAGGTGCTTGCCATTGATAGAATTTGAGAGACATTTGAAATACTTGCAAAGTGAGAATTGAGCACATATTGATCTCTGTGCAAAGAAACACCTCTAATTTGATTTTGCCACTGGCCCAAATTATATGTGGCTATAATGTAAAGAAGTTGCCTTCAAGAATTGATTTTTATGTTGTATTAAGAATTATAGCTAAGCATTTGCTTCAACTTTTAAAGAGGCCTTAGGAAACAAAGCTTCAGTGGAAGATATAAACTTAGGGCCAAAATAAGCCAAAGCATCACATCAAGGACAAAGAGCTACTCAATTCTGTCAGTAGCCTTATTGATTCAATCTTCAGGAGAAGAGCCTTTTCTCTTTTATTGATTCAATCTTGTGCTTGTTGTAATGATGTGATTTATAGGAGACAAGTGTCAAGCCAGGTGTGGGAATATCAAGGCACAGGTTTGATTAGTGAATGGTTACAATTCTAAATCAAAAGCTAGGATTATGGTGAGGATGTTAAGTTCCAGTTATTACCATGTGAATATACCATGGTGTACCTAAGTTATATAAAGTATGTATCAAAAGAAATATATCAATACAATATCCACCAGAAAGTTGCTAGTTGAGCAACAAGGGGCTATGATACCACAAAAAGGGATGAAAGGTGGGGTCCAAGGGAAATACTATTAATATATCAGGTACAATGTGTCTCAACACTCGTCCATGTCCTCTCAGCCTTTTGCTTGTGTCCAAAAGTTTGTGAATAAATCAGATGGCACTGGGACATATGCGGATATCAGTGTCCAACACAGGACACACCCTCAAAACACGCAGATATCAGTGTCCCGTCCAACACGAGACACGTCGACCCTCGAAATGGTACAACTAGTTACTATAAAAACTTAAAATCAAAATATTCAAGAATGAATAAATGTAAAGTAAATGTTTAGTAGTTAGAACCATAAAGGGTGGGCAACACCAAGTACTGGCATTCTTCCTTTTCCTTTGACCTTTAGCAGTAGCTGTTGGTGATTGATTCCTAATATCTATGGTCTGAATGAAGAAGAACTCTGTTGTTGGAGAAATGTCAAATGCAGGAAGTTAGAATGCCTTCAAATCTCCTGGAACCCCTTCAAATCTGCTTGTTCTCCTTTATCTATTCAATGTTAGAGTGTTCCATAGCTGCAAGGGAAAAAAAGAGAGGATTTTTTTTTTTTTTTCCTTCTAACTCTGTTTTGCCTGTGTATGTCCGACACCTGGGACATGGTAGGGCATGTGTTGGACACGAGTTTGACATGTGTCTTGTTTCTGGACATGGATCAAATTTGACTCCAACACGTCCTAGTCTGTCATATTTCTGATGTGAGATATTGACATGCAGGCACTGGGGGACTTGTCCTGTTTCTTATGTTTGTGGGGTCTCTTGTGAAAGCATGTATGCCCCATGCAAGAAGGAATTTATAATGTGAATTTATTTTTGGGGAGCTGTCCTCTCCCATTATTCTCCATCCATCCCATAAGACATTCCTGCCTTTGGTTATTGAGTATCCTGTATAAATTCCAAGGCTGTCCTGCCTGCAAATTGGAAGAAAACCCTGTCAACATGAGGCTAGTGAGTGCTTAACATTAGCTGGGTATTGTTGCCGTCAAGAAATGAAATGAGTTGGCTTTGAAGGGAGAACCATGGCTGCAATGTCCATAGTGTTTGGAGCAAACTGTGAATATGCAACTCAATGTCTGCCAGATTATATAAATTCCATTTACTACAAATGTTGCATGGAAATTCATTAAAAGAATATTTATGTTCTTGTGGGGTGGTCGGGTCTATTGTTCTTTCCTTGTGCCTATTTTTCCTTTAGGTGTATGGTTATTTGGTAATACTTTACATTGATTGAATATATTTTGTCTTATACATACGTGAGGAAGGTAATAAAAAGGGTACTGGTTGGTATTTGTTGAGGGAATGATATGCGAGTCCAGGACTCCTAGCGATCAAACAGTGGACCACATTCTTCTTGTTTGCACTGAAGCACTAGAGGGAAAGGATTCTCAATGGATAATTGAGCAGAGAGTGGAAAGACCTTCCCTTATGTCGTGTTTCGCTGAAGGGAAGAAGGTCCCGACTGATTGATGGATGGGTGAGATTCCTGGAGAGTCTTCTTGGAAGTCAAGTGGTAGATGTCTCGTTTGTCTGCATTCTTGGGCACTGTCGGCACTGAGTTAGATTAGAGCCTGCAGGAGTTTCTTTGCCCTGGTGGTTCATGCCCTGGTTTGGGATGCCAAGTTGCACTCACAGATGGGAATATAAATTTGGAATGATGAACAAAATTTTAATGGAGTGCCCCGACTGCCGAGGGACATGGTTCTGGGTTATGCTACATAGCACCTTAACATTGACTTTATATCCCACATTCAACAGGAGATGGGATGTCAACATCCTATCATATCTCTTTAGAACCTTTTGGGATGAACTTGATGCTGTTAAATATCTTATTTATGATCCCTATTAAATATTGTTATTGTTAATAATATTTGATGCTATTAAACATCTTATTTATGATCCCTATTAAATATTGGTGTTGTTATTATTATTTTGTTAATGCCGCGTATCAATTTTATGCTAAAAATTAAATGAATTACACATCACTTTTTATAAGGAAGCAACTGAATTATTTTACTTTTAATAACTGAATAATTTTACTTTTAATTAATTCTTATTATTTTTGAGTATTCTCTATATATACAGTGGCACAAGTTCATGTTGAAATATATTAATTACATGGACATTCAAATAGTTTATCAATATATTAATTGTATGGACATTCAAATAGTTTATCCAAGTGGTTCATGTATATTTATTTATGCTTTTTTATTATAGCTGGCATTGTATTTTTATTGAGAATATAGTTTATTTTTATTCTAAAAGGGACTTGTCAAGTCGAAGTTGAGCATGGACAGAATCACACATTGCCTTCATACTGGCCTTGATTCTCGCCTCTCTAATTCTGTACTCTTTAACGCAGGAAAGGTTTTACATTTGGGATTTCCTTTTGTAGGGAAGGGTTAAAAGAATTCATTAAATTGAAATTCCGTTGAATTCTGCTTTTTATTTTCCCCTTTAGGCCTTGTCTGTCTAGCTACCATTTCAGCTGTATCCCAAGGAATCACCATCTTGCAAATGGCTGCGTCCCACCTTAAGATCCATCTCTCCTATCAACTGACAACATGTTGTGGCTATTTTTTGCAATATTTGTGAATGAATTTATAATATCCTGATCTTGTTTATAGACAAGATCACAATTTCGTATTGTGGCATGTTCCTGTCAACATATATTTGATTATTGATGCAGGTCTTGTTTTCCCACCTTAAGATTCATCACTCCTATCAACATGTTGTGGCTACTTTTTGCAATATTTGTGATCGAATTTATTATATGCTGATCTTGTCTATATATAAAGATCACAATTTTGTAGTGGTCACAGAAATTGTGATATGTGGCTGTCAACACATTTGATTATTGATGCATGTCTTGTTTTCCAATATAATATTTTTATCTATGTTGCAGGTTATAGGTCGTTGGAATGTCAGACAGCGCAAGATTGTCAAATTTCACCAGGACGTGGTAGATCAGGTTCACAAATTGGACAAATTATTTATGGTCCTCATCCCAAGATGTGAAAATAGAGTTGCATTGACGCTAGCTAGAGAGGCCATTGACTCTCAATTAAAAAAGAGAGTTGAACATGTTCACGAAGGGGAGAAAACAGAGGAACATTGCAGTATCTGCTTGGAGGACATCAATGTCAGTCAAATGCATGAAATAATGACTTGCCGGCATAGGTTTTGTATTTCTTGTGTGTCACAACATGTTGAAGTCAAGTTGACACATGGCTGTGTGCCTTCATGTCCACATGAAGGGTGCACTATAAAACTAACGGTAGACGGTTGTAAGCCATTTTTGTCATCCAAATGGGTTGAGGTTTGGACAAAGCGGATGGAAGAGGCAGCTATTCCAGAGTCAGACAAAGTTTACTGCCCGTATCCTAACTGCTCAGCTTTGATGACTCTATCAGGAATAGATAGGTCACGACAAGCTTGCTCATCCTCACATCCCTTTCCAACAGCAATAGGGCGTTCAGAATGCCATCAATGTCACAAAGTCTTTTGTATTGAATGTCGGGTTCCTTGGCACAGTGGGATGTCATGTCAGGAGTATCAACGACGTGCTCCTCAGTTGCTCGGTGTGGATGCAAAGTTGCATTTGCTTGCAAAGAACAACAGATGGAAGCGGTGTACAAAATGCAAGCACATGATTGAACTGGCTGAAGGTTGCAACCACATGACTTGCAGGTACTGTATTGAGTTCTGGGATTTGTTTATTGCTTTTATAAAAAAATGTGGACTTTATTGTTTTTTCAATCTCAATTAATAAATAGTGCCACCAAAATTGACCCAGATTTCTGTAAGGACTAAAGCGAGTCTTGGCAAGTTGGCAACCTTGAGATCTAGAACACTATCTACTTTAGTTCAAATTAGATTTATTACTACTATGTTTTTAGATTTGTATAACAAGTTATATTAGGCTGATTTCAGATGGGGTGGATGGGATGAATTTTATGTTCTCTTCAATACTGGGCTGTAGAATGCACCAGAAACAAATCTTTACACACACATTAAAACTATTAAAATGAAATCATATGATATATCAACTATTTGGAGGAATATGAGGCAAATCTGTTTGGAACCATTAGTGGCAGTTTTTCTCAACTCCATTATCAACCGTGAGCTGTGTAATACTAAGCATATATATATATATATATATATATATATATATTTCTATTTCTATTTTAATTGTTTTTGGATCCTTCTTGGTTATTAATAGATCTGGAGTTGAATGGATCTCAGAAATCCACAAAAAGGGATAAATATACAAGGCATCACAACTTTTGAAGGTCTTCAACGGTCATCTCTACTTTGCAATGGGATCTAGAGTTAAATGGATCTACGTTTGCCTAGTATAATATTTTTTATGACCCCCATCCCCATTCACAAGGTTTTGTGCTTTAAAATCATATCTGAGTATACTGTGCAATTTTCTATTATATGCATACACAGTCAAATTGCAAGTCCCATTGCAGAGTAGAGTTTACTGTTGAGTGACCTCCAAAAGTTGTGATGGCTTGTATGCTTGGACAGTGATCTACACTCAAATTTTAGATTTATCCCTTTCTTGGTAAATTTGAATTGGTCCATCTTAAAGGCAATTGGAGTCTATAAGACACTACACCTGCAATTAAAATATGGGAAATATCATTTGATTGCTTTTCAGCTATTTTGTGAATGTGAAATCTTGAATCACAAATAGATTACAGTTGATGGAGATCTCCATGAAAGAAACTGGTTGAGAAAAATAAAATCAGTGGCTTTAGTTGGGATCTGCTAACTACCAAGTGGGGATGTGAGTTCGTTGAAGATATAACTAGCATTTATCTGTCTCATCTCCAGATTCTTTAGTGTCAGAATGGATATATGCTAGTTTTTTTGACATTACATGTCAGTCATCATATTCTTTCTATTTTATTTATCAGCATTGCATTATGCATATGTACGCAAAGATTTCTCCCACCCTGGGCTGTAAGAGCACACCTTGGTGCTTTTGGTGCAATGAAGGTCAAAGCATAAAGGACACTGCTAGTTGGTGTGCCTCTTTGAACTTTTGAGCAGTCAAGCAACTGAAAGGGTAGATAATCTGAGCAGGAAAGATTGGAAGTTCTGCAAATTTGTGTATTGAATTTTGGATCTTAATATTGATGCATTGAGCATCATTACAAACACTAATAATTAGATATTTGATCCACAATTATAATGGTTGTACGATCTCAGGAAGATATTTTTAATGTACAAATACAATTGAGCAAACCAAAGTCGTTGGTTCAACTGTCTAAGAAAAATTTGGCTACCTGGACCTGAGGCCTTATGTATTAGGAACTATGCAACATGCAAGAAAAATGGAAAAAAGAAAAATCTATGTTGGAGCAGGATCTTAAGGAAATTACTAGATTCCAGAAACTCCTATTGTTACTGAACAAACTAGATGGAGAAAAAATGATCATAGCCATACAAAAGAGCAATGTTCCACCAAGACTTCGGGGACAGGGGGACGCGGGTGCGGGGAGATGCGGATGCGGGGAGACGCACATGGGGAACTTTTGGGAGTACCCTAAAATTTTAGGAAAATTTAAGGGGGACGGGAAGACGTTGGAGTATATATATATATATATATATGGGTTGCACGATACAAGGAAACGAGTACGAAACGTGACCCTCCCCAGAGTTTGGAAATGGGAAACACGATATATATATATATATATATATATATATCATAGTTATTAAAATCAAAACCGGTGACCGGACCGGTGGA